>CM036587.1:125926969-127326136 GCA_020745705.1 Hemiprocne comata
GATTTTTTGGTGTGTTTTGTTTTTTTCCTTCATAGGATTTATAGAAATAAACTCCTTAATTTCAATATGTTCCTCCACTGAGAAAACAAACCCCAAAGATAATATAGAATTACAGTAAACACAATTTCTACGATTTCAGGAGAAGCGTACTGCATACAGATCTTGGTGCTTGTGCTCAGAATTCAATAGGAGAGTGAGGAAAAAAAAAGGAGAATTGTCTGAATTTCTGGGTGTAGAAACCAGTCCTTCCTTCCTTTCTGCCTGCCTGCCTGCCTTCCTGCCTGCCTTCCTTCCTTCCTGCCTTCCTGCAGCCTTCCTGCCTTCCTGCCTGGATGCCTTCCTTTCTTCCTTCCTCCTTCTTGCCTGCCTGCCTGCCTGCTTGCCTTACTTCCTTCCTGCCTACCTGCCTTCCTTCTCTCCTGCCTTCCTGCCTCTGTTCCCTCCTTTTCTTCCTTCGTCTTTAACCCTGCCTTTCTCTCCTTCCCTTCCCCCCCCCACTGACATCCCACAGGATGATGGATCCCTTTCTCTCACACAATGTATAAAGGAGAACTGAATCAGCTACCAATAGGGAATAATACATCACGATTGAATTTCAGATATTTTAAAGGAACTTCATTTTTTGAAATGTGGAGCAAAAGAACTGTAAAATTAGATGGAAGACTAAATAACTTGGTAATATGTTTTGTACCTTCTTCTGCATGTATTTGTGCAGATGATGTGACGCAACTTCTACAGTGCATTTAGGGGTTTTCAGACACCAACATTATGATCCTGTGCTATCAGATTTCTAAAAATAGCTTAATTATCAGGATTAGGGCGCAGAATTAATGTTTTGCATACTGCTGATAATTTCTGCTGCAAGAAGTTTCTATATGTTAGAGAAAGTGACCTCTGTCCAATAGTGGCCGGATGCTTTTTCCATGGTGACATGTGGAGTAGTACATGACTGACGTGGAAGCCCCTCATAGCCTGGTGCATCTTTGACACAGGTTAGGTCTCACATTTCCATAGGGATTTACTACATATCTGTGGTTGGTCAATACTTAAAAGTTTAAAACTATGATTTGGAGAAAAAATTAAGCAATATAATTAAGTTCACAGGTGTTTCAATTGATTTCTTTATTTACAAGTTGTTTAAGTTCCCCTCCTTGGCATGTGATCCTATTCCTTAGTATTCGGGTAGGCCATAAGTTTTGCACATTTCAGGTCAAACGTTGATGAAGCCATTTTTTTTTTATTTTGCACCTATTAGACAGACAATTTTGTCAGTCTCTCCCCATGTCCATCAACTCGTAGCAACAGCAGGACAACTACAGGTCAGCATTGCAGATGTGCTTGCCCTACATACTGTGCAGAGAGCTGCAAAGATCAGTCAAGTTGCTGCAGTGTTTTGTGCTGTGCCACAGCTAAATTACCACTGCTGGACAGCTAGATGTGGCCCGAGGGCAACCTGTAACTGACTCAAGCTAACAAGAAGATTGTCATATGAGGGGAGTAGGAATATGTGATGTATCATTTTCACTGAACTGGAAGAAATATTAGTTTTCGTACCTGAGCAAGGAGATTGTATCCTGGGAAAGCGTGAAAAAGCACCAAATTCCTCACACAGCTGTTACAGTCACAAACGTTCCCTATTCTCATATTGAACAACAATTCCCTAGTGGAGGTTTACAGGACCACCAGGAATTGAAGGAGAAAATCTTGCAATATTTAACTCGTTTAGGTTCACTGGGAAAATCTAGTCCCATAGGGAAGGGCTACAGGGAAGCAGGCCAGCATTGGTGAGGCTGTGTCTGGAGTCCTGAGTCCAGTTGTAGGCTCCTCAGTGCAAGAGAGACATGGACATACTGGAAAAAGTCCTATGAAGGGACACAAGGGTGATAAAAGAACTGGAGCATCTCTCTCCTGTGAGGAAAGGCTGAGAGAGATGGAACTGTTCAGCCTTTAGAAGAGCAGGCTCAGAGGGATCAATGTATATAAATACCTGAAGGGAGGGTACAAAGAGGACAGAGCCAGAATCTTCTCAGTGGTGCTCAGTGCCAGAGCCAGAGGCAATGGGCACACACTGAAACACAGGGAAGTTCCCTCTAAACATCAGAAACACACTTTTGCTGTGAGAGCACAGGTTGCCCAGAGAGATTATGGAGTCTCCATCCTTGGAGATATTCAAAAGCTGTCTGGACACAGTCCTGGTTAACCGGTTCTAGGAAGCCCTGCTTGTACAGGGAGGTTGAACCAGATGACCTCCAAAGGTCCTTTCTAATCTCAACCATTCTGTGATTCTGTGATATCCTGAGCAACATTCAGGCTATTAGACTTGAGATGTGAGATAGAGTTGTTGGGATCCCCAAAAGCAAGGTTGCTCTTGGCAAAACCAGAAAGAAATAGTTCACTTTTAGGGTCCTGATTGTGCCATTGAAGCACAGAGGGATTACACTGGGGACACTGGGAGCATTGTAACCTACTCTCCATTTCCTTGTATGCAAGCAACATGACTTCACATTTTTCTCATGATGCAGAGAATTATGCATAGGGGAGAAAGATTGCCCAGATGTTAACGTGTAAGCGTGCAGCTCAGGAGACATATGGTCTGTTCCCAGCTTTGTGAAATGTGTCCTCTGTGACCTCAGGCAAATCACTCAGGGCTGCACCACTGTGGAGGATGCCAGGATCCAGCAGCCAAGGACAAGAGAGTCAATTTTTCTCATCACTTCTCTGAAATTTATTAATGGAGCTGGGGTACATCCCTTTCTCTGCCTGAGTAATCCATTTCCAATGTAGGTTCTTGCTAAGGTACCATAAGGCCACAAAGTGCCATAGGATCCATTCCTGTAAGTACAGCTATGGATTCATCCTTTTGGAGCAATCCCTGATAAGCAGAACACAGGCCCAAGATGTTTTCCACAGTTAACATCAAAATATTTTTTTAAAAGCAATTTAATGAGATGACACCCACACTCTGAGATGAACTCATTCTAGATTACCATTTTCCCTTCTTCCCTGCCTACTCCCTTCTTTTCTGGCATGATTTTAGAAGCTAATGTCTGTATGAATGCTAGGAGTTAGGAATTATATAATGAGACAAACTATAACAGTGATGCCTGTTAATACCAGGTGAGGATCAAACCCTGGTGCTTTCCCTGTTTGAAAGCTGTGGTAAGGAAATTTCACATAGCATGTAGCTTCTGACCAAATGGAAAACACTTAGAAGACAGGCAACTAAAACCTTTCTGGAACTGAATTGGATAGGGAAGGGCCAAATGGACACGAGGACAGTACTTCAAGAGGCAAATAGTATGGAAGGGACAGCAAAGTGGGCAGGAACGAAACGATCCAGTCAAGGGTCATCATCACTGAGAGCATGTTTTGGACAATTTTGCAGGAGATGCAGGGAAAATAGGCATTGAGTGCTGATCCAGAAGCTGTCATTGAGGGAAAGAACTGTATATACTTCCTTAAGATATTATTTTACTTTAGCTAATTATTAAATATTACTATAAAATTTATTATTAACTAAATCTTATCTTTGAGGATCAGGCAAAGATATAAGCTGTTTCTCTGAAGATGGTATCCCATTTCCAGTATTTACTCGTCCTGAAGTCCTTCTCTGTCCCTTGTCATTGTCTTGCTGGGAATGAAAATGAATAAGCTGAAATGGTATGCGACACCATAATTTTGGTGGAAATTTCTCTTTTTCTCCTGTATAAATATGCTGTGTTTCAAACCTCTGTTAATGTTTTTTCCTTTTTTAAAGCTGGGGCTTGTTCCTTTGAAGGGATGATTTATTGTAAGTGGCTGTGAAAAGACATTAGGAGATCAAATAGTCCTTTGGGAACAAAGATCCACAACACAGAAAAACAGCTGTTGAGACTCTAACAATGAGTCTAGCATGCCAACATACAGCAACAATTCTCAAGATTAGGGGGACAAAAATGCCAGCAACTTCGTTTGGAAAAAAACCAAACAAACCCCAAACCAGAACAAAGTTGTAAATATCTGGAAAATCAGCAGATGCATCAGAGCTGTGCACACCAGAAGAGAAGGAGAAAATGCCATGCGTGGGAGGGGGTGAAAATGAAGAAGGTGCTTCAGTTATACCTTGGGGAATCAGAATAAATCGGTACCATTTGAGAAAGCAAAATGAAAATTAAACTGGGTAGCTATGGAGCATTAAATTTATTGTCAAGGTAAGCAGTGGGAGAACCAAATCATACGCTGGTATAAATCAGATGTCTCAAAGTCAATGGTGCTAGAGTGGATTACTAACCCCATGATTTGTGTTATGATCCAGATAATGGCAACATTTTTCATACATATTTTTGGATTATTTTGCAATATATAGCATTACGCCTACAAAGTATTTCAGTGCAAAGTCTGTTCTGGCTGATAACCACGACAATCTATAGAGGCTCTCTTGTAAGCTGTAACCCATGGCTATAGCTCTGCTCACTATGAGAAAACTCTGAAATGCTTTTTAAAATATGTCTTTTGTTAGACTGAGCATTTTTAAGTTGCTTTTTGGCAGCAGCATCTGACAGGAGAGGACTGTATCTCTCTCACCTTGGGATCATCCTGGGCATAAAGGGTGTTAATCCATTTAAACAGGATAAAAGCAATAGGAAACTTTAATGATATTAAGTAGCATAATTTTTGACACTAAATACTTGGAAATCTCATGAGAAAATCTGAAGGGCCAGACTTTCTCTCCTGGGTGTAGCCCCATATTCTTCTGGAGTATTCTGCAGTCAACCTTGAACAAATTTGCCTTCTTTCCAAAGAAGTATCTTCATGGAGGTGGGAGTCAAAAAAAGAGCAGAGGAAGGGACAGTGCTATTCCCACAAACTCTCAGAAAATGGATTAATCCAGTGGGGTCACAGTTAACTGCCACAAGTCCTTGGACCAGTTAGAACACGTAAAGAGGAGGGCCACACAAATTATCAGGGAGATGGAACACCTCTCCTATGAGGACAGGTTGAGACACTGGAGTAGAGAGGTTGAGCTTGGAGAAGAGAAGGCTCTGCAGAGACCCTATTGCAGCCTTTCAGTACTTAAAGGGGGCTTATAAGAAAGATGGAGAAACTTTTTACTAGGGACTGTAGTGATAGGGCAAGGGCTAATGATTTTAAACTGAAAGATGATAGATTTAGATAGGATAGAAAGAAGAAATACTTTACTGTGAAGGTGGTGAGACACTGGAATAGGTTGCCCAGAGAAGCTGTGGATGCCCCATCCCTGGAAGTGTTCAAGGCCAGGTTGGATGGGGCTTTATGCAACCTGATCCAGTAAAAGATGTCTTGGCTCATGCCAGGGGAGTTCAACTGGATGATCTTTAAAGGTCCTTTGTAACCCAAACCACTCTGTCATTCTATGATTCTGTAATTTTAAGTCACACAAGCTCCAAAGGTGTTTGAATCCATTCTGAGCCCTGAACCAGAGATGATGCAGACCACAGATAAGCTCCCTGCTTCCATCCCTCTGTTGACTACCCTTGAGCACAACCAGCCTCTTTAGGGTATGATTTGCTGTCAAAACCAGGGAAAGAGCCAATTCTTACACTAAACTCCCCCAATGGCAGTGTCACACTGAAGCACACAGAGCTCCCCTGACTAGCTCATGGAGGCAAGTGTAAATAAAAACATGATTTATGCAAGAAAATGCTAATGCCACCATTAATTTGAGATCTTAAGCACAAAATATTGGCCTGATTTTCCCATAGTCTACATCAATTTTACATCAGTGCAATTCATGAGAGCTATCATAATTGGGTCTGCTAAATGTGAGAGGAAAGCAAATAACTGTTACTTTATTTTTATGTTTGAAATCTACCTTTAATTCAAGTCTAAGGTCTTTAAGAAATGAATAACCTGCACCTACCTATAGATAACCCCCCTCAAAACTTGGGGGCCTGTTTATCTGGAGTCATTTGCACTCTGTAGTGACTTGTCAAAGGCATACACACTTCTTCCCTCCAGACTCTGCCTTTTCTCAAGTTTTCCCAGGCTGATGAATCACTGGTTAGCCACCCTGCAGGTAGCTCTTCCTAACTCCATCTTCACAGTGAATACAGAAAGAGGGTGTTTAACAAACTCTCATCACCCAGAGACAAGTCTAACGCACACTGCTGTTGAATTAAACACTTATCTCACACCACAAATGTCCTTTGAGCAAATATACAGAAACTGTTTGTATTTCTCTATTCAAATTTAGGGGTCTCATCCCGGGGCTGCAACTGTGGCATCTAAAATGTAGATTTTTTTTATCAGTGACATGCAAGCTCACAAACCAGAGAACTCGAGCATCTCTTGTGCTGATTGACTTCCAGGTCCTGCAATGTAACTTTGAGCAGCCCCTGGACAAAGAAGTGCCCTGGCTACTGCTGTCTTCTTTGTTTGAGATGAGAACGTTGAACCCAGGGGAGCAGCTGAGTGAAATGGTTGTTTTGCTATAAATAATTCACAACTTTATGAACAGCTTTCTTCAAATACAATAAAGTATGTCTTCCACTAAGGGATTCCCTTTTAATTTTTTAACACATTTTTTCTTTTTTTCAGAAATTAGAAAGAGAGGGAGATCTTTTAAGCTGCTGGGGTTTTGTTTGCTTGTCTGTTTTTGTGACGACTGAAAAATTGAACGGATCTTGATCTTTCTTCACACACATTTCACATTGGAACAGACCTTGATCTTATTTCACACAAGTGTAACTACACAGACTTCGATGACAGCCTCTTGCTCATTATGTCACTGAAATGTAAGAGATTCACTGTACCGTTTTGCTGATACATAACAGCTTAAGCATCTTATCTTTTAACACTTCTAAAAATCTTCTAGGTATGGTACAGGAACGAAAATGAAATTCAGAAGTAGGTATTCAGGAAAGCTACAAGATACTGAAAAAAAATAATTTGGAATAACATGCATCTCTTTTCAGCTAAAACAGCAATCCTGTCAGATTAGATGAATCAAATGCTTTATTCATGGGAAGATTCCCATGAAAATGTATTAAGTCTCCACGGGAAATATTTTCAGGAGGTTTTACCAAGTAGAAAATATCCCTGATATTGGTGGAGTTTTGGGGGTTTTTAATGAGTTTTACAATCAGCTCAGGGGCTACTTCAAGGAAAGTTACAAGTTGATAGTATGCATAGTAAAACCAAATCAAACAGTTATGCTTATTATGATAAGTGTAAGTTCACATTCTTAGGAAGCTGAACTGTAGCTCCTGTAAGGGGTGGCAAAAAAGGACTCATTTTGGCTGTTGTTATCCTGGATTGAAGTTATGGGATACCAGACATCCCACACTTCTATAAGACAACTTTGCAAGGTGTATTCTAATCGTAAGTTGATACAGCTTAGTATTAATTATCAATTAATCAGATCACCTTTCTGAAAGCTTGAACATATACATTCAAGATGTCAGTGACTGCCTTATCTTAAATGCACCCATTCTGAAATTATTTTACTGCTATCCTCTTATGTATGAAGCATACAGAACAATTTTATTGCTATATAAAGTTCAGAAATGCATTTGTGTAAGCTTTATATACTTATTTAATCCTTCTTTTATGTTTGCTTTTTCTTTTAGTAAGTGATGGAATAAGCAGCATTTGCCTTTGGATGGATCATACTACATGTGAACTGCCCGTTCCTCTTTCTGCAAGAATAAGAAAAACCCTTCACTTTCATTTGTTAAATATCAGCTTGATAGCAAAATCATTCTGAATGGCTCCTGCTCACAGCAGACCAACAATTTAATGGGATCAACACTTCTCCTACTAAAACATCTGAAGTTAAAGATTTGGAAAAGAGGTTTTTGCAGAGATGACCCATTTACAAGCTGGACTTAGTCCAGAGACTATAGAGAAAGCCCGCCTGGAACTGAATGAAAACCCAGACATTTTGCATCAGGATATCCAGCAAGTCAGGGACATGATCATCACGAGGCCTGACATTGGGTTTTTACGTACAGATGATGCCTTCATCTTGAGATTTCTCCGAGCCAGAAAGTTTCACCAAACTGAGGCCTTCAGACTGCTGGCTCAGTACTTCCAATACCGCCAGTTAAATCTGGATATGTTCAAGAACTTCAAGGCTGATGATCCAGGAATCAAACGGGCTCTCACAGATGGGTTCCCAGGAGTACTGGAAAATCGTGACCACTGTGGCAGGAAGATTCTTCTGCTTTTTGCAGCCAACTGGGATCAGAGTAGGTAAATGTAGATAGTGTCCTTATCTTTTTACATATACTCACACTCAACTTGGAATGGAATATTTATGACCATATTTGAAGTAGCAAGGCCATTTTCAGTAAAATATTTTGTAAGCCTGAGTCCATTTCACTAAAACTTTGATCTAATCTGATCACCTCCCATTCTTCAGACATAACACCATTGAGAGATAAAGGTATATCAGTATGTCAGATACTCATAGCTCATGGTTTTTTTCCATAAATATTTCCAGGTTTTAGCCACATAGTGACTGTTTGCTATAAAAACACTAATGCCCATTATATTATTACTTCAGTAATATCATAGACTAGCTGAACAGGTTGACAGAAAGCAACTGTCTCAAAACATATGGGAGTTCTTGTAGCTTTTCTGGTGCAGAAGGAACTGACCATATTTACTCTGTCTCCAGATGTCTTAACATATTTTTTTGTGTGATTGTTTTAACCATTTCAGGAATGATTCAGCCTGTCTTATGGGACTTCCACAAACTGCATTATAATTTCTACACACTCTGGTTGCATGCTTGTTAGTCTGATAAATGGGAGATTTATGCAAAGCATATTTTCTGTTCAGGCCATTTCTTTACAGAATAATATGAACAAAGATACCACCCAGCCATTATTATAAGATGATGCCCTTAAACATTGACATGGTTAGTCAGGTTCACTACCTATTGGAAGCAATAGAGAAAAAAGAGGTTATTCTGGGAATACCTTGTTCACATCGTCCTCCTCATGAGAAGTCATTCCATTCCATTTTCCCTGCCTCTGCAATGAGATGGATAAATGTAATCAGTTGTAGATTGCCATATGTTCTGCTGATTTTTAATAAAAATCAGACCAAAGAACACCATTCAGATTCAGATTTTGAATATCATAAATTTTGATGAGTTCCAGGTTGGATTTTTTCTTGGTGCAGTGTAAAGTTGTCCATGAGAGTGTCTCACCCTCAGGAATCAACAGATTGGAGCTTTGAATTAATATTATGGAAGTTATTAGAGAACAATACACATACATCTGCAATTTTTCATGTTGGCTGTTTTCTGGGAAAACCTTTCATCTCCATGTGAAAACAGAGTTCATAAGTGTTTCTAATTTTCATTTGCATCTGAGAAATTAATGTACAGAAAAGGTTACAGAAATGTAACTTTGCATAAACATAAATATTTGGTGAAATCCAGAACTGAAGACAGTGATGAAGGTCCTATTGACTACAAAGTGGGCAACGGTTTGTCTCCTGTCTTTCTGAACTGTGAGCTTGGCCTTTCTTCCAACCACAAAACCCTTCCTTTAGCCATTGGCCTGGAAAGAAAGATGGGTGAGCAGGCATGTTGAATTAATGGAAAGTATCAGCTTTAGAAGACAGAAACACTGAGGCTCTGCTGGTTGCATTAAGGGATTTAGGTATTATACAGAGCCAGCTTTGGGTTTCTGATCCCTCAACAAAATGAATCCTTGTGATTAACCTCGTACATCAAGTCCTGCTCTTGGAAAACTGAGAGTGCTGCAGTCTAAGGCTTCTGCCCTGAAATTTTGAAAGAACTTTGATCCCTGTCAGATTTTGGCTCAAATTTTCTGCAAGTCCTTTAGTATGCTTTCATGTATATGTGTATAGGTGCGTGTGTGTGTGTGTGTGCAAAAACCAAAGTGAACCTGCATGTAAGATCCCTTGTTTCTGAAAATGTAACTTTAACCTTCAAAGAAGAAAGGCTGAGGCAAATAGGATAGGATATACTTTCCTAAGGCTCCTCAGTGAAATCAAATATCACATGCAAATTCTACCTTCAGCCACCGAAGCTCAACTCCTCTATGGACGCAAATGACAAGAAATGTAATTTCTTGGAGTTTTTTGTAGCACTGTAAGTGCTACAAGCATTTGGGACAGAATTTGGGGTGCAAGTAAATAGAGGGATGCTCTCCTCCATTTTTACTGTCTAAAGGCATCAACAAGAGCAAAAGCTGTTAAGGAAGAGGAAATGTTGACTCAGATGTCCTATTAAACAGCAGGGAAACAGGTTATTGACTAGAAGCATGTATTGATACATTTCACAAAAAACCTTAAACAAACAGGCATTATGTATAGCTTACTTACATGTATGTTGGCCAACCTTTCTATAGATGTGTGTTCAGCGATGACAAGATGTTTACATGCTTACATTTCAGCTGAATGCTAATGCAATCAATTCATATGGTGCTGTGATGTTGACATGCAAGAGGAAGAGCTCAGCCTTCAGCATACCCTTCCTAACTTTCATCTAATTTGCAGCTGGCTCTGTCTTCTCTCTCTTTATGACAAATCATAATCTATAAGGGATGATTTATAAATAAATCATAGAATCATAGAGTTGTTCAGGTTGGAAAAGACCTTTAAGATCATTGAGTCCAACCTTATCCTAACCCTGTTACCCTGTTTCTGATGACCCACTGCTAAACCATGTCCCCAGGCACCACATCCAGACGACTTTTAAATACAGGGACGGTGACTCAACCACCTCCCTGGGGAGCCTGTTCTAGTGCCTAACAAAATAATAATAATAAATAATAACTTATAAAGGATAATTTAAAATCAGTATACCTATAATCCATAAACTGTTTTTCAGTCCAGCCATTCTTACCCTTTATATTCCCAGCAGTATGATGGCTGTAGGGGTCACATACCCACGAGGCAGAAGCAGCTCCAAAACTTTTTAGTTACACGTATTTATTTTTAAAAGGAAATGACATTATTTGTGTAATATGATTAATTGGACAAATCAGATTCAAGAAGTTTTTAAGGGACTCCCTGTATCAAAGAGAAAACTTCTATGTGAGCTTTTGGAAACCTTTGTAATTTCAGCTTCAAGAATGTAATTGATAAATCTAACATCTCTAGAAAACTAGGTTTTAAATTCCAGTCTCGGTGTTTCCAGCTGCAGCTTCCAGCTGCTAAATTGTGTTAGTTTGAAAGGACTACAAAAACATGACAGCTTTCCATGTTTGTACTTTTTGTGTCCTGACCACATAAACTTTTGATCTACTTTTGAATTCACTGAGGATGTGGCTCTGCAGTTACTGTCAGGAAACAAGAAGATAGTGCATTAGCAGTGGTTCTTGTATTCCCTTTTAACCATGGTGAAGGTAAAACAGCAAACCCCCTTTTCCTTGAGGAAAAAACAATCTTGTGTTGTCCACAAGGTAAAGAAGATACTTCTGGGCAGCCAGCACAGCAAAGATAAAGTTTTGCAAAGTACTACACCAGGTTAATGTCTTGCAGTATATTTCTTCTGCCAAAGCTTAAATAGATCAAAGTTCTTTACTCTCAGAATTAAGAAGGTTGCTATTGCTCTTCATCATTCCTTTCTGGATCTTCCCTATCACTTTAGTGTTGTTGCTAATGGGCAGGTGAATGAACGGAATACAATTTTTCACTGATAAACTGTCATGTGATAACAACATCTCACACTCTTCAGTATTATTTCCCTACTTTTAGCAGACACAGTTTTCTTAACTATTCTATCACATTTTGAGCTCATGTTCATCTCAAATCTGCTTCGAAGTCACTACTTCCTAAAATAAAAACACCACTGTTAAATGTCATATATTCTCACCCATCATGTGGGCAGAGTCTAGCATGTGATTCATGCTGTTCTGCAGAGCTAAACCTGTTCTCCTCATCAATTATCATTGCATGGTTTTTATGACATCTGTAAAGTTCACTGACAATAATTTTATTTTTACTTCCACATTGTTGAAAAAGATGGGGACTGTTGTTTTGACCAAAACCTCCTTGATGTCTAGGAAAAAAACATAAGGAATGATAATTTTTATTTCCAAATCACTGGCTGAGTTCTATTATGGTGCCAGATTTTCATTCATTTACCATGTGCTGCATTGGTTCGATTTTGTTCTATTTTTAGAAAGATTTCTTAGAGATGATGTCATCACTTTCTCTCTAGGTCCTGCATAGTGTATTTTGGATCTGTTAGTTAATGTCAGTCACATAAGACACAGGACAGAAAACTTCAGAGGTATTGAGTATGTGAAAATGAGCAGATGGATAGAAAAGAAAGAGGTCAGATTAGAGGGCTGGGGGAAAACCTTGAGGTATATTACTGTACACTCAGCAGTCTATGCAGGGAGGGCCATCGTTCACTTTGATCAGAGCTCAGTCCTGAGAAATGCAGAATAATCCAACTCCAAGGTGTGAGCTCACTCAGAACCCACAATGGCTTCACATATGCCACTGATTATACAGCACCTTATCATTAAATGGAAATTGTAGAGTAATAAAGACAGATAAGGATGACAAACTGATCTTGTCAGGAACTTTTTAAATGAAACAATGGCATCATAAAAAAATCCCAGTTTGTAAAACAAATATATCAGCACACACTAACAAACAGTTTTGATGAGACCTGAAGCAGGATTTCACATAAATACAAGTGGGCCATGTGATGAATTACAAATACTCTTTCTTCTTATACTTTCTCATGTCACCAGTCTCACCAAATCTAAGCCCTCACTCTTCTGATGCACCTCTAGTGAAACTGAAGCTTTTAAAGCAATCAGATCAGAGTGCCTTCTCTGCTGTTGGATTGAGGAAAGTATCTGCTAACTACCACAGCTGTTCCTGTGTATGCCACTGTCTTCTTCTATATCCTGATTGTACACCTGGGAGATGGGGCATTTAGATGAACAAGTAATTCAGCAGAAGTTGTTCATTAATCTTCCAAGTAAAGATATTTCCTTCAAGGTTGTTCAGCCAGAGTAGAATTTATTTCTGTGTAGAAAGCCAGCATGAGGGCTGTCTCAAATCATGACCCACAGGTTGAATGATGATCCTCTGCAAACAGAATCTTGGAGTAGGGGGACAGAAGGTTACCCATTGTCTTTTGCAGCAAAATAGTAGTTAATTTCTGTCTTTATGTTTGGACTCTTGTGTCTTAGACACTGTCATATAACTCCAAAAATTCTGTAAATCAGATGGAAAAAAACTGCTAATTTGTTTACAACATGCATTCCCAAGTCAGCTGTTAACTATAAATTCTCTTTTATTGACAAGGAAACTCAAATGGCAGATACTTACCATTCTGTAGGGAAGTGTATTGAGATAAGCTAAAGGGCAAAGAAATACTCTGACATAATGGTAAATCAACAGTTATAAATATTTTAAAGAATCACAATAGAAAAAATTATGCCCTTGCTGAGAATGCTCATAGTGGTGTAATTACAAGGATATTATCATCAGCAGATCCTGTTGGTATAAATGAATATGTCTCAAATGCTGATTATTCCAATATATTTCAAAGATAATCTCAGATGCTTAATAGAATATGAAGGAATAAACATCTGTTGAGACTGTTTTATAGCTACAGGCAAACTGTGGCAATAACTCAGCCTCAGAGCTGTTTATTATGAGAGATTATGGCTGAAATGCTGCCAGCCCTAACACCAGAATTTTCACACAGCAAGTGTTGTTGTTTGGTAAGGAGATAGTGCTTCTGTGTTGGGAGATGTTTGCAGTAATACAGATTGAGGTTGTGGTTCAAGCATCACATTGACCAATAAATAGCCTGGAAGCATACTGTATTAAAAAAATAATTCCTATTACATTGTTTTATTACTGAGCTAGTCTGAAATGGTAGCAGAATTCAGGGTAGTAGAGAAGGGAAGGGTAGCATAAGCAGAATACTCATTTTTGGGAGTAGCAGATGTGCAAATTAAATGTTGGACAAAGAAGACGAAAAGGAGTTCTGTCTTGAAATGTTTTAATGTGCTTGGAGGCAGCAACTTAATTCAGTTAGTACCATTTGTTATGGAAGCTGAGTTTGGAAAGGCTGTTGTAATCCATATGAATGACAGAAGGATGACGTACACAAATGACAGTCCTGGATAAGGCTGAGAAGGGAATAAAAGAAGAGGGAGAAAATGTCTGAAAAAGAGAAAGAAAAACAACAGCTGGGAAAGATATGAAGCATATGTTGAAGAAGAAGGCAAACCTGACTGAGAGGGGAAAAAAAGTAATCAATGGATGGAGGGTAAAGTAATCAAACACATATTGAGAGGGAAGAGAAGGTGAGTGGATGGTGCTGGGCTGAGTGCTGACAGAAGAACTGAGAAGGACAGTGCCAGTGGGAGAGATGGACAATCACTGGAGCTGGCCTGCAGGGAAGTGAAGAGCAAACTAGAAAGTGGCTCTGTGCCACCTCCTTCCTGTGGAGAAAAGAAATCCAATCCCCAAGCTTTATAAACCAGAGAGAAGGACAGTGGATTAAGAAAAATACACAAACAAACATATGCAACAAACACATACACACAGCTGCATACACACACACACACATAAACACACCCTTCCCTCCCAGGCTGCCTCAAAAGACCCAGATTTTCTGTGAGGGTTTATGTCTGGGTGGCAGAAAAGAGAAACTGCAAAAGAACTTTGTCACAAAGCTTTATGAACAGAATAGCACAAAGCCAAACAATATGACATCCCGCTTGGCTCTTTGTCCCTTTGACCCTTGGGAACAGCTGGTAACCACGAATGAATGCTCGTATAAATAGGAATTTTTTGAGGTGAGACTTCATAGGAAGAGATGATATTTTTCATCAGCGCTTTTCCTAAATCAAGTTTTCTAAGTATCTGATATTCTGATCAGTTGCTAACTTACCAATCTAATTAAAAGGAGCTAAGGCAAATTCATGCACTGCAGCATGAACAGACTGAAAAGTGCCAGGGGAGGAAAAAAAAATTAATTTTCTGACTACCTATTTAATAGGCTGGATGCAGTAGAATTGTCAGAACAAAGTGACAACATTGTGGTGGAATCCTTAAATACATTTGAAATTTTTTATTTCTAATAATTTCTTGATATATTGTTTCCCCAGGCTGTGATTTGTTTTAGGCTCTTTCCATTGAACTCTAAGCCTCTGTATCAAATTAATTTTACATAAAAACAGCCGCTCTTTTCACCACACCCTGGTAGGTGCTGAGCATCCTCAGCTTCCAGCACCCTGAAAGCAACATGAGGGATGCTTGGGAACTGCTGCTGTTAGCAAGCTGGGTGATCCCAGAGGAGTTACAGTGGACAGCATGAATTGGGTCAAGGTGTGCATAGTGTGGAGGGTGCTGAGCTCCATGAAAAAGCTGAACAGCATATTGAAGCAAATTCTACCCTGCCACCATGGTCACCCTGCTTCAGGATGCTTCTCTACCTTGGCGAGGCTGGAGGATGAGGGAGGTATCAGCTCCTGTGGTTGCACTGATGGGACTGTCCCAGTGATGGTTGTATCTCTGGGATGGTCTTGATAATATGAGGAAGGTAGTGGTGGAAGCACCCATCTACCACAGGCACCTAAAAATTTAACAGACCAGACAAAGGTGGAGGCCAGAGGAAAGGATGGAGGTTTAAAGCCATTCCAATAAACTAGCTCAAAAATTGACTTGTTAAAACTCTTCCATAGAACATATTTCATCTCTTTTGACATGGGTAAGCAAATAAAACAGGTGGAGCATCATAATTAATATGCCACAACTGAAGACAATTCCTAAAGAGAAGAAAATGGAATCGCTCCTTGAGGATGAGGAAAATTTCGTCTTAAATTCTGATTGCACTCTCACAGTTTTTACTTTCAATGAGTGCAGCAACCACAGGGTCAGTAAAAGCAGCTATCCCTTGCTCCCGAACCATGATTATCTCAGCTCTAGAAACTTCCTTGGAGGGCTGATTTGTAGCACGGGACAGGAGGCAAAGCCAGCCTGTTAGCTTCCTGCTGAAACTATTTCCTTTGGAACTGCCTGTTTTCTGCTCATGCTGAGCAAACTTGCATCAGTAAAAAATAATTTTTAAGGGAAAGGTAATATTCAAATATCTTCATTGTCTTTCTTTCTTTATAGAAAGATGGTATCACTTTTCCACTTTTCCATTGCTGACATACTGGATGGCACATCTCTGTGCATACATTAACACATGTGCTGCCAGTCACCTTTCATATATACAGTAAAAAAAAATCACAGTACCAAGTAATGTTATGAGGCTCTATGATCAATAACAATCCATTTGAAAAATATGTATGTATTATTTATATAATATACTCTAATTTCTGTCCCTTTAGAGGGTAGAAATTCCCCTTGTTATAGACCTGCTGCTGGCCATTGTCACAAGGACTTGGAGCCAAAGGAACCTTTGGTCTGATCCAGTAGAACCACTCTCACATGTACTTTACAAGACATGTGCTCTCACATACTTTACAAGACACATGGCTTGTGGTCTGAATTAACAAAGCAGGAAGTTCTAGACATTTTTTAAACTTTTTAGACTGATACGATTTTCCTCATTGAGTTAAATTTACAAAGCAGCCCCATCCCTGACTTGTTCTTCCTTAGAAATAGTCCCATACTTCCTTCTAAAAAGCCATAATTTCAGCTCCTCTTGTTTTATATGTCAGAATTCCATATATTCAGATAAGAATGAAGTAATAAAGGTGAAAAAAGTTGTAAAACAAGCACATGGCCACTGTTACTGTGATCAGGAAAACACAGGCTACTTGCTAGTGCTAAACCTTTCACTCTTTCCTTCTTTCTGGCTTCTTTTCACAGCAAATCCAAGATATGCCAGTCGTGTGTATTAAAAACTCACAGATCAATCTACAGAGTGTATGTGGTGCCTGTACCCCTTTGGAGTGTTAGGGTATGTGTCAGCACACAGAATTTCTATTGTATAGGTATTTCTGACCAGAAAAATCCACACCAGAGTGCGACAACCTTATCTAAGGCATCTCCATCCTCTCCCACTGTCTTGGGCCTGTGATCTTCTAAGCTGTTCTCACTTCGGAGAGGTTTACTGAATAAGAATGCATTGCCTTGTTTTCTCAGGGATAACCCTACTCATCTGTTTTGTAAGTACAAAAGGAGAAATGTGATTTATATTGAAAGAGACTGTTGAAAAATCCTGCTTCCAAATGCACTGCAATATTCGTTTGAAAACTGAGATTAAAAATTAAGAGGAATAAACTCTGACCTAGGGAGAGACGGTAGGAAAGCTTTCCATTTCTTAGGTTCTCATTTACATGTAAGCCACTCTAGCTGGCTACTGCAATTTAAATTCAGTTTCACTCTGATAAAGCCTTCAATTCTGTTTGAATAAAAGAGCTTTGAAAGTCTGGGGAAAATGGCAATTTGTCTATGCTGTAGCTCCAATGAATACCTTTCCTTTTTTTTTAGCATCTTATTATTATTCTCTGCTAAAATGTATACACGTTTGCTTGCTTTCAGAGAATATTTTATATGATTCATTTAAAAGTAATTCAGGATCATTTGGGGGTTTACTTCAAAAAGAGGCATAACCATGTTAAAAGCCAAGGAGCCTTGGGAGACACCAGACATCCACCATTACTGATTTAGTCCTCGCTGACACTTTTGGCTCTACTGGAATTTTCTCACCTCTTGGTTTGTAAAATAAGATATTAATGGTTAATTAATGGAGAAAATACTGATTGGGCACAAAATGATTTATGGGTCAATGATGGACAACAAATGGAATTATACAGTAAGATGATACCATTGAGGAAGCAGTATCTCTGAGCTCCATTACAGGACCGTTGTCTGCAGGACACCAGCAGTTATTCACCTTTACTCACCTCAACTGACTAACCTTAGCAACAGCATGAGAAGCAAATCTGAGCTAAGCATAGAAAAAGCACAGTAAAATGAGAAGTTGAAAAACGTAACTATGTAATAAAAATTGAAAACAATAAGAGGTGGGATAGAATCATAGAACCATAGAATCACAGAATCACAGAATCACAGAATATGCTGAGTTGGAAGGGACCCATCAGAAGCACAGAGTCCAACTCCTGTCCCGGTGTGGAGCACCCCAAGAATCACACCATGTGCCTGAGAGCATCATCCTAATGCTTCTTGAACTCAGGCAGGCTTAGTGCTGTGACCACTTCCCTGAGGAGCTGGTTCCAGTGCTCAACCACCCTCTGAGTGAAAAACCTTTTCCTGATATCTAACCTAAACCTCCACTGATTCAGCTTCCTGCCATTTCCCTGAGTCCTGTCATTGGTCACAGGAGTGAAGAGATCAGTACCTGCCCCATCTCTTCCCCTTGTGAGGAAGCCATAGACTGCAATGAGGTCACCCCTCAGCCTCCTTTTCTCCAAGCTGAATAATCCAAGTGACCTTAGCTGCTCCTCATAAGTCATCTCTTCCAGACTCTTCACCATCCTCGTGGCTCTCCTTTGGACGCTTTCCAATAGCTTGATGTCCTTTTTATATTGTGGGGCCCAAAACTGCACACAGTACTCAAGGTGAGGCCACACCAGTGCAGAGTAGAGCAGGACAATCACCTCCCTTGACTGTCTGGAAATGCTCTGCTTGTTGCACCCCAGGACACAGTTGGCCCTCCTGGCTGCCAGGGCACACTGCTGGCTCATATTCAGTTTGCCATCAACCAGGACCCCCAGGTCCTTCTCCACCATACT
Source organism: Hemiprocne comata (assembly GCA_020745705.1). Lineage (NCBI taxonomy): Eukaryota > Metazoa > Chordata > Aves > Apodiformes > Apodidae > Hemiprocne > Hemiprocne comata. Next base: position 125,945,659 of record CM036587.1, read on the forward strand.
GCTCTCCAGCCACTCACTCCCTAGTCTGTAGTTACCACTAGGGTTGCCTCATCCCAGGTGCAGAATCTGGCACTTGCCCTTGTTAATCTTCCTATATATAAAAGTTTATCTCAATAAACAGTGGCAGTAAAAAGTTACCCATTTCCTCGGGGATGGGAATGAACAATAAAAGCATATTAAGTAATCTTAAACAAAATTAGATTTATGAAAATCAGAAAGCATTTTGCAACGATTAAGCTGGTTCAGGACCTGAACAGGCAATGGAGGCGCCCTGTGGACTACTCATACTGGATTTTTACTGAAGAATTCAGAGAGAAACTAGGAGTACTTATGACGATGCAGTGCAGGAGATGTATGGAATGTTGTCAGATCACTATCCAGACCCTATTTGTAGGATTAATTTAGCTGTGTCAAAAGCTCCTGAAGAGGATAAATTCAGAAGGTGCTTTAAGCTATCTTGCAATTTAAGAAAATAAATATAAACTCCTGCTTAGCCAACTTAATTTCCTTTTATGACAAGGTCACCCATCCATTTGGGCAAGGGAAGCCAGTAGATGCGGGGTTTTTTTTATTTTAGCATAGCTTTTGGTACTGGATCTCACAGTAACCTTCTGGATAAAATGTCCAGCATGCAGCTAGACAAGTGCATACTACATTGGGTGAGAAACTGGTTGATGGGTTGGCCTCAAAGGGTTATAGTAAATGAGGTTACAGCAGGCTGGAGGCCAGTCACCAGCGGGACTTGCCAGGGCTCAATTTTAGGGCCAGTGTTCTTTAATGTTTTTATAAATGATCTGGATGCAGGAATCAAATGTACATTAAGTAAGCTTGACAAGAATACTAAACTATGAGGACCTGTGGACTCCCTTGAGGGCAGAGAGAGCTTACAGGGAGATCTGGATAGACTAGAGAGCTGGGCAATCACCATCTGTATGGAATTTAACAAAAGTTAATGGCAAGTTGAATATGAGTCAAGAGTGTGCCCTGGTAGCCAAAAGGGCTGATGGTATCCTGGAGTGCATCAAGTGCAGCATAGTTGGCTGGTCGAGTGAGGTGACTGTCCCACTTTACACTGTACTGATGTGGCCCCACCTTGAATACTGTGTGCAGTTTTGGGTGCCTCAATAAAAGAAGGACATCAAATTATTAGAGTGTGCCCAGAGCAGGGCAACCAAGATGGTAGAAGGTCTCAAGGACAAGATGAGGATCGGCTGAAATCACTTGGTTTCTTCAGCTTGGACAAGAGAAGGCTGAGGGGGGACCTCATCGCAGTCTACAACTTCTTCCAGGAGAGCAGTGAAAAGGGAGGTGCTGATCTCCTCTCTGGTGGGCAGTGGTAGGACATGAGGAAACGGAATGAAGCTGCTTAAGGCGAAGTTCAGGTTGGACATCAGAAAAAAGTTGCTGACCTTGCTAATCAGCAGCCACATCCATACATCCAAGAAAATGTAATTAGTGTAAAGCCAGCTTCATCATAACTCTGAAATATGCTAGGGTATGGTTCTGGCACAGCTGAGTGTCTAGTCTCCAGGACATTAAACATTGCTCTTCAATACTCTTGGACCTACCAAACCAGAAATACTGGTTGTCTTAGAGTGGGTTTGAACTTTAAGGAACATACTGTGCTGTCTTGCTCAACTGCACTAGAGGCAGACCATGAATAGCGAAGGTTATATTATCATATAATGCAGAGAGGTAACTTACAGGTGATTGTCAAAGATAATAAAATGAAGGCAGTTACATCCACAGCCTTTAAACACAACTGCATAAAACTCTTGCCCAGTCAATCCAGACCATGGCTGTTGAGCTGAGTGACTGCTTATCACATGATGTACCTTAAAGGATATTGCACTAATACTGGTTAGTTTGTGCTCATCAACAACTAAACCAGTTCTACATGTGAATTTCTTCATTTTTTGCTATCAGCCCTAGCCTGAGTCACAGAATCACAGAATCATGGAATTGTTAGAGTTGGAAGGGACCTCTAGAGATCATCTAGTCCAACTCTCCCACTGAAGTAGGATAACCTAGAGCACATTACTCAGGACTGCATCCAGGTGGGTTTCGAATATCTCCAGAGATGGAGACTCCACAACCTCTCTGGGCAGCCTGTTCCAGTGCCTTGTCCACCCTCATTGTAGAGAAGTTTTTTCTTATGTTTAAATGAAACTTCCTGTGTTCCAACTTGTACCCGTTGCCCCTTGTTCTGACACTGTGAACTACTGAGAAGAGCCTGTCTCCATCTTCCTTGCACCCACCTTTTAGATACTTGTACACATTGATAAGGTCTCCCCTCAGCCTTCTCATCTCCAGGCTAAAGAGTCTGAGCTCTCTCAGCCTTTCCTCATAAGAGAGCTGCTCCAATCACCCTGTCATCTTTGTCACCCTCCTCTGGACTCTCTCCAGTAGTTCCCTGTCTCTCTTGAACTGTGGAGCCCAGAACTGGATGCAGTATTCCAGCTGTGGCCTCACCAGAGCAGAGTAGAGTAGGAGAATGACCTTCCTCGACCTACTGGCCATGCTCTCCTTTATGCAACCCAGGATTCCCTTGGCCTTCTTGGTGACAAGGGGACATTTCTGGCTCATGGATAATTTACTGTTTATCAGGACTCCAAGATCCTTCTCCTCCGAACTGCTTTCCAGCAGGTCCACCCCAAAACTATAGTGGTGCTTGGGGTTCTTCCTTCCCAGGTGCAGGACCCTACACGTGTTCTTATTGAACCTCATGAGGTTCTTCTCTGCCCTATTCTCCAGCTTGTCCAGGTCACACTAAATGGCAGCACAGGCCTCTGGAGTGTCAGCCACCCCTCCCAGTTTGGTATCATCAACAAACTTGCTGAGGATACACTCTGTCTGCTCGTTCAGGTCATTAATAAATATGTTGAACTAGACCAGACTGAGTATTGATCCCTGGGGGACACCACTAGTTACTGGCCTCCAACTTGACCCTGATCTGTTGATCACCAACCTCTGAGTTCTGTCACACTAGCACACTAGTTCTGGCCTAGCACACTAGGATGAAAAAAATTAAGCAAGGCCTAATCCTACCCCTAGAAATCTTGTAGTCTAAATGGACAACAAAGAAGGAGCATTGAATATGTTCCCTAAATTCGGAAGAGTTGTCAGGGGGTAGGGAGGTTCCAGATAGTTTGCAGCTGGCTGCATCCCAGGGAAAGACTGCACCCCATGCCTGATGGAGGGGCTCGCAGGGATTGAACACAGTCAGACAGTAAATCAGTGACACAGGGAAGAAATAGCTCAATGTTTCCTACTTGTCACACCACTGCCTTGAGGACAAGGTCTTCTTTCATCCTGCTTCCTAGAAAATAGAAAAGGAATCCTGAAATGTCCCCCACCCTGACCCACAGACACACTTCATTCCTGGTCCATCTCTTACACCATGATGGACAGGAAAAATCGTTTTGTCTGCTTTTTTGGCCGCTGAAGAATCTGTACATCTCCCAAGCATGTGGTGGAAAATAAATCTCTTAGCTGTCAATTAGACCTGGCCTAGGCTATAGCTCACTATAAATATCTATGAATGCATCTTCAATGAAAAAAATGGTTATTTTCTTATCCTGAAGTACCCAGAGAAATGCAAATTGTTACTATGTTAATTGTTTATTGACAAAACAACCACTTGCCAGGCTGGTGGTGCCGAGCAAATAAGGAGGGCATGCAAGCCATGGACAAGACTCATTTCTGCATATAGTGAATTGCTCCAGTGTGAGAATGGCAGGATAACAGAAAGCAAAACAAAGGGAAAATATGGAAATAGTTATGCTGAAAGAAATGCCCAGCATCAGGAAGCAGGTGAGATTTATAGCTCAGCACCTCAGTTAGCTGGGTCCTCTGAGGAGAGGCTCTGGCTGGGACTGGAGGAGCAGCAGACTGCAGGGGTGAAGTGCTGCATTCAGGCAGAGGAGGGGAAAGTGTTCATCAATGTCCTTCTCATGCAAGGTCTTACACTGCTGTACTATGTAATTAGTTTCCTATTTCTGGAATGAAAAATTGACTAATTCAAGCCTTCAGTCATGTTGTGGGGCCCTTAATGAAACTAGTGCAGATGACTAGGTCAGAATAGGTAAACTAAAAGTCTGTTTTCCAACTTCGATGAAACTGAGCTAGCAGATTGCATGACTGAAGCCAGGGGACATCCTTATCTAATTCTTTCAAAAGCTTACACATTGAAGGATTCATCCATTTCCAAATACCAAGAAGATAAAGAACAGTTCAGGTTTTTTTAAATATGTCTGGTTTAGTAATGCATATACTGAAATGTGTGTGAGCGACCCCAGCAAATTCAGCTATGGAGACAAGATCCAACAATGAGACTATTAATATACTTTAAATTAGATATTTGCTTAAGTACCTTATTGCTTAATATATTTTTTTGTGCAGAAATGAAACCAGCACATTTATGTGACAGTTGAGCATGGTTGATTAATACTAAAATTGCAAAATATTAACAAAAGTTAAGTCAACTGAATGCAAGAGAATGGAGTGGTGAAGAGTTCTGTCATATCAGAAGGAAAAACCACAGGGTCTGTAGTTACTTTGCTTTTTGTGTTTTTGTGGAGTGAAACTAATTGCAGCATATTGGGATTCATTGTGCAAAGACTTGATCACTTGTAGTTTTACTCTGATATTGTCATAAGGTCTTTTTAGTAACATTTTTGTGAAATCAAAGCTTTGGCTGGAATAAAGATAAGTATGTACTATAGTTGCTTTTAAGCAAATGAAATCTGCTGTTGTAACAAATGTGTCATAAGACACTGCTTAGATCTACAGGAATGGACTCTCCCTGCCTAATTTTCCCGTCTCAATACACTCTAAGCTGTGAGACAAAAGGACATCCAATGTAGTATCAACAAACCTTGCAATTTTAACAAGCCATCCCATGATACCAAATTATAGCTTTTATAAAATTTCCAAAGATCATATCTTTCCTGTTACCATGCAAACACCTTCAATGCCATCTCCTGAAAAGTAAGCTTTGACACATTTAAAAAAACTTGAAGGGGCATCTATTCCAATAAACCATAATACATTCATTATTACAGCCAATGCTTTGCTTTCTTAACATCAAACCAATTAGGTTTCAGGGAAAATGAATTGGGACTTTCTGTTTTTATAAAGTTTTTTTTATGGGAAGGAATAGATGAAAAAAACAGGTTGTTTTTTTTTTGTAAACAAGCTTACACCAGTAACTGCAGGCAACTGTTCTCCAGAAAACAAGAGGAAGTAAAGAACAAAGGGTGATTTATTTCTTCAAGACTTTCATATTTACCTTTAAAACAGAAGTTTTCCTTCTGGCATTTTTCTCAAGACCACATAACTAGACTTTCTCTGACAATGTCTGCTGATCCTTTTCTGTCACTTCTGCTTAACAAATCAGGATTTCCCTGATGCCTGTAACTTCACTGGTCACTACTGCTTATGTTTTGAGCAAAGATCCTGGTTCCTCCAGTTAACTGGTTCCAGAGTTGCATCCTACAAATACCACCATGGGATCTGGCAGAATGTCATTGTGCATTGAGTTCAAAAGCACAACATTTTTGACTGTTTAGTATTTTCTTACTTAATCATTACATATGTTTATCCATGAGCAATTATTTATAATTGAATGAGAAGTGTAGATTAGTGACTTCAATTAACCATATTTCTTCAGTATTTCTCTGTACTGACTATGTGAGAATTCTTGTTAGAAGTGTGCAAAAAGCCCCACATTAATTGTATTAACAACACAATAAAAAGCAATACAAACAGAAATAGAAGAGTATAAAACATTACATCATTAATATACAGTTTCCAGTTGTTTAGGAAACCTAAAATACAGTCCTTTCCCCTAGAAACAGCAAACCCTGAAAAAGTGGTTGCTAGAAGGCATACTCTATGGTACTGAGGTTAGAGTGATTTAAAGGAGGTTGTTAATAACTTGTGTAATAATTAATTAAATTTTTCTTTCAGAATTCCTAACATTGCAATTCACATAAAATTCTGTTTTCAGCTTGACCAACTTGTAATAATTGATAAATCACTTAAATTGTTTTTCACTGGCAATTCCTGAGAAAAATTTATATCCTGCCGAAATAGTAACATAACATTACTATTTCAAGGCAAGGATCACACTGCACCTGCAACCTGTACCCTATTGGGAACTGGCATGTACCAAAAATTTGTACTGGCTTCAGGGGAACAGAGGCTAGAAGCCTGGGCTTCCTTTCACTGTTACCATATATTCAATACAAGGCTCCACAACCCTGTTTCTGCCTTTCCTGGAATCTCAGCCTAAACAGCTACTACACACCATTGCTGAAACTATGTGACAAGAAGATCTATCCCTTCCCATCCAGGAAAAAGCCTTCATGCTGCTAGATCATGGAATTAGGCAGAGTTTATTGCAGACATTTAGGGTTTCGGATCCTGATAATCAAATACAAGTAAAGCATTGATTAAATGCTTTAGGTAGTTTGCACATGCTTTCCTTTTTTTTATTTCTCCTTTTCTTTTCCCCTCTCCCCTTTTTTTTTTTAATTTTAAATAGGGACATTATGTACCAAGCCATTGCATTCACAGAAAATGAAGTATTCAAAGATTAAGAAGTATTGGTCTTAGAGTTTTAAAATATGTTTAATTTTTCCCTTTGTGATTATGGTATATGAAATCATGCTTAAAAATTTATTATACCTTATTTTGTCCACTGATCTTGCACAGGGGACATTTTGAGAACTGTAACCCTGGTTGTCTCTTATTTTCAATTTGCAACCTGCATTTTAATAGTTTGGTTCCATAATTCCTTCATCTGTTTCGAGAAAACCAGTCTAAACACTGTTGTATTTCTAAATGAGCTGGGCTAGTCCCATTAATTTGTTTGTGTTGATGATTTGGAAAAATTTCTTCTTGGCTTATGCATTGCAGAGAGTCCTTCTAGGCTCACCTCTTTCCTTTGTCTTGCAGTTCCCTCAGAAAACCATATTTTGCAACTTCAAGGCAAAAAAAGAAACCACAAACAAACAAAAAATCCCAAAACAAACACCAAAAAACCAAGACCATTCCCAAAGACTGTTTTGTCAAAGAAACCTCATGTATCCAAGGAAAGTTTGCTTGCTCACTTGCAAAGCACCAGGTTGTTGTAGCTGTCTCTGGATCTGAACAGTTTCTGTTCCTTATTCTGAGTAAGTGGTAGTAAAATCCACAGGAAAATATTTTATCTTCCTTTTGGCTGACATCTTTTGCTCCATTGTTTTCAACCATACAAAAATACACTTAGTAAAAGGCTAAAATTGATACATAGTATAGAGCTGGTTATACTTGATTCCTGTATTCAGTAATTCCCCTTCAAAAGGAGCAATCACCTCACTCCCTGCAGTCATTACAGAAGCAATTGTCATTCATACTGCCTATGGAAATAAATTAAACACTAGTTCCCAGTGTTTCTCCTACAGTTTGATATGACTCAGACTGATGGTGTCTTCCATAACTTTTGTTTTCTACTAGCTGCTTGTTCACTTGTTTATCAGTCTTTCATTCATTGACATATTGAGGAGTCATGTATCAATAGAATCCAGCTCTCCCAAAGCAACTTCTGTCAGCTGTTTTCCATATGGGAGGTCCAATACCCAATCACTTGAGGTATGATGCACTCAAAAGTGGCTAGGGTGAAAATGGCTCATTTTTCTTGAGCTTCACAACACTGCATATCCTTTTCAGAGTAACTGTGCAGAGCAGTTTATTTGTGGCTGGCAGCAGCATGATTCCATACACTTTCAAGAGTCTTCTCTGTTTCATAAATCTACAGGGTTTCATTTTTTTCTGATCCTTCTCTCTGCTTGCTTGAATCATTATAGCAAATTTTCTTCATCATTTTTTCTGAAGAGATCTGCAGTTAATTTTTAATAGACTGCTGTCTTATGAATCTTTATAGCATCTGTTTTGAGTTCCCCAATGATCATTTCTACACCAATAATATCAAGTTCCTCCACCTTCTCAGCTATATCAAAGTTGCCCATCGTTCCAGTGGGAAATCTTTTTGATATATAATACTTGTCACATCTTTTCATTTTATACAAGAAATTATTAAATATTTTCATGTCTGTCTTTTATTGGTCCTGAAGGGCTCCAACTAAAATAATTTCTAACCTTTTTTGTGGTTGACAACACTTTTCTATATCTTTTTTATGCCTTCAACTTCACTGCCCAGATTTAAATTCAGGCATAAGTTTGGTATATAGTTACTTGCCTGATTTAATAGCCATTTTAGGTGTTTATTTGCATTTTTATTTTTTGCCACTTCTTCTCATGTCTTGATAACCTCTCACCCAATACCTCTGATGAGATTCAGCTTTGATGATTTTGCTTTGGTGATGACATCCCACATGGTTTCATCAGTCTGTTCTCGCTGTTCTAGCAAAGCCCTAATATGCTCAACACCAGATCGTTGAGCTTCTCCAAGTTTTTAATAACATAATCATTTTTATATCATCCTTTATGTTATGATAGTGTAATTTTTACTGGAGAGAGGTTTTAAGTCTTGAGACTGTGATGTTTCTGATTGCTTTCTTTGCTAATTATGACCTTGTTTTTGTTGGTGGCACTGCTGCTCACTACCTGTACCTGCGCTGCTTTTCTCTTTCATTCTTCCTGAAAGAAAAAATAAAACTTGGTCTCTCTGATTCTCCATTGTACCGTCTGGTGATCCAAAAACTACTTTATAATTCTTTATGTGGAGATATACATTACTACCACAGAATGATCTTGCCAATGAAGATACGCAGGCCATTTTCCACCACCTTCATGTGAAGGATTTCTAGACATGCTACTGCTGTGAGGTCTCTAACAGTCTGTCTCTGTGTGTGCATTCACTTCACAAGGACCAGGGAGGATGTCGCACTGACTTAAAATCCACTGGGATGTTATGTTTTTCTTCTTCATGTTACACTTTTTCTAGGGATATATAACTGTGCAACTGTCACCTTCATGCACAGTGTCTGGAATTTAATATACAGGACACTACCCTAACTCAGTCTCAGTTTATTGTGGCTTTTCACCATGATCAGCTCAGCTCTGCTCATCCTACTAGATATATCATAATTTCTTAAGCCTGATGCAGTCCGCTCCTGACAATCTGGACTCACTTAATTTTCTAGTTTTCCTAATATTTTTTTCCTGACTTTTTTTCAGCCTGTAGAATCAAATGTACCTTCTGTAATTCCATACACAAGAAAAGGGACCTTTCAGAATAATATTTTTGAAAGTATGGGCTACTTTCACAGGCACGTTTTGACTGTCGTCTATTGAGCACACCAAGTGCTCATTCTGTGACCTCATTCTGGAGGTCATCTCGAAGCACATGGAAGAGAAGAAGGTTATCAGGTGTAGTCAGCATGGATTTACCAAGGGGAAATCATGCTTGACTAATCTGATAGCCTTCTATGATGTTGTGACTAAATGGATAGATGCAGGGAGACCAGTGGATGTAGTCTGCCTCGACCTTAGCAGAGCTTTTGACACTGTCTCCCACAACATCCTTGTGAGCAAGCTCAGGATATGTGGGGTAGAAGAATGGGCAGTGAGATGGATTAAGAACTGGCTACACAATAGAGCTCAAAGAGTGGTGATCAATGGTGCAGAGTCCAGCTGGAGACATGTAACTAGTGGAGTCCCTCAGGGATCAGTGCTGTGTCCAGTCCTGTTCAACATCTTTATCAATGACCTTGATGATGGGACAGAGTGTATTCTCAGCAAATTTGCTGATGACACAAAGCTGGGAGGATTGGGTGATTCACCTGAAGGCTGTGCAGCCATTCAACAAGATTTGGACAGGCTGGAGAGCTGGGCAAGGAGGAATAAAATGAAGTTCAACAAAAGAAAATGCAGAGTCCTGCACCTGGGAAGGAACAACAAAATGTACCAATAAAGGTTAGGAGGTGATCTGCTAGAGAGCAGCTCTGTGGAGAAGAACCTTGGAGTTCTGGTAGAGAAAAAGTTATCCATGGGACAACAATGTGCTCTTGTGGCCAAGAAGGCCAATGGTATCTTGGGGTGCATTAGGAGGAGTGTCTCCAGCAGATCAAGGGAGTTTCTCCTCCTGCTCTACTCAGCCCTGGTGAGACCTCACTTGGTGTATTGTGTCAATTTCTGGGGTGCCCAGTTCAAAAGGGACAGGGATCTACTTGAGAGAGTCCAACAGAGGGCTACGAGGGTGATTACCTTTTATTCTAGTCATCGAGATCTGCTGTAAGAACAACTGATTGCAACCAAAGGGACAATTAGATAATTGTGTTAGAATTTTTTAAGATAAAATATGTAAATATACAATTTAGTTATCTAATTAAAAAAAAATCACTTCCTGTGAAGTTTGCACTAGTCTTTCCAGAAAAGTTAATAAATATATAGGTGAGTTCTTGCCTTGCACATAAAAGTGACCCTTGTACTTCAGGAAGAGTATTAGGATATTTTAAGTGGCAGAATTGTTATTGTAAAGCCCAGCAGTAATATTCTTCTGGCAGACATAAGTGAAGTAAGTGGTGATATGACAAAAAGCAAAAGGAAAGTTGTGTAGGTTAGTGAAGACTAGCAAAAAATGTGGAAAATTCCAGAACAACCTAGAAAAGCAGCACCTATTATGCAAATAAGTCTAAGTGTAATGCAAGAACTTGTTGGATTTTAATATGTGGCCGTATCTTGTATGCAGATCCTGTATCCCTCTTAACTTTATGACGTTTTTTCTGGGTCTTCAACTACTTTTAACCTTTTAAGAAAAACATCATGTCGTTAAGGACAGCACAATTAAGAAGTGTACTCACTGTGCAGTGGTGGTCAGAAAAGTTAATTAGATGTTAGGCTGCATTAAGAATGAAATGGAGAATAAATAGGAAATGATAGCATATTCTTTTACATACGCTGATATTCTAAATTCACTTTGAATGCTGAATTTGGTTTACATTGTATTATCTTAAAAAGAAGAGGGTGTAAAAACTGTAACTATCAAAAAAAAAAAAAAAGGACTTAATTAGTATTATGAACAAGTGAGGTAACTGCATCAGGAGAGAGCAAAAAGCCCAGACCTATTTCAATGGAAAGATGTTGAAGATGCAGTGGATATATAGCTAGAAGAGATATCTGTGGAATCACACAGAGAAAAGATGATAGCAGGGAGATTGAATTGGTGCTGTTATTTGTATCTTCCTCTAATAACAGAACAAAAGAACTGTATAATTGCTTTCTGTGATTAAACAGTAGCTTCATAATGTTTGAAAGAAATCCTTTCCCTTTCTGTAATGAAAAATTAACTTGTGGAACTCAATGGTGCAAGAAATTGAGCAAATAGCTTAGTGTGATGCAAGGATGGATTGCAGTGCCAAAAAGGAGTAAGAACAGGCTATGCAATCACACAGAATAAAAGAAAACAACAGAGATCATCAATCCTAATGCTTCCAACCATAAGCCACTGATGTACTAGCATTCATTTTGTTCATTATTACTACAGCTGTGCTCTGAGGCAACAGTATCACTCCATTGGTAAGATCATGATAGGAGATTAAAAACTGCCTCTCAAACAGTATCCTGAGCTGTGACCTTCAGTTTGTTCCCACGTGTCATCTCTTAAATTTCTGACAGGGGAGACCACTAATCTGAAATCACCATGGACTCTCTGACTCTGTTTATGCTGGAATGTACTCTTTGTCCCTCTTCTCAATGCTCCTTGCAGGGGACATTGCATTTGGGACTATCCAGGCAAATTAGTCACAGTCATATAACACACTATCTGTGATTGTCACTTATTCCTTGTCAACAGAGAGATTTGCATAGTGTGCTATCATGACATCGCTCTGGATACTAAAAAGAAAATCACCAGTGTGTAGCTTAGAAATACTTCCTCCTGAAGGAATAAAACAAATTCACAGCCAGAGAAACAGTCATGGAATCATTTAGGTTGGAAGAGACCTTTAAGATAATCAAGTCCAACCGTAAAACTAACATTGCCCAGTCCACCACTAAACCATGTCCCTAAGCACCCCATCTGCATGTCTTTTACATACCTTTAGGGGTGGTGACTGGACCACTTCCCTGGACAGCCTGTTCCAATGCTTGGCCATACTTTCAGTGAAGAAATTTTTCCTAATATTCAATCTAAACCTCCTCTGGGACAACTTAAGGCCATTTCCTCTTGTTCTATCTCTTGTTGCTTTGGAGAAGAGACCAACACTTACCTCGCACCTGCTGGCCGCACTATTTCTGATACAAGCCAGGATGCTATTGGCCTTCTTGGCCACCTGGGCACATTGCTGGCTCATGTTCGGCCAGCTGTTGACCAACATCCCCGGGTCTTTTTCCTCTGGGCAACTTTCCAGCCACTCTTCCCCAAGCCTGCAGCGTTGCATGGGGTTGTTGAGACCCAAATGCAGGACCTGGCACTTGGCCTTGTTGACCCTCATACAGTTGGCCTTGGGCCATGGATCCAGCCTGTCCAGGTCCCTCTACAGAAGCTTCCTAGCCTCAAGCAGGCCAACACTCCTGCCCAACTTGGTGTCATCTGCAAACTTACTGAGGGTGAAGTCACATTGCATCTGAGATTCGATTCTGGACTGTAATTTCAACAGCAGGCTTCAAAGTAGATCAACACACTGCTCCTGAGAGGCTTCACCCTGCATGGCACTGAGCACTCCGCCTGGATCCCACCCCAGCCATTAGTCAATGGCTGGGCTGCCCTTGTGCACCCAGGTGGACTCCTTACAAGCAGTCACCAAGCTTGTGCTGTGATGGGTTGCAGTCAGTTGCCTACTCCATTTGGGATTAACTATCTGGAGGTCTCAGGGGGCGATTTTTTGACCTCTCTGGAGTATAACAATTTTATGCTGTATCTTGGAGTTATTTCCTGCTAGGCAGTGTAACATGTCCCTGGGCTGAGGCAAAAGGAAGAGCAGACAACATGTCCCCATTCCCCTGTGTGGGTCTCTACTGGAAGCTGATCCTGCCAGGGGTTGAATGAGCCCCACCACATGCACTCTCCCTACCCAGGCACAAGGACTGTAAAGATCCCTGTTTTTCAGCCAAAGTACACATAAGAAAGGGTCCTTGCATAGTCACATTAACATCAGGGACAAAACATTCATTTGGTGCCCACAGTATGAATGAGTGTATGTAGGAGGGGATTCGTAACACTGACTTGAATGCAGAGTGTGTAATTCAGTGGCTATTGGTTGCTATGGAGTGCAGCTGAAGTGGAAAGTGATGGCAAAAAAAAAATCATAATACTTGTATATAGAAGAACCTCCAGCAGAAACATAACATGGAGAATATTTTTATATCTTTAAGAAAGACATTTAGAGGCCTTTTTTGCATTATAAAGAATAAACCACTGTGGTATGTCTCTGCAGGCTGGTACATTTCCCCTTCACTGGCAACAGCAGAAGCTTCCAGCTCACTCCAACAGGAATTCAAAGCCAGCCAGATACCTGTGGGTAACTGGCTTTCATTCAGTTATAAGTTCAGCAGTGGATTTCTAATATTTTTAAATACAGTTCAGGTCTCAGCTTAGTCTATTCTTTGTATCCAGTGCACTGTTGGAATAATCATTTCCCAAGGAAAAAAAATCAGTACACTTATCTATCCACTCTGTTATTCTGAATGTAAAGTTGGGAATTTTATTTATAGACTCACACAGATGCTGTGGGGAAAAACTTGCTATCTTTTCATTACAAAACAAGAGAGATGCCTGTCTGAAGCTGACATACTGGAACATGCAAAGATAGCTGCACTGGATGTGACAGAAGAATAATTTGGAGCTATGACATTAACTTAAGGCAACCTGTGTTTTACTCAGTAGGAGTTTCATCTGTATCTATTTTCACTCTACAGAGATATAAAAAAATCTGTAACTTCACTTTGACATGACAAGGAAGGGGTTGGGACCCTACATAATAAGAAAAAAAATCTCATATTGTTGTGAAATAATTTATCCAGTTTGTATATTGCTGAATTATTCATATTTTTGCAGCTAACGAGTTTAAATAGCTTTGAATTGTTCTATGAAGAAAGCTACCCGTGGCTGGTCAAAACATTTGTTGTGAACATTTGCTGTGAATGCAACTCATTTTCTCTGAATTGCAGACAAGCCTTGCTAATTTCTGCTTACATATGCATTTTTCAGACCTAAAACAAATGAGACAAACAAGTCCTTTTCAGCACTCGAGTCAGCTGTGAGTTCCTCTGACTGTTCATATTCTCTGGTGCAGGATTAGTCAAATGAGTCACCATGTCTATTCATGATTATTCCTTATGCAGTATTTCATTCCGGATATTCTTCAGCCGAGGGCTGCCTCAGCGTTGTGAAGGGTTCCCATGAAGGGCCTTCATACAATGTGAAGTTCAGGTCATGCAGTGGTTGGGCTGACTGCCATTTCCCTCTGATGTTAGAAAGGCAAGGTAGCTACTCATGATCATAAGTTTGAGTCAAGATAAGAATCCCCAAGGACTGTATGTCAGTAACTTTCAGTGCTTTTTTTTCAACAGAGTTAAGCTTTAAAACTCTAAAATACATATATGCATTAAAAAGACCCAGAAGTTTTCTAAGAACACATTATCAGGAGTTGGGCATTTCTCATCAGTTCTTCATGAGCAGAAAGGAGAATTTAACCTGCAGAAATAAATTACTTCATATATTACTTCAGCCAGCAGTGTGCCCAGGTGGCCCAGAAGGCCAATGGCATCCTGGCTTGTATCAGGAATAGTGTGGCCAGCAGGAGTAGGGATGTAATTCTCCCTCTGTACACAGCACTGGTGAGGCCTCACCTTAAGTACTGTGTGCAGTTCTGGGCCCCTCACTTCAAGAAGGATGTTGAGGTGCTGGAGCGGGTCCAGAGGAGAGCAACAAGGCTGGTGAAGGGACTAGAGGGAAAGTCTTATAGGGAGAGGTTGAGGATGTTGGGGTTGTTTAGCCTGGAGAAGAGGAGACTCAGGGGGGACCTCATCACTCTCTTCAACTACCTGAAGGGAGGTTGTAGTCAGGTGGGGGCTGGGCTCTTCTCCCAGGCAACCAGTGACAGGACAAGAAGGCACAGCCTGAAGCTGCTCCAAGGGAGGTTTAGGTTGGATATTAGGAAGCACTTCTTCACGGAGAGGGTGGTTAGACATTGGAATAGACTTCCCAGGGAAGTGGTGGAGGCACCGTCCCTGGATGTGTTCAAGGCAAGGCTGGATGTGGCACTTAGTGCCATGATCTAGATGGTGTGGTGGTGTTGGCCATAGGCTGGACTTGATGATCTTAAAGGTCTTTTCCAGCCTTGGCGATTCTGTGATTCTGTGATTCTGTGATTTATGAACACCAGTCCAAAACCCAAAGCTGACTGGATTCCAAGGGCTTTTCCATGAACAGCATACCTTGGCTACGTTTGGGAGCAATTCAAAATGCTCCTTCCTGGGTTCTCCCTCCCCCACCAGCATTGATCTGCTGTATTGTTCATGTCTGCCTTTCTAAGCCTTTCCTTACAGCTTCTTCAGCTTTGATTAGCTCAAATAATTTGGGACAAACTGAGCATGCTTTTCTGGTCCTCCTTTTTTCTGCTTCCTCTTCTGAGCATTATTCCCAGTGGGAATCCTCCTTGCAGGGCAGCGCCAGCTCTCCCTCCACTAGAAGCTAAGTGTGCATTTCTGATCTCCATTGGTGATTTTGTGTGTGGAGAAGGAGCGAAGCAAAATGTAGTCTCTTACCTGATTTATATCTATGCCAAGTTTGCAGCTTGCTAAATGCTATTCAGCTTTGGCTGTAGCTTTTCTTGAGGTGTACTCTACCGTCTTAGGTGTTCAATCAGACTCAAGGAGACCAGTTTTACAGTGCTTAGTCTTTTCTTAGCTTATGTTAAATAGGATGGTGTAGCTTCACTTCTTTGTTATGGTTAAAAGGTGATACATTCATTTATTTGGTATCCCAAGACCTTTTTAACAGATTAAGAAACCCCTTTTATCTGCATTTGCATTTAACTAGGCCAACTTTTAAATATTACAGGGGATAGGCTCTTACCGCAAACTAACTTAGGCATGTTAAGCTGAGTTGTCTGCAACTGCCAAAGTAACAACACTGGTTCAAACTGTGGTAGCTTGGTATCTTGTGGGTTAGTCAGGATTTTTAGTGGCAGTTTGTTTTTGCTTACTACCAGACAATCTTAATGGCTTCAGCTGCCAGTACTGCTGTATGTTCATGCTTTTAGCCATCTGAATAATCCCATTAATCTCACTAGCATGCCTAAAAGAGACCCTGTGTTGGACTGTTCAGAGAGGATAATGTCAAAAGCCTTTACTGATGCTCTCATCTCCAAAATGCATCACTTTATTGTGGTGTGTCTTTTGACCCTTTATTTTCCAACAGTCCCTCAGCTTTATTATCCATGTATCTCTTCTAAAATGCAAATAGATAATTTAATTTCCCTGCAATGTCTTTATCCCCTTTAATTGTTCCCATTGCACCCTGGTACTCCGCTGAGCCTTTTGATTCTCTCACAGCCTGCTTACACCTCTTATAATTAAGTAATGCCTTCTTATTTATTTTCATGTTATGCCTTTGGCTAATCTCCCCACCAAATCCCTCAGCTAAACCATCTTCATTTTTGTTTTACATTATTGTTCCTTACTGCTAGCTTCTGTTGGACTAACTTCCCATTTTCCAAAGGATATTTGAAGAGCCTCTTTTGTGGTACCTTTCCATTCAGCCAAGGCCGATCGACCCTCTCCCCTCCTTCCTTCTTTTTGTCTTTCTGGGACTTGTGCAAATCTTTTGTAACTCATTAGTGGCTCATTTCAGTAGGCTCCATGCTGAATCCTCACAGCACCTTACACATTTCCCTTTGTGTAAGAGTAATTTATTTCCCTTTTTGGTGTGTGTGAAATGGTTAAACTGATGGGGGAGGGAAGGGAACATTAAGCAAAGGAACAAAAGGGATGGACTAATAGAAAGTGGTTCTGTGTTCATGCATAGAAAATTATTTGGATGCAAATCAGTCACACTGCTGAATGATTTGTCTCCAAGCCTCAAGATTAGGGAGCATAGGACTCCAGCCTCAAGTGGCACTCTGTCTGATTTCTATCCAGGCTCTGCATTCACAAAACAGCATGCCTGCAAACAGCCCACCTGAAGGACTTCTGCTCTGCTTTCATGTCTCCTTGTACTCATCTGAAAAAGGTCTTTGTGTTCACTTTGAGTTGGTTCCTACGTCATGTCTTAAAAGTGCAAATACATAGAGGTGGGGGAGGGATTTGGACAAGGGACAGTCAGATTTGTTACACACTAAGAAAAAACTGAGTGATATATCTCCCAGGCAAATAATTTCCACTGCAAGTACAGGGAAGTATAAATGAGTAATTGCTTGATGACCTGGTAATTTATGTAGACATCCAAACAAAGATTGGAATTCCTCAGCATAGAGTCTGACAGGAAGACTTTGCACTCAGTCAAATGAAATATTTCATTGGTATTTAGAGTTAAAGTGGATTACAGAACATGCCTTGTATGCACCACATCCATACAGCCTTACTGAAATAATTACACAGACTTTAAAAGCATCAGAGGCAGCAGGATCATGAATATGAGATTGAATGTTCTATTAAGACCTCCCCCCCCCAAAAAAAAAGTCTTCCCAAAAATGAATGATGAAACACTTTCTTATCACTATGTGGCCCTGTTTTCATACTTCCAGTAATAACAAGTGTTTGGTTAATTTTACATTTTGCAAATGTGGGTTAAATTGAGCTCAGAACTAGCCCATTGTCAGCAATCTAGCCAGAAAACCCATTCATGAATGCTGGTATCATTCTGTGTTGATGTCAACAAGAGAGTGGAGAAGGCTGGCATGTGTGTGAGGACATTTCTGGAGCCAACACACACTTCTGGGACCTGAACAGGGATGCTGGAATAGAGTAGTGTAGGATATATTAAGCAGATATAGTCTAGGGGTGCAATTGCTTTTTTCATCACCTGAAGTCTAGTGATTTCATGCTGCTGTTTAAAAGTCTTCACCCATATCACAGTTTTTGAAATAAATTTAGACTAAAAATAAGTGTTAGTTGCCAATCCAGTTGGCATGCTTTCCCTTTATGTTGCTAAGGAATGTATTTCTTCAGCTTTTCTGTTTAGCACAGCATGATTTGGAAAGGTCAAGGTTGTCCTGTTGCTGCAAATGAGGGAGGGGTGGACTGGGACCCAGCAGCAACAAAGTTAAATAACTTTAAGATCTACATATTGCCAGTTGCCTCAGCAATTATACTTCAGAGAAGCTTCTAACTCAGACAGAGAGGCACAGTTCAGAAACTTTTTCAAGGACCATGTCTTTAGAGAAGGAATGTACATTTCCACTTGAAACCTGCTGAGAATAAGAAAATACTTCACCATTTACTTCTAAAAGAAATTTATCATGTGTTGCTGCCATTCAGGGGTAGAGGTCTTGACAGAAGAGAAGTTTATTTTGAGAGCACATAGATTTTTTTTTCTCAGGCAGAGTTTGAAACAACACTCTTGTAGACTTTGATGACTTGTTTTAAATTAAAGAAAACAGCAGAAGAGGATTAAATTAAAATCTCAGTGGGAGAACATGGTGGGAGCCTTCCCTACAATAGACCTCAGGCCCCATCTAAATTTGGAAATTATGCAGAGGTAGGTCAGACTGCAATAGCAGTATGTTACAATTTCAGTTTACAGAAGGTTAAGCTGTGCTTTCTGAAGATTTCCTTACTTGTTGCTCTCTAAAATAATCTTGTTGTTTGTAAATAATCTTAACCAGAAGGACGGATGATGAGAGGGCCTGATTCAGCTTTCTAAGGTGTAAATATGGAATAAATCATTAAAGTGCCCAATTCACTTTTGAAAAATGCATGAGATCGAAGTAGAAAGTGGCCCAGGCTTCTAAGTTCAGACTTTCCCATTAAAGAAAACATTTCAACATTTTCTTCTCTGTCACTTGCTATTTCCTTCAGGTCCTCCAAGGTTTCTAATTATTCTTCCAGAGCTGAGGGAAGCCTTGCAGCCAGCCTACTGGTAGCTGCTAATGAGGAAAGAGTTCCCATTTTGAGTAGATGCAGCTATTTTCCATGTTGTCTTGGGTTTGCAGAAATAAGGCAACAGTCAAACTTTATTGTGCAAAGCCTTGGATCGTTCCCTCCACTCAAGCAGGAAGCCAGGGAGCCTAGTTGTAACCATACCATTGATATCAATACTGTACTGATTTATTTCCTTTTCTGATTTTCCTCTTTATAACAGAAAGAAAATAAGGGGGGAAACAAAAAACCCAAACAAAAAAACTAGTAAAGTGTATCCAAAGGAGCAGGGATTTAAACTCATAGCCTGAATCTGTTTCATTTCACCACAGATAAATGTTTTCCCAAAGTAGCTTAGCTAAAATCTATTGTAAGGAATGCCAGAAGAATCAAAAAGATTTAATTCAGGGTTTATTTTATCCACCAGTGAGCAGGACTTATCGCATCAAGCAGAGGAATGTGAGTTTTGGAGCAGGAGCGCTTTAGTGACACCTCTGAAACAACTCTCTATTCAGAAGAATTCTACAAGAATAAATCCCCATCTCCTGCTCATGCCCCATCCACAGCAAAGCTGACTATCTTGAGGTTTGAAGATAACTGCAGCCACTCTTTGGTTTTGGTTTTTTTTAATTTCTTTTTCTGCCTTGGCTTTAGGAACTCCTTCATAGATATCCTTCGGGCTATTCTACTGTCATTGGAAGTGCTCATTGAAGACCAGGAGCTTCAGATAAATGGCTTCATTCTAATTATAGATTGGAGCAACTTCTCCTTCAAGCAAGCCTCCAAGCTTACACCCTCTATCCTCAAACTGGCCATTGAAGGCTTACAGGTAGGTGGAGGGTAATACATATACCTGTGATTGTCATTGCTGCAACTGGTGATTTTTGCCTTATCAGGTCTGGAGAGTGAAAGGTGGTGGGAGAACATGATCCAGAATGCTTTAATGTCCCTCCCGCTTGCAGCATAGATTGATTTTCAAACATTTAATTTTTGCTGCATTTTGCTTTTATTTCAGCTGTAAATCAGTGTAACCAATGTGTGTGTTACTTACTGCAGCATTAAGGACAGTTAGAGATTTGAGGTTTAATCCACCAGAGAGTTCAGAGGGATTAAAATCCGGCAATATCTGCCTTCTGGAGTGTGCAGTCCACATGCAAGCACATCTGTATGCAGAGGGAGGGTAGCAGCAGAAGAGAGCAGCTCCCTCAGCAGATGGAAGTGTGCTGTGGTATTCACAAGGATGCATTTGAATCGAAGGGAAATTGGGAAGAGGGAAGACAGGCTTCCTGTCATGCCCTCATTCTGGCTGCCTTAATTTGTCACACAGGATTCTGTTACATGATGGTTCAGTCTGTTCACGGGCTGTGCATCCACTTGGTGCTGTCAAATAAATAGGAGCAAGCTGAAAGTGAGGTGTTACAGGGTTAGGTGGAAATTGAGGAGAGGGCAGCTGGGGCCTAGTAGGGCAAGCTGAGGATGAGGATAAGCTGTGGTGCTCAGAGGGGACTTGAGACTTCAGCCCTTTCCACTAGAGTCTGAGCCTATCTATGCTGTTAGATATAGGTCAGATTTTTAGGTTTGAAGTAGTTTGACACAACCTTATTAATTGTGGCTATTTGATAGAATCCAAGTACTATTTAGGATGAAAGAACCTTTGGAGATCACCTTGTCCAACCTCCTGCTCAAAGCAGGGCTGATTTCAATCTTAGAACAAGTTGCTTAAGAGCCACATATTTCATATAGCTTCTTATTTAAAAACAGAGATTTTGTAGGTCATTGTTTTTCCAATTTATTTTTAGTACTTTTCTAGTATCCTGCAGTCATAAGTACCTCCACAATAATCTTCCCTGGTGTGTTTGTATTTTAACTTTAACTGATATACTAGAAAGGACAATTTGTTCAACTATTTTTTTGACTAAAACAATTGTCTACAATTACATCATGGTTATCTCTACTTTATGTTGTTATTCAAATATGAGGTAGAAAAATCTCTGAGCAGATTTAAGCCTGTGTTCCCCGTTGTGGGGAATTTTCATCTCTTCTAACAAATTAGAAACTCAAGCTGCACAATTAGTCCCTATGAAAGTACCTTATCTTCTTCTGCTGCTGCTATCACTTCATCTGCCTTCCTTCACAGAATAACATTTTGTGGTTAAAAAAATAAAAAAATCCTCCAGCCAGAAGGAAGAGAAAGCCAAGTGACATTCATAATGAAATCAAACTCCAGGAACGTGTCCTTGTACCTGTCCAAATTTTGCACTTCTAGTTCTCTAGTAAAAGGCCAGTCCAGCCTTCATCCCATCTGACTTCTGGCCACAGCACTCCCAGGTTTTCTGCCCGCTGTGTGGAATGAGGGAACATGTTCATCTTATAGCAACTCCAGCTTTGAGCAGTGGAAAAGAAAGTTAATTCTTTCAAAACCAGTTTCCCCTACTACACCTGTTCACAGGCTCTTCTTCAGCATCCTCATTACCTGGAGGGAACCCCCAGTTTACTTGCAGTTGTTGACAACACTGATTCTGGAAGTACCAAGACCTGGAAGTACAAAAACTAGTCTTATGATGGTGCCATTAGCCTGTGCTGAGCAATTTAAGGACGCTGACTTTCCTCTTGGTGGGTGGGCATTTCATTTCTCATTTAGAATCATGTTACTGTTGTCTCCTCCATGATTACGTCCAAATTGGGATAATGTGTTCTAGACTTTTCTAACCACTGACGGGCTTGAGTTGTGAATGCTGCACTCTAACTTACCAGGTTTAGAAGCAAGTCATTCATGCTTACAAAGCACACACTTAGCATGCAGCGTAGGTGGGAGTGTTTTAAGGAGTGGCTTTTCTGGGTTTTTTTGTCTCTAACAGTTGCTATGGAATTACCTTTGTTAAGACTTTGTTCCATTATTATTTTAAAAAGTACTGCTGCTCTCCTAATGTAAAATTTATGTAACATAATTTAAATGCAGGTAAGACCTACATACAGAAAAAGAAGAGTCACAATATGAGTTGTGTATTGCCCAAGGAGGTCATTGAAAGTGAAAAGGTCAAGTTCTGCTCTCATTAGATGATGATGTCTGAAAAAGATTGAGATTGTTTTAGTTCCTTGTTGTTTGTTCACAGCTAAGGCACTGAGCATGTTCAGATCCTCAGAGAAGCAGACTACATGGCTATCCCAGTCCTCTAAGAAGAGTTTTTGGGTCATATTAAGTCCTGTGTAAGTCTAGTGAACTGAATGGAAGAAAAATATTTCTCTCTCAGTTTCTGGTGGGATTAAACCTGTATGTTCATATGTTGGTATCTGAACTGTCTCTAGTGGTAATTTTAATGCCACAGTTGAACCATTTCTCTATAGCTTTGCTATCTCAGACCATCTATTTCTGAAACATAGAGCTCTAAAAAATGAATGGTAGTGTATTTAATTATTTATATTTATGCATTTTACTTTCAAATTACTTTAAGCCAATTCGTATATTGGCAGTTCATTTTTTTGCTGAAAGCACATTTTGCTCAGTACTACACTTCGTTCTATTTGGATTCCTGTGTGTATTGCATCACACAAGGTAGTTCATTATAACTCAACAGGGCATCTACTCTGTTTCTCAGTTATGCTATTTAATTACTTAAAAGTAGCCCAGTGTCTGCACTTTAAACTACAGTCGTTCAGATGTTAAACAAGTATTTGTACAGTATGACAATTCTCATTATGCAACAGCAGTGCAGGGACAAATGTGCTCTTAGTGCCTAAACCATCTCTGATTAATGAGCACTGCTCTTTTACCACAAGGCAATTGCCACTGTATGCTTTGACCTCATACGGCGTTCCTTCCTACACCTTACTGATCTTTCGAGTCTTAACACATTAAAGAGAAGACTGCCATGTAGATGGAAAGGTGGGGAAAGAGATGTACATCAAACCAATCTACTTTGCCAACAACTTGATGAGTTTTGACTTCTGATCCTTACTCTTCTAATGTGAACTGCTTTTCCCATTCACATGATATTCCTCCCCTGTTCTCTTTGTCAGTGAAGTTATACTTCTCTGTGTATCACGCTGATCTTATAATTATCCTGTGATGGTAGACAAAATTTAATTGTGGCTTAAGTTAACCAGAGACAGATGTTTTTGCATTTTCTGCAACAGTTTAGAAGCATCAGAGTCTAATTGCAAAGGCAAGAAACCCATGTTGCAATCACGGAGCAGGTAAAGGAAGTAAACCATGGTCACTACAATCCTTTTTAGTATGCAGTATGCTTGCTACTGACCAGTGCATATGAAGACCTCTAGGAAACATGGGAATTATGGCTGAATCATAGAATGGTTAAGTTTGGAAGGAACCTTAAAGATCATCAGGTTTCAACCTCCCTGCTATGAGCATGGACACCTCCCACTAGACCAGGCTGCACAGTGGCCATGGCCTGGGTGTCTAGTGAAGCCCAGATTTTATTTTTTATTTTTTTAAATGATGGTTGCTTTTTGCTCTGATAGGGCTGAGAAAAAAAAAAAAATCCAGACAGGATTTTTTACTTTAGGGTGCTCCTACCAATGAGTCTAAAGAACCACAATTTGCTTCAGCCTTATCCAAGTCCAGAACTATGTATTGCAGTTTGTGTACATCCATGCTTGTATCCATACAGAAATTCCCCCAGCTAGTCCTCTGAGCTTAAATGCAGCAGCTTCTCCAACAGCATCTAAATATATTCTAAAACTTTCTGACCAGCACAAAGTCTGATCTCATCTACCATTTCTTTGGTGAAAACAAAGCCAGAAGGCCACTGCTCACCAAGACTCAGCTGAGTGGATTATGGCACAAATCAGCAAGTTGGATGCAAAACTGACCTGAAGATCAGTTCTGCACTCCAGAATAACTAGTACTGCCTTACATAAAGGCTAACTTGCCCCAGGGCTGTCTCAAGGTACTGAAACAAGTTGGATGAATGGTAATGTAATAGAATCATAGAAGGGTTTTGGTTTATATCCTGGCCATATTCTTTTTTTCTCTGATAATTCTGCAACATGCAATTGCACACACATATGAGAGGACAGTGACCCTTAAAAAAAAGCCCTATATGCCTACTTTGTGACAACGATGAATCACTGCAGGAGTGATCTTTAGGGTTCAACAGGGCTTTGATTCAGAAGTCACAATCGTTGCAACAATTAACAGTAACAACAGGAAAAACCAAGATCAACACACAGGCATTTGGTCCCAGATTTTCTTCAATAATAGCCTGACAGAAGTTATGACCAACCACGTCCATTAGGAGATCCATTAAAGTTATTTTATTTTTTTAAGTTATCTTCAATTAATCACCATCCAGTGAAAATTGGAAACTGGTATTTCTGGGAGGAGAGGGAAATAAAAGGAAATCAGTGATGTTTGATTTAACACTTTAATCAGATACTGGCACTGATAAAATCCCTCTGAAAAAAATCTAACAAACCTTCAAATAATGGAAACTTGTACAGGCTTCTCTTCAAAAGTTATTTAAGGTACATTTTTTCCAGTATAGATCCAATGCTGAGATCAAGTCAGACAATCAAGCTAACAGGTTTGTTTGGACATTGTTGTAGATAATCCCACTTCAAAATCTAGAATGAGATACCAGATTGGTAAAACTCAAGTCTGCTTAGAATTATATGAAGCTTTTTGATCTTTAACATCAGCAATAGATTTAAATGAGTTGTTGTTTTTTTTTTTTTGAGATTCCCTCCTACTGTAATTATGTGGGATTGAGAAACTTAATGTCAGTTAAATTATAGCAGACTACTTGTCTCTTGACACTCTTAGCAATAAAATATTTTTCATGTTGTGATTCAGAAGGAAGAGCTAAAATACAAAATGTGCTGAAAATGCAGACTACAATGTAGAGCTTGATGGAAAAAAGTGTTGTTCAACATCATGACAAATATGTATTTTTTTGTTTGTTTGTTTTTTCCAAGTCTTAGTGAAAAATATGAGCTTGTAGAGCTGATGAAAGCTTTTCAGTGAAAAACATTTTTTTTTCTGGAATGATGCCATATTTTCTGAATAGAAGTATTATGATGAAATATGTTTCCAAAATTCTCTGAAAATAATCTGGAAATAAATTTATCTCCAAAATTTTCTGCTGGAAAGTCAAAATACTTAGTATTCCATTTCATTATGAGTGGTATGAAGCACTTGATTTCTTTTTCAAAGTTGAAATAAAATAGTCCAGATCAGCATGACCTGGGTTAATCGGTATGATCAAATCCTTGTTATGGTCAAACAACTGGGGATCTGAACAGAAGCCAGGCAGTTCTCATACATCTGGAGACTTTGCCAAACCCTCTGCCCTACAAGCTTCACCAGCTTCCTTCACCAGCCTGGACCCTGGAGCATGGAACTGACTCCTATCTTTGCTTAAACACATTTATACTCTGAAAGGCAAGGTAGATATGTTCTCTTTGATTTACTTAGTACTTCCATGTCGTGGTTTGGGCCTAACATGAAAACAAAGAAACAGCCACAAAGAAACAGCCATGTGGCCACTCACTCAACCCCACCCCCATCCTCCTCACACACACAGTCTGGGATGAGGGGGACAAAGGCCAACTAGAAGCTCATGGGTCGAGGCACAGGGCATGAAGACTTCTTCACTGATTAAGGTCCCAGGCAAAACAGACTCAACCTGGGGAAAAATAATAATTTAATTTCACACTAATCAAATGCACACAGGACTCAGACAACACACAGAGCAGTGCTTACATACGTTACCCCACCCCTCTCTTCTTCCCAGGCCCAAATTACTTTGTTCCCGATTTCTCTATCTCCTTCCCCCAGCGGCACGGGAGGACAGGGGATGGGGTTTAGAGTCAATTCACAGTCTGGTGATTCATGCTGCTCCTTACTCCTCAGGATGGTTTCCTTGCAGTCCTCCCCTGCTTCCCCATGGGGTCCCTTCCATGGGAAAGAGTCCTCCACAAACCTCTCTTTCATGAGTCCTTTCCATGAGGTCTGGAGCAAGCTGCTCCAGCGTGGGTTTCCAGTCACAGGCTGCTTCGGGAACAGTCACCTCCCCTGGCGCTGGCGTCTTCCACAGCTGCACAATCCGAGTCCACTGGCAGCAAATCCAAGTCCATTGGACACAAAATCCAAGTCCACTGGCCAAGTTCACCCCTCCTGGTTCCCCCAGGGAATTCTCCACCACATTTCTCCATGAATGCAAGGGGACAGCCTGCCATCTTACCATGGGTTGCAGGGAAACTTCTGATTGGGCTCCTTCTTCCTCACCAACCAGCAGCACCTCTCTGCCTCTCCAGCAGTTCTTCTTCTTTAAGTGCTCGCTCTGCTCAGGCCTTATATAATTTCTTTTGTATGTTAATTGCAGAGGCGCATCTATTGTCTCTCCTGTAGCTCCTTGGCTGGTTTTGGAGCAGGAGGAACTTCTCAGCTTTTTACAGGAGCCACTCATGGGGCCCTTCCCCACTACCAAAAATCCCGCCTAATCAAACCAGCACATTTCAGTTGAACTCTTTATGAGTCATGTGAAGGACACAGGCTATAAGATGCCTTACACAGTAAATGTAAGATACAGGTCTTTCCATAGCATTTCTGAATATAATACCACTGTTACTTGAAAATTTAAAATGAGTGAGAATGCACATAATAACAAACTGAGGGACATTCTAAAAAGACTTATTCTAGCTCAGCCTTTCTGTAGAAACCTGTAGTGTAGGAAGAAACTGTCTATGCTAGAAATATCCTATGATGCTGTTATGTCTCATCAGGTATTTATAACAGGTCGTATTAACAGAAAGACAGAGAACTCTCTGTCATTGCCTGCTGAAGGAAGAATAGATCAAGTACTCGGTAATAGAAGCCAGGCAAGTAAAACCATATGTAGTCACACATGTAACCCCACCTTGGTCAAGGACAAGTAAAAGAAAACTTAGCATTTAGTGTAAAGAGTCCCTCAACATAGACTCTAAATCTGTTTATTTCTGGGAGACTAAATGCAGACTTAAAAGTCACTCATTTGATTGATCAGCTGCTCCTCAGTCTTTCAGGTTGAAAATCTAGAAGACAAATACCAGCAGACTGCTGAGGGCAGTTGCTGGGGTAGTATAACTGGCTGGGGCTCTGTGCACACCAGCAGAGTAATGCTGATTCATGGCAGCTGAGAATCAGTCCCCCTTGCCCTTCCCCTGTTAGAAAGAAACCTGCTTGAAGGTAGACTTTTTTTTTTTTTTTATGTCCAGAATTTAAAGACTTGTAAAAAATTAAGAAAATATTTAGATTTTGGATTTTGTGCAAAACCTTTGTCATTATCTTTCCCAGGATGGCGATACTGAAGAAAAAGAGATATTCTAGGCAGAACCCTTGTGGATGAGTAACAGTTTCCTTAGTAGTGGCCTATCAGTGGATAGGCAATTTCCCCAGACTAAAAAAGCAGGATATTCCTGTGTCATAATCACAGTGTATTGATATGTCTAAAGCCATATTGTTGCCTCCCAAACTAGAATCCTACTGATAACTTTAGAAGACCTCCTAATAACTCAAGCTTATGTTAACAGAGGCAAGGTTAGCCATATAAATATGGTTACCTACAGAGGAGGACAAATCTGGTCTGTGAAGAAAAGAGTACTCCTCCCAGTAAGAATTATTGAACTGTTTCTGAAAAGAGACAGCTTCAAGATGTACTGACATTCAGCATCTGAAAAACAGCAACAGATCAGAATGCTGTAAGATTCAATGGGCTGTCCCAAACATCTTTAGGAAAACAACTTTATTTATTTTAAGTCCACTATTTGTATGAAATGTAAGTTTGCATATTTACACAGATACTTGGATGAAGCTATTTCCAATATATGCACCTAAAAAACACACTTTTTTTCATTAAATGCTGTCTCAAAAGTTAAACAAACCTGTTGTCTAGTTATTTTTTCCTCTATGTTAGGATGTGCCTCATGTTAGAGACCTTTGTTGAACTGCTTGAACATGAAGTCACTGCTAACGATGAGCACTTAGTATCCATTGAAAGAAGGTCAATTTGAATAATTCCAAAAATGCTTATGCTATCTGTCTCCAACAGCTGTTGTGATATGTAGAATGAGTACTCTCTGAGCTGTCAGTGAGGGTGCCTTTGAAATTTTAGGAGATGAGAAAAAGGATTGACTCATTATATATAAAATAAAGGTAGATAAACAGACTTTGCTCTCTGCAAGAGAAAGCCTATGTTCATTGTGTGCCAAACATCTCCAGGGAGTTAACTGGAACAAGGCAAAAGAAAAGCATAGTAGGCTGTAGATTCACATTTGTCACTTGAAAACTGGAATTAACTGCTTAGTAAATTGATCAGCCCAGCCATGTTTGCCAGTTGGAGGCTTTGGGATTTTTGGCTGTGAGTATAGGATAAGCTGTGATGTGGACAGCCCCAGAGGCTGGATACGCTAAGTGGAAACTCTTTTTTAATGCCAGTTATTATTACATTTTAGTAGAGGTCTCATTAAGCTGCTGATAAGAATTAGGCAGTAAGCAAATACTCTTTCAGTCCTGGCAAGGAACTGGAAAAGTTTACTGCAATTAGTCTGTTTAGAATAGAACACAGCTGTTTCTTATTGGTAGCTATTTAAAAGGCAGCTAGAGCTAACTCCAGCCATGCTCAAACCTTCTCACCAACATATGCATAAGTAGCTCATGTTATATCTTGAACCTTTCTTCCTCTCCTAAAATGTGAACATGGCCAAATATACTTGCATTAAGGTGCATCATCTCAGTGCTCAGTAATTTCATAGAGTTTCAGGAGTGATGTACATGTAATAACTGTTTAACGTCTTTACAATCCCAAAAGCCTTTTATCTTTCAGCATGGAAACTGAGTGAAACATTCCTGAAGAGAGTGTAAACTACAGATACCTTCTTGCTATGAGAAATAATTAAGCCATTATGCAAAAATATAGAAGGGATTGCATATATAAGACTAGACCAGAAAGATACAGGAGTAATAACATTTCAGTGAGAGCTATGTGCCAGCAGAGGTGCAAAGGGTATTGTTTTGTTTGAGATGTGAAGTGGCAATGGAGGTACACGTGGGCAGGGAGATGCAGAAAGGCAGAGCAAGAGGAGGCGTAGCAATACGTCTGCACACTGTGATACATGGCATGGATTATCTCCCGAGCACAGGTAGACAAGGACGCTGCTGTTTCTAGGCAACAACCCATGCCGGAGCCTCACTAACAATGGCAGGGTTGAAATCCATGTCCCCTGGGAAAACAGCTGTGGCAGTGTAAGATCAGTTGTCCCCTTACACCTCTATCTGACAGTCCTTTTTTAGCACATGCCTCCAAGGATGTGCTGCATCAGTGGAACTGGCCAAGGGTCCCTGACTGCTGCGTGTTAGAGCCAGCAGCTCCACTCATGTGGATGAAGGAAAGGGCTCTCGCCAGGACTTTGTGTTCCCACTGTACATTGCACTGCTCCAGGCAAGGTAATAATTTATGGTGCAAGTTTTTTATAAAGAGCTACAGACAGTAACATTTTAATATTGTGCAGGAAGGTGATGATTTTGAGAAAAATCTGCCTGTTTGTTGTGTGATTCCTATTATGTGTAGAAAAACAGTTCTATCATACATGAGAATTCTCTTTAAATCCTCCTCTATTATCTTCTTCTAAACAAAGCAACTTGTAAATTCCTCAATACTTTGTATGGTCATACAGATTTATATATTTAATATGTGTATGGTGAATAACAACCCCAGACACAAATACAGGCCTGGGGGGAGAATGGCTAGACGCCAGTCTTGAGGAAAAGGACTTGAGGATGGTAGTAGATGAGAAGCTTGACATGAGCTGCCAGTGTGTGCTTGCAGCCCAGAGGGCCAACTGCATTCTGGGCTGCATCAAAAGAAGTGTGGCCAGCAGGGTGAGGGAGGTGATTCTGCCCCTCTGCTCTGGTGAGGCCCCACCTGGAGCACTGCGCACAGTTCTGGTGCCCTCAGCCCAGGAAAGACATGGAGCTGTTGGAGAGGGTCCAGAGAAGGGCCACGAAGATGATGAAAGGACTGGAGCACCTCTGCTGTGAAGACAGGCTGAGAGAGTTGGGGCTATTAAGCCTGGAGAAGAGAAGGCTCCGGGGAGACTTTTTAGTGGCCTTCCAGTACCTGAAGGGGCCTACAGAAAAGCTGGGGAGGGGCTTTTCACCAGAGAGGGTAGTGATAGGACAAGGGGTAATGGTTTTAAACTTAAAGAGGGGAGATTTAGGTTAGACATCAGGAAGAAATTCTTCACCATGAGGGTAGTGAGGCGCTGGAATAGTTGCCCAGGGAGGTTGTGGAATGCCCCTCCCTAGAGGTGTTCAAGGCCAGGTTGGATGAGGTTTTGTGCAACCTGGTCTAGTGTGAGGTGTCCCTGCTCATAGCATGGGGGTTGGAACCTGATGATCTTTAAGGTCCCTTCCAACTTTAACCATTCTATAATTCCATGAAAGTTTTCCATCAGTTTGAGGTGAAGTCCTTGGCAGGTGAACACCATGGCAGGAAGTTATTTTCCACTTGATAAGAATTTTCCAGGCTTTTGGAAAACGTCCCTGAGTATCTGAGCACTTTTTGTCTAGTGATACTGAAGCACTCTATTTTGTTCTCAAATGTTTTTAAGTCTCTTCTTTACTGTGTAGAGCTTAACACTTGAAGCGTGTATTCCAGAATAGCATGGATTTTTGATGCAAAAATGTTAACCTGAAACATAGCAAACATCACAATCTTCCAATGAAAGATGAAAACATTGAGTGAAAAATTCATCCTACTTCCTTCTCTCTGCCTCTCTACTCCTTGTCCCCTGCTAAGCTTTGATTTTGACAAATGGCCATTTTCGGGGGGAAAAAAAAGCATTTCAGTGGAAATCCCTCCACAGCTGTGCTGCCCTGTAATTCAAAGCTACAATTCTTTCAGAATTGCTTTGCATCCCTCTCTGGTAGACACATTAGACCATTTGAATGTGTGTTCTGCTTTTCACTCTGAGGACACTTCTACTGTTTCAAACTGTTTGCATTAAAATCAGTTTAGAACATGGCTGAAGTGTAATAAAAATAATTTCCATTTCAGAGGAAGGCTTTCTGATCAACTCCAATCTATGTGCAATGAAAATACAGCTAAGAAAAAGCATAGCTAACACAATTACAATTAAAATACTCTTCAAATAGTAGATACATTTAGAATGTCATAAAATTGATAGTTTTTCAGAAAAGGCATAAGCATGAATACATATGTGATTAGCAAAATACTTGATCGTTGTTTAAGAATTGCAGAGGAGAACAGCAGGACTTTCAATAAACTGAAAATAGAATTGAAGCTTGCCTAAGAATATAGGGTAATATAAATCTTATTCTTCTATTTTCCAAGGAAATTTAGAAGCAGCTTGGAATTAGTAGAAGTGGGCTCAGTAGCACGTGTGCCTAATGATGTCTAAAGGTCCTAGGAAAAACATAAAATTTAAAGGAGTAGTGTAAAGAATTAAATGACTCAATTATTTATTTTAAAAACATGTTTATAATTTAAATCTGATTCTCATGGTTGCAGAATCCCTACTGAGCCCCCATGTAAATACCACATAAATAATTTAGAAAGCATCCCAGTAAGGGAGGTCTAGTAAGACATTTAAGGAGTTGTGAGCTTATGATCTACAAGAGGCTGAGAGAACAGAGTCTGTCCAGCCTGGAGAACATAAGGCTATGAGGATCTGGACGAGATGATTTTTGGTGGGTTAGTGGGAATGCTCATACAAATGGACATCTGCAGCAGTTACAAAGTGTCCTATGCTAATTTCCATGTGACCTTTCATGAAGAATCCCACTGGCAATTTGGCTTCAGTAACAAATACATTGAAACTGAATTTAAAAGTCCTTAGGAAACAACATCTCCTCAATATAGCACAGACAGCATTAACCTCCTTGTGGTGGTCCTTCCCTTTATGATATCATTTATCAAATGTATTGCAAAGTGTGAGGAAAGCTGCGAGGGGACAGTCCTAAAGAGATAAGGATTCCTGAATCTGTACTGTAACTGAAATTAATGAGTTGGTAAAGATAAATCTTCTGACTTAATTAACGTGAGTGGGCTTTCTGATAACATTGGAGACAGTATCTACTACTCTCTGAAAAAAAGTTAATCATTTTACTAAGCAAAAAAATTAACCCTCCATATTTTCAGACAAATCCTAATTTTAATTTTTTATTTTTTTTTTTTTTCCAAAAAATGCACTCAAAACCAACGAGGCAAACCTCAGTTTCCATTGCTGGCCACTGTCTTTGCTTAAGCTGAGTCAATGATCCCTGCAGCATGGAGACTGTCTGTAGTCATTTGGCATCATGTGTAGAAAAGCCACTTGGACAACTGGAGGGACAAAGGACTAAGGAAAGAGAAAACAGCCCAGCTGCAGTCCTGGGCAGATACTGCAGCAGAATCTCAGCAATTAAGTTTTTCTATGAAAAGTCAACATTTTCAGGAAGAAGTCCATGGCTTTTCACACAGAAATAAACAAATAATTTAGCCAAAAGTGCTGCCTCTCGTTGAAACTGAGGGAAATGCTGTTCCTCTGCAAGATTGTAGCTTAACCTTATAGTGTAACACCCCACACATTCCCACCCAGCCCCTGCCGTGGGTAAGTGGGTTCTAAGGGTCTTCTGGTCATCCAATAACAATTTCTGTTCGTAGCAGAACTACTGCAAATACTAGATCAGTTTAGCCATGGCCATCAAATCAGCTGGCCATTATATGGCTTTTTCCTATTCCTTCCCTCCTGCCTTTTCTCTACCTTTGTTATTGTTTTCTCCTCTAAATTTTAAAATACAAATAAAGCTGTGGGGTAAGCCAGGTGTGCAAGGTGTGCATTTTGTGGGGCTGAGCCCACATGGCTAACAGGGCTGGGTATTCAAACACACCAATTAGCTATTCAAGAAATTTCCCCCCTCCAATTTGTTATACATGCCTGAGTGAATGTTAATGGGGTCACATAGCTCTTTGAACTGCTGCTGACAGAACAATAAAGAGTTCCTGTGGTTTTCAAGAAACAGCACAGTATAATTTTGCTTGCTTTGCAAGGGCATTTCTTAATGATATCATTATACCCTCTAAACTCCTAGTCCACTCTCTAACTCACAACACTTCAAATGACAAGTTACCTTCTCTTCTCCCTGGGAGAATTGAATCTCAATTATAATTTATAATGTGTTACTTACTCAGTGAATATTCTTTTCCTATGCCTCTGAGAGGTGCCAGCTATGTTATTTTAATGAAGCACCCCTGTTTTATAACCTCACCTAAAACTGGAACAACAGCATTTCAAGAGCTAGACCTCTTATCCAGTTTGCTAAGTAAGGAAGGCAAATAAATTTGAACTGTATTAAAAGACAAAATAAACCTTAGATTTGTCTATGTTCTGGAGATAAGTTATGCCTGAACAGTATTGCCTGAGAATGCATAAATAACCTTAGTAGCAAATTCCTGACATTTGTGATAAAACCCATTTAAATGTTTGAAGTATTTTACTTTGACTGCTAAAACCATTTTGAGGTTATTTTCCAAATATATTCTAGGCAAATTAGCTCAGGAATATTTGTTGAACTAACAAACATATGTGAATATTGCTATTAACTCAAGTAAATTTACTTGGTAACCAACTCTAAGGATTGTCCAACTTTGTGTCTGTGTGTATAGTGAAAAAAAAAAAAAGAAAAAGCAACCCTTTGTAGTAGTGCATGTCTTTTCTTTGAAGCCAATCCAGAAAGTGTATCTATTGAATTCTAGGTTTAAAACAAAAGAAAAAAAAAAATCAATAAATATTCTTGCATGTTTATAGAAGATTTTGCAAATTAGCTCGTTGATTTTTTTAAGATTGGAAATTTTTCATAGTACAAATTCTGTAAGAATACCAGAACGTTATTTTCAGAAATTTGCTCTTAACAGTGCTTTGGTGGGCATGTACAGTGTTGAAAACAAATCATTTAAACACACTTCTATGTAGTTAGTTTTCAGGCTGCAGTTTTTCTTCAGCAGCAGTATCTCAGGTACTGGGTCTCCTCAAATTACCCTGGACAAGTCAGTAAGTACGTCATCAGCACTACTAACACAATTGTGGTAACCACTGACAAAAACCGATGTCTCCCTTGTTTTGGTTATTTGGAAGATTGTGTCCAAGCCCAGAAAGCAACTTCATGCTTCTAAAGGAACATTGGGCTCATACTTTGCCACTGGCACTAGTGACACCTATTAGTAGTCACTGTCCAAGTTTAGAACAAATGAAAGGAGGCAGCTCTCCCTGCAGTAGATTTCAAGTCCTTGTCTTGAAGGATATGTGGATGCCACAGGACATCAAGAGACACTGGACAGGCTAATGCCAGAGAAATCCAGTAAGGGTGACCAAGAAGACAGGAATCATGTCTAACTCTAAAAGCTGAGAATAACTGAAGGCTGTGAGAGTGCTGGGTGAAGACACACTTACCTGTTCCTCCTCTTGACAGCTGTCACAGTTTTAGCCAATAACCAGGTGACAGATGCTGTTAGTCCCCCACTACCCACCCAGGGGAATATAAAAGAGGAATAAAGTAGAGAGACACTAATGTTGTGAAACAAAACCCCAACAACAAAACTAAGATAGGTTTAATGAAGCAGTAATAATGATGGTGAATTACAAATACATATACAAATATGTAAATATGGAGCCACATACCTCAGTTAGTAATTGCCAACCAGAAAAGTCCCACACTGGACTCAGAAGCAGATGGGGGTGCCCAAGTCCAGAGTCCCAGTGACAGTCTACAACAGCCTTGGAGCAGCTAAGCCAGTGCTACTTGGGAAGACAGAAGAAGGCAACCGGTCTCAATGAATTATGTTCTCCAGGAAGAAAACAGGATGCATGAGGAACAGAATGAAAGATAACAAACACACACCAACCAGCACACCAGCCACAGAGGCCAAGAGAGGGCTCTCTGAGAAGCCATTTTATACAGAGCCCCATGGGCAGGAGCCCTGTGATTGGCCCATGTGGGTCCCCTGACCCACCCGCTACTCCCCACAGGCACAGCTGCTTTCCCCACTGTCACTGCCACAGCCACAGCCCCGCAGCTGCTGGGGAGGTCCCATGTCGTCCCAGGTCACTATGGCCACAGGTGATTTTTATCTTGGTCCTTTCAAACCAGGGCAGGCAGGTGCTCTAGAAAGGTGATACAGGGCCAGATGAGCCTTTGGTCTGGATTGCATGGCTGCCTTTTGCTCCAGAAGCAGCAAAATTTGCATCTGTCCTTGGGGATTCCTTCAAGTACTGCCTAATCATGGTAACAGTTATAAAACATTTCTTTCCAAGAGTCCAAAGACACCAAAAAAAGCGCTCCTAAGTTTTCCCCTGAGTTGCAACCAATGTCAGGACGGTGGACTGTGGTGGTGGCTCAGAGGCAGCCTTTGGCTCTGTGGGACTCAGCTCTCCTCTTGGTGCAAATCAGTGGCATCAAGATGTGCATTACTGGTTTATACTGAAATACATAAAAACAGATTAGCATTGACCCTTATGAGTATTGATCAAGCCCATCACATAGAAACCACAATTTGCTCAGTCAGTCACTCAGTGATGTTACTGGCAAGGCAATGTAAACACTTTTCCTTCAAACACCAGTTTATTTCCAATTTCTAGCATCAGGGAGGGGTTTGCAAATACAATCTTCAAGGTTTCCTAAGTAAGTAAAGATCTGATTCTGTTCAATATGCTTAAATGAGCACAAAAACAACCACCATCTCTCTCTGATCTCCCCCAAAAGAGGGAAAAAACATATCCCAGAATGAAATAAAAATGCCTGAGCCAATACTGTGGAAACTAACAGGAAATCGTTTGCTATATACTGCCCACTGCCTCTGAGCTACATGTTTCATTTTGCAACAAATATGTGCTTGGAGGAATCAGTAATTATTTCCATTTATTTTCTGCTTCAGTGATATGTAAAGCTGCAGTTTTGATATGGCTTGCCAAATGCCTCTGTTGATTTACATAAAGGTTCACAGGAGGCAGAAATATTTGCCTGAAGGATAAAAATAAACATATTCAAACAAACAAGATGCTAGTAAAACTATAGTCAATTCAAAAATTTAGTAAAAAGCTGATTGAATTTCTCCCTGTGCTTATTTAAGCATGACCACAGCAGAGCTTGGTGGATCAAGAGCAAGAAGCTCCTGCTCCTAAACAACACTGTCGCCATTCTGGTGGCCTCTTTTGCAGAGGACAGCTTGAAGGTCTGTTGGGCAGGTGGTCCAGCTGAGGTGGGTGGGGGCAGGAGCTGCCGAACTGAAGGTCTGGCTTTCTCTCATAGTGCTGGTGGGAAGGGCAGGGAGGGAGGAAACACAGAGCCTTTTCCTCCACCCTCTCGATCAAAGCCCTTCTCACACAGTCCTGGGGCCAGATGAAGCAATGACCGTGATAATGAGATGAAAGCTGGGCTGTGGCACTATTAAGCCAGTGTCCCACAGAGACCCCGAAGCACAGGAAGAGCAAAAGATGCCCGAATTCCTCAACTGTGCCTGGCAGAAAACCACACAGTCTTTCCCAGTGTTTTTCAGCTTATTTGCAGGAGTTTTGCACAAACCACAGGACTCAAAAGGGAGAGGGTTTCATCCAAAACCCTGATGCTGCTGCTGTGCTCCACCTGGCTCTCTTTGAGGAGCTTATGGGAGCCTCACAGTAGGTTCTCTCCTCCAGGTGGGCAAGAGACTATCAGAAAGAGCCAGTGATTCATAATACTGTTACAGCCTCCCTCTGAAAACAAGCAAAAAACCCACACTCCTCTTTTATCTCCTTAGTGTCGTGATTTTTTTTTTTTTTAAATAGAGTTATAAGCACAAACAGAAAATTTAACTCTTCCTTTGCATTTGGAGTCTATGTTTTGAATCTCTGAAGTGTGTTAAGTTAATGTCTTCAAGATTTTGTCTGCTGCCATGAAGGGTGGAACCATTTTCTTTCCACTTGATGAAAACCAAGCTTTAATTCAGTATCACAGCAATAGCAGCTCAAGCTTTAAGAGAATCTTTGAAAACTCACAAGATTGATTGCAAGTGTTGCTTCTGTGTCTCCACAGAATGGGAGCTTTACATATGTTCTCGTTCCCTTGCAAGGGACCTGGCTGATCCTGCTGCTGGCTTAACAGAAGAGAAAGGTGTGCTGGTTATTGCTGTGATGGCAATGGGATGGAGGAGGAGAGATGGATGGAGAGGTACAACCTCTCTCAGCCAAACGACACACAGCATCTGTAGCACTAGGCAAGGTTTTGTGAGCAGCCCCAATGCTTCCCTCCTCAACAAGGCCACAACTAAGTGCTTCCCATGGAAATGCTCTTTATTTCCAGCTAAAATGGTTCATTACTAAAGATCACCTCCCTCCTCCATTAGATGCAGTCAAAATAATTGTGGTGTACAAGATGTACAGAGACCCCCCATGCTTACTTTTGCACAGTGACAATGTGGGGTTTTTCTTGGCTCAGCATGAAAGGTTAGTATTCAAGAAGTCATATTCTTCCTCTTTGAACCAGAGTAGCAAGGCTTACCTTGATGATGGAGTGTTATCTTGCCTTTTGCCTCCACTAGCACTGCAGAATCAAGCTAGAAAGAAGCCATCAAGCTTCATTTTACTGCCACTTGCACTGAGCTTCCATGAAGGGGGGATGGGTGAGAAGGGAAGAGCCTGGCGTTATTGCTGATTCCTGGCTTCAGGTGGAAAAAAAAACCCTCACCTTGTCCATTGCAAAATGGGCACAGTCTCATCTGGAGACCATAAATTCAGAAAATTGTTCCAGTGATACTAGAGAGCCCTTAATCTAGCTGTTGAAAGAGCAGCTCAGATCAGAAAAAGGTCTCTAGTGATGTGTGCTGTCAACCACTACAGCATCTTATCTAGAAGTCCAGCAGATCCTCCAGCATCTGACCTGTGCTGGTGAATGTTTGAAGGCTTTCTTGAAGATGTGTGCTGTCCCTAGTTGCATTTACTGGGCAGTTTGCAACAATCACTTGGGGAAAATTCAGTGGCATTTGCTAAGCAACATTCTAGATCAGATCCCACCTTGCTTCATTCTGTCCTTTAAAGCTCTTCGTGGCTGAAAAACATGGACTTCTGCGTGTCCAGTTCCACTCCATAGCTTTTCAGACTCCCAATGTGTTTTACTGCTGTAAGATCCCTTGTATCTCGGTTTTTGTTCATCTTTTTTAACACTGGCAGCAGCATGAGGCTTGGAGACAAATTACCATGTACAATTTGAGAGGAAACACACATGTTCCTGTACTGTTTTGAATATGAAAAGGTCTAAATGAGGCACCTAACAGGATTTTGTTATCCAGGTTGTCCTTGTGCCTCCTCACCCAGGTATTTTATCGTAAAAATGGACTAATAAAGAGTATTGATCCATAGCTGTATCTTCAGAGTACCTTGTAGGAATTAGTGCACCATAAGTGGAGGAGAATGAAGTGTCTTTCGAAGGTGAAAACAGGGCTAATAAAGTGATTAATGAAATAACCTCATACATTTTGATTGCAGTGAGAAATCTCAATGGGAAAAAAATGGGTTAGTGCAAATGAAGCAAGCAACACTCCACCCTCCCTGAGAAAGGAAGAACTGATAAGCACCATAACTGGTAACACCCCGGGTGTGAGTGGAAAGGAAAAAAAGTGTTTGAATTTGGTGGAAAACGACAGTGTTTCATCACGGTTTGGTAGTGGGAGGTTTTTTGTACTCTGCCTTGTATTCAAACCGTGGTGATTTTAAAGACTTCTGCAAAACAAGAGCCATTTTTGCTGACACAGTAGTCTGTCAGCAGGCAGCTGGGCTGCAGGGCACTCACTTCAATGGTACTGCAATTATTTACAAAGAAGATCAAATAACCTCTAATTCTTTGGATTGTAGTCCCTGTTTCACCTCCCCCACCTTCCTTTCAAATACAGGGCTAAAAAAAGGGAGATAAAGGTAAAAAGGCTCTCTGTGGTTAATCTCTTAACCAAACTCTGTAACAAGGGAGGTTCCAGTTCTAATTGCAGAGCAAAAATAAGGAAATGAAGAGTTTAAATACATCTGGTTTTCCTAAAATAGAATTTTTTTGAGGGAGGGGATTCTTTTAAAGTACATTTCTGGAACTCAGCCTGTATCTAAGTTTTAGAAATTAGAGAGAGGCAGGAGCTGGTTCTTACCCTTTGGGGGGAAAGGTGAGGGAGAAGGTGCTGTGATGGGGGAAGGTGGGCTCAGCCATAGCAGGTCATTGCAGTGGGTGCCAATGTTGGCAGATGGCTCAAGCAAAGCTGATGAGCCCAGAGATGTAGAGCTGAGCAGCCGTGTCTGCCAGGAGGTCAGAGCTTGGGGGTCCTGACCACAGAGCAGTGAGGGGTAGCAGTGGAGAGCCTGGGGTGAAAGAGCAAGGAAGTTGGAGATTTTGGTCAGAGATTTGGAGTCTAGGGGTGCTCTGGAGGGCTTGTTGGGGAAAAAAAGAGGTGGGTGGTCTGGTATGCACTGTGAAGTTTTGGGAACCTCTAGTCTGAGATGGTTATGTGGAATTAGAAATAACCATTAATGGGATTTTTAGAGTGATAAGAGCTGTGGGCTGGGGTGCAGTAGGAGAAGTGACAAGGGGTTTCCAAGATTGTTAGACAAAAAAGGATGGAGAAACCTTAAGAGCTTGTGTGGCAATAGCTATGGAACACCACTTGTAGTGATCCTGGTTTGGAATGGAAAGCAGACACAGTGGTCTACTGTACCACTCTATATCCTCCATCAAAGGATCCTGCCTTTTTCCATACCACCAGGGAGGGTCACCAGGGCCTGTCAGACAGCCTACAAGAAGCTTGCA
Organism: Hemiprocne comata; assembly: GCA_020745705.1. NCBI lineage: Eukaryota > Metazoa > Chordata > Aves > Apodiformes > Apodidae > Hemiprocne > Hemiprocne comata. The sequence continues at coordinate 125,985,497 of CM036587.1, forward strand.
ACTGCAATTAATCGTTTAGTCAGCTTTAATAACTCATAATACTACATAAGTCCTATGTCTATACCTCGTTGATAGGCCTACATATGAAAAACTGCATTTTTTAAAACAGGGGAGGTTAGCCTGCCTTTTTCACTCTTTCCATTAACATTTGAAGCTAAAAGGATCTTATCACTACAACCAAAGGAAAACAGCAACAATATTTTAAGCAAGTAACATCCATAGGAGAAGTTGAATCTTTTCTTCACACTCACCAGAACTTGTTCTGGTAAGAGAGCTTAGCACAGCCTGGTCTTGGTCACTCCTTGGAGTGTCCTTCTGAGACCGAAAGCTTGCAGGACTATTTTTACTGAATCATCACTTTTTATTGCAGTTTTTTGTGTATGCATACATGACATTTCTTTTAAAAGAACTGTCAAGGCTTTGATTTTGAGTTAGCTAATTGGAGTTGAAAGCAGGGTCAGTTCCAGAGCAAGTTCTGAGGATAACTGTGCAAGTGCCTCTCTGCTGCAGGACCCTGCTCCCCGCCAACCAGCCTCTTACAGTAAAAAGACCACAATGTCATAAGCCATTTAACATAATGTAGACACTAAGGAACTGATACTTCTTTGTATTTTCTCTTTTGCTTACTGAGATTGAGAGACATTGAAATTGAAAGGATTCCTTCTTTGAAATCTTGAACCCCACAAGAATTGGCAATACATGCTTTTCAGTTCCTAAATTAGTTTTCTTCACCTCCCGGTCTGGAGCATTCTCCAGGTGGTGGTAACAGGTTAAAACTTTAATCTGACATATGTTTATTGTAGCTGCAGCTATAAAAAAATAAAAGGGATATATATACTGGTTCATAGTTTAATCAATACCCTTAGTTCTTTACCTTTAGGTCTCATAAATTGAATCATCAATACAATGTGCAGGTACATTTCTTACAGTTCATTGGAAGACTTGAAGCCATGAGTGGGAGTTTAATCCAGACCTAAATAATAATCTTTGTGTTACAAGTACTGTATTTATTTCACTCCTCATCTCCTCCAACACAAACCTTTAAAGATTCTCTCCCTCCTTCCTTCCCTTCCTGCCAGCAGTATTCAATGCAGGTGTCTTTCATGGAGTTAGAAAATGACTTTTCAATTTGCACACATACTCCAGACTGCAGAAAAGATGGTCACCCTATAGGCTTGTGAAGTTTTTGACATGCCTTACAACACTGGAGACCAATCAGATTTTTCACCTTGTGGATTCATAGTGTGAGGGGCAAAAAGCAAGATCCCTTTTGCAGTTATAGTCCTGCTGCAGGAGCCCTGCACTGCAAATCCAGTATTAATCTCCCGTGCATTTCTAAGCCTTCCCATATGACTCATAAAATAACACCATATCAGTAGCCACCTTCCTGACAGCAGTAATTTTTGCAGAAATGTGTGTGGGCAAGATTTTCCCCTTGGCCCTGCGGAGCTTCTGTTTGTCATCAACCGTATAAAGGGTTTGGTTTTTTTTTCCCAGCTGCATAAGATTCTAATTTGGGACCATTTCTATGTATGTATGTACGCATGTATGTTTTGCTTAGTAGAAGTCTTACTTTAAGAAGCACAAGATTTTCCTTTCTGAAGAAGTACAGTGGGAATTTTACAATAAATTTTACAATAAACTTACCCAAACCTGTCTCTGGTACCTATTCAGCATAGCTACCATCATTTTCATTGAATCACAGTGTTACAACTTTACATTTACTGAAACTATGAATAATATGCACCCAACTCTCTTCAGGCCATTTCTCACCTATTTTGATTTCAAAAGTGACATATACTTCATAGCACTTGATATTTTAAGCAGTCCTTTCTTCCTTCTTTGAATATAGATAAGATGCCCTATAGGGATCGAGGTAAGATACTTTAATTCATGAGCTATATTTTGCTATAGATGTAGAAATACGAAACAGAAACTTTCTCATTCTTAGTTCAGAATATTAAGGTCATTTTCTCTTGGGCCATTTTCTTTTCCATCCACTAGCTTCAAGATTTTTGTATCCATTTGAATTTTGCCAACAGCAAGATTTGACAAGTAAATGTACCACTTGCATGAATTCCCAGAACTGACAACAAGAACAAATCTTTTGCTGACTTCAGGACCAAGAATCTCAGCCTAGTGAGTAATTTTGAACTATTAGCACTTCTCAGAGTTTTTAATCACAGGGGATTGGACATGAAAGTAGAAATCCAGAAACTGCTACCATGTTTTTGAACTGCAGATACTCGTTCATGTAATTCCATTGGTTAATGCATTTAATTTAATACAGGAAATAGGAGTTTTTTTGTATCGTGGAAGTTCACTATGTTCATGTATTTTTCTCCTCTTTGCCAATATCTGTCTTTCTTTTTAGCTGTGGATGACAGTTACTTGCAAATTAACAAATACTTCTGAAAAAACATTATCCCAACTTTAGCTACATTCACAGCTACTCAAAAAGGTGCAGAAAAACCTCCCAAACCAAAGCAATTCCATAATCAAACTTTGTAATTAATTATTAATTTGTAGCTCTAATTAAAGAAATGCCATTTCTGCTGCAATGATGTGTTTTTTCTCACTTCCTTATCTATTGATGTCTTGTCAGGGCAAGGTAGAACAGGAGGAATGGAGATGTGCAGAAGAGCCTGAAGTGAAGAGGGACTTGTATGACTGTAAACAGTTGTTTCAGTGGGATTAATGGGATTTTTCCCTTTTCCCTATTCCTATCGCATCATCCTATGGGAACATGTACCTGTGTGGTTTTATGTGATGGGGCTAGTGTCTTATTGCAGGGTTGTCTTCCAGAGAAGGCAGATAGTTTGTTGCTGATGTTCAGCAACTCAAATTTTTGAGAGTGTTCTGACCTAGGACAGGGTATGAAGTCCAAGGAGGATTGGCAGCACGTTGCTGGGAGCAGAGGTTCTATCAGTTCTGAGATGGACAACAGAAGGACCCCTTCAGGGAGACCAGCAGGAAAGGGTCTAAGGGACTTCTTGAGAGACACCTGTCATGTGCATTGCCTCTCTGAGCAACACAGCAGCCATTTTTCCCCTTTGCCAGTGCACCTGGTGGAGTATCTACCTCTCCTCAGAGATCTGAAGGACATGATTAAAAAATGTAACTCCTGAGAACACAGATGTTCTGCTTTCAGCATGGCATCACTGGTATTTCTACCAAATGCTCTGTCATTTCCTGGGCAGATCTCAAGAGGGCCAAGTTCTGCTCATATATTCAAGTTTGTGTTCAGTGCTCCTCTTCTGTTGGACAAAATCCCTCATTTTTGCTGGAGGCTCATTAACCTGGGTTAATAAACTCTCATTATCCAAGGTTTCCTCAATCGACTGCTGAATTGATGATGAGCCTTCCAATACACAGCTACATTAGAGTGAGAGGTTTAACAGAATGTAATTAAAATCCTCATTATTCTAGCATGAAGGTGACTGAACTGACACAGAGCAAACCATGCCTACTAATTCAGAAAATAATGGTGCAGAGTGAAAGCACTCAGCAATTCTCTCATCCAGAGGTCTTCCCCTGCTTGCACTGGACACAGTTAAAGGATCTTCAGGTGCTGGAAGGGACAAACAAATCATTTAAAATCGAAGAATGAGACAGAGGAGGTACATCTTACCTGTACTGCAAGGAGCTTATCTATACTGCAAGAGAAGGGAAGGAAGATGTATAAGATAATCAACTTGAGAACTAGTAGGGAGTCAAATAGGAAGGAGGTAATGCTGCTTCAGATGTGCACATCCACAATGCATCAAGTGGACTTACAAATTTAGGTGATGCATGGTCAAGGGATGCACTCTGTGATGAGGTGTAACCATGACTTCAATACCCCTCGACTTGTTGACTTATTTCCTTCCCTTTTAAAATCAGGTTATTTTTCTAAATATCAAGTATATGGTTCTGTCCTGGGGCATGTGTCATCCTTTTCCTAGTGAGGTTTGCGGAAAAAATTCCTTGTTGAGCTGTCTGTGAGAATGCTGAGTTATTAAATATGCATCATCATATAATTCATTTAACTAGTACGCCTGTTAGATTTTTCTCAGGGTTTTTAGATCTTTGTGTCTTAAGTAAAGTACAGACTGGAAAATTATTATGAATGTATTAAGTCTCCCAGGCAAAATAGCTTTGAAAGTAAAAATAACATGACAAGAAGGAAAGTGATAGATGTTTAGATATGTGTTCATTATACTGGAAATTGAACTCAACAGGGGATGGCACAATCTTCAAGGGATAATAACCAGATCAATTAATTCAAAGCCTTATGATAACATTGTTACAAAAGAAAAATTTAGCCCATGTCTGCACATGTCTGGGCAGGTGATTCCGGTATCAACAGAGAATGATGGATTCTTAAGAGTAAGTTTGCATTCATATCCAATCAACAAAGTTATTTGCCAATGGGATTATAAGATTGCTAAAGTCAATTCAACCAAGAAACTCTAAAATAACCATTTAGAAAGTTGGAGCAATTCAAGAATGCCCATTCATTTCATAGATAATTTGTCCTGGTAAGACAGCAAAACTTTGCTCCTTCTACACAAAGGACTACTGGATATTAAATCAAAAGTGGGACTATCCAAACAGGAGCAGGTCCAACCTCAGAACAATCCATGCTATAGCTCCCTCAGAGAAATGAGGGAAAGAGGGATAGAAATCTTCTGACATATTCTTCTCTTACATCCTAATTCCATGGGTCGTGATGTCTGCCTCTACCCCTGGGTGACTCAATCCCTGTCACATGAGCAAACTGAAGATGCTTTTATTACATTTCTGAATGAGAAGTGTATGGGATGTTTGGTCATGTAAAGTCTGTGCTTCCTGAGGTAGGATAAATACAAGGATAGGTCTTACAGTCTTCTGGTGTCTCTATAAAGGACCATGACACTTCATGATCAAGTAATTGCCAAAAGCAACTGTGCAGGTGGCAATTTTGAAGCTTTTGCAATTTCTGTGAAATTCCAGCAGTTTCACAAACTGTTTGCAGACATCCTGGAAAGATATAAGTGACAGCAGAACATTTGACTTAGAAGCTAATCAGAAGCTTCAGCATTTTGCTGTCTACAAATGTGCGAATTCACTTGATCCAAAATTTGTTTAATATTAGACTACATTTTTTAAAATACTTATGTCTCTTGCAAAGGTTTTTGTGGTGAATAGACAGAGTTGACTCTTCTTTGATATGAAAGAAAAGGTAATCAGATACAAATAATAATTATATCTGTCTGTCCTTCAGATGTACATATTTTTGAAAATTATTTAGCTTGCCACTTTGGGAAAGCAATAAAACATACATTTTTCTTCCAGTAATTTGTAACCCATGCGATGCTGGATTCTCCGGTAGGTCTCATGGTTAGGAGCTGATTTCTTCAGATAAATGCAACATTGGAGTGTTGGGTCTAGTCCAGCCTAACAGTCATTCTAGATTTCATTGCAGTCTCTCTCTGCCTGAATGTATGGCATAAAGGAAGCCTTATATTCTTTTTTATTTGGGTAGGAGGATCCTGTTCCACTTCTTGGCCAAGCAAATACATTTTCCAGTAATGATTTACAAATGGGCTTGAAGGACTTTAGCCTTGTCATGTGAAGAGGTGGGAAATAATTTGGAAAGATGGTTTATTCCAACACTCAGCCAAAAGATTTGTGTCAACCACTGCCACCTGACCTTGGCTATGTCCTCTCAGTCACACCCAGGCTGCATTTTCACCTGTTTCCATATTGGTTTTCAAACTAGAGAAGTGTTTTCTATTCAATTTCTATTCATGCTCACTTCACATGAGCTAGCTCCTGTTTAATGCTTTATTTTACAACACTGAAAACAAAAGGGGGAATAGGATTGCTTTCCAGTTTCAGAGTTGTTCAGCTTGGCATGTCTGCTTAGCACCAGGAATTCACAGCCCACAGCTCCTTGGCGTTAAACGGCAGGAACAGCACTTATGCTTTGACATGTGTTGAAGTCATATGCCTGAACTGTGCTAAGATTTTCTGGTTTCTAGCCAGACTGTGAATATATATCAGCTATGCAGGTGTGAATAAAAATAACCATATTTTTTATATCACTACTAAAATCAGTAATTGAGAGAGCTTATCACAGAATACCAGACTAGATGGACCACAGGTCCAATCTAAGTCCTTCTGTCCTATTGTGGAGAAGATTATCTGGAAATAGAATAATTTTATGCAGTATATAGCACCTTTTTCATGTAAAATATATGCTCATTAGTTTAACTATTAACATACTATTCCATATTGTGTCTAATTAGAATTCATATTCGAGGTGATAATAGGATACGTGCAACATTCTACTATGAGAGACACCGAGATAATGCAACAAAATCACAAAAATGACAGGGTGATGCACACAGCTCCTCCTGGTATACCTGCTTTTTCCCCATTACTTGAATGGAGAACTCAACAGCAAATGCTTCACTGGCCAAAAAGACATGTAGATCATCAGACCACCTTGTCCAGACTGTTTTGATAAGATTTTGTCATAAAGAAGCATTAAAAATGCTCAGTAAAATTAGATTATATTGAATTCTAGGAATTATTTGTGAAACACTGAAGATGTCTCACCCACACTGCACAATGAGGAGCATTATTGATGTTCATGAGTGCATAGGCTGAAAATGTTAATGACATTGAATAAGTTGTTTATTCATTGTGACCATGAACCACACTGTATGCCTCATTACCCACTTAACAACTAGAGGCGAACAAATTGATTTTCTAAGTCATCGTCCCAGTATTAAAGTTGGAAAAGCAATTGTTGGGGGTCAAACCAAAACAGAAAACATCCGGTTCATTCTTTTATTTACAAAAATGCTTTGTGTCATTTTTGAGTGTTTCTTTCTCATTTTTCATATCACATTGAGGCTACGTATCAAAAAGAAATCAGAGTCCACAAAAAAAGTTGAAAATACTTCTGTTTGTGAATGTGCTTGATTATTTTTTCCTCATTCTTTTTGGCAAGATGCTTCATCAGACAAATACAAGTAATTTCAGTCAATCTTTCTTTTCTTCAGTGAATAAATTTCTTTCTTAATGAATTTTAGCCACCTGGGCCTTGTCCTTACAACTGAGGCAGACAGATGCTGTGTCACTCCCACTTACTAGTGCTAGCCTCAAATTTCGGTGGCCACTCTAGTGACAAGCACCTGAGATAAGAAGCTGTCTTGAGATGTGAATGTATATATTACATTAGACATTTCATCATGTCAGTGTAGCTGTGCAGCTTTCCTGAACAACTTCCAACTCAGACATCAAGTGCATGATGTTGCCAGAAATAGTTCTCCAACATAAATAAGTTTTTTGTTGTGGTCCAGCTGTTACTGCCTGAAAGAAATTGATAACCAAATTGTATCACCTTTCAGTGTCAAAAATTAGATAGCCCTGGATGGAAGACACAGTGGACATCAGTCACAGAGAGATGTAAGGTCTCAATTTGGTCGTGTTGCCAGCAAGATAATTTCTTGTTTACCTATCTAAACAATTAAAAGGTCATGTAAGAATAGTTCAGTGTTCATAAAGGGCTTCCTGTGGTTTCCCAGTCTGGAGCTTGTTTACTTTGCAGAACAGATGGTGTTTCCAGTGCCAGGGAAGAGGAGTATTTAAGTGCTCCTTGTGGGCCAGGCAACAAAGACAGAGAAATCCTGGGCCAGGGATTTGGTCTAGGGTGAGGATATTCACATCTTGATTCTAAGGGAAGGCTGTGCAGTAGTCCATATGCCCTGTGCAACCAGAGGAGACTCTTTACTGTTTTTAACAATACTTTTAAAATATTTTTGCCAGGGACTTTTACAAGCACTGCAACCCTCCAGCATTCAGGATAGCTGCAGCAAATTTCTTCCAATAAGAGGCTGAATTAGACTTTTTGGATTTTATGGGTTGTTGGTTTTTTCCTAAAATCTGAAGGCTTTATGGATGAGACATTCTGTTTTACAAGAACAGATTATTATTTTTTTTATGACTGCTTGTTTCTATCTTTACCATTTTTGGTACCACACATAAAATATGTTGAACAGCTATATACGTGCAGAGTTTATTAGTCTGACATTGTGGAGTTTTTAGAAAATACACTTCCTTGCATTCCCAGCAGTAAAGACATCTACAAAAATAAAAAGTACTGGAGTAAAGGATGTATTATACCTTCTAGAAGATACCGTAGTCCTTGTGACCTCTTCAGAGTCAGCATTTCACTCCTAGCAACTAGACAGTTAAATATAACAAATAGTAAGGAATTCTTCAAAATGTCATATTTTGGTGAACTGAGATAAGATTAATACTCTTTTTATCCCTTTTACTCTACACTAAGTCCTACTGAACATTTGGCAATATCAGGAGATCCAGAAGTACTGCTGCAGAATGTCACAGAATGGCAAGTGCTGAGCTCTCAAATGGCAAGTGCTTCTGGATGAAGTGAAGTGCTGTTGTTTTCGCTTTCCTGGCAAATTGTTTTCTTACAGTCAACCTTCTTACAATCTTTTATTCAATCCTTTTTCAAGTCAGAAAGCCCATACGCCTCAGGCTTGGAGGTGAAGATAAAAAGGAAATGTCAACTTAATGAAAAGTAAGCGTTTCAGAAAGTCACTCATTTGTACTTGTGTCTGTTCAACATCAGAGTGCTGAGCCAGGTCAGGTTCTCAGGTAGTCCAAAGAGTTTGGCTACCGTATGAATTCTGAGGTCATTGTCACTCTGCAAAATATGCTCAGCTTCTCTCAGCTCCAGGGATGACTAGCAAAGTTATCTATTCCATAAAGCAATGAAACAACATGATCATAAAGATTCTGTTTTTTTTACAATTTTTTAAGCCTTGTTGCTTGAGCACTGCATGGGAGAGCAGAGCTGTCACAGGATTGACTAGCATTGGAGGAGTACATGTAAAACTTTCCTGGCTAGCACTGAGATGTTCTTGGATCATATGGGACTGCACCTGGTCTGAGACATGGAGGGCAGCAGCTGGAAAGACATTGTACTGCAGCATTTGGAATCCTAATTCATGATCTCAGTACAATAATAGGCTTGAGCATTCCAACAGTGGAAAAATTTTATTGTTATTTTTTCCAGTGGAAAATTCTCCAAGACCCCAAGAGTCCCAAAAGAGTCTTTCAGTGAAGGAAGTAATGAGCTATTGACTGTGGCAATGCTAAAATTTGCTGAAGAGGCAAAACCAGAGAAACAGAAATCATTATGATATCCCCTTCCCCTTCTCATACCAAATCCTGAATTCTGGGGCAGTGTTGCAGCTGGCAGGTTCTCTCCTGCTTTAGTCAGGAATGTTTTGCTAGGAGAATGCTAAACCTTGCAATCTATTCCCACGCAGGCAAGCTGGACTCCTAAGGTATCAATAGTCTTCAAAATTTCTGTCACTTTAGTTCATTATTTTCTTCATCTATAGATCGCTAGGATGGACAATCATGAATAAATTGTTTTTAGAGAAGAGAGATGTCGTTAAAGATAGAAAAACCTTCAGAAAAAGAGCAAATACAGGAAGCCATTAACTAGAGAATTTTATCCTGTTTTGTATTCCTTCCTGACTGCTATCTTTGACCACTGCCAGACAGTATACTGGGCTAGGTGGATCTGGCTCAGTAAGAACCTTCCTCTGCTTTTATGAAAGGATTTTTCAAAAATGGAATTTGATCAAGGAAGTGTTGAGTTCCTGAATATTTTTGCTGTTGTTAATAATCCTGAGGCAAAGAAAAGGCATTCAGAGATCACACTGGTGTCAGGAGCCAGCCATTGACATAAGCAAGTAAGCTCAAAGGATGGAAGAGAAGGAAGTGATGTTCAAATCCATTCCTAGGACTTGGGGAATTTCCTGCTCTTGTATTTCCTGCTTTTCCTGATTAAAAAAAAAATACCAGGGAACATTCATGTATCAAACATAAGGGCAACAGGTCATTGATTAGATGTGGAGGCCCACCTTAAAGTGTTGCCAGAGCAGTATGCCCTTTGAAGAATATCTTTCTTCTTTGAAGAACAAAGGAGGGAGTATGAGGGGAGAAGAAGCTGGAAGGCAACGGCACAGAGGAAGATACCCAAGATGCCTTCCAAAACATGTCCTCACATGAGACCACTAAATGCAATGGAGAGGGGTTGAGATGAGAGAGATGGCAAGGTAGAGTTTTCAATGTACAGTGTTATTCAATGAAAAGGAAAACAAAGGGTGAGCAGATTCTCATGCAAATGTCCAAACTGTCAAGCAACCATAAGACTCACCTGTCAGGCATGTTTGATGCCCTTTAGTATCATCTGATTAATAATTCCCCTGGTGGTCTCACATCCAGGCAAACTGCCAGCTCTCCTTTGTGGGCTTCTACCAATAAACTCAGTCCTTCAGAATAACACATAATCAGCATTTGGTATTACTTCCATTTAAATGTCAGATTATTTCATCATCCCAAACTCCTGACAGTGAAGACAGCTTTTAAAATACACTGCCAAGGATACTGCAGTTGTTTCCTCAAACTCTGATACCATGAAGTATGGAAAGCAACATCAGATTCTTTAGTGGTGTGTGTAAAGCTCTTACAGGCAGTATGTTTAAAATACAAAATAATATCTGCCATCTCTGCACCCCCCCTGGCTCACCATTGCAACCCCATTTACTTGCTTGCTGCATATGTCAGCATGTCTGAAGCCATCTGATGCCAGATAGCACAGCAAAGTTACTCCACCAGTTCCACCAAAAATGCACCTGGGTTGTATTACATGTTACAAAATACACATATGTGATACAAAGCTGATCCAAAGCTTTGTGTGGAAAATCGGATGGAAACTAGAATTAGATGGAAAAGTTCCTGATTCTTCTCAGGGGAGGCAGACCCTTGAGGACAGAGTCATTCGGAAGTTGGTTTCAGGCACTGACAAGTGTTGAATTCAGGTTCCCTTCTAAACAGAGAAAGCCTGGTCCATGCCTTCTGTGTGTAAAATGCACAAGTGTAACATTTTAATATTTTCTTCAGTTATCTGACTTCTAAAAAACTGAAACCCATGAAAAGATCTTTTCTAATCGACTTAGAAAATAAACATATGATTGAATGGGTATAAATTAAGAAGACTTTACGAGTTGCCATATTTGATTTGGGGGAGTTGAAAAATGACACTGTACTTGTTGTTAACCCACCACAATTCTGCAGAGAGCAGAAACTTGAGCCTCACGAGTGTACCCTTGGAGGATTACCAGAGATGGACACTTAGTAGTACCCATCCTTCATCTTGTAGTTTTCCACAGCTGTGGACCAGAAATACTCTTTGATATTTCAGGGCAAATATTTCCGGTTCACCTAAGCCATCCTGGCAAGTTTTATTTGTAATGCTATGGGACCCTCACAAGGCCAGGTACCACAATGGTAACCAGCAGTGTCAAGGAGGTTACTAGCAGTGATGGGACAAACCTGTCTTGCTTTTTCAGAATTGCACCTCTTTTCTTCACAACAAGTTTTCTTGTGTCTCAGTAGAGGCATGGTCTTTCATTTTGTTCCTATGTCTGACACAGAATTGGTGCACACAGGTGGGTGTTGTTTTATTCAGTTTCCAACTGGTGCTGCTAGCTTCATGTTTTGCTAGGACAATCATATATTTCTATGGTATGTACTATTTACTTAGAAGAATACTTTATAAAGCAGCAGGAAGCAATGAAGTTATTGACCTGTGGCTCTAAAAACACATGGGAAGTCAATCAAAATGAGAGACAAAAATACACATTGAAATACACTGTCCAGGAATTTGCTTCAACAAACTCAGACAGGCTAGGAGACAGCTATGGATGATGGGAAAGGTGAATGAGTGACAACACTGGGAGGAAAAAAAGGCACCAAAAAAGGCACTTTGTGAACATTAACACTAGGTCATGTTTCGCAGTCTGAATCCGAAACCTGTGACAAGCCCTGCAGCACACCAGAAGCAAATATTCCTTACCTACCAGAAAGAGGTTTTCTTGGAGGAGTAGGAAAAAGCAGCAGAATGCAGAGCAAAGAAACATTATTGTCCCACCAGGCTGCATCTCTGCCTCCAGCTCATCCACATCACGTTGGCAGCTCAGAGGTAAGAGGCCAGAGGGCACATTAGAAAGAAACTGTAGGACAGCGTAACATGCACATTTACACATCTATGAGCATAGGACAGGTCCAGCTACACAAGGCAGAGCTGGCATTATGAACTTAGCCCACACGGGTCCATAATGTGGAATACGTCCTGGTGAGGGGTCAGACCTGCCACTGGCAGCTGAGTCCTGCACCCTCACTGTAAACACCAGGTTGTGCATATCCCTGGCTGTCACTATTATTATTAAACAGGCCTGATACTCTTATAGTAAAGACTCGGAGTGCTTTAAACTCTCTTGTAGAGTATCCGATTCCTGTATATTTTAACTGTAGTTGTGCTTTCTTATTACAGCAATTACTGCTACTACTAGCTTTATACTTTTGTGGGATGCATGATTATTTGCCTTGTGTGCCCTTTACTTGGAAGAATGGACATCAAAATGTTTTTTAGACGATGGAGAAATAGATTAAAAATGAAACCCTGCTTAAGAGAAACCCTGTAGACCTGTGATGTGATTAAATGACTAAGCCAGCTATCCTTTCTTGAAGTGCTTTCTTTCCATGAGTAGGTGGTTTGCTATTGTGAGCAGGGAATCCAAAGCCAGAGAAATTATCCAGTTGTGAGAATTCCATTGGGGAGAACACATTTCCTCCCTTTTTCTTCCTCCTTCTTGTCTTCTGCTCCTTACTGCTGCTTCTTGCCAATCAGGTCTCTGTAAGCAGAATGGGACACCTTATCCTATATCCTGCAAGGGAGAATAGGCTGTTCCTGCCATTTTTAAAGGAGATACAAAGAAAGTGCTGTTTCATGTTTCCACTCCAAGTTATGAGCCCAGCAACAGTGAGGGTAATAAACTGACCATGATTAGATCTATGGAAGAGAGGAAGGGATAAGTAATCTTTTATTACCAAGTGGCTATTTTAGGGTCCTCCTCCAAGTTCTTTAATTTCCCACAACTTCCCTTCCTAGGCACAAAATCTCTGATTGTAAATGCTACTTGGAATCTCAAAGACCATCAGTTACCAATGCTTAATTAACTTCTGAGGCACCTGGTGCTGTCACATGGACCTTTGGATCTCAGCTGTAATATTCATGTCACCATTTCTGTCATGGCTGGGTCCTTCAGTTCCTGCTGTTGCATGTCCTGGGGTTCAGTGGCCTCAGCTGAGTAAAACCTACTCCACCTACTTCTCCTCTGCTTGTGTCCATCTGGTGCAGCAGTGCCACTTGCATCTGGGATGAGTCCACTGCACATTGGCATGACTGCTTCCCACCTTTATCAATGCTAAGATCATTTCACAAGCCATACTGGGCTTGCTACTTTGCTCTATCTGTCTCAAGACACCTGTGAGGACAAAGTGACTCTGACAGCTGGCTGACAAGCACAGGCGTCTTGTTTGCAGAGTTCATGTGACCTCCCATGCATCACTGGTGCTTCTGTAATTTCACAATGTTAACTACAGACCTGTTTGTGACCTACCCCTCCTGCATAGATCTTCCCAGTAACCCTCTTAAGCTGCTGATGTAGGCAGCTTTATTAGGTGCAAATTTCCTTTTTACCTCATCTGAGGAGTCTGCTGAGCGAGGCATGGGGTTCTCTGAAATAAAGGTGTACACTTTACATCTTTATTTCTTTAGTTTTTGCCAGAAGTTGTGCTTTCTGCGCCACTCGAAGCATGCAGACAGCATCTTTTACACTTTCCTCCCATATCAAACATATTTTTTGCATAACTTAGTATTGTTTCCATGGTGAAATGTGTTGTGTTTCCAAACAAAAGTTTCTGGCTCATAGTTCAACACAATGGTATTCTGAGAAAATGGTTTCCTAAAGAAATAATGATCAGTTTCTCATTAGAGACCTTGCAATAAGTGCCATTTTTTGGTCATTCATGGGCAAATGAAAGGTTTCAATATTTTTGCCTGCTTTTTACATGATCTGTAAAATCACTGTTATAATTTATTCTTAGGTATGCTTTTGTCCCTAAAGAAATAGGCTTCTCTTTTTGCAGTCTGAACTAATGCAAGAGAAACTTTCCTGAGTACATGAGTTATGGACCAACTTGACTTTTTCATCTCTATTCCGTACTCTGTCAAGAGTTCCTGTATTTCCTGAAAGCATCCTTAGTTTCCTTTTCAGTTTCTGTCAACAAGTGCCCATCCAAGACATGGAGCTCCTGGACAGAGTCCAAAGGAGGGCCACGAAGATGATCAAAGGGCTGGAGCACCTCTCCTATTAAGACAGGATGAGGGAGTTGGGGTTGTTCAGCCTGGAGAAGAGAAGGCTCCAGGGAGACCTCATAGCAGCCTTCCAGTATCTGAAGGGGGCCTGCAGGAAAGCTGGGGAGGGACTTTTTACAAGGGCTTGTAGTTACAGGACAAGTGGTAATGGTTTTAAGCTGAAAGAGAGTAGATTTAGATTAAATGTTAGGAAGAAATTTTTTAGTGTGAAGGTGGTGAGGCACTGGAACACGTTACCCAGAGAAGATGTGGATGCCCCCTCCCTGGAAGTGTTCAAGGCCAGGTTGGATGGGGTTCTGAGTAACTTAGTCTACTGGGAGGTGTCCCTGTCCATGCAGGGGAGTTGAAACTAGATGATTTTCAAGGTCTCTTCCAGCCCAAACCATTCTATGACTCTATGATTTTTCTGATAATCTAACTGCAATTTTATCACAAACTGAATTTGATTGCGAAAATCACAAAACATTATTTTAACATTCTATCAATCACAAGCATAATTTTATTTTTACCACCTTCTTTTTAATGTCTGTTTAAAAACATACATCTGACATGTTTCAATTTACCTTGACAGTAGCGCCCAAATTGCTGTAATAATCTTTCATAATTAGCCCCTCTGCCTAAGTTAATGGGCAAATATTTTTTAATAATCAAAGTGCTTGAGAACTTCTCTAACAGAAATTAAGCTACCTTTCCAGTGGCACTTCTGGCTTATGGATAAAGACTGAAATACTAAGCAAACTACTCCAATTATCTTCTGTAGTCTAAAATAATTTTCGTGCTGGAAAGGGGTTTAACTTCTCTGTTTTTCTGTTTAGGATATTTCCTTCCTTTTTATTCTTCAGAAAAGTAGTTGTTCGATAGTCACCTTGAGTGAAGAATTTGTTCTGCTCAGTGACGGATTTCATACTGAGCAGACTTTCATAACCTGACCCCTTCACAACTCATCCAGTTCAAATAACAGAGCCTTTCTAACAGTTACCCCTCCCAGATTGTACAACAACAGAATGCGTCTAAGATTTGTTTTAAACTCAAAATTGAACCAACTTAGTGCCTGGAGCAGAGAATTAGGGGGACAAAACCCCAAAGTTTGTTAATGGTTTGGTCTTAAAATTCTGGAAAACAGTGAAGTTACTTTCTTAGCCAGACTTTCCCCTAATAGAAAAGAGGAAACAAGATATAGTGTAACTTCAGCATTATAAGTGAGTTGTCTCTGGCCCTTTAATTTTTGTGCAAGGATGTACTGTATAAACAGACTACTGTTAGACTTATCTGCTACAGGGTAGGAAGGCACTGCAGAGGGACCTGGACAGGCTGGATCGATGGGCCAAAGCCAGTTGTATGAGGTTCAATAAGGCCAAGTGCCGGGTCCTGCATTTGGGTCACAACAACCCCATGCAACGCTGCAGACTTGGGGAAGAGTGGCTGGAAAGCTGCCCAGCAGAAAAGGACCTGGGGGTACTGGTGGACAGCTGGATGAACATGAGCCAGCAATGTGTCCAGGTGGCCAAGAAGGCCAATAGCATCCTGGCCTGCATCAGGAATAGTGTGGCCAGCAGGAGGAGGGAAGTGATCGTGTCCCTGTACTCAGCACTGGTGAGGATGCACCTTGAGTAGTGTGTCCAGTTCTGGGCCCCTCACTACAAGAAGGACATTGAGGTGCTGGATCATGTCCAGAGGAGAGCTACCAAGCTGGTGAAGGGTCTAGAGAACAAGTCATATGATGAGCAGCTGAGGGAACTGGGGATGGTCAATTTGGAGAAGAGGAGGCTGAGGGGAGATCTCGTTGCCCTCTACAGCTACCTGAAAGGAGGCTGTAGGGAGGTGAGTGTTGGCCTCTTCTCTGAAGTAAATAATGACAGGACCAGAGGAAATGGTCTAAAGTTGCAGCCGGGGAGGTTTAGACTGGTGTCGCTGACCGAGATGGGTAAAGCCACGACCCACACCCCCACCTCAGGGGATCGAGGGCTGAGACCGCTCCCCGTCACACTCACAAACAACGGTTTAGGAAGAAGCGTTTTAGGAAGAATTAGGAAGCGCTATTAGGAAGAATTTATTTACTGAAAGAGTGGTCAGGCACTGGAACAGCCTGCCCAGGGAGGTGGTTAAGTCACCATCCTTGGATGTATTCAAGAAACATGTAGATGTGGCATTTCAGGGCATGCTCTAGTGGCTGAGATTGTAAGATGGGTGTTAGTGGGTTTGTTTTGGTTTTTTCTGTTGTTTGTTTGGGTTTTTTTGTTGGTTTGGTTTGGTTTTTTTGTTTGTTTGTTTTTGTTGTTTTAATTTATTTTTTTTATGGTTGGACTCGGTGATCTCAGAGGTCCTTTCCAACCACGACTATTCTGTGGTTCTGTGGTGTCATTAAAATAAAAGGAAAAACAAGAATCCCAAGTTCAAACACCTGCAATGCACTCAGTAGTACTATTAACTTCTCACTACAGCTTGCAGGCAAACATTGCAATCTCCAAATGTTTTCTAAACAACTGGATTTCCAGCAGAAATTGTTTCTTTCCTACCAGAAAAAGCCTAACATTACTGGAAAGCTGTCCAGTGAACAGAACACCCTTTCCTGAGATGATACCTCTCTGTGCCAGACATAGATTTCAATAATGGAGAGATTTTAATTAAGTTGATGGACATTAGTGTGATTAATATGCATTGGGGCATGTGTGAAATACTGTAGAAGTTAATAGGGAATGCAGCTTTTCTGATGACTTCTGTTCACCCAGCACATTCCCGATAACAAGGAAATCCTTCATTCTTGGAACAACAGTTCAATGCAGGGAGTTAGTGATACAGATTTTCCTCTGGTCTGAACAGATTATTTTCTTTTGTTTATTGCTATCATTTATGCTCATAATATGGGTTTTGCAGCAAGCGTGTAATAAATAAGCATTACCTTCCTGCCCATTAGTCTATAATAAATTCTGTGGCATATTTTAAAGATGATAAAAGCTTCTGCTTTAAATGGAAACTGCAGCCTGAAACCTGGAGCGACCAGAGATCAGTCAGCAAGAAGTGTGGAACATGACTAAGTAAATTACAGAGCAGAAGCAGTCTGGCACCTTCAGATGCACACATATAAAATATCACAGAATCATGCAATAATTAAGGTTGGAAAGGATCTCTAAAAGTCATCTGATCCTACTGATGGCTAAAAGGAGGTCAAACTTTGAGGTTTGATCCAGCTTTGAGTTTAGATCAGGTCGCAAAAGGTCTTTTCCAGCTGAGATGTGAACATCTCTGCAGATGGGATTTCCACAGCCTCTCCAGGAAATGTGTTCCTGTGTTTGACTGCCCACAATAAAACTCCTTCCTAATATGTGGTTTGGTTTTATGCCACAACTTCAGCTCATGTTGATTGCCTTGTATTTTCTCCCTGAGAAAAGTCAAGCTGTCATCTCTGTACATGTCCATTAATTAGTTAAAGGGAGCAGTAAGATTCCTCCTTAACCTCCTCTTCCGAGGTCTGAACAGATCCTTTTTCTCTTAGCATCTCCCCATACGCTATATTCTCCAGTCCCCAGGCATTTCAGCAGCTTCTGATGGACTCAGTCCAGTATGTCAGCCTTTCCTGCAGTAGAAAGACCAGAAATGGACAGAGCACTCCAGATGTGGTCTCACTGGTGCTGAGAGGAGGGATCACCTCCCTCACTCAGTGGTTACACACTTTGTAGTGCCATCCAGGACACAGTTGACCACGCAAATACACTGCTGACTCATATTCAACTTGCCCATCAAGATGCCCAAGTCCTCTCCTGCAAAGCTGCTTCCTAGTTGTTCAGTACCTGAGCTGTCCTGCTGCATGGGGTTGTTCTGTCTAAGATAAAACATCTTGCATTTTTTGATGTGGTTCCCAGTAACTGGTCTCTCCAGCCTGACAGGTTCCCTCTGAACAGGGACTTTCTGCCTTAATTTAGAGCATATCACCTGTACTCTACAGCCTGGTACCATCTGCAAAGCTCCTGAGCTGTCAGTTACTCCCAGCCATCACCTGGGTAATTTATAAAGACTTCAAGGCTCAATCCCAGAGAAAAAGAAAAAAAACAAAACAAACATTAGTAAAGGACCACGAGGCAGACTTTGTGCCTCTGATCTCAATGCTTGTATGTCAGCAATCTGATCAATTTTTCAACCACACTGTGTTCTACCTCTCCAAACAAAATGTCTGCAGTTTGCTCAAGGGAGAACACTGGGACCACCGTGCCTAAAGCCTTGCTAAAGTCAAGGTGAATGACACTCACTGGTTTTCAAGCAGGGAGCAGTATAACAATGGTTGGAGTTTAACAAAAAGGATGTAATGCTGCATGTCTTCAGGTGGAAAGAGTTCTCAGTCAGAGGCCTTCAAAGGAGAAGGGACAGACTGACTGCTCCAGCGACATGACACAGCATACTCTAATTCCTAAGTGGGCAAAGCCTAATTCCTTTATGATTTCATCTAACAGTGCTTAATGTGTAACTTTAATCCAGTATGAGAAGAAAGAGGAAAATTTGTGTAGCTGTTTAATCTGAGGTTGGTGAGAAATAGGGTCAAGCATTCCTGCTAGCTGTAGTTTTAACAAATTCAGAGAAGTCTCTTTTTTTTCTGCTCTTGGCCTTAGAAAAAACAGAACAAATTTTGCACCTACCAAGCCCTGGATTCTGAGTGATTGTGTGATGAGCAGCACTGGCTGTCACCAAGCATCGCTTTTATGTATTGAACATGTCACAAAAAGAATATTGAAATTGGAAAGCTGCTTAGAAAAGCAGAAATCCCAGTATCAAAGTACAGCTTAATGGGGCCCTGACTCCACTTGTCTTTTACAGTATCTGTAGGAGCAGCCACTGCAGGGAGAGCTCTGCCTCCCACCTGCCCATCAGGGCTGCACCTGCTCTTTTGGAAGAAAACAGCTGAAGAACTCCAAGGATTTTGACTGATTATAGCTTTTAAGGAAGGAAAGTATCACTATGGCTAGTCCAGCTTATGAAACCTCTCAACCTCCAAACTTCCACAAATGAGTTCTGGCATATGCACACAGGGGGCTGCAAAGTCCCACTTTGACAGTAAAACCACGTGCAGTAGGAAAAGCTTATGTGGAAGGTTGGGTCCATGCCCCAAAGGCTTTGAGCTTTCAATCTCCACCCCCCAGTAGTCATAGAAATACATTTGAAGCACAGAAAACAATATTTTTTTCTCCCCAGGATATTTGAGTAAATCACTTCCTTACCACTACCCTCCAGCCCCCAAAACTGTCCCCACAAAAAATATGTCTAGCTCCCTGTTTAAACTTTTGGGCCCAAAAATGTAAAATTCTGGCAAAGTTATAACAAATTGCAAAAGCATCAGACAATCCCACCTACTGATGCTGCTATTAGCAATAGCTACTTTTATGACCACAGGGGAAAATACCAGAGTGTTCTCTGTACTACACAGTGCAAGGCTCTTCGCTGTAAAATGGTCTTCATAACTTGTTTCTTAAATACAAAGTGTTGAAAATGTCTTGAAACTTAAAATGCCGTCACTGTAAAACAGTTTTCCTAAAAATACGCTTTCCCTCATGCATCTTCACGTGTATCTTTACATCTTTCCACATGTAACTTTAGTATTACTCATATTGTTTTATTCTCAAAACTTCTTTCAAGGACATTCCATTATGGTTAAGTTGCTCCACTATTAAAAATAAATATAAATAAAAGGAAGACATAACAAAAGGGCAGACACTAAGGGATTATATTTTACTGCAGGGCCTAGAAGTTGGTCTGCTCTTGTCAATTCAACCCTGTGACTATGTGGGACTTTGTGATACACAAATATATGAAACACATTTCCCTTCAGCATGGAGGGATAAGAAAGCAAAGCAACTTCACTAACATAATAAAACAAGGGTAGAGACTGAATCATGCAAATAATAAAAGATAGAGTTGTGTTTTTTCCCTAACCTTCTATTTTTTTTGAAAAGCAAGAGGCTTTACATGAAGAAAAGGTGCTGCTGGCTGACAGGTATTTATCTAATGCCGAGTAAGTTGCCTCCTATTGAACCCCTCCAGAGCCAGGGTTCCACCATTGCACAAGCACTTAGCATTTTGACTCCCTTTAAGACAAAGTAGGTCACAGGGTCACCCACCCTCACAGACACACACACTCCTGTTGAAAGAGGAAAAAGAACTGAAAAAATATCTTCACCATGACGACACTCATCGGGGTACACTTGTCGAGGATGACAGAGATCACAGAAATAATTTTTAAAAGGGTTTATGTGAAGGAAAAACTTAAATTTTTAAATAAGGTTCCAATCTCAAGCAAATTAGGGTAAAACTGAAATTCTTAGTGAAATAAGAAGTGAATTTAGCTTCTGTTTATCAGATAGCTTTAAGAAAATGGGGGCTAGCAGCCTGTGATACATTCAAGGAGCTGTATGGAGAAGTCAGTACAAAGGATTTTATTAACTTCTTGCTAGATGCAGAGAAATGTACTGGAAAAGGAATAATCTCTGTCAAACAGTTTGTTTCAGTCAGCCAAGGAGCATAATAAAAAAATTACTTGATCATTTTTTTCCTGACCCATGCTAGGTTATAATCTCATCACAATAATAGTTTATAATCTCCTTTACATGCTTCTCTATATGTGAATGCACATCCAAAAGCTTTAAAACGATTCCAGGCTTTGTGCAAGCCAAGATACAGCAGACTTCTTTTCAGTGCCAAATAGGTTGCCTAGCACTATAAATAGCAAACTCTCCTTCCCCTCATCATCAGCTTTCAATCACAACACAAGTGTAATACCACTGTATGATTTCTGAGTATCACCTTGGCACTTTTACAGGCAAGATGGAAAGCTTTTCTGCAAAGTCAATAGGCCTCCTGAGAAGAAAGGCAAGTGCCACAAGACCTTTTTTAATTGCTTTTCTTTGGCTGACTTTAACTAATGCTGTGGGCATTTGTCCTCACCATGACAGTTTGGCCTTCATGGCCCCTTTGCTCAGACACAGGCTCACTTTGGCACAGAGCAGATAAACAGATACAGGCAGTGATGATGTGAAGAAAATATAAAATAAATGTTGTACATATATTATGTAGATTGTCAGTGTAACAATGCACATCAAAAGAGGCAGTCTTTGTACAGGGTTTTTTGTTTAAAATGCCAGTATTGGACAAGAAACAAGGCGCAGTACTTTGATATTTTCAGGACCGGCATTTTGCATGCACTTGACTCTCTCCTTTCAACAGCCTTTTAAATCCTAGTGGATTTGCTTCATTGTCATCTCCTTCACTTTCCTAACTCCTTCACTCCCTGTCCTTTCAACCACGTGTCCCACAGATCTATTGCCCTTCAGGAGGAGTGCAAGGCCTGTCTATGGAAAAAGAAATAGCTAGGTAGAGAGAGGTTTAAACAAGGTCAGCTAAGGAAAATCGTAGCTTTTGCTACAGTGGTTAATACCACTAATGATTAGCACTAATTATTTAGCTTAACTTTTTAAAATTACTTTTAAAAAATTAAGTTATTAGTTTTCAAAAATTCATATTAAAAATAGAACATTTTTCAAATAAAATTTTCCATGCTGAACTTTTTAAGCCCAGTGCTCCTGAGTGTATTCTTTTCCAGGTGCAAGGAAATCAGGTTGGTCTTTCTTTAAAGATGTCTTAATGCTGACTTTTACTTTCATTGCTGGATGTGCTCATTCTGCATGTGTCTGTTTTGCTTCAGAAGGTCCAGAAGGTTAAAATCTGGCTACAAAAATTCCACTTCTTTATCAGACACCCACACAACCCATCAATGGCTCAGAGATGAACAGAACTGCTTTAACTCCTGATGACAGGGAAAGAATTGGAAGGATGTCACATCTTTCAGAAACCTGGCATTTGCGTAGAGACTTTCTTCTGATATGATTTCAAGCTTGTAGGTCAGAGCCAGCCAAGGGCTTGGTATCTCAAGGAGAGCATAACATCACAGCGAACCTGTGGTCACACACCTAAGCCAGCAGCACCTGCATTCCTCTAGCAAGCCTCCAGGCCAGGATTACACTGTGCCCAGCATCTTTTGCAGTGTCTAATTAAGCCCTGAACTACTTTCAGCTTTGGTAATCTTCCCACTGCTTTTCCCTTCCCCCATAACTAATTTCAGAGGTCCACGTTCAGTGAGATACAGGAATAGAAGTGACTCTGTTTGCAGTCACCCTTGCTTAAGAAGGCAGGATATGAAAGGGTACCTGAGCTATAGTTTACAACAAAAATCAGGACACTGGAGACAATTTAGCCTCATTTGCTAGAGCTGGCTGAAAAGATCATAGCAAGTTCCTAAACTAACTCTGAAAAATAGCCTCTGGCAAATTCATGTCCTTCCCCATGCCACTGCCTGTTCCTGTGGCCCAATCTACTGCTCCTTAGCTTAGTGTGTGACTTTCACTCTTCCTGCACCACCAGAAGCTCCCTAATGTGGCCTCACCTAATATGACTCCATCTAGAGCAAACTGTGGAACCCAGTTGCACACATGCATGGGCTACCTCCAAATAAGTGTGCCAGTGCTCTTTGTATTATTATTTTCTAATCACCTTTTGAATTCCTCTCTTCTCTATTTACCTCTTCAACAAAACCCTTGAATGAACCTGCTTTTTCTCTATCATTATAATTTCACAGAATCATAGAATGGTTTGGGTTCGAAGAGACTCAAAGATCACAGAATCACAGAATCTTAGGGGTTGGAGGGGATCTTGAAAGATCGTCTAGTCCAACCCCCCTGCCAGAGCAGGATCACCTAGAGCACATCACACAGGAATGTGTCCAGGTGGGTTTTGAATGTCTCCAGTGAAGGAGACTCCACAACCTCTCTGGGCAGCCTGTTGCAGTGCTCTGTCACTCTCCCAGTAAAGAAGTTTTTCCTCACGTTTATGTGGAACCTCCTATGCTCCAGTTTGCACCTGTTGCCCCTTGTCCTATCACTGGACGTCACTGAAAAAAGCCTGGCTCCATCATCCTGACACTCAGCCTGAACGTATTTATAAACATTGATGAGGTCGCCCCTCAGTCTCCTCTTCTCCAAGCTAAAGAGACCCAGCTCCCTCAGCCTTTCCTCATAAGGGAGATGTTCCACTCCCTTAATCATCTTTGTAGCTCTGCGCTGGACTCCTTTGAGCAGTTCCCTGTCCTTGACCTGAGGGGCCCAGAACTGGACACAATACACCAGATGCGGCCTCACCAGGGCAGAAGAGAGGGGGAGGAGAACCTCTCTTGACCTACTAACCACACCCTTTCTAATACACCCCAGGATACCATTGGCCTTCTTGGCCACAAGGGCACATTGTTGGCTCCTGGTCATCTTCCTGTCCACCAGGACCCCCCAGGTCCCTTTCTCCTACACTGCTCTCCAGCAGGTCAGCTCCCAACCTGTATTGGCACATGGGGTTGTTCTTCCTCAGATGCAAGACTCTACACTTCCCCTTGTTGAATTTCATCAAGTTTCTCCCTGGCCAACTCTCCAGCCTGTCCAGGTCCCACTGAATGGCAGCACAGCCTTCTGGTGTGTCAGCCACTCCTCCCAGTTTTGTGTCATCAGCGAACTTGCTGAGGGTACACTCATGTATGTTGATGAAAATATTGAATAGTGCTGGTCCCAGTACTGACCCCTGAGGGACTACATTAGTCGCAGACCTCCAACTAGATTCTGTCCCATTGACCACAACTCTCTGACTTCTTCCTTTCAACCAGTTCACAATCTACCTCAGTGCCCCATCATCCAGACCACACTTCCTCAGTTTAGTTACGAGGATGCTGTGGGAGATAGTGTCAAATGCTTTACTGAAATCAAGATAAACCACATCTACTTCACTTCCATCATCTATCCACCTAGTTACATCCTCATAGAAGGCTATAAGGTTGGTCGAATATGACTTCCCCTTGGTAAAACTATGGTGACTAATCATCTAGTTCCAACCTCCCTGAATGAGCAGGGACACCTTCCACTAGACCAGGTTGCTCCAAGAACCATCCAACCTGCCCTTGAATACTTACAGGGCTGGGGCATCCACAACATTCCTGGGCAACCTGTTCCAGTGTCTCACCATCCTGTACCTTAAGTGTGTGAAACCCTTTGGCACGAACAGAGGGACATGCCAAGCAAAAAAGCAGCACCAGGCTATGGTGTCAGTCCAGCAGAGTCACTGCTTCTGGGAAATTTTCTATTCCTAAATTATTCTGAGCTGGTTCAGCAATGGATTTCTTATAAAAAGGTAGTGAAGAAATCCCTCTTTTGCCCCAAGGTTACAAGTTATTTAGTTAGACCAGATGATCTGACAGCATGATTCTATCAGGGCAAATCAAAGTTTACTGAGCAAATCTGTGTTCTATAACCTGATTTATTGGTGCCATCTGCCAGCAGCCATGAACAGATGCTCTGTAGGACCTCACTAAAGTACAGTAATGACTGGGAGAAACCCACTGCAAATGACTGAATTTTAAAAGTTATCGAGTGTAGCAGGAGAGGTAACAAATGTAACAAAAAATGTCTAGGAGAATGCATCTCAGTGTTCACTTTTCAGTTCCATTTCCCTGACAGCAGTACTTCATCTACATACGTGGGTATGCGATGTAAAAATAAGCCAAGGACTCACATATTCCTGTGATTTTGCTCAAGTCACTCACTACTGTATGCATCAAAGAAAGAGAGTGTTTTGGTGTGAGCAGTTCCAGTCACAGCTTACCCAAAATCAGCTGATGTTTTCCTGACTACTAGAATTCCTTATAAAGCCATATTTCAGCAGATCAAGGCTGCCATTTTGCTAGCACTAATGTCTTCTTTTTAATGGTTTTCCCCCACTCTTCAGCTATTTCCAAGCCCTGTGTGCTTTGAGGGCATGCCAAGGTAGAAACAAAAGAGTTTGCAATTATTGCCACTGGCAACATTAATTTTGCATTCCTGTCTCTTCAAAAACACAGGGGAGCAAAAAGAAATAAGGGAAGGATGAGCAACTTGTCTGGACAGAGGTTTGAAACATGCCTGGGCTCAGGGCAGGCACTGCAGCAGGTGAGCAGGAGCAGCCCTGACTCCTGCAGCTCCGGGGGATGCTTGGAGAGGCATGGGAGCAGCCCAGTCCTGGGTCCCTGCAGCCCCTGACCCTGACACTGCCTCCCACTGCCTCCTGCCTGTGGGATTTCCCGAACTAAGTATTCATCTCTTAGGAGCTGCATTAAAATTAGGAGCTGAAGCTGTAGTGAGGGGACTGGGGGGGGACACTTTATCTCCTCTCCTAGCACCTACTAGAAGATAACCTGCTCTGTCTGCATCAAGGCTGTTACATGGTGTTCAATCAAATGTGCTCAGGAACATGTTTTTATACACACAATCCATCCAATATCTGACAAAGTCACAAAATCGAGGGACAACAACTTTCAACCACTGCCACTCTTTTGGAGGCTGGAGAGTAGAAAGCCTCTTTCCCTTATTGTGCCAATCCATTAAAATCACACACTCATAAAAACTCTCTCTGGAGAAACTATCATCGAACTATTAATAAAATCTTCCTGAACTGTTAATATGATCTGTGGGAGTTTTAATCCCCTGCAGGGACTGATTATGTAAGTGCACTGGATTGAAGATGCTGGTTTTATTGTCAGTTTAAATAACCTTTTGGTATAAACAGTTTTGTTTATGATTGAAATCTTCTTCACTCTAAGCAAAATTGTTTTCTTTCAAAGAGGTTTATATTTTGATTTGCAGTGAACTGGCAAGTATGGTCGGATTAAAGTGCATTTGGATGGCCAGATGTGTGTTTGCTTTTCTGATTGCAAAGGGTAGAAGTTATGAAGGCATTTTAAAAAGCTTGTGTCACAAAATTCAGATGTCTCATAACCTAGAATTATGCTATAATTTGGTTTTTGAGCTCCGGTCATTGGTTTATGAAATCAGTTCATGCAGTGTGAAAAGACTGGCTCTGAGCATCAGGTTGGATTTATTCCTAATTCTGGTATTACAAAGATTGTTTTGCTTCCCTGCCACACTTTGGTAGGAAGAGATGTTGGAAGATTGTCTTGAATTTTAGCTTTCAGGCAGTTCAGAACAACACCACAGTGAAAGGTTTCTGATGCATACTCATGCCAAAAGAATTAGACGTCATGAAGGCAAGAACAGGCAGAAATATTGAAAAATTATCTCATTCCCCTCATAGCTATCACTCCTGAGCTATTTAGTGGAACATTATGTACCAAGGGTTTTCAGACCCAGACTCATTTCAATTCAGAAATTTCCCTGTACGGGAGGTCTGAGTGGAGAAGGGAAACAATGATCCCTGTAACATTTTTCTGTAATCTGCAAGCTTGAACCCACTTCTCCAATTCGAAACAGAAAATGTTTTGAGGCCTGTGTGTGAAAACAAAACAAAACAAAACAAAACAAAACAAAACAAACAAAAAAAACAACTATCAGACAAAAGAAGTTTCCCACCTCACTGCACGGGTTTCATTCAATCAACCAGAACAACCAACAGCCTGTGTTTGGACAATTTTGTCTCTCTAGTTTTGCCTACACTACTTCAGGAAGGTGCCACTGCAGCATGGTTAAATGTATTCCTTATTTTAGCTCATCTCAAGTCCCAGTGAAGAAGACCTGGCCTGACTCTAGAGTGAGTGAGCTGCCCAAGGAGGTATCTGGAGTCCTTTCACTGTTTCTTCCCTGTTGTTGCTGAGTATCAAGCTAGCTAGATTAGAACTGAGTAGGATATATTTATTCACACAGCAATTTCATCTCTGAGCAACATGCTAACATGTCCAGCCTGGTTTTCAGATAAAATGACAGCAGTGCTCACAAGTAATTAGAACAATTCCTGTGTGCTACATTTATGTCATTGGAAAAAAAAAAAATATATATATCCTCAGGATTAGGGTTTTTTTCTACAAGGAATCAGTTTAAGAAAATGCTCTATGATCTCAGGGTCCTTTTCACAGTAGGGTCCAAAATATTCTACCTCATTATAAAATACACCTTCCCAAGGAATCACAAGACACGAAAAATCAAAAGAGAATTCCTAAAAGCAAAAGCTCTCCAGCAGAAAATCAATTTCAGCTACTTTCACCTTGCCCCAGGGAAAGCAGCAGAGACACTAAGTGGGGTGTGGGAAAGGTCTCATATATCTTCCTGGAACTGCACAAGGCAGAACTCCAGACGGGAGCTTTTCTTTCCAAGACAGCTCTGCTCTAATTAGGGACTTCTGTAAAGTTGGTATGTTGCGGTTCCAAACAGTGTCTGGATGATTCCCATATCAAATTTCTTTGCTTTAAAAAAATTATGTCTTTGTCCTTGTTCTAATTGACAGCCTTACAAATGCAGGTGGACTGAGGGATGAAGGTCAAATTGAGCTTATTGTGCTTAATAGGGTAAGGAACAAAAATTAGCAGAAAGTTGCACACTAAAAAATCTTGTTTTGTTTTTTTTTTTTCCTGGCCATCATGCTGTCTTTTCAAGGGTCTTTGTGCATTTTCGGGTGTGCCTTCAGAATGAAAAGAAAGCAATTGCCTTTAAATAAAATTATTATATGAGGGGCTTTCCTGTAATACTTAATATACTGATGTACCAGGCAGAATCCAGTTTATGAGCTCAACAATCTGTGTTGGGCAGATATAAAATTCACTTTCTATATAGGAAAGTACATCCTTCTCCTTAGTTGACTTTTTCCAGAGGTATTCTACCAGTTTAAACTTGTGGCTGGTTTTATAATTCTCAACATTTAGTCCTTTCTGGGTAATGTGGTATCATTAAGGCCGGTCAACATGTTCTAAAAAAAATACATTTTCCCCTTGGAAATGAAGTCTGACTGACATTTCTCACTGAAGATTATTATTAGAAAACCAACTGTGGTCCTGGGCTGCATCAAAAAAAACATGGCCAGCAGATCGATGGAGATGATTCTGCCCCTCTACTTTAGATTCCTAAACTACCTAGATGATAACTTTATGGTACAGGTGTTGGGAGAATAAACCAGGGAAGGTGCCTTCCTTGATTTGTTACTTGTAAACAGAGAAGGTCTTGTGCATGAAGTGGTGACTGGAGGCTGCTTTGGCCACAGTGACCATGAAGCAGTCAAGTTTAACATCTATGGTACTAGCAGGAAAACTAACAGTAAGACCTCAAATCTGGACCTGAGGAAAGCAGACTTCAGGTTGCTTGGGGAACTGCTTGGTAAGGTCTCCTGGGAAAAAGAGTTTCAGGGTGCTGGAGTCCAACAGCGCTGGTCACTCTTCAAGCACCACCTCCTAAGAGCACAAGACCAGGTGATTCCAAAATGCTGGAAGTCAAGCAGGCAAGGTAGAAGGCCACCCTGGCTGATCAGGGACCTCCTACTAGAACTAAGGCACAAAAGAAAGGTGTATGGACAGTGGAAGGAAGGACAGACAACATGGGAGGACTATAGAGATGCTGTTCGCCACTGTAGGGCAGAAATCTGCGCAGCTAAAGCTCAGCTAGAGTTGGAGCTGGCCTGCACTGTGAAGGATAATAAAAAGGGCTTTTTAAAATATGTTAATAGCAAAAAAGCAGGCCAGGAATAACAGTGGCCCATTACTTGATGATCATGGACACCTGATTAACAGGGATATAGACAAGGCAGATATCTTTGATACTTTCTTCATGTCTGTCTTCAAGACTGATGATGGGCTTGAGCACCCACAGAGCCCTGGGCTAGAGAACCATGACTGGGCAAATGACAATCTCCCTGTCAGCCCTGAACTTGTGCAGGATTTGCTGCTCCAGCTAGATCCTTACAAGTCAATGGGACCTGATGAGAGTCATCCAAGGATACCTAGAGAGGTAGCAGAGGTCATAGCGATACCTCTCTCAATGATTTTTTCAATGCTCTTGGGAATCTGGGGAGGTACCAGTTGACTGGAAGCTGGCAAGTGTTGTCCCAATCTTCAAGAAGGGCAACAGGGATGACCCCGGGAATTACAGGCCTGGTAGTCTCACTTCAGTGCCTGGTAAGATTATGGAGAAGATTAATCTGGGAGCTATTGAAAAACACCTAAAAGACAACAGAGTCATTAGTCCCAGCCAACATGGGTTCATTAGAGGAAGGTTCTGCTTGACCAACTTGATTTCTTTCTATGATAAGGTTACCCACCTAGTTGACCAAGGGAAGCCAGTTGATGTAATCTTTCTGGATTTCAGAAAAGCCTTTGATACTGTCTCTCACAGTATCCTAAACAAAATGTCCAGCATCCAGCTGGACAAGCACATAATACATTGGGTGAGAAATTGGCTGATGGGTCGAGCTCAAAGAGTCATAGTAAATGGGGCCACATCAGGCTGGTGACCGGTCACTAGCGGGGTTCCACAGGGATCCATCTTAGGGCCAGTACTCTTTAATATATTCATAAATGACTTAGATGCAGGACTTGAAGGCCTACTTATTAAGTTTGCGGGCGACACGAAATTGAGAGGAGCAGTTGACACTCTCGAGGGCAGAGAGGCCCTGCAGAGGCATCTGGACAAATTAGAGAGCTGGGCAATCACCAATCGCATGAAGTTTAACAAGGAGAAGTGCTGGATTTTGCACCTGGGACACAGTAACCCTGGATATACAGACAGTCTGGGGAGTGAGAGGCTGGAGAGCAGCCCTGCGGAGAGGGACCTGGGGGTTCTGGTCGATAGCAGGTTGAACATGAGCCAGCAGTGTGCCCTGGCAGCCAGGAGGGCCAACTGAGTCCTGGGGTGCATCAAGCATGGCATAGCCAGCCGGTCAAGAGAGGTGATTGTCCCACTTTACTCTGCACTAGTGAGGCCCCATCTTGAGTACTGTGTGCATTTCTGGGCACCACAGTACAAAAAGGATAGGAAGCTGCTGGAGAGTGTCCAGAGGAGGGCTACCAGGTTGGTGAAGGGTTTAGAGGGGATGCTGTATGAGGAGCGGCTGAAAGCACTTGGTCCGTTCAGCCTGGAGAAGAGGAGACTGAGGGGAGACCTCATTGCAGCTTAGCTTCTTCCACATTAGGGAAGGTGGAGGAGCAGGCACTGACCTCTTCTCTCTGGTGACCAACGACACGATCCATGGGAATGGTAGGAAGATGTGCAGGGGGAGGTTTAGGTTGGACATTAGGAGGGGATTCTTCATCCAGAGGGTGGTGGAGCACTGGAATAGGCTCCCCAGGGAAGCAGTAATGGCACCAACACTAACAATATTCAAGAAACTTTTGGACAGTGCCCTCAGGGACATGGTATGAACCTTGGGGTTGTCTTATTCTGGGGTGGGAGTTGGACTTGGGGATCCAGGCTGTCTGAGGAGGTGGTTGAGCCACCATCCCTGGAGACATCTAAAAAAACAGATGTGGTGCCAGGTGACAGGGTTTGGTGGTGGACGTGGCAGAGCTAGGGTAGTTGCTGGACTTGATGACCTTGAAAGTCTTTTCCAACCAGAATGATGATACTATGATACTCCACACTCGTGAGACCCCACCTGGAGTACTGTGTCCAGTTCTGGAGCCCTCAACACAAGAAGGACATAGAGCTCTAGGAGCAAGTCCAGAGGAGGGTCACAAAGATGATCCGAGGGCTGGAGCACCTCTCCTATGAAGACAGGCTGAGGGAGTTGCGGCTGTTCAGCCTGGAGAAGAGAAGGCTCCAAGGGGACCTTATAGCAGTCTTCCAGTATCTGAAGGAGGCCTACAGGAAAGCTGGGGAGGGACTTTTTACCAGGGTGTGCAGTGATAGGCAAGGGGTAGTGGTTTTAAACTGAAACAAGGTAGATTTACTTTAGACATTAGGGAGAAATTCTTTAGTGTGAGGTTGGTGAGACACTGGCACAGGTTGCCCAGGGAAGTGTGGATGCTCCCTCCCTGTAAGTGTCCATGGCCAGGTTGGAAGGGCTTTGAGCAGCCTGGTCTGGTGGAGGGTGTCCCTGCCCATGCAGGGGGATTGGAACTACATGATCTTCAAGGTCCCTTCCAACCTAAACCATCCTATCATTCTATGATTAGTATCATCTTTGCATTCCAGTGAGAAGGTATGTTACAGGTTTTTTTGGGTCAATATAAATCTCTGTGCCTAAAGTTATTCTCCTGCCTTCCATGCATGCCTCCATGCCTTCTTTACTGTCCTTTGTTTCAAACTCAGACTGTGTCTTCTACACTGACCAATGCTGCTATGGTACAACCTGGGATGGCTGTGCTCAGTCCCAAGAACTAAGGAGTTCAGAATTTCTCCCTTAGAGATACAGCTGGTGAGATGGCAGCCAGCATGACAAATATAGATTTATTTTTTTTTAAGGCAAATATGGAACATTCCAGTATTTCTTATTTTTTAAAGAACATTCTGTGAAAAGTTTCAAATCTTCAGACTTTCATTGACATGTGCAAGTAACTGAAAGGAACTGGATATGTGACTTTTGCATGAGATGGGCAATTTTGGCTTGGGTCTGCTCTTAAACCGTGTTTTAGGTTACCACAGAGTAGAGAATCACTTTGGGCTTCACTTCACACTTCAGTTGGTCAATCTTTTTCTGGATGGGCTCAGACTCCATGCAGCTCTCACCACAGCCCAGTTGAAGTCAATGCAACCTGCAGCACTGCAGTAGTTTGTCAGTCAGAGCTGCATCCCTAAGCTCTAATGAATATTCCAGCAACAACGGAAATACAGTTGTCTTTATGGTGAATTAATATCTCAGCAAAGCACGTGTCATCCTTTAAAAGCTCAGCTCATCATTTATTGGGTTTTTAAATGGGATCACCTGTTATCACTGCTCGTCCTCCTGTGTGCTGTCCTGACTACTCACTAGTCTTGCACAGAGCATCCAATATTGAGATTTGTAATGATTTCAGGCAAATCGATGTGTGTGAGGTATAAGTGGATTATACTACTGTATATCAAAAGAAAAAGCTATCATTTAATGCCTGTGGCCACCCAAAAACATTACCCAAGCATGGTTTAAGATGACTGCCAGGGCAATCCGTTCCAGTGCAAAAGAGCACAGAGCATCCTACCAATCTGCCTTGGGTGCTAGGATGTAGTGGGATGCCTACATGGTTCTAAACCTGGGTAATAACTTGACCTTGAAGTGGTGCAGAAACTATACTGAGTAGGTGTATAAGGGGATTTTCCATATCATCTCACAAATCCACCCCATGTCCTCACCAGCTGTGCTCAATCTCTGATGCTCCAGAGGAAGGTGTGAGAAAGCCCCAGGATACCCCGTGCTAATTGTGGGAGGAATGAACCTGCTTGAGTCCTGAAGCCTAAGCCCTGAAGGAAAAGACCTGATTATGCATTGCATTTACATGCTGAGCTGTAGGGCTAAGAACACATGCATTATGAGGACAGCTTCATCAGGATCTCCCTTCAGAGGGGAGAGACAGGCACCTCTCCTCCCGCTGGAAGGGTATTTGCACACAGGAGCAGCAGTCGTCCCACTATTTATTCAAGCAAAAGAAATCCTAGGCTCTTCCCTGACTGACTGACATTAGTTAGCTGAGAGTGTAGGTACAAAATACCCATCACAATATACAATAACCTTTAAAGACACGCCAGCAACCTCCTTTTTTTATTAATCATGCCAGGCTGGCTGAGCAGAGTAGGATGCTGTTGCAAACCCCTCCCCGGCGGGACGCTACCTGCATGCTAATGCCAAGGGTGTTTGTGCACAGCCTGGAAGCCAGTGCTGGGCTCCGGCAGTTTCCATGGTGCTGCTCTCCCTACACCTTCACTTATCAGCATTTCCCACCCATCCTCCTCCCCATAATATGCTGCTCGCTCACCCCGAAAGGTCAGGCATTGTAGTGATGGTGGTAGCGGGGGGGAGGCAGGGAGGCTGCAGGGTGAAGAGGTGAGCTGTGCACAGCCGTGTGCGTGGGAACCCGGGGGCTTGCCTTGCGCCGCACAATGAGGAATGAGAAAGCTTCCCCTCCAGGGAGCAGGGCTCATCAGCCCCCTCGCACTTCCCATCCCAGCCAAGGCAGAGGCCCTGATGGAGTTAAAAAATGTTCAGGCAAAGTGCCTTGAGAGCCTACTTTAAATCACTGGCAATTGATGCATTAGTGCGTGGAGGGGAGAAGGGACTGTGTCTGCTAACAGAGGAAGCTGATGCAAACGTTTCCAGGCGTCTTTCCATCTCTCTCCTGCCCCCTCCCAGCAAACCCAGTTCTCGTTTTCAAATGGAAACAGGCAGACTTCTTCCTCTGGCTTTCATCCTATTGACTGCTGGCCTGCATCTATTAACTGCCTTCCTTTTCTTTCTTTCCGTAGGACAGCTTTCCTGCCCGCTTTGGAGGAGTCCATTTTGTCAATCAGCCCTGGTACATCCATGCTCTGTACACGCTAATCAAACCGTTCCTCAAAGACAAGACAAGGAAAAGGGTAATTAGAAGGGGCCAAGGTGGGAGTACGGGAAGCTGCAGAGCCAGAATAGCTGAGTAGCTGTCTGCTTTCATTTCTTCCCTTTTTCTCTCTGCGTTTTTCATATGGCCTCAGAGGATTGCTGCTGTTATTAAAACTCAGGGTTTGCAATGGTCTGGATTGAATCAATAATTTAGCCAGGGACCAGAAAGCTGCTATCACTAACAAAGTGTAGATAAATTTTAATGGGACATGGTCAAGGATAGAGAACTGTCAATGTGGAGGGATTATCAGGCTTGGCTGAGGTCACCTGCAGTGAGGGAAACAGTATCTCAACTCTTTTTGTGGAAGTAAATTTTCCTATTTCATTCCTTCAGCAGTTGACTGTTTTACATGGTGGTAACTCACTTGTTTCCACAAAAAAATGCCATTGTCTGAAGGCTGTTGGCTCACACTGAAGAAGAGACAGGCCTTGCCCACTGAAACCCCTGTGAGCCATGGTCTTGCCATCATCTTAGCCATTTGTCCTCTGCAGTCAAACAACTACTGGATCACACCTCAGAACACCCCAGAGCCCACCCTGGGGTGTGTCTGACCAGGCAGGACAAGGGTAGTACCAGCCTGAAAGCAAAGAGGAATTAGAGAGACAAATGTCTCTGAAGCAGTGCAAAGTCGTGATGCAGAACTACATACCTAGGGAATATCAGCCCCAGTGTGCAGGGCCAGATTGCCTTCTCAGACGCTGAGGACCTACTCCATATCTTTCAGAAGGCTCCACTATCTCCCTTTTCTTCTCACCACTCTCTGTACAAGCCTCAATTCTCTTACAGTGGCAATAATAAGTCATTATTCCTGACTTGCACTTTCCCTGATCTGGTACTTGAGAAAGTGAAAGCATCATGTGCCAAAAGTAAGAAAATCAGGATTTTCAGAAGTGTTTATAGTGCCAGACTAATTCTTCAGCTGCACACCTCAAAGCTAATCCTGCTCCCTAAACACTTCTGAAATTTCCACCTGAAACTGCAGGATCAACTGATGATGCTCCACACCTCATTCGTGTTGTTGTTATTGTACTTAATGAAGTAAGGAACCAGTGATGACTTCAAACTTTCTTTTTATTTGTTAAAGATCTTTCTTCATGGTAACAACCTGAACAGCCTTCACCAGCTAATTCACCCTGAATGCCTGCCCTCTGAATTTGGGGGGACTCTTCCTCCGTATGACATGGGGACGTGGGCTCGAACATTACTCGGTCCTGACTACAGTGATGAAAACGAGTACACTCACACCTCCTACAATGCCATGCACGTGAAGCATGTGTCCTCCAACCTGGAGCAAGAGGCCTCTCCCAAACCCATGAAAAGGTTAGTGCTGCCTTTGAAAACATCTCCTGTTTGGAGTAAACATCTACAGGTTTGGAGTAAATCCAGCAGGAAGGGCTCATCTGGCTTGGGGAGAGACTGTTATTTGGCAGACGTTGACAAGTCCACCTGGATGGTGGACACGGTGTGGCAGGAGAAGGGAAGCCTCTCTGTAGAACTGTAATTACTCTTCGGATTATTGCAAACGAAAACAAGGGGAGATCAATTAGCCCCTGCACAGAAGTTTACAGAAAGTGTATCAGAGTCGGGTGCTCTTTTGTATGGGTAGTAGGGCAGCAGCACCCCTTCAGTGCCGGTCCCTATTGCTGCTGCTGTGGTGCTGCTGACCTCAGTTGATAACGAGAAGGGTTTTACCTTCTGGGAAATGCAGTTTTGTAGATGAACACCACTGCCCTCTAAAGGGAAAAAATGGGTTAGTCTCCTGCGGCTGCTCCTGCTCCCGCTTCCTCCATCCAGCTCTGCGAAGGCAGCAGAGCTGCTCTTTTAAGATCTCTGCTCCGAATGTTTAAAATTACACCCCTAGAGAGTATCACCCTCAGTAATTTGCAGTGGTCGCGGGGATGGGGTGAGGAGGGTTGGAAATCTGGCACAGATTTGTGGGTGGTACAGCGGGGTCAACACCAGCTGCAGCGACCGCTGGTCGGGCTGTCTGCTCTGCTGGAGTGAAACATCTGCACTTGCCTCACCCTCCCCGCCCCACTCCGCTAAACTGCTTCCCATGCAGATCCCAGCGATGCTTTAACTCCCTCCTGCTGCCACTTGATGAGTGCCGTGCTCACGGAGACGGCGTCACTCTGGGTGACAGCAAGCAGCCATCATTTTGTCACAGCAAAATGAAAGCTGACAACACAGACGAGCCATAATGTCATGCAATTAATTTTAAAAGACTTTCATCTTCAGCGGAAAAAAAGAAATGCTTTCTTACTTCACAACCCCCTCCCAGGTCAGAGGGATGCCACGCTGCTGCAACTGCAACATGAAGCCTCGTGGTAGAAACACTCATAAGTGACATTAAGTGCCATGAGTCCCTTGACTCGCAGGGCCGTGAGACCACAGGGCTATGACCCTTTGCAGGGTTGCGTCCCCAGCACGAAGAGGGGTGCCCATCCACATAGTCAGCAGGTCTCACTACTGGCTGCCAACCAAGGCTGGGATCCAGAATGAGTTTACAGAGCCTCTCCCAGAGAGCTGTTTTTAAAACTACTTTTTGAGTTTTGTTTGGATTTGTTTGGTTTTTTGGTGGCTTTTGTTTGGTTGCTTGTTTTTAGTTTTTTTTTGTTTGGTTTGGGGTTTTTTGTTGTTGTTTTGTTGGGGTGGTTGGGGTTTTTTGTGTTTGCTGGTGGTTTTTTGGGTTTTGTTTGTTTTCTAAAATATTAGCAGTGGAACACACGGAATCATTTTTGAAAGATGCTAACAAAATATTCCATAGTTATTGAAAAATGTATATATTGACAGTGTACAATTTCTGTAGCTTTATAGAAAGGAGTCTGCAGCCTTTAATGCTCTGAAGTGTTCTTCACAGGTAAATCTTTGCTGAGTATCAGATCCTTGGCTGCAAGGAAGGGAGGGTCTTATTGTGCCCTCAGGGGAGAACCTCAGCTTGAAAATTAGTTCAGTGCCAGAAAACCCTGCCTCGAGGCAAAGCCTTCTTTTATAATCTGTTCACTAATACAAACGTGCATTAATACAAATATGGTGAGTGCATGAATCTAATTTGTCACGTTGCCTCTGGGCAGACTAGATCTAACTTTTAGCCTAATTTTGTTACTCAGTGGTTAAGTGAACCATCTGATCTTGTAGCCCATGGTCATTACTAGCTGCTGGAGGTGAAAAGTTCACGGCTTTGACAAATTTTCTCTTATGAGTATTTGCTTTGATTCTCCTTCCCCTGAAATTACGTTTTGGCCTAATGTGAGGTAAAAGCCTACGCTTAGGAAGCATAATTGTGTGCTTTATTAGGTATATTAGACTGAATTTCTATCTAAGGCCTATTAAAATGTCCACAGATTTCTACCAGCAGTAACTGTCTTTATATATCCCCCCTCTATGCCTCCTTAGGTACATAAATCTCTAACACAATGGGACTTTCAGGCCGTGGCTGAGATCCCTGGATATTCCAGGGAGGTTTACACTAGGTATTGGTGTAAACAGCACTAGTTTTCACCTTAAATATAATTCCCTCACAATTGCCCAACCTTTTCTTCCTTTCTTAAAGAAATTTTACACTTCCATTAAAAATTTCTTCCCTCCTCCTCCACTCGCAGTGGAAAATCTCTAAACTCTTTAATAAAAATGTCAGTCTTGTAAGCATATCTTTGCTGAAATGTTGGGTTGAGAAAAAAAAAAGGTGACTGACCCTTTCTTTAGCACTTCTGTTCTTCTGAAAGGGGAGACTTGAGTTTTCTTTGGTTTCTGTAATTTAAGGATGAGAAAACTTGCTGAATAATTACGGGTCTTCTCCTCTCTGATTTCCTAGATATCACTGGATGTTTCACTGCCCAGTAATTAGCTTCAGGGAAGGGCAGTGTTTATGAAAGGTGGATTTACCCTGGGGGCCGTGGGGAAGGTGGCTGTTCCTGAAGTTCCTGCACTGTCCTGTTGCCTGGCAAGGTATGGAGTTGCAGGTTGCCCCTCCGAGCTCCACAGCCACTTGCTGTAAAGCCACCCAAGCACATTTTTGCTGGAGGTGCCACTAGGCCAGTGCTGTGTTAAAGCTTTCTTAATCTTGGAGCTCAGTGCTGCTAGAATAGGTTGAAGTCTTACACTGTGACCACAGAGAAAGGTCCCTGTGAAGTGTAGTACAAATAACAGCAATTCTGAGTCAAAAAATTGCTGACTGGCAAAGATGGGAAGAGAGACCTCTCTCAGAGACCGCCATCCTGCACCCAGAGAGAAGCTGATGCTGGGCACAACTTACTTCAAATACAATGCCTAGCAATTTTAGAAGCAGAGATGCTGAGAAATCAAGACAGGAATTACAGACATGGAAGAAAAATACCAGGAAACTTAACCAGAGAATAACTGGTCAAAATACTTTTGTAATGACTCAATCTATGTTAGAAAATGAATGCAGAGGGGAATAAAAAGAGAATTTTCAAGATCTGACTGAAATCAAACTGGAGTTATCATCTGAAAATTAAAATAAGTCTCAAAATGCAGACCAGGAGAAAATGCGGCACCAAGCAGCAATGCAAGGGAGTGAAACTGGAGCAGGTACATTCCTGTACTATGGCTTCAGGATTGACAGCAGTGCTTTGGCTCCTGTCACTAGGGTAGATGACTATAAATTGAAACAAGTTCACCTGAGAGTTGCAAGGAGCGTGAGGAGAGCAGAAAGCATATTTTTCCAGCAAGAAGCTATAGAAGGGAGTGGTTTGCTCTGTCTCACAGAGCAAAGTTTGAAATAGATGTGAGCATTCTCTACATACACAGAAGGCAATAAAAATGGGAGAGAGAACAGAACTAGACAAAAAGGACAATTTAGGCATGAGATCAAATGGGTATAAGATGACCAAAGTATACCTTGGCTGCAAATCAGAGAATTAGAAATTGAGACATTGAACATGGGGAAAGATTGAAAATCCTTGAAAAACTTGAGATCTGACAAGTTTCTATAATATAGAAAATCTGTAATCAAAACCAGTGCAATTGTCATTTTTCCACCAGCAGCCATATGAAGCCCCACTGGGGCAAAATCAAAACAGTGGAAATTGCACTCCCATCTGCAGTATTATCTCACACCCTGGGAAAAATACCAGAACTCAAGTACTGTATGAGCAGATGGGAAACAAAGCAAAACAGCTGATGACTCCACGTAATGAGTCTTACTGGCCAGAGGGGAAAGAAAAAAAAAAAAGCAACAATCACAAAATCCATTCAGAATGTCTGTTTATTAAGGTTCAGCTCAGTGGAGTTTGAAATGGGCAACGTAAAAGACATGCAAACCAGCATTAATACAGCAATAGCAAAGTGAGTGCAGTCCAAAAGCTTGGGTGCATCCATTTGATAATGCTGGGAGCAGCAATGACAACACAGACTTCCTCTGCCTTGGGCCATCTCTTCTGAAGGTCTGTGTCCTCGCAGGGAGCCTGTCACTTACAAGCCATGGTATTCTAGAGCAATGTAAATGGTGTGAAAATTCAGAGCACAGGGAAGGAAATCATCCCCCCTTCAGCTGTGGCCAAACCTTCTGAGAGCCCTGATGGTCAGAAAGGGGAGTTGGGTTGCTTTAGTCGACAGGGAGACACCACAAAACCAAAGCATTTGCCTGAGGCTCCCCTGATGGCTTTTGTTGATGAGCTGTTGTTTTTGGGAAGAGCTGGAGGTTTTCTCTGGGTATGAAGTGTGATGAATAGTTAAGGTGGATGGTTAAGCCTTGCAGTTAAAGAGTCAGAGACTGCTCTCACCAAATCACTTTGCCAATAGAGCAATTTGGCCAGCCACAGTGGGAGAAGCATGCCTGTAGCTATTTGGGTACCTAACTGCAGTGAGTGAGCATCCCCGATTGAAGAAATGGATTCAGTGACTGGGGAAGATGTGAAAGAGTTTTTTGAAGTTCCTTTTTCCCCAGTATCACCCTACTCTTATATTTGGGTCCAGCAGCAGCAAGTAACCTGCAGTAGCACTTTGCTTCCCTGTGACTTGCTTTTCTTCACAAGATCTGCCTTTCTACAACTGCATCTGGGTCACTTCTTGATGTCTGAACTTGATCTTCAGTCCAAGTGACAAAGACTGTTCTCTGCCTTTGCGTATTCCCCGTGCAGTCACCAAGCACAGCCGGGGAGCTGACTGATCCTTCTCTGCCCAGCCAGGCATCAAAAGAGAGCTCGCTTTTAACCTGCTGCCAGTGCAAACAGGTCTGAAAACCTAGTGCAATTTAAAATTGCCCCACGGAGAAAGGAAATTTTGCCTAAGAGCTACATATATATTCTGACCAAACAACCCATGCTGCTTAGTCAAATTTATTTAATCAAAGTTTAGTTAAGGATACCGTTAATAAAATTTGGTACTAAAAATTATTCTTAGGATAACGTGGATTGTATGAGCATTCCTGTCCCCAAGTCAAGCTCATTAGAGACTCAGGAAATTCGGAGTTAGGGTAAGACCTTTAAAGTAAAACTTTTAAAGTGAAAATGTACATCAAGACACCATTAACTTTTCTTGCTGTGAAGTAGAAACTTGAGCACTAAGAGATGTGACCTGCTAAGTGGTTCATCAAAAGCAGCGTTGAAAGTGCAGTGAAAAAACTGTTGGAATGTGTTGCCCCACATTGTTGAGTCAGAGCATGTGGATTTTTATGTCCTAGATTAGAGTGAAAGGATTTTAAAGTACAGATTAGGGTTTGCCATTATTACCTCCTGATGTGTACATTTTGAAAAGGATTGATCTTCAAATGAACTTGTTGCTGAAACTAGTCGTTGGTTCTCAGAAATGGGATCCTGCTCCCAGGAAGAAGGGTATCACAACTTGTATATACTAATGCCAACTGGAACAGTTTTAGATCCAAAAGGGGCCATGCATGGGGATGACATATGTAAGGTTTTTATTTATTCATACTGGTTCCTCCATATGCCCACCTGGGCTGTGCAAGGCAGACCTTTCTAGTTGTTATCCTTGGTGTGACCTTAATGTTCCTTTGCCATATGTTTCTGCTTTTATGGGTCATGTTTTATGCCGGTTCACAGTCAGCACCAATTTACTGCAGAAGTAGTAAAATACCAGCAAATAAAAATCAGTATGAAAATGTGTGAAAAATTCTCACTGACTATGGATGGCACCTGGGTTGCTCTGCATGTAGATGGGGTGCACTTCTGTGTGTGCTGGGAGAAATGGGAAAGATTCTGTAAAAGCTTTCAGTTTAAGTATCTCTATAATACTTGAGATCTATGGTGCGAGGCTCATATTCACTATTTTATTATTAAATATTTCAAACAACAGAGAATTTCTGAATGCTTCT
The DNA here is from genome assembly GCA_020745705.1 of Hemiprocne comata. NCBI lineage: Eukaryota > Metazoa > Chordata > Aves > Apodiformes > Apodidae > Hemiprocne > Hemiprocne comata. Next base: position 126,026,414 of record CM036587.1, read on the forward strand.
GCAGAAATACTTCCCCCATATGCAGATTATGAATGAGACGTCTTGGTAGTAAAGCAGATGACCCAGGAACATGCATATCACGTAATATATGCATTATCTAGCAATGTAGATTATTAGCTGGTGAACAGTTTTATAGCTTTTGGCTGGAATTCTGCTCATACATCAGAGAGAAATGGAAAGGAGCTGGTGGATCTGGCAAGTTAGCAGGTCCTGGGGAGGCTGCAGGGGAGACGATGCAGAATATCCACAGGAACCAGGAGTGAGAGAAGCAGAGGAGGAGATCAGAATCACAAAGCCGCAGCTGAAGCAAGGACAGAAGGGACATGTAGCTTGCTGCTGGGGGTCCCCTGGGACAAGGCAGGAAATCAGTTGCTCTCTGAGGGCATTGGCAGCATGGTTTTCATCTCTTTACAGCACTCAATTACCAGTGACCAGCGCACGGGTGCACAAGCACAGGCTGGAAGTGGGAATAGCAGAACCAGTGCTGTTCAGGCTGCCTGAAATATTGCATTGTAAATTATGTCTTCAGCTGGCTATAAATTTGACAAAAGTTTAGTAGTTTAGATTAGAGACATGACACTTAATAAAACAAATGGTTTTACACTGCTTATGTCTTTTGGTGCCCTGTGAAAAATCCACCTACATCTGGCTGAGTTACAAGCCTTTGAAAAGGCAATTCACACATGCTCTGTAGAAACATATTTAATTTTAGCATTTAATGACCCTAAGGATTACCTCATGCTTTAGCTTGGCCTCCCAGAATAAATAAACTTGTTCAGCTTGGGTTAACAGTGTGCATCTCCTGCCTACACCGTAGGGTGCACAGGGCTTTTGTAATCACAACTTTTACTTGTGATCACAACTTTCCCTGCACTAGGCCAAGCAGTAGCAAGACAAGGAGCTGGGATTTGGCAGATGGACACCCCATGCTCTGGGGGCTGCCTCCTCCCTGCTGTTGGAAGGAGAATTGGAGAAATGAGGATTCAGCAGTGAACCCAGCTGGGAACTGAGGTCACTGAGATGGAACCACCAAAGTGGACAGAAAGATGGGGCAGGCATAAGGGATTGGAAGCAGCTGGCATAGGAAGCACACTTAGTGGGCAAGAAAATGGGCATGCTTAAATGGGGACTGGTGGAGACCAGGAGTGATTCTTTGGTTAAGCCTTTTGGGCGCAGCCCTAGACAAGTAGATCCAGCTCTCCTTCTCTCCTCAAGCCCCTGCGTTGGCCTGGCAAGTCACTTAAACCAAATTTCACACAGATGGTGAGGTTGCATGTTGCTTATTTTCCGCCTGCCAAGCTACAGACTCTGGGGCCTAATTTCCAGAAATACTCAGTGCTCACCTGCAACAGAAATCAATGGGACATGTGCTTTGAACACACAAGCTGCTACGTAATGCTGATTGCTCTGCAAAATCAGACCATTAGCACTGGGAAATGGGCACCTTACATTATACAGATATTTGGACCTGAATCTTACTGTGCTTCAGGTCTCCACATGCAAAATAGAAATAAAAAACTCCTCAGAGTTGTGGTATGGCAGTAAAGCAATTAGCATTTAAGAAGCACACAAGTAGTGTGTTGATGAACTCCACAGAAAAGCTCAGAAGGGAATTAACAAAGGCTATCTTCAGAGCAGGCTTGGAATAATATGCAGCAAATGTGCCACAGAGCCACACACTGAACTGCTAGATGAAAGCAAAATAAATAGCCACTTATTAACTTGGCACTATCTACCCTGAGCACTGAGGGAGGAAATTGCCCTCCCAGAAAGAGCGGTGTGTGCTTCTGGGGCTGGGGCAGAGTGCAGGGGTGACAATGTCCCCACACACACAACCGACTGACTGCTGCTCCCACAATCCACATTTTGGCATTTCCTGCTGTGGCAGTGTTTGACTTTTCAGCCTAAATAGTACATCTACAGGGTTGCTTTCATGCTGAAATGATGTTCTTGCTAAGGATAGGAAACTTCTGATGTAGGATGGGGGAGTAGGAAGACTGACACCTTTTGCTCTCCAGGCTCCATGTTCCCTGTTACTGCTACACAGAACTGAAGAGACTATGATTTGATGGCAAACTTGGCTGGGATACTGGGAATTGGTGTCACTGGAATAGGATCCAAAAAGGCAGACTGAAGGGTGAAGCAGGTGTAAAGGACTGTAATGTCTGAGCAAAGGCACTGGAAGCTGTTGCAGTAAGGGGCATGCTTGGTGGGCAAACAACTGGACATGAGCAGAAAAAACATGAATGGTGATGATATAAGTGTGTGTGTACACTATTCATTAAGTGGGAGAAGTAAATTTTCTTCATTATGTGGCCAAAAGCAGTGCAATATCATCCCTACTGCTCTTTGGGGCAGACCCTGCAGTGAGCAGGTTTTGCAGTGGGTAGAAGCAGCTGGGGCCAGCTGTTGGGACACGAGCAGCATGGAGATTGCTGGTGGGCACAGGGAGGATGAGTGGTCTCGTGCTGGGGTTCACTCCATGACAGTCACCTCTTCAGTGGTGTAGATGCACTCACAGAGAGTTCTTCACACATGCAGCAAAGCACAGATCTGGGCAAAGGCCAGCCCTGGCTTTGATGTGCCAAGGCACTACTCAAAGTCCTCTGTCTAGGATGTGTTAACCATCAAGGAGAAACATGGTCACTGCTGTCACAGTGGCCACAAAGTCACCTCTTGTTTGGGAAACACAGCAGCTTGTCATTGGTATCCTGTGGAGTAAGTACTGCACCAGCAGTAAGGTTAAGCCAGAGTTTTCAGGCTGCTTTGCTCCCTAACTCACAGCACTGGTGGATCACTGCAACCAGCTCAGCTGTGCCCCTGGACACAGATGCTGCTTCATCACTTTGAAACGCGGTGGTTGGTGTATCAAAGCTGCCCCTCCGGGCAGGTCTCTGCGGCACGCCGCTGCAGTGCCCTAGGGCAGAGCTGTGAGCCAGCACACGTGCAGAAGCTGCGGAGCTGCGTTAGCCAGAGGTTGGAGCAGGGCTTATTAGCCTGGGCAGAGAGCCACGCTTCATGGCTTCTGCGCTGGAGCTGTGCACCACTGAGCAGAGCTTGCCTGCATCTGCCTGCACCACCTGCGGGAGCACACACGTCTTTCAAGATGCCTTGCCCGTGCAGTTCATTTTCAAGTGGTCTAAACACTAAAAGAGCACCTTTAACCACAATTACTTCGCACCTGCACATCTGTATTGTTTCTGTAATACCGGGAGGGGGGAGAAATCCTCGTTTTTCCCACCTGATGAAGACATACTCTTGAAGTGTGTGTTGCAGAGCACACTCCAGGGTGCTGCACTCTCCTCTGAAGTCTGAGGGGGAGGGAGGAGGGCAGAGAAGGCAGTGTCCTTCAGACCTTGACGATACAAAAATTCACAGGTGACGATACACAAAATTCACTTACTATGTTCTGTAAAGGGAATGAATTATTGGGAGGTGAACAACCCTGAGGTGCTGGTGAAATGGGGAAGGAATTAGAGGGAAATGAGCAGACGGGAGGTGAGAGGTAGATGAATAGTCACACGATGTGATTAGATTGATTGGCTGCAGTGTGTCACTCTGAGAGCTTGAAGCCTCCTGCACATAGGGAAAAAAAACATGCCACCCTCCTTGCTCCACAAAACCCTCCAAAGGAAGCTCAGCACAAAAACAGTATGTCTTCGCTCCTGCTGGCTGTATGACATCAGCATAGCTGCGATGAAAAGCATAAAATGAGGGATCAGAGCACTGGAAGATGTCTTTTAAGGCAAGCATGCCGTGCTACGCTGGCAGTTACTGTCAGCTCAGTGCAGGATTTTGGTATTTTATTTTTTTATGGGAAACAAAAGTGATACCCAACAGATGTCAGTTCCTGCAGGCTGATCCAGCTGTACTCTGACAAAAACCTTCTGAAATCAGTACAGCTAGAAGACCCTCATCCAGTCTTCTTGAGTGGTTTTTGATTGAATTTGAGATAGTTGCATTAAAATGACCACACACATATAAAGCCATCTGCTCTCTCAGATATTGATTTACATACCTATGCAATGCTGTAATTTGAAATATATGGCTGAGCTGCTGGAGAAACAGCTGGAGAGTGTTGATTTTGCAGACTTCCAAATATTCTTGCTGAAGAGTAAAACAGCCATGGGGGGTTTGATTGACACTTGAAATGGTGCACACTCAATGGCACTTTCACTTCATAAGGGATGCTGAGAATTAATTCATCTCTCCATTTTCATTTTGCTCTCCTAAGCAAGGTTACCTAGCCTGGGAAACTAGCCTAGGAAAGTCTATGGGCATTGACTTGTTTCTTAATTACTTCAAACTTAGCTCCTAGCCCATGGTGATCATGTTGTACTTTCACAGGAGGTAAGTATTCCCCATGTATCATGTTAAAGAAAGACAGGCTTGGGGTCTGCCAGCTCAGGGCCTTACACAGTGACCTTATCTGTGTGTTACCAACTGTCTACTTGTGTTAAAATTTAACTCAACCGGATCCTCTATAACCCAGCATCTTCCAAACTGGTCGCTGTGAATTTTCAGCTGAGAAAGGAGGAAAGCCAGAAGGCTTTGAATTCAAATAGACTTGCAGCGCACACAAGGACCTGTGTCACATTTCAGGTGAATACTGAAGGTAATATAGCGTGAGGCAGCCGTGGCTCTGATATGTAGGAAACATTGCTGAGTAAATAATGGATCCTGTTCCAACTGGTGTTAACAGATGAGAACCCATGAGAACAGAGATCTGAATGTAGGTAATCCATGAATCATATAATATGACCGTATGTTTTGAACAGGTCAGTTGAACTGCACCCTGAGGATGTCTATTTCTCTCTGCTGTTTGTAGCACAGAGTGACCATAGATATCTGATGAGAGACAAATCATAGTAGTGATATAAGGAGAAGCTCAAGGCAGTTACTAGTTCCTGCTTAGATCACAGAATCACTGAATCTTAAGGGTTGGAAGGGACCCCGAAAGATCATCTAGTCCAACCCCCCTGCCAGGCAGGGTCACCTAGAGCACATCACACAGGAACTTGTCCAGGCGGGTTTTGAATGTCTCCAGCGAAGGAGACTCCACAACCTCTCTGGGCAGCCTGTTCCAGTGCTCTGTCACTCTTACAGTAAGTAAGATGATTAGTTCATATTTGGCCCAGGTCAAAATAACTTTGGTTTGACATGGTTTGAACACTTCAAAGTAGTTGCATTCGTCCTGCAGAGGATGAGGATCTGCTGCCTAAATATAAGTATCTTGTTTGGTTTTTTTGTGATGTGCTCTTAGCCTCCATCTGTTACTCAAGAAGGACATGAATCCTCTGTAAGTCCTGGATCATAACAGTCAGCCACGGAAAGTTGTCTTGGATACAATAAAGTGCCTCAAATGGCAGTAGGTATCTAGGTTTAGGAGTTGAATGTCACCCACACCATCAAAATTGGCATCCCAAATGCTTAATGAGCTTGGAAAGAAAACCATTGCCCTGTGAGAACAGAGAAACATTAATTGGGATGGTTCCAAGAATCCGGTATTTCTGTGGGCACAGAATCACAAAATTCTGGAGATCTACACAACCCTCTGCTCAGAGTAGGGTCAGCTAGAAGCAGGTTGCCCAGGACTGTGTTCAGCTGGATTCTGGATATCTCTGAGGATGAAGAGTCAACAACCGCTCTGGGCAACTTGTTCCAATGTTTGTCCACTCCCACGATAAAAAACAATTGTTCTTATGTTAAAATGGAAGTTCCTGTATTTCAATTTGTGCTCTTTGTCTCTTCTCCTATCACTGGGTATCACTGAGAAGAGTCTGGTTTCATGTTCTCTACTTCACCTCATCAAATATTTATACACCTTGATATGGAAAGGCAGCAAAATAAAACCACTTTTGTCTGGTGCCATGAACTTCTGCTTGCCATTGGGTACTGGCAGAACAGCATCCACAGCATTTACAGGACAAAAGCTTAAACTGAGCATAACCCAACAAGGAGAGTTCTGCACTGCTCATTTACCATTTTCCATCAAAATGGCTTAAACTGTTGTGCAAGAGGGTGTTTTGGAGGCTTTAATGGAAAGAGGGCTACAGATTAGAAGGACTAGTCAGGGCAAAGGTACTTTGGCACCTGACTGCAATTTAATTTTCAAATAGAGATTAAGGTGGATTTAGATACCCAAACACACCTTTCAAGAACCATGATCAGATTCCATTTAAAAATTTGAAATGTCCTTGTAAAGTTCTCTGAAGAAAATGTTACAGCAGTTAAAACAGGTAGTAGTACTTTTAAAACAGAAACTAGTCTTAGTTGTAGGTGCAATACTAGAGTCAGCATACAAAACCCCCTAAATATTGTGCAAACTTGCACATTCCTAGAATATGACTGTGGTCCTGAATACATGTTAGGTACATAAGAACAAGATGAAACCAACATATAGGGTGTATTTTTTAAAATAGTATTTGCCTTATATTAACATATACATATGTGGAATTTATATTAATTTATACATATATGGAATACATATTGGAGGATGTTCTAGACCAATAAAACATAGGTCTCATGCTGAGTTATTACATTAGATTGTGAGCTGCATTGATACGTATTGCCAAAATGCTTTTCTGATCATCTACATTTGTCATATTTACCGTAAATGAGGAATATATAAAAAGTATTTTAGAATCTTATTGGGAATTGAATATTTTTCTTTTTTTTTTCCTACATAAAATTTGAGTTAAAACTGGAAATTTTTTTCATCAAATTAAAAACTGATGCATTTGGAAAATGGAAATCTGAACATGACAGCAGATCTACTATTGTGTGTCTTAGAAAATAGTGATGATTGTTCAAATCACAACTGCCCTTCAGAGAGAAGTCTGAACTGCTTATTTTAGGGCAGGGGGCTAAACAGTTTCTAGCTGCAAAGGAAAACAGACAGATTATTGTTGCTGCAGAGCTTGGCAGATACTAAAATCTCAGTTGGATCCCTCTGCATAGTATTTAGAAGGGCTGGACATTGCATTTGAATCACTTGGCGTCTGGAATTTGGAGGTCGGGTGGGCTGCAATGATCCAAGTACTTCGGCTCAGTGTGAACAGCAGCAGCATGGGACCTGCATACAGAGTGTGGGGTTCCTTTGCTCCCAACCTGGCCTGCATCTGAGTACCAGTATGGAGGAGAAACTGGTATCTTGCTGTTACAGATGCTTTTTTTTTTTTTTCCCAGTAGCGAGATGAGAGCAGAGGTAATCACTAGCAATGACAAAAAGCACAAAAGGAAAACTGAGATTTTTTCACATTTGACTTGGAGCAGAAGCTTTCTACTGTACACTGGCAAATGCTGCAATGATCTGCAACTTTTTATATTCATTTTAGGGCAGTGGGTCAAACGGAACACAAAACATTGATGGTAAATATTAGTTAGGTATTGTTTAGTAATAATTTAAGATGGCAGTCCAGAAAAGAAAATAAAAAACTGTTGCTGATGTGATTTGAATCCATTTCGTATCAGTTTCAAAGCGAAATGATGTTTTTGCTGCCATATTCTAGAAATATGTAAATTGCCATTTTGCATAATTTCCTGAATCAGCTGCTTTTCTATATTAAAATGCAGTCATAAACATTATGCATGTCACATTACTGTAAAAATACACAGTGAAAACGTTTGGACAAACATATTTTCTTTGAATATTTTGGCCTAAAATCTTCCCATTGAGCATCCAGTTTCTGTTATCTCTCTTTGGAGATTTTTTTTAATGAACTTTTTTTATTATGCTTTAATGAAAGCTCCAGGCAGAAGAAGAAGAAAAATAATCACACAAGTTATTCACAGCCATGGTATTCAGTGCTGCTCAAGTGCTGCAGTACCGAAGGATGCAATTTATTACTGATTCTTATCCAAAGATAAGTGGCATCTAATCTCATGAAATAGCTAAGGCTTAAACTGAGATTACCCTGGTGAACAATGGGGAACTACAAACACATCCTGTAGAGAATGAGAGCTACCCCTAATTATAAAAGCTGTCCATGAGAAAACTGTCTCTTTAAAATGATACTAGGCAGGGCTAAATGATCCCACCCCTACCTTTGAACAAGTTCCCTTTTTAAGAGGTCCTGATTCAAAGAGTGATTTTACTCTAAAGCTCATTGCCCCTCCAAACTAGCCCAAACCAGAGAATATGGAGGATAACAAATCTCTAGCAATAAACTCATCAGTTCCTCCTTCTATAGCTCAGTGACCAAATGCTGGAGCACACAAATCTCAGAAATATAAATACTGTTGAATTTTCATACTAGTTTGAGCCATTCAGTTTTTTGTCACTGAAAGAAAGCATGATGCTCCACTTTCTCTAGTATCTACTCTGTTTTTAATGTGGGTTTTATTTTGCCCATTAGCAGCAAAGGATAAACTATGCTTCTCACCTTGAAGACAGAAATTAATTTAAAATGGACTAGCTCTGAAAAAAGTTCTCCTTCAAGGGTGTATACAGGGAGATAAATTGCAGGACTGGGCACACCAGAAGCTCCTTTGTTCTGGCTTCTTCATTCATCCTGGGTAATTCATGGAACTTCTGCCTCTCAAGCTCCTACGTCAGTAAAATGTGTTTTATCTACTTGTCTTTCTCGAGACTTGTACCAAGTGTGAGCTGAGACTCCTGCAAGCACTTGTACATATGACTTTGCTTTTCAGTAAGAAGCTGAACATGCAGTTTTGCCCTAGGAAGGTGTTAAACACCAACAGATCTCATGGTATCTCAGGATCAGGCCTTTAAGTTGCTGAGTGCGTTCAGTATTATGGATAGTAGCTAAATGGACTAAATATTTTGTAAGCATTGAGATCTGCAGTGAGTCACATCCCTGTTCATATTCCAAGGAATGCTTCCCAAATTCCTTCTGCATTCCATAGAAAAGACAAAAAAAGCCAAAAAGGTGAAAAATAGACAAAAGCAAATATGAGATGAAGCAATGCATGCTTCTGCAGCAGCCTTGGCTAGCATGTGTGTCTGTTTGCTTTCAGGTCCCAGTCCGTGGTGGAAGCTGGCACGCTGAAACACGAAGATCAGGGGGAAAGCGAGAACACCCAACCACTGCTGGCTCTGGACTGAGCTCCCATGCACCCAACACACACAGATACATTAACAGGCATCCACCCTACCCAAAACCCACAGAGCACACCACACACACACACAAACACGCACGCATGTGTTTTGCTTGAGAACAAGTCCTTCATGTGTCCTGAGCAAGTAACAACTGCCACCAGCCACCTGTCTGTAAGGCCAGTGTTGAGGAAGAACTGAGACATTTCTATTGACACGGGAGTCTGTCCATAGACAATTTCTTTTTCTTTTTGACTTATGACATTAAAATATTGGAAATGATGGGACTGCATTCTCTGTTCAAAGAAACCATGTGTGTCTGTAGAAGTTTTCCTGAAGCCTCCAGCAGGGATGCTTGGTTTTACAGAAGCAGTGGTTACATTTGTTTTAAAGAAAAGTGTCTCAAATGTAAACCTCGCACTGTAATCAGCAGTTTAGTCTGGCCCAGAGGGCAGAAACAGCAGCATCTACAGAGTGGTCAAGTTTTACAGAAGGATTTTTGCATTAAAAAAAGGAAAAAGTTATAACGCCATTCAATATGACACTTTGTGACTGCCTCATCTGTGCTGCTTATGGTGGGGGGCACTTCTTTCAGTATCTAGCAAAGATTTATTTTAAATTTTGAAGCCCTTATAAAACTGTCAGCTAAATGGAATGTGCTGTGTGGGCATTAGACACATAATTTGAAATGCAATTATTTAATTTTAAAGATGTTTTTCCACAGGCAACTGGGGACCTTATCAGATACGTGTGTGTGTGTGCATGTGTGTGTACACGTGTGCATGGGAGGGGTGAGGGAGACCCACTGGACACATTCACTAGTGATTAATGGTTCAATCCAGATTGTTTCATTTAGGTCACAACAGCAAATAAGAGCTCTGCAGAGCTATTTACCCCCCTTCCCTCCTGCAGTTAGTGAAAGGCGTCGCCAGAAGGGTATTCTGATCGCAGTTGAGGGCCATAGTTAAAATGAAAAAGGAAAACTTAGAATTAATTACAGTACAAGCTACTGCCAGAAGAAAATTTGGAAGAATAGAAGAACTGAAATGCCAAAGATCAGTTTGTTATTTCTCCATTTGTTATAGCTGCAAAGACAGTCCCATCCCTTCATTGAAACGGAAATCGGATTAAAGAAATAAACGAAAAATCGTTATCAAATTGAATGTGCAGTGACTTTATTTCCTAAAATGGTTACGACCACTGTACACACCTTTAGTCTTTAATTAAACTGCCATACATTGACAATTTGCTAGAACAAACAGCTGGCAACACCATATCAAAGGTAGCAGTGTAAACCATATATATATATGAATGAGATGGTAATGGGCACGGAGTTTCTAGTGTGCCTCTGGAACATCCACCAAATTCATAAGTGATACACTGAAGTGATCGTATGGTTCAACTGGACATGGGGTCAGCCTTAACAGATGGATTAACAAAACACTGCCATTATCTATAACAACATTTTATGCCTTCACAGGGCAGAAAACACATCCTGCCAGATCCTATCAACACATCAGGGATGTACCCACTAGTATTTGTACAGAATAGCCTCATTCAGACTAACTTTCTTTTGCAGCAGCATGTCATTGATACAAAGCCTGGCCTCATGATAGAGAGTGAGTCGTTAAGGCAGTGGATGGTCCCAGCAAGGCAACACAGGAGTCAGAAAAAGAAGCAGAAGCTTGCAACATTAAACAAATAAGATGACTAAATCCATTTATCTTTGGGATTTCTTCCATTTCCCCTCCCCTGGCATTACCGCCTATTACAGAAAACTAGGATGTCAACTCCTGGTAACAGGACCCAGCTCCCCTCCCTTCCCTGGGCTCATGAAGACTCACAGGCATTTGTATTTGTCACAGAGAACCTGCTTAGAGCAGAAAGTAAAAAAACAGACAAAAAAAGACAGACATTGACTGTTGTACTGCAGCATTAATGAAGAAATACTTTGGTTTACAATTTTTCTCTGTTAATTCACTTACCTCCACTGCCATTGAATCTTTGTTATGACCTGCTACAATCACTGTTCATTCAAGTGGGACTTGTTCTGCCCAAGCGCAAATATCACCGAAATACTAGCCCTAGAGGATTAAACCTTGTGGGAGATTAGAATTATTTACCTGTGACATGAATAAATACATGTGATGCCTTGTATATAACTTTTGATGCCTGTGCGTTACTGCAGGATCATATACAGACTCTGTGCTTGTAAGCAAGGTAATTACAGGCAGGAAGGAATCAATCTCCTAACATTGTGACAAGTATGTACTGCCTTACAAACAGAAGACTCTATTGCTCTTCTCTGTCATTTCTCTCTGTAAATAAATCTAAAGAAAAATAATATTTAAATTGCAATGGTTCTCCATTTAAAAAACCCAAACATTTCCATCCACTTCTTCCATTGGCATTTTCAATGTTGAACAACTTTTTCAAAATTAAATACTGGTTGGCAAACAGGAATATCTAAAGTAATACACCACACATTCACTGCATTACTTGTGTAGTTTGTTATACAATATCCCCCCTTGTATACAGCTAATCCAATAACGGTACCTAACAAGAAGATGGGCTCTCACCTCCTTGGCAGGTAGGCACAGAGTAGATTCATTTCAGTGTTGCAGGAGCTATTCATAATGCACCTTGTCATATTCAAGGCACTGAAGAATTTAAATGGCCAATATGTCACTACACAATTTAATAAACAATGCTACTCCAGCACACACACATCCTGGGTAGATCACTTTTATCTATTTGTCAATTGCAATTGGAAAATATATGAGCCTTCAAAGGAACAATGAAACAATCTGAAGGACGTTATGGATTTCTAGAAATAAAACTCAACAAGTTTTTACCATTCATTTAGTATTTAGTCTGAGCTACAGAAACTAGAATGCGACATTAATAAAAATTAATATAAATATTCTTAAACCACAAATTTTGGTTTAATCAGTTGTTCTTTACCAACTATGTTTGGTTTCTTTTACAGAACTACAAAATAGTTTATAATTTGTACTGTTTGATCACTTTACAAAGATACAAAACACAGCCTCTGAGTAAACAACTACCAGGAGATTAAACAATTTTTTCTATGACCCCCCCCAATAACGAGTACCTTATTTCCAGTTTCGCACATGATTCTACTAAAGGTCTCCAAAAGGATCCTTATATTTTCTTAAGCATGAAACATAAATCTTTTCAGTTTCCACGATGATTAACTGAGAACTGTTATTTTCTTGTATACTGTGTATAGTGTCAGTGTTATTTTTTTATATGGACAAGACATTAAAGCCTAATTATCATAGCTGTCTAAAACTGACTCTTAATCAGAGAGGGTTTATCAGTTTAATAGTCAAAAAGGAAATTAAAGTGCACACCTCCAGAAACTGGTTACACTAATTTATGGTGCAATCACCAAGCGCTACATGGCATTACAAGATTTAATTACCTAGTAAAATAGAAAATCTGAAAAGCATTCAGTTTATGGGGATGCCAGGCTCTTATCTGCATTTTGCTTGAGCTGACATGGCATTCTGGTCACTATACTTAGGTACCATGACATAGTCTCTGCAGTACAAAACCACTGAACGTTAAACAAATAAGATGAGTATTCAGTGTCTTTTGGAAAATAAAGCCAAAGCTGTGGAGATGAAGTAACCTCAGTGTTTCCTTGCTTAGTGTTTTGTCTATTACAACCCTTGGAAATGATGCCCCTGCTCTTGACAAGCCCTGAGCATCCTAGCACACCTATCCACACCCAGCTGGTTTTGCAGGTGAATAGATAACAGCCAGCCATAAACATCACCAGTAAAACCTCAGGTCTCTCTTTCCTGTTAGTGTTTTTAGAAGTAAACAGTGTAAGGTCCTGTACCCTCCATCTCCCATCAAACGGTTCAGGCCCAAAAGACCAGCCAACTGCTTAAACATCCAATAAGTTTTCTTTCTTGAAAATAAGGCCTTTTAACCATACAGTAAACCCTGTACAGCCAATACAGAGCATAGTGTAAACAGTACTGGGATAAGATTACTTCAGCATTATGTCATACAAAGCAAGACAAGGAAAACACCCTTAGGTCAATTAAAGGAACATTCTAGCACTGTGTAGGATGCTGGCAGCAGAAATTAATACAATTTAATAACCTGAAGCTCTTTGTCTGCTCTGCCTTCTGGCAGGAAACCAAGTCAGACCTTGTCCTCTGCCCAAAGCATGAGAAATTCTTAATATATTTTTTCTGCTGAATGACCACCCAAGGGCAGCCTACTAGGAGCCCCTGGAAGGAGGTACCTCAGACTTTTGCTGGGTAGAAAATGGATATCACAACGCAAGCCTTTGTAAAGATAGGAGAAACAGCAGTTCACCACACAGTCCTAAGCACTGTCAAGCACTTTCAGATCTGAGCCTACAGATGTCACATTTGCTCAACATCTTCCAAAATCACATTGTCAAACTGAAGGTTGCCTGCTAACTAAGAGAACTATTTTTTTAGAAGAACAAAGCTTCACTAAGCAGCTGATTATACAAGTTTCTGTTTGCATTTCCAGGAAGGTGAGAGAAGGCCACGCTTGGCAAAAATGAAATATATAATGTTTTCCCTGTGCTGATAGCTAGAGATGCACTTACGTATATATATTTTTAAAAATAGTGGTTGATTAAAGATTTGTTCATAATTATGTTAGAAAAATACAGTTACTCAGGTAGAAAAAATATAAAACACACATAACCCATTCACATTAACTACATAGGGACATGTTCTATGCCTGAAGCAGCTAACATTACAACTGCATACTGATTTTCAAAGTTGGTTTTGTGCATTTGTTTGTAAATATCTTACATGTTGCTTTCCCAGTAAAAGCCTGGGAAGTACTTCCCAGATGTAGAATTACAAATCTCATGCCTGAACATAGTTGAGCAGGTGACCAGTTTTGTACACATAATACAGACATGGCAAAAGCATCTGCACATTCATCAGCTTGAAAATCCAGATCTATTGCTTTTTGGCTGACAGGATTTGTATTTTCAAACTTGCAGCCAGAAAAAAACAACAACATATCAGTGCTGTATCAGTATGAAAAAAACATGGCTTTTTTTTTTCCTTTTTTTTTTTTTTTTTTAAATCAAGTCCTCCGTGCTTGTAGAATGTCATCCTTTTACCTTCTAACTCTTGCAATACTTGTAGTCTTCGTATGCTAGATAAACTAATCCTGTTGGCATACTCCAAAGGGGTTAAAGCTCCCTGCTTTTCATGTCAGAAGGAACCCCTTAAATAGCAGGAAGGGTGCGTCTCTCTTGTGCTGTCAACTCAGGATGCCACACATCCACAATGAATATCAGGCGATAAGTTTTAGCATCTTGCCATACTTCATGTTCAAAAGAGTCATCAAAAATAAGAACTTTCCCTTCTTCCCAGGTTCTGCAACACAAAAAAGAACATACTTCAGTGTAGCATTGGAAGTACCATGGAGCAGGCAAGCTATATATCAGCTCTGAAGTTGCTCTTTGACATACAAGAAGGATTTAAACAGTATATATTGCATGGGCAGGATTTCACTACCTAATATAAAGAGACTGGAGTATCAGAGTTTTAATTGAAATAAACTACAGAAAGATCAGTCTAATGGACCTTCATATAACTGAGAGATTTTTTCCCCTCACCCTGCATAGTTATGCCCACATACACATTCTGATATTTATAATATTTGTTATTTATATGCTTTTAACGAGTTGAGTCCAATAAGCAGGGAGCAGGTGTAATACTACTTTCATAATCAACTTTTCTCCTTTTCTAATCAAATACATACATAATAAGTGATGGAAACGGAGGGAATGACCAGTATATGGTCATATGGTTTGAAAGCAAATTACATCAAATCAATCTGCTTTTTCTAAAAATCCGAACAACAGAATTAGGCCTTGATCATGCTTAAAATGTCAGGGATGTTAACAGTCTTGTCCCACAAATCCATTCAAAGCACAGAGTTAAAAGATTTCTCTTCAGAGGGAGGCTGCAGTGCCATCGTGTACAATGGGTTAACTATTCTGCTAAAGCTGAACTGAAAGGATGAGATGATAAAGCCCCTCTGCTTGCCAAGTACTGCACAGGCAGAGCAGATCACTGAATGGACATAAGTAAACTGGGTGAGTGTTCATTACAGCATGGAAGAGGCAAGTTTTAACAGTGGTACTTTTCCAAGATCTGTACTTTTGTTAGGCGCAAAAAGGGACGCATGCAATTTATTCAACGTGGCTTGGTTTGGAAAAATTAACAAATTACCAGATTTTAAGGCAATGACAAGATGCAACGTAGAAGGGAGATACTGTTGGAAGAATCAGTGTTCCTGTCAAATTTATGAAGGATAGAATCACAGAATAATTTAGTTTAAAAGGAACCTTAGAAGGGCATCTGGTCCAAGCCTCTGCTCAGAGCAAGATTTACTGCAAAGTTAGATCCAGCTTTGAGGTTAGATTAAGTAGTTCAGGTTCTCAGCTAACGGATTTTCGAGTGTCTACAACGAGGCATATTCCACCATCTCTTCCAGTGCTTCACCTCATTATGCAAATTTCCTTCTATCTAGATGGAATTTCCTTCACTGTCACTTGTGTCCATTACTTCTCATTCTAAAACTGCACACCTCGGAAAAGACTCTGGTGCTGTCTTCTGCACAGTCACCCATTAGTAGTTGAAGACAGTAAATAGGCTCCCCTTTAGCCATCTCTTTTTCAGACTCCAAGACAACTCTCTGACCCATTCCTCAAGTGTCGCATACTTCAGTCTCTTAATAATCTTCTTAATCCTCCACTGGAGTCTGTCTAGTTTATAAATTACTTTTTTTTCTAGTGAAGACCCCTAAATTGGACACAGTATTCTGGAGGCAGTGTCTTGAGTGCAGCAGAGAGGGGAAAAATTGCTCCCCTCAAACTGCTTTGTACACACACCTATCAACACAGTCCAGCGCAAAGCTAACCTTCAGCAAGACAAGAGCACACCATGACTTGTGTTAAACTCATCACCTAGGACCCTAAGTCTGTTTCTTCAAAGCTGCTTTCCCTCCAGTCATCATTGCAAGGTGCTGACCTGTTATCAGTTGCAGGGCTTTGCATTTGCTTTGTTGAAGTTCAAGAAGTTTCTGCTGGCAACCTCAGCCCACTGATATCTGGATTCATGATTTTGATAGAGGTTTAACACCTGGTTAGATGCAGTCCTGATACTGAGAAAGATCAGCAACTGATCAGTAACCGCTACTGATAATGTCACATGTCAAAAGTCACTGTACTTGTCATTTGTTCCTGCCCCTCAAAATCTCAATCTTATCCACTGCATTTAGACACAGCAGCAGTTTATGTGTTACATAGTTTGTCTGTTGTACAGTCAGGCAGTCGTATGGGCAAAGCAAATCTATTTTGCATTGCAGCAGGACAAAAGCATGTACCTGATTCTACCTCTTCAGGTGAAAGTAGATGAATAACAGTCAGTTGAGTCAATAATGGTCAAAGAGTGTTACCTGCTAAAGCCACTCTACAGTAACCAGGTAATCAAGGTTTTAACAGGAGCCCTTAGGAGCTGAACCAACCCAAGAGGACGGATGCCCTTAAGGGGAATTAAGAACTGTGAACAGTAGCGATGTAAAGAAACAAAGGTCTTGCCATCAAAGATGGAAATACATTGCTTAGCTCATTCAACCATGTTCATTCTCAGAGAAAACAGATTTCTTTTTTCAAAAACAGGGTGAAAGTGAGATTTAGACTCCCAAGTCATCCCCGTATTTTTAATGTTTTAATTAAACAAAAGCAAACATTAACCATCAAAATTTATGTGGCTGTGTTGTAATGTTCTGGAGAGAAATGGAAATTGAAATTGGATCATTTAAACTGAAATAATTATCTAAATGTATTATAAGCAAGGGCAGATAAATCAGAAAGCATAACATAGTAAAAAATTCACACTGGCTTGCAGACGGACATCAGCCTTGAAGGCCCAGATAATGAGCCTTTTACAGGTTTCAGCTACCATCATGTGTTTTTTGTGCTACTGCATCAGTAATCCAGTAACAAGTGTTGTATGCCAAACAGACTCTGAGTCTCTGCTGCTGCACTGAGTTATGTTGGTATTATTCAAGTCAGCGGGAGTCAACTGCTTGTGATGCTGTAATGTGGTACAAAATTACAAAATCAAGCCGACTTTGGGGGGGTTTTTGGAGGTGTGGGGTTTGTTGTTCTGGGAGAGTTTGGGGGATTTGTTTTTGCTTTTGTTTGGGGGGTACTTTGTTTTGTCTTTTTTTTGTTGGGGGAATTGTGGGATTGTTGGGTTTTGAGGGGTTGCTTTTTGGGTTTTTTTGTGGGGTTTGTTGTTTTTTTTCAGTCAAACCAAGCCTGAAAAATCCTGCCCCAAATAGCCTGGAAGTGCAGCTCAGTTGAGGACAATAAAAACTGCAAGCACCCAAACGAAGAAGCTTCAGAGGTTAAAACCCAGGATCTATAATTTGCATCATAATGGGATGGGCTGTTGTGCAGAACAAAGGAAAAGTCATAAAGTTGACAGAACTATTAGCCCCTTTTGAATAGATTACAACTCCCACCATTAACATGCAAATACATATTTTTCTAGAAGTCTTCATGGTGTGAGAAACACTTCGGAGTGGGGCCATAGGAAGGGTATTATTCTCATCTGGTGCTGAGCCACTTCAGGGTAGTTTCTGTATCATCTGCACGGCTCTGGTGGCACGTGTAACAGGTGAAGCCTTGGACTGGTTTCTGCAAAAGGCTGTAATTCTGCACCTTCATTTCAAAACATGATTACCTTGTCTGACAGAGATGTTTGATTTTGATTACTTGATATTATTTGCCTACCATTTTTGTGCATCACACCCTACACTTCACAGAGTTGGGACTTCAAAATGTCCCAATGATATAAATTTACTATAGCTGTATTGAATGACAGTGATGTGTACCAGCTCCTAGCAGCTGCTGAAAGGCTGCAAGTAAAGGAGTAACACACAGGGCTAGACAGTGCTGAGTTGTCTTGTTCATCAAAGAATAAATTGCATTCTAACATTGCCCCTCTAAAAGCCCACACTGGGTGGTACAGAGTTAACTGGGCACAAAATTGCAATTGTTTCTGTTCTCTCACACACACAACAGTGGGACAGGTGGCTATAAAAGGCCTGACCCTGGTGTGCTAACATTCATATTTGAGGCAGCTCTCCTATTTGAAAGTACTACTTCACCACTGCTCTGAACCACTAGGAGGGGAGAAACTGAAAATGCCCAAGGTAGGATTTCCTCCTGGCACCCCTCCCTTCCACAGTAGTTCACTCACCTCCTTTTTCAGGAATGGATGTAAAAAAACTCCCTTTCATTACCATCAGTAGACACACTTTCAATGCCTCCAGGGAAATTCCTGTCTTTGTTGTGAATGTAGGGCTCATGCCAAAAGCAGCTGAAGTTGACTCACTCCAGCACAGGCTGTAGTCAGCTCTTGGATGTTTTACATTTCAAATGAACGAGTCTGATGCCTGAGACTGAGCCAGGTTCAGGAGCCTGGACACTGAAGCACTCGGTCTCCAGCGTACCAACAACCGGAATTTTTCCACTTTCGACTTTGAGGGAGTGTTGCTACCCAGGAGGAGCTTGCTACTTCATTTTCCACACCGTTATCCCTTCTGTTGGGGTTAAGACAAAGAAAGGTGCCAGCCCTAGTAAAAGGGTGGTGAGCTGTGGACCACTGCTCCCTTGGCAGCAGATCAAAACCACCATTTCGTTCAGGAAACTAAAGAGCCACCTAATGGTAATGCCGTTCAGCCACCACCACTCTGAATTTAAAATACTGTGCTAAAGTGAAAAGACTCCACTTGTATTAGTCCTCTAAGCCTGTTAGCTACCTTTCCCTCCATCCAAATGTCTGTTTACACTTATTTTGGATATTGGATTGGAATGCTGGCAGCAGAAGTCCATCACTACCTAGATGTAGGTAGCGTAGATTGTATCACTGACTGTGACAGATTATTAAATAAACCATATGTTGGCAGAAGCCTATAGTGACAAAAGTTTATTAACTGCTGGATACTTCCACCCTCAAAAATTCTAAACATTTTGTTGTAGCTTTTTTTTTAACATTCTGAAAAATATCTTTGCTACATATTGAAGCCATGAAGACAGAAGTGGCATTTCATTTCTCAGCACTAAATACATCTATCTATACATTACTACCATGAAAAGATTTCAAAATTAACAATTGTTGCACTCAGATGCTGAAGATAAGACACAGAATCTTCCCAAGACATATATGTAGGTATTAAGCATCATTAGAATTTCACATAAGTCTCAGAAAATGAAGCCTGTGAGCAAAAAGCAATATAGTTAATACTATGTCTTTCTGTTTGTGTTTAATAATATCATGCAAAAACCTCTCAGAAATGCTCATATTTCCCAGGGGACCATATGTCCTGATTGTAAATGTATAACTATTGCATTTTATTTTGTTGTTCGCTTTTTTTTGCACTGAGCAAACAGGGACAAAACAGTCTTCAAGTCAGCACAATTTTCCCCAAGGGGTAAGAATTATTATTTTAAATGTGCTTTAAAGATATTTGCTACCTGTGTAACTCATTGGTTACACTTCATAGATGTGTGCATCTTCAAATTAACTTCAATTGGAATATATTAAACTGAATTACAACAAATAATACCAGCTAGGAAGGAAGCTTCTGCAGAAATACAGGAGTATTCTGTTACGGTGGTGAGGAGGTAGAGCTTAGTCTCAGCTTTTGTTGAGTAAGTGATGAATTGTAAGCAACAAAAAAAAAAATCAAAACAACTAGAGGTACTCCACTGGCAAGTATATTAGACTGGCATCATAAAAGTAAACACAGAGAGACTTCATGGACTAAACTCACTGTTATTTCCATGTTACAGCAGAGAAGATTGGCTTTGTCTCCCAAGATTCTTCTGGTATTGACAAATTAAATTGCCTGTTTAATGAAATATATTACACCTCTTGACCAGTAAACCACAATTCTTTTTTCCCCTTTATTTATTTAATTATTACATGCAGTCCCAACCCCTTTTCAGCCTTGAAGCAGATGGGAAAAAAAACCCCAAACCATACCTGTTCTCTTGGGCACACCGAATTCTGCAGCCTTCCTTAGGTATCACCAAGCCCAAATGCATCCTTAGCCGACAATTGGTGGGCCCTGTGTGAGGCCAAACATGAGTCCCCGGGTGCATGATAGAATATTTGATCTGCAAGAAGAGAAAGGCAGGCCTTCAACACGCTCAGCTTCACAACCACACTGCCAGGAGATCATTACATCTCATCCTTGATGAAGGGCCAAAAGTGCGATGTCACCTTTTATTAGAGTCTCAGCAACAGTTGAGCTTTCTTACATCCTAAATGTATTAAATACCACAAAAAACCGTCTTGTGGGGTGTGTGTGCATCCAGGGGTGTGTGTGTGTAAAACTGCATATTGTTAATTTTGTTTAAAATAATCAGTATTCATATTTCTACCTGAAAATTATTATCTCCTGTCTACAAGCAGAAAAAAAAACTTTCTTTCCTATGGAAAGACTTACAGACACTCTTATCATTTAAAAGAATGGACCAGAGGACACATAAGGCCTGTGTTAGCCAGACGAACTAGCCCATGTCACATGACAACTGGGTTGTGAAGATCACTGCCAACCTTGCCTGGAGCAACCATGGGATGGTGAAGTCCAGGATCATGAGAGGAGGGAGAAAGGCAAAAAGCAGAGCAGAATTACCATCCACAGTTTCAGGAGAGAAGATTTTGGCTTATTCAGGGATCTGCTGGGAAAAAAAAACAAACCATGAGATACAGTACTAGAGAGAAGAGGAGTCTAGGACAGCTGGTTGGTTGATCTTCAAGAATCATCTTTTCCAAGCTCAAGAATGATTCATGCCCATGTGCAGGAAGCATGGAGACCCAGACAAAATTGAAACACAAAAAGGAAACACACTAGAGGTGGAAGCCTGCTCCGGTCACCCAGGAAGACTGTAGTAGGACTCTCTGAGCACATGGGGATGAGGTTAGGAGACCCAAAGCTTTCCTGGTGTTGAATCTGTAGATAGAAGAGCAACAAGAAAGGTTTCTACAAATACATCATCAGTAAAGTCAGTGCAGGGAAAATGTGAACCTGCTGCTAAATGTGACAGGAGGTCTAATGACAAAGGACATGGAAAAGGCTGAGGCACTATATGCTTTCTTTCCCTCAGTCTTTACTGGTATGACTGACCATCAGGAACCCCAGGCAACTGAGACCAGTGGAAAAGACTGGAGCAAAGATGACTCATCCTCAGTGGGAAGGATCAGGTTAGGGAACATTTAACCAAACTCAACAAATTAGTCCATGGGTTCTGATGAAATCCACTCATGAGTGCTGAGGCAGCTGGATGGTGTGAATCCACATCCAATGATCTTTGAAAGGTCATATCAAGCAGCAGAAGTCTCTGAGGACTGATAGAAAGCAAATATTGTTCCTATCTTCAAGAATGGCAAGGAGGAGGATCTGAGGATGAAATATATATATATATATATATAGACTATAGGCTAGTCTGCCTCACCTCAATCCCTGGAGAGGTGATGGAGCAAATAATCCTGGAAACGATTTCCAGACACATGAAGGAAAACAAGGTGACTAGGAGCAGTCAGCATGGGTTTATGAAGGGGAAATTCTACTTAACCAGCTTTCTGTGGTGAGATGTCTAAATTGGTGGATGAGGGAATATTAGTGTATATTGTTTATCTCAGCTTTATTAAGACTTTCCACAGTGTCTGATGTAAACATCCTCATTGACGAATGAAACAGAAACTAGTTCAGTTGACTGGGGTGGATTGAAAACTAGCAGTTCAGCCAGGTTCAGAGTTGTGATCAGAGGCACAAGGTCCAGCTGGAGGCCACCCATGAGAGGTGTAGCCCAGAGCGTAGCCCAGGGCTCAATACTGGGTACAACACTGTTTAATAGGTTCACAAATGACTCAGATGATGGGACAGAGTGCATCCCCCTCGGTAAGCTTGCAGATGATAGAAAATTGGAGAGGAATGGCTGGGACCTCGGCAGGCTGGAGAAAGGAGCAAACAAGAATCTTAGGCTGCTAAACAAAAAGAAGTACAATGTTATGCACTGGGGAGAAATTACCCCATGTACCAATATGTGATGGTGGGTAACTGTCTGGAAAGGTACTTCCCAGAAAAAGACCATGGGATCCCATGGACAACAATTTGAACACGAGCCAGAAATGTGACCTTACAACATCAGTGACCAACAGCCTCCAGGGCTGCATAAGAGAGCGCATTGGCAGAAGCTGAGGGAGGTGACCCCTCCTCTCTACTAAGAGTTTGTAAGATGTTTTGAGTGCTGGGTCCAGTTCTGTGGTGCCTACCATGAGAGAGACATGGACATATTGGAGCAAGTCTAGCAAAGCGTTGTAAAGAGGATTAACGGATTGGAGCATCTTACACACAAGGGGAAACTGAGGGAGTTGGGACACTTCAGTCTAGAGAAGGGAAGGCTCAAGGGGATCTTATCAACATATATAAATACCTGATGTGAAGAGTGAAGAAGATGGAGGCAGGCTCTTCACAACATTATCTAGTGAAAGGCAACGAGGCAATGGACACAGATTGAAATACAGGAAATTTCATTTAAACATAAGGAAAAACTTTTCTAGTGTACACTAGATCAGGTTGCCCAGAGAGGCTGTATCCTCAGAGGCATTAAAAAACCTGACTGGACACAGTCCTGAGCAACCTGCTCTGTTTCATCGTGCTTGGAGCAAGGATTTGTCTCCAGAGGCCCCTTCCCACCTCAACCCTTCTGTAACTCTACAGCAAAGCAACAAACAGGAACTGCGAGTAACACATGACGCTGGTAAGAAGTGTCTTTTCAACTGAGAAATCTGAACATAAGGCTGGGATGGGGTAACTTGGATAAATCTTAGGGTTGAAGATATTGCTTGCTCTCTAACTAACAAAATTGGCAGAAGGCAGTGTGCGACTAGTGCCTTAGCTGTTCCCACCATCTGAGGTTTCAGCCTACCAGCAGTTTCTTGTGACAGAAAGTGATAAGCTCTAGTGGCTGTGGTGAACTGATGCTGCAACCCACCACCTCTGCTACTCTGTTATGTGCTACCTTGGTTGCCCTGTCAGACCCTAATGCAATGCAATGTAAATTGCATTAACACACAAAAAGAAACACACAAAATTAAATCTACCTGTGCTACTTATAGTTTACTGCTATTTTTAAGAAAAATCACAGAATTATAAAATGGTTTGGGTTGGAAGGGACCTTAAAGATCATCTAGTTCCAACCCCCCTGCATGGGCAGGGACACCTCCCACAAGACCAGGTTGCTCAAAGCCCCACCCAACCTCGAACAATTCCAGGGAGGGAGCATCCACAACTTCCCTGGGAAGCCCGTTCCGGTGTCTCACCACCCTCCCAGGGAGTAATATCTTCCTAATATCTAATCTAAACTTATCCTCTTCCAGTTTGAAAGCATTTCCCCCCATCCTATCACTACATGACCTTTTAAAAAGTCTCTCCTCAGCTTTCCTCTAGCCCCTTAATAATACCATCACTTGCTATTCTTTATACAGTCTCTCAGAAGCACTGAGCAGGTTGATTATTTTACATTTCTTTCATCTTTGTCAATACACAAGGTCCCCAAAGCATCCAAACAGCCTATCTAATGCAGAATTCCTAATTTTCTGGTTTTGTTTGTTCCCAGTGCTTCCAAGTGCTTCAGTACATGAACAGAGATTAGGTGATATTTTAAATTCAATTTAACAGTAAGAATCTAAGGCATGGCTAGCATAAGACCAAAATTCTCCTAGGTGTTCCCTAATATTGGATGTAAAACTTAAACCTTCTAGAGTACCATTTTCCAGATTATTTTACATTTTACATGTTAAAAACATATGACTACAGCTATAGCTGTGAATACACAATGTTACTGCAAACCATATCCTGATGATAACGTGTGGGGTGCCAAAAAATGGTGAACAAAATAGCAGCTCTCAAAGAGGATCTTCTCTCTGGGATAGATCCATTTTGGCTATGGATGTCACTAAAAAACATTTTCTTGCTGTTAGCCACACTCAGAGTGATGACCCCTCTCATCCCTACAACCAGCCTTTGCAAAAAGTTAATGAAATAACACTGTGTCCATTCCCACAACAGCAGCCATCCTAGTGCGTTTCTGCATATCAAAAACAAGAGTCTGGTGAAAAAACTGAACATCTACTCTCAAGGCTCTGAATTAGGATTGTGGTAGCACTGTGCTTTTCAACTTCTGCATCCTTAATTTTGCAATGTGAAGATTAGTTTCCTGTAGCCATTACATATATAACTTGGAAAAAAAATATCTGTCCTACAGAACAATGTTATCTGTGTTGGGATGATCATTCAGCTGTGTATGTGTCCTGGTTTGAGCCAGGATTAAGCCAATTTTCCTCTTACTGTTTTTTTTTCCTTCAGTAAGCTTTCTTCTAACTAGAAAAAAGTGTTCCAGCCAGTGGACTGATATCACTGGAATGTTTATGTTTCTGCTGAGACTCCAAGGTCGCTTCTTAGCTCTGCTGCTACAGAGGCTACCGGGGCAGGGAAATTGTATGTGACCCCCCATAGGGGAGCTGGACTAGACAGACAGCAGAACTGACCAAAGGTGTTCCATCCCATATATCTACATAAGCTCCGAGGAAGGTCAGAGATCACAGAAGACAACTTCCTTCCTGCTTCTTCTTCCCTTCTCTTCCATCCATGGCCAGCATCCAGAGAGGACTCCATCCATCACTGTCGACCCTCTATGCTCAGGCATCTCTGACCCCATCACTCTCCCCACAGCCCTGTCTGCTCTGCTGTTATCTCAGACAGTGGTCTGAGACTTTTCAGGACTGCTCACAGCTCAGGACAGTGCTGGGGGGAGTTGCTGGGGGTGGGGGGAGGCAAGAGGATTTGCACATTCCTGAACATACTTGTATATAATTGTACATATAATTAAAGCTGTCTAATTTAGTTTTCAATCCAGCTAAGTCTCTCTCTGAATTCTCTCTCTCCTTCCCTACCTGGGTGGGAGGAGGAGGGGATGGAGAGCATTATTGTGTCTGGTTTAATTGGCAATCCTGAGTCAAACTGTGACAGTGTGTATGGATTCATACCATATAAGTCTACTGATTGACTTGATGAGGTTAATTTGTGGCCAAGCAGTCAGTGTAGACCAGGCACTTGAATCAAACTTTGTTGGCATCCAAGACCACAGCTCATGGATGTAGAATTTCCTTCCTTTACCTTTAGGAAAGAAGCATGTTGTTTGGCTTCCATGAGGCAATTCTCCTTCTGTCAAATGCAGCCAGGCTGGGGCAGATGGGTGAAATTTATCACAGTGACAATCTGGCTCAGTGAATTAATCTTGTAAAGTAAGGTTTAGATCAGAAAAAAAAACCAAACAAGTATGAAAGGACCTAAACCAACCTGCTGCTCAAAGCAGGGTTAGCTAGGAGTCAGACAAGGTCACTTAGTGCTGAGGTTTAGTTGGTTGACCCATGGCAAATAACTACTTACCTACCACAAGCTTCCAGGAAACACAAGGTAAAAACACTCTCAACTAAAGAGCCCAGAGAAAGGCTTCAGCTAATATATTCAACCTTGTATTTTCTGAGGGCTAAAACTGACATATTTTCACTGTTAACTTCATTGTATCCTTGAGAGATCTCTAAATATACTAAGGTCATGAATCCCTCTATACACACTTCCTCAAAATCACCTGCTTCCAGCATTAGGACTTAGCAAAAATGAAGAAGTTTGACAGGTACCTGCCCTCTTCTACATCCAGTAGCTTCCGGGAATCTTTCCAATAAAGTGCAAGTTTTTGGAACACTTTTACAAGAATTCTCATTTTTTCTTCCTAGTGAAAAGAATGGACAGACCATTAGTAAGAGCAATGAATCAACATTTCCTTGTTTTCTGCTGTGCAGAAGAGCAACAAAGCTGTCAAAGAGCTGACACTGAGAAAGAGGTGAATATTAATTTTCCCATTTTACAGATTGTGAAACAGAAGTACTCGTATGTTGTAATATCAGTGCAGTCTGCACTTCTTTGGTTTTAAATTATTTCTGAAGACCAGGCTTTCTACCATTTTAAAAAACATGATTCTAAAAGTATAATTGTTAATAAGGCTGTGTAGAAAAAGAAAAGAAAAAAGTGCCACAAACATCATACAATTTCAACATCAGATTGTATTTTGATGTAAGTTGCTTTTAGTATTTTATTTTACAGTACTCTTTCATATGCAGAGTCTCATAAGAACATAAGGTCATTCCAATAGTTGGGTCTCCCACTGCACAGCTCAGCGACGGGGCAGAAGGCTTATTAAAGTCATATTCTTTTGCTCACACCATTTCTGAATGACAGATCTCACCTAGCTGACAACACAATAATGAGGATACCTTCTCCCTCGTTCCTGTCTTCTCTGAGGCTGATCTGTACTCTGCACTACCATGCAAAATGTTCGCAGCCTTGCCAGAAGAGGAGTATTACCCTCATGGGATTCTTAGCAATGCCTAGGGACAACATAGTTTAGAACAAAATACTCTGGTTCACTGTCACAGGGGTCCCAGACACTACTTTATCAGTTCCCTGCTTCTTCAATGGTTATAAAACAGTTCTGGAAAAAAACGTGTTGCTACTCCTTATCACACTATAGTTAATCTGAGAAAATTAAATTGGGGAAAGATAAGAAATACAAAATGTTTTACCTTGTTGCCATAAGGTAAACTGGCTCCAGTCTCCTTTTTCTCGTAGATTCTCATCTTCAGGCAAGAAGAGGCTTCTTTTTTTATCCATCACAGCAAGCCCCTCATCCCGAATGAGCTTCCAGTTTTTTTCTAAGGACTGTTGTGAGAGCCATGTTACTGCACTAAGAACTTACTGCGTTTGGCTTTAGTACTGTTTTTATATTTCCCTGTCATTATTAACTTTTTTTTTTATTTATTTAAAAGCACTAAAAAAGTGTTCATCATCATTATCAAGTTTCTTTATATTCAATTCCCTTCTGATATGTTAAGGCAGGAAAACCAACTTTCACAGCATTCCTCAGATTCAATAACATTGGGATCATAAAATGTCAATAATCCCCAGTCTCTTTGCAGACTAGGCCTCACTTTGACTTGCTTTTTTATTAGCCTAACAGCTCTTTAACAAATGAATTTGTATTGCAAGTTAGGAAGAATATTGATCTTCTTAAAGACAGCACGTTACCTGGAAGCATTCCTGCTACTAGAAAACCACTCACATAACCTGGAACTCCAGGTACTGGAGGAATGTCACAGTACAAATGAAAACAGGCCACTTAAGTGGATAGTTATGATTTAAATCTTAAACCAAAAAGATTTGCAAAGATTCATTTGCACATGCTATCACTGGGATTTGGTAGCATTTCCCACACACCCCACACAGATGTAAGAACAGAACAAGATGAAGCAGTAAGAAATAACTGCCGATTGGTTTTTGCTCTGTGGAATGGGGAAATAATGTGTTTTTCAACTAAAACCTGTACAGAAGTTGGAACACTTTAGAAATTAATAAAACCAATGTCTTGAATGATTTTTGCTGCTTTCTGAAAATCCTACTTCAAATTTTGCTTGCAGCGTCACATGTTATTAGAATCATGCCTGCTTTATTTCAAAACTTGAGCTATGGGGGAAAAACAATATAAATATTTTTCCTGATGCATTTAACTTATATTTTGGGTTTTGACTTTCAACTGTGAATGCTATCTTGAAGAATGCAAACCTTACCACCCTGAAATTGTAATACCTATATAAGTAAACTAGCAGCCACAATTTAGTTCAGATTCAATGACATATTGCTAATAAAACAGCTAAAAGAATAGCACAAAATGATTGGATTGAAGAGCTATGAAAGGATTTCAGAGAGGCAATTGTGCTGTGGAGGTCAGAGGTGAATTTCTATCCTTGTTTGTCTTCTGAATAGCTCTTCTAGGAGCCATGTGGGATGCTGATCCAAACCAAGACCTCCATATATGGTCTGATACATCTGAAAAAATCCCTTTAAAGTGGAGCCCTGGCCATTTTGTAACAGGAAAGTGAATTCTTTCATCATTCAAAGCTGACTTGTTTCCTTATGCCAATGGTGGAGGGACCATAACCTTCTGTGACCCAGGAATTTGAATGGTTTACATCTAGAAGACTGTAAAACATCACTCTAGATAGCTCTCAAACATAAATATATATATATATATATTTCTATTTTGTTTGGAAAACTATGATAAGAATTTCCCAGTTTCTCCTTTATGGCAGGGAGTATCTATTCCTACACATTGCTCAAGAATGAGTTAAATACATGCACATTTAAAATCTTCCCAAGCACTAGTCCATAAAGCTAATAGCTTTTTCCTGTGTGTGTGTGGACTGAGATTACACTAGAGAATCACACTTTAATCTAAATTTTCTAGTCTTATTTATGCTGCCATCAAAAGCATAACAAGGAGTAATCTCCCTTTTCAAATTCCTTTTTTTTTTTTTTAATAAAATCATCCCTTCACAGTAGGTTTTAAATATGTTATGTAACCAGACACAATGGAACAACCACTCTGAAGGAACCTGTCTCCTGCAAATAAACATTTATGTTTCAGAATTATTTACATAGAAGAATATTGCTAAACCGCATACCATTAATTAAAACATACAAGAAAAAAAAAAGATTCTTCCTCCCTTTTTTATTTTAAGAATTCTGATTAAAATTATTAAAATTAAAATAATAAAAATTATCCTATTTTGGAAACACTAACTATTATTATGAATAATAACCAGACTACTTGTCTTGCATTAAATAAAAAAAGAAATTTAAATAACTTAAATTCTGTGTTGCTATCTTTTGTTAAATCCATCACTGGGAGTCTACACTCGTTTCTCTTGTGTTGTTAAAAGCTTTCAAAGAAGTCACCAAGTATTACACAAGGACGCAGCCTTTTCCTGACTAATTAACAATTGGTGTCTCAGACATTACCAAATTTTGCTGTCATTTTGCACTTGAGACATTACAGTTGTCTACCATGCAAATGCTGTATTTATTAATCATTTCAGCCATCCTGTCCCCATTCTCCATTTTGAAAACACCTGAGCTAGTTTTATAGTATCTTAGTTAAATCTTGTGCTCAGTCTAAGAATGGTGTCTGATACTCACCGACAAGGATTCAGACTTCATAAGTTAGAATTTTCTCTGCTCAATACCTTAGAGTTGTTATTCAGAAGAATAAAATCAAAGTATACAGAACCAAACTGCTTTACCTTCACCAGTTCAGTATAACCAGTTTCCTTTGCGGTCCACCATGGTTGAGCTTTCAGTCCCTTAACATTGTAGAGGGAGCGCTGCCAAACTGATGCAAAGTGACCTCTTTGGTATCCAAGTTCATACCACTTGTATGCCTAGGAGACAGCAGTTGTTAACAACCAAATTCATAACAGCCAAGCTCACACAGGAAAAAAAGTAATTTATGCTTTTTTGGTAACAGACTCTCTCTTTGGATGCCAGGGTTGCTATTCCAAAGTAATATAGTAATGAACACTTCACAGAAAAAAAACCCAAACAAACCTCAAAACCCCCATCAGCAAAACAGGATAATCTCCTCACAACCACTCACACCAAACATGGGTCTGTAAGTCCAAGGTGTTGTCCTTGGACTTGGGAGATCCAATTGTTTATCATTTTGGTCAACCTTGTTTTCCCTATGTTTCAATTCTCTGCCTATGAATTAAAGATGAGTGCCTTCTGCTGCCAATGGAGGTGCTATGATGATGAAAAAAGAAGTGCTGACTTTGTGGATAGGAATTGTCACATAAACACCTAATAAATATATGCACTTGAGTTTCTTCAAATATTTGTTGTCACACCAGAATTGAGCTAATGCTACTAATTTTTCTTGTCCCTTCCCTTTATTTCGAAACCTACTGAGACTAATACCAGACATTTGTTTGTCTCACTCTCCCTTTCCACATCTTGCTTTACTCCTGTATAGCAGCCAAACAAGGCCCTGCAAAGAAAGAAAATGGGAAAAGGTGCAGCATGAGTAGCACCATGATGGACCATATACAGAGAAGGCTACATATAGCTGCCTCCTCCTCCCTCCTGTCCAGCATTGCTGCTTCAGCTGCAATATATTAGACAATACAAAAAAAAAAAAAAAAAAGGAAAGGATATGATAGGATTTCCAGGTGTCATCTTAGAGATCTTTAATTTCAGATAGAAGGTAAGAAATTACTTTGACTGGTTTTGTCTTTAAATTTTTGCATAAGTCTCTGTATTGTAACCACAGATTTTTTTTTGGAGAGTTGGTACATTTTCTTCAAGTTTTTAAAAAATGTGGTACTCTGACCTTTATAACTCTCTTGAAGTATGGAGGAAAGGCCACAAGACAATGTTGCCTTACAATATTTATCTGAAGTACATAAAACCTGTGTGGATGAAGAGTATAACAGCCAACCATATATAAGATTTAACTTTTTTTCCCCAAGAGAAACTTTGCAAAATTGTGTATGGGTCTAAAAAACCTAATAAATTAGGTATTACCTTTTTAAATTTTGATGTGATCTTGGTTAAGTCTCTGAAATTTAAGCATTGTGATTTATAACACACGTTCCTCAAGATGTAAGTTGTAATAGCAGTAGGATATCAATAGATGGTTCATGCTGACTGCCTGCATTCATTTGCAGTGTCTGGAGTTAGCCCAAATGTAAGTGGGATGAAATACTACTTTCAGCCACTGACTGATGAGCATGAATGTTGCCACTCTTTAAGATCCATCAGTTATAATCACGATGTATAATATTGTTAATCCCCATCTACTAGCATACTTGTGCTATGAGGTTGCCTTTGACAGCCTGGAGTAGCCTTAAGTTTGCCTCGCTCACCTGTTTCAGTTCTGAGTTTCCATGAGAAACCTTTCTTTTCATATGCAGATCTTGGCAGCAGAAAAACTAAACAATGACCACTTTACTATTGAGGACAGCTTCAACAGTACACCTTTTTTCCAGGAAAGTAATTATTTGAGATGCACTCAGTTTATACATTGTCTGAACAGCACTTTGTTCCATAATACTTTCCACAGTTCTAATTTATCTTTTTTTATGACAACTTGGCATTTTATCAAATTACAGTTGGAAAGGGCATACTCAACACTGTTTCCTTAACTCTTACCAAGACCACACTCATAATTTCTAATTTAGCTCTAATAGATGATACCTTCTAAAAACCTTCAGTGATAGCGATTTCACATGTTCCTTAAATATTGATCTGTTTCCTTGATTAAATCTTGAAGTTCAGCAAGTCTACCAAGGTCAGTGAGAAAAAATTAGCTTAACAGTGGACTTTCCACGGATAAATTTAAGTCTCCTCTAAGCCAAGATGTTAATTTGCCATCAATTAAAACTTTTTCTACAGCAGATTTGACCATTAACTCCATAAACATTAACTCATAATTATCCTGGGGATTGGGATGATACACATTAATTACATCTGTGTGGTCATCTTTAGTCAAACATTGTAATGGGATGCTCTAGGCTCGACCATTCAACCCAGTATATTCCACAGAAGCATTCAGAGATTTCGTTTTTGGTTTTCTGTCCAGAGAAGGACAGACAGAGAGACAAAGTCCAACAGAGAGACAGTGAAGGCACAAGCAGTCTCTGTGCAGGCATGTATGTGTATTTATGTATAGAACAAGACTAACTAATTCTCACTCATAAATTAACTTTACATTAAAAAAAAATCATTGGAAGAATATTTTATTATATTTTCAGAGAAGGCAAACTAACTTTAAAAATACAGACATTAAATCTCAGTGTATGTATAAGATATTGTAATAAAAGTTCCATGATTTATTAAAAAAAACCCTACCCTAACCTGATGACCTAGGCTTCAGAAAAGTCACTAACTTAGACTTCATCATAGACCAGTGATAAACTATTCTCTGTTCACACTGAAGAACTGTTTACTGACTGGGCCAAGATATGCAAGTGGTCAGCATTCTTTACAGCATTTTAGGTATCGGTATTTCAGACCTATTACTAGGTAACTAATTAAAAAGCAGTTCCACTGTGCTTTTCTGTTCTTTTCACATTTCCCAGGTATGAGCCTGAGTAGGGTTTTTTTGGTTTGGTTTGCTGTTGTTGTTTTGTTTTTTTGTTTCGTTTTGTTTGTTTTTAAATTAATGCCCATAGTAAAGTTCTTGTTTGAGTAACTGTCCTCAACAAAAGCTCTTTTCTCCCTACCACAGCAATAGTGCTAATTCACACATTTAAATTTGGCTTTTACATTACATTTGATTTTAAATTAATACATTGGAAATGCATGTGTTTTTCAGTCATGTATGTTTGGTTCTGTTGGGCATGCAACAGATTTGTTACACAAATCTCTGCCTTTCTGATCTGCTCGCTGCTTGAATTATTGAACAAATAGTATAACTCAGCACAGAAGGAAGGTTTACAAAACACTGCTATATCAGAGCTGGGAGAGAATTTCCGTAATTGCTTTTTTAAAACTCTGGTTGAAACCTTAGCCATAAGAGGTAGGAGCAGAAAACAAACTCTAAAAATGCCTTCATTAAACTTTTGAAAATGGTTGGTCCTTCGGTTCAAGCTGCCCCATGCAAGCTTCAAGAGTGTAAGTTGATTCTAAAGCAAGGGATGTTGAGAGATTCTATTGTTACACCAATGGCAGATTTTTTGTTGTTGCTGATCCTGACCTCTACACAGACACACGCTGGATTGTTATTGCAATAGGACTGCTTGTGTTTTCAGCACTGAGCCCATGCTTGAAAATTTTTCTGGATTCTGCAGTCCATCAGAGGTTTAGTCTTTAAAGCAAGAATATGTTAAATGCATACCTCTTTGTCTCCCATTCTCTGCATGGCATCACCCAGATGAAAATAAAAGCGTCCATCATCTGTGCCAGGGTCACCAGACTCTAGTCCTTCCTAAAACCCCCAAAAAAAGTAGAATAGAAACTTCAACAGGACTTCTAAAAGAGTTCATTTGATTGCTGTAAATAGGCTGTCAATTATATGCAAGAGACAGGATATGAAATTGGCTATAAAATATAACCACATGGTATCCTGGAACATAGCTTGAATGAATACAACGCTTCAGTGAAAAGACATTGAGAAATGTTATCACTTTTCCAAATGCTATGGCCTCTCCCCTCAGTCCCTCCAAGACAGAGATGTATTCAGAGATGGACGCTTGCCCCTGACCCTATATATAC
Source organism: Hemiprocne comata (assembly GCA_020745705.1). Classification (NCBI taxonomy): domain Eukaryota; kingdom Metazoa; phylum Chordata; class Aves; order Apodiformes; family Apodidae; genus Hemiprocne; species Hemiprocne comata. The sequence continues at coordinate 126,059,763 of CM036587.1, forward strand.
ATACACAAGCATTTTAGAGAGCAAGATTAAGGTTTTATTTTGTGGTATTTCTTCCCAAACACTCAGGAGTATATCCAAGCCCTCTCTGGATTTTTCAAGAGCCTTAAGTTTGCATCATACTAACAAACTCAAAATAACTTGAAGCTCACAGCTGTGTACTTAGGGTTAAACAATAATAAAACAAATACTTTATGCTTAAGAATTGTTGAGTCTCAATGTACAAGCTTGTTCAGGTTGACAGGCAGTGATATAGCAATATAACTCCAACATGTAACTTAAACTGTGATCAGTATGCTTCTACCTTGGCATGTTTTATGCACTCCAATTTTATTTTTTACAGGTAAAATATTTACTGTAGGTGAGAAAAGAAAAATACCTTTAGATAGGGTATGCTCTCTGCAATCTTGTTTTCTGCTTTCAGGATGAAGCCATAATGTACTTTAGCAAAGCCATCATTTGGAGTGAGGCTTAGAACCTGTTTGAGAGTAGATGAATTAAATACTCATGTATGGGTCTATGAAAATAAACAAACCTGTGCACATATTCTTATCTTAGTGATTCAGTGACATTTTCTTCCATCACTGACTCTCAGACCAATCCTTGGCTTGGCTGTACTTTCTCTTCCCCATTCCATTTTTGCTTCTCCAGAAAAATCTATTACAAGCCAGACTTTGGAGTCTCAGAAGTAAAGTATCCCAACTGGAATCTCTGAACTGCATTATTTTCTTTCTCCCATCTCTCTCTCAGTTACAGCGTGCTACCTTACAGAATTAACACCATTCATTAACACTGAAGTTACATATCCCAGGTTTGACTAATCTGAAGGAAAGCAGCTACCTTTCAGCAAGTCTACAGCACAGTCATGGGAAGTGTAGTGTAGAAATACACCTGAAATAGTTTAGAGAGGTTTATACTGGTGGCAAACTAGTCTTGGTAAGAGAAAACAGTATGCTGTGGAGCATAGTGAGTGCAATTGAGAAAGATGTGAAGTAATTCCAGGGACCGCGCAGACCCTGGGAATGCAAAAGGCATTCTCAGCACTACAGTGAACTGTAGCACTCTCTGGAAGAGCTTACACTTTCTTGGCCAAGAGAAACCTGTCAAGGTCTGACACAATAGTAACTCAATGTGCTTTCACACTAGAAGGCGATGGATGTTCTTGTACAGTCATGTGCTGCTCTCTGGCCAAGACCTAGACCTAGTGTACTGAATCAACCTGAAAGATTCAGGTAATGTCTGAGTTATAACTTGACTTAAGTTTTCAGGAAAGGAAAAACCATAGGCAAATATCTAGAGATGGATATTCCATGAGGACTGTGAAAAAGAAAGATTCGTGAGTACAGGGACAGCTGTAGGAAAGGATCAGTGTTTGGGGAAGCATTTCAGGGAAAGGAGGTGTGAAGCTGGCTGGCCTGAGTTCTGAAACATACCCCCAACATTACTGAGATAATTTAAGTGCATTTGATCTGCCCCACGTAAGTGGAAAACTAGAGGGTGTCCTGGTCTGCTTTCCATCTCCACCTTTCTGTGATGTATAAATTCACACGGAAAAGACATGGGGTAATGAGTGCAAGTTATTCCTGGGGAGATCCCAATTGGACATCAGAAGAAAATTTTTTACTGTGAGAACAGTCAGACTTTCAGACAGTCAGACCACTTCCCCAGAGAAGTAGTGAAGTCCCCAACACTGGACACTTTTAAGTCTCAGCTTGACAAGGTGCTGGGCCATCACATCTAAACTGTGTTGCTCCCTAGAAAGGTTGGACCAGATGAACCTTGAGATCCCTTCTAACCCTGCATTCTATGATTTGTAGCTCTATATGATATCAATTACATGGTCAAGTTAATCTGTTGTTACACCTTTTCTCTCCTTAAAATAAGGGCAGATGGTCTTATGAGGACAGATCCTCAGTTTGGAAGGATCATCACAGGAGCCTAGCAGTGGTATTACAGAGGCTTGTAACTGCTGGACCTCTAGCACATCTGCTAAATACAAACCATGGACAGATGAGCAATTTCTCTTGCCATTTTTCAAGCTACTAAACTTATGCCATGGGTAAAATGTCTACATAAATTATGGCCATTTCTCTCTGCCTTTTCAAGTCATGTCTAACCTAATTCTTCAATCAAAATAATTACAAGCAAAACCATAACAAGTCCTCTGGGCCAATTTCTCAGCTTCCTCTAACCTTATTACAAACTACATCCAAGCAAAACCAAAATCAGCTCAATGTGAGTATAAATACCAGCTTCATTTCACTTATTTTTGCAGAGAAGAGCTACTATGAAGGAACAATCAATTTGAGAATCTGTCTGAAGTCCATAATATGATACATTACTAGCAAAGAGTGAACCTGGCAACTCATAGTAAGGATGAGCTTGATCCATAGTATTAAAATATGCTACCACCTTATGCAACTTATGTTTTTTGACTACAGCATTCTGTGTACAACCATTTTGATCCAAGAATCTGTACCTGCAGGGTAAAATAAAATGACTGACAGAAATATTTATTAGCCATAAAATTTCATTACGGTTCCTTTAACTAGAGGATAAAGCTATCTGATTAATTAAGATAGAATAGAGTTTTCTGTATTACAGTTAATTTAAACTATGCCGAGTTGCATTAAGCCATGATCTACATTCAGAGCCCCTAAAGAGAAGCGAAGAGATACAATCAGCAGAAATTACACTGGAAGTATTTAATGTAAATTGTATTACTCTGTTGCTGTTGCTGCATGCAATATTAATTATGTTTAGAAATAAGTTTTACTAAACTGCTCATAGCCCATTAAATATTATACATGAATATAGAAATTAACCTCTGGGGCTATCAATGGCTAATTAGCCAGGGCAGAGTACTGTGCTAATGTGGATATTCTGCTTTTGGTACCTGAGATAGTTCAATTAGAGCTGGCTTGTGCGTGTCTGTATAATGCTGCACTGAGCCATGCAGACATGCCTCAGCGTGGCAGGCAGAAAAAGTCCTACCAGCAGAGTAACTGGCCTTATAAATTTATCTTCCACTGTATTTTATGAGAATCGGTAGATCTTGGAAAACAAAAGTAGCTCTAAATTCTACCGGGACTACTTTTAATATTATGTTTCTGTGCCCCTAAGTTTAATGTCCAAAGAAAAGACTTCCATGTTAGGAAAAAACGAAATTGTCTCCAATTGGATGCCATTTTCCTTTTGTGGTTCAGCCCAAAGTCTGGCAAATGCATAACAGAAAAGTGTATTTTGTATCAGTTAAACTACACCACACTACAGCTGAACATACAAAATTCGATCAGAAGTTAAATGTTTATATGCATTGCTTCTGTACCTAAAAGTTACATTTAATCTAGTCTAAAATGGTATATACTCTAATCCCAAAGTAGGGATTTGAAAGTGCCTGTGAAGGGTCCAGCTGGTTGTCTCTGCTTAGCTGATGCTTAACACAAACTGATAACACTGAGTTAAGATAAAATGTTATAGCAGGAAGGAGGGGAGGACATCGGTACCTTTTTGCCCAAGAATCTAGCAGATTCCCAGGAAATAGGAAACCTGGAGCCTAGATTCTCCTGCAAAGAACAGTGTTCCACTACTTGGGAACTTGCTTGAGGAGCAGAAACAACTACCACATAAGAAATTAGACAATGATGATGAAAATGGGATCAGAGGGGAATCAGCAAAAAGCTGAGCCTTCAGTTGAACAAGGGGTACATTCTCTTGAGGATGTGTTCTGATCTCTGCTTTCTCTTCTAGATGTTCATGCCTTCAGCAGTAAAGAACACCAAAGTGTATGAACATCCTTACAGTGGAAAACAGAACCAGGATTCCTAAATATTGGAGGCATCTAATGTGCAGCAGTAAGTTCATGTTACTGTCTGTGCTCTGTCATGGTTTTCTATCAAATGACTAATTTGTCCTTCACTACTGAGAAGAAGGATTTAATCACATCACAGAAATTTCCCAGATTTTTCAAAAATCAGTTGAAGAGGAAGATATCTCCTGGAGACCCCCAAAACCACTCTTCACAGTTTGCCCGTTTCTTTATTGACTATGCCCAGAGCCTGAGCACCTATGGTAGAAACTCCAAACCAATGACTTTCTAAATACGTATTGCAACAGCTGAATGAAGCACTCAAGAGAAGAACATATGGCCCTTGAGCATTCTGCCCAAAATCATGTAAAAAGCCTTCAGTATAACCAAGAATAAAAGCAGGTACACATGAGCTTCTCCCCCTTTCTTTACCTACATTTCCTTTCTTGAAATTCTTCATGTAAATTTATCCTGAACTACAACAAAGAAAAAAAAATTACATTACTGTGTTGGAATTCAGCCTGAGGAATAGACAAAATATGGACAAAACCCACATGATTAAAAAAAAAAATCCAACTCCTTTTAAAAGTTATCTATTTGTTGCTCTTTTACAAGGACAGAACATCACTATGATCTATTCTATTTCAGTGGCTAGTGAACTGCAAAACAGAGTAATTACACTGGATGAAGTCTATGGAAGCATGGGAAACTATATTAAAAGTAAACCAGTTCATATTTTGCATATCTGTTTTTAATCAGAGCAGTATGCACTTCTTCTGAAGTGTATCAAATTCAGTATCAAAGTAATTACTTCTTCCATTTATAAAAAGTCCTGTGGTTATTGATATTAAGAAATTCTAACATCTATAGTGTTTGCAGCAAAATACTGAAAAATTGCAGAGGAAAATCTTGCCCCAAAAGAGTATGTTTTTGTTTTTTTAAATTCCTTGCCATTTGAGGAGGTTAAGTTAATATATTCTATCTTTAAAAGCTGATATTTCCAGTCCTCTGGGAAATTCTGACAGCAGGCTAAAGATTATTGAACAAAAATGTTTTATGGAGGTACCTACAAAGTAGCTGAAGTAGCAAAGCAAACGTTATTCTGGCAATATCTGAAAGTATCAGAGGAGCTTGAGAAAGATATGGTATTATCAGGGTTTGGCTCCTGCTTCCAACCATGTGGTTGAATGTCCTTCTCTTTGAGAAACTACCCGAGATGAGAATTCCCCCTCAGACTCCCAGATGTGGGGGACAAAACAGGGCCTTTATTCTCAGGAGGTGGTACTAATCATGCTGACTTATTCTCAGTTTACATAACCAGCCAATTAATGTACTACACCTGCACTAAAAAAGCACTGCAACAAGTGTGCCAGCATCAACAAGACCATCTACCATCAGGTGCTGACAGCTTGTGCTTTCCCAGTGACATTACACTCCACATCTGTCAAGAGTTTCCAGATGTTAATGGGGTTTCTAGATGATAGAAGCAGAGTGGCCCTTCCTGGCAGTGAACTTTCCCCAGCTTGATAACCAGGACAGCAATATAGATCCAATGAACTTCCACTCTACAAGCATCATGAAAGAAAAACAGAATTTAGGCTGCCTACAAAAATAATGAAAAAACAAAGGTTAAATAGCTAGGTTGAGTACTGACCTACTTTATCACATGCTTAGAGATGGTGTACCCGTAAAGAAACAGGCTTACTACTGCTTTCCATGTCTTACAGATAAGGTTATCTTTTATACTATGCATTACATCTGTATGAGTTGTGCACATATTCCAAACCTGGCCACTAGAAAGTACAAGAAACCAAATACTATTAAGCATCTGAAAAACAACTGCTCTTCTCTGTCTGTGACGAAAAACATTAAGCATAACAGTATCAGGAAATATGAATTAATATTAGAAGATAATTAAGAACTGCACCAGAACAAAATCATACCTGCATTAACCTTTCAAAACCAGACATGCAAAATGTTTAACAACTAAGAAAGCTAAATATCTTTAGAATGAGCATATGAATGCAAATCAATTTTTTCCTCAGCTGAAATGGAAGCTCACCTCTTCATATACTTTCTTGGCACTGTTGTTATCTCCTATCAAGAGGTAACCAACACCAAGGTCATTCTTGAATGAAGTATCACTGGGAAACAGCTGAACTAATTTCTGTAGAGTAATCAGGGAACCTCTCATGCGGCCTAATTTGATGGAACAAAACTTAATTACAACTACAGATATGAGTAACAGTACTAAGATGCTTACACAACATCTAAGAAAACACAAATCAGGGCCAGGTGTTCCACTTTCACGCAAAGATCAAGACGCAGAACTTTAAACAGATAACGTTTGTCTGGATAGCAGTATATTCAGCTGCTTGGTTGTCACTGGAGGTGTAGGCATGCACGGAATATTTCAGGAAATCACGGGGAATGTGTATCATGCAGTGTTATGGCAGCCTCTAGTGGAGACCTGCTCACAGTGCAGCAGTAACATTAAACCTGGGTTGCCCGTTCATAGATGTCACCACTGTTCGACAAAACTAGGTAAACACATAAAAATAAACTTGGTCTTAATTAAGTAATTAAACACGTTTCCAGAGCTAAGCAATAGTTCCACTATATTTCCATTACGAAATTAATCATGCTTTTTTTGCTTAAAATTAAGTATGCCTCTTTGACTTCCTAGATGAAGGTCTTGCTAAGGAAGAGCAAGATCAAAACAAGTTGGTATTAAAACCCAACCCATGGGAACAGAACTCTTTCTGCACCAAAGGTGACTGTGCCTCATATTCTAATCAGCACTTCTCATACATCACAGAACTGATATCTAAGCTTTTGGATGTTACCCCTGAGTTCAATTCCATTCTTGTCTATGTTCACAGAAAGTTTATTCTGGATATGTTCACTCTGTGAATGCCATTAATTTCCTCATGATTTCTCAGGCTTCAGTAGAAAAACAACATTTTCTTCATCCTCTGTCAATAAAGTTTTTCTGACCACCTCTCATCATAGCACCTATGTGCACTGTTGCCTACTGGCACTATTATGATACAAGTAATTATATAGACTAGTTCCCTAGAAATGTTTTAAAAAACTAAAAAGTATTTTTCAGAAGCATGTAAGAGATTAGGAACACAAGTCCTAATGAAAACTGAATGGAATTGGTGCTTTTAAGCCGTTAGTGATCTTTTGAAAGTCTTGCTCATGCAACTTCCATAATTTTTTACACCATCTTCAAATCTTACCAAGAAACTGCTGTCTGTCTGCTTCTCGTTTCAAGCTCAGTTTTATCAAATCTGAAGGGACATTTGGCAGACTAACCACTTCATCATAGGTGTTGATGGCTTTTTGCAGCATCTCATTACTTCTCATTTTCTCAGCTAAGTCATCTTCAGACTAGAAGGAATCACAAACCCATTATTAGAACACTTAATAATCCATTTCTAAAAAATATCTTTCCTTAGAAGACAAACTATGCAATTGTTAGGCTATGGGACTAATTTTAGAGTTACCTTTGATCTATATAATTTTGCCATAACAATGAAAATCTTATTTAGTTGTGCTTTATGGTAAGGCAGATTATTTTTACTGTTAATTCTTGTTTCCTGCATACTGTTTGAATTTGTAAGTAAGAGAAAACTTGCACCCTAAACATAAACTAACACAGATTTTTGGTTAACATTTGTAGAATTTCTGCTTTTGAAAATAAATAAAGCAATCTGTTTTAATAATATGGAAGAAATGCAAATTATTTCCAACAGAGTATTTGCACAGTAAGTCCCACACTGGCAGCAATACAGAGATCAACACATACCAACAAACATTTATTTCTTTTACAAATTTATTTACAGTCTTTCTTCGAAAACTAATTTGGAATTGGTATTACTCTTGCATATGTTGATGGAATCTACCCTAGAGCTCTATCAGAACTTAAATTTGTTCCTTAACATCAAGAGAAGACCAAGGGATATATGAGATCCCCACTGTGAAATTACAGCTTCAGTGAAGCCAATGGAAGCTGCTACCGATTTCACCTGTGGTATGGCATTTTAATCATTTGTTTCAGCAGCTGAAAAAAATAAGTCTATATCTCTAATGCTGAATTTTTGCAGCATTACTTTGAATTGTTTATACAACTGCATGCATTTTCATGTGTTTAATGCATTCTTCCCAAATACATCTATTTGTATTGGCTTATGTTCTTTCTTAAGTCAATGAGCAGAGAAACGTTCATTGCAAGTACTGGGGGAAGAGTGGCTGGAGAGCAGCCCGGCAGAGAGGGACCTGGGAGTGCTGGTGGACAGCCAATTGAACATGAGCCAGCAGTGTGCCCAGGTGGCCCAGAAGGCCAATGGCATCCTGGCTTGTATCAGGAATAGTGTGGCCAGCAGGAGTAGGGATGTAATTCTCCCCCTGTACTCAGCACTGGTGAGGCCTCACCTCGAGTACTGTGTCCAGTTCTGGGCCCCTCACTTCAAGAAGGATGTTGAGGTGCTGGAGCGGGTCCAGAGGAGAGCAACAAGGCTGGTGAAAGGACTAGAAGGAAAGTCTTCTAAGGAGAGGTTGAGGATGTTGGGGTTGTTTAGCCTGGAGAAGAGAAGACTCAGGGGGGACCTCATCACTCTCTTCAACTACCTGAAGGGAGGTTGTAGGCAGGTGGGGGCTGGGCTCTTCTCCCAGGCAACCAGTGACAGGACAAGAAGGCATAGCCTGAAGTTGCTCCAAGGGAGGTTTAGGTTGGATATTAGGAAGCACTTCCTCACGGAGAGGGTGATTAGACATTGGAATAGACTTCCCAGGGAAGTGGTGGAGGCACCGTCCCTGGATGTGTTCAAGGAAAGGCTGGATGTGGCACTAGTGCCATGGTCTAGATGGTGTGGTGGTGTTGGTCATAGGCTGGACTTGATGATCTTAAAGGTCTTTTCCAGCCTTTGTGATTCTGTGTGTGATTCTGTGTGTGATACTGCAGGTGCAGAAGCTCTTACTGGTTTACTTCACTGCTGTATCAGACACACATATTAAATCAAACAGTTTCAACTGTATATGCTGTAGTAAGTAGTTAATACCTGGAATCTTTTTGCACTCCTGTGCTTTACTTTTTTTCCTCAGGCTACTCTGAAACTGAGTATGGGAAATATCAAACAGTAGGTTCACTCAGGCAAACTTGGTTTCAGAGATAACTTCAGAAATAATTTTGAAGAGATTATTTATTTTTCTTATGTACAATCCCTAAGAAATTTGCTTTTCTTTTTTTTGAGGAAATTGCAGGGTAAAGAATATTAAAAGATACATAAGCAAGAGGCAAAAATTGTCAGCATAACATCTGCGAAAATTCTCCAGTACAGATGTTATGTATCATATAAGGAGGTTTAAGTTCTCTATATTCTTCTTTTCAGGCTTAAAGGGGTTAATGATTTCTACAGAAGATTTTTTCATCTGGCCTGATCAAAGCTCTAGAAATCACATTGGGAATGGCTGAAATTTCTGAAAACCACTTATAATGATGAAACCTTTTGTACAATTGTTTTAAAAATAGTTGCCTTTTAAAGCTACTAAAAGATCCAGAAAAACAAATCCTTGTGTCTTATTAGAAACTGAATCTACAAAAATAGCATGTAATGTTGGTTAATGGTTCATAGAAAGAGAGAAATACATTCTTATGGTGAATTCCTGGCCTTTACCTTTCCCCTTCTCTGCAGTTTTACCTTTAGTTAGTGTGGAGAGATAGCAAATTTGAATGTGTTGTGTTGGTATAAACACCCACTTAAAACTAATACAGTGTTACAATATAAATCTTAAGAATAATCCATCTGTTAGTGAAATCCACAATTTTCTCATTCCTTCATACAACTTCAACTTACATACACAGGTTTCAATAAATTGTCAATGGTCACATTCGGTAAAGAGACTTGTATAAGCCTACAAAGGCTACTGAAAATGGAAATGAGTTTATAGCTGTTTTTATACATTCCCAGAAAGTGTATGCTACTTGTTACTTCAGATCTTGGTCCCTAGGACCTTTTAAGCATTACTAGAGTAGCAGGCCATAGTTACTAATTTTTGTAAAGGGACAAAGTTTTGACACTGGGGGAAATTCTAAATGAGAGTAAGCTTCACAGTTGGCTTCAGTGATCTGCCTCCCTCCCTTAAAGCAGTGAGCTAATGAGGAGGCAGGAAACCTTCTCTTAGAAATAATTAGAAGATTCATAAAAAAGGTTAATATTAAAAGCATATGTTAACAGAGGTAAGTCCATCACAGATATGAACCAAAGTGGTCTCCTACTGTAAGAAGGCAAATAGTTCAGCAGATTAACCCTCACATAGAGCACTGAAGTATTTGGTCTGCTATGTATTCACTGCTTCAGTGACAGGCTTTTTGGATAATCATAAATTTGGTTTTGGCCTGACTCTTACTAATCAAGCAACTGGTTGTGACTCCAAGTGCCTCATTAATAGTGTAACAGTACAATTCTCTTCTACAGTGAGGGTTACACTTTCCTCATCTTGATTAACAGGAGTTCAAGCAGTCTTTCATTACACCTAGTGCAGTAGGATTATCCTACTATTTATGAAAATGCAAGGATTATCCTCTTCTGAGATATCCCAACATGTCTCAAAAGAATGAAATGCAGAGCTTATTTTCCAATGCTTGCTTTTTTTCCTTTTTTTTTTTTTTAAGGGAACACCTGAAATAGAACTCACTCCACAAGAAAATGCTAATAAAGCCTCCCTGCATAAGAGTTTGTGTTATCCTTTAATACCCTTATATAAAACATCCAAATCCCCTTCCCTATTCCCAGTAAGCAAAAAGCAGCATTTAGCCCAGAGCTGAGAGATGCATTGATTTATCAGCTGCAGCAAACAGTCAGTAACAGCTAAGTTCTGCCTGTTATTCCTGAACTGGGGCATTAGTTGGGATTTATCTCTTACCGTTCATCTGACAGTTTTCATGACAACTAAAGGATGTATCTTATTTTTATGTTATTTACAATACTCCCCACTAGGCTAAAGTTAGACAAAAGCTCACAAAATAATTGGGGAAGGATAGAGGACTGAAACAGATTTAATGACAGATCATATAACTCTTTTTTTCCCTAGGAAATGTCCATAAAAATGAAGTCTGACTGGGGTTTAGAACTCCAATGTTAAAAAGGTTTTAACATGAACATTTTATCTTTTTTAATGTTTATAGCTTTTTTTTAGTACCTGTGCTTTCCCATATCTTGCTCGAGGACTCTGTGGATATTGACTCACTAATGCTTCAAAGGCCCTTAGAGCTTCTTCAACTTTTCCCTGGAAAGCAGAGATATTTATCAGCAATTCTATCTAATAAAAATGCTGAAGGACACATGACCTAATAACATATTAGTTTCTCCCATTAAAAAACAAAGATAAACCAAAAAAATGCAGATGGAATCCACAGTTTTCACTCATATTTTTTGTTGGGACTGCCTGCTTATTTAAGAGAAATTCGTTGTCATTATTTATGAAACAATATTATCTCCTTTCCACGCTTAAAATGAATGAATAGCTTTGGTCTTATTTTACTCACTTTCACTTTGTTGATGGGAAGAAATGCTGAGATAACAATAACCTGTCTATATAAAAATGTAAAGATTCTATTGTTAACACCACCACCCAACCTGAATGCAACAGAGAATAGAAAGGAAGTTCTGGACACGTGGAAATTTCCTCTCTGTACACCTCATATGATGAACAGTACCATAACTGCTGTTCTTCCAGGGGAAATACCATAGACTCATCCATAGTGTATGGCTGTTTCCTCCCAATGTTTTGCCCAACAATATCCCTCAGGATACCTCACCTGTGCTCTGTCTCTCTTCCCTGTGGCATACAAAGTCCGAATGTAACTATGGCATTCTCATGATTGATGCTGACCAGCAGGTAAGGATGGAAGTTGAGAAGAACCAGCTGCACTGTTAAATAGAAGCTAAGCACGGCTGGACAAAATTTGGCATCAGATTTTACTGCCACTTGCAACTCTTACAGCTCTATAGAGTGGACTATTATACACAACTGTCTTGCTATCTTCAAATATTACGTATGTCTGATCTGTTACTAAAATTATCCTGCTTCCTACAAGATACCATGATTGTCTGCAACTCACCAAGAGGCACAGGCAGGAAAAGAGGTTCAGCCGACTGCCACTTTAGGCTCACCAAAAGTTCCTGTTACACCTTTCTCTGAGCAAACAGTTCTTTGGGTAACAAGAAGCATAAAAATGCTTTTTACTTTTGCATTCTCACACATAAACAAGGCTCCTAGCGAAGAGCAGCAGTTGGGGCAGCCTAAGTTTAGTGCTGTGTCTGTAGTAGCCCTTCCGCCCTGTAATAGACCTACAGAAACTCTGAGGCTGCATGGATGGCAATGTAAACCTAAAACTGTACAGTGAAATCTTCTGAAAAATCAAGAATAATCCTACATCTGCAGTGGCTAAAATGGCTTTTATTGTACTGTACTGGAAAGTGTATTTCGTTGCTCACCCATCTTAAATCCAGGACACAACAGTGTATTGTTCTCCATGTGCTAGGACTGTCTGTGAGGCATATAATTTTTTACAAGATTTACATGAAAAAGACTTAAGGTCTCTCATTTCCAACGCAGTCGGACTAAGTCACATAGTCTTGCTTCAGTACTTAAACTCACGTGTGGAAAATGGACACTTCTGCAAAGGTCTTGTTTTCTAACACACTCAAATAAAAAGATAATATTGGAAGTTATCAGGGAAGATGACTGAAGAGCTTTTGTTTATTGTCGGGTTTTTTGTTTCTTTGTTTTTCATACTTCAGTTATTAATTCAGAACTGGCAAAATTGTCTTACTGATGCTAAGGTCTTGCTGCCACTGGTGAGAAGCAGTAACATCTGCTTCGTGCTCTAGGCAGCTGTACAGAAGCAGACACTCACAGGACACACGCAGAATCCCAGCGGAAACAACGCCTACTACAAAGATTTGCACCTAATGCTCAATGTAAGTGAATACTTACTGAGAGATCCATACTAACATCCTTATACTATTTAACTTTTCTGATAATACTTGACTTCAGTTCTCTAACAGACAACAGCAACAGTACAGAACTAACCGTGTTCCATGTGATTGATTTAAGCATTTTTTGATGACAGGAATTCAACAGTTAAGCTAAATATTTTCAAGGTTAAAGGTGAGCTTAAACTGGCATGAAAAAACATACCTGTATAACTTTAAAAAAATTAAGATAACTACCCAGCAGAAATTAAGCTTGAAGGACAAACATGCATTGAATATTTAATTTTTAAAAGTTAATTTCACAGAAAGTAATCTAAAAGTAATTAATCTTTTTCTAAATTAATCTTTATTTCACTAATTTTTGCCCACTGTCTACAGTCCTGAGTGTAACACTCAAAACTTACTTTTTTACGTAGTTTTTCTGCAGCATCTAGTTCAGCTTTAATGGTCTTATCAAACTTGTTTAAGAGCTTTGGCTTCTTCTTCTTTTTAGCTAGAAGAGATTTAACACCCATACAGTTCATTAATTCTTTCATATTTCATAGCAATTGTTTGGAGTAACCTTTAACTAGCAACTAGTACTGTGCTAGTAAAGCACAAGACTGTCAAATAAGGCAGTTTCAAAATACACTGAAAAGAAATTGAGTTATTGCTTATTACAAAGTCCCATATGAAAAAGCAATCTTCAGTCATTCAAACTGAGTAACTTTACAGTATAAAGCTTTTGATAAACTGTTTTTCATCTCGTATAGTCAAGGATTTTTTCCAAATGGTCAAAATGACACAGAAGAACAAACAGAACTGCCATTTTTCCCCATTTCTAAAGGTATTACAAAAAATACTATGTTCGTAATTTCTGAAGTTGTACCTATATATGTCTACTTCTTTGTCTGAAGCAATGAAAAGAGTTGATAGAAATCATAGTTACTCAGGGTAGGAGGGACTCAAAAAGCCACGTAGTCCAATTTTCTGCTGAAAAACAGGTTCAACACTGAAATGTCTGATAAAGACCTCTTTAAGTGACCAAGTTTCCACAGCTTAGCAAGCTATCACACAGTAGCAGAGCAGGAGCAGTATGTAGCAAACCAGTCTTGAAGTAAATTGTGTAAAGCAAAATGCATTCAAAGCAAATTGAAGTAAATTGTGTCAATTTAAATAGCTATTTGCTTCATAGCAGTTCACTCTTAAACAATGTCTGTTTGGTTGCACTAAAAATATTAGATATTAAAAAAAAAAGCAGATACACTACTGAAGGATATGACTGCAGATAACTGCTTTTCTCCACATTTGCTATAGCTAAACTTTGCTTTTGAACTTCATTAAAAAAACCCTCAACTTTTCTGACACGAGCAAGGGAAATATATATTGGCTGATACCGGTATCTACCTGCTATGCATATCTGTAATTAGTAACACTTATTTTTAGCTTAAATTATGCATTACTGTTTTTCCCTTCTATGGATAGCAAGTCATTATTAGCATGAAAAGAAGTAAAATCATTATTTTCTCTGCAGAAGTTGTAGGAGACTGCAGGACTGCTGTAACTGGTACGTGTAAAACTAAATCCAGACACCATACAGCTTAACATCACAAGACTGCTGTAAGTATTTTGGATAACAAGGTATTGTAACTAGCCATGTTTTGTTCTGCTTCCCAAGTCCTCAGGTGCACTCATCAAGAATGACAAGAGCCACCACATGCTAGAAGCAGCTGTGCTCATCATGCATTACATTATACTTTCTAAGACTCTGATCCTAGACAGAGCTTTAGGCAAATCACTTTGTATTTGTTAAACCTCAGAGAAAGACCAATGCCTTAGCTAATGCTAAACCAATACTAATCCCATCCAAGTATAAGAGGATCTCATGAGTCTGAGCTGCTTCTGTACAAGATAAAAACAACCCCCTGCCTACCTTTGGTTCTTTCTGTGTAAAACTTTTACTATAATTTTCAACACTGAACTCAGACAGCTCTGCAGAGTATTTTTCTTACATTACCTTTATAAACTACTCTGCAGCTTTGGTTAAATAGATGCTATTGCTTTTCTGGAGCAGGGGAGAAATAGAATATAAGCAGGATTAAAGCTACCCAACTCAATTCCATTTACTTACTCAGAAAGGTTGTATGAAGCTTAATATATACATGTATTAAGAACTATAAAAGAATGGTACTAAAGAAGCAGTTCATTAGGATTATAATATCCCTGTTGATCCTTCTTGTAATACAACTGATCGTAATTTTCCAAGGCATTAGCTACAAAGAAGTTAAGAAGGAAAAAACTGTCTGACATGCAGGAGTTTACTTTTTCAGCATAAACCACCAAATAGCATACTTCAATATAATAATTTTGTTCCACTAAAAACTTCAAGTTTTCATTGTACCCTATGACTTGAAATTAAGCATTTGTACTGAAGCACACAATAATCCACTTAAGGAATGTAGTTATCATGGAACTGATCAGAGATGCTTTGCTTTTCTTTTTAAAATTATAACAACATAGATGGTTTTCATGTCCTTTGTTCATTCCCCATAGATAGTATCATAGAAATGCATTCCAATCTCTGGCCAATTCCAGTCTTGCTAGGTCTTACTTTAATATTACACATTTCATAAGAAAGTGATGTCTTTACTGTGTTTTCATGCAGTTAATGATGATAATGGTTAAGGAGCACAGCACTGGCTCTGTTCCAAATGCTCATACCCCTTGAATCCAGCAAAACTCACAGAACCAGCTCTCACCATGAGAGCAAGAATCCCTTCACTCCAGACCTTGAGTCCACAGTGCCTAATAAGTATGGTCAGAAGTTTCTGACATAACATCACTGGGCCTGAAAAGAACAATTCATAAAATGCAAAAGGTTTGTTGGGTTTTGTGGTATTTTGTTTTCTTTTCCAAAAATATGCCAGCTCAGTTGCTTAGGAAATAATTGCTATTTCTAAGGCCTGGCTTGCTTAACAGTAGGTGTTGATGAACCCAGAAGCTTCAGCTCAAGAAGCCAATAAAAGCAAGTGTCCCTGAGGACTTCTTAGGTTGGTTGAGCTCACAGTTGCTATGTGGAACTGTCATTTGTTGTTAGCAGGAAAACTGAGGCATGTCAGTTTCTCTGGCTACGTGATCCAGGGAGCTACCAGCTGGACGTCACCACCAAACACTTGATTTCTTCCTGTTATGTAAGTAGGAGGCTGTACATAGAAGAAACGATGTAAACCGCAACTAAAATGTCAATTCTCACTTCTTATGGCATGAATGAAAAACTTCATCTAAGACTGGCCATTTACAGAGAAACTGTGCATTCATGGAAAGGCATGCAGTCACTTGGCCCTTTTCCAACTCTATAAGCATGGCGACAGTGAGGTTCCTTCAAGGCAAAGGATAGCAACTTTGCCACCCACCAAGAAATTCTTACTGCCTGTGGGACACTGTTCCCACAATTCCTTCGAGTTTACAAGGAGATGAGGCAAAGAAAAAGGGAATGGAAATCTTACAAGTCTGTGACACAAAGATCTGACATCTTTCCCCTCCTATCTGACTTAGGTGATGTGTTGGAAGAACCTTTTTGCCATACTCCACTACAAAAGAAGTATTATCTTCCCATGTTTAGTACAATTATATATCAGCTCTAGACCAGCAGGAGATCAATATGAAAAGCTGGAAAGGAGCTTATTATTATTATTCAGCTGCTAGGCACCAACATAACACAGTAAACATTATATAACGAGCAATCATTTTCATATCCCATTCTACTCCAATGTTAAAGGATTCACCAGGGAGCTTTCAGCCTAACCATCAAACATTCCTCTATATTAACCACATAGCCTGCTATCTCCCTGCAGGGGTATTTTAATAAATTATCCATTGACTCCTTCTAGTGTAATAATCTTTTAACAGATGTGACCAAATATATTAAATTCAATGTTACAAAGAACTTAACTTATCTGTTTTCAGAGGGAAAAAACACGTAATTTTCCTTCAATGACTTACGCATTTCAACATGTAGCTGAAATAACGAACCATCACACAACCACTAGGGTGATTTGTAGTCAAAATCTGTTTAAACATTAAAATGGTAATAATTCTTTTATATATCACGCTACAGTCTTACAAGAGTAATACTGAGGATTTGCTGTAATGGTGTTGGATGTAAGGATGGGCTTTCTATGGAGGATTGCTGTAGACTCCCTCAGAGAAAACAGTTTCCACTGTAAAAGCAGCAAGCTAGGAAGAAGCCTTACAAGAAACTCCATGCTCGTTCTTTCTGTTGGAGAACAAACAATGGTCAGTGATGATATGCAGTCTCATACCTCCCTTCTGTATTAACATACAGACAAGAAGGAAAAAGAAAGAAAACAAAACTGAAAGAAAAATATTTTTCAAGTTGTAATGTACTAAATGTGCACTGAACTTAATAGCCTGCAATGTCGTTCAATGAAAGATGATGAAATAGCTGATTTATATACCTATTCTGGCATATGAAAATTAAAATACCAGACTTATTTTATGTTTTATGTTGAAAGGCATCGTGTCATCACCAAAAGCAGTGACAGTCTTTTTCTACAAAGGACAGAGAAATATCTCGTGAAAAACAATGAATGCACTGCTAGATCACAAGAGCATCATATGAAAAATAAGGAAAAGTAACCAAGTTATTAAAGGTGATCGAATCACTTACTTTTGAAGAATGGTTTAAAAATACATTGTCTTTAATTGTCAGGGGAGGGGGAAACACTACATATGAATAAGCAAGAACAAAGGGGAAAAGGCAGCAGTAAAGACTTTGCCACTGGAAGAGAGGTACGTACCACTGTAAAAAGTAGCTATATACAGATAAAAAGAGTAATTTTCTCTATCGCCAGAGTCAGGAAAAGGAATAAAAGGCTTAAAATTGCTATGGCAAAAACTGTGGCTTGAACATCCAGAACTAGTATCTATGAGCAAGCACAGCAGAACAGATTGCTGAGGGTAGTTGGGGAATTCTAATTACTGGAAATCTGTAAGAACAAGTAGTATAAGTTTTTGCCAGGAACGATGCACACAGTTTATAAGGCCTCTAGTCAAAAGAATAGACAAAGTAAGCTTCAGGGTCCCACCTAGTCTTATTTTCTACAGTTTCTCTAATATACTGCTCTATGTTGATGTGCTTTAGTGCCAAGACTATAATCACACAGAGAACTTCCATTCTCTCATTTGTTAATTAAAGAAATGCCCCAGAAGCTCACTGTGCCAGTCGTCACTGTGACTGAGATCCCTCCTGGCCCTATGCCAGCAACAGAATATTGAAGTTCAAAATTAAATGGATGAGTTGGAGGTTATAGGATTTGTCCAACAATCATGCTTTCATGTTCTGCAGCTTCTACTCACCCATTAAGCTTCTTTTCATCTCCTTTCTCTTTCCTTCTCCTGTCATCCTCTTCTCCAACCTCTCCCCTTATCAACCTTGATGCCCTACAACATTTCTCCTTCATGTCTACATTTGTTCACCATCTGTTTCTTGGTCCAGTTCTTCCTGTTTATTGGCAACTTGCTCTCAGATACCTGTCTTCTGCCACACGCTTGTTGCTCATGACTTTCTTCAGAGGTCTCTTCCCTTAAACTCCATTGCCATAAAACCCTGCTGCTGACCATCTCCTCTACTGCTACTCCCTGTCTCTTCTGCATACTTCAGCAAATGATGAGGGCTATAAGCAGTCAAGAAAGTGACCCAAGGAAAGATGAATGCAAGTGACAAAGCCTCTCTGCTGTCCCATCATTTACAAGTGCCCCACACCAAATGGTGGTAACAGAACCTAAGTATACCCTTGCAAGAAACACTTCACCTGTTTCTACACATGATGCAGCACTGTGTTAATTAACTGCAAATTTTCACAGCCTGAGCAAGAAGCAATACAACTGCTTGGCTCAGCAGCAGAACCGGATGGCAGAGATCTCTGCTCTCTAGCTAGAAGTTCATTAATTTCATTATCACTTGTGATTGTCACCAGTGCAGTGACAGCTTAAAATGAAGGCAACTAAATTTAGGTTTCTCTATGTAGACACCTAAACTCTGCTGTAATCTTTAGAAATCCAGTCGTTACAGTCAACGGAGCCTAAAAAGCAAGTTCAGGACAAAGTAAAAACCTACTAGGTGCTTAGCTGAAGGCTCCACTGACTGTATAGATGACTACTGTATATAAAGCAGTTTGGACACCACATCAGCCCATGAAGCCACATGTCCTTGCCTTGAGCTGGAACAGAATCCCACTCAGGTTGTTCTCCCCACTCATTGACATTCCTGTTAGATGACAACTCTTTTGGCCAAAGACTGTTTGGAAGCCAGTAGTGTGAACACGGGACGACTCAGGGAAATGGTTCATTCTTTCCTTCCAACACCTGATCTCACTGACAGTTTCAGAGTTGTGAATGAATAGCATCAGAGGAAATCCTGCTCAGGTCCAAAGATCTAGCCAGAATATGCCATCTGCTTTGAGATACAAACAGGGATGGAAAACAAAATTCAGTGGTCAAAGTAAAATGTTTCTTTACTGATGACTATTAGCCAGCATGTGCACATGTGAGATAATGTTTTGTAGGTGTTAATACTACATGCTCTTGCAGATGAAAAAATATACTCTAAATTTGCAATAAAAGCTTCTTCTTTTTTTCATTTAAACACTGGGAAAAGTCTAAGAAATCAGTGCAAAATACATCTTGTGAAGCTACTGAAACTTTTCCTTGAAACCTTCCAAAATAATTTTTTAGAAAGGCATTTCCAAAGTGGGTTTTCCCAATGCAAATTTTCAACTTGGTGGTGTAACTTTAGAAAAGCTGTAAGAGATTAAAACCACTTTTTTTTTTTCATTAAGTAACTGTCCAGACAAATACTATCAGGCATATAATTTTGTAACTTCTATGTTGATTTTATTCATAGAATTATGATGCAAATTTCTTGATACTTTACAACTTTTAATGCAAAAAGATGCCTATAGAAATAACAATCAAGGAACGAAGCTCTTCTAGAATTTTGTAGACGCACATCCTCAAATGATCAAATGCCTGTATTGTCCTACACAAATGAGCAGAAGGCAAGGCTTGAAATTGGTGTAAAGTGTGAAGTAATTATGTTAATGTGGTAAGTGTATCCAAATCACTCGCATGAAGTAACAAGGAAAAACATATGGAAAAAAGAGTGATGACTGGTACACAGCAAAAAAATTGATTACATCTGACCATAAGTCCACAGCAATACAGAACAAACTGGTAGAAACATTAAGTCAGAAATACCTAGCAATACTTCTGTAATGGTGTAAATGAATCCTCTCTAGCCTTCACAGAAGAGGGGAAAAACCCCACCTGCTCTCCATTTCACATTTTCATCTGAAATAGAAAACAAGTAGCCAGGCTAAGGAAAATCTCATCCTCCTGAAAGAGCAAACACCACTGACCTGACTGATTAGACATCAGCCTGATGTCCCAAAACAGTTAATACTTTTAGTAGCCAGAATTGGACAAAAAGATTGAATACTATAATAATTTTCTTTCATTATTAATATACTTCCTTAATGGCTACTTCCTAGAAAAAAATAGTGGTTCTCTCTTAAAACCAGTATGTATTTTCATACACTTAAAACAAATCATCTCTCATTCCTGTGTCTTGCAAAAAAAATGGGAGCAGACACTTTACAAGTCTTTGATTTTATTCTGACACAACAGACATGTCAGGAAGAAGGCCACCACAAACTGTGAGCTTGTTAGCTGATGTGCAACTGTGGCCAAGAAGAAATCTCAACTGGGGGTAGCTCAGGCAGTTTTCCACCTGTTCTTGCTGCCCTTTCCTCCCCTTCCTCTGTCTTTTGCTCTCAGCAGTAACTATTCCCTTTCCTAAGCCCTCTGCTCCTTTTCTTATTCTCAGAGACGTTGAAAAAGCATGGAGTGGGAAGGCAGGCTTAACTCCTGCACTGGAGCTTGGGACCTTGGTCCTGTCATGTGCATTGATAGGGATGACTGGCTTCTCATTGGTTGGCGTAACTTACAGGTCTGGGAGGAAGGGCAGCTTCCATATAGGGTGAACTGTCTTGCCTTCACGTTTGGAACCTATACTCTAGGATTCGTAGTTGATGGAGAGGGACAGTAGCCTCCTCTGTGATTAAGCCTGAAGTTGCACCAGGGGAGGTTTAGACTAAATATTAGGAAGAATTTCTTCACCAAAAGAGCAGTCAGGCACTGGAACAGCCTGCCCAGGGAGGTGGTGGTGTCACCATCCCTGGAGGTATTCAAGAAACATGTAGATGTGGCACTTCAGGGCATGGTCTAGCGGGCATGGTGGGTTTTTTGTGGGTTGTGTGGTGTTGTTGGCTTTGTGGGGTGTGTGGTTATGGTTTTGTGTGGGTTTTGTTTTGGTTTGGGTTTTTTTTCTCCTGGGTGGATGGTTGGACTCTGTGATCTTAGAGGTCTTTTTCAACCATGAAAATTCTGTGATTCTGTAAGAATGTCCATATTATGGTATTAGCATGCCTTATAATGAATTTCTAGTTCCTCAGAAATGGTGAGATGATAATGACACAATCTCTGCGAAGGTATGGAGAGAGAATGTGAGGATAGAAAGACCCTGCTCCCTATCTAATAAATAACCTTACAAGTACCTTACTTACTAATGTTACTTACAAGTAACCTTACAAGATTTTAGTTCTTGCCACGGGAATATTTTATTGTTAATTTTTTCCTGTCATCATTATAAGAACAAGGGGGCCTTCCTGGTGGCTTCCTCTATCTCAGATCTGCTACTACTGGCATGAAAAACAGAAAGCAGGTAGGACTCTGGCTTTTAGTTAATTATATTCACAAGGCCCGAGGATTCAAGATAAACCATGGTCTTTACAGCCACCTTAAGGACACATGGTTGCCAGTTTCTGAATGGAAAACTGCACTGGAACACTCCTGCTGCACTGACTGTATGTTGTCCTTACAACTAGTGCAAAAGCTTTATTTTAAAGCTGTAAAATGTTTTAATACAATTTAGAACCTCTATAGTTATACCTATATAATGATGCCTCCTTATTTCTCTCCCACATTGACAAAAATAAGACACATACCCAGTGCCAACCCTAAACCACATCTGAAATAGAAACCTCCCCCTGTGACACAGTCTCATAGTCATTGTCAGTGAAGCCTCCTCCTGCCAGTTCTCCATCTTAAATTGCCAAAATCCCCTATCCAGAAGGGCCACAGGCTTTCTTTTCTGAACAGCCTCCTATCCTTGCTGAGATACAAATTCAGTAATAATGTTCTTGGCAACTTGTGGATGGGCACCTTAAAGACAATGATAATTAGATACCAATGATCACGGTCTGTAGAAGTTTTCCAGTGACTTTTGTGACCTTCTGTTTTACTAATTCCTCCTGCCCTCTCCCTCAAATACTCCAACCTTCCTAGTTCAAGTTTCAAAGTTTCAGTTACGGGATGAAAAACAATACACCTATATTAGCAGACAACTACTTTTACCTGGAATTCAAAATTTGCTCAAGTAATTGTCTTCCCTCCTCATACTAGATGCATGTCATTACCCAAATTAGTTTTTTAAATTGTGCTGTCTCTCAGCAGGCGCTTGAATGAGAATTTGATTATGATGAAAAGCTCCTGTCATTGTCCTGTTGTTTGGGAAGCTCATTAGGTGAGATACAGACAGCATAAGTGATCCACTTGTTTTATGGGCTTCTATAAATGATAACTTAGAAGGTATAAAAACAAGTAACTGCATCTAGACATTTTTAAAGCCAGTAGCACTACAATGATTAAAAGATCTTTCTAAACTCTACTGGTAGAACAGACAAAACCTCTATAATCAACTTATCTGGAGAAGCAATAAGTCAATAAAAACAAAGGCATTTCAGGGAATAATAAAGCTGTGGAATCTAATGAGTATAATAAATCTTTAGCTGCAGTTATTCCAGAACAATTGCCCTTGCAGTAAAAAGTATTCTACAGGGTTTTCTGTCTGAAATTACTGTTAGTTGGTTAGATGTTGGTCATAAGGAACCTTCCAGAATGGTAATTTTATTTTTGGCTTGTATTTCCATTATTCTCCTCTCTCTTTTGTCATGAAGTCTTTTGGCTTCACTCACAGGCTAGAATCAAGCAACCGTCTGACAAGACCAGAAAGAAATTTCTTCATTGACCTTCTGTACAAAAATACACACTAATATCCTAATGTCCTGTATTTTCAGTTCAGCATGGTGTTAGGCAGCAGTTTTGCACTTCAAGAACTACACTTCTATAAAAGACATTGGTCATTCTGCCCACAGCTGATATTTGATGCAGGCTACAATTAAGTAAATCAACAGGTAGTACATATACCCTTAAAAGTAGAGCTTGCAAGGGTGGAACTCAGCCCACCTAACCTGAGATGACAATGCTGGAGGTGAGCTAAGCGTTTAAACTCTTTCTACAACCAGTGGAGCTCTAAGATTCTCAATGGAGATAGGGGACAAGTCATCTCACCCTATAGCAAAAACCTACATTCAGCCAGAAGAACAACACGTTAGCCTCCACAGGTTATACAGGTTAGATCTCTAGTGGTACCACAGTGCAATCCTACATACCATGTTCAAAGGTAAATACTTGAAGTAAACTGAGCTGAGTGTTGACGCTGGTATCAGAATGATACTTGCAGGGCCACTTGTGGAATGTGTCCTAAGCCTAGCAGATGTATACCTCTATCCCTGATGCAACACAACAGAGTCCTCCAACCAAACTGCATTCATTTTCACTTGAATGTTTTATCAGTTTTGAAAATTATTATTGTAATTATCTATGTTAATGTTCAGCATCCAAAATACGTTTATTGCAGAAAACCTACATTCCAGTTTTTATATCCATTCTTCACAAACATAAATCTTCAATACATGCCAATATTAGCCAAAGTAGAAAAATGAAGCTCATTACTTAAATGTTGTTAGTCTGTGTGATCACAACTAAAATAATCTCATATGGAAAGATGTCTTATGGATGTAGTATATATGCCCTGGATTGTACTACCTGTGAAACATTTTAAAGAATTATTTCTCAGATTCACCTGAAAAATCCATCCCACTTAAACTACTTGTTAAAGTATAAAGTCTGATCACATTCTTGTGCAGAAGACCAAAAAATCCCAGTCAATTATATATAACATAGAAAACTTGAAGTAATAGTACACTACAAACAAGTTTAGTTTACTTTTTGTTTCTTTAGAGGAGTTTCCAGAGGAGTTTCTGTTAATACAGAAAAAGCTTCAATGAGACTTTTAATAAACCTACTGGAAGGTAGGTACTGGAAGGCCACTGTAAGGTGTCCCTGAAGCCTTCTCTTCTCCCGGCTGAACAACCCCAACTCTCTCAGTCTGTCTTCACAGGAGAGGTGCTCCACCCCGCACCTCCTCTTGGTGGCCCTCCTCTGGACTCGGCTGATGTCCTTCCTTTTCCACCAAACCTGCCTCTGCATGTTCCTACCTAGCCTATGCCAGAACAGAAGCCCTTACTGGCTGAACACAGAGTTGAAGAAGACTGATTTTAGGGTCAACTGTCTCCCCAAGCTCAGCACAGCAGGCAGCACTGAACCCAGTTTTTGGGGCCAGGCAGCCCAGGTTGGTTCTCACCCACAGATGCCGGAGAAGCCTGGTGAAGCTGTGACCTCCAGAGACCTAAACTAGGAGTACAACACTGAACATTTTACTCCTGAAAAAGCAGAATGTTTTAACAGCAGCCTGTGACCGCTTAGGAGAGGAATACACTGATGTCAGCTTTGGAAATGACTTTGCATTTACTTACAAAAGCAGATGCACTCTAGATGTTTATTCAACTCCATTTTATCTATGTAAAATGTACAAGAGCTAAGCTTCACTGCTGTTTAATCTGATTTAAATTAGTCGTCCCAGAAAGCATGCTTTTGAATCTCAGAAGAAAAGAATGCACCTTCAGACTTACCTTTTTCTGTTTTGTCTTGTTCAGTTTCTTTTTCACTTTTCCCTAGAATATTAAAAATATAATTTCATTGAAATAAATCCATGTTAACAGTTTATGATAAGAAAGAGATACAAGAAAATTGAAGCTTATACTCAAAATGTAATTCGGCCAACAGGACTTTTTTTTTTTTCTTTTTCATTTCTGGAAGGAACCATAGAGTAACTACATAGTTACATATTTGGTCTTTCTCTGCAGATGCTTCAAATATTACATTATTGCTTCTGTCACTAAATATTTCATAAACTTTCCCCTTCAGATATTTGCTACATTTTTTGTGATACACACAGGGCAAGCTATTTTGCAAGAAAGAAACCTGTTTGCTAATTAAAAACCCTTGGGAACACTAGCTTAATATATACATTTGATTAACATTTAAAAACCATGAGAATCAGTTGGAAACCGAAGTCTAATCTTCAGAAGTGACTTGGACACTTGGAAGATTTTGTCTTCAAATTTTCAAGTAATTTAAAAAAAACCAACAGGTGTTTTATAGAAATCTGAATGCACAGGTTAATGCACAAGACAGTCCATAGCAAAAGACAAAACTACATACTGTGCCAAAATCATTTATGTGTGTATTATGAAGGTGGTTCATACAGAGATAGGCTTTTCCTCTCCTTTTTTTTCTTTTCTCTAAATGTTTTTTTTATTCTGTCCTCATCTGTAACATTGAAAACATCTTGCCTCACAATTCTAACATTATTATTCCGTTTCCAGTTTCATCCCAATAAGCTTCCAATATTTCCTCCCAATAAACTTAACAGAGAATACTAAAAAGGTCAGATGGCTTTGCAGTCAGTTATTTCCCTCTCTAACATATGTTCTTAAATTCTGAGGTATTATTATATTTAGAAAAAACATCTTATTTTATTTCTAAGTCAATTAGAGACATCTTGTCAGAATACCCCATCTTCACAGTTTTTTAAACTGACTACTCAGAGGCATTATATTGTGAATAAAATACAGCACACAAAAATGCTGAAAAACGTTTCTTATTTCATTGAGAATCTGGGTTATGCGCACACATGAAATCAAACTATTTCACAGTCTAATTTCACCCTTTACTACAAGCTGATAACTGCTACTACTGCACGTATAGAGAGTACACCTTTGATTTTTATATTCAGCACAAGTTAGAATGAGTATTAATTTATTATATGGTAAATTAATATGCTCACATTGAAAATTAGTCCCATCTTCAATTACATCATAAAATCCGGATTGTCAATTACATTGAAGGAAATGACAAGAAGATCTATTGAGTCATACTATGCAATAACTTGGAGAAGGAATACTATTACTTTAACAGTATACTAATGAAATTGTTGTTCAGCACTTGCTAATAAACTTGTTTTTATTTTGGTGCATACCATACAATAAATAAAATGGTCATGTCCATCTGTGTGTCATCAGAAATACTGCATACAGTAACACAGCTCCAAATGAGAAATATGGGTATGTAAACGATTCTGTGTCTATTCTTTTTACCAATTCAAAGCCCATTTACAACTCATCACAGGATAGTAAACCATGATACAGCATGCTACCTAGACACCTATTTTCCCTGTATCTTTTCCCTTATCAGCAACACTGATATTCTCACCTGGCCTCTTCTAATACCCTCTGGGTCACTCAGCAACTCCCTTCCACCCATCTTGGGCATTCATGTTATTTCTGCAACCTCTTTTCTATCAGAGGAAGAACAAGGTATGAGCTCATCACTCTAAAGCTTCCCCATATCTTCCATTTCTTGTCCAGCTTCACATTTCTCTATTACTGCAGCTCATGCAGTGTATAACCTACATTCCTCTATACCAATTTATGTACTAGGATCAATTCTCCAGATTCTCACAGACTTGTTTCAACCTGTTGTCTGCTAAATTAGCTGCTATTGATTTCACCAAAACCTCTTCAATGATCTTTAAATACTTCAGCTTCTCCTTCTAGGTAGCTGCTTTTGAACTTCATCACAATTTGATCTTGTTAGCTCTGAAGATCTTGTTTCTCTCAGCTCTCACTATATATAAATAAGAATTCACTTCAGCATCATATTCAGCATGTATTGCTTTGTTCCCTCCATGCTAACCCCCAGCTTACTTTGCTGGTGCAAATGGTTTTAATTATGCTACTTCTGACAAAGTTTTAAAAATGTGCTGTCTCAAAGACAGGGATATCATAGTAAATCTTGAGACTATTTTGTCATCAACTTTAACTGTAGCTCAAACAAAAAAAAAAATTCTTAGCTCTTCAAACCAGTCTCATCCTTCACTCAATTTCCCTGTTTCAAACAAAACAAATCCAGATCAAAAGAATACAAAAAGCTGTTTTAACTCATCTCTACAGGCAAAGACTGCTATCCCTGCCTAACATATGCACCAGGTAGTCCCAATAAGGTTTCTACTATCAAGAATAAATTTACTTTTCATATTACAACATGCCTAATGTTTGTGAGTGCATGTGACAATGATCCAAGTCACAACTAAAATTGTTTTTACGTTAATCCAAATCAACACTATAAATGCACAATACAATTTGTTATTAAAATGGATGTAATTTTTGAAACACAAAATTTACAGTGATAGTCAGCAAAAACATGACATTTTTCAGTATCTTTCCTATATCCAATCTTTCCAATTTTTTTTGACATCTTAGGAAGTGTCATGATATGTTTTCAATTACTGAGAATGTGAAAAAGTCACATAAAATTGCAGTACATTTCCAATATTAAAATAAAACTTCAGCATCTTACTGTTCTTTAAATTTTGTTTTCCTTACTGGTATTTCTTACTGTGGTTTCCAAAAAGCAATTGAATCCAAGATTTCATAGAGTCACTGAGATCTAGCAAGAAGCAATGCAGCAATGTGAAAATATAAAGAAAGGTGTAATCTTTTGACTTTGTCTTAAACCTTTATTTGGTGGAATTTCATAATGAAAATATGGAGATGTTTGAAAAGCAAAAAGGTCAAAGATGATTTTTAACAGGGAATACACAGACAAAACACACTTGCCAGATTTCTGATGTAAACTATGGACCACAACCTAAAAGATTTCTCTGTGAAAGGTAGATATCATACTCCCCTCACACATTTGCATTTGTTGGAGTGATATCTCATACATTATGTAGGAATTTGAAAATAGGTATAATGGGCAAAATTCAGGCCAAACTGGTTGCAGAATAGCTAATACTCCAGAAGAAGCAACACAATTATAGAAGACACTTACAGTAGTTCCCATTTACTTCACATAATACCATCCAGAAATAAAAATTACTTCTACTTGCTATATTTCTTCTTCCCTGTAAATAGTACTTTCAAATACATCTTGAAACAAAGTACAAATTATGACCTTGAAAAACAATAATATTAATTCGTGGCTGAGGCAAATATTTATCCTCATAGTTAATATCTACCACATTTTGGAAAAAATGATGACACTAGAAAGACAAAAATATTCTTCTGTGTTTTATTGCAGCCAAACATTAAAACAGATTAAATATACATTTTTTTAATAGTCTGCTTGACCTTGCTCAGCTTGGCATATTTTTGTAAACACAAAGCACGTAAAATCACATACCCAGTTACAAAATACTTAAAATTTGATCACAGCATAATATACTCTCACAGTCCCATAATTCTACAAATAGGCTGCCACTGATATATAAAAAGTCCTCAATTCACCATTCTAAAATTATTCCCAAGCTTTCTCACAAAATATGGCTTTGTAAAAATTATTGCTCTGCAATTCACAATCACAGGTAATTTTGCTAGAATATCCCATCCCAAACCACATCACAGTCTAAAAGTATTATTGCTTTCCTGAAAAGTCTAAAGAAATCACTTTGGGACATGGGTGTTTGCTGATCAGATGTGACACTCACTCAGATGGAGTCTTACTGAAATCCCAGACACAAAAAGGCAAGCACACATGATGCCCTTTCACTATAAATGTAAGCAACTGAAAACCTGACTTCAAAACAGTGTTGCAGAAATTTAAAACCTCCCTGTCAATCCCTGTCAACCGAAAGGCAACCACTGTTAGGGTTACCAAACTTATCTTGCTTCTTAAAAATTCTTCTTATTTTATGTCTTCTAAGCTCCCATATCAGGCTTGGCAATTTCTTAAAATCACAGCAATTATTCCTGAGCCAAAAAGGAATACATGCAAAATGTCAAAGAATAAAGTATGCCATTGTAATTGTGGAACAGCAGCACAGAACAGGTAAAAAGTACACCTGTTATAGTAAAATTCTAAATCACTTCAAGTCTAAATTCCAGACGTACCATTTACAAGAGCATTTGCAATTGTAGGTCTCCAATATTGTTATCCTATTTTTCTTAAGACTGACTTCCCAAAACTTTTTTTTTTTTTTTTAAATAAAATTTAAAAGTCAAGTATTTATGCAAATTTGACTTTTAAAATAATTCACTGAATACATAGCTGACTAACTATCCAGGTTTGAGACAATTATATTGGTAGGCAAACCAGAAGAATTATACTGAATTCAACCTGATTTCAGCAACTCAGTTTTGTTGCAATCTACACTCCCTGCCCAGCTATTACCTAGTTCCTAGACATTTTTGCTTTAAAATTCAAATGTGCATAAATAATAAGTTCTAATTCACACACAAGAGTCTCAAGAAAAAGTAAATTAGTAATCTGCCCTTCTATGAGTATGAATTAAACATACACATTTTGTAATTTGTTAGACTATTTTAAAATTCATCTGAAATTCATGTAGTGTAACTGTTGACATAACATCAGTGCAAAGAGATTTAAGTCAAACTTCACAGCGTAGTGTGTGCCTGATTAGTTTTCAGTAAAATGCAGTTAGGCTGTATGCTATATCAGCAGTTATAAAACATTAAAAAAACTCATAATATTATACGTTTCATTTGACCAAACTGCTCTGTACATACTGTATGAATCCACAAAGAAGATATATATTAAAATCTGAAAAAATGTACTTGCTGCTATGTTATAAATAGAATACTAACAATTGCTTGAACAGCACATATGAAATGCAGCTCGAAGTTGCAACTCTGTCACAAACACAGAAGAAAAATAAAGAATTCACTAAACTTGACCAATAAAAAAAAAACCAAAACAGACAGGAATGTAAATTAAACATCCAAGTGTTAAAAAAGCTTACTAAAATGACAGTTGGCTATAACCCATTTACAATATCTTAGTGTTCGTTCCCCAAACCCTGAACTGCTTGGTAATTACATCGTAAGATCTATTACAACCATCTGCTCCCCTTTTGTAGCGTATGGTTAGGGCTGGTCCTCCTGATGTAGGGACTTTTCTTTTGAAGCTTTAAGTATCTGAAAAAATAAGGGGAAATCTATATTAAAGGACCAACCAAAACACAACTCTGAAACAACAAAAAAAAAAATCTTCAATGCTAAAAATGCAACTTTGTATGAGACTAGTTAATTTGAGAGAGCTATCATTTCTAGGAGCTATCATAATGAATATACACAAAGTTGCTGTATAAGATGGAAAATGTAAACTTCTCAATAATTATCTAAGCATTAAATATTTTCTCAGCTTATGGCACTTCATTTACCTTGTAAAGGAAATCTAGGCCATGTCACAAATACATGAAAACAATTTTTTTTTTTTTAATTAAAGTCAAGGAAACTTATAATTAGAAAAAAGGAGCCAGGGAATTAGGCAGGATCAAAGTTGTAAAGTTGAAACTTCTCTACACATAAGGGATTCCAGCAGTTGGTAAAACAAATGTAAGGTTATAAAAATGTCAAGGATGCAAGAGGCAGTGGGGGAGGGAAACAAACCTCCAATACTTTAAATCTAAACATAAATAAGAGGGATCAAAATCTAAATACAGAGAGTAAAGGTATCCCAAAAACTGTACTATGTCTTCCTTAAAATATGTCTCTAAGGAGTACCACACTATCACAACCACTGCAATTTATGTGCCAGTATAAAACAGGATTAGGCAAAAATTCTGAATCAGTAATATTCAAGCTGGCCTATCATACCAGGCAAAGCATTAGTTTACAAAAATACAGACTATAACTGCAGTTAAAATGGTCTACAGTTTCAGGAGTAAATGTAGAGAATTGGAAAACAGAACCTACAGATACCTAAAGATGCAGTTGCCTAGTATTATTCTTTTTTTGTGATATGCCCTGAAGTCAGCACATAACTTCTGACTTGCACTCCAGCATATTCAAATCCCACACCTGAACTCTTCCCTGGCATTGTGAGAATGTTCCTCACAGCTAAATTCATCCTCTGAAGTATCTCCTGTTCATTTTTTTTCCCCCAAAACAAGTAAATTTGCAGACTCTTTCTGGTTGGAAAAGATCTTTAGTATCATCGAGTCCAACCATAACCTAACTCTACCAACCATTAACCAAATCCAGTGCTTAAACCCTGTTCGTAAACACCACCTTGACATGTCTTTTAAATACCTCCAGGGATGGCGATTCAACCACCTCCCTGGGCAGCCTATTCAAGTGTTTGATAACCCTTTAATTGAAGAAGTTTCTTCTAATATCCAATCTAACCCTCCTCTGGCACAACTTGAGGCAATTTCCTCTTGTCCTGTTGCTTATGAGAACAGACCAAACCCCCATCTCACTACGACCTCCTTTCAGGTAGTTGTAGACAGAAGTAAGGTCTCCCCTCAGCCTCCTTTTCTCCAGGCTAAACAATCCCAGTTCCCTCAGCCACTCCTCATAAGACTTGTTGTCCAGACCCTTCACCAGCTTTGTTGATCTTCTCTGGACTTGCTCCAGGACCTCAATGTCCTTCTTGTAGTGAGAGGCCCAGAACTGAACGCCAGTACTTGAGGTGCAGCTTCTCCAGGATCACCTCTCCCTTCTCCTGCTGTCCATACTATTTTCTCATACAAGCCAGGATGCGCTGGCCACACTATTTCTGATACAAGCCACGATGCTGTTGGCCTTCTTGGCCATCTGGGCACACTGCTGGCTCATATCCAGCCAGCTGTTGACCAACACCCCCAGGTCCTTTTCCACTGGGCAGCTTTCCAGCCACCCTTCCCTGAGTCTGTAGTGTTGCAAATTCCTACTACTCCTAAACTGGTACAAACTGGTACCATCATGCTTCAAATGAAGTTGCATGAATTTATACTACTTAAGAATGATATTTCTATGGTGATATTTCTGAATATCTTATAAACTGCCTGAAGTTATGCTCATTACATAGACACATTTTTCATATAGGTAAAGAGTGCACATATGTATAAAGGTGTTCTTCATTCAGAAGAGAGGTCTTGACTATGTCTAGTACAATGAACTTTAATATTAATTATTGGTGAAATAACAGGAAATAGCTTCAAATACTTGACTAAATTCAATCACATGAACAAAGAACCAGCTTCTGACAACAAACATCCTCCATACTGAATATTCCATCCCAAATAATAAAATATAAAGAAAATCTCTGGTAAATATGAATTTCATACATTTAAGAGGAAAAGATGAGAATAATGTTGCCTTCAAACTGGAATTTTCATATCCAAGAAAGGCAGACAAACATACTTAATAGTAGGAATAAATAACATTTAATAGTAATAAAATTCTTATTCCTAGACAGTAGTTTACTTCTGTCCTCTGTTTCTTTTTTCAGTTTTCAAAGATGCTGTGTAAATTCTACTTTTGTGGTGAAACAATAAGCTTTTTAGAAAAACTGATAAGCAATGATTCTTCTGCCTTCAAAGTGCTTTCAACATAACCACACAAACTACTAAATCCACTTGAGTATGTTGGTACACTGGCAAATTCTGTCCTGATCAATTTATTTTAATTTTCTACTTCCTGAATGAAGAATTAAGTACATAATCTAATAGTTACTCGTGTGTTTAATAACTGAATGAATAGGTTTGGATTGATCCTTTCACTTTTTCCCACAATGCAAAAAAGTAAATACTCACTTCTTCCAGTGCTATTAAAATCTATTTTCACAAAATATACCAGGACAGAGCTAAGGCTAATCTCATGGTTTTAAAAGTTTATAGCACTAGTTTTGAAAACAACTGAAGGTAAAAATAGATATAAGTATATCTAAAAAAACCCTTTTGAAACTATCAGAAATACATACTATTTCAGAGTAAACCAAGTTATCTTTTACCCTATGTTTGAAAACAGTAAGGACTCTCTTTGCATAACAATACAATAAAAAGAGAGTGGACAGCTAGGTTCAATTCTATCATCTTATCTGAAAGTCCATCTGCAATTAAAGGAGTGACTGTCCTTTTTAACTCAGCACAGGTGACACAAATACTTACCTCAAAATAAACCTCAAATACTGTGTTCAGTTTTGGGCACCTCACAACAGGAAAGACATTGAGGTGCTGGAGCACATCCAAAGGGCATTGAAGCTGATGAGAATCTAGAGAACAAGTCTTAGGGTGGAAAAAAGGAGGCTGAGAGGAGACCTTACTGCTCTCTACAACTACCTGAAAGGAGGTTGTAGAGTGGTGGGGGTTGGTCTCTTCTCCCAAGTAACAAGTCACAGGACAAGAGGAAATTGCCCCAAGTTGTGCCAGGGGAGGTTTCTATTGGATATTAGGAAAAAAAAATTTCACCAAAAGGGTTGTCAGACACTGGAACAGGCTGCCCAGGGAAGTGGTCAAGTCACCATCCCTGAAGGTAGATAAAGCTGTGTAAGATGTGGTGCTTAGGGACATGGTTTAGTGGTGGACTTGGCAGTATTAGGTTAACGGTTGGACTTGATGAACTTAATGATTTTTTCCAACCTAAATGATTCTATGACTGTTCCTCTGGCTGTGGATTTGTTTTATTCCTTCAGGAGGCAATGTTCTGAGCTGGTGATTTTCTTGCCTTTTGAGCACCCAGAGCAATGATGTGCTTGCACACTGCAAATTTCTCTACTGAGAAGGAGTAAGTGACAATCACAGGTAGTATGTTATGATATTGTGGAAACTCCTAAATGAAATCAGTAACTCAATACTACAGAATCACTGCAGTAATGTGCCTGGATAGTCCCAAATGAAATACCCCCTACAAGGAGCATGGGGATGATGAGCAAAGAGTACTGGAACAGGCTACCCAGGGAAGTGGTTGAGTCACCATCCCTGGAGGTATTTAGAAGACATGTAGATGCAGCACTTATGGACATGGTTAACTAGGCAGTGTTAAGTTTATGGTTGGACCTGATGATTTTAAGGGTCTTTTCCAACCTAAATAATGCTATGATTCTAAATGGAATATCAGAAAACCATCCAGTACTGGACAATATACAGAAGATATTTCTTTTGTGAAGGTAGGAAATAAAACTGAACCATAAATTACAGCACAAAAAGTGACAGAAATACGTTCCACAAAAACAAAAATTAAAGATCTCAAGTTGACACAGGGATTCTGACTTCAGTTTTAAAATAGTATACGTAAGTCAAGAAAACATCTCAATATCCTCATATCAATACAACTGATACTGTGGAATTATCTACTGTTGAAATTTTCTAATAGTCCTCTAAGGGCCTTTTTGTTATTTTAACTTTAAGCAGAAACATTTTCTGAGAGAATATATCTTTTCTTGGTCTACAGTTCCAACTTAAAGCACAACAAACCAACTGAACACTACCTTTGCTGAACTTCTTGCCTATGCAATCAAAGGTAACTACTGCTGCTTTTTCCTACACTGATTATAAGCTTTGGTTAAAAATATTTCATATTCCCTATGAAACAAAACATTTTTAGCTAAGGCTTCTATTAATGAACACCTACTGCTTCAAACATTTGAACACCCCATGCGGCTGTTACAATAAACAAGTCAGAAAGACCTCACAGACAACACAGTTGATATGATACATTTCCAGTCACCTCAGTTAAGGTTGTGCATTGTAAATTATAACAGAAACTAAATCACGCCTCCAATCCATACTGGACAACCACAAAGTCCTGCTGTGTTTTTTCACTTCTCTGGCTACTTTTAGCATGCCCAATAACCGAATACAAGTTTCCTTTCCTCCAAGGAAAAACTAAATCCCACAGAACTTCCTGGGCACCACATCACATAACAGCTTCTGCATATTGCAAAGATTAAGTAACCCAGAAAGGCGCTCAGGCTAATCAGAACAAAACACAAATACAACTGCCAGGGCTACTGAATTGTGGCTTCTGTGATTTACTGCCCAGAGATACAACTCAGTATTTCACCCAACACAACTACAATGTTACAAAGAACAAAACAGCAACTTGTAATAATTCACTGCAAAAAGCAGATGAAATGTATCAATATGTGTCTTCAAATTTAAAAGCCACTTAGCTACTCCAAATATGGTTTTGCTAAACTCTTATTTTAACACTGTCAGGCAACAGATTTTCTTAAAATCAGTTATGACAAGAAAAATGTGATGGCAACACAAAACAGTCCTGTTTCCATATCAATGCCCAAAGATTGTGCCACAGTTGGGTTCCTGTAGACCTGACTGATACACAGAGAAGTGACACCATCGCCACCCATGCTCAGTTGCTCTGGAAAGAAATTATGTCCATATTTCAAGACCTGAAATTTGTGTATGTCCCTTTACAGGAAACGTATCTAGCTCTATCTGAAATAATTACAAAGTGGTAAATTAGAACTACTCACAGTTTTATCTAGAATGCTTCCATATAACCCAGTAACTATTAATAGCATTTATTCACAACAAGATAAAAATCACTGTTTCAAAAAGAGGAAGTAACTTTACATTATAACAATGATATCCCTTCACTCCTCTCCACAAAGCAGTTTGTTTACAAACTTTCCATGCAGCTACAGCTTAATTCTTTGAGGAAAAAAAAAAAAATCAAGCACTTAAGATTAACTTACCCACTAGATCATCATTTGAATAATCCTCAGCTTGAACAGGCATTTCTGTAAGTCAAAAGTGTACACACAATTCAAACTGGATGGTTCTCTGAATATTTACAAAAAGCTGTATTTTTTCCCTTATGCTCAAACAGTAAACTATCAAGACTGCTCTGCAACACGGACCCCATTTTTGGGACAACAATAAGAAGGAAGAAAGAGAGAGAAACACATTCTCTGACTTGAGAAGCCTACACGCTTTCACTCCTGATTATGCAGCACTGACTGGCTGGTGGGAATCAGAACATAGCAAAGAAATCTTCAGCTTCATATGATCTAATATGGCCATTTTCATAGATAAACATTTTTCTGAACTGGGAGCACTCTCAGCTTCTAAAACTGAAGGGTGCTCCGTAAAAATATTAAAATATTGTCATTAAAAGAATCAAAGATGCTAGATTCTGACAACACAGTTATGTTTGTCCTTAAAAGAAAAAAGCTGCACAAAAAGTTATAAATGTATTTTTATTGCAGCATAGAATTCTACTCTGTGATATCTCTCATTCTCTTTTTTTTTTTTTTTAAAGTAGCAAATTTATGCAAAAGATAGTATACAAACCTGATTGCTCTGGTTCAGTAGACACAGCCTCTTCTGTATGCTTACTTTCTACTGTTAGGAAGAAAACAAATGTTGCAAGTTATACACAGTACATTAATAATTTGGTTTTTATTCCCCACCAGCCATCAAATTAGTACCAAACAAAAAGGAAAATTTAACAACAGAACAATGAACTAGTTTAACTTAACAGTAGAAAAAATGCACTGAATATTCAAGAGTTTAGTTCCTCTTGGTTATTAACTTCCATTCCTATTGCACCCCCCAAAAATTATTTAGGTTACAACTGTCGTTTGTGTGAATCAATGTTTGCGTCTCCATTTAATTATAATTAAACACATTTTGCAAATGGAAACCTAAATAAATACAGCATCAAATCCTACAGACAGTGCTTAAACTAAAGTGTTTAGATCACTTTGCTCTAGCTGACTGAATTAACATCATGGTTGAAAAAAAATCTCGCTTCATGATATTTTTAACTTCTCAGAGCAAATCTTCAAATTACATTTGACCCAGTACTCATTTAAAATTCCCTGAAAACAGCACAACAAACAAAAATGTATTGCTTCATCTTTTTGAGTAGTATTCTAGGAAATTAATACACTCAATTCCTCAAATTGAAGGTCTTAGTACTTCATAAGTATGCCATCAAGTTCAGCAAGGCTAAGCGCAAGGTCCTGCACACGGGCCAGGGCATTCCCCAGTATCAGTACAGAGTGGGGGATGACTAGATTAAGAACTGCCTTGTGGAGAAAGACTTGAGGATCCTGGTGGATGAAAAGCTGGACATGAACTGGCAATATGCACTCACAGCCCGGAAAGCCAACCGTATTTAGGGTTGTATGACAAGAAGCGTGACCAGCAGGTTGAGGGATTCTCCCCCTCTACTTCGCTCTCGTAAGACCCTCCCTAGGATACTGTGTCCAGTTCTGGAGCCCCCAACACAAGGACACAGACTTGTCAGAGCAGGTCCAGAGGAGTTAGTTGGGATTGTTCAGTCTGGAGAAGGCTCAGGGGAGACCTTATTGCAGCCTTTCAGTATGTAAAAACTGCTTATAAGAAAAATGAGAGAGACTTTTTACCAAGGCCCATAGCAACAGGACAAGCAGCAATGGTTTTAAAGTGAAAGCTGGCAAATTTAAATTGGACATAAGGAAGAAATTTTTTTATGATGAAGGTGGTGAGACACTGGCACAGGCTGCCCAGGGAAGTTGTGGATGCCCCTTTTCCTGCAAGTCTTCAAGGTCAGGTTGGATGGGGCTTTGAGAAAGGTGATCTAGTGAAGGATGTCCCTGTCCATGGCAGTGGGGTTGGACAATATGATAATTAAATGTCCCTTCCAACCCAAACCATTCTCTAATTCATTTTTTAATTATGTTGACAAATATAAATGGAAGAAAAAATGTTTTCTTTCACAAACTACAAAAACTCATCTATAGAAAGTCATACCTGGCAGCTCTTTATCAGTATCGAAATCTTCAATAATTTCATCTATAAGAGGAAGCATAAAAATAAAAACAGTATCTAATGAGCTTTTTTTCATTGTGGTTTGTTTGTTTGTTTTCCATCAGACTTCAAAATGCATATACTTGATCAAAATACTTTAAGATCACCATTATAAAGTACATACCTGGCTCTGTGGCTTCATTCATGTCGTCCAGAAGGTCCTCAACAGCTGAGAAAACATTCAATTCAGAGCAATATTGAAGTCAAGCCCTCAATTGATAAAATGTACATATAACAAAAGAACACAGCTAGCACATAGACATGTTTAACTGTGAATAGTAAACTGCTACAAACAAACAGGAACTTTAATGAATTCGAGGGAAAAACAAATTACTTCTTAAATTTTCTCCCGTTTCACTAAAGAACTGCTGCATTCATTAGGTAAATATTTCAAAATTGTACGTCCTGAATAAACGTTTGGATTAAGTTACAGTAACTGCAAACACTAAAATTTTAAAACCACTTCTTAATCTTTACAAGCATAATCAGTACTCCCACTTTCAGTTTTCACAGCATGAACTCCATAGCAACCACCAAACGAAAAAAACCCCAAATTATAAACTTTTACTTTGAAAGTCCTTTTATTTGGATAAACATGCAATTCCTTGGTGAGTCCTACTTTCCTTCCAGAAGGACAACCAGAACGTTCTTCAACTCAAATTATGGATTCCACAGTATATTTATTTTTGTTTTCTTTGACCATGGCACCTGTTAACTCATTTCAGTGCCCTCTTAAGCTTATGATCACAAAGGTGACGAAATAGATACTTACAACTTATTTACACTACAGTATTTCTTGACTTCATTCTAAACTAAGCAATTGTCTTTTTCAATAAGCTGTCTGAGATGAATCTCAAAAGAGCTGGTATTTCAAGACAAAAAAGTGTTCAGGACCCAGAGGGAGCACTGCAGACAAATAATTTTTTATTTGCTCCTGCTAATTAGACAAAGGCACTAGAGCAAACACTATGCATCAAGGCAGAGCTAGTACTGACAGCCTGTAAAATTTGAACAGCCTTAAGCACTGGTTACAAAGTGATAAGCCAGGTTCACAACAGGTAGCAGCCAGCTGAGTGTCTGTGCTGAACTACTGTGTTCAAAATGTCCATTGAAACCTCTAAGAGGAATCCTCAAAGATGGTATATTCAAAGATGGTGCTTCAGTTCACAGTCAAAACCTAAACTTTTTAACTACACATAACTAGCACCATATCATGACTGAAGATCACACAGATCACATATTTCAATATATATAAATTGCAAGATTAAGTTAATCATTTTTATGCTAACCTGAGTAAAACATGTATCTGATTTTGGAAAGAATTTACATTCCAATAACTTATTTTAGAGGTATTTCTACTCTAACTACATATGAAACAAAGATTTTCTAATATGCTCCATATATATATAAAAATATATATATACAGTGGGATGTTTGTGGGAGTGTTCACAAACCTCACCCACACACATACACATAAACACACACATATATATATATTTATATATATGTCTATACCTGTATCTTGAGTCCCAGTCTTATAATGTGTATCATGTTTTGGTTCTGAAAGGAAAGAAAAATAAAGTTCCTGGGTGGTTGATATTGCACGAAGAATCCTGCAAATTTGGTTGTTAAGCACCCAGTTGATTGATTGCTTTACTGATAAATGCAAAGCTCTCAAAAACTTTCTCTAGTTTTGGTGTCTTAATAGATATATGAATCCTTACTGCAACTTGTAGCAGAAATTCTACATAAAAAAACAAATACCAAATGTGAACATTATGCTGCAATTTCAAGCATTTCTATATATGCAGATTAAATACCAAAACCAATTACAACAATAAAGTTATCATTTTGTACAACTGTTATAATTCATTTGCACTCCTAATCTTTGAGTAAAGAGCCAGTCTAGTATTTGTAACTCTGAAGAAGAAATCAATCTGTTAAGAATATTCTTTATTTTAGTTCAGATACTGTCTGAAAACAGACAAAATGCTATCTCTTAATTGTCTGAATTTTCAATATACATATATTTTATGCATTTTTGGACTGAAAAAGTTCAATGTTCATCCAGTGTTTTGGATAATTTCATTATCTTAAAAGATACTAACCTTCATCTGAAAAAGGTTATTTACAGAAGATTTTTTTTTTTTTAAATAAAATCTTTCTACTACTATTTTATCCCAAAAGGCACTAGTATTCACTTGGCTGCCCCTCCATCTCTTACAAAAAAAAAGTCCTTGCAGCATATTCTTGAAAAAAAACAAACGATCCAGAAGTCTTTATTTCTAATTAAAATCTCAAACTTGCCTTCTTTCTCTGGTTTCATTGCTAGGAACTTCATGAAACTCTTCACAGAACTACTGAAAGTTCTGCACAATAACCGAGTCCCTGTATTCCAAGTTACATGATCATCCCATTTACATTATTCACTGTGGGCACACACACTCCTGTCAACTATGGAATCTTTAGCATTAACAATAATTGCAGAAGGTAGGAAGAAATGCTTCCTTTCAAAATGCTAGACACACAAAGTGGGTGCAGCCTACCATAGGCCTTCAGTTTCTCCCAACATCATGCAAGGTAGAAACCATTACAGGAACTGCCATCCTATTAGAGCTTGTTACTGATCTGAATTAGGAAGCAAGTCACACAATGCAAGAGTCAGAAAAAGAAATTTAACTCCTCTGGCCAACAATCATATTGACAATGACCTAGATTTGAGAAAATATTACATCAGAGGGTCTGCCAGAAGAGGGGAAACACATCTGATTAATAGAGATGGAGAAGATGCATTGACTCTGAGAAATCAGCAGAAGTGTAAGCTTCTCTATTCTAAACATTTGCCTCTGAAGCTTTAAAGTCAATCTTCTTGTGGATGTGGAGTTTTGGAACTAATGTCAAAAACACAGCCCTACATTTGAGAGAAGAATTTCAAATCTCCATGATGGCCTCCATCTCTTTGATTTCAGAAAACAGGTGCTAAAAACTCCTCTCCAGGAGAAGAGAAAGTCTGTTTCCTTTTCGATCCAACAAAAAGCAAGCTTAAAGCTATAAGAAAGATGGGCCAGGAAAAAACAGGGATGAAAACTAGGTACTACAACTGCTAAAATGGTGTCCAGTAAACATTTGTGAACTACAATTCCCATGTCCTGAAACTGGACAGACTGAACACAGAAGGAAAATATGGCGTGTCACAGAAAGACAGCCTCACATATTTCAGTACATTTTCTGAGACATCCATGGTAGGCTGGTTAGCTCAAACCTTAAAGGACTGACAGCATAAGATGAGCCTATAGCACTGAGAGTGATGAGAGTGTCTTGCTCATCTTTCTAGGGATCCTGATAGCAATTTCTGATTATTTTCTCTGTTTATTTCTGAGACACCAGTGAGTGCCTGGAAATAACGGTGCCTGTACACAGGTCTGCCCTTGGAACAAACAGTGAAACTCCAAATAACTTTGTAACTTCATGTAACATTCAAGATGGGAAGAGGTTCAGCAGGGATAAATAAAAAAAATAAAATAAATCAAAACTTTCAAGTGCCAAGAACATTCAATGCTTCACCTGACTGGAATTTTTCTTCTACACTGCTCCAGGCTGGAGCTCTCAATTAAATTCCTCTATAAAGTAAAAGGAAGAATTGTGCTTTCTCTCAGAACCAGACTGTCTCAAAGGGAGAACTTGGAAGCAAGGCAAAATTCTGATACAAAAAGGTGAACTTTTATCAATATAAAGGCAGTTTGTCACAGATTATGTTGAACTGCAGGCATACTTCACTGCATAAAAAGCCTGGCAATTTAGTAGCTAATAATAAGAAGTTTTTGACAATCACCTCCCACACCTTGGAATTTCCTTTTGACAAAAAGAATGGAATTTCCTATTCTTGTCATCAGCCTTATCAGAGGATTTGGAATAGTAAAGAAAGAGTAGGAATAAAACCTAAATCTGATTTACCTGATACTATTTAAAACTGTCATTGGAGCACATGAAACCACTGTGAAGTGCACAGATTACGCACAAAACAGAGTGATTCATTGTTCCTGTGCTGAGGTGCCAGAAGAGACTGCAGAATATGAAATGGTGTTGGAACTGATTCTATGGAAAACTGATCCAAATTACTTTGGGAACTTCGTGATCATCTTCCTCCAAAACCAGCTAAAGATGACTCTTCCTGAGGGCAGGGACCATGGAACAGTTCTCTAATCACGTTACCACTACTTATGAAGGAGCTTGAAAAGTAAAGATTAAAAGTTGCACTTCATAGCCAGCTGTGAGAAGCAAGAGAAGTGATCCTTGATTAGGAACTGATTGCAAAGTATGTGTCTGCTTGAAAGAAGAGTAAATAAGCACAGGGAAAAATGTAGGTCTCTCTTGCTTTTCTGTCCTATTGGTGTTGCTACACTTCATCAAGTGCATCACAGATGAGGCAAATAATTCTTTTCTGCAGACTGAGAAAGACATGGACTAAGGGCTAAATACACCTTTGGGACAGTAAATACACCTTTGGGACTCCTTCCTCATTAGGGAAGGAGGAGGAGCAGGCGCTGATCTCTTCTCTCTGGTGACCAATGATAGGACCCGAGGGAATGGTAGGAAGATGTGCAGGGGGAGGTTTAGGTTGGACATTAGGAAGGGATTCTTCATCCAGAGGGTGGTGGAGCATTGAAATAGGATCCCCAGGGAAGCAATAATAGCGCCGAGCCTGACAATATTCAAGAAACATTTGGACAATGCCCTCAGGGACATAGTGTAAACTTTGGGGTTGTCCCCTTCTGGGGCGGGAGTTGGACTTGGGGATCCAGGCTGTCCGAGGAGGTGGTTGAGCCACCATCCCTGGAGACATCTAAAAAGACAGATGTGGTGTCAGGGGACAGGGTTTAGTGGTGGACACAGCAAAGACTCAATGATCTTGAAGGCCTTTTCCAACCAGAATGATACTGTGATACTGTGAAAGTCCTTTAATGGAATTTTTACTTCTATGCCAAAGGTGGATGTCAGAAT
This sequence comes from Hemiprocne comata, assembly GCA_020745705.1. Classification (NCBI taxonomy): domain Eukaryota; kingdom Metazoa; phylum Chordata; class Aves; order Apodiformes; family Apodidae; genus Hemiprocne; species Hemiprocne comata. The sequence goes on from CM036587.1 coordinate 126,102,478, forward strand.
TTCCCTCCTGAGGACAAAGAATGAACTTCAAGATTTTCTGTCACAAATATTTTGAAGTTAAGAATTGTTGTTCTTTACTCAGGTTACATGAACATGGAAAATAAACAAGGGTGCTTTGAAGATATGCTTAACTTTTCTGAAGTACAGCAGTCTGCAGAGGATCTCTCAGAAGAAATCACAACCACATACCTTTGTTTCCAGACTGTGACTGCTAGTATTCTTCTCAATTACTTTTTGATTCAGTCTCAGCAATGATTAGAAAATCATTAACCAAATAAAACTAAAAGAGAGTAATCTCCAAAGAACTGGTAGTTATGGACAAGATGAAAATGAAACATTGAGCTATACAGCAATGAACCACAGCTGACTTGGCCAGGGATTCATAAGAAAAAATGCATGTAAAGTCTTCAACCTCCTTATTCCACATATGCACAAAGTATGACAAAGAGAATCAATATGGGAATATAAACTATATGCATACTCTTATCCCATTTTTAAAGATTGATTGCTTGCTTACATATCCAGTGGGTCTGAACACACAAAACCACCCAAGACCTTAACTGAAAACTTGTAAAGCAATGTGACAGCATAGAAAAGTTTTAAGACAAATTATTTCACTTTCATATTTATGAAATACTTTGATACTGTCACTTCATTAAATGCAGAAGTTGTCATACCATGGTCTTCATCATAATCGTCTTGCACTTTATCGTCTGTTTAAAGGACAAAAAAGACAAGATGAAAATTTGTGGAATTTTTACACAATAAATACATACAAATACAGAGTCAATTTTATTAAGAAAAAAATATTCAAAGATATAGTATTTTATACTGTATTAAAGTTAATAAGAGTTCAACAAAGGTGAAGATCTCTAGGGGATCCTGTGGGAACTGAATCATTTTCTGGCATCACAAGACAGACTTAAAAAAGATAAAGTGCTATAATGAGATTTTTCTTATCTAGTTCATGATCTCTTCTACAAATTACCTCCAATTCAGAATGGAAATACTCATAAATAATTTCTATATGCAGCAAACTATACAGTAGAATTTTGAAACCCACTTGTTACTACTTTTTTTAAAAAAAATACATTTTAAAGATACTACCTTTTTCCTGACACCATACTGATTTCAACATCTTTGGCTAACTGAGATTATTTTTTATCCAAAGTAACACTTCTACGCAATTGAAAATACAAACTTTCATTCTCCTGGAAATGTAACCCTCAAAATATTATTCTGCCCATTTGGCTAACATTAGAAAAAGGAGTATTCATACAGGTCTGTGCATTTTTTGAGAACTTAAAAAAAAAATACAGATGTAATAACCTACTAAGGAACTGATGCTACCTACATAGTCTAGTGGTTTTGTTTTTGTTTTGTTTTTTATTTTTCTTGATTTGAGGCCAAAATTCAATGAAACTTCAAAAAAGAGAAATAAGATTTTGGACAGTACCTAAATAATATTCCATAGCATCTTCTAGCATTATCTCAGGGTCACCTTAAACAAAAACATGTAAAATTTTATATTCTTATAAAATTTTCTTGCAACAGCTTAATAGCACAAGTAAAGTTAAAAAGGTCACATATTTAGCTCAAGAATAACAGAACTAAACATTTTGATGTTTTACTGGAAAGTGGCACCTGGACTGTGAAACACATGCAGCAGCTACCTCTTTAAGTCACACAATATAGTAAGTTCATGCATATTTGTATTTAGCCTTAAAATTAGGAATACAAGTAGGTCTTTAACACTCACTGATTAGACTGGAAGACTCCTGACACAACAAGACATTTATGTAAGTATTTGTGGGTTAGATTCATGGAGTGTTATGTTGAAAATTTAACAGTAACACAGCTGCAAAAATCAGCCTTATTTGAAACTACCTGAAAAACTGTTTGAAAATAAAACTGATGAAAACAGCCAATCAAGCATATTTTTAAAAAGTTATTACAGTATAATCTCAAGTAATGAAAATTAACAAACCTGGAGCTTCTGGATCGCTTACTGTATTTTCTACTTCCACATCATATTCATATGAAACTGTAAATTAAATATGAAAAAAGTATTTTTCAAATAAGAAATGAAATATTTTTAATACTCTTGTTATTTTAACTTGAATCCATAATGTCTCTGTCAATAGCTAAACGTAGCTCCTTAGTTGAAAACTAACAAATTAAAACCTTACAGACACTTACAACTTGACACATGGCAATCCCATGGAAGGTGTTGTGCCACTTTCACTTCCATTTTCCGCTATTCTGTCTGGATGAAAACTAGATCCGTGAGTGTCTCCATCAATATTTTTTAATAGTTGTTCTAATATGAATAAAAAAATCTAATCTTCCCCTATCCTAAATTTTCTAAAGCAGCTTCTTTAGAAATGTGCAGGAGGACCACTGGTGATGATCCACAGAAGACAAAATAGGAGTCAGAAATCAGACCTTGAGAAATAGGTACATTTGCTTCTGCCATCACAGATTTAGAGCAATTTACTTTTTTCATTGCCTAGCTAAATATGTGGATTATTTTCATCTGTGACTACAATCATACTCAGCATGAGACATCTGACAACACATGGTACTGAAGAAAACTTAACTATCCTTTTACTTTGGAAGTGTCACAGCCTGGATGCCAAATCTATAACTGGAAATAAGTAATCTCCCACAAATAAAATTATTCCCCTGTCATATTTTACATCAAACAGGACTATAAAGTCCAGAACTAATATTGAGCTAAAGATCAGAAGCCTAGTCCAAACAGAAACCAATGTCTAATGTAAATGGAAACAAACTACAGACAAACATTATTAGCATCCAGAGAAAAATCTAATCAGGTAGCAGGGAAACTGTAATATCCACCTAATGTTTCTTCATAATGGAAAGATGAGTTAATGCTCAGAATGATGACCATGAGCCAGCAATGTGCCCTTGTGGCCAAGAAGGCCAATGGTATCCTGGGGTGTATTAGAAAGGGTGAGGTTAGTAGGTCAAGAGAGGTTCTCCTCCCCCTCTATTCTGCCTTGGTGAGGCCGCATCTGGAATACTGTGTCCAGTTCTGGGCCCCACAGTTCAAGAAGGACAGGGAACTGCTTGAAAGAGTCCAGCACAGAGCCACAAAGATGATTAAGGGAGTGGAACATCTCCCTTATGAGGAAAGGCTGAGGGAGCTGGGTCTCTTTAGCTTGGAGAAGAGGAGACTGAGGGGCGACCTCATCAATGTTTATAAATACGTTAAGGGCAAGTGTCAGGAGGATGGAGCCAGGCTCTCCTCAGTGATGTCCAGTGATAGGACAAGGGGCAACAGGTGCAAACTGGAGCATAGGAGGTTCCAAGTAAACGTGAGGAAAAACTTCTTTACTGGGAGAGTGACAGAGCACTGGAACAGGCTGCCCAGAGAGGTTGTGGAGTCTCCTTCACTGGAGACATTCAAACCTGTCTGGACACGTTCCTGTGTGATGTACTCTAGGTGATCCTGCTCTGGCAGGGGAGCTGGACTAGATGATCTTTTGAGGTCCCTTCCAACCCCTAAGATTCTGTGATTCTGTAATGCCATTGTATGTGACATCACATAGAATACGAAGATGATTATGAGCTAAATGGATTAGTCCAGGCAACATTTGAAAAAGCTTTACAGATTAATTAGGTTGTGCAAAAAAATAGTGCAAGGATAGTTCACAATCACGTCCTTGGTGCTGACTCACTGCTAGATAGAATAATCGGCCATGAAGAAACTAACAGTCCTGAAGGACAGGTTACAAACTGGATGCTTCTGAAAGGTGAGAGGTTCCACGTGAGAACACAAGTTTCTGACTAATGCCAAGAATAATACACTAGAAGAACCTTAGCCTCACATGCTGTAAAAAACCCTGTAATTAAAGCAATACACCTCATTCTCACATTCTTAAGACTGTAAAACCATGTTGCCTATTGAGATGCCAATCATACACAACAGCCAGAAACACATAGAAAAGTAAAAATGAAGTTTTTGCACCAATAAAAGTAAAGTTTCCACACCTATCATCTCTTCTTTTTAAGAACCACTTGCAATAGCAAGTATGATACAGTCATCTCAAAGTAAAAATATCCAAGACAATCAAGAATATTTGTTTGGAAAAAAATATTTCTCTCTATATATTTCTCAATATATATTCCTAAGCCAGTCTAACCTTTTTTATTTTCCTTTCTCATATAATTTGCTACATTTAGGCAGAAAACTAGTATTACAAGTTTGGAAAAATATAATTATACCTGGATCTTCATTTGGTTCAGGCTCCACTGCTCCAAGATCTTCTGCCAAAGGATCAGCATCTAAGAAACAAATATGAATTTATAAATTTTAGAATTTTTAAATCAATACATGATACTGCAAATGCTATAACAGAATATTATGTAAGAATGGAGTCTAACTTCTAAGAAATTCTAGGCAAATTTCTTCTAGTGCCAGCAAGATTAGTATATAGATTGAAAAAATAAAAATTTTATTCCTGCATATAATATTGAGAATGTGTATACACATATAAACTCTATACACATTTGCTCAAAAAAAGATGACACAGAAATTTCTGTGTCAATGTAAAGTAAGTAGAACATATTCACTTTCCCTCCTAAAAAGTAATTTTAAAGACTTAAAGTAACTGGAATTTGAATCATCCTCTGTTCCCCTACTTTGGCTTGCACTGTGGATAAATAGAAGAGACATAAAAACAAGGAGATATAATAGACCCAGACCAAAAAGAATTCCTTCTGTTGTGAAGACAAACTCTCAGTGTATTTCCAGCAGTGAAAACTTTTGGATTAAATTTGTTGCATGAGTTTTTTCAAAAAGATATATTAAGATATATATAAAATTTTCAGTAGTGCAGATAAAAAGCATCCAGAAATAGTTTTTGTAAGTTGGATTTAGATCATATGATCTGCTTTAATATTTTGATTACAATTTTTATCACCCCGTCAATTCCCCAAGGGAGCAGGATACAAGCATCTTTATATAATGTTATTTTCTCAGCAGAACTTGCAATATAGTTCATGTATAACATTCTCCAAAAGAGCCACATTAGAAGGAGAGTGAGAATAAGGCTGTCTACAAATGGCTGTGCTAATGAACTCTTAAAATTTCGTTTAATGAATTAGAACATCCAGAAGGAGAATCCATGCAGATATTATAGGTGTCACTCTATTCAGGAGCAAATGAACACCTACAGTACACACTAATTTGTTTGGTTGAAAGCCAATACAGCAGTATATTAAACAATAACATATAGTTAACTGGATGCCATACCAAATAGCATTAAGGTATCCTATTTTGATTTTAAAAATACTTATTTAGCAAATAATACTTGCTGTAGTTGACACTTGCTAAGTCTCTATTGCAAGTAGAAATGATGAGTCAAGTTTTTAATGAGATGTATTTCCATTTGTCTGTTCTTATTTTTAGCAAAATTTAATTTTAAATATATTTAGTCATTCAGATACTTTCTGAAGTGAATCTGGTGTCTCATATCCTTCTGGCATTTCATTTTCTAATTCTCTGAGCAACTCATCTGTTGTAGGAGCTTCAAGAGTTTCTCCATGTATTTCTTCCTTCACTTGCCACTGATCCTTTATACTTTGATCTACATCTTTGTGTCTCCCTCCTAATCAGTAATGCAGATTGTTAGTGAATACACATTCTTTGGTAAAATCTATTACCAGCAAACATTCAGTTTTCAGCACACTCTTTATGACTGGGAAGGGGGACAGATGACTTGTCTGCACCTTCCATCCGTATAAACCCAAAGTCTCTGCACTGACTTGCCAGTGGCTTCTTTGCCCACAGCAAAAGCCATCTCTGTTTAACCATTCCTGGACTCTACAGAGTCTTCTGAGGAAATTTTTGTCAACTAAGCTACTGCTGCCAAACACCCCAGGCTTAAGAGGTTTAGAATTTGGTGACTGAACTTTCAGAATTTTCTTGAAAATGAAAAATTAGCTGATTAGAACATTCTGTACAGGCAAAAGTACTTTAAGTGCATACCAAAAACAGATTCTAAGATTTGTCTAGCCTGTGGCAGTATTTATAAATAGTTCAGTGATTTCTGAGTGTTAATGCTTTACCAGGCTGGGAATGGAGAGCCTCATGAAGAACAGACTGAATTTCCTCTTCCATGTCTACGTCAGCATTCTTGACTTCTAAAAGGATTATAAATTGCAGTGAAGGTAAATGCAAAAGGCAAAGTCTAAACATTAGCTCAAAGCTTGCAGCTTTTAGTAGCATCCATAAAGTTCTCATTCCATTTCATAAAGTTCCGTAGAGACTGACTTGATGAACTTCTGCAACTCATGCAACTACAGAAACAATTTGTTTTTGCTTACTCTGCAACATGGAAATTACTGCGTCAATCACATCAGATTCATTCTGAAGATGAATTGCAAGATTTTATCTACCCTGCATTTTCTATGCGTATATTTTTCTCAATGGCAGTAACTATTCGAACCAAAAATTCTCTTCTAAGTAATTATTTAACTAAAACTTTCATCCATTACTTTCCTAAAATTTAGGCAGCTTTGCTAGTACGTCATATTTGACACCAGAATGTCACTTGCAGGTGTAGGGTTTTGTTTGCTTTATGAACAGGGAAAAGAGATACTAACATCACAGTATCAAGGTCTCGTCCTGGCAGTTCACAGCAGAATAAATCACAAACTTATTGCAGGGACAAGTGATTCTCATCTAACACACCAGCCCAGGATATAAAAGGGAATTGTATGAAGTGTAGCCTTCATATGAATGCCTTGAAATTAACATCGAGAAACTCAACAACACAAAACCAAATCACAGCTGCATTTTTCAAATAAAGATCCAAAATGGTATCGGTTATGAAAATAAACAAAAACAGAAACAACAGTTATAATTTTATATTCAGTTTTTATAAATGATAAATTAATAAAAGTAGTGCAAGTATTTTAAAACAAATTCTATATTCCATTTTATTGACCATATGCTCCACGTTTGTGGGTTATTGTGATAACTGCATTAGGTTCACAAAAACATCATGTAGGATAAGTAAGCCACGTCAAGGAACAGGTAAAAATATGTAATGAATAACACTAAAATGTAAATCACAGATCTGAAATCTGACACGTAAAATTATTTTTCTTGAATTCCTCTTGAACCTAATACATTTTTCTAATACTTGCAGGATTTTTAAAAAGTTAAATTATTTTTTCAACACTAGAAGCTCCATTTATTGTATTTATGATACTGGTTTTGTATAGAAAACTGAATATTTTATTAATCTTCTAAAGTTGGTTGTTGGGCTTCTTTAGGACATTTTTGTTTGGTTGGTTTTTCAAGTGGAGAATCTGTTGTTATTCTGACTAGGTACACTGTTCCATACATATCAAAACCACAATTGTACATCAGAAGTTATTCTGATGGGATTGTTCTGATAGTAACCATGAAAGCTGACATGAGTACCTTCTGTATATTTAAATTATAAATTTTCTGCGGTCACTGATTTATATAAAATTATCAACAGAGATGCCCATTAAACAAACTATAGTGGATGAGCCACACTTAAAAGTCAGAAAATATTTATTTTTCTACCCAAAGAAATAACTGAATGAGCTTGAATGCTGAGGAAGTGGAATTATAATCCAACTGGAATACTGTATCTTGTGTTTCACCTATGGTTTATGAAAGGCCTTACCTGATTCAACATAGGACTTCTCAGCAGGCTGGATCGTCTCATCAGATTCTGGTGAAGCTGGCTGTGCTGGGACAGATCTTTCTTTAAGGCCTGCATTTTTCAGTTACAAAGTTAACTTTATGCTCTTTTTTTACCCGATTCAATTATAAACTAAGAAAGCTGTTTCACTTAAATTAACTGACGTGAAATTCTCCAAAATGCATTAAAAAATTAATCACAATTACAGGGTTGTTCTGATATACAGTGATATACATAAAGTCTGAAGTGTATTCAGATAGTAAACAAATGTTTTGAAGACAAACATACAACGGGGGGGGGGGAAGGGACAGAAATTTAACCACTTGCCTTTATACCAAAGTGACTGAACAAATGACTATGCTATTCTCAATATTTACTCAGTATGCAGAAGAAAAAGAGGTAGCAGATTTTTCAGTTTTTCTCTTTGGGCAAAAAGTGCTTCATACACTCAATTTTACAGGTTTTACAAAGAACTAATTTGAACTTAATAACACGCTGCTCAGAATGTGAAGAGGTATTTTAAATTCTTAAGTTAAACCTTAGAAGATCTGATTAAGAGAACTGCAGTTTCTTCAAAATGAGGCAATTACAGTCTCCAGCTTCTTTTGACAACTAAATTACTACGGGGAAAAGTATGACTAATGGAATTTCACCACAAAGATGCTTACTATCTGTCTATACCACTGAATACTTCTAGATTGAAACACAATGAAAAGAAAGCAAAAAATAACAGCAGCAATCAACACCATGGTAAGAGATAAAGGTAATTAATAGCTTTGAAAGATTATGACACATCTTAAGACACCACATCCTTAAGAAATAATTTATTGGTATTAGCCTAATCCTCCTCTCAACTATCCTTTACAAAGGATTCAACCAAGACTTAAACAAGAGAGGTTAAGACTGGATATATGAAAAACTTACACCCCCATGCACCCACGCACCACCCCCACCTTCCCCATGAGGACAGTCAAATCAGTGGAAAAGGCTGCACAGACAGGTTGTGCATGCCCATCCTTGGAGATTTTAAAGACCACCCTGGATAACAGCCAGCTTCACCTGGTCACACATCCAAGGTGACCCTGTTTTGAGCAGGATGGTGGAATAAGGGTCTCCTGAAGTTTGTTCCAAAAGGAATTCTCCTCTAATTCTACAGCATTTTTCCTAGGTTCATATTTAAGTATCAGTTCAAAGGTCAATTAAGATAAAACTATGTTCTAAAATAGACACACACTGCTCTAAACAAATTAGCTCAAGAGCTCCATGCACAGAAATAAATAGAAAAAAAAATATTTAAGAAAGCAGAAGCTACACTATAATGTACACTCCTGTACTGGTGACAATCTTGTAAAAGCAACTTTAAGGGGAACAATATAAGTATTACATTTCAAGTCAGTAAAGTTTTTTTTAAAAGAATTACCAGGTTTCTACTGACTCAAATGTATCTCAATACAAACAGGACTAGTATGTTTCAAAACAACTTTGTGTAAACTACAAAAACAGCAACTCTGCTTTCACAATACAGTTCACCCCCCTTACATACACACCTCTAAGTCAGTTCTCATATCTTCCAATAACCCACATGTCCAATTCCAAGCAACCAGTTGCTGTTTCATGAACAATAAATGGATTCAAAGTATTTCAAAAGATAGTATTTCACAGCCAACAAGTACCTAGGGTGTGTATAAGGAGAGAAGGGACTAGCAAGAGTATTTCTTTGTTTTGCTTGTGCATTTCTGATCTTTGCTTTCAAGCTTTTTATACACATCTATCATATGTTAATCGCTGATTCCTGTTCAATCCTGGTGAGTATATAGTATGTTAAGGAATTTACTTTTTGCAAGATACTTGTTTCTCTCATCTTTTTATTAAAATAAAGTTGCACTCAGTTTTTACTTGCATAGCACATTGTTTGAGCTTATGTGGTAACTCGCCATGTTAAAACTGAATGACAATAATATTTCACAGAGATATAAAACAGCACAACAAATCTCTGGGGCAAAAATCTCATTTTATTGTGTGGCTATCTGTACAGCTTGCAGTGCTGCTCAAATAAAACATTCTTTGGAAAAATAAAAAAAAACTTTTTTAGCACCAGATAAACTTTGGGTCATAGATACAATATGTTAATCAGAAAGACAACTCATTCCAAATTTCACTCCCAGACAGTTACAACTTCTGTCACATTAGGGGAGAAAATAAGAAGTGATGTGCACTATATCACGATGCTACCATTCTTAAGAAGTGTGATTTGAGTGCTTCCCTGTCAAATATCTATCTTCACACATATTAGAGCAAAGATGAACATGTCTGTCATGACAGAAACCTAAAAGAGAATGCTCATTATGCAAGTGCATTTGTTGGATCTCCATTCTGTCAAGTTTCTGCTAAGCACTATAATATTCATAACACACACCTTTTCCATTCCTCTTCACACATATATTTAGAAAATAGCTCAGTATATCACCTCTGTTAATTATCACAGCTAGAATCTTAAGCTACTCTTCTATTTTCTACAGATTTCATTTGAACTATTTTTTGTAACTTTGCTCTAAAAAAAATAAATAGATTATATTATATAAAATCCTATTAACATATCTTATACCTCTAGGGATCAAAGCATCTTACAGAGATGCTTCTGTGCTATATTGAAAGCCTGAGATGCTCTTACACACAAAATGTAAGCAAAACCATGAACAGAATAAACCTTCAGGACTTTAATCTTACACCACCACCCACATGCATATACTCATGCTCAATTTCGCACCTTAGTTTTGTTCTCTTTAAAGCAATATGCAGTGTAGCAATAGTAAATCTTTCACTTGCATTACAAATTCTGTTCTGCATTTTGTGTAATTAATATTTCAATATACTAAGCAATATTATTTGTCTAGTAGAATGACAAAATACTGCTTTCCCATATAAACTTGAAAGCAAGTATAGATTCAATAGCATATGAGATCTCTGCAGAAATGTTTTGTGACTTTGTTTATTCTAATGAGACTGCTGAATAAAACATTCCTTAGTGATAAAAATATGGAAGCTCTAAGTGCAAACTAACACAGGAGCTTGCTTACAGAAGTACCAAGTACTTGAATACAGTAGTAGTATATCACTTCCTAAATCTGACTGGAGTCCAACAATACCCATCAATGGTGAAATAGGTGGCCTAATTTTCAGAAGTATTCATTACAGAAGCTTGGAAAACTTGGAATAATTAGGACACAGTTAACTGAAAAGTGTCAATCAATCAAGTTTTCAGATGTAAAGATAGCTAAAAAATAAATAAAGGAAGGACAGAAGGAAGAAAAGCAAAATATATTGTCACAGGATCAATAAACAAAAGTGTTGCAACATTTTGGTTGAGTCTCAAATGTAATGTGAAAGATGGTTTGAGTGTTTGTGTATAAGACAGTTTTCTCAGTCTACTTAGGGGAAAAAAGGTTTAGCAGGAAATATTTGACACCTATTTGCTAATCTCCTGTGACAATATATTCATTAATGCTCATCTTGGTTGTTTTCATGAAACAGAAATATTTTCTTGTGAGTTTCCATTATATATGTCCAGATTTTCCTCTTAATATTGCTTTTAAACTTGCATTTGATATACAATATTACACATTCATCCCCAAGTCAATAAAATAGCATTTTAATACCAGGAAACAAAGAAAGGGAAACAACCAAACCACCAGATTTAGAGTATGCTTGAAGTAAATGCCATCAATCTGCCATTTCTCTTTTCAACACACACTATTAGCCAGGCATCTTAACATATGTACGTGTTTCACAGCAGAAATTTTTGCTTTGTGTTTACAATGCCACTACACGCTTAACAGTTTTCAACAAAATATTGTATATAGCCTTTATTCATACTTATTTCCAGAAAACATCTTCTTACTGTTACATTTACCACATTTACATCAATATGCTGGACTTCTCATTCTCGAGGTCTGTTCCTCATTAGTAGAACCAGAACTCTCTTTATTTCTTTTCTTTCTTGTCTTCCTTGGATGGGTTTTTAACTATCTTTTTTGTTTCTTTGTCTTTTCCCACCTGCATAGTACCATCCTTTTCATTGGCTGTTTTTTTGGTAGTCTCCTTGGATTTTACATTTTTATCTAGGCTTTTTTCCTTTTCCTTTCCTCTGTCCCTTTTAACCTTGTCAGAATCTTTCTTTAATTTATTCATATCAACAGCTTTCTTGTCCTTTCGATCAGTAGCATCTTTTCCCTTCCTGGCTTTCTTTTTTTCTTCCTCATCTTTGACGTTCTCCTTCTTGGATTCCTGCTTCTCCCTTAACTTCTTGAGTGGTTCTTTAATAGCTTCTTTTACTTTTTAGTTTTTCATTTAAAAAAGAGGAAATGTTCAATAAGAGAACCATTCTTAGAACAGAAAACGTCTTATGAACAACTGTCTAAAAAGCTTTGACTGAATGCTTACTTAATGTTAGATGCCAATGTAAACTCGTACAATTAAGTAATTAAGCTTTAAGCAATTTAAACAAATTAGTTTTGACTTTAGCAATATCTCACACCATGCAGCCAGCCAATAACCTTACCTTACTGCAACTGCATTCAAGTAAAGCATTACTCTAATGAAAACCATGCCTCTATTATCTTATGGTTAACTAACTCCTGCAGAATCCTAAAACCAATCTTGTCTGTGAGCATGAAAATCGCAGTAAATTTTTGAATCTTTGACAACAGTATGACAGTTGTAGGATCTAAAAATGTCAAGAGCACTACCAAAGGATTTGTTTTTTCCACAGGTTTCTCAACTTTCCAAAACTACAAATGACAGTGCTATGACTACAACACTTTCCTGACATTGTTACCTCAGATTAAGCCAAGACTTAAAAATGTTTCTGAAGTATGTACTTTACAAATAAAAATACACAACAATTAAGAAGAAACAGGAAAGGTGTAGTGAATTAAATAAACTCCAAAAGAAGGTACCTCAGTTTGACCATATTCAATGATCTCAAAGTAACAACTGCAAATTAATTTTTTTATCTTTGCTTTTCCATATGTAGCATTATTTGTAATACCTTTTTCTTTGTTTTACTTTTGGAGTTGTACCTCTTGTGTTTATTTTCTCTATTTCAATTCTCATTTGGCTGTGACATGGTATCTGGATAATATATCAGAAAAACAGTCAGAACAGCATGCCTGAAATTACATGTTCAATATTTACTTTCACTTTGAAACGGTTTCAAAAAATGTGTCAGTACCAGCAGCATTCTCCAGAATAAGCAATTTTTAACTCAATAAAATTTAGAATTTTTCCCATTAGATCCCTAAATACAATATTTGTATTTAATTTTAAAATTGATACTCCAACCACATTATTAAAAAAGCAATACAAATTTATATGAAAAATACAACACCCTATTGCTATCCAGATGTTGAGAGAAACCATAGTCTGTTAAGGTAAAAAGCAAGCTAGTGACAATATTTCTCCTGCAACATCTGCCTCTAACTGCTGTGTAACATATCTGTGGAGTGAACAATTCAATCACACAGCTCAAAGCTAATCTACACACAGCTCACACAGCTCAATCTAAAAGGAAAAACCACATTTCCTTCTAACATGTGTTGGGGTTTTTTTGCATAAAGCATGTGAAATGTATCATACCATTTCTTCATTCTCACATCAAACACTGAAAAATAATCCAAAACTCGGGAATTATTTGTTAAATGACATTTATTACATTCTTGGAAACACTCAATTTGAAACCAAGTCATACCAAAGACAATGTGGAACAAATGCTAAAACTTTCAACTTGCATGCAAGATGCTATGAAAAGTCCCGTTCATACGAGCATGAGAGTTTCTCTCAGCAAATGCACTTTTTTCTTAATGAGACTTTTTTTTACAAACAGCGTGCATTTTTCACATACTGCTAGAGAAAACACACTAAAGTCTAAGTGTCTTTAATGCAACAAAGGGACTGTCTTCTCCACATAGCACTATGCTGTCTGGAGATAACTGAGCACATCTGAAGTTAAGCACCAGAAATACATCCAGTACTTTTTGCTGAGGTTAATTAACTTTTTTAGTCTCCCTGTTGTACTGAACACATTTAGACCATTATGTCCTGTTCACACAGCAATGTAATTATAAATAAATATATGGCATAAATCAGCTGCAAGCTATCCTACTTCAAGCTTTTGGAGAAGGTGTTAAGTATAATCACCACAATCAATCCTGCAAATACTATTAAAGGGGAATTATTGAACTTTACTTAAATTCCTCCTCCCATAAGAAACAGTCAAAACTATTTAAGCACTTAAGCAACAATTAAGGTGCTCAAGTCCTATTATAATATGGTAATAGCATCATGAAATCATAAAAGATAATTAAAGACGGGTTTCACACAGAGCAAAATCTTCATGTAAATCAGAACTTTTTTAAAAACATGCAGAATATGAAGTTATCATCAAGTACTTATAATTCAAACAAGACAACTGTTGTAAAAAAAATTGCACAAACAAAATACAATCTCTAGTTAGGAAAGCATTCACATTGCCATTAAATTACAATTGGCTCACTGATTTTTACAAAAAAATTACAAAAAGCTCACTGAAAAATGGGGTGGAAGACAGTTTGCTGCACCATTAGACAACACTTAGCCAACATAGCTAGTATTAGTAAACATTATTATAACCTGCAATCTGTATTTGCAATGCACATGCAGCACAGACTTCATTATCTGCATAAAGTTACACAAGAAAAAGAACATTAAAAATACCTTTGACTTTAGTTTTTTTCTTGGCTACCCCTCCTGGCTCCTCACCTGATTTGTTGCAAAATGGAAACAGGTTATGAACATATCTGTGATGTTCAACAAACATGATAAAATCTTCCCACCTCCCAGGCTATGTAAAAAGTTACCTTTTCACAGTACACTGCAATGCTACGGAGAGATACCAAATGTTAACTCATTAAGAATAAAGCATCTTGAATAGAAGACCACCACAGCTACTGAGACAGAAGACTAATGAATCCAAGAAAAGTACCACATTACCAGAAACACACTATTTGAGATGCTTCTTAACTTCTAAGAGCTAGCTGAGTTCTCTCCAGACAGCATGATACCATGTAATTATGACCAACATCCCTGACAATTTCTCTACTCTGTATTATGCCAGTTCTCTCTCAAGCCCACTAACTTATATTTCTATACCTTCTTATAAATATATAATAAACATTTTAACTCAAAAGACCTTCAAGCATATATGCACGTAAACTATACAAATTGTGGCTTTTCTTAAAATGGATTACAATCTACCTTTCTTATCCAATGGAAAAAGTGTTTTGGAAAAGGTATTGCTCACATTACAAAAAACAGTTACCATTTCATTTCAGTTAAAATTCTTACCACTTGACTTAAGATCATTTAACACTGTTAAGACTTTTATTTAAAAAATAAGCCTTACTCCCCAAAGTGCTGCCCTCTTTCCCCATTGTACCTAACAGAAACTGAACTCATTCTGCATCTTGATTGTGCTTTATAACTAGTTCCACAAGAGGCATGAAGGCAAAAGCCTTCCCCAAAATACATATAATAATTAGCCTCATCTTTCACCTCGTAAAAAGAGATGGGATTATCACCATCATGTTGCTGTGGATTAACACCTAAATCCCATAAACACAACTACCTTAACCACAAAAATCACATGCATTGCTACCTAAAAGCCAACTAGAAACTTAAGAAAAGTTATGATAGATATATTTTTTAAAATCATATATAATCTTATTAAACTAGAAGAGATATTCCCATGTCTCAACATTAGGCTTCTCATTCAGACATATAAAACACCTACATTGAACATCTGAACCTCAAACTACCCAAACTACAACAATACACCTCTGCACTTAACCTTAAAAAACAAACCAAACAAAACTGCTATATTCTACACTAAAAATGTAGCCATTAGAGTAATCAATCTAATTTCTATCTTACATGTTTTCAAAGTATCAAGAATTAATATTATGGGAAAAATAGCTTTAAAATGGTTAGGCAGGTAAACAAACTCATACGTGGAATATAAAAGCCTTTTTAATCTCCTCCCTCACAGTTCACTGTCATTACTGAAGTCAAGAGTTTAAACTTTACTAAATTCATTATTCAATCTTATAACCTCTAAGTAGTGTATAGAAGAGTAAGTAAACACATTTCTTATTTAAAAGGAAGAACAGGCTCCAGCTTCGTTACACTACAGCATCGATGAAAATAGAAATAATAGAAGGTACTCAGAAATGTTGTAGAAAGCCATATGGAAATTTTCAGCTCCTCCTCTCTTTCATAGTAAAATTAAATGTCACTGGATACTTCAAGATACACTCATAAAACATGTCTTGACAGGGAAAACAAAATTTTACAAAGAACTGTACACATGAAAATTATCATGCAGATATTTGAAATTATTTTTAAATTAATTTATTTGCACTATGTTGAAAGATTGCAAAATAAGACCTTGTTTCCTTAGTATATTTTCAATTGTTAACTATGGAGGCAAGCACTAATTTGTTTCTGCTCCATTACAATGAATAGTGTTAAGATTCTCAGCAAATTATCAATGGGTGACATAATTCTATAAATCATGTAATGTTTAACATATTATGAACAGACCCATTTGCGGGTCTAGTATGTAGAAGTGCATAGAATAATATATTTCAAGATATTAAATATTAATGTCATAATCACAAGACAGAAATGCTGCTGCATCCTGATTTCCACCTCGACTGGGTCCCTACAATGGCAAGAGCACAGTGAAGTCTCATTTGTGAACCCCAAATAGGCTGAAGCAAGACATTAGTGCAAAAAACTTCACTTTGCCAAGATAGTAATGTCCTGGGACATGTGATAAAAACTGGCATTTAAGTAAACTAATTGGCAAAGTCTTCAGCTCTTACAGCCTTAGGGCACACAAATCAATGTCCAGAATT
The DNA here is from genome assembly GCA_020745705.1 of Hemiprocne comata. Classification (NCBI taxonomy): domain Eukaryota; kingdom Metazoa; phylum Chordata; class Aves; order Apodiformes; family Apodidae; genus Hemiprocne; species Hemiprocne comata. The sequence goes on from CM036587.1 coordinate 126,119,138, forward strand.
TCATGAATCATGTAACTGAACTTGTGGACGCCTACTCTAAGTTCCAGTTCAAGTGTCATCACACTTTTTTTGAGCTAGGGTTCAAGGTCCTTCTTTTTCCCCACTCAGTCCTACATTATAAATGTCCAGTGCTGGCAATACAAAAAGAAATACAGAACTTATAAACATGTATGTGATTATGATGGAATGTCAGAAATGGCTACTATTGGAGTCAGTGAATTAAAAAGTAGACTTCAAAGCTAACATAGCTGGATAGGTTTCCAATATTTTCCAAAGAACTGCTTTAAACAGTCTTACTAAAAATTTAATATATATGTCAAACTGGTTATTTTTACATAACACTTAATGGTAGATAACTTAGTATCTTGACTGATTCTTTGAAACTTAGATCATTACAAAGCATTCTAATTATGCAACAAAATCCAGTCGTTTCCTCCATTTTTCCTCATAAAAATTTTCAAGAGCAAGTTCCATAAAAAAAAAAAAACAAGTGGGAGCACACCTTTAGAATTTCATCAAAGGAAAAATATATTAATACTGTTTTTATTCAGAAAGATAAGTATTGCAAAACACATAATAGGTAACACAAAACACTTGGTCTTTTTGAGCAGTTTCACAGACGTTGACGGACAACATTCTCATACTTAATATATTGAGAAACATTACGTTTGTTCTAGAATATGCAAATTTTATACTGTTCGTTTAATAAGACTGAGACCTTTAATAGCCTTGCTATACAAAAGGCTTTGCCACATGAAAAAAAATCCAATGAATCAATTTCACCACAACATCTACCTGCATAAACCCTTTTTAACCTGTAGCATCATCCAACAGATGTAAGCTAATTAAGGTGGCTTATCAACTTACATGTGAAAAAGGAAGAGACTACTTCACATATACCAGAGAAAGCACACAGTCAAGGTTAGCACCAAGCAACTGACAGACGGCACTCGCTACCTTTCTGCGATTTGTGCAAAGCCTGTATAACAGAACAGAAAGTGTCAAGCTTTAAATATTAGGGCTTGTGTTCAGACTCTGGCCTTAATTCATGAGGGCCTATCGAAAACCTCCTTCACCACACAGAAAATTAGCAAAAGATATTAAAATTGTAGAACAAAAAAGGCAATACAGATCAGTAAGCAAAAAATGTTATTAACCTTTTTTCTCTTTTCGTTTTCCTTCTCCAGAAGAATTGTCATGTCAGAAAAACCTTTTATTGTTTGCGTATGCACCTGCACATAATTATTACTATTTTTCTGCATTTATCATATGCTATGTTGGCTATACAAGGTCTTCTGCTGAAGAAAATAGCTTACTGACAAAAAGCTAGCACCCACTTACCTTAAACTGAACTCATTACCTGTAAGAAGAGCGGGGACATACCAAAGCCTGTAATCCTCACAAATGGAAGACAGGTTTTTTTGATTCATACAATTAACATTAAAAAAGAAATGAAAATGCTCTCAGTACATCCTCAGTAAATTGCTTTAATATCTCTTGCTTATTCAACTGCCTGAATTTAGAAGAAAAATCCAAATCAGAGACACAGGGCAGAAAGCATTTTCTTTTCTGAAGTCACAGATGCATATATCACATCTTGTATAAGGTAAAAGAAACTAACAAGCAAGTCTTGCTTTTATTAGTCACATCTTGAGGAATCCATCCTAACTGACCATAAGAAAGACAACATTTAACGTATTTCTTGCTGCTGTGCCATCATTATGATAGGTGCTTAACTGATGGCAACCGAATAGGGAAAACAGTATGCATCTATCCAAAATGACTGAACTGTCCACAACAGTTTTCCCCAGCTTTCAAACATTACTGTACTCATGTTTACAACATAGCTGTTTTTTTTTCCCCCCGATCTGACCATGAAATGAGATGAAAATCCTTCTAATGCTTCAATGCATTTTTCTTCTTCTGTCATAAAAGTTAGACTTCTTCCAAGGCCAGTGAATTGAAAGTAACTAATAATGCAAATTTACCATAAAATGAAACCTACAGGTGGTAAGCCTTATTCACTGACCTTGAAACAAATTTCAAGAGTTAGAGATTGAACACACCCTCAAAAAATAAACTTTTTGAGGGGAAAAAGAGGAAGTACTTCTACAAATTTGTTTCAATAAGAATTTCAACATATGCAAACAATTTTCTGTTTGTTCTCTTCAATTCTAAGTTATTCTATATATATTTCCCCCATATAAAACACTATCTTACTTTCAAATTAGATATTGTTGAAGGTGGTCACAGAAATCTGGGGTTCAAACCTTCCATACATTCTCAGCCATTTTAGACATAAGGGTATTATGGTGGGTTTTTCCCTAAAGTTTCTTTGCATTAGTATCACAACAAAGCAAGGAAGAGCTTATGCTACAAAGGTTAATGCAGTATTTCGTTTGAAGGTTGTAAACTTCTGCTGAAAACTGGCAGTTAAAATAGCAAACATTTACACGAGAAAATGAAAAGCAAAACATCCCACACATTTCTAAAAATGCTGGCCAAACTAGAAGACTGCAACTTTAGTCACAGATATTTACTTCTGGAGCTCTGTAAAATTTAGTAGAAATTACCTGTAAGGAATATGAAGGTAGCTAATAAAAGCTCCATTTCTAATTTAACATGAAATCACTCAATTTTCATTCTTTACTAGCTACAAAACCCAGCAAGTTCCTATCACATAATATATTTTCCTTATTAAAAACATAGTTTGCTACTTATTTGTTCCCGTTTTAAATTTTCAAACCAAAAACTGTAGGTGGAAAGCAGCAGATTTGCCTTCTAAAATAATTAATATCAGAAAGCAAAGCTGCTACAGCTTTCTACCTACAGTTCAAAACCACTTCAAAAGTTCTCTGAACTTCTTTTAAAACATTAATATACTGACTGTATTTTATATAACTGATAGTCACCACAAATCAAACTAAAAATTTAGGTTTCCATTTCTTCAACTAATTTCAAACACTTTGTGTGGACTTGGAAGCAAGAATTCAGACTTCCTTGCTTATTTCCATGTTTTACTCAGATGAACCTTTTTGTTGTTAAGATGCTTTTAAAAAAAACAAACAAAAACAACAAGCAAAACAAAACAACAAAAACAAACAAAAAAACCCCACCAACCTGCCATGCTTATAAAACTGGACTCATCTAAATCTTATTACCACTCTTACTAGCCAAGTCCTACTTGCAATCACAACAATTAACGCAATATGTTAAAATCAAACTTTATTCCAAACTTCAGGAGAACTTTAACAGCTAGTGAGGGTTTAATTATTAACTCAACAACTCAACCAGAACTACACCAGGCAAGAGTGAACACTTCTCGGAGAGACACCAAAACAACTATATTCTGGAAACTGAAGATTCTAGAAAGTTATACAGTAGTTACACAACCACAGAACGTTAGGAGCTGGAAGGGAGCTCTGGAGATCATCTAGTCCAAGCCCCCTCTACCAGAGCAGGTTCATCTAGAGCAGGTTGCACGAGATGGCATCCAGATGGATTTTGTACGTTTCCAGAGATGGAGACTCCACAACCTCTCTGGGCAGCCTGTTCCAGTGCTCTGCCACCCTCAAAGTAAGTAAGTTCCTTCCTATGTTCAAGTTTGTGCCTGTTACCTCTTGTCCTGTCAGTGGGCAGGACTGAAAAAAGACTGGCCCCATCCTCCTGACACCTACCCTTTAAGGATTTATAAGCATTGATAAGATCCCCCTCAGTCTTCTCTTCTCCAAACTAAAAAGACCCAAATCCCTCAGCCTTTCCTCCTAAGAGATGTTCCAGTCCCCTAATCATCTCCATCGCCCTTCACTGTGCCCTCCCCAGCAGTTCCCTGTCCTTCTTGAACTGGGGAGCCCAGAGCTGCACGCAATACTCCAAGATGCGGTCTCACCAGGGCACAGTAGAGGGGGAGGATAATGTCCCTCGACCTGCCTGCCACACTTTTCTTAATGCACCTCAGGATGGCATTGGCCTTCTTGGCCACAAGGGCACATTGCTGGCTCACAGTCATCCTCTTGTCCACCAGGCCTCCCTGGTCTTTTTCCACACAGCTGCTTCCCAGCAGGTCAGTCCCTAACCTGTACTGACACATGGGGTTATTCCTCCCTAGGTGCAGCACCCTATACTTGTCTTTGTTGAATCCCCTCCCTCCTTTTTATCCTCCTACAAACTCTCTATTCCTGCTATAATAGTTTTTGAGCAGACTTCCAGCCACTTAAAAATCAACAAGGAACTTCCACAATATCAAATCAGAACCTTGGCCTGCATTTCATCTCCCTAGCTCAAGTTAAACTAAGCCAGTGATTACTGATGTAACCATTACCTATTTCAGTGCCCGCACGGCTCAAGCAATCTATTTATCTATTTACCTCTATTTCACTTCAAACTTCATCAGATTAATAATGTGTATTTTACAGAATTCTTACAGTAGCTGTTTTCCTTCTCTTATCTAGTTCCATTGATGAAGCACCTACAATAGAATTCAACATTCCATGGCAATTTTTCTGATTCATACTGAAAGATATCCTACAATAGTGATGAAACTCTTATTTCTAATTAAAATCTGCTTCTACAATTAAAAGGTAAAAAAGCCAAACAAAACAAACCAAGCTTGCTCATTTCCTTTGCAAGTTTCTCTGCTTGCTAAGAAACTTCTCAGTAATATCCCATAGATCTACTAGCATTTATTTTCATTATGTGGTTGTGGGGTTTTTTTCATTTTCTTTGCCTTATGCTTCATATATCTCATCGTAAAACCCATTACATTTATGTGTTATTAACATCCTTATATCCTAATCTTCAAATATTTGAAAGAAAATGTGATGAACGTTCTTGTGGCTGTATTTAATTTGTAAATCTTAAGCAGCACCACTAACGCATCCCAACTTTTTTTTTAAAACACTTCATTTGCTCATCAATAATACTTTTTTTATTACTTTTTATTAAAGATTGAGTAGAACCCTGATTCGGATAATTTAATGAAAGTTGTTTTAAAACTAGCATGTTAAATGGCTTTAAAATTGCCATGTCAAAGCAAGTGAAAATTAATTTAGTTCCAAAACAGGTTAAAATTTCAGCCTGCATCCACTAGCATTAAGACTTCAATATAAGCTTTATATGTGAAACAGATACAAACTTAAGCATAGCAGGCATAACAATAAACGATTTCATATAATTTTAATAATAAATTGAATGCACTATTCATGTATTAAAATGACAGCTCAGGTTCAGCTTTTAGCACCTGACATAAACTGCAGAACACAACCATAAACTCCTCTTCCTATACCAATAAACTTTATGATAGTAGATACAATTCATATACATGAAAAATATTTGTGGAACAACTGTCATAAAACAGTTCACAGTTTCACATGATTAAATTCTTGAATTTAGCAATGAATAGAAGACATTATATTCTAATTTCCAATTAATCTTTAATATATTCAGTATTACATTAGAAATACATCATCACAGCTTCCCGCTTCCATAGAAGTCCCACCCTAAAAAACCTCAAATTTAGAACAGCCCTTGTGGTGCGATTGTTATAATTAAGAAAATGACTGAAAAATTAGTTTGAAAACAGACAATCAGTGGGAATAAACCATATAATGACATAATATCTTCTGAATACAACAGATATTACCTAACTCAAAAATAAATGTTCCTGTAAAATTTTCAAGCACTTTTAAATGATGTGCTTTCAGTTGAACAGGCAAAAATTTATCTGAGAAATCAGTGAATCTCAAAATAAATTATTTATTAAAATTATATTTCACAAGAGAATTATCATTGTCATGTCTATATTAAGAATTAACATGTGAATATGTATTTACATAATGCAGTCATGCTAGAATACTTTACAATCAAAGCTATTACAAAATGCTTCAATTAATGTTTGCCAAAAGACAAATGTTATAGTGTTAACAGTAGAAGTTATTACACTTAGCTTTGTAAGTTTTGTGCACAAAATGCACAAATTGAAGCACATACAGAAACCAACTACACAGCCACAGATACACATTTTATACTACATATTTACACAATTTTGTAGTATTTGTCATCCTGTCACAAAAATGGAAAAGTCATTGGAAGGCTTTCAACTAGTGAAACTACATTGCATGGCTGACTTTAGTTCAATCTTTATAGCGTCCATTTGGGAGTTTCCCCTCAATGCCACAAATTCCTGTTTTATTAAGACTGATGATTTCATGGACATTTCTGAAAGCCAATCAAATTAGTCTCTCAGTCACTGGTTCTGTAAATCCAAAATAACACAAGTCTTTTTTCCCTGAACCCCTTCATTCTGTGACGTACCATCAACATCATCTGCAGCTTCGCTCTCTTCTTCTTCTAGTATTTCAAAAGGAGTCAATACATCATAGAGAAATGAGAGAAAGCCATAAAACCAATCAGAGCTTTCCTCTGCTAAAATATTAAGGACTTCCTCAAGGGAATCAATATTTTCCTTACTGCCATCTTTGGTCAGGCCTACACAAGAATAGAGGAAAGAGAGAGAGAGGGAAGGAAAAAAAAGAGATAGCAGTTAGGTGGAAAGAGGAAACTGTAAAAGGAGGATCTGTGAAAGACATCTCATGTCACAGACAGCAGTCTTTACAAGAATGTTAACTAGGAAATAGAAAAATGTTAAGAAATTTGAATTTTTCAAAGTATAAACTATAATTTGGAAAATAAACATGCAAAGTATTACGCGTAAATCCTAAATGAAGTGGCAGCTTTGCTTTCCCTTCTTCCTAGTCCTAAAACCAAATCCATTTTTATTCAGTTTTCTTGCCACAGTATTTACCTTTAGGCAGCTGTTTAACAGTAATACTTCACTACTTAAAATAGTCCAATTTGCCTTTTAAAAACAACAAAAGAAATCAAAACACATTATGTTCAAATTTGATAGCTTGCAGTTGACAGCTGAGAATAACATTTAAAAGCAAGTAGTATTTAAACAAACTTATTACGGACATACTGTTAAGGGTAACATTTATTCTATCACGTAGAATTTTGATTTTGCTTTGGACTCTAATTGCTGGAGGGGTTGTTTTGCAGTGTGTTTGCTTGCTTGTTTTTTTTAACATGCTTCTCAATTATTTTTTTCTATGACATGTATTCTGCATGATATATTTGATCATCAGGAATTAATTCCAAACCCAAGGAGATCCGAAACACCAGATAAGAATTAATAGGTAGCCAATATAAAAGGTGTTTGTATTGTTACAAAGAAAATCTAAAGCAGGCTAAAGACAGCTAAAGTAGAGATGGCCAGAGAAGTGACAAAAGAGCTCAACACTTCTAAACTCTCTGATATCCGGAGCTGCTGTCCTGGGTGACAAGACCCTGGGCTACAAGACTCACTGATCTAACTGGTGTTTGTAAAATACAAATAAGCCATGACTAACTTTTTTTTTTTAAAATCTAAAAATCTGTTTTGCAGTTATTACTAAATAAAATTTCAACTCTTCCACTCTGGGAAAACTATGACCAAGCAATGACAAATGCCAATATTGGTATGCTTTAAAGAAGAAGAGGCAGGCATTCCCCCCACTTCTAACCAGAACAAACCTTCATTTGTGTTGGAAGAAGAAAAGTGGGCTAAGGGTGAAGACAGATTGATGAGACATAAAATTAAGTGAGTAAGTTGCACATGCAGACTACAAAGCAGTATTAGATGCAGGTTAATGAAACATTCAAGATATAGGAGTTCAAGACAGACATTTAACACATTTCAACATGTTGTTCTTACAGCACATAGTGAAAGTATCAATGATAATTCTGAGGAAACTTCCAAGTCCATGATGTTCCACATCCTTGTACCTGGATGTCCAGAACCTCTACTTGTGTGACCAGCCATTCTCTTTAATTTTTCACTGGATAGCCCAAAGGTTTAAAAATGACAGACTGAATCCAGAAGGCAATCAAGGTATTCTAAAAATATCCCTCTCCAACTTCTTCCATGGCTTAGTTCTATAAAAATTAAATTTTATAGACTTAACTTTATGTATGGTAGTCAGTCACCATTCTAATTTGTTTTCAAAATTTGGAGCAAGCAAGATGTAAAGACATAAACCAGAGTAAGTATATTTACTGAAGAATAAAATCTCAATCTAAGAATGGAAATCTGAATCTAAAAGAAAAAAATAAAATGAAATCTAAGTTATAAATACAGAACTGTAAATATTTATATCATTCTATTCTGTAAGAATCTGGCATTAAAAAAAAGAAAAACCCAATAAAAAAACCACACAACAAAAAAAGCACCGCTCACAAAAGATCCCAGGCTTTCCATAGCATTTCTGTACACACATGAAGAATCACATAGATGTCCCTGTTCTTGCACTAAGTGAAGAATAAGACTCTTCGGCAATAAAGAGTACAGCAGTGTATTTTCTTTGAAAAGATGAGGACACCAAAGGGAACCACAGCAACTGGAAGAACACACCTTGTATTCTGTACCATAAAAACCACCAAACAACAAAATCCCAAACCCTTTCTTTACAATTCTTTATAAAAACTGTAGGAGATTAATATAATGGCCTTTGAATCTCAGGGTTACAAAAAAACGGAACTGCCCAATCAGACAGCCATGCCAGGCTAAACCAGCAACCCACAGGAAATAACTTATTTATTTCAAAAGAAGTCTAAACACTGCAACTTCAACAGTGATTGAGGGAGACAAAATCTTTATCTATGCAACAGCATTACAACAACAAGTGAGGCAGAGGGCTTGCTCCATTCATTTAACAAGACAAAGCCTTACCTCTCCTGCAAACACCTCTTTTATGAGAAAGAGCACATGCAAGCCTTTAATATTTGAAGGTGCTACAGTAGGACATGAAAAAAAACCACAGAGAATAGTATGAAAGTTATCCTAAACAGCTGAACCTTACTAAAGCATTCTCTTAACTCCTATTATCTCACCACAGATTTTCTGAATGTGCAGTCTTTGTATGACTGCTTGAAAACATTTTTTTCTGCTACAGGAGAACCAGGGGGAAAAGAATTGTTTCACAGAAGCTTGGATTCTACTGTTCACTACTCTTTGTTTGGTGATGCCAAAAAACTAGATTTTTGCTTTCCATTTTCTGCGTAAGTGGCCTACTCAGAACGAAATGCCAAGTACGATATATTGATGACTTTCTGTAGCTGCAGTTCCAAACCTGAACTAAGTACTGCAGCCATCTAAGTATTGCTCGGGACACTGTCACTTGTTAAAAAGGACTAAAGTACAAAAAACGGCTCATCTCCAAAAATTCTATTATAACAGACATTGATACTCCCTATATTTCCTTTAATATTAGAAACGGTGAAGCCACCATTTCTCTGTGCTGAGCTAAAGCAAGTACAGAGGTATAACACTGCTCCTGATTAGAGTAACTTCTTTCAAAGATCAGAGTGAAATGGATAAAACTGAGAAGAGAATTACTGAAAACAGCAGCTCTCAAAGGAGCAGATTAAGAAGCCTCTCTTTTTAGCAATAGCTAAAGAACAGAAAAGAGAAAACATCTGACTTTCTAGAATTAAACATCAAACAGGAGTATCTTCTTTTTAAGTCAATACTAAATTAGCAGAGAAACCACTTGCTGTTTTGGTAGTCTGACCCAGAGAAAAAACCCAGAAAGTAACATGTCTTCAAACACAGCATATGTACAAGCAAAATCCTCACAAATAAAAGGAACTATGTATTCAGTATTTAGAAAGTTACCCTAATGCAATTGGATATAGGCTTATTATTTGGTTTTCTTTACTAGGAAGGCTTAATTCTGGAACACAAATTCCTCAAGAGGAAATCTAGTCTTCCAGTTTCTGCATCAATGAAATAATTTTAATCTGCATAGTGGTGTTCATTTCTTAGTTCATAATGAATGTTAAATACAAACAAGTACAATAATTTATTTGTAACTTCAGCTAATAATATGATATGGTAGTCAATAGAATATATTTGTACGTTCATAATTTTTATCAATGTCATGTAACTCTTCAAAATTTAACATTTCTTTTGTACCGCAGAAAATATTCTTAAAATTTAAATGCGATTAAATCATATTTCTAAGCAAGTATTCAAAAATAATTAAAAAAAATTTTGATCTGTGACCTTTTAATGTCACATTGGAAGTGTAAGGTTTAAATGCATGATAAAACAGGCTTATAATAGAAACACTGTCAAACACCGTCAGGTACTGGCAGAATTCCCAGCTATATCAAGTTGCATAAACCAGAGATGTAACAAAGCAGCAGCATGTTTCTGGCTACCACATTGACAATGTGAATCCAACTAATATGACCTACAGGAGATTGATAACCAGTTTCTATACACTACATAATAGAAAAAGAAAGATTAGGGTTGTAACTATTAAAAGTCTTACAGTATTCACGATTTATAATTAAGGCCCACTTTGTAGCTCTAAAGTCAGTCAGAGCACTGGAGATTTTTTGGAGTGTCTCTCACATTCACACCACTGCAAACTGGTTCAGTAATTTTGATTGCATGGGCTTTCTTTAACAATGAAGGGATTCAACAAATTAATCCCCCCAAAAGACTTGCTTACTACTGCAAACATAAGTGGGAAAAATAAACTGATGAGAACCTGATTTTTATGGAGTATGAGCTTCAAACAGCGAACCATAACATCCTAATATACTATTGATACATTATCAATAACTTTGACTAGTTTGAGACATTCCACTTTGCCCTTTGCTCAAGCTATCATTTACTATGCTGGGGTTTTTTGTTCTTTTGTGAAGGCGTTTAACTTGTTAGGTTTGTGTCCTCCAAATAGGTTTACATGTGAACAAACTCATTAAGGAAAAGCAAACTTTCTAACGTTAGACGTGCAAGAAGTATCTGTCTATTCAGTGCTTGATTGTGAAGCAATTGACGGTAGTGCTTTAACTGCTAGAAGGTGTGGGTAGGAGGGCAATGTCAAGAAGCATGTCTAGAGACTGAAATTTCTCCTTGAAGATACATAGCGAGCGGAAAGACACTCTCCCGTACTACAAAGACCAAAAGCCTGAAACCAATGTTTCCATGTCAAAGAAAAAAAAGGGCAAAGAAAACAAACAGAATTGTGGAGAACTCAGAACAGAGGAAAGACAGTACAAAATAATGCTAAACTAATCATAATCCAAGAAGTACACAGGCCTGTTAGAACTCATTTTAAAGTGGACCTGGCTTAACATGTTAAGATAAACGATGTTTCAACTCTTGAAGCACCTTAAGCCCTGCATCTGATACAATTATTTATAATCACAACCATCTTGCAACAGTCAATACAGCAGCATCAACCACCTAACTTCAAAATCATACTGCAAGTAATTCAATGCTTTCCACTTACATTGCTATATTAGGAGAAAAAGAACACAACTGGCTACAAGTTGCACACACAATGCTACAACTGGCATTACGAAAAAAAACCCACCACAATTAAATCACTTTAAGTTCACCGATTAGGAAAAAACAGAAATATTGTTTTGACATTAAACAAAACCAAATATGAATATGACAACTGAATTACATAGATTATTACACCTTTGTTTGTACTTGCCTAGCAATACTTTAGCATCTTCCACATCAAAATCTCCATCTCCATCAGCATCATACATCCCAAGCTTGCCTAGAATTGCAAAGAGAGGAAGAAGAGAGAATTAGGGATTCAGAAGTTTGTTTCCAGCACAGTGTTTTCAATGTGCAATGGTTGACTGCAATGCTAGGCTGTTATCATATTTTTTTAATGATTTATCTGTCCTCTTCTTAACCACATTTTAAATTTCCTGGGAAATAGTACAAATATTTTAGGTTCCTTTCTGCATGTCACAGACTTTAGATTGAACACAGGTTAGTCTTTTTTCCATACATTTATTTTGGTGCTCACAGATTTATAACAAATGTGTAATTAAATTATGTGCTTTATATGAACATGCTTTGCTCAGTATAAAATTTAAGTTCATAAGGAACTTTCAACATGGTTGTGGGAAAAGAAATAATAAAACAAGAATTAACTAAATAATCACTTTTTTTTTTTATTATATGCTTTTTGACATACCAAATTCTCAGGAAAAAAAAGATAGCTATGTAATTTTTTTTTTATGCCAAGTTAACAGAAGGTAAGCAACCTACTTCCTGGACAAAGGAAAAAACATTCGTAACTCTATCAACAACATTCACTGCAGACAAAAAAGTTGTTAATCCTTTTATAGGTGACTAATACTTTTATTTTTAAAGCTGCAGCTCTAACAGCCCTCAATATATGCAAAAGGAGAACCCAGTTTCTATTAAAAAATTATTTTTAGGATAGAATTGTGGTATCCAGGATTATAAGTGTCCTGGAAACACCAAGTGAGAGAGCTACCTAATTAGGTTTGATAAAATTCACACAACTTTTAACCGGGTTGAACTCTGCACACATTTCACAGAAGAACTCTAAATCCTTGCAGTTTGCCTGTTTATTATTACACTTCTCACTCTCTAAATGGAGGCAGAACTTGATTGCCATTAAAAGAAATGAAATATAGTTCTTAATATGGCATTTAGAAAATTAGAAAACAGTCTTGTGGAAGAAAAATTCAGACTTGAGTCTAGAATAGACAAAAATAAAGCCATCACCATGGTATGGAAGCAATAAATTAGAAAGGATCTTTATTGGTTTATGGTTAAACAAAACAAGACTGGTGGAATAAATTTAAGTCTCTAGAAATAAGAATTGTATCATCTTCAAAACCAAGAAGAATGAGACAGATGAGAAATGACTGACTTTCATGTCATTGTAGAAATAGTAACTCTCTAAAAAATTAATAAAATAAAAAGTAAACCAAAATTTTCAGCCAAGAGACTGTAAAGCAGGCTTATTTCTCCAATATCCTACCTTGTAGGACCTCTGACAAGTTATAACGGAAATCCTTTGCTTTGGCTGCATGCATGGTAAAAATATAGAAACCATTATTTGCATCACTAGACCCAATTAAGTTTCCAACTAGAAGCTTCTCTTAAAACCAGTCCAGTTCAAAAAAGCATATACCAACAGATTTGTGAAGGTGTAAAATTTGTAAAACCAGCAGTTGCAAAAATGCAAGTTGAATTCTACAACATCACGGACAATAGTTCTACCTATGGACATGAATCTTGAAAACTGAGACATTAATTTTCACCCTTAGATATTATATTAACAATACTATCTTAACATTGTCACATTGAGAGATACATCTGTCTCCATTATAAGCTTAAAACTGAGGTCATTCAACAGCTCATTCAAGAGAGGATGACTGATCAGTTGTCCTGACTCTACAGGGAACGCAGACCACCAGCCGACTTTCAACCACTGCTGCAAGTTTCTGAAAGCTTAAATTGAACCAATGCATACTTAGCTGACATTTCAAATGAACTACAGTATACATGTTACAAAGAGATCCGGATCTAACCTCAGAGAGTTCTTCAATTCTTTAATAAATGCAGTATATTCATAACCTTTTCCAGTCTTATGAGGATCCCATTTTAACATCATAAGAGAGTTCAGCACTAAAATGGACTTTCTGAACTACATTGCCTATTCTTATCATGTAGGTCATTTGCAAACACTGCAGTTGTCAATTCAGCTATCTAGAAATTTAAAATGGCCTCTATGAGATGCATACCATAATAACAATTAGAAGCATCTTAGGATTTAAAATTCTTACCTAGAACTTCTTCATAATCTACAAGTTCAAACCAGACAACGGCTACTGATGTCCATACTCCCAGCAACGCAATTACCATAAACCAGGTGAAAAATGAGCTTCCAGAGAGGCCTTCTTTCTTTCCATTCTTGCTTCCTCCATGCTTAGTCTCTGTTAAAATAAACAAGTAGGAAAAATGGTTTTGTATAAGAGTTACAAAATTATGACTGAGGACATAATTATAAATTTTGTTTCTTATGTCTACACAGAATAAGACATTCGAGTAAACTTTTTTTTTCCCCTAAACTTCAACACTGTTACTGGCTTTTCATATCACTGCGAATTACAGTAGGAAGCTTGATAATTATCTAAGCAAAAGCCCTGTAAACAAGCAAACACCAAAAACCCACATGTCATTTGTCTTAACAACTTAGTTGGAAATTCCCCCTTCTTCCCCTCTAGCGTACGTTTACACAGAGCTTAAAATTTTTGAGATGCTTTTAAATTTGTGCCAATAGTTCTCAAGCCACCAGAGGGCAATATGACCAGCAGAAACAGTTTGGAAGAAAAGCGTTTCTTCTGAACCAAGTTTCAAAGCTAATTGAATTAGCACATGGAATCACCATGAATATTCAAAAAACCTAAGAAGGCTCAAAAATCTCAACCATATTAAGGGTAAGACTCCAAGTTCAGTCACCCTACCAACTAAAATTATCTTCCCTGTTGCTTAGAATCAAGCAGAGATTCACTGCATGCTGAATACCTTTAGAATTCCAGCTCCATGAAACATACAGGTAAAAGAATGACAGAGACTTAACACAAATTTAATCTTCATTTATAATCACACATATGGAAAGTGTATATAACAAATACAGCAATTATCAATAAACCACTGGGAAAATAAAAACCTCAACTTAGTATATGGGTAGGAGGTTTCAAATGGGCATCACCACTAGAGAAGACAAATAGCTTGGTCCATTGCTTTTGGATCATTTTAGAGAAGAGGAGTACATGTAGTAAATAAATGTGCATTCACAAAGATGCTTGTGGCCTTTCTCCAGATCTCAAGGTCTGCTCTTGTGCCTCCTGACACTACTGCTGCAAGGCTGGCACTTGGCTGCGATTTCATGTCTACCAGCCTATTCCACTTCATTCCCTTTTAAGCACCAGCCTTTGCCTGTTCAGCCACAATCAGTCCTAGTTACTGAACTAACTATTGATTACATATTTTGAAACACTCAAGAAACAGTTTCATTAATATTGGGGTAATATAATAAGGTAGAGAGTTAACATTATGATACTAACTGCAAGTGATGTTTGATGTATTTACCAACACTGATCACAGAAAAAGTAAAAAAAAAATCCCTCAAAGCTAAATATCAATTACTGTTTTTTAGAATAAAATGGACTATCTGAAATATGAGTAATGAGATTGGTAACTGCCTGACTTATTTCCCTGTAATAGTTATTATATAGAAGTACTTTCAGACCCTGCTTGCCATCAGGTCCATAGCAGTAATAAAACTACACCTTTAATTACATTTCTTGTGCCATACACCAATTAAAAAATACAAACCAAACAAATTTTAAAAAAAAGAAACATATGTCAGCTCTTACTTAGCTCAGCATTTTATTTACTTTATTCTCTTGTGGGCAAGATGTACAGATACCCTAAAAATAGAGGCAAACACGAGAACACAAGCAGCATGTGCCAGTACATTCAGAAATATGGTCAGCTGTATATGAAAACTCTTTAACGTACTCTTGAGCCAGAAATTTTAATATTTAGAAATAAAACAACTATATTATGTAGCAGCAGAACTTCAGTCCTCCTGTGTTCCAATGTACTGAACAGAAGCTTTTACGTATTAAAATGAAGCCTTAAGGCTAAAAACTTTTTAAATTATTCCAGGTTACAACTATGAGTGAAAGAGAATCGTGCTGTATCTCACATTTACTTTACTGTTTTCTACTGCTTACTGCCTTTGAAGAGGGCTTTGTTTATTAGAAGAGGAAAAAGACAATTATTAAGTAACAAAGTAATCAAGCATAGCTGTTCATATTTTTTTCCAGTCTAAAAGACTGTTTCACACAAATCCCTCAACATCAGACTCTGCTATAAAAATACCACTCACAACAGTCACAAAGATACATTTTTATGCTGTGGCTTCCTATCTTATAGGAAAATTGTTTTAAAAACCCTTGAAAAATTCTGCTAAGAATTCAACCATGGCAGCCTGATCAGGCAACGCTTCAATATAAACAGAAGTTATGTAACAAAATTTACCCATGGTCATGGATCAGAACAAAACACTGCAACAACTGATGCTTGCTCAAAGCTTATTCCAGAGAGTTAATTCTCAATTCAAGCCCACTCCCTGCACATGCTGCCAGCCATGTCAGAAGTAGGTCACTTGCCATATCTGGTAAGCCTGTGCTTACACCACCAGATGTCTTTATGCAGACATCAGAAAGTCTGCTCTGTTCCTCAATGGCAAATCTTTTTAAGTCCTATACCTCACCCCCCCAGGCATTAAGAGTCATGCCTAGATTAAAAACATACAAAAATCTTTTTCCTCTTACCTTAGCTTGCATTAAAGACACCTAGTAATTTCACATACACCAAAACTAACTTTCAAATCAGATATTTGAAGACAAAACAATATCTCTTATGTTAATGTGTGCTCTCCTCAAGCAAATATTCAGTTACAATTAACTACTGCCATAAACTCACAAAACACTCCAGAGAACATTTAATCACAAAGAGAACAGAGGCAGCCTGTAATGCAAAGTAGAACAGCAAACTGGCTAGAAAACAACAATGTATCAGAGTAAGCCAGTTATTTTTCTGAGTACAAAATCAGACATAGCTGGTACTTGCAACCACACATTTTCCATTTGTTCACAAAAAGGTTAGGACTGTACCTGTGTCGTCAGCCATAACATTAGTGCTCAGCTTCCACAGAGAGAGCGAGTGTGTTGATATCTCCAAAAATTAATGCTGAAGGCAAAGTAAGAAATTATTTCTCTTCACTGTAGTCTTGCAACAGGAGCAAACAAGTTTCCTAAAGCTAGCTCAGCTGGAACCCGAAACTGGACCCAAGAGAAACCTCTCCTCCAAATCTATTTTTAGAGCAGTTATCCTCAGGAGCCAAACGCTTTTCAGAACTCATATGGCAATCTAGCTCTGACGACAATCAAATTCACTTACTCCTCCTAACAGAGCATCCTGGGTAGTTGATCTTTCCCCTCCCCTTAATCCTCCAACATCAAACACAGCGGCAAATGAAACCACGCACACTGAACTGCAGTATTTTTCCTCCAATGTATGCCTTGGTGCCTGAGCTCTAAGGACATTATATCCATTCAGCATAAGCTGAAACACAAGTCTGGACACAAAGCTTGCCTGCTTGCATTTGTTAAGTTGGCTCTTGCCCAAGAAACTTTCTCCGTGTTGGCACTCCTCAACCAGGCTTCCCGAGTATCTTGTAGAGAATGCTCACTTGAAACTTGGTAGCTAGTTTAAGAATAAAAGACAGCTAGGTTCTAAAATGTAGTCTTGAGTCTTCTAAAAGAGTTACTTGAAATCAACCACACACATTCTTGACGAAGAATTTTCAGATCAGAACTGTTCCCCTGGTACACCTCATATTTGCTTCTAGCAGACCCAAAGGAGGGTTACTAGTAGTTTTGCCAAAGCAAAGCCTGTTTCCATAGAATGTAATACACCACATGCCATAAAAGTAAACCAGGCAAAATTCCTATTGCATATTTTTTAAAAGTAGCAGAGGTGTTGATTTTGCCTTGTTGCCCGTCCTTTCCAGAAAGGACTAACTCATCTCATTCACCCTCCCTTCCCTAAATTCTGACAATAAGCATACTACCTGTACAATTTAAAGCTAACACAAATGATTAATGATCAACATACTCTCTTCTTTTCAAGGACCAGAAAAGGAGGGGAAAAGCCCAGTAATACACTGTTTAACTTATCTGCATGTTCAATTTTACCAAACTATACTTTTTCAACTGCATTTCAAACAAAAGCCAGCTTCTTTTGAGTAGCAGGAAGACAGAAACAAACTAATGTCTCATTTACAGCAACTCTATTAAAACTTTAGGATCTAGCACTTTGCCCTTCCTCCCCCATGCTTCTTTAAATAACACAGACATCAGGTAGATGGAGTGAACAGTAGAATGTTACAGCTACTCTGAAAAACAACATACGCCTCCTGTGGTTTTAACATCCTGCAACTAATTCCCAAATAAACTTCCCAATAGCTCAAGGGAGAAAAAGTGAGAAATAACACCCAATTGAATTTAAGACTTTTCATATGGATGTAAAGAAACTACAGGCAGTTGATTCTATAACTAGTGCATCTTTTAAATATTTTTAAAGCCACTTGAATATCTCTAACAGTACAGAAGTTTAAAGAAAAACCTCCTGTCTAGAACATTTCAGCAACTTATGTGATGCACAAGTGATTTAGAGAAATACAGGAGGAAAATGTAAACAAAGGGTAAGAAAGTGACCAAATAAACAGAGAAATCGACAGCTTATTAAGGGAAATGATTGTATGCTGAATTACATGTAGTCTACTGCATATAAAACCTGTTTTAACAGGCACTAGATCAGGCAATCTGTTGCACCTTCACTTTGGCTGCACCTGCATTTGCAGATACTGCATCTTACTACAAGTGAATTCATAGAGCATACAACTGATGCTGAGAACCTGAGGTCTGTACTGCGTGAATTTTGGGAGCATTGGTCCAGACCAGATCTTACCTAGCTGAATGCACATAAGTGGTTGCAGCACACCTTTCTGTTTCATTTCACTCAAACCTAAGTAAGTATATTCAGGGACAACTGCACAATGAATAAAAGCAAAGTGAGTGAAGACACTCAAGAAATTAATTTCAAATGTACACTCCCAATCTGAACTAAAACACATATCTTGACCTTTAACTAAGTACCCACAGCTTTATCTTGTGTCCTTTAAAAATCAATTGATTGCAAGAGCCTGGATTCCCAAGAACTTAAAGTTGCAATAATAAATTACCCAAATGAAAGGCAATTTTAGCTCTCCTGCTGCCACTTCAGATTTTTATTCTTGTGTTTGAGGAACTCGCTGTTATTTCATGTTTACTCAATCATTACATAAACCTTTACAGTTGTTAATTTTTGATCCCCACAAGATTTCTGATAGTGAAGTATCCTACTACACAAACAATAAAAAACCCAACACAAATACTGACAACAAGAGCAAAGCCACAAATTCAGGAATTGACAACTAAGCAGGCTGATCACGGATATGCTGCGGGTGGCCAACTGGAGACGAAAAAAATAAAAAGCATCATCACAAAATATGTAAAAAAACTCTAGGCTCATAAGCATCATGCTGAACGTGCCTAGTGAAAGGAAGACCCTCTCTTCAGTAGCAGAAGAGATTCCATTGAACCATCTTCTGGAATTCAGCACTTAATCAGGATGAGAAGGATCAGAGATTCAGTTCCCTCCTCCGAATTTCTTTGGAAGTCTAAAACACATTTTCAAGTATACCCAAGGATATGAGAACAAAGCCACTTTAGTCCACCATGATGAAGCCATTTATTCGTGCAGAGGCAAATCTTTACTGGCCACAAAAGCAATCTGTAAGAGAAGAACTCTGCAGAAGAGACTAAAGTCAAATTTTTGCCCTCCTTTTTAAGTAAGAAAGGTGACTCGGGACATAACTGGCCTATTGTCATGCTCACTCTGGGCAAGCTGAATCTCTGTTTCACATGGGATTGCAACAGTTTCAACAAGAATTCAAAATACACAGTCTCACTTAGTTCAAGTATATGCCAGGAAGAGCAGCTGCAACACTGAAAGTCAACCTAACTTCTTATTCTTCAAGAAGAAAATGGAATTAAACCTTTTTCTTTTCTATGCAGGGGGAAAGCTCCAATTACCAAAGTATTACCCCAGAAGGAAGAAACCACCCTTTCCAGCCCTGTTCTACACAGAATCATATCTGAAAATATGCATCAAACAAAACAGATACAGGTAGGTTTTTTTCCTTTTTTATATTCAGTATATAAGGAGAGATTGGTCAACATTTTAAAAAAGTCAACCCATTTCTGAATAGAAGCTGTTATAGTTCAAAATACCTTCAAGACTAGAGATAATTTTCTGGTTCATAGGAAAGACCACAGTATTTAGAAGAGTTTTTTAGCTGCAAGCTAAGGTGGTTTGTTACTAAGTGAGAATTAAGTATTCTTTAGGAAAAAAAAAAATTAAACACAAAACAAGAATAAGACTGATGTCAAGCTTCATTCCCAGGTTTTTTTTTTTAATAATTCTTCTGATGCAGTTACATTTATTCTGACTATAAACAGTGAACAAATCCTGATTGTTTTCCATTTAAAGGATTCTTCTAACCCACTCATACACCACCAAAATCAGAAAATCTATTCAGATGAAATCTACTCATAAAAGAAACATCAGAAGAATTCCTAGCTTTGTTGTTGTTTTTTTAAAGAACCTCCAAGTTTTTCTCTCTAACAAGAAAACAGTCACAAATCCAAGACAAAAAGAAACTTAATGAGAAAATCTGTCTTAGGAAGTTGCACAGTTTTGTAACACTTGTAAAGGGCACTTTATCTAAATACAGCACAACAATGAACTCCACTTGCAGTGCTAGCTTTGCACTTTCCAGTGAGGTTTGGAGGGACCTGCTGTTTGCCACCATGAGAGCTGCTGCTGTTAACAACTTTCCACTGGAGTTCTGTTTGTCTAAGCTAACTGTTGAAGTCAGAGGAGGTAAAAATACAGAGATATATGTTAGCAGGAGAAAACGCTGAATCTACACCTGCTTCTTTTCTAAACGTGCAAGAAAGATGGTAACTTTCAAAAGCTAGTCAGATTTTGCCCAAGCCAAGTTTTGGGTTTGTTTGGGTTTTTTTTTTTGTTTCTTTGTTGTTTGGTTAGTTTTGGGGTTGTTTTTTTTTGGTGCGTGTGTTTGTGTTGCTTGTTTGTTTGGGGTTTTTTTGGTTGGTGTTTTGGGGGGCTTTTTTGGTTTTTGTTTGGTTTTTTTTGTGGGTTTTTTTTTTCAGTTTTTCAATTAGGATTTATTACAATGAAAAAACACAGACAGATGTGCACAGATCTTATGGCCAATAATGACACTGCTTACAACTTGCAAGAGTTTTATAATTAATACTATCAAAAGGCATACATTTAAAGCAGTATTTAATGCATCCATCACATACTATTTGAACAGTTTCGATTACTTTTTTTAAAAAAACGTTTTCTCCATAAACAATAACAGGCAATAACAGGCTTAGAGTTAGCTTTTCAGAAAAAATAAAAGTCCTGTAAAGACAGAACGAAAATATTTTGTGCAATCTATTTACGTAATCTAAATAGATTTGTACAGAAAAGTAAACCTTCCTACATTTTGATATTTTTCACAAACACTTTAGTAATTTTCACAAGTTTTGTTTTTGTGTTTATAAATACGAAATAGAATTAATGTCCACAATTGAATGTAGATGTTGCCTCTTGTAAACCTATTTGACCCAAGCATAGTTTTTGTACCCTTTCTACTCTCTCCCCTCTTTTCAGCCACTCGCCAAAATTCCAACTTTGACATCTTAAACATCAAGGCAAGAAATTCAAGGTTAAGACCACAAAGAAATTTTAGTTTGTCTCTTGCTACAGGATCAACATATCTGTACTAGCTATAACAATGCTGAGGATAGAACATGAATTTTTATTTTAACTGTGCAGATGACAAAGAACTTCAATAGTTGATATTTTGCTTAACCAGCTCTCTCCCACATAACACTTGGCAATAAGAAGATTTAGAATTATACAGTATACCTTCTCTTGTAGCTGAATAATTTAATGTAGCGAATAGTCCTACATAATTACTAGGTTAAATACTTGGTTGTATTTAGGCCAGGGCAGAGTTCAGGGAAGGTAAATGTGGAGAGGAAATACAAGAAATATTCAAGCCCACAACAGGCAAATTATGCTGGTGGTGACCTTTTAAAAAGCTTCTATTACATAATGTTGAAAATCCTCACCTCTGCATACAGCAAGCTGGCATTAATTTTAGGGTATTTTTTCCTTGTTCCATTTTCGTATCCTGTAATGTGGGTCACATCCATGTGTTTTAGCAACAAGTCCAAATTAAGCCACAAAGAAAAGAGATTATGTAGTTTCAGTACTTTCAATCTTTCTCGTGCTTTGAAGGAGTTTCAAATAGAAGCAAACAAAACTTCAGTTGCCATGCAAGTACCTACAACTCAGCTAATCACAGATTTCTGCTTATGGAAAAAAAAAAAACAAAACCACAAAACTTTAAAATCCTGTATTTAATGCCTAAAATTTATGGAAGTTTTAAGTCTGATACTGAGTAAATTTAATTAGTTGCTAGTTCATAGAGGCACTATGCACCTGCAATTTCTACAGAGTTCAAAAGAGTTGGTATGTGTCTCATACCTACAGTCATTACATATTCTTGGATCTTTAATTTTTTTTTTTTAATATGCTGTTAGGAGATCTCAGTTGCAAAAATATTGCTGTTTTCAGAACTTTCTTGCTACTAAAGCTATGGCTGTGTCCTCCAGTTAGTATGGAATTAAATAGTTCCACAGTTACAAATTGCTATCTAAGTTTAATTTAATAATACTAAAAAATCACCTTAAAAATGTTAAGAGTAAAAATCAAGAAAGTGATATATGTTACATTAGTAATTAATTGCCTATTAACATTTAATCATAACCTCAGGAAATAAAATTGTAAAACAAGAAAACCACTACTCAGCTATTAAATATTTTATAAAGTAAGTCTTCAAACAAACAACTTGGTAGCATTTGCTAAGTACATGCATGGTAATTGTGCAACTGAAAATGAAGGAGAGACTAAAATTTGTTTCATTGTAAAAGTTCTAACAAAGCTGAACCACACATTCTACAGTCTGGTCAAACCCAGATGCTTATCTGCATACTTCATTTACAGTGTGTTTACAGATACTTAATAGGGTTATGATTTCCACTTCAAAGCACAGCTCAAAACCCTTCCATGCAAAGAGCTAGTCCTTAGGATGCAGTTAGGAAAAAGACTGCTGCAGGCTGTCACACAGATTACCAGTTTGTGATCTTCATCAGGAAACAATCACTTGGAGTAAATCAGAACTTCACAGCTCAAGTTCTCTACAATGAAGAATTCAACATAAGAATTAGCATAAAAACACTTTTTACATGTTTGAAAGTGATTCAGAAAGGTCCAGCTGAAAATGAACTCCTTTTTTTTCTACAGGTGATCAGTAGAAGGGTTTTCAGTTTAAAGAAACAGCAATTTTGAAATCTTACCTCTTTATGCACTCCATAATTAGAAATAACCTTAACACGTGCCTTTTACTGCTAGTAAATTTTGTTGCCTTTACCCAAGTCCTTAAACATCCAGCCATTACATTAGCACATCCAACCATTCACATTCTATGTTCACACCATGGCTCCAGGACAACATGATCAAACCTAAAACTCTAGATTCAACTTCACCCTCCTCTAATGCCCAGCCACTTGCTGTCATCTCTTCCCTCCTACCCAAACAACTTGCTATTAAGCTGTGCACTAAGCTAGTCTGGCGGAAAAAGAAAAGAGTGAGGTTTTGGTTTACCAGTTCCCTGGTGTGGTTCACCCAACACCTGCACAACTACTAATTCAGGTACAGGGAAGGGGAAGTGAAAAGAGGAAGACTGCAGAGCAACCAGAGACTAGATTAAGCTGACTGCAGACCTATAGCATTGGACTGTAAAAAAGATTTAATGCCTTAATCCCCCAATATACATCTCTGGAGTCTGAATCTAGTTTACCTACCACCTCTGGATGGGGAATTTTCAGGTGCATTCTCAGAGTAATTTCCAAAATCTGAAAAAATAAACTCCAACTGTCTCCCTGAGATTATTAGTGATAATTTAGGTTCTCCACCTAGTATTTCAACTAAGCTCTCCCCGCAAAAGGCTACTGAAAAGGTTACCTTTTTTACGTATTAGTTAAACTCTTAGTGAAATGCTCAGAAAGTATGTGAACACAGACATCCTTACTGATGTCAAGAGCAAGGCTCTTCCATATTTGAAGCACCATCAGCAATATCTTTTGGCCCACAATGGCTTCATGCATACAGGTAAGGTACATTAGACAACACAGAACAGGCCTGAGACTTCATCCCACACTGGATCAAAAGGGGCAGGAAAACTTTCCTTGATGTCTTTATCATGTGGCAGCAGCTCTGTAAGTGGGGAGAAGAATCTCCTTGTGGTCCAGAATTTTAAAGGAGAAAAAGTACTGATAGAGGGATAGTATCAAGCTTTCTGTTTTTGTATTAATCCCACTACACTTAGGTATCAATATGAAAACCTGAAATACTTCTTTCTTAAGAAAAAGGGAAGAAATCCAAACACCAGGCAATATGGAAAAGCAAGTCATAGAAGTATAAACTGTGTTCAAACTGATAGCTTTTCATTGCAGAGTGACCTTGGCAGAATGCTACCATACCTTTCAATAGCTAACAGCATATAGAAAGTTTTATACAGATAGGCCTCAAAGATTACAGGGCTGCCTTTTTAGGATTTAGAGCTCACTTAACTCTAGTTCTGGACAAATGGATTAAGAGGTATATCAAGGACTCACTATGCCAATGCACATCTGCTACTGTATGCAGAGGAATACCTGCGTTAACAATTTTAAGAATGCTAGTTACCTCATTTCCATTTAATGAGAGATAAGAAAACTGACTTGTTTGAAGGGTTCCTGCCTCAAGTTTTGTACAAGACATTTAAAAAAAAAAAAAAAAAAAAAGAGAAGGGGGGGAAAGCCCAGCAACACCAGTAATTTCAGTGATGGCACTGCTGCAACATATCACATAAATTATAGATGTTTGGATCATTACTGCTGCTTCCATTATTTTTGGCAGATTATTTTACAATATGTTAAAATGTTTTCCAGAAAGGCCACCCTGAACAAGACACAAGGCAGAGATGAATCACAAATAGGTAGCTGTCCACATTTTCATGGTTCTGCTATTTGTATTTGCACGTTTTAGGGCTTCCTGAAGATTTGAGGAAGAAGCATACGTACACAACTTTTATTTAGATACTTTGTCACTGACACTAGCAATTCATACTTTGAAAGCTATAGTTAGCTATTAGATATCAGGTACATAGGTGCCATTAAAATTCAGATATCTAGGATTAGTCTCATAGGTCATGATCAACTTTCCTGATTAAATCCACCTTGTTCTAAATACAGACATGTTTTTTACCAGTTTGTGCCAAATAGCTAAAAAAAAAAAAGTAGTATCTGGCACTAGTGGTAAAAATTCAAGATCTTCCACTAGTTGTAAGCAACTAAATTAGGCAATAGGATAAGCTTGGTGAAGAAATCACTGCAATGTTTCTAAAACAGTAAATAAAGATTCCAGGAGTGAGACGTAGACAAAAAGTTTCTCATTTGTCGGCAATAGTCATATAGCAACTCTAACAAAGTATTAACTCTCCAATTGTATACTCCTGAATACCAAAGATGCTAAAAGAAAACATTCTAACATTGAGTTTAAATAGCCAAAGCAAAGCACTGCACGCTGACTGAACTAATGAAAATTGGTGTAAGTTCAGCAAACACGAGGAGTTAAGACTTGGGCAAAGCAGTCAAAACATTTGTTAGCCCCACAGAGCATCCCAAACTTATATCCCACTGATGGCGTCTAATGCCTTAATCCCCTTCTTCCTAACGATTGCAATTAAAATGAAGAAGGAAATAATGGACAGATTGTAACAGTTGCAATCAAATTATACAATGCATAATTATGAAGTCAAGAGTATATAGCAAGCACACTGGCCAGTAATTCAGATCAGAAATTAGAGAGAATTTTTAGACAGATGGAAGCATCACATTTAGACAGAATCTGTACTGTAAGTAAAGGAGATGTTATACCACAGCCCAGACAGGTAGCTGTGGGAGACCAGAGAAGGCTCAGGCAACCCCACGTAAACAATCAGAAGGAATGATGTGAACATCAATGTCCCCCAGAGCCAAGAAAAGAGCTTCAGCAGGAAAAAAAGTGACCTGTTCAGCTGGTGAACTCTCTCTGTTCTTTAGGTAAATTAAAAAGCTGAGAGGCCACAGTTTTTACAATGGATTCTGCAGGCTAGTGACAAGAAACCAAACTCTCCAATGAAGACAATAACAAACACTTTTCCCGCTTTAAGTATCCCCGAACTGTCAAACAGACCTGGTTTTTGCTTTTGTACTCCAAATAAAATCATTGGTATATACATGTAATTCTGTAAATGTCACTTTCAAAGAAGTGTTCATCAGTAGCAGTACAAAGCTTAAATACAAAGATTTTGTATGTATTAGGACTGATCTGACAGCTTTTAGTATATGACTTTTGAAAGTAAAAGGTTGAGTTATATTTTTAAAAATATTTAGTTTAACTTCCGACATTTCAATGAATCTGAAAACATCTATATAAACACTACACCTAGAACTATTTCAGACTTAATCTACTTGCAAGATTACTGTCAATATTTTTTTATGCAGAAGGCTCAGAGATTACTGCATTCAGACGCAGGCATTGCCTTCAGCACAGATTCTTAGATGTGCCGTCAACTTCAGTGGTTTCAGAGCTATGCGCAATGCCTTGGCAAGAAACCACATCCTCTCCCATGCACTGCTGTGAAAGTGAATACTACACCACCATCAAGAACTGCCTCAGACTTGAGGTTTCCATACTTCACAGTCTCATCTCAAAATAATTTGCTCATCTAAACAGGCTGCCCAGAGAAGTTGTCGAGTATCCTTCTCTGGAGAATTTCAAGACCCACCTGGATGCGTTTATCTGTGACCTGCCCTAGGTGATCCTGCTCTGGCAAGGGGGTTGGACTCTGGTCTCCAGGGGTCCCTTCCAGCCCCTACCATTCTATGATTTCACATTCCTCAACTGTGGAAAGTTTGCTGGCTGCTGTGAAGACTCTGCTCCTCTAGCTGTTCCTTTATTCGCACAGGAGCAATCATCCATTGCCTCTCTCTGCAGCTGCAACTATATAAACAGCATCAGCTTTATGCAGTAATTTCTACAGTTGTCCAAGGGATTCTAACTAGGAGTTCCTGAAGCTAACAGAACATTTGCCTACATAACATCTTAGAAGTTACATCTTAGGAGAGTGCCTAACACGTTACTCATACTGCTTCGCTCCCTCATAGATAACAGCAAATGAAGAGACCTCAGTGCAATTACTCAAACCAGGTATCTCTTAATGCAAAGAATCAAAGTTTTATTCAGACTGAAAATAAAAACCTATGGAATATTACCTTACTTACTTAAGATATTTAGTTTCCAAATAAATTTATTTTTCAAAAGTTGATGTACCTATGAAGTGATATTTAAAATATTAACACAAACCATGTTTACTATTCTAAATTATACTGGGGATGCATGCTCTTAATGCATTACTGTTGAAAATTTGCATTTAGCATGTTCAATATTAGATGGTGATCCAATATTGCACCTCCAGTCCAAGCAAAAAGTGTAATATAGACACTATAGCATAGGCCAGCAATTGAAAAAGGAATTTTTTAGAAAGAAAATAAAAAAACCAAACCCATTTCTATGCACATTGTAGTATCATATTTAAGCTATCTATGCTTAAGTATATTTGAAATCTTTTTCTCTTAATTCATCATATGACAGGTAAACTAACCCTTGATGGTTCATCCTTAACACTGTTTCCCATATTATTGCTATATTCAAAGATGAACAACAGATATCATTTCAGTGCCGTCACCATGTTTCATCACTGGAGCTCTGTGCACATCAAGCTCAAAACCAAAGAAATTACAAATATTCAATCTCTGATAAAAGCATTTCCTCTCCCTAGTGCAGCCTGCATGGTTGCCTAGTGACTCCAGAAGTATATGATTTTTTCACCTTCCAAGCATGTTCTGCTATGCTTAAAAATGCTACTGCACATAAAGTTTTTCCCTCCCTAAACGGTCCACACTCAGTAGTTTATCAAATCAGATTTGCTACGGTGCTCTTGACTGGGGAGAGCAGGTGTAGTTGTCTCCTTCTGCTCGCATTTTTCGACGAGTATTCCTCGTTGCTTCTATACTTACAGGAACCGTCCATCAGCTTAGATGCTACATCTACAACTGATTTAATAGCTTCAGACCAGCGTTGATAAACAGGTCAGCCTGAGGAGATACTACAACACCCGAGTTCGAACACAAGAATAACAACGACTTCACTAGCATCAGATAATGAGCATCCTGGTTCTACCCTCGGCTTCTGGAGGAAAAGATCTGACCACACTTCCCCGGGATACCTACAGACATCGAGAGGTGCCCATCGCTCAACTCAACCCTTTTGGGGAGCTGTCGAGGGGCGTCCCCACAGCCTAGGTCCGGCCACGCAAATTTCTCCTCCACGTGAACTCCCGAGAAGTGGAACAACGGAGACCCGAGGGACAGACCTCGACCATCTCTCCCTGCCCCCTGCCCTCCGCCCCCCGCTCTCTAGGCGCCGGCGGAGCGCGGCCCCCGCCGCCCAGAGGGGAGGGCGGGGGAGACTGCCCCTCAGCCCGCCAGAAGGAGCAGGCGGAAGGGAAGGAGGAGCAGCCCCTCGCTTCGCCCGAGGGCTCCCCGCCGCCGCAGTGAAGGGCAACATCGGTCCCGGCCCCTTCCCCTCCCCCAGCTCCGGGGCCCCGGCCGCCGCCCCACAGCCATACGCCCCAGCGGGCTGCCCCCCCCCCACATTTCCCCCTCCACTTCCCCCCTAAATTACAGCCCCGCTGCCGTGGCGCCGCCGCTCACCTCTCTTGGAGCCGGGGCTGGGGCTGCCACCGGTGCCTCTGGAGCTCTTCCGTGAAGCCATGGCACCTCCTGTCAGGCGGCGAGGCGGGAAGGGGTAGGCGGCGGCGGCGGCGCGCACGGCGGGAGCGGGGCGGGAGCAGCGGAGGCGGGGCGGAGGCGGGGCGGAGGCGGGGCGGAGCCGGCGCGGCCACGGCGAGAACGAGGCCGAGGCCGACGCCACCGCCGCCACCACCACCTGAGTCCCGCGTGCGGCAGCGCCCTGCGGCCACAGGCAGCGCAGCGCCGAGCCGAGCCCACCCCGTCCCGGCCGCTCGCCACCAGCCAATCGCGGAGCGCCCGCGGGAACGAGGCGGGGCGCTGCTCGGCTTCGATTGGCTGCGATGCCAAGGGGTGTGGTGGCGGGGTGCCAGGTGCGCGTGTCCGACACGCTCCCCGGCGCCGGCGCTTTTGAACGTGGCAACGCGGGAGCGAGCGGCGGCCTCTCGCGAGGGTTTGGCCGCGCGGACGGGCCGGGCGGGCGCGCGCGCTGGGAGGGGGCGGGGTCGCGGTCACGGCTGTCGCATAGGGGTCGCGTCGTGGCGGCTGGTTTGGCCCTTTATTCGCCGGCCACTGCCGCCTCCCTCCCTGGAATGGAGCCGTCCCGTCCCACGCTCACAGGCAAAGGGGCTCGGGCCCGGAGCGGCAGAAGGGAGCGACAGGCGGGCATAGGCGGTGGGAAGGGGACGGCCGGTGGTGGGTGGGGGGATTATGTTGCCCCGAGCTCTTCCAGCTCCGTAAGGAAAACGAGAGCAGGAAGTGAAGAGGATGCTAGGGTGTCCGTGTGCCCGGCGGGGAGGCCGGCTGTCTGGCCGGCTGCCCGACGTCGCTCCGTGTCTGTCAGCGCCCGAGCCGGCGTTCGAAGAGGAGCCGCCGGCGGCCGGGCCCTCAGGGCTCGCAGCGGGTGAAAGGCCTGCGCGCAGTGCCGGGGCGGGAAGCTGGGGAAAGGAAAGCTGACTGAACGGGAGCTGGCTGTTTCTACGGAGACGCCGCTTAAAGCGGCCTGTCCTGTTCTTTAAACCGCCTCCGCTGTGTTCAGGCGTTAATAACGCATCCAGTTAAATGCCCAAATAATGGGAGGTGGCTTGTTAAAGCCTTTCAGAGAGCGCCTTTTCAACTAACGTGGCAAAAGAGTTTGAAGTACGTTTCACCAATAGATTAATCCTCAAACAAGCTTTTGGAGGCTTTACAAATACTCAGAACAGGCTGTGACAAAATAAGCCTCTTCACAGGAATTCTGAATGCTTCTTATTAGTCGATGATTTGGATTGAGACTTAAACAGCAGTTTGGCGTAACAGTAAAACTCTGAAACAAAAACGTGAAACCCACATTTGAGTCCTGACCATAAGTACAGTTTTTCAAGTCAAAATACACAATTTTGGAAATTAGAGTCTTTGCAAATGGATGTGTGGAGAGAGAAGGCTTTTCCCAAAACATGGGTTGGCATTGTGTTTTGAACTGAGTAATGCAATGAAGCCAACCAAAACAATACTCATTTACCGAATTTAAGTGTTTGGTCAAGTAATAGGATGACAGTATGGGTACTTTAGCCAGTAGAAGTAAAACCAACTAGTCTTGTGAATATTAAAACTAATGAAGCCTACTTCTTCGTATCTCTCGTTAATTAATTGGTATCTAGTACAGTTGAGTATCCAACCTTTTCATTTGCTTATGGCACTCTACCAAAGACTTATTTTCTCATGATGTGCAAGTATTATTTTTGAGATGCTCTCCTTTTATCTAGTGAGTCTGCTAGGGAGGAGCAGACATACTCATGACCACATACCATTTATCACAGAAAAGGCAAGAAAATTAATTATTAGCATTTCAGCAAATCACAAAGTGCAATGTAAGGAACAAATAGTCTGAAAGGAGCAAGAAAAAAAATGATAATCTATAATTTGGATTACTGAAAATACAATAATTAGTATGAAATAAATGCCTGTGTGACTACAGTCTTGTGAGTAGTTATTACTGTGAAGTAAGAAAAGAACTTTCAGTGATTAATGTGGTATGCAGTTTCCTGAAGCTATGCTATGAGAAGTGGCAGTTTGACAAGAAAAAAGATATTAAGAACATTGAAGCAACTGGGTGAGCAGTGGTACTTAGAAGGATGTCACTAACAATGTACTGTACACAAAATGTTTGACTATAAATGGACTGTAAAATTCCTTACTTCTGTCTTCACTGGCACACAGCTGCCAGTGTTTTGTACTTGGTGTATTAGGTACCTGCCTACCCTTCTGTCCAAGAACACTTGCAGAATTAAAATGTACACACACAGGTACAAATGGTCATAGCAGTGTTGTATCTTTATGCTGGTCACTAGCCTTCTGCATCGTCTTGTTATTCAGACATTTTTGTTCATCTCCTGTAGCACCAGGAAGACTTTTTCCTCCCAGTCCACAGATAACTCTAAAATGAACAAGAATGTTGTATGAGAGGGGCTACTGTCTTCTAGTGATCAGAGAATATTTTTCTTATATTTCTGACTATTAGCTCTGATCATGTACTTAAAATCTGATCATCATGTACTTAAAATCTGATCATCATGCGTAGTTTTGGACTAAGCAGAATTTCAGATAAACTTAGCAGATTGCAGCAGGCCTGGTTTTTCTACTGGGATCACATGAAGACAGTTCAGATACAGCCTGTGATCCATGTTGTACCACTGAAGAGGCTTGGGACAGCTTGGTGTGATTTATTCTAGAGAAAATAATGCTTAATTTGATTTAAATTTGCTAGAATGACTTGCAATAAATGATAAGATGATCCTTTCGGATCTGAAATGTAATGAAAATGGAAGCAAATTTTTAAAATGTCATTTTGGGAAAGATGATGGAGAGAAAAGCAAATGTGGGTAGGAGAATGTGCATGGGCTTGGAAATTTTTAACCTGCTCAATTGCTTTAGAGCTACATGTTTGGTATATTGTAAAGGGTATTCAGTAATCCACAAAAAGGTAAATTAGTTGTTTTTGTTTGTAGGAGGAAAAGAAACAGGGCAGAAAAAGAATATAACAATGAGAAAAAAGCAAGTTTGCAAGGCAAAGGCAAAGAAGAAAAGCCAGAAAGAAAAGGAGGAATAAAAACTTAAGTTTCAAGGCAAGAGGTATGAGACACAGCCCACAGCAGTCAGTTGGAGTCTTTCCACTTGGATCAGGCTTATTTAAAACAGAGAATAAAAAATCTTGCCTTTTGGCAAGAATCGCATTTACCCCCACTCCAAACTGTCCAGATTGACTGCTTGTTGAGACTATAGCTAAACTGAATTTAAATTATATACATATCATAAATAATTGTATTAGAGGAATGCCACCAATTAATGAGCCCTGCTCAGAAAATAAATGCACGTTTTTACTGTGCATTTTGTTTCCATAAATACCTATGCATTAATGCAGTCACAGCTGTTTTGCTGGTCTGATTCATTCAATAGCACAGTGACTCTGCTGTTTGACAGAAAGAAGCATGTCCAAGGTTATATGCAGAAAAAGCAATGAAACAATTACACAAGAAGAGGATTCAGTCTGCAGTTTCCTGATTTCTAAAATAACTGCAAGTATATGACCTGTCTGTAGCAGGGAAAAGAGGTGCTGAGTAAAAGAGGCATTATTAATATGAAGGAATGAGTGACATCTACTCAAAGCAACCGTTAATTTAGCCCTATATTTTTCACTTTGTATGCTATAGCTGAATAAGCCATTTTAAATCCCCTTTCAGCTGTGCCTAATTCAGTGTTATGGTTTTCTGAGTTTAAGCTGTGTGTTCTATTGACAAGTATATTTCCATTCACTGTTTTTATCCAAATTTGTCATAAAGTCATCCATTTACTGCTAATAGGCCATGAAATTTAATGTATGAAAAAAGTATAAAGAATAATTGAAGGCTTAGAGGGCTCAAACTTATACTATTGGTGTTCCTGAGCTATGTTATTTTTATGTTGATCATTCTAACTGAATCACAGCTGTCCATGAGATTACATACGTTTGTCATAAATAAGGGAGTTCCAGTTGATCATTAAGGGAAAGCCCATTCTCCAACTAGAGAAAATTATTTCTATTTATCATTGCATTTCTTTGTAATGAAAAGAGATAGGGAATTCTCAGGATATGATAAAAATAGTATGTTAAAACCTCTAAGATAGTACAACATTTTAAATGGAAAACTTTGGTATTTTGAATTGTAAGGGGGTTTTTTTGTTCAGGTGATACTTTTTTCATGCACGGTGCATGAACTAAGCACCTTGCTAGCCAGTTGGAAAAGATACTTCCACCAGCAGACTTTGTGTTAAAAAATGTGCCTTGAGTAAATTTAGAGCAAAGAGGGTAATGAACAGGTTTTAGTGTTTGGTTTCTGGATTCTTGAACTGCTGATCAGCTTTCTGGTTTCTAATGGGATTACAAGGCAGTATAGAGAATCAACATCCATCCATTTGCATTTGTCAGCCAAAATTCACTAGCCATTTATGGAAAAGCCGATCGGATTTTTTGAGAAGAGGGGGAGAAAAGAGAAGGTAGAGAGTCTCTCAGTTATCCAAATCTAAACAACTGCATTGTCTGTGGTAGTGGTCCAGTTGGAGCTAGTGGAATCAGCAGTAAAGAAAGGTATATTTGAGTGGTTATTCTTGATGGGGCATTCTCTCTCATTTATTTGTTTGTTTCTTTGTTTTAGCAATACTTTTATGTCAGTAGACACCTGTTAGTAGATTTGTGCATTCTTATATAAACTTAGAACATTTTCTGAATAGTTGGTGATAGTGACAAATGGAAAGCAGCCATTTTTTGGAGAGCACTTCAGAAGGATGTCATTATCCAGAACGTAAGAGACACAAAGAACTTGAATCTGGTGAGCCATGTCTAGTTCAGGCAAAGCTAAATTTGAAGTGAAGTTTGGTTTAAAATTCCTGAGGTAAAATGTAGGCTATTTATTATAACATTTAGGTCCAAGGCTTCTTCTCCTTGCTCTCAGCTGGTTTGTATCTACCTCCCCAGTGAGTGACTCAAACAGCATTTGGTCTTTCTCTCAGTAGTATGGCCTGGTAGCCTTGGGTCCTGCTGCAGGTGTTACTGCAGATTTTGCCAGGTCTGATTCCACTAAATTGATCTCTGTGAGTGTAACTACAACTAAAAAAGAAGTGAACTTCTCGGAGCAAGATTTTACATCTGGTGCTTATATTTTGCATAAACTGTGAAGATTATTTAGAATTTAAGTGAGGCCTTTTGTCATGTCACTATGCATCAGCACAGGAATGTGAGAATTTGTCTCATACAGCATGAGAGGCTCAGAAGAAAAGAGCAACATTTGTTTGTGCACCTGCAACTGTTACTTCTACTGTGTTTTCTTAGAAGGACAATCGGAAACTAGCCTTGAAAGATCTTTAAACTGGAAGTCATGCCTTCCAGATGGATTGAACTGATGGAGCTCAAATAGTGAAAAATACAGGCTACCACAAACCAGGATCAGTGTTATTTCAATTCTTTGGGATAAAAATAATATCCTCATTAAAATGGCAACAAGAGAAGGAGGGTTGGTCAGCCATTCCCAGCATTTGCCATCATACCTGCTACTGGAAGATAAAAAGAAGGTACTTCCTGCCAGTGTACTGCCTGCTCTTTTCCAGAGACTTACTTTTTTTTACTAAAAATGGGAGAAAGCATCAAACTGGTCTCTAGCCTACAAATGCATTTGGTAAAACTGCTGTACAACCTGCAGCAAAAGTGGCAATATTAAATGTGCTATCTGGATTGCAAAAATCGCTGATCAGAAGTTCAAGAGTTTTGTTTGTTTAAAAAAGAAAGACCTGTATTGGTCACAAATTAGAATGCTCTTAAGCTTGGAGAATGTGCAGATATGAACAGAAATAGCAGTGCTCTTGTCCTCACTGGGGACAATGCACTTACTAGATTGTCCTGAGAGATTGTACTTGTGAGGGATTTAGCAGCTTTCCAGAATCAACCTGGAATATTCTTACCAAATCAGCCACCACCCATAGCTGCTTATCCTAAATGCCATGTCTGAACTAGCCTTGCTTTACCTTCACACTTTCTAATATAATAGCGTTGTGAATTTTCCACATTAGAAAATAAAACAAATTTTCCAAGGAGCAGCAGAATACACAATGCCTAAATTCCTGCAGATTTGTTGCCTTTGTCTCCCAAAACTTTCTTCCACTTCAGCTTCAGTAGCCTCCCATCTTCCACTGAGTACTGTGATCATCCCAGTGGGATGTTCAGATAATGTGTGGTTAGTGTCTGGTTAGTGCAGAGCTGTAAGGTTGGCATGTTCTGGCATGGTTGGCCAGCACATACTTGCTGATTAGTCATCCTGTTGGCAAAATAAAGAACTGAGTCCTCTCTAATGAACTTTGTATCTTCAGTTATAAATAAATACCACTCGAGTTTATTTAACGTATGAAATGTACTGCAGCCTTCAGAAGCTTTTGCATACTCAATCATTGCAGAAATAAAATGGAGAAGCTTCACTTAGCTGTATTTAAAATAGTGTAAAAGCTGAAAGTACCCACAGGAAATAGGTAAGGAATAGCTACTATTGTTTAAAAAAGCCCACAAAACAAAACAAACAAAACAACCCTGTAAGTGCTAGAGCTTTCCTTGCAGGAGGCCTTTTCAGTACAGAGCACTTGCTTAGGAATTCTGTGGTGCTAGTTTTGGTCTGGCTGTAGTATAGGGGCAAGGCAGCAAGTAATATGAGTAGTATTGTCTTCAAAATTACAAATTTCAGTAAACCAGAACTGATCAGATGGCAGAACTTGCTCATGCTCATGTCTTTGCAAGTCATTTTGGAGGCATATCCTGCAGCATGAGCTTGCACACCTCCTGAGACTTTTTCCCAGGCTTTGGAGACTACTTCTGCCAAAGGTAAAAACACACACAGAAACAGAGATGTGACTTCTTAGTATAGAGACAAATTCTTATGTGTATCAGCTAGTGCTAGTATTTCCAGGACCCTCACCTGCTCCTTGTTTTTGCAAGGTGAAATAATGTAACTTAAGGTTGCTGTTTTCATGAAGTAAACTTTGTTTCTGTTTCTCTCTCAGCTTATTTCACCTTTCAGTGATACATGTAGCAGTTGAAGAAATGGAACGTAATCATAGGATCTTAGCACACTCACTACTCTATATTAATTAGACAAGTGAATTTCAGAGTTAAAATATTCTGTGTTTTATTCATTAATCTTTGGAGCTTGATTATATGATTAGGACATGGACAGATCTGAGTGGAGTTGGCCTAAAACTCACTGTATTTCATTACTCCTTTGAGATAGAATCATAGAATCATAGAATCATAGAATGGTTTGGGTAGGAAGGGACCTTAAA
This sequence comes from Hemiprocne comata, assembly GCA_020745705.1. NCBI lineage: Eukaryota > Metazoa > Chordata > Aves > Apodiformes > Apodidae > Hemiprocne > Hemiprocne comata. The sequence continues at coordinate 126,155,021 of CM036587.1, forward strand.
GATCATCTAGTTCCAACTCCTCTGCATGGGCAGGGACACCTCCCACTTATCAGGTTGCTCAGGGCCCCATCCAAACTGGCCATGAACACTTGAAGGGAGGGGGCATCCACAACCTCCCTGGGCAACCTGTGCCAGCGTCTCACCACCCTTACACTAAAGAGTTTCTTCCTAATGTCTAAAAAAACATTATCCCTTTCCTATCACTACACACCCTGATAAAAAGTCCCTCCCCAGCTTTCCTGCAGGCCCCCTTCAGATACTGGAAGGCTGCTACGAGGTCTCCCTGGAGCCTTCTCTTCTGCAAGCTGAACAGCCCCAACTCTCTCAGCCTGTCTTCATAGGAGAGGTGCTCCAGCCCCTCTGATCATCTTCCTGGCCCTTCTCTGGACTCTCTTCAAGAGCTCTGTGTCCTTCTTGTCTTGAGGGCTCCAGAATGCGTGCGACACAGTACTCTAGAGGTAGATAATGAGCATTCTCCTGCATGTTTTCTGTCTGGTTTGCTTTTTGTTCATAACTGTAAATAGTGTATCTGCATAAGTCTTTTTTAGGTTGTGGATTGTTAAAGTGTTCTGCAGTGTTTTCTGCCAGCTGTATGCTTCCATTAGCTCTGCTTCGATTTCCCACAGGTGTGTCTTTCCTGCCTTCTGGAGCAGAACATTTCCAAGAACTGTTAGTTTCATTTGGACTTTTGGGGATTTTTTTGTGGTTTGTTTTTGTTTGTTGTGTTTGGGTTTGGGGTTTTTTTTATTTCTTTTTTTTTTTTTTTTTTTTTTTAGTTCTTCTGTGTATTTCACTGTAATAGTTTCAGAAATTTTCTTAAAATTATTAAAAATTATCCTGGACTCATAACATTTGTACCTCATTGCATGAGCAAACCCCAATTTCTTGCCAAACTTTTCAAATTGAAAGAACAATTGTTTCATTTATTTGAAGTGGCTAGGCAGGCAAACTGTTGTTCAGGTGCAGCCTAACACTTGGCTGTACTGAAAATTCAGTGCAGTGATAGATACATTTACTGTATTATTAACCTTGCCCCCCCTCAGTGCTTTATTTGTCTGTTATTCTCTGTAATAGTATTTCCAGAGAGGACATTTATTGCCTCCTCTGAAATTTGCAAACAAACTGGAAGCACCATCTTTGACTAAATGCATGTAATTAATATTTGCTATGATGAAATATGTAAATATTGAAAATATTATGGGTGGGGATCAGTAAGCCAGAATGCGTGCGTTTGTGAAGAGCCTATTTGCAGAAGGTTGAGTTGCCAGCTGTCAGTTCCATCTGGCAGGTATAAGCAAGTGCCTTCCTCTGGGGAGCAAGTAGTAATAATTCACCTTGCAATTTGAATATCCTGTGGGTGTGATGGTCCTGATAGTGTCTCCTGTAGATTATGAGGAGAGAATTTGCGTTGCAGTGGAAGTACACCATCATCCTGATGAAAAGTTTTCTGTTTTGTGAATGTGGAGAACGAGTTGTATTGACTGCTCCTTTTTTCATCTGCTTAGTCAAGCAGATCAAGTTTAAGACTAAATCCAGGAAGACTGACATTTAAAACAGCAAGTTGAAAAAAAAAATATAGAGGACTTGAGACAGAATCTAGCAACGTTACAGGTGCTGAAGTTACTTCATTTTCAAAGGCTTTCAGCATCACTTCCCTTGCTTTGCGTGGAATGGAGGCAGGGTGCCAAGTTCTATGTATTGGATAGTGAAGAATAGAAGACTGGCATTCAGAGCATGTGCGGGTCCCAGATCCACAAGCTGGCAGATCCCTCTTACTTGTCTGACATTTGACTTTCCATTTCAGGATTAAAGTTGTTGTTTCTCTTCAGTTAAGATGTTGACTTCATTTGCCCAGATATTAAATTTTGTAATAGCACTGCTGTACTTTCTTCCATGCTCTTTCTTCCTCATATTCCACCTTAAAACTCTTCTGCCCACAAAAAAAAAAACAAAAAAAACTAGCCCATGATGAGGACTAGTGCATTGTAATTAATAGGATGGTAGTTTCCTAGCACTCCTTGACCATCTGTCTGTGGTCCTTTATGCTGCCTTACAGTATGAGTTCCTTGAAGGGAGGGAGCTCATCTTTTATTGTGATTGTATCATTCCTGTTGTTCTATTGATGCTATTGCAATATCACAGAATCACAGAATTACCTTGGTTGGAAAAGACCTTCAAAGTCACAGAGTCCAACCATCAGCCTAACACTGACAACTCCTTAACTAAACCTTATCCCCAAGAACTATGTCTGTATGACTCTTAAATACCTTCAGGGATGGTGACTCCACCACTGCCTTGGGCAGTCTGTTCCAATGCCTGGTAACCCTTTTGGTGAATAAATTCTTCCTAACATCCAAGCTAAACCTCTGGCCTGTGTTGTTGCTTCTCTTTTTCCTATATAAATTTAATGAACATAGTTTCTGTAATGGTTCCAAGATAGTGTCGAGTGGCATTTAGACCTGGATCATACCAATTGTAACTTTCTTGGTTTCAGTAAAACCTTACTGATTTACCTCTGTAAAGTCTCTGGCCATAGGTTTGTAGCCTTCAAATTCTGTTAGCTGTTTTGGAATGTACTCTCCTGTGGAGTCGAAGAGAAAACTACTGTTAAATCTTCCTTTAGCATAAGGACTTACAATTCTGATGCTTTTTCCTCAAAGTTCTTACTATATGTTTTTCTAATGCAAACTCAAACATATTTGTTAGTGGTAAAATTTTCACTGACCTCCATTTGTTCTTCGTATTTCTGATTTTATCAGGGCACTACTTTCTTTATAATAAACTGGTTTACAAATTGTGCCATTACCTGTTGTCAGTAGGTGGAAGGTGATGTTGTGAAGGTCCAGTTACACTACAGTGTGAGACTTAAATGCAGATGTACAAGAAGATGGTAATATGAACCTACAATACCTATCACAACACATTAACTGAGCTAGTCAAGTGTTAAGCTTAATGTTGAAAGGAAGATATCTTATTTCAAGAACATGTTTGCTTTACTCATGACTGGGTACTAAAATGGTGTGAATGTTAATTTAGAAAAACAGCGTGTGAACCTTTTGGAACAAAATGTTTTATTAATGGAAAGGTATCTGGACTTTGGGATGGAGTGAAGAAGGATGGGGATGCAGGGAATGAATAGGCAAAGAAAGGCAGTAAGAGTAGGCTTAGGGGATTTTATACCCTTAGGCAGGTGAACAGGATCCAAACAAAATGTTATGTGCTCCAATGCATATCAATCCCAAATATGCATTACTAAATTGATTTAATTGTTCTTAATTACATTTTTACAAAGTCTAAGGGTATGTTGGAATGTGGGCATAATGTGGAAGTCACCAGAGGAATACAAGATAGCAGAAAGTTCCTAACTCCAAGAACTTGCTCTCCATAGAGAGGACAGGTGGTAAGAACTAAGAAAAGAAGTAGAACATACCCATACCCAAGAGTAATATGGTGCCAGCAAACATGGTATGTCCATGAGCCAAAGAAGTGGCATCTGAGAAGTTCACATGCAGTGAAGGTGGGGAGAAACTTAGGTGGATAGCACTGTGCTTAGTTACTCCACACAAAACTATTAATGATCATTTAATGCTCCATTAGACAAATAGACCCATCAGGCCTATCAGTGACCTTGCTGGAAGGTATTGCTACAACAAAAAGGTACGACAGGTATTTGTCTGCCTATTCCAGAAGCTGATGCTGTTTCTCATAATTTCATATCACAAATTAGAACAGCGTAGAGGTGGTGGGTTAGCCCCACAGGCAGAGCTGAGTCCTTGTTTTGACTACCTATTTATGTAGGTCCTCCACAAGTATCGACCAGCGAAGGCTATTTCTCTTCTTGACAGTGGGCTGCCATTTGCACTTGAATTAATGAAGAACAGATGAGGATAGAGCAGCATGACCATAATGCAGTGACAGAAATGGGTGAGGGACCCCAGCAGGAAAGGTTTAGGATCTTGGTCGCTGTCAGTTAATGCTCTGAAGTTTTATTTCTGAGAGAGGGGAAATGATGTTTGCATCTCCACCTGGAAGACCATTCCATTCTTGCCTGATGGGGAAAAACAGCACAGAGTTGGATGCTTGGAGTGTCTTTCTTCAGATGGGTTTGCTGACTTTCGGCTTTGCTTCATCCTGGCATCCTGTGGTGATGGAGGGGTGTCTTAAGACATAGCAAACTTTGCCTTCAGTGATGAAATGCTGAATGATTCCCAGCATTTTGGATGTGAGTCTCTCTGCTGCCACCTTCACAACTTCTTTCAATGCAGCCCACTCTATGGTCTCGCTTTGCTTCTCCTCTGGCCTCTTGCCTCAGTTTTATCAGTATTTTCTCTTACTATAGAGTACAGCTACTCTTCTGCTAAATAAGCAGACAAAAGCTGGCTAATACAGCTAATCTACCTGGCTGACACAGAGCTGACAGAATCACAGAATCTTAGGGGTTGGAAGGGACCCCGAAAGATCATCTAGTCCAACCCCCCTGCCAGGCAGGGTCACCTAGAGCACATCACATAGGAACTTGTCCAGGCGGGTTTTGAATGTCTCCAGCGAAGGAGACTCCACAACCTCTCTGAGCAGCCTGTTCTAGTGCTCTGGCACTCTCACAGTAAATACATTTTTTCTGATGTTTACATGGAACCTCCTATGTTCCAGTTTGCACCTGTTGCCCCTTGTCCTATCACTGGACGTCACTGAAAAAAGCCTGGCTCCATCCTCCTGACAGTCGGCCTTAACGTTTTTATAAACATTGATGAGGTCGCCCCTCAGTCTACTCTTCTCCAAGCTAAAGAGACCCAGCTCCCTTAGCTTTTCCTCATAAGGGAGATGTTCCACTCCCTTCATGATCTTTGTGGCTCTGTGCTGGACTCCTTTGAGCAGTTCCCTGTCCTTCTTGAACTGTGGGGCCCAGAACTGGACACAATACTCCAGATGCGGCCTCACCAGGGCAGAATAGAGGGGGAGGAGAACCTCTCTTGACCTACTAACCACACCCTTTCTAATACACCCCAGGATACCATTGGCCTTCTTGACCACAAGGGCACATTGCTGGCTCATGGTCATCCTCCTGTCCACCAGGACCCCCAGGTCCCTTTCTCCTACACTGCTCTCCAGCAGGTCAGCTCCCAACCTGTACTGGCACATGGGGTTCTTCCCCAGATGCAAGACTCTACACTTGCCCTTGTTCAATTTCATCAAGTTTCCCCCTGCCCAACTCTCCAGCCTGTCCAGGTCTCACTGAATGGCAGCACAGCCTTCTGGTGTGTCAGCCACTCCTCCCAGTCTAGTGTCATCAGCAAACTTGCTGAGGGCACACTCTGTTCCCTCATCCAGGTCGTTGATGAAAACATTGAATAGTACCGGTCCCAACAGGTTAGTTGTCAAAAAGCCGGTATGCTTAAACTGTATCAGTCACCTTTTTCTGTTCAGTGGATGTGAGCTTGCCTTTGTAGAACTATTGTTACTAATAAGGAACACTGCATTTCCAGTGGTTTTCAGTCCTGTTATATGAGTAGCACTCTATTTGGAGGAATCTGGGAGTGTGCCCCTTCAATTCTGCTCCTTCTTATTTTAATGTGTCCTTGGCTGTAAGAATCATCTTCTTTCACTACCAAAATCGATTCACCTGTTAGTTGTGGTTACTTTCTCTTGCAAAAACAGGGCATGCGTTTGTTTATTTCAAGTCCTCTTTGTAATTTGATTTAAATGCTGTATTTAGGATAAAGAGAAGGAAGGAAAACCTTTCACTGACATATCCACTTTGTTGTCAGTAGCACACAACATTGTTCAGAGCACAGTCTTAAAAAGTATTTCCTTTCTCTAGCTATCCATAGCTATTTTGTTCACATCATTCAAAAGGCACTGTATAAATACCATTTTTGAGTTTGTACAGTATATAATAGATTAGGCTGAAATCAATCACCATCCTTGGATGTATTCAAGGAACGTGTAGATGAGGAACTTCAGGGCATACTCAAGTGGATGAGATTGTAGGTTGTGTGTTGTGGGGTTTTTTTTTTGGGGTTTGGTTCTGTGGAGTTTTTTGGTGTGGGGTTTCTTTGTATGTTTTATTGTTTTGGGGTTTTTTTTGTTGTTTTTTTTTGTTTGACTTAGTGATCTCAGAGGTCCTTTCCAACTGTGACTATTCTGTGATTCTGTGTATGTAATCCTAATGTATGAGTTTGTATATGGTAGTTTTGTGTGTGAGAGTGTGTGTGTATATATATATATATATTTGTGTATTAAAGGTTTTCTATGAGCAGACTATTGATAAACATTTTCTCATAGATCTTTACAAGTTTTTTAAATTGATGCTAAGGGATTCATTTTGACCTATAGATAAATACACATCCCAAGGTGTGTCTGGGAATGTTTCCCATCCCATGCTAGCATACACTCTCAAAGGAGGAACTTGACTTAAGGCATTATTGGGGTAAGAAGAGAAAGTGGCAGATGAAGTATATTCCTTTTTTTTTTTTCCCTTACCAAGATCTGTAAAATATATGAGTACCCTGGGCTGATTGCAAACCTGGCCCTTCTGCTTACCCCCATGATTGTGAGTAGCTGGATTTTTAGGGGGGGTTGCTGGTGAAAATATGGAAGCTGTGGAGAGTAGGAGGGTCTGTTTAGGTTATGTTGTTACTGAATTTTCTGGTTTGGTCTGAGGAGTATTATCTTGTTTGAATACTATGGGTAGCTTTTAAAAGAACATCAATGATACCTGTAGCATTAATGGGTGGCTTTTAAATCATGTTACCTAGTAAGTAAAATCCAATTAAATGGCATAAGAAGTATATACACACAAGTTATAATAAAGAAAGTAATATTTTTAATATATGAGTAACTTTAGGATACTGAGCTTATTTGCCTGAGTGTAAAGCTATGCATTTTTATGTTGTATAACGTGCTTATTTACAGTGTCTGGTGTAAATGGCAAAACATTTAATGTAAATGAAATGACCTTGGAAGGCATCTGCATGTTGAGGTATATAATAGGACTGTTTTCTTGTTCACCAAATAAGCCTATAAAGGTAAAAAAATACAAGAGAAAAGATTTTGGTATAAAGAGTCAGTTCTGTTGTGTACCTAATCTAGAAGTGCTGATAAACTGCTCAAGGAAAAGATTAAAAAGCAGGCATGAAGATCTTTGATACACAGAGCCAGCTGCTCAGGACTACACATGTGGGGAACGTTCCTTTCTAGTCTTTGTAGATGATCAGGTTATGCCCTGACATGTGACCCTGGAGTAGCTCGTATTACCTTAAGCTGGCTCAGCAATTGACTGTTCTGGAGTTGCCGGCTAATACAGCTCCTTAAAAAATATTGCAATTCTGTTTTGCAAGTCTGTTTTCATTAGGAACGTTTTTTGTTTTTCCCCAAACAGAAAGATTCTACTGTTCATTATTTTTTACCGTAGAAAAATCTTGATATTTCACTGGCTTTATTTTTGGTCTTGGCTCCTGTCGAGCATTTACTTATTTTAAACTGAAGTAACCAACACAATTCTAAATGTTTTCAGTAGGCTTGTATATTAACATGTTTAACCCTTCTGGACAGTGACATCAGAGTTGGGAGAGAAGATTAGCTGTTTGGCACCAAAGGGGAACAACTTACTGTATCTAACATAATTTACATAAATCGTTGTGTTATTTGTTCCTAGTTCCACACTGTGGTTTCTTTCTGCTTTAGATGTTCTGGAAAGGTTAATATTTTGTACTAATGACAGGACAAATAACCAGTTGTGTGCTTTGTTTTAGGGCTAGAGAGTCATCCTGACTTAATGGGCAGGGAATTGTGAATTGAGAATGGTATCTAAGTTTGACAGGATGACCTCAAAAGTTCCCTTCCAGCCAGAATTTTTCTGTCCTTTTGAGGGAAGTATATGGAGTTCTATCCAAGGACCATGAAAGCCTCTCTGAATAAACAAGAGCAACCCAATGGTAGCAGTCCAGTCTAGCATTCTTGTTCTGAATCCTTCATCTGGAGGACAAGTTGTGGTCCATGGGACTCCATATGCTTGGACTAGCATGGGGCCAGAGTGAACCAGTGGTGGTTACTGCAGCACAAAAGGGACTTTAATTGTTAGGCTCAGTAATATGAGTTGTAGTTGCCCGGTGGTAACACTGGGCTGATTTGCAGAAAGCATAGGCTGAAGTATAGATGTGCTGCAGTGCAGAGTCAGTGCTTTCTCTTACCTGAACAGGTAGTACAAATCTGAACACCAGAAACCAGGCAGCAATGGCAGAATTCATTTCATAGAAATTATTCATGTCAGAGCACGCTGGAGCATAACTGTGATATCTGTGTTGCTGGACTGAAACAGATGTGAAAAAGGAGTCAACTTGGGATAATGAGTCAGTGGACCTATGGGCACAATCCTTTTGGGGCTAAATTGTAGCTCAGTAAACCGGATAGCATTAGGAATGCTGTTATGACTATACTGCTGTTACACAGTAGATTTTGCTCCTTTTATTGAGTGTATGGCTCATAAATGTGCACATTTAATAAAAATATGATTGTGTTCCTTGTTTCCTCACTCCTCTTTTCCTTAAGTACTACCAGCTTTCCATTTGCCAGGGGCTGGATAAGGCAAAAACATAGTAAATGTGATTAATAGACATGCTAACCTAGCAAACTGTAATGCAAGGTGTGATTGGGAAAGGAGAAAATATCAGTGGCAATGGAATACAGAGATCCTCTAGCTGAGCCAAACTGGTAGGTGTGGATAGTGAAGGTGTGGCTGTACTGCTTTTAGACTAAAGCCAGGCTGCTCAAGGCACTTCAGATGACTCTGCCTACAACAACGTGGTTCACCCACAACCTAGATAAAGTCACTGGAGTGACTAAAGTCACAGCTGCCTCTCAAGCAAATGTGTGGGTCCATGCTCACAAAGGTTCTCAGGATTTGTGAGTACAGACAAGGTGAATAGGGAGGTGGTTTAGCATCTCAAATCCAGAAGCGCAACTCTGAGTGGGGAAGTGAGGACTCTAGTCTTTTTACTTCTAGAAGAGAACCTCTAGGAGATTATATCTCATCTTTTTTGTTCTAGAACTTGTATGAATGAAATTTGCATGTCTTATCTTTTGTTCACCCAAGTATCTTGCTTGTATTTTTAATAGCTGTTGTGTGACTGAGGTAGATGAAGGAACGTCTGGGAAAAAGTTTTTTGATCTCTCCTACATAGGGATTGGAGTACCTTGATCATGAAGGGCATAGACTTTCTCTGAGCTTCTGGTATATCTTGTGTTTCTTCTCCTTGAAGGTACAAAGCAGTTTGTTGTGTAAGATGTGATGCAGCAGTGTTACAAAGAGCATGCAATCCCAATAGGATTGGGGTAAGATAGACTTTAAGTGTTGTGTGACCATAGCACCCGTATAAACAAAGAGTACCTCTGGGAAGACAGTTATTGCAGCAACACGGAGATTTGGGTCTGGTCAGACCTTTAAAAACAGCTTGTAGGCAATACTCGGAAGGCTGTCGTAAATTAGAACAATTCCTAGCTGACTGTCAGTGTAACTAAGCACCAAAGAGGGATCTCTGGGTTTGTGCCAAAATATAGCAGATACGGATTCAGATCACGCAAGGGAATGTGAAAAATCTATATACAGAAGATCTGTACAGTAATACCTGCACATATCCCTGCACGCTCAGCCACTGTATTTAAAATGTCTTTTTTTGAGACACTGTTCTTTAATCTAATAGTCTTTTTTGAGAGACTATTTTGAGTACCTATACTGCCCAAAAAAAGATGAAAAATACTACTGTAGTAGTCACATCTTTTGTATTAGTAGAAATGTTTTAAATCGGGCTGTTGAATGCATAGGGATGAAAGGTCAAGTTCTTTTTCTGACATATAACTATCTATGTGATGCTTAGATTGGAGCATCATTTTGCACTTCCTCAGACCTTGGCTAAGATCAGAGGGCACACCTGCTTAGTGAGAAGCTGCGTAGAGTGCAGAGATGCAGTCTGACCTAGTAGGTTCACAAATACCATTCAGCGTGCACAGACTTAGCAGCTCAGTTTTGAAGACAGTGTGTGTATAAATGAGCTTAGCACAGTTCCTGAGCTAATGAGCTCTGACTCCTGCTACTGCACAATAACTGGGGCACAGAGCTGCACTAATGCAGCTTTTTTGCTTCATGGCCTGGATCTGGCCTATTATTCTTGGATTTCTATGTGGCGTGCTGGTGTCCCACACCATGTTCAGCACAGTCAGGGCCTGTTGAAGTCTGTCTCCAGTCATCACCATATCATGATTTGGGCAGTTGTTTTCAGTATCCTTTGAATGAGTCCGAGATGAGCTCTTTAGACCTCCTCTGGTAACCTTTTTTGACAATAAGTGGGATGTTCTTGAGGCTTGTAATTTACCAGCATTCGGTAAAGAATAATTTTTTTTTTTTTCTAGGGAAAGTTGTGTTGAAGGCAACTTACTAGATTCTGAAACAGTGACAAAAGCTGGTTTAACTACTGGGGTTAGTTTGGGGGTTGGTTTGGCTTTTGGGTGGGGTTTTTTTTGGGTCTTTCAACTCTAGTAGCAGATGGGTCAGTGTGCCATTTTGGCAAGGTGTCATTTTCCAATTCATTGCTTTGGAATGCCATGTGAAAAATGTGCATTCACATTACAAACTGCTTTAGTGGGTAATTGTATAAGTGCAATTTAATGAGAGAAATGAAATTTTTAAAATCAATGTTTGGGTAACTCATCTGTGAAGAATATAACAACACTAAGGAAGACAAAATAAAATAATAAGATGAATAAATTATAATGTACTGAACATTTGTGTTAGATATGCTCTTTCTTCTTTCCAGTTGTGGCTGTTAGTAACGCTTTTGCAAGAAAAGAAGTCGTTATGGGGCAAGTGAAGTTGTAATAGAGACTTCCATTTTGCTTCAGCTCAGATTTTGACAATGGCTTTTTTGCTAGGAGCGGCCAAATTGTCTCCTCTCTGGGACTCAGATCCCCAGTGCTCAGATGCCCAAGTCCTGGTGTGCAAAACTGGACCTACAGCAGAGAGTCCTGAGGACTTCTGTTGCTGCTAAAGATGTTATGCTGATATGTTCAGGTTTCTACTTAAAAATGTTCTCTATGGTTCTCTTAAGAAACATGGAAAATATTCTTGGACTTCCTGGGGCTTAGAAAAAAAGGAAAAGGCTTGAATTTATTTTGCCTGACTTTGGTGATCTGGGATGCTTACATTCAAAGGTCAGAAATGACTCTTGTCAGAAGGCAGAAGGTTATATCTGAGGTGATGATGAGTGGAGCTGCCTGCCTCCATGGACTGGCAATGGGGAGGCTTTGTAGAGGAAGGTACTTGTCAGTCTACAGGATAGCTTTTGACCCTCCAAGTTAAGACAATGTCTTACGTTTTCATTTGATCCTAAGAATGTTCTGTCACTGCTGTTAAGTAAACATTAATTCACCTCCTTTCCTGAAACAATGTTTCCAGATTTATTTCTGTTTTGTATAATGGCAGTCCTTTTTGCCAGTGTTTTGAGATTTGTACTAGGGACTACTAAATGGAAAAGCGTGAACCAAAAAGCCAGCTTTCATACCTTAGAAATGGAAACTGACTTGTATCTATTCCAGGCTGGCAGCAGAGGAGGTTTCGCAACAGCGTCTCTAGGGACTGATATACTACCCCACTATATAGGAGACTGTTGACAGTGCCCAGGTTGCATGCTATAACTCTGTCCTGGGGTGAAATTCTCCTTTATGTGATTACTGGTTGCAGTTCCCAGAGCTAATAACATGAGGTAGTTTGAGCTTAGGTCTGAGGTATGTAACTAAGAGCTTTAGCAGACCACATGTATTCTTCACAGGGCAGGCACTGAAATCCCTAAGTTGTGATTGCATTGACAGGTGCATTCTCTGTCATTATGCAATAAAAATCTATATGTAATACAAAACAGTGTTTAATCTATCACCTTTATTTTTTCCCTCCAAGGAATTTTAACATCTCATCTACACACAAGCATCTCACTGAGTCACTACCCAGTGAATTAGCCTGTCTTTTGACTCTGTGGCAACAATTAAGTCCTATTTATTCTAGCTGAGCATGTGTTTACATTTTAGGACAACTACATAGCACTGCTTACATTTTTAATGAGTACAGTTGAAATGTTATTTATTTTGGAAAAACAAAAGTATTTTGCTAAGACTATTGATCAAGAGCTTTTTTGATCTATTATTATGAAAGCCTTTAGGATTGGTTAACATAAATATTCACCTTTACTGCTGACAAAATATGGAGCTTTGGAGAAATGCATAAAAACATATTGCTATTAAACAGCCTCTAAAAAGGGGGGGAATTAACTGTTTTGTTTTTCACGATCTGTTTTGAAAAATGTCAAAATGCTGTAATGCAAGTTACATCTTTCTCCATACAGAGATGTTATTTATAGTAAGGGAAGAATTATTTTTTATTATTTAAAAAAATATGTTAGAAGTTATTATCATCTTTGTATCCTAATTATTAGATATATTGCACATATCCAATACTTCTTTTGTGTTAATTTTTCAGTGTATACTAGTTGCTTGATTTTAAAGGCTTTGAAAGTAATTATGATCATGCTGGTTTCCTGCAATTAATATGTTTTTTGTTTCTAAGGAAGAGAAAAAGATAGTTCAAATTTTAAAGGCTGCACGTTTGCAATTATAATTCCACAAGGCCACTCATTTGTTTTTTATCCAAATTATTCCAGAGTAGGGGTTAGAAAACTTCCTGAAGTTTCTCTGAAGAGATTTTTACCTAAAAGTAATATTCAACTGGAGGTTGAGGAAAGGTATGATTTCCTCTTTGCCAGTTTAAACATCTGCTGAGTGCAGTGAGGCTGCAGACTTGGTAGCTCCTGGAGTTGTCTCCAGAAGCATAACCCTGACTCAGTTCCCGCCCAGGTTCAATGGATGCATAAGAGCCTTCCACCTGCATCCTGGGAAGAAGCAAACACCAAGTGAAGTGTTGGTGATGCCTTGCTGTTAAAGTACAGACTGTAGCACCATGACTGTAACAGTAGTGTACTGCTGCAGTAGTGTAGTGCAACACTGCAGCATTACTTGGAAGGCATTAATTTCAGTGATGGTTCTGACAAAAATCTCCACCCAGGTCTTCCTGCCTCTCCTAAACAGGCAGCAGCAAGGGAAAAGAGGGCTCCAGACTTCTGCTGAGTGATTCAGCCTTTTTCAGTGTCTGTCCTCAGTGCTGTGTGGGCAGAGACCTTACTAATACATGTATTTTTGTAGTGTTGTCTGTCCTTTTCCCAGTGGTATAAGTAACATGCTGCTGCTTCTATGACTTTTACCCACCCTAAGTCTTATGCATGAGTTTAAAACTGCCTATGGCCTCCCCCACAGGATGCAATTATTATGCAGTGACATAGTGAAATGAAGACTTAATAGCAATTCTGGAATAATACCCCAGAATACTAATATATTTTCCAGTTCAGAGTTTGGTTACTTCAGAAAAGGGCATGCAGCGCTGCTCTGTGCTAGCTGTTGCAAAAGGGCTTTTAACACATCATCTGGTTTTGGTCAAGCTAGCTGTGGGTTGCTGATCCAAAAGGACTGTGGCCACAACCCTCTGGAAGGAGGTGCAGCTTTACCCTCATTTCACAGTATTTTCTTGGGAAGTTTATAGCACCCAACTGACTCTGTCATTCAGTTGTGCTGGTATTCCCCTGTCCTTTCTGAAAAACAGCTTCTTTTTCTGCTAATTATTACTAGTCTATTTTGGGAAATACTGTGTCCTCCTTTGATTATTTTTATGGCAGCTGAAACTGTTGAAACTTTTTTCTTTTTTTTTGTAATTAATCCTGTAAATGTTGCTGTTGTTACAGATGAAGACAGCAATTTAGGAAATACCTTGTAGCAATTTTCAGGTATACTGTATTTTTCCTAGGGACTAAATTTCTCAGTGACTAGAAATATGAGTTTTGTATTAAACTGACTTTACAAAGAACTAGAGCTAGTGGAAAGGATGTGGGAGTCCTTGAAATGCCCACAATTAAACAACATTGTCAGTCACTGGGTATTTGAAGTTGTTTGTGACATGGAAACATTTCTGCTTTATTCTTACCCTTGAGTGAAGGTTCTTTCAGTATCACGTGAGGATAGTTGCATAGTGCAAAAATATGATAACCTTAATAGACTGTTTGAAGATGGAAGGACTGTTATTGTAAGAGCTGTTAACCTAGACATTTTTACAAGACTGTCAAATTATACAATAACAACTATATTATGAACTAGAATGAGGGATAAACAGCTAAAACTTTAATAAAATTTACATTCACTTAAACTAAACATTAAAACTGGAAATATGTGAATCATCTGAAATCTATGTAATACTTTGAAAATGTAATATAGTTTTCAATGTCATGTGCTTTATACAGTATACAGTATTTCTTAGGAGCAAAATTCCTGGCTAGTCAAGCACATACCAAGGGAGAGATGTGTCAGACTATTTCAACGGTGTGCTATTTTTGCAATATACTGCAAAGCTGCTTCTCACAAACACTCAGGCTTCATTGTATTTGCTTAACGTTTGCAAATCTAATTCTAGGAGCACTCTGAACTTCAAGTATCATGTCCTTTGTTTGGCTTTAGTCTGCTAGTACCTTTGAAATCTTACTAGCTCACAGTGGTTAAAAAATACCATCTTGTATTATGTGTTCCTCTGGAAAACAGCTTCTTAGGAAGAATAACACAGGAACCTAACCCACCAACTCTTGCAGGTGTTCCTACTTACTCTGAAAGGATAAACCCATATGAGAAAGATCTTGTGTTAGTATCACATTTCTCTGCAAAGGGTAAGGAAATCAGGCAATATGCTTTCTGCTCATTAGAGGTCACTAGTGAAGCATGACAACAAGGAAGGGCTGAGGAGTCATTGAAAGAACTCGGTTGTCTTCGTTTGAAAGTTATTTTGCTGTATTTGTGACAGAAAAAAAACCACAACAGTTTTTCAGATGTAGAATTTAAATATATTCTCTTACAAGACATTTCAGGTTAAAATGCACGGGGATATAGTTTCTCCCCAAGAGACTAACAGTTCGTATCAGTGGAATGATGACACAGCTTAACAGTTAAAAAACAGTGCTTTTTAACATTCTTGAATAATTTACATAATCTGAAAAAAATTAATTCCTCTGCAGACGTCTAATTGAAGAGTGAAGAATCGCTGTGGTTTTCATTTTGGTCAGAGGGACAGAATTATTAACGTACTAAATCAAGTAAATTAGATATCATGCAAAGCTGGGTTGTTTTTCAGGATTTAATAATGCAAAATCAATAGAAGCATTTATTACATCCTGGTGCTTTCTGAACATGGTCTGAGGCAGTTTTTCAAAAAACAGCTTTTCAGCACACAGCTGCTGTGAACTGCTGTGGAGGCAGTTCCTCATAGGCATGAAATGCTCCTGGAGGCCTTTGCAATTGAACATTCTCCCCCTCCCATTTACAGCTTTTGCCCAAGACCCCAGCTGAATATTTCAGCCTTTACATATAAGAATAAATATACTAGTCAATGAAAACAAACATGTGCCTCTCTCTTATGAAAGTTCAGGGCGTTATATTTTTTGAAGTTTCCATGAGCTTTGAGGTAAAAATAGAAAGGGTGCCCTTACAAATCCAAATATCCAGTCCTTGTCTTCTCCACCCTGTTCTCTCAGCTTGGCAAGGAGCTGGGCTGTTTCCTATTGAAATCAAACAAATCCTTCTTGATGGCTTTTTCTGGAAGTTAGAATTATCTCTAAAAAGGGAATATTACTTCAGTCAATATCGACTGCATTTTTGAAAGAATCTCAGTGAGTGTCTATGTATGTGAGGATGCTGCAGTTGGTCCTGTTAAGTGGAAGACTACTCAAGAGGAAGGTTTAATTGTGGAAGCATCCTAGAAGGGAACTGGCTAAATAGAGAAAAGTGTTTGGGCTTTAACCTAATAGATGAGCCTCAAAGGTGGAAAGTAATTTTACAGGTTTTCTAGGGAAGTAGTGCCCTCCCTCCCCAGGGAAAATAGCTAGAATAAAATTATTTCATTTTCTACTGTATGTAATGCAATCATAACATGTATTCTGAGGTAGTGAGAAAATAAACTCTTTCAGTTATCATGCCATTTTGTTTTTCCTTCTCTCTTTCTCTGTTCCTTTGAGGTGGGTAATGGCATAGTTGTAAGACTTCAGTAGACTTTGCCTAGCTGGTCATTCCTGAAGTGCACAACATTCATAAAGTGCACTTAGGTCTTGAAAGGGCTTAATCTGTGCTCTTCTAATCAGCCTCTCAGTACATTTGGGCACAATGTTGTATAGGTATCTATATACCATCTAAATAAATGTCTCCAATTTTGTGGGCAGAACCTCTATGCGGAGCAGGGGGAAGAATGGTGGGGCATCTTGTTCTGATTCCAGGCTGCTTTGGCTATGCAGTTTAACTGTTTCTAGGATAATTCAGCAAATACAAGGCCAGGTTTTCTGCTCTACAAGATGTGGCTTGCATAGCCAGCTAGATTTGAATTGGTTTGAATTGGTATTTGAATTCCTCTTGTCCAGGGCTGCTGTGGGGAAGAGAAAGAACAGCAAGCCTAGCAGGGTAGATGTTTCATTCTGCTCATCACTCTCCTTGAATGTCTCCTTTTTTTCCTTCTCATTAATAGTCAGAAAAAGGAGCAGAAAGGCACAAAGATAGTTTAACATCATTCTTCAATCTTTATTATGTCATGCTTCTATTGCACATGCAAGAGAAGTGACTACAGTGTGGTGTAGATACTACCAGTATTGCTTTAATCCAGCCAACAGGGACAGTCCTAGTACTTGGCACTGGAAGAATGGAGCTGCATTAATTTAAATTGTGGAGGAAATATGTTCTGTATCCACCCTTATTTCCTAGTTTGAAGCATGAAAAAAAAAAAATTCTTCTAGTCTAGATTTTAGCTTTCAGCATTTACAATGTAATTTGATTTTTATCCTTATTTCTCTTTCAGTGAAGCAGCAGGGAAAACATGCTGGTCTGCCAGAGAATTTTAACTTTCAGATACTGCTGCAGGTCACACTAGAAACCACTCTAGCTTCCCAGGAATTTTGTTTGGCTCAGTACAATTCTGCTGCTGTTCTCTCCAGGAAATGTTCCAGAGGAATGGTCTAACATGGCAAGTGTGTTGCAGGCCTAACTCATCCTTGCCTTGTATTTTTCTGGCACTTACATCTATGTAAAATGATGTAAAATGTGTCAATGTATTGAAAATCCTGATCTGAAAACCCTCTGCACCAATAACAGGTTAGTTTTTTCCAAGTGATTGCAGGGTGTAAAAAAAATGGGAAAAAAGAAACCTCATGCAGAACAGGAACAGAAGGAAACCCGAAAGTCCATTTAGGTATGTTTCTATTTGCATTATGCTGTAACTGTATGGTGAGATAAGATGTCTGAATAAAAGACCACTGAACATTTTTTTTTTCATTCTACATTCTTGAATTCCTGCCTAACTTATGGGAAAAATTCAACCCTTTAAGCTTTTAAAACACTAGGTTTATCAAATATTGTTTCTATTTCTAGTTATATTTCTGAAACTGTCCAGATTTGTCCTAATTCCATTGCCACTTTTTCATCTGTTTTTAGGAAGGGTGTCAGGATATAATACAAATAAATACTTCTGGATAGATGATAAAATGGCCATTACATGAACTCTTCCCTTTGAAAACCACTCTACTGAACACGAAGGTAGCATTTCCCTTGTATATATAATCAGACTACACTCAGGCTTAAGCTCAGTAAGAGCATATTGGGGAATAAGATGCTTTTGACAAACTAAAGTGGAATTTGTTCCACTAATTATTTCAGGTTTGGGGTTTTTTAATCAGTATTTTTATTCGAAAAGATACTGATTCCACACCATTACTTGTCAGTCATCTATCCCATAGTCCTGCAAAGTTTTGCTTAGGTATCTGTTGTTGTCTCTGAAGCAGAGTACTTTATCTTGCTTATCCATGCCATCAGCATCTTGCAGCATAGTGATTGCTGAATGATCATACCTTAGACTTAGACCAAATTTTATTGTTCCCTAAATCTCTCAAAATAAGTTCTACTTCTGGGGTCTTTACTTGGGGATTTGGGGACAAAAGATTTCGAAAATTAAACCCGAGTGTTGAAAACCCACACGCTGGCCAGAAATGTGGGGCAGTGAAAAGTAAAAGGCAGTTTTGGTTCAAAATCCTTGATTAGAATATTTTCTGGAGCGTATTAGAAATAGAACGTAATTCAGCATTAAGGTGTCATGTAAAAGCATTGCAGGTTTTATTTGTAACATTTACACTGCTAATAATTGTGAAGGGGCTTGGAACAGTTATTTTTAGTTAACATGTTCATGGTACAACTTGGCCTTTTCCTGAATGGGGATTGCTGTAGCAGGTCTTTGTTGCCGGCAGATGTTAAGTTTAAGTCTTGAGAAGTTGGTAAGTGATTCTTTTAATCAGACAAGGTGATTGTAAGTGTACTTTAATGCCTAACACAGACATAATAATAACCCTCCTCTTGTTTCAGAACGGCTCATACTTTTTGTTTGTTATTTCATTCAACAGAGATTAATTGCAGAAAGACCAGAAAAGTGATACTTGGCCATCTGACTGGTTTCTGCAAAGCAAAAGCAGCTGGAGCACTATTATCACATATCTCATCCAGAGAGCCCATTACCATTAGTCATGCTAATGTCCAATTGCACCATTAGCTTAAGTGAACTCTCGATCAACATCCATTTAATTTTTCTTTCATGAATAATTGTTTCTGTGAAGGACAGGTGGCTGGCTCTAGCCTCGACACAAGTTGAAGGGGAATGTGCCTTCCCTATTCAAGCTTCCTGTATAGGACAAAAGACATTTTGCATATGCTGGTCTGTGTAGAGACAGGTTGTACAAAAGTAGGGCAAAATTAGTATATTAAATAATAGCTTGAAAATCCCAAGCAATCAATATTAAGTTATTGTGGGCTAATGTGTGGATAGTCCTTTCACAGATCCATAACATGTAGAGAGTCTCTCTTCTTTCGCTGTTGTATGACCTCTGAAATCTCAAAAATTACTTTTTCATCCTTGCCTCAAAGAAAGAAGCTTTAGAAAAGATGGCAAGGAGAAAGTGCTGTGAAGCATTCATTGACAGGCTGCACAGCAAAGGTTGGATGGCATTTTCGTAAGCAGAGCAAAAACTACTGCCTATAGAGTAATGCATATGCATCAGGCACACTATCCTGGGACTTATACTGGAGCAGGACAGTTGTGACTGAATCCTTGCCCAGATTAAAATTTGGCATCTACATCTAAGTGGGTTTTTTTGAAGTAGCTTTTTTTTTCCGGATGCGCAACCAAAGTGTAACCAGCAAGCCAGATGGGCAGTTTCTGATCCATCCTGGGAGAATGCAATTGTGTGATTTCATAGTTTCAACAGTGCAAAAAGAAACAGCATTTTTCTTATCGAGTAGGGATACACTAAAATCTTATTACTACTGAAATATGATGATGTCAACCCAGATGTACTGGTACATCCAACAATAACTGTTGCGTATATGAAACACAACAGTTGGAAGTCCTTTGAGGATTTGCTCTTGAAATATTGCTCAGTTATGTGTGGGATAGTGATTGGCCATGTAATTCCATGTGTTTGAGAAAGCAAGAAATTAAAGAGCGCTGATATTCTTCCACATTTCCATTTAAGATGATCCTTCTGATCTTGGGCCTTTATAGAGCTTCTAGAAAAGGGTTTTTCTGGGATTGAGGAAGATGAAGTAGTGCTAACAGAGATGTTAGCAGAAATGTTCATTTCACGAGTGCAACGTTCCACCCTTCAGAAAGAAAGTATGTTGGATCGTGGATGATTGTCACAATTGTTCCAGGATCATAAGTAGGAATTATGGACACATCATAGCAGTATAAAGTAACCTAATTCTATCAAATCAACAAGATCTTTTTATTAAGAAACATATACATGAGCTTGTGAGATTTAGTCACCCTTATGCTAAGTTTTTTGCTGTGCTCTGGACAAAGTTTTAATTCTTAGCAGTACTTGATAGGATTCTGCTCCTGACAGTTGTGCTTTGACCTTTTTTGAAATCAACCTCTGTATTTTGAAAAGTCAAACTGGTGTCAGTTTAGAACACCAGTAGAACTGGATAACTGTTTTCATTTTTAAGTAAATTAACTGAAAAATGCAGTTTGGGAAGGGACAAAACTCTTCATGATGAGTTTCAGGTTTGAGGAATAGGAATATCCAGAAAGAATGTTTAATATAGTTTAAAAAGTTGAAAAGTTTAATTTGGAAGGTAAAGAAATTTTAGACCATTTCTCAAAATGCTGTTTTTGCATAAACACTTTTCTTAAATTCCTATATGAAAAAGTAAAATATGTATTCCATTCTTCCTGACAATATTCATATCTGGAAGAATGTCAGGAATATTTATTTATATTTCAGTCACTGAGCTGAACTCTCTACCCACACTGCAGGTTCTAAAAAACATGTAATGAGGTGTGAACACAGTCTTATAGCTAAGCATGTGTTCTAGGGATCTGGTGCAGCATCATTACACGGTTAGACCTTTGACATTGATTTTAATGAATGAGTCTAAAAATTTAAGAGAAGATTTCAGCCTGTGTTAGACTAATTTAATGAGTAAAGGCTTTGAGGTGTGTCACTGTATATACTAAGTGGTCTAAGTGGTTACTCAATATTAGTGCATGTAGGCTTTCTAAATAACTTATTCCTTCACATTGCTGTCACGTGGTATTTCTGTGACTGAACCATTTCTTTTGAGAATCTCCTTATCTTCTCCAAGAAGAAGCCCTCTTAAAAGCAATATTCTATGTTAAAATCCTGTCTTTCTATTTTGAAATAGGTTTTTAAGTGAAATTTGAGCCATTTGATGTTTTGTTTGGGTTCTAAGTTTGCATCCAAGCAACTGTATCAGCTGTTAGAAGACACCTATGAAAATAGTTGAGAGAGAGAAAACGTTCAAGTAAGAATTAATATACCTTTCAAAATCTTCACAACAAACTGATAGAGAAATTACAAACCCTTTTGAGATCTTATTTTTCTGCTCTGTGATTTCATTACTTGCCATAGAAATCTTCCAAATTCATGAAGGTAACAGATGACTGATTACTCAATGATGCAGCTGAATAAATCTGTTGTAATAATAATTAAAGAGCATATGTGCTCCACACTGCCCATGGAGTTGGCATTAAAAGTCTTATACAGAGGAAGCAGACACCTTATTGATTATCAGCAGTTCCCTAATAAATTAAGATAAATAATTTCTGCTGAGCATCTCGCATACAGATGTAAGTTTAAACCTCGTAAAAATATTTTTGGAGTTGATCAGAAATTCCTAGCTTCTGTTGTTAACATTTTCAAAGTATTTTTTGTCTGTGGTCTCTTTCAAAGTCACTTCCAATTAAAATAGTCTTGAAAAAGTCAGTTTCCACAACTGAATATGTATATGTGTATTTCTCTTACAATTAAATAAAATTTTTGGCTGGAATCACATCTTCCTGAAGTAAGACCCATTGGGAGCAACCACTAAAAAAGAAATATTTTTATGTCCCTGCTTTACATGTTTCCTGACCTGTTTGACACCGAAGTGATGACGACACTGAAGGACGCAAAAGTTCTCATACCCACACCTTGACATAATGATGGAAAGCTCTGTCCATACTGGTGGATCAGCAATATTTGTGAGGATATTCAGCACTCCTCCCAGCACTTGGTGTTCTCTCCAGCGCTTGGAATAAGACTCCTGGGACATGCTACCCACATGGCTTTCCTAACCCATGAGGTTCCCACAGAGGGAAAGCACAATTTCCTGCCAAAGTATGATGAAAAGCCATAGATTCTGGGGCTGATTTATTATTTTGGTGGACTCCTCACAGGCTGGCAGCCGTAGATGATGTGGGTGTTTTTCATCCTGATTTTGTTTTCCTCTTCTCTAGCTGCAGGAAACCAGACCTGTGAGGAGGATCTGTGTGTTAAAGGACCCTAACGAGAAGCGCACTGTGACCAGATGTCATATCTCTTTAATTAGTGCAAGAGAAATGAGCTCCATGCAATTCCAGGAGGTGAGATTTTATTTGGCTTTCACCATTTTTAATATTGGATAAAGGGGGAAACATAGAGACAAAAGAAGAGGAAAAGGCTGAGGTACTTAATGCCTTCTTTGCTTCAGTCTTTAGTAGTAAGACCAGTGGTTCTTCAGGTACCTAGCCCCCTGAGCTGGAAGACAGGGATGGGGAGCAGAAAGAAGCCCTCGTAATCTAAAGGGAATTGGTTAGTGACCTGTTACACCACTTAGACACATACAAGTCTATGGAGCTGGATGGGATCCACCCAAGGGTACTGAAGTAGCTGGCAGAAGTGCTCACCAAGCCACTTCCCATCATCTATCAGCAGTCCTGCCTAACCATGGAGGTCCTAGCTGACTGGAGGTTAGCAAAGGTGACATCTACAAGAACGGCTAGAAGGAGGATACAGGGAACTACAGGCCTGTCAGTCTGACCTCAGTGCTGGGGAAGATTATGGAACACATAATCTTGAGAGCCATCACGTGGCACATGCAGGATAACAAGGTGATCAGGCCGGTCAGCATGGGTTCATGAAAGGCAAGTCCTGCTTCATGAACCCTATTTGCTTCTCTGACCAGGTGACCCACTTAGTGGATCAGGGAAAGGCTGTGGATGTTGTCTAATTACACTTTAGTAAAGCCTCCAACACTGTTTTCTGCAACATTCTCCTGGAGAAACTAACTTCTCATGCCTTGGACTCGTGTATGCTTTGCTGGGTAAAAAACTGTCTGGATGGCCAGGCACAAGGAGTTGTGGTGAATGAAGTTAATCCAGCTAGAAGCTGGTCACCAGTGGTGTTTCCCAGGGCTCAGTGCTGGGGTCAGTTCCCTTTAATATCTTTGTCAACGATCTGGATGAGAGGATTGAGTGTACCCTCAGTAAGTTTGCAGATGACACCAAGGTGGGTGGGAGTGTCGATCTGCTTGAGGGTAGTGAGGCTTTGCAGAGTGGTCTGGACAGGCTGGATTGATGGGCCAAGACCAACTTTATGAGATTGAACAAGGCCAAGTGCCGCATCCTGCACTTGGGTGACAACAACCCCAGGCAACACTACAGGCTTGGGGAAGAGTGGCTGGAAAGTTGCCCAGTGGAAAAGGACCTGGAAGTGTTGATCAACAGCCAGCTTAATGTAAGCCAGCAGTGTGCCCAGGTGGCCAAAAAGGCCAACAGCATCCTGGCTTCTATCAGGAATAGTGTAGCCAGCAGGACTAGGGAGGTGATCGTGCCCCTGTACTTGGCACTGGTGAGGCTGCACCTCAAATTTTTTGTTCAGTTCTGGGCCCCTCACTACAAGAAGGACATTGAGGTGCTGGAGCATGTCCAAAGAAGGACAACAAAGCTGGTGAAGGGTCTGTAGAACAAGTCTTATGGAGTGGCTGAGGGAACTGGGGTTGTTTAGTCTGGAGAAAGAGGGGAGAGGAGGACAAAGAGGCTGAGGGAGACCTTGCTGCTCTCTACAACTACCTGAAAGAAGGTTGTAACGAGGGGGGTGTTGGTCTCTTCTCTGAAGTTACAAGTGATAAAACAAGAGGAAATGGCCTCAAGTTGTTCCAGGGGAGTTTTTGATTGGATATTAGGAAAAATTTATTTATTGAAGGGGTTGTGAGGCACTAGAACAGGCTACCCAGGGAAGTGGTTGAATCACCATCCCTGAAAGTGTTTAAAAGACATGTAGATGTGGTGTTTAGGGACATGGTTTAGTGGTGGACTAGTGTCAGTGTGCTAGGTTAATGCTTGGACTTGATGGTCTTAAAGGTCTTTTCCGACCAAAATGATTCTATGATTCTATGATCTTAATAACAGCCTTGATTTTCACGTCTAGAACAGCTTCATTGCACTTATTCTTTCAGGTCTTTATAAATCATGATCTCTACAAGAACTTTGCCAGCTAATAATGGCCTGACAATGAGGCAGCTAAAAAAAAAATCTACTTCACGCATATATATATATATTTAGTATCTGTAACTTACAAATTTGACCGTATATTTTGCTTCTTTCCCTTTATATAATGCTTGTAACAATATCATTGAGAGTTGCTGACTTTTGCTGCATTCTAACTACATTTGTTCATAAAATAAAATGGTCAGATCAATATAATCGCAGCAATTAGCTTGTGTACAAGGTCTTAATAGAACTTTTATTAATGGGATTAAGTTGGCTGCTGTAAGAGCTTTCTGTACAGTTGTTTAGCAATTGAACTGATATGTGTAATTACACAGGGACTTGTCATAGCAGTCATCTTTTCTGGGAAAGTTTATTCTGTAAAAATGAAAACTTTGAGAAAATTCCTATTTTGGAAGGAAGTTTTGGTTCTGTAAGAGAACTGACATCAGCTCTGTGATTCCTCTGTGTTTTTAACACTTTGCTAAGTCATTGACACTGCTTTGAATGCCTCTAGCACGAGTACCTCAGTGGCTTTTCCAGGAGATGGCAGTCAGTCTCACTGTGCCTGCTCAAAATATAATTCCTCTCTGCAAAAAAAACCTACACATTTGCTCCTTAGAGTAAATGTTTGCAGTTTGCTAAGTCAAGAATTCCATCTGTCAGGCAGCTTCCAGAAGCCTGACTCTGAGGTTAGCTTTCTGTTTGTACAAATTTGGCATACAACTTATATTTCCATTTGTATTTGGCTTGCACTTACCAAAATTGGCTGGGAGATACTAGCAGTGATGAGGTCCACTTTCAGACAGTGGAATTCTCTGAGTTTGAACAGCAGTGAAACTGTGGTACTTAAAGCATAGAGAGTAAGGTAAAACTGTAACCTGTCAGCTTAATTATGGTAACAAATCATATTTATAGTATATCTAGGCCTAAAAGTGCCTTGATTACTAATAAATTGTAATCACTGTTTAGAATTTTTTACTTTCCAGATAGACTGACTTGAAAAATTAATCAGAGCCATTTCCCCACACCTTTATTGAGGTGCTACTAACTTCATTTTGAAGCAAATTTAACATTTTGAACATCATCTCATGACCCTTGTATTATCTTTATTTCCTTGTTGAATTTGTTTCATGAGGACCTAAAAATACACAAATGCAGCCATAGCTCAAGTCAGTGTGTTGATCTCTAAGGTTGGATTCACTGTAGTTTCTTTTGTGCCCTTTCTAGGCAGCAGGAATGGGTTTCCAGCCCACAATGACACCTGAAATACTCCGTAGAAGTGTACTGTCTTGTGATAGGTGCTGTATAAGCGTTGTCCAGAAAACTAGATACACTGAGGTGACCAGAGAATCAGGTCAGACCTGGGTTTGAGTAGAATGACCAGTATGTATTTTAATGGATTTATTTATCGAAACAAACTTTTACTCCCCGGAATTTTCTGTATTTTAGATGTTAGTTCATATTTAAAATGTTTTGTTATAGTTTTTGTCATTTAAGTTTTCAGTACGGTTGACTTAGTTGCTTCCCTGGTCTGTTGCATTTAATGGGTCTGCAACATATTTGTTGCTGACACTAGGTGTCACACTAGGAATGTTTCTGCTTCTAGGAAGAAACAAAAACCTTTGACGCTAAACGAGAATATGCTCTTCCCAGAATGTCTTTCTCTCAGTTTGAATGCTCAAAGTCAGAAGGAGTTTTTTGCATCAACTTCGGTGCAGTTGTGTTTATGCGCTTGATGCTTACCTTGGTTCACTCCTCGTAGAATTCCAAGACAAAGGACACAAACTGCTAATTTGGCAGCCACTTGGATTTGCTGTCCCCATGCAGTGTATGAGGAGCTAACTAAGGGAAATGACATTTGCTTCCAAATGTTGCCCAGACTTTTCCAAGACTTGGATATGGACTTCATTAGGTTTTCCAATACAGTATTCTAGCTCCACAAATAGAAATACAAATGAGGGGTTCTCAAAACAACATTCAGTAGGACAGATTCTGTCCAGATTTTCATGCTCTAAAACCTAAAGTCAATGAACTGCTTCCTGGAATTTGGCTGGAGAATATGCATTATTCCATGCTTCATCCAGAGTCCTCCAACGCCCTGTGAACCTACAATCACTGCCTGTTTCCTTTGCAATGAATTTCATGGGGACACTTTTGTGGCACATACATGCACAGGAAGGCAGTGAGAAGGGTGGAAGGACTAGCCCAGTAGAAGCAGAAAGGATTATTGTGCAATAATTGTGTAAAGTTCAGAAAGTAACATAGCTCAAAGCTTCCAAATATTTTGCTGGGACTTCTCTGTGTATAGGTATTTATATAAGGCCTGATTTAAAGCTTGTTGAAGTACAGAAGCCTTGAGGGCGGTGTACTTTGGATTAGGCATTTAGTGTGGATGTGAAAAGACAAGTCTGTGCCTGCCTGAAGTGGTTATGAATAGAGGATGTAGATGGATGCAAGGGAGAATTTTAAACTCTGTATTTATTTTTCATTTGAGCTTTTCTCATTTGAGTGAGCAGTTTGTTCACCAGATGTCTTACGCCACCTTGTACTGATAAATGCAAGAACTTGGTTTTGGGAGGTCCTGAAAGCTTTTAGAGATAAAGCCTTTATTTGTTCTTCCAGCCTTATGTTCTGAGAAAAGGGTTTAAATCCTAAAGACTTGCAATTCTGCAGCAACATGTGATAGACTCAAGTTGAAAGCACTATAAAACTTGTTTACAAGGACTCAGAGAGTGAAAAATTGTTTCATTTTAAAAGCTGCAAAGGGAGTAGGATCTGACAGCTCCAGAGCCTGATTTTTTTCCTGCCTCACAGCAGGGACAATGCACCAGCATGGACATTCCTGTCACCTCAGAAAGCCTTTATACCAGATGTACACATGTGAGCCAGATAACACAAGAGGGATACAAGGCAATAGTGCTATTTCAGTTTCATTCACATGCTTCTTCCCAAGTGTGAATTTTTGTGGTTTTAAACACCACAAAGGAACGACTGCTTTACTTTTACTCCCATCACTGTCTGTCTTGATGGTAAGTACAATGGTGGGACAGAAAGGGCTATATCTCATTTTCCTTCTCCAAAGGCAGCAAAGATAGCAAAGAGAGGGAGATGGATCTCATAGGCCATTAGTATGGTGGGGTTCTGATACCTTTTTGCTTTGTCTTATACCACTCTGATACATGGAAAAACTGAAACAGCTTTTGATGGTGAAAAATGTTCAATGTCAGATGAAAGATACCAAAAACTCTTGATGCTTGTCTTGCTTTACTGTCAGTTGGCATGAATTCAATCTGTGAATTCTGTTTACACTAGTACAGATTAGATAAACGTACAGGTTCTGTGGAGCACAGTCTTCCTGGTAAAAAGCACAGCATGGTGGTAGGTCTCATGTTCTGGGATCAAGGCTCACTTTTATGCCCATTAGACCAAGTTTCAGTTGTATGTGTAATAAAAAGGTAATGCTGTACAGAAGTTGTCAGGCTAGTGTTCTGCACCCTGGCTCTGCCCATATGTACTAGTTATCCTGGCACTTGCTTACACTGAATCAGACCTAGACAAAAGCTTGGTTTGCAGTGCTCTGCATCCCAAACATTGAAAGGTAATGCTTAAGAGTGAGAGTCTGGGTATTACAAATACTAAAGCAAAAAGAAAACTTTCACTGTCCAGTTTTGTTCTTCTCCATGAAAGACACCTAAGGAATGTATGCAACAGGCTAATTTGCATTATATGTATATCATAAACTGTAGCACATTCAACATTTCACTTCAGGTCATGTAGGAGAAATGCAGGAAGCTGCACAAAACCTAACTGCAACTTGAAGTGAGGAAAGAAAATATGGCCCTAGGAGAGCCTGAGGGCAGCATTAGTGCTGATGCCTGGTACTTTGGTGATGGGGGTAGCTTTTTTCCTCCCAGTGCACCCATCAGTCATGAGATGGGAAACAGGAAAAATTGTGGGCCTTTTTTTCTCCTCAGCTGATCACGTTACCCTTGGTAGGTGAGAACAGCAATTCTACAGGCCATCTGTATGTTTCAGACTGCACTTCAGCTGGAAGAAATTGTGATAGAGTTGCCAGGGCAGAATATGAGATGGGATGCCTGATGTCTGCCGATTCTGATGCCTTATGTTATTTTCTAGTCTGAAGAACAAAAAATAAATGCACACGATAGTATTCTGCATTTAAGGCTGTGTCAGTTTTAGCTCTGCAGTTTCAATAACAGTATAGACCGTAATGTGCTTCAGGATGTGTCAGATGTATTCTCATCTCTACTAAACCTGTTGTGCCCTACTGGGACTTTGCTGACCATCACAATTATTTGTACCATCTCAAATTTCAAATTATCTGAAGTCCACTGAAGCCTTACTGTGACAGAGGGGAGGATGATTATTATACATCTGCTCAGATGCCTTTGGAAAAAGAAGTTTTGAGTATATGTCCAAGATCTTGCTTCCATGTGTCTGTTTCTTTCATATGTATGAGCACTGTCTACCCCTGGGCAGCTGCACAACATTTTTCACAGACCAGTTTCTCCTTGAGGATTTGGTTTCCTTCTAGTTGCCATCTAGGGGTAAATGCTTCTCAAACCACCGAGTCTGAACAAAAACCCTACAACATTTGGAGCAATTTGGATTAAAAACGTTTGGCTTGGCTCCACTTCTGTATTTCACTCTAGAGCCCTTCTTCTTCATTAGTAGTGCATTAGCTGTAATATTTTCCTTGTGCTGCTTCTGCTACCTACTCTTGCCAGTACAAAAGCTTTAAGAAATTTCGAGATGCTCTGAGTATCAATACTGCAACAAGCACAGGGTGGAAACCCTAGCAGGGCTGGTCAGCTCCTTTCTGCAGATCCACTCTGACTGCTTTTATACTCTTTTCTGAGGTGTTAAATTCTCCTTATTTTAGAAAGGCAGCAAAACTAAATGTTATCTAAGAAGCAGCTCTGAGTTACGAAACATATTTACCAAGTATTTAAATCAGCAGAGCAGCAGGTTCTGAAAGCTAAACATGGCATGTTCTCATGTGGTTCTCAGCAGAGCTGACTCTCAACTGGGTTTCAATGTTAGTTTCTTAATCTGCCAGCACAATTCCAATGTCAGTTATGTTTTTGGTGGCTCATGAATTAAAGTGTCTCTGGCTGTTCAGGCTGGAGAAGGGAAGGCTCTGGAGAGATCTTATAGTGGCCTTCCAGTGCCTGAAGGGGGCCTACAGGAAAGCTAGGGAGGGACTTTTTACCAGCGGTTGTAGTGAAAGGACAAGAGCTAATGGATCAAAACTGGAAGAGGGGAGATTTAGGTTAGACATTAGGAAGAAATTCTTTAGTGTGACAGTGGGTGAGGCATTGGAACAGGTTGCCCAGGCAAGTTGTGGATGCCCCCTCCCTGAAAGTGTTCAAGACAAGGTTGGACGGGGCCTTGAGCAACCTGATCAAGTGGGAGGTGTCCCTGCCCATGCAGGAGTGTTGGAACTAGATGATCTTTAAGGTCCCTTCTAACTCAAACCATTCTATGATTCTATGAGATCTGCTACGTGGCTCTTGTACAGGAGATTGATTCCGTCAGGCTTCTGCCTTCTATCATACTTCCAGGCTATTTCCATTATATGAAGAAAAGAGAGCAATCTGTTAATAAATACAATGCCATCATGACTGTTTCCTTGGGTGGCTGCACAGGATAAACCTATAAATATTACGTCACATAATGCTGCATTATTTCACTACAGGCTGATCTGCACCGCCAAGTGGAGGACTGTTAGGCAAAGTTGGCACATCTGCTTTTTTCCACCTGTTTCATATTCTCTAACTTGTCTGTAAAATCCTGAAGAGTGTGTGGTGACTTTACATGCTGACACCCAGATTCTAGGAAGGGATGGACTCCGAAAGGACACTGGATACTGCTGTGGGACCATAACTTACAGCTCTATGATTGAAAGCTAGAGGAAGGAGAGGTAAGAGAACCTTCCCAGAATGTATTAAACTTTAATTTAGTGCTAACTATGAAACTGACTACTGTCTCCCTAAGAAAAGTTCTGGGTGAGATTCCTTCCAGAGCAGAGCATAGCAGGCAGTATGTGAAAGACAAGACCAAGCACAATATTCCAAATACATGAAAATTTGATAGTTAGCAGGTTTACAAACCTAGATTAAAAATAAACATTCAAATTAATTTGGGGCTCAATTTTCTAATTAGAACAAAAGGGCAAAAAGCAGGGCAAATCATCCTTACGTAAACATCTTTTCCCAAAGATCACTTAATTGCATCTGCAGATACCTTACAATGCCTTGAGCTTAAAACAACAACAAAAATTATCTCTCACAGATTGCTATTTAATCCTCTCTTCCTCCCCCCTCCCGTTTTTTTTTCAGTTGTATAGCTCTGTTTCCTAATATAACTGTTCTCATTCAGCAGGATTCCCTTTCTGCCATTTATAGTACAAGTAATTTCCCCACCTAATATTTCCTTCTGCTCTCTGCCTCTCAGAGAACCCTTTCTGCTTCTCATTTAGCTGTAAAGTCAATGCTTCAGTTTGATCATGCCAGTTTTGTGGTCCCTGACCTACTGCCTGTTATATTGTAAGCAGGACCTTAGAAATGCATTTCTGTTTTGATCATCTGAGAAATGTTCAGAACTAGATATACTCACTCTTTAGAAACAGTTTGATGTGTGGGTAAATTAATATTTTCCCTTCTGGCTTGAAACGTTTCCAGGCTACCAATTTTTAAAATACTCAACAAACCAGTTGGAAGAAACAGATGATCTTTTTTGTCATTAACATTCTCCTGTGATTTGGCAGAGTTGCCATCAATGAAAAGGAAGTGTAGAAACAAGAGATAGATTGCATCCATTTTAGAATCCCAGGATTGTGGCTAAAGAAGACATCAACTGCAAACTCCTTTTTTTTTTATTATTTCCCCTTCCCTACTTAAGTGTGCCTGGAAGAGTGTTCCCATTTTGGCGTCTTTCACAATCTTTTTTAATTAGGCACATAAGTGCCCATAAAAACCTTGCAGAAAACCCAAAGCACAGAGCATCACTTTTATGTAACCCTACTGCTGGATGGCAAGCTGCCACCTCCTGCCCCCACTCATCTCCTCTAACCGATCATTTTGGCACTGCCTTACTTTGACATGAGACTGATTTACTTAAAAGACAACATTTTGCTTTTGGGAGTTAAGTTTTCTCTGATTATAATTTTTCCACAGATGCTTCTGTTAACTTTGCTTAAGATGCTTAGTATGTATGCTGAGCATGTCTGTAGCTGTTCCTTATTGGTTGGCATAATGTTGTTTCTTTGCTGGCACTGCATGTTATGTGTAGCTGTTCTGTTGTTTTGACCTTGAAGTCTGGCATTTCAGAGGCTTCCAGATGCCACTTCTTCACATAGTGAATAGGAATCTCTGGATGCCTCAGTACATTTTTGTGCCCAGTTCTGCTATGGCAAGACTTAGCAAAACCAATCCTGTAACAGAAACACAGGCATTACAAAGAAAGATGTGACTTGGTATTATGTTTTGTAATCTTATAGTAATTATTTCTCTAAAAGAAAAGAGGAGAAAGGTTTTGAAGGTGGCAGCACTCCAGACTATTTCTTTTGAACGTAAGACCACGAATAGCTGCACCTGCACTGCCTACTTTGTTGTCTTGAGGCCACCCTTTCTGATCTTTCTACATATTGACATATCTGGAAGGCCAGAAGAAAAACAGAGGACAACCTGGTATTTGCAGAACCCTCTGCTGTGCCCTTGCAGGCCCTCTGGATGACCCTCCTTTGGGATACCCAGAACCTCCTTGGAAGGAAGCATGGCAAAGCCAGCAAATAGCTTCCTTCAGTGTTAGGTTGACTGCATAGCCACACAGAAACAGTGTTCGAGGCAGAAGAATTTTTCTCTGTCCCACAGAAGAATTCGACTTGAAACTCTTGCCTGTTTCATCTCCTTTGTAGGCCAGCACCAAACGAATTCTTTTCTAGACCCTTGGCTCTCCAGAGCAATATAAGCCCCTTTCTCCACCCATTTTTGTGTCTACACCTTTTTTTTCTTTTATACTTTAAAAGTCATTCAGAGATACTCGACTTCTGAGCTGGAGCACACACATGTATGAGTTTAGTTATTGGCAGACATGAAGATTGGAATTCTGTGTTTTTTCGGCTAATGAATGCAACATGAACATGTATTCTTATAGTGGTTGAAAGGGTCTGCACCTGGAGGGACCATCTCTTGACTTGATAGGGTAGTTTATGCAGTGTCTTTGCAATTGCCTGCTAATGGATTGGCACAATGCAGCTTTCTTTTTTAAGCTGCTTGATTAGGTATAGTCCTGTGTCTAGGACAGGAGCAATGGATGCTTTCACAGGTGAAGCAAAACTGAATACACATCCAGCTCTTAGGCAGTTGGTTTACATGCAATGCACCAACGTCAGCCTTATTTGATTTTACTTTGAATGATCCTGGGTGCCTGAGTTTCCAACCAAAGCAGTTGTTCCCACTTACATTGAAATTGTGAACCTGCTTTTTTTCTAATGCAATTAGAGAATGACTGACTCTAATTCCACTTTTCATACTTTTGAATACCTACATACCAGTGACTTTGGCTTCAATTAGTTGTATTGATTCAAGTTTATAATTTTGCACTAACACAGAACTGTGTTAGAAGCAACTTCAAAACTAAGATTGCCTTGTTGAAATTACATTAGTTTCAATGTGGATTTCAACAATTAGATTCCTATGTCAGAAGTTTATATGCATGAGTGAATGCAGTAAACTTAAACAAGGCTTGAGCTAATGGTAAATAAAGTTTGTACTTTCTTTCAAATCTTCCAACTTATGAATCTGATGAACACTGAATTTATTTGTTTTACTTTGGTAACTGGTAATATATTCATTGTGGATGTGATCTCCCAGCTTCCAAAATGCATCATGGGGATTTTCTCACTCAGAAGTGTATCTTTGTGTTTCATGTGTTTCCACAAACTAGAATAATCTTTTGAAACCATGAAAAATTTGGTATCCATAATGTCCTATGACAAGAACTTAAACTACACATAATGTCCAAAAGTGTCTTGCCTGGGGTTGGGGTGGGAGAGTTGCACCTTCTCTATACCACTTATGATTTTATAGGTACCTGTCATAGTCCTCTCAGTTATCTTCTTTCCAGTTTGAAGAACCCAGGTTGACTTAGTTGTTCCTTGCCCGACAGCCATGGTCTAATTTTCATCATCACTGTGGCTAATGATGCTGCTTTCCCAGTTCTGTTATACTTTTTGGGTCTGGAATTACTACCTACCAAATTAGTGCATGGCTACATCTTTTTGTTTTCTTTCCTCTTTCTTTCCAAACTATTGGTCATTTTTGCTTGATTTGTTTTTACCACTGTGAGGCACTGAGCTGACATTTTTATAGACCTATTTACAGTAACTCTTAGATTCCATTCCTGAGTGATAATAGCTAGCTGAGAGCTCCTCTTTTACTTTATAAAGTTAGAAGTCAGGTTTTTTTCTGGCCCTTGTGGCCAAGAAGGCCAATGGTATCCTGGGATGCATTAGAAAGGGTGTGGTTAGTAGGTCAAGAGAGGTTCTCCTCCCCCTCTATTCTGCCTTGGTGAGGCTGCATCTGGAATACTGTGTCCAGTTCTGGGCCCCACAGTTCAAGAAGGACAGGGAACTGCTTGAAAGAGTCCAGCACAGAGCCACAAAGATGATTAAGGGAGTGGAACATCTCCTTTATGAGGAAAGGCTGAGGGAGCTGGGCCTCTTTGGCTTGGAGAAGAGGAGGCTGAGGGTCGACCTCATCAAAGTTTACAAATTTTTTAAGGGGGAGTGTCAGGAGGATGGAGCCAGGCTTTTTTCAGTGACGTCCAGTGATAGGACAAGGGGCAATGGGTGCAAATTGGAGCATAGGAGGTTCCATGTAAACATCAGAAAAAACATCTTTACTGTGAGAGTGACAGTGCACTGGAACAGGCTGCCCAGAGAGGTTGTGGAGTCTCCTTCACTGGAGACATTCAAAACCCACCTGGACAAGTTGTGTGATGTGCTCTAGGTGACCCTGCTCTGGTAGGGGGGTTGGACTAGATGATCTTTCGAGGTCCCTTCCAACCCCTAGGATTCTGTGATTCTGTGATTGCTTCACATTTGCCTTTATGAATTTAATTTAGAATTTTATTGCACAGTACTGGGAAGTCCTTCTGCAGCTCCTCTCAGTTGGCCTTTGTTTTTACTTCTGTGAATAATTTAAACTTTTTCACTTTGAAATTCATGTTCATTTATGAATATGCCAAATCATACAAGCTTGAGTATATGGCTTCGGTGAGGATGGCATTGGTGACTCCTCTCTTTTGTGAAAATTAAGCATTTGCTGTTCCCTTTAGTCAGTCAGTTAGCTCTATGAAGACCTTTTCTCATATCCCAGGGCAGCTTATTTCTCTAGGAGCTCTTCAACGGGATCTTAATTAATGTCTTTTGGAGATCTAAGTAGTTATATCCATCAGATTCACATACCTCTCCTCTACTCCTTCATGGAATGGGCAGAGATTTGTGAAGCCTTACTTTCCTTTGTGAAAGTCATATCAGCTCTTCATAGATAGGTTCTTCCATAGGTCATAATTTTGACTCCCAACCATATGCAGTGCTCCTGAGTACCAAAGCACTCAGAAGAAAATGTGCTGAAAATAATGTAATAATAATATCATTATATTATGTAAACAATGCAATGTTTTTAAACTTAAGAATAAGGAATAAATCTTAATATTAAATTTTTAACATGTTTTAAAATTTTAAGAAACCCTAACATGTGGTGAGTGGATGTGGATTATTCAAGAATCAGAGGTAAGTTGCAAAGAAATGAGGCTGTCACATCTACAGGTAAGCACCTTGGTATGAAGCAGGGCCAGAGGAATGCTGCCTGGGGCATCTCATCACCAGTGTGAGACTATGTTAATACAAAAAAGGCAAGCAGATGCAATGTCCTGTGGCTAGCTCCTTTTCTTGTCAATGCCGGTCTCCTTTAATTATTCTTTCCTTGGCCTTTTTTCCCTTGTATGTTAAACACTTAACTTATAAGCCATAATACGAACATTCAGAAATCCAACTGAAAGGTCTGCAAAGACCTTTGTACAAAGACCTTCTTCTACGAAGGCAGGCTGAGAGAGCTCGTGCTGTTTAGCCTGGAGAAGAGAAGGCTCTGAGGAGACCTTATAGCAACCTTTCAGTACCTGAAGAGGCCTACAGGAAAGCTGGGGAGGGACTGTTTACAAGTTCTTGTAGGTTAGATATTAAGAAGAAATTCCTTACTGTGAGGGCGGTGAGAAACTGGAACAGGTTGCCCAGGGAGGTTGTGGATGCCCCCTCCCTGGGAGTGTTCAAGGTCAGGTTGGATGGGGCTTGGAGCAACCTGGTCTAGTGGGAGGTGTCCCTGCCCATGCAGGGGGGTCAGAACTAGATGATCTTTAAGGTCCCTTCCAACCCAAACCATTCTATGATTCTATGAAAAGTCTGTCTGTATTACTGGATCCCCTTTAGCAGTCTTTGTGTGCTTTTCCTGCTTGTTATTTGGGCTAGAAGCAATCTGCTCTGTGCTTTTGCAGTACTTGGCTTAATGGGGTTGTGGTCTTTGATCAGAATTCCTCGGTACTACTGCAAGTTTTTCAGGCTTTATCTAGATGTCCACCCATTCTATTCAGTGTTAGTGTTTTGTTCAGTAGAGTATTCACCTGATGTTCCCTGGATACCTTCTGGAAGCACATCACATTTGCTGCCACTGAGGCAATTTTAAGTGAGAGGTTACACCCTGCAATGCTTATTTCAGCTGTTTCATAAATTGAGTTCCTTTAGCACTGGTCCTGGAGTTCTATTACTATCTGTCACTCTGACCAAAACCAACTTCTATTCACACTTCAGTGTGGGAAAATACTGTGGTGCATCTGCTACCGTGTTTTAGTGTAGGACTCTGCTTGAGCTCCTTCATGTTGAAGAGTCCTATGTGCCAAAGATGGATGTAAAATCTTCATTTAACTTTTCAGAATGGCCTTATCTTGTGCCTTCATCACCTATTAGCCTTACAGACTATCTGGTAAGCTTCCTCTTCCTTGTGTATTTGAACAAGATTTATTACTAGTTTAAAAGCTTTTTGAGAGCTGTTCCTCAGACTTCTATTGGCCTACCTTACAGGATTTTTACATTTGACCTGTCAGAGTTTGTTGTTTTCTGTTATCCTTGTTCAGAAATGATGTCAGATGTTTAAAGAAAACCATCTTAATCTGGTAGGCTTCCTTGGTGAAATATTTAACCCTACTTGTCTTTCCTGGGTATTCAAGGGGTCAGGAGAGGAGGAAGGAAGGTTTTTGTAGGTGCTGAAGGTATCTCTTAATATTTACTGCTTTAAGAATACACTGCTGGCTTTGTAGCATCATTAAGCAACATTTTGAATACAGATTCTTATCAAAGGGGAAAATACTACTGGACTTTCTGAACATGTAGTAGTTTTAGCTCTCATCCCCATGAGTGAATATTAGGTAGATAGTGCCATTTAAAGTTTTTCAAATAGGATCCAATGGACTAGAAGACAACAGCCTAGAAAATCCCCAGGATTTCTGGATATGAAAAAAAAAGACAAAAAGTCCCTTTCAGAGAGCCAGTGCACTATCTTATTTTCACTATGGTAGCACTGTCCTGCAGCGTTGTGACAATCTGCCAAGCAGTACCAGATGTCCAAGCTTCTTCTTCAGTTGCCCAGTGAAGACAGAATCTACGATGCAAATGTGCAGTTATTTATGTGCCTACTTCACACCTGAGAGCTGGCTAAATGAGACGAAAGCCAATTCCTCTTTCTAGACATTGCTCAAAATGTGTATCTGGTTTGCAGGAAAAAATTGGGCAAACAAGCATTTTCTATTTCACCTCAGATGCAAACACACTGGGAGAGCGATTTACTTTTACTCTCTGTGTGTACAGCAGCTAGCATAGTAGGGTCCTGATTGTGGCTGATATTGTTAGGTACTCTTGTAGGTTAAATAAGGTGGAGAATGGATCAAAAACAGTCCGGAGGAGAAGGACTTAGGGTTGATGGTGGATGAGAAGCTCAACATGGACCGGCAATGTGTGCTTGCAGCCCAGAAAATTCCTGGAAAAAATCCAGAGGAGGGCCAAAAAGATGATGAGAGGGCTGGAGCACATCTCCAGTGAAGACAGGCTGAGAGAGTTGGGGTTGTTCTGCCTGCAGAAGAGAAGGCTCCAGGTGAACCTCACAGTGGTCTTAAGTACCTGAAGGGGACTACAGGAAAGCTAGCGAGGGACTTTTTACCAGGGCTTGTAGTGAAAGGACAAGGGGAATGGATCAAAACTGAAAGAGGAGAGATTTAGGTTAGACATCAGGAAGAAATTCTTCACTATGAGGGTGGTGAGAGACTGGAACAGGCTGCCCAGGGAAGTTGTGGAAGTCCCATCCCTGGAAGTGTTCAAGTCCAGGTTGGACAGGGCCCTGAGCAACCTGATCAAGTGGGAGGTGTGCCTGCCCATGCAGGGGTGTTGGAACTAGATGATCTTTAAGGTCTCTTCCATCCCTAGCCATTCTATGATTCTATAAATAATTTATTATTGCTGGAACTATGGGGGAGGTGTTCGCAACAGCAGTATAATTTCCCCTACATGTAACCACAAAGAACAGTAAGATTGAAGGCTTGCTTACAAGTTAAGGATAAAGGAAAGTATTCTACACTGTCTCATCACAGCTTATTTGCCACTGGCTATTGATACTTTTCTCACTCTCCCATTTCTCTTCACTCATCTTTCAATTCATCTTGAAAGGCACCATGGATTATGTATGGCAAATTCTTCTGGCTCTCTAAATTGGCAGTGGTGATACTAGTAAACTAACACTGTTCCAGCTCAATGCTGCTACCAGCAACAGAAATCCATGTTGTGGTCTCCTGAAGTCTTCTACATTCACACAACACTACTGCACATCAAACTATAGCCTGATTTGATTTTTCTTCTCTGCACCTCTGTATTTCCGTGGTAGGCAACAGGGAATAGTAGTGAGAAATGGTCCTCCTTACTATTTGAGAACAGACTCCTTCATTAACAGAATTTTTTGCTAGTTAAATGCTGGTCCATTTACCTAAAAGGGAAGAATTTTCCTGTCAGTTGCTAGTTTCAGAGCCCATAAATACTGAAATTCTACTATAAAACGTGGAACAGTAACTATCACACAGTTACTGCAGCTTGTCATGATTTTCATTGCTTCCATAATCTATAGAAGGATTTTGGTATCTGCCCAAGAGAAAAAGGTTAGTCGTTACTCAAGATGCTGCATGTGCAGAAAGGAAAGGACATGGAGTAAAAATAAATAACTGGCTTTTAAGGAAGCTGTTGAAAACAGGAAAATAAAGAATTGAGAATGTTGTATGGAAAATAATTTTCCTGAAACTAAAAACCTTCCACTAGACCAGGTTGCCCAAAGTCCCATCCGACCTGGTGTTGAACACTTCCAGGGAGGAGGGGTCACTACATTAATTTAATAAATATAGACTTGTTTTACTGTTTCACATTGAGGAACCACTTATTTTTATCAGAAAACATTTCTTGTCTCTCAGTTGCTCCCTCACACTGACTCAGTTTCTATTGGAATGTGGCTTGGCAAATTTCAGCAGCTGTGACTGTAAGAATTCCCACTTGTTTGTCCATACAAGTCTTGACAACTTTTAATTAAATGTGTTTGTGTATCAGCTCTCATAATGGACCTCTAATACAGGATTGAGGCCCCTTGGTACACCCATAATAAACTCAGGAATATTTGTCAGGGTTTAATGATTTCAAGGGATACAATTGCTAGAGCACAACCTTGGCCTGTTCCCTGCCATGCCTGTGCTCAGCTTTTCTAGGGTTGAAAATCTAGGCTGGATTTCTGTTTCCTGACATGGGAGTGTCTGGGGCACAGCAGGGGGATTTTTTACTGGCTCCAAGTGCAGTCTGCAAAAGATGGGGATGCTGTAAACGTGGACCAGTTAAAATGAACCTTTAGGAATTGATGCACTCATTAAGGCATTAAGCCTTTCTCCTGGCAGAACAGGGGGTGGGGGTGTGTGGAGGGTGTGCTGCTCCAGAGCCGGTTTCACAGAAAGCACCTCTCAGCTGTCCTTGAACGCTGAATCGTGATAGGTTGTGGGCACTCTCATGATGGCCATGCCTCCCTGCAGGAGGAGACTGTGACTCACAGTCCTTATGCTACTGTTATAAATTCAAAACAGCCAATTTACCAACTTCTGTATATGAGGCAATTGAGTACTGATTGCAGACATCGCAGTGTGGTGTAAGTTCCGTGGGTTTTTTTATTAAAAATTACATTCCAGGTACAGCTTGAACCAGGTGAAGATTCAAGTCTGGCTGTGGACCAACTATGTGAATCCTTCCTGCAGAGGAAAACAAAATAAGAATTTCATGCAATTTTTACACTTGCAATTTTATCTTGCACAACTTACATGGGAAACAGCCCCTTTCCAAATAGCGCAGTCACTGATACACGTCCTCAGGATTGCAGTCCTATGGCTCTAGGCTTGCACGCAGCTTTGTTTCCAGATGAAGTGGTCAGAGACAAACTACTATGAGTATGGATACCCCTGATAACTCTACCAGGGGAAGCACTATAAAGAACAGCAACTATAGAACTAAACATAATCATATTTAAGAGGAGGCAGTCAGACCAAGCTTGTTGAAATATGTCAAGCAGAAAATACTCGCAGGTAAATACAAAGCTATATGGGATATAAAAATTCCTTTTCTAGTTTAAATACTCCATTTTCATTCCTAAAAAAATCTGGTACTATGATTTTTATTCATCGTTATTCCAGACTGTCTCTAAACAAGACAAGAATCATACCAAGTTATAAGGGACCAAAATGATGGACACTTTAGAGGCTGGAGAGTATGTATGTTAGGAAGTAAAGATGGAGATATGTTAAAACAGAGAATGTGAATTTGTTTAATCATTAAAAGCAGAAACATTATTAGAAATTACAGTATAGGTGCAATTTACAGCTCTTCCTTGCTACTGCTATTCTGTGTTGCCATTCACTATATTATTATGCTACTCTACGGTATTTCTGGTTATGACTTTTCTGTTATAAGCAGAGAAGCAGAGAGGTGGAGTAGCTGTAGAATTCATGTATTGCCCTTTGAAATCAGATTATGTATGTAGGGTTTTCTGCAAAAAACCCCCACACTTTTCCCATACGATACTCTACTGTATTGAGAAGTGGTTTTAAGAAACATTAACCACCTACTATGTGGGGTTTGTTATTTGGGTTGGGGTTTGGTTTTGGGTTTTTTTTTTTTCATGTCAAAATACGCTCCAAGAAAATGCTTGTACCTATGTTACAATGGTAATGTAGCCATTGTCTGTTTTTAGCTAGGAAATGTTCAGGTCTACAGCTTGGTGTAATTTATCATCCTTGCTCTGAAACAAATTAATAACCCTGTTGAACCACTACAGTTCCTTCCCCAGACTTTTCATTCTTCTCTGTATGCCTTCTGTTGTATATTGCTTTGCTTTAAAATCAGTCTCCTATTTCTTGTTGCAGAATTTTTTGCTTCTTTCACATATACTTCTTCCTTCTGTCAAACCTGTCTCTTCTCTGAGTTATTCCTGCCTTTCTCTTCTCAACTTGTCATCTTTCTTCATTCACCTGCACCATATCCAGTCTGTGTCTTGCACAGGGACTTACACATCTTAGATTTTGAGCCATTTAGGGATAGAAAGATCTCTGTTTAAAGTCAGTTAAACTTCCTCAGTTAAGGTCCCTCTCACAAAAGCAATTCTATATAAACAAGTAATAATACATCATTATTGACCGTATAATCTACAAACACAGTAAAGAGATAAACTTCATGACCAATAGATCTTTTCTATCTCTAACTTTTATTAATGAGCCCTAAAAAAATGCACTGCTCACTAAGTCTTACTGCTTAATCATGCTAGTGTCACTAAGCAGAAAATGTATGTGCTCCATCTGGATTATTACAGAATGCAAGAGAAAGGCTAAACAAATTCTACATTTAATTCACTCTTTTCTTTAGCACAATAAAGTAAATTAAAATCAATGATTGATTGTCTTTGGGAACATTATAATCAGGGCTGAATACATAAACAATGCAGCAAATGAAAAGCTTTTTAATCACATTCTTTCCTGTGTGTGTCTCAGTCACTATATCACGAGCCAATAATTGCCATTTATTTTATTCAAAAGAGGAAAAGAAATGCATTTGTTCAGTTTTACTGTTTCTCCCACTTCCAAAACACTTGATTTTCCTTGAAGTTTCTTTATTTAATAAAATGTGTAAGATTTTTTTAAGTTACCACAAACATCTGGCATTGTATACAACTTCTAGCAGTACCTTAACTAGCCTTAGAGCAGTGCAGGGCATCTGTTTTCATACAGTGACATATACAGAGTGCCAGGGAGTTTGAAATGCTCTTCCTCAATGGCCAAGGGGCTCTAGGACACCTCTGCACTGCCAGCTCTCTGCCAGGACATCTCTGCATCGGGACAATTCTCTGTGGATTGGCAGATGACACAGGGTTGTGCCGGTGTCCTGGTGCAGAAATGTCCTGGCAGAGAGTTGGTGGCACAGAGTTGTCCCTTCCCATGCCCAAGAGTGTGCAACTAGTTAATCCTTCCACCAGATCACAGAGTCACTGAATCAAAGCATGGTTTGAGTTGGAAGGGACCTTAAAGATAATCTTGTTCTAACCCCTCTGCATGGGGCAGATGCTTGGGTGTGTTTTGGGTTCTTTTCAGTTGGACTAGGAATTTCTTTTGACTGTTTTTTTAAAATAGTTGTAGTCTTTTTTTAGTGTTATGTTAGTGCCTTTACATTAGTGATGTCAAGGCCCCCGTGGTTATGTGTCTTATGTTACTTGTCAATATACTGTCCTCAGCTTGCATAGTTTTACATGTACAAGGCTGCTGGCAATGCAGAACTGAGGTGTTGGGGGAATCTGATATATTGATTTTTGCATGTGCATTTCATAGAATAACTCAAATAAAAATGATATCTACATTACAAAAATGCACAGAAGAGACATGAATTATTGTCCTGAAATAAACTGATTTGGAAATGGAGAAATAAATTTCACAGAGGTAAACTTGGTTGTGTGGATTTTAGCTTGTTGATTTAGGAAAAGCACTTTTAATCATGCAGGCATTTACTGGTATGCAGGTCAGAGGTTTGAGCTTTTCTCCTCAACCAGCTAGTACTGAATCTGTTACAAAATTTGATAGTAGGATCCATCCATCGAAGTTTGATTTATTTCTTTTTGTATCTAAGAATAAAAAGGCAACTGTATGTCAACCCTGCATAGGATGGGAAAGAGTCCCCAGGAGCTTTAATGGGGTTCACAAAGCTGGTAACGTCTGATCATGCATCTTTATTGTCCCTCCTAACACAGACAAAGAAGATGTGGAATCTCTGACATTTATATTTTGTGTCTTTTGTGCATTTGGAGTTTCAGTGGTTATTAACTGGCCAA
Source organism: Hemiprocne comata (assembly GCA_020745705.1). Taxonomy (NCBI): domain Eukaryota; kingdom Metazoa; phylum Chordata; class Aves; order Apodiformes; family Apodidae; genus Hemiprocne; species Hemiprocne comata. The sequence continues at coordinate 126,197,501 of CM036587.1, forward strand.
ATACTTCTTTTCCCCTTTAATCACATTGCTTATGATCTGTGTGAGGAAGTGGTGGGGGTCTTCTCTGGTTAAAAAGCATTAGGAAATTTTGTTATTTTCCATGTGAGACACCTTCAGAGTAATTTATTTTATGATGCCTTCAGAAGACTTCTATCTGGTAACAGGTAAGATAGCTAAGTTTATGGCTGTCAGTGTGTTTGTAAAACAGAAAAAAATTTGAGGCAAGAAAATTTTTTAGACATATATGTGATCACTACTTAGCACTCAGGCTCTTGAAAATGTCTGCGAGCTTTGTAATACACAACTATAATGAAACTAAAAAGTAACAGCTGTTTTCCCTGACATCTCTCAAATGGGACACTGACTGCATGATCAGGACAGGTTGCACACCCAGCTGAGGGTTTGCTTCACTGTGGCTGCAGGAACAGGCATTCTGGTTTCCAGAAAGAACCTTTTGGTTTTTCCCCTCCAAATTTTAACATCCACCATTTTATGTGGAATCCAATTTACTTCCTGTGGTTCTTTTTCTCCTATGCTTCTTAGCTGACTGTAATCTCCTACAGATACCACAAATCCAACATGCTGCCTGTTACTAAGTTCTCTGAGAGTTAGTTAGTTTGAACAGTAGTCCATCATGCTGTCAGATTGGTAAGGTGAAAAGCTTTGGCAGTTAGAAGGCACAAAGACCATACAGGCATTTGGGCCTGTATGTAGTGAACCCTTTTTACTTTGGAGTTGCTTGATATCTTTTTTGGAAGTTAAAAGGAGATTCTCTGATGTGTTTTCCAAAACTGATCTGGACCTGCAGCTGTCGAGGGCCTGTCTGATTATTTTCAGTTGGCATATATTGTGGCAAATGAATACATTGTGAAATAGGTCATATGTACAGGTAGAAAGGGTAGAAGAGGGGATGGAGACAGCCATTTTGACTAGTTGAAGTTTAGCTAATAGCTAGGTTTTGATTAACTGTCGTATCTTTGAGATGTGCTGGTTTTGTAGAAATTAAATATCCAATATTTTAGCTTTTGTTTCAGAATATCAAAACATTTTCCCCTGTGAAGTTCTATGCACACTGTTACCCTCAATAGTCCTGTCATGTCGTGCACTTCATTTCTTTGTACTTCCTGGAAACTAATGCAAAGTTGATTTTCCAGCCTCATACAATAAATGAGCTGTAAGAAAGGTGAGGACTTAAGAGGCCACAGCTCAACTAGGGTCCTCTTGTGCCACTGCAAGCATTAAAATTCAATACAAGTAAGCACAGTCTAAAATTATCTCATTCACTCTGCAATCAAATCTGACTCCAGCTTTCTTAGGCTAGTGGTGGGAAGGCAGCAGAGAAGTGGCTTCTCCTTTCCTCTTCACTGTTCATCACAGAGCTGACAATACATTTCTGAGCGTGCTGCCTCCTTAGTCCTGCACATACAAAGCTGGGTTCCTGGGATTTCAAACATCCGTAATTATGCAATTAAAATCTATTGTTTCCAGATGGTAATGCAACCAGTTATTTCAAACAATGAAAAATCCAGTGATTTAATTGTTTGTGACCAATGAGTGAGAAAGCTAGAGGAATGGAAATATATAAAAAAAAGAATGCTATATAAGGCCAGAGGTAAATTTTAACTATAAAGAATTTTGGTAGAAATGTGGATTCATAGCCTTAAAAAAGCCTTTCCTGCAAATATGGATTTGAGGAAATAAAGATGTAGAAGTTTGGAATAATTTCAAACACTTCTCTTGGGCACAGATGATTAAAAGTTGTACAAATGAAGGAAACCACATTTGTCTTGAGTACAGAACTTGGCTCTAAGGCTGGAATGGGATGAACAGAATTTTTTCAGTTTCATTGTTCCCTCCAGCATATTGATTACAGTAAGAGCACTTTGAACTTTCTATGTGTTTCATGAACCCAGAGTCACCATCAGTATGAGCAAACACATACAGAACATGTCTTCATAAGTTCTTGTCAGTAAATTCTTTTGGCCAAATGTGGCAGCTCAATAGGGTTTTACAAGTGCAAAGAATGCTGCTCAGCTCTACAGATCAGTAACACACTGCATCCTTATGATCTACAGGTCACAGTGTTTAGTTGCCTCCAAGAAATACCCTCTTCACATCATGCAGTTGTAATTAAGACAATAAGGTCATAGTGCATTATGAATTATCATTTTTCCCTAGCACTGGTTACCTGCAGATGCAATGAGAACAGTTTAGCAGTCTCAGGCCTCCTCCCTATTTTCCACTTTCCTGAAAATACAGTGGTGTTAGGAGGCTACAGGACAGTGCACCTTCTCTGGGGAGCCCCTTAGTGAATCCTCTTGCAGGCCTGTGACCCTTCCCTCATGCCACCACAGCAGCGTTACTCTCATAAATGTGGTGGGCTTCCTGCCAGGGCACTGGCTCAGGTGGACACACATCTCATCCCATCACTGACCACACAAGGAACCGTCAACCATGCAATTCCTGTACTTTTGACTGAAAATGCATCTGCCATATATTGGGGATGACTTTTTGATCATGTGAAAGATACTTCATGTTCATGGAAAAAGATGGAATAATTATGTGCTTCAAATACCTCCCTAACAAGCTATGTGACTTGTCCTGCCCAGAGATCCCTAGGGAGTGAACTTTCTATGCACTGTAACATTACCAGTTAGCTATCAAGTGCTTTGTATATTCCAAATCACAAGGTCATTTCCATCATATACATGTTTTAAGCTAGCACTTAGCAAGTGTTTCAGTATACATAAACAATTAAGAGATTATTTTTCTTTCACTGAAAAGTACTTTCTTAGTTTTCTTTGTTAGGGGGGCAAAGGGGCAAATTTGTGAGACGAGAAGTCATGCAGTCAAACAGCAGGCAGCTCACTCAGAGCAGAAGCAGCCTGGAGGTGTGTGCATTCACTCCTATTTTGCTCTTACGGCAATTTTAAATGAGATACACAGACTTGGGGTTGTACCAACAAATAAGGGCCCCTGGGACAGTTAAGACAGTCACAGAGCAGGGGTGATCTGACTATACTCCCTCTCCAGGCAGAGAAATACCAGCTGCCACAAGAGCAATGTCATAAGACATGCTATGTTCTCTGCATTAATTGGCTACCCCAGCTTTAGAGCTGCTTTGTGTCAGCAGCACAGTGCTAACCAGCTGCAGCACAAGTCTGGATTTGGTCTCCCCGTATCTTCACAAAAGCTGCACTACTGATTGCACCACTATTGGCTTTTAAACTATGTATTTACTGCTGGAGACCTCATTACCATTGAACACTCCAGCCACTTTAACAGAGTGGGTTTTGATTGCCTTGTCTTAGCCTCCCACTTAGTGTAGCTTGATCTGCTTTGGTTCTGTTAGCATAAGCAGAAATAACCTAACACAATCGGGATGGGATGCTTTAACATTGCAATTCTGTAAGCAGTATAGCTTTGCTGCCAAAAAGAACAGCCATGCCCTTTCCTTGTTCCCCAGTGCTTGTTCTTGTCCCTCTGTTGCTCCCTGCCTGCTGCCAGTCTAAGTATCTGCATCACCAAGCAATCAGCTAAATGAGAGAACAGATCTACTTCAAAGTTAACATAAAAAGAAAAAAAAAAGAAGCAGTAATGATTAGTTTTAATCCAGATTAATTCAAACTGTTTTGCTGTTCAGCAATGAGAATGTCTTTGTCAGGCTAAAGAAGAGGGCAACTGGGAGGGCAGCAGTTTGTATTCAGAGGCAGATGAAGAGCAAGACTGCTATTCTTGGCTTACACTTTTCATAGAAATGTGGTACAAATGTGATCCTGGTCTCGAATGCCCTTAAAATGACACTATTATTCTGTTCTTACTGCACCCCATCTCTCAATCCTTACCTGAAGTCTCTTTAAAAGTGTTCATTAAAAAGTGTTTTTCTTGGCCCTTGTAATCTGAAGAACCTGAAGTACAAAGCTCTCTTCTCCCTGGTTTTATCATACAGGTGTTCAACAACTGAAACATGTTTATTGACAATACATGAGACAGAAAACATACTTTAATGGGACTGTCATTTCAGAGGAATAGAGTAAGCTCCTGCTACGTATGAACAGAACATTTTTTGCATGTGCAGTCATCATAGAATCATCATAGAATGCTCAGGGTTGGAAATGACCTTAAAGATCATCTAGATCCAACCATCCTGCATCGGCAGGGACACTTCCCACTAGATCAGGTTGCTCAAAATCCCATCCAGCCTGGCCTTGAACACTTCCAGGGATGGGACTTCCACAACTTCCCTGGGCAACCTGTTCCAGTCTCTCACCGCCCTCATAGTGAAGAATTTCTTCCTAATGTCTAATCTAAATCTCCCCTCTTCAACTTTTAATCCATTACCCCTTGTCCTTTCACTACAAGTCCTTGTAAAAAGTCCCTCCCCAGCTTTCCTGCAGGCCCCCTTCAGATACTGGAAGACTGCGATGAGGTCTCCCTGGAGCCTTCTCTTCTGCAAGCTGAACAGCCCCAACTCTCTCAGCCTGTCTTCATAGGAGAGGTGCTCCAGCCCTTGGATAATCTTTGTGGCTCTCTTCTGGACTTTCTATATCCTTCTGATGTTGGGGGCTCCAGAACTGGACACAGTACTCCATGTGGGGTCTCACAAGAGCAGAGCAGAAGAGGAGAATCACCTCCCTTGATCTTCTGGCCATACTTCTTTGGATGCGGCCCAGGACACGGTTGGCTTTCTGGTGCACATTGCTGGCTCATGTTGAGCTAGTTTCTTGGTAAGTGCCTACTCACCAAAATGCAAGGACCACTCTTTTTTTTTTTTTTTCTTTTGGCTCCCAGACATGCACCTGATCAAAAAGAGCATGGTATTGCTGGAATCAAGATGAAGGTGTATGTGCAGACATGAACAAAAACTGCACAGTTCTACCACCCAGATTTACGGTACTTAGCTTCAAACCTCCATCCAAAAGAAAGACTAATGAGCATAGTCCCTCACTTAGAGGAGTAGAACTTTTTGAATGAAAAGATGCCATGTTCTACACAGATGCTTTTCCCTTACTGATCAAACCTGTTAACTTGTTTATATAACAGCAAACATTTAATAGTAAATTATAGATCTATTTCAAATTTCAATATTTACTGTAACATTTGAACCACTAGGGTTCCCTCACAGCCAAAAACCAGTGCAGCTGCATGTGATGAGTCCCTGTGTGTCCCCAGCCTGGCTCAAATTACATTTTTGTTCCTTGGGGCTAATAAAACCATTCACAGCCATGAAGAATGAACCACAGGTAGGTCAAAGTCATACCCAGAAGTTCACTGCATTTTCATTATGATATTGTTAAGTTCCATGTTCCTGCTGAAAAGATGACATTTTCTATTGCATAGTGACATTTGAAAATATAAAACTAAGATATTACATTTCTTCTGAAATAATTGATTCAGCAAACAAGTGACAGACTGGCTTTTGCAGAAACATTATACAAATTCTTTTTCTTTCCCAAGTTTTAACCTTTTTTAAGGTTAAAAAAAGCCTATTATTTAAGGTTAAAAAAGCCTAATTATGAGCAAGACAACAGCACAAAAACTTTTCCAAAGGTTAGTTTTTTAATGTTTACCGTGGAAACATTCGTTGAGATGTTAATTAAGAGCCAAAGAGAGACTGGTTAGCAGAACAAAGTCTTTGCTTCAAAGTTTGATATGAATATATCAAGACATATCAGAAAACTTTCTTAAGGATAAATAGCCCTCTGCTACTCGACATGCAAATACAAACGTCCCTCATTTCAGACTACCAGTTTTAAAACATTCTATGAAAACTGCAAAATGCAACCTCAGACAAAAGCACTTAAACAGTTTAACATCTGTAGCAATCACTGCATCTGTATACAGCTTCGTCAGCTATGGCATTAGCAGTCACAGCACTGTAAATTTGTTGTGGTGCATTAGAGAATCTGGCCCAGTGTGTGCCACAGTTGTTTAATTCATCCAAGGTTGGCAGGGTTTTCTTTTTACTTAAATGTATTCACACCCATGCAAGCTGTCAAATTGGAATTACACTTAAGGGCTTAGACTGAGATGCAGCTGCAGCAGTGATGGGGGCAGGGAGAGGGGGGTCTTACACTACTCCCTCTCCTGCTGTCCAGGTCTAAAAAAAATGCCCCCTTAGCTGTTGGCCTGGTCCTGTCTTCCCTGAGTGTTCATTCAAAGTCTGCTTGACCTGGCTTTTGTTTTTAAAGTAAATCTCATGTAACCTTAAATGACTTAGGGATACCATTTTCATTTAGCAATGGGTAAAAATCAGGTATGAAGAGGATATTCTCGCAGGTTTAAATCACCAAGATATAATCACAGAATCACAGAATCACCAAGGCTGGAAAAGACCTTTAAGATCATCAAGTCCAGCCTATGACCAACACCACCACACCATCTAGACCATGGCACTAAGTGCCACATCCAGCCTTTCCTTGAACACATCCAGGGATGGTGCCTCCACCACCTCCCTGGGAAGTTCATTCCAATGTCTAATCACCCTCTCTGTGAGGAAGTGCTTCCTAATATCCAACCTAAACCTCCCCTGGTGCAGTTCAGGCCGTGCCCTCTTGTCTTGTTGCTAGTTGCCTGGCAGAAGAGCCCGACCCCCACCTGACTACAGCATCCCTTCAGGTAGTAGTAGAGAGTGGTAAGGTCCCCCCGAGTCTCCTCCAGGCTAAACAACCCCAGTTCCCTCAGCCTATCCCTATAAGACTTCCCTCTAGTCCCTTCACCAGCCTTGTTGCTCTCCTCTGGACCCGCTCCAGCACCTCAACGTCCTTCTTGAAGTGAGGGGCCCAGAACTGGACACAGTACTCGAGGTGAGGCCTCACCAGTGTTGTGTACAGGGGGAGAATTACATCCCTACTCCTGCTGGCCACACTATTCCTGATCCAAGCCAGGATGCCATTGGCCTTCCAGGCCACCTGGGCACACTGCTGGCTCATGTTCAACCGGCTGTCCACCAGCACTCCCAGGTCCCTCTCTGCCGGGCCGCTATCCAGCCACTCTTCCCCAGTCTGTAGTGTTGCATGAGGTTATTGTGGCCCAAGTGCAGGGTCCTGCACTTGGGCCTGTTGAACTTCATGCCATTGGCCTCAGCCCATCGACCCAGCCTGTCCAGGTCCCTCTGCAGCTTTTTCCTACCCTCTGGCAGACCGACACTCCCCCCCAGCTTGGTGTCATCTGCGAAATGCGATCATCTATCATCATAACCCTATTCTGTCTGCTGCTAGAGCAAGCTCTTTATGACAGTTTGGAAAAATATTTGCAGTGAAGCATTTAGTCAGAGAATTTGGCCTTTTTTTTTTTTTCTTTTTTCCTATTGAAATTTATCTGTAAACAGTCTGATTTTTATGAGCTGGTCTATTATTTGGAGTTATTCAGTGATTTCTTTATGCAGCTGTATTAGAGTTTATGCACTGCTCCTCAGTTGCTTACTATGACCATTTTTCTCAAGTATGAGCCAGTCATAATTTGCTGTTTTTTTTAGGGGAACATTCAAATAATTTTCCTAATGTTGCTTACATTTTCTTCCAAGCATCGTGGAGTACTGTCTAACTTAGGGCAGGATCTGTTGCCTAGAGACATCCATGCTGTCCAGAGTCTTTGTAAAAGTATTCTTAGTGACACAATGGCTTTCTGTCTCTGATACGTCTCCTTCCCTTCACTCCTCATACTTTGTGTTAGAATTTTTGATGGCTTTCTGTAATTTAAAGGGACTTGGTGGTATCCTTGATATTGCAAGTATCTATGTGTCAGCCACTTCCCTTCATTAATTTGTCAGCTCCATCTCAAAACTAATTGCCTTAATTTTTTTTTCTCCCAATAGCCTTGGAAAAGGTGTTCTAGAATGTTATTCCTTTGTTGGCTGGAGTCCTCCTAATTCTCAGCATAAATTGATCATCAAAATACAGCCTGCTACATTCAGCTTTGAATCCTGAGTCTAAGGTTGTTTTGTTGGATATTTTTTTGGTATTTTTTTAGAGCCCTTTTAAAGCAAGTACAGATGCAGCAGTGAAAAATTCCGACAACACATCTAACTTTAACATAGCACTATGACTTTCAGGAATGTCAAAGGAACGCAAAACCATATGCCTACATAATCTGTATTAAAGCAATTAACTAGTACCCAGCTTCTCAGACTCTATAGGCCATCCAGGCTGAAAATTCTTGATCAGTACTACCTTCTTGATCAGTACAGTATTCACAATTATGTTTGACAATCAGAGTGTGTGCTATCAGGTTCTGAAGCTGATTCAGCCTCCATTGAACTGATGTATTACTGTTATCTTTACACACTTAACAGCTCCACTTTGTCGTGGAGAAGACTCAATTTATTTTTCTTTATGAAAACTAAGTTTCCTTTGTAATTACTTGACTCCTGGAGTTGGTCTTATACAACTAACAAATATCAGCAAACATGAACATAGAATAGTGGGGGTTGGAAGGGACCTCTGGGGATCATCGAGTCCAACCCCCTTGCCAGAGCAGAACCATCACAGAATCTAGGGCAGGTCACACAGAAACGCATCCAGATGGGTCTTGAAAGTCTCCAGAGAAGGAGACTCCACAATCTCTCTGAGCAGCCTCTTCCAGTGCTCTGCCACCCTTACGGTAAGCAAGTTTTTCCTCATGTTGAGGTGGAACTTTCTGTGTTTCAGTTTTTGTCCGTTGTCCCTCGTCCTATTACAGGGCACCACTGAAAAGAGACTGGCCCCTCCTTCTTAACACCCACCCTTCAGATATTTGTAAACATTAATAAGATCCCTTCTCAGTCTTCTCTTTAGACTAAACAGCCCCAGGTCTCTCAGCCTTTCCTCATAAGATGGGTGTTCCAGTCCCTTAATCATTCTTGTAGCCCTCCTTTGGACTTTCTCTAGTATATCCCTGTCCCTCTGAGGAGCTCAAAACTGGACACAGTTCTCCAGGTGGGGTCTCACAAGGGCAGAGTAGAGGGGGAGGAGAACCTCCCTCAGTGATCGTAAAATGATGATGATGATGATGATAAAATCATGGTACTTGGTAACATGTACTGCCAGTATGTGTGGACGTTGAACAGAGTGCTGACCGACAGGCAAGTCAGTCTACAACAGAATTAGTAGGCTGCAGAATGGTATCTAGCATCTGTAGGAAATGGATTGAGAAAACAATGGAGTTTATTATTTGCCTCACTCTGCATGGATCATTATCATGCAAACTCATGAACTCTGAACTGTCTGTGGAGAATTGTTAAAATCTCTAAAAAAGCCATAGCCTGGTCTCAGACAAACAGTGACAAAGGGTTAACTTTGAAGGTTAGGGGGATACTTATGTTGTAGACTTTAGGTTACTACAAGCATCAAATTTCAATACAATTTAGAGAACAGAGGTTAGGAGCCTGCGTTCCACACATTTGAAGCGGTAGAAATCTTGATTGGAAAGTCTCTTTAGTTGTTTAATTGACTAGAGTGGAGAGTGCCTCTCACCTTCCTCCTTTCCCCCAGCTCCTAGAGAAGGATCATTTTAATGTTACCAAGGTTTACTTGCCCCACAGGCAATCCAGTAAGTATAAGAAAGGAGACCCTGTCTGAAAATTCCATGTAAGTACATATGTAACAGTAGAATTTACTGTCATTTTATTATTAATCCAGATATTCAGAGACTAAATTATATTCCAATGAACTCAGCTATAGAAATTGAAAACTGAAAATGTATTTATTTCAGAGCGACACATAATTATATACTTCTAGTTTGCCTTGTCTATTTTAAATTACTTTATGCAAATCTCATTTTCAAGGATTATGTATAGAGTAAAATTAGATGAGCCCTTAAATAGATAATATAATATAATTGTGGAATTATTGTGTGTGAGCATAGCATGCATATTAGATCCAGATGTTAATTAGTAAATCAGGTTGATTTAGCAAACAGAAATTTGTTCTGATGAAAAACTGAGAGACAATTACTTCCTAGAAAGTTATTATTTGTACTATAAACTCACTGAAAGGCAAAAATTAACGTGAGTAAAAAAATGCATTTATAAAAAAAGAAAATGCCAATTAAGTCATGTAAGTATGAATTAATTGCTTCCAGAATCTAGTGTGATGGTTTTGTGCAAAAAGACATGAGAAGTTCACTATTGTAAAGGTAGGATTGTGTATTGGTGAGGCAGCTTTATGTAGTCAAATTTCCCTCTTGTGTAAATCACTGCATTTCATCTGACAGTAATGGAGTTAGGGTAGTTTGCATCAGATGCAGGTCTAGTTCCTTAACCCTTCTTTTGAAGGATACAGCTGGCTCCAGAGGGTTAAAAATTCAGTCAGACAGTGTACAGTTTCCCTGAACCAAAATTCCCCTGGTGCATCTCCTTTGATAGATTCTGTTCATAGGCTTTATTCAAATAGCAACCTTGCACTTTGTGGAAAAACTTGAGTTAAAAATATTTCAGTTTTGTAGATATAACAAAAGAAGGGTTTTTAAACTAGAAATATAATAACCATAATTTAGGTCAATTTTGTTACTTGACATCAAGCGGACAAGTCTTTCTTATGAAAAAGCTGACATTTAATGCCTGAAAATAGCTGGAAAATGAGTGTGAATTACTCAGAGAAAAATATTGCCCCTACTAAATTGACAACAGAAACTTTAAAACAATTTAGTGGAACAACCTGTCATCTCAGCCTACACGCCTCCCAAACTCCCATTGATTTCAGTGGGAGTTCTGAATGTATCCAGAATGGGAGGTACTGTGCACATTTCCTACTGTGGCAAAACCAAAGCTGTGACCTGTGATGGTTTATCACTGATCCCCAGATCCAAAATGTCATTCACCAGGTCTCAAAAGCTGAGCAGAGTGAGTGCAGCAAGTGTCACAAGAATACTTCAAACCATCCTAGCATCTAAACACCTTCGGATGTGGGTAACACAGCTGTTGTCAGTGCCATCTTTTAAAAGTGTAACACAAGAGCCTCAGCAAGCAAAGGAAAACAATCCATCCTATACTCCATTTCAGATTATATAAATCCAGCATTGCATTCTGAAGGACTTCTCTATAAAAACATGTACATGGTGAGAGATATGAAACATTTTTAAACAATGATGAACAGATCACTGAAAATGTTTGCTGTCATACATCTGCAGGTGGACACCTGATAAGCTGTTCATGGTTTCAGTGGGAAAAAATGCATGTTCTGCTTCGTGTTTGTTCTCTTCAGGGAAATGTCAGTAAAAATACTCTCAGTGTATCTGTATCCATCTTCAATGCTTCAAATGCTTCACCAAAAAGTATATTTTATTAACAAGAAATACTCTGAGGATAGAAAAAGCTTGATTTATTCTGTAAACACCCTTTATCCATCTTTCAATGGTTGTTCACAAGCTTTGTTGTTAAACCCATTCTTGTAAACTCCACTGTACCTCCACTCCAGTTTTGCCTTATTAAAATTGAGGATTGTAGCAATGTTTATTTACACTGAATGGTTCAAAACTAATGACTTACTGATGTGCGAGCAAGGGGAAAGCCTTATTATTTTTCAGCTTTATGTTCCTGTAGTTAACATGAGAGACAGTTGCAACAGTTGTGTTATTCTAGTCTGGCTGTTCCTGGCTATAGGAATATGGTAGCATGCATTATACAAATAAACAAAAAACCCCAAACCAACCAACCAACCAACCAAACCAAACAGAAGAGAAGAGGTAAAGACAGGAAAAAGGAAACTCAAAGCTGAGCTGGAGTCTACTGCTGACAAACCAAATGAGTTACAGCAAGCCAGTCTGTGTACTTAAAGCACGCGTGTTTTCAAAATTGCTTTCATATTGTCAGGGCCCTGAGGGCACCACCAGCCCTGCTTTTCCCTGTCCACTCCCCATGGGACTCCCCCACCCCATCCACTGCCCAGGACCACATTTCAGCCCCACAAGGGCTGTCAGTACTTGCCCCAGCAACATCTCAGCAGAGCCAGTATCAAGCTCCCCACAGCCCTTCCTCCCCAGCCACGAGCCTGACCTGATGGCTGAGAATCCTGCATGATTAAAATGATGCATCCCAGTAGTTTTGATCACGGAAATTTATTCATACATTACATTCAAGGGCAGATTAGATGGGGCTCTTAGCACCCTGATCTAGTGGGAGGTGTCCCTGCCCATGCAGGGGGGTTAGATCTAGATGATTTTCAAGGTCCCTTCCAACCCAGACCATTCTGATTCTGTAATGTCGTGGCCTGGCACTGATCCATTCTCATGACCCTGCTCAGCCATAGAGAGTCTGTGCATGACCCTGGTTCCCCACATTGGGCCTGATAATTTGAAACACTATTTTAAAAATAAAAAACATAATTCATGATGAACATGCATTTCCATTCCATAAAGTGCTTGCATTTTAATGAAGAATACAGTTTCCCAGCAGCAGGTGTTTACATCGAAATGAAAAATTAGATCATTATATTGTGTATCTGCCTTCAGAAGGATAAATTGAAGATAGGATTTACTAAAAACACTAATATCTTGAAACCCTCGTTTGTCTTTCAAGGTATATTAAATTTCATGGGGTTTCTAGTTTGCTTGACGTATTTTAAGACTGCTTGGGGAATAGACAGCAGTACACAGTGGAATGCTTTTCTAAGCTATTCCAACTGCACCTCTGCCCAACCTGTGACCTGTTGATAACTATATGGAGGTGTATTTTGATCCCTGTATCCTCTCTCATTTTCGGAAAGCTTAAAAAGTAATCAAAAAGCTTCCAATTCCCAGTCTTTCTGCATTAAATGGCAAAAGTAAAGGTGAAATCTGAGGCCACAAGAATCTGTTCTTAAGCTCTGATTCTGCAGACCCTGAATGTATTTACCTAATCTCTGCACAATATCTAGAGCTACTCTCAGTGCTTAAAATTAAGTAAATACACAAATCTTTCCAGGATTAAGGTTATCCTCTGACACTTATTAATTTTTATCAGTAATATCCTCTGAATAATATTCATGATCAAAGATGGCCTCTGAAGGAGGTGTTTCTGCTATTGTGTGTGATTATTACTGTAGTTATACAGTAATAGTATGGGCACAGTTAACAAAACACAGTTCCTTAAGCCCAGGTCAGTGACAAGATACGTCTGATGCAAGTTCAGGAAGACTCCAGCACAGGCAGACAACTAAATTGCTTATTAGATGAACAGTAAACACCATTAAAGAGCTACAAGGACATTTGAATATTATTAATTTAATTTTGTCCTCTTAATATGAGAACTTTTACTGATGGTTTTAGTTCTTAAAAGCCGTAATTTTCATATATTTGATTGTGAAGAATATAAGCTGCTGAGGAATAAACCTATAGGAAATAAAAGTCTCTTCTGCAGTTGTAATATCTCCTATGGATACTTATGAAGCTGTTTTTCTGTAAGTGTGAACAACCTTGGTTTTCTGCTTCAAATGCAGTGAGACTAAAAGCACAGGCTCTGGTGGCCTACAATTATGGCTTTAGCATAAGGAATCATACAGTTCTGTCAGTGTATGGTGACGTCTACGTGAACATGTCATAAAGCTTTTGAGTATGTACTTTCTTTTCAAGAGCACTAAATGTACATCCATACAGCACATCTTGTTAGGCATTAAGCCAGTCTACCGGGTTTTTTAGTGCCATTTTTTACCTACTTGGCATGCAGAGTGCTTTATTAGGGTTGTCTTCATTATGAAGCTGGAAATGAGTTTCTATGGTTATTTGACTATCAACTTCTCTACTCAATTCCTGGGTAAAGAAATCTATAAAATCCAGTCCTTCCTTTTTGCTTTGTAGACTGTATTATTCTTGTATTGCATTCTCTGATACATTCTAGAAATTCTATGCCTTCTTGTAACAGTAATTCATCTTTAACCTCCTCCTGACCCAGGCTGTTTCTCCTGTATCTCTCCTATGACCCAGGCTGTCTCTCCTGTATCTCTCCTATGCCCAGTGCTTTCAGCTGTAGGGCAATTGCATCCTAACAGCTTAGTTCCTTGTGCTCCTGTGGAAGTCAAGCATCCTCTTGTTAACATTTTTTTTACTGCTTCCCTGACCAGGTAGCAGCTTTTTGTTTTGAGGAAGCTTATACTCAGGAATAAATCTGCTTTACACACCTGTCCTTTTCACTTTGGGATCAGTTTTGGCTAGCTAGAGGACAGAAATTGCAAAATACATCAGAAACATGAGAAAGCAAAAAGCAAAATGTTAGATTCATGGATCTCTATGCAACTTCTTTCAGTGAAGATGCGAAGTTCCATCACTTACAAGGATAGGCTAGGATGAATGTGATTTGGAAAAGGGTTTTTCCTCCTGCTTTTTAGGTGTAATTTCTGACACTTCCATACGCTTTACAAGTTCTTAGCTCTGGAATTCAAGTTCAGTAACACAAGGATAAGAAATTGTGAGGATGGGTGAGTTAAACTGTCCATAAAGAAATAACCACTCTTGGCTTTCTCTTTTTTATCTTTTTTTTTTTTTTTTAAATGAATTTTCTGACTCATACTCTGGAAGACTGCTTGAACACTGCTTGTCTCTGCAAACAGCAATGCCCACTTCATTCTGCAGGTTGCTGAAACAATAGCTTGGACAGGTGAAAAGTGCCTTCTGTACCTTATCCAAGTGTTCAGACAGTTCTGCCTTAACAAAGAACATGGGCTAATGTTAGCTACTATCCTAGTACTGGAAGGTATCTGCTTTTCTGAGAAAAGGGAAGGTTTTAGCTACTTCTTAGAAGAGCAGTACCCCTAAGGAGAAATAGAGGGGGAAGAGTTATGGAACTCATCCTGCTGATGTACAAGCAGGGGCTGCTTATGGTGAACATGAGTAAAATCTCTTCAGCACTAGCTCTTGTAATTTCGTTTATCTGGTTCCTTACCCAGCCTGCAACTCTTACTATTAATCTCTGTATTATCTGGTTTAACTAAAAATATGTTGTAGTGTATTAAATACTTCAGTGAAGTCCAGAGAGATGATGCCTGCTCTAAGCCTTCTGTAGAAAACCAATTATCCATAAAAATTACCAGTTCAGGCTGGCACAATGGATTTCTGGCATCTATCACCTTTTTCAATTTACTTCCATATCTTCAAGCATTCATCCTTCAAAATACATATGTTTGCAGAACACTTTAGTAAAGTTAAGTCCCAGGTAGAATTCCATCTCAAAAGCCATACACAAAAATACAAATCTCAGGCTGTTGTATTCAAGTTTTGTCTTTTGTGCAATATGGACTATATTTTGCACTCCTTACATACGTACCTAGTCAAATACATATCCTGGATAAGCAGAATCTGGTTCTTACTTGTCTTTCTTTTGTTCCTTTAGTTTGGTATATAAAACAATCTTAATGCTTTCCTACTTAAAAGGCAAGTGGCAGAAAAAAGCCACAGTAGTTTTATAATTATTTGACTATTGTCACAACCCTTTAATGCATAAATTACAAGCCATATGTAGTTTGGGGATACAGTACTGTGTATTTCAGATAAACATTGATTGGACACCTTGCTAAAATGCCTTGCAGAAGGTAGTTTTTGTCTCAGAGCAAGCTTCAGTGTTCTTTGGCAGAAGTCTGTGTATCATGGAACAGCAGCTGGTAACAGGCTGTAGGAAAGCACTGTCTGGTGAGTGGAACATGGCACTTTTGCCATAATGCCTGTAAAAAAAACCTGATTTACTCACAGTTTGATGGAGAGGGGGAAAAAAAAAGAAAGGTATTTAACACTTTACCCATGTATAAAAATACTTTTAAGAGACAGTGTGCTTGTTCGTATCTCTTTTTCCTCCCCAAAACATTACTTGTCTACACCCAATGAGCATATATAGAAGGGACCGCAATATCGCTACTGATAGCGTTTCTCTCAGATGCCCATGGAGAGGCTACTAGAGAGCAGTGGTTATTCATCCGCCTCCTTGCGCGCAGGAATTCTTTGCAACTCTGGGAGTCCATTTACCTTTGGCAAGAGAGATTATTGCCGGGGCCCTTCCCAATTCACACCCGCGATGGGCAGCAGGAGCCAGCGGGCTCTCCTTGCACAATGGCGTTGCCACGGAGGGGGAACCCCCTCCCCCAGCACTGCCTGTCAGCGGTCGAGGAGGGGATTCAACAACCCGAGCACCAACCTCGGTCACCCACGCTCCTCAAAGCCCCCGGTGAAGCCAGCTCGCCCTGCCCGCTCTCCCGCGCCGCGCAGGGCGGAGGGGGAGGGAAACGGGCCCCTGAGGTACTTCCCGTCACCTGCCTGCCACCCTCCCTGGAAG
The DNA here is from genome assembly GCA_020745705.1 of Hemiprocne comata. Classification (NCBI taxonomy): domain Eukaryota; kingdom Metazoa; phylum Chordata; class Aves; order Apodiformes; family Apodidae; genus Hemiprocne; species Hemiprocne comata. The sequence continues at coordinate 126,213,711 of CM036587.1, forward strand.
CGGGCACCCAGCTTCTGCCTGAAAGTGTCCCCTAGGAACAGGGACCCAGTGGCCTCCCCCGCCGTCTCCCGCCCACCTTGGGATCCCCCCACGCCCCCGGCGCAGGGTAGGCCGCGACCAATGCCCCGTCGCCCGCCCCCGGGTTTCCCGGGCCGCCGCACCGGCGGGCTGCTCCGGGGCCGCCCCTCCACGCCCCAGCCGCCCAAGTCCCTTGAACTTTCCTCGGGTGCTCACAAGCGGCCCGTGCTGGGCTGCCTCGGCCGCCGCTGCCCGCGCAGCCCCCTGCCCCTCCCGCGGAGACCCCCTCAAGCAGTGCCTGTCCTCGGAGCCTCCAAAATCCACGCAAACCGCCCACCCAGGGACCCTCAGCACTCCTTCCCCCGGCACGGCGCCCTCAGGAGAGCCCTCCGACCCCCGTTTCTCTTCTCTTCATACTTACCACAGCTTCCCCCCCGCCCTGACTAGCACGCCCACCCGCGGCATCCCCCACCCCACCCGCCAGCCCCCCGCCTACCCCGCACGCGTTCCCTCTGCCCACCCCCACCCCGGTCCGCACACGCCCACCCTGGTCCCCTGCCCCTTCTCTAGAGCCAAACCCGGCGCCCCGCCGGGCAGAGACCCCCGCTGCTGCCAGTTAGTCTTTCCCGGAGCCGCGCTGACCTCTGCCCACTCCTTCCCGCCGGCGAGGAGAAACCCCCACCACAAAGGAGGGGCAGCAACGAAAGGCGGGACACAGACACACACAGACGCCGGCCGCTCCGTCCGGATGCGGTGAGCCCCCCGGTTCACCTCCGGGGCCGCCTCGGCGCGGGAGGGAAGGAAGCGGAGCAGCAACGGCTCTCTAGCGGCGCGGCGGGGCCAGCTGCCACCATGGGCTGCTGCACGGGGCGCTGCACGTTGATCTTCCTCTGCTCGCTGCAGCTGGTGAGTGCCCGGCTGACCGCCCCGGGGCACGCTTGGGCTTCGCGGAGGGGCGGGCAGGAACGGGCGCTCTCCCTTGCTCCGGGCGCGGCCGCCGGGGGCACGGAGCACCGCTGCCCCGGCCGCGGAGCTGTCCGCGCCGGGTCCGAGTGCGGGCGCCGCTCCTGCCGCCCCGCCGGCCCCGCCGGCTTGTCGCCCCCGACCCCCGGCCCGTAAGTTTTGCAGTGCGATGCGAGGAGGACGCGGCGTGGGGCGAGAACGGCTCCGTTGCTGGACACGGGGGAGGCAGCGGCGGCTCAGCCCGGGCGGCTGTCAGCGCTCCCCGCCTGAGGGAAGGAGACTCCCCCGCCCCGCAGCCTCGCTTCCCGCCAGTGCCAGGCAGGGGCTTCCCCGGTCTGCTGAAAGTAGACGCTGAGGGGTTGAACGAGGAGGACGGTGCTCCGGCTCGGCCGGCAGCCGGTGCCCGAGGGAGGGCGGCGGCTCGGGGCTGCGGCGGCGGGGCCCGGGCCGGGCGGTGCTGGGCCGTCCGTCCGCCTCCCCTGGCAGCGCGGTGGGGAGGGGTGAGAGATACACACCGTCATCGCCGCCGCTTTCCTTTTATTTTTCTTAACCTTTGTGAAAGCGGAATCTGCCGGCCCTCTCCTGCGACTTTTCTTGGGATTCCTTTCCTCTGATTAAATATTCCTCCGTGTGCAATTGAAACTGTGGAACGGTGCATCTTCTCTTTGTTTACTGAAGTTGGTGTATTTGTTTCAGAGAAAGGAGTTGTCGAGACAAAACACCCCCAAACAATAATAATCCTTCCTCTGGCTCATTAGCCGGATGATAAAATAATGCTCTTCCTTTAAGAGTAGTCCCTGGTCCCAAGAGTATTTTAAAAGATTTTTCTCTTTTCTGGTGACTCAGAGTCATCATTTTGCCACATGATCTTTCTTGAGATAAGTGCTGTTCCTTGTGTGTGTGTCTGTAAAGAAGAAAAGTGGGATGCACTTACTGTTGTGGTTTTTTTTTTCCTAATCCTTTGCTTACCTTTCTAGTTTTCTGTTGCAGGGCTTCTGTTTCAGAGGTAATACACTTCAATGCAATACGCACAATTAGTTCATTTCAAGATCCTCATACATTTTCAAGGCTTTATGCCAGATTCACAGCCTGTGTAAAGTCGTGTACCTCCATTGTTTGCAGTGTGAGTCTGGACCTGATTCAGATGTGCTTTAGTGTGATGGAGCTAAGTGTGATATAACTCCTTCAATGACACAACCTTGCCAAAAAGCAGGGAAGAGGTTCAATTAGTACTTTTAGTGTGAAGAAAGCTTTGTTTATACGTTGATGGCCTTTTTTTTTTTCTTGTTTTGCATCAGTGATTTTTCTTGATTTACTTCAGTGCGTGCAGGAGGGAAAACAAACCCTTTTTATTCAAGTGTATCTCTCTGCCAGTTATGAAGGTTATAACAGCAGTATTTACTGTTCTGTAGAATTACTTGGAAGCTATAAAAATTGAAGTAAAGTGTGAATAGCCACCAGTAATCTACAGAGAAATGCATATAAAGTCTTTCAGAAGATTTGTATTTTATAAAAGACCTATCAGATGGTATAGTAACTTAAAAAACACTTTAGTGCAGTTTTTTCTACACTACTTACCTGCTTTAAAAAGGAAGCTTTACCACCTTTGGAAGAAGGGACAGGCAACTCAAGGGGAGTGCAGAGATCTCGTTAGGTCATACAGAGAGAAACTTAGGAAGGCAAAAGCCCAGTGGGAGCTCAACTTGGCCACTGACATAAGGGACAACAATAAAAGTTTTAACAAATACATCAACAATAAAAAAAGAGCCAGGGAGAATCTCCATCCCTTACTGGATGTGGGGGGTGGAACATTGCAACCAGAGGTAAGGAAAGATAGTCAACGCCTTCTTTGTCTCCATCTTTAATAGTCAGACCAGCTCCCCCCAGGGTATTCAGCCTCCTGAGCTGGAAGTTAAGGATGAAGAGCAGAACAACCCCCCCCCCATAATCCAGGAGGAAGTAGTTAACGATCTGCTTCTGCACCTAGACATGCACAGGTGTATCGAGCTTGATGGGATCCACCCTAGAATGCTGAGGGAGCTGGCGGGGGAGCTCACTAAGCCTCTTTCCATCATTTATCAGCAATCCTGGTCAACAGGGGAGGTCCTAGATGACTGGAGGCTTGTCTGTGTGATGCCCATCTAGAAGAAGGGCCAGAAGAAGGATCTGGGGAACTACAGGCCTGTCTGCCTGACCTCGGTATTGGGAAACACCATGGAGAGGCTCATCTTGAGTGGGCTCACATGGCAAGTGCAGGGCAGCCAGGGGATCAGGGCCAGCCAGCATTTGTTTATGAAAGGGAGGTCTTGCTTGACCAACCTGATCTCTTTCCATGACCACATGACCCACCTTTTGGATGGAGGGAGGGCTGTGGACATTGTCCACCTAGACTTTGGTAAGGCCTTTGACACTGTCTACCACAGCATTCTTGTGGAGAAGCTGGTGAATCATGGCATAGACAAATATACTCTTCACTGGGTAAAAAACTGGCTGGATGGCTGTGCCCAGAGAGTTGTGGTAAACGGGGTCAAATCTAGTTGGTGGCTGGTCACCAGTGGTGTCCCTCAGGGCTCAGTTTTGGGCCCAGTCTTGTTCAATATCTTTATCAATGATCTGGATGAGGGGATTGAGTGCACACTTGGTAAGTTTGGAGACGACGCCAAATTGGGCAAGAGTGACGATCTGCTTGAGGGTAGGAAGGCACTACAGAGGGACCTGGACAGGCCGGATCGATGGGCCAAGGCCAGTTATATGAGGTTCTTATGCCAAGTGCTGGGTCCTGCATTTCAGCCACAACAACCCCAGGCAACACTACAGGCTTGGGAAAGAGTGGCTGGAAAGCTGCCCAGCAGAAAAGGACCTGGGGGTGCTGGTGGACAGCCGGATGAACATGAGCCAGCAGCGTGCCCAGGTGGCCAAGAAGGCCAATAGTATCCTGGCCTGCATCAGGAATAGCGTGGCCAGCAGGAGGAGGGAAGTGATCGTGTCCCTGTACTCAGCACTAGTGAGGCCACACCTTGAATACTGTGTTCAGTTCTGGGTCCATCACTACAGGAAGGACATTGAGGTGCTGGACCATGTCCAGAGGAGAGCTACCAAGCTGGTGAAGGGTCTAGAGAACAAGTCATATGATGAGCAGCTGAGGGAACTGGGCATGTTCAATTTGGAGAAGAGGAGGCTGAGGGGAGACCTCCTTGCCCTCTACAACTACCTGAAAGGAGGTTGTAGGGAGGTGAGTGTTGGCCTCTTCTCTGAAGTGAATGAGAGGACCAGAGGAAATGGCTTGAAGTTGTGGCAGGGGAGGTTTAGATTGGATATTAGGAAGAATTTATTTGCTGAAAGAGTGGTCAGGCACTGGAACAGCCTGCCCAGGGAGGTGATTGAGTCACCATCCTTGGATGTACTCAAGAAACATGTAGATGTAGCATTTCAGGGCATGCCCTAGAGGCTGAGGTTGTAGGGTTTTTTTTTTTCATTGTTTTTTTCTGGTGGAGTACGTGTGGTTGGTTGTGTTTGTTTGGCATTTTTTTAGTGTTGATGGTTGGATTCGGTGATCTTAGAGGTCCTTTCCAACGATGACGATTCTGTGATTCTGTGATTTATAATAATGCCACACTGTCATATCCATGTATTTCAGGCACTGAGAACTGTCTGTATGGCAAAATGCTTTCATTGTAATTTATTTTTATTCAAAAAAATAATGTTTTAGACCCAAGAAGTAATGTAGACATGAACTTACAGCTTAGGTGCTTTCCATGGTCTCAGTGGTGGTTGTGTTCAGTTTATGTCTGCAGAAGTTGTCGCCACAGGTGGTTTTAGATCTCTTTCTAAGATCTCAGAGGTCATGAATATAGAAAGCACGCACCACAGAACTGCATCCCTGGACATTACTGTCATTAAACGAGATTTATTTTACCTTCCATCCATTTATAGAGGGGTGAAAGAGGTATTACTGACTGTGGACAATATTTAGATTAAATGTTACAAAAGCCAAAGCACTTGTAGTGCTAATTTGTAGCATTTCAGAAGTACAGGTGATTTACAGGAGTTGAGGAAAAACTTTAGAAGAGGCGACAGACTGGCAGGTAGTTTAAAAAAGAATGTTGTTCACCTTAATCAGTTTCTGGTCATGTCAGAATAGGGCCTGGGAACAGTTCAGGCGTAGCCTTGGGATTAACCTTTAGATATCACCTGAGGAAGACACATCTTAGAAAATACAGTTGGCAACACCTTTTATAGTATACATGTACTATGTAGTTTCTCTTTGGTATAAAATGATAGGAAGTAAAAAAGCCAAATTCCTGGAAACGTGTTCATATTGGGTTCTTGTTCTAAAGAAAGATGCAGTCTTTAGTGGCCTCAAAGCAGTTTCTTGATTCCTTAAAACTGTTGCCTTCTCTAACTTTTGCCTAGTCTGCATGTTTATATGATGCTGGAATAAAGAACTGTAAGGTGAAGAGAAAAACTGTTATTGCATGACAGTCAATAAATGTGTTAAGTGTATTAACTTCAAGAATATTTGTTTTACTCTTTATCAGTTGGAAGATTTTGACATAAAAATGACAATAATACCAGTTTTCAGTTATGTTTTGATCCATGAAAATATTTAATTCTGGCTGATGGCTTATATATTTTATAATAAACACATTTTAATGTTGAATTCAGTAATTCCAAGGACAGTCTGTAATTAGTCTTCTATCATCTAATGACAACCTCATTCTTAAACATGAATATGTATCATTATCTGTAATACAGAATTCTGGAAATAATCACTGAGACAGGAGGCTAGGTGGCACCAGGTCGGGAAAAACTGTTAGCTGCATGGTTTCCTTGTACCTCTGCAGCAGGATTCTGCTCTGAAAGCCAAGGGAATTTTGTCTAAGGAGAATAATATTGTGTAATTTTGCAGAAGAACAGTATTGCCAAAAACACCCCCTGTGATTTTTCACTGTTTTGCTCTTCCTGACTAAAGCATCGTCATATGTCATTTCCAAAGTTGTCAAGCTAAGAACTCAGAAGTACAGGTATATCTTTTTGTGCATTAATCTATCATTAAGACTATTAGGAACTATGTATACACCAGGAAAATATAAGGATATATAAATTGTTTGGATTACAGCCATAATTCCTACTGGTGCCACTAGAAGTCTCAGATGTTGGCCTTGTCTGTACTAGAAAATTAAACCAGCTACCAGAGAGAGTGACTGTGCTAGTGTAGCCACCATGCCATAAAGTACTGTAGCAAGAACATGTTTGGAAAATAAAACAAATTCAAAAATATGAAATTCTGGAAGGGGTAAATTGACAATGAATTGTAGAGAGATTTAGCTGTGTGGATCCAATTGGTGTTAATATGTGTCATGCAGTGAAAACCTTCATGCTGCTTTGAAAACATGTTTCTGAGAAACTACCATTGCAGGATAATTTTGTTTCAACAGTCACAGTAAGTGGAAGTTTTTGGTGCCTAGAAATATACAGATGCATAAACACAAAGAACTCTAAATAATGGAGGTCATGAATGAGATTTTCAAAGTGGTGAAGGGAAGATTTATGGAAAGCACATGGCAAAGTCCCCATCATTGCTTTGACAATCTCATTTCATGTGTTTATCCTTGGACCTTCCTACACTGTGTTCATTTTATAGGTCTTGATTTAGAAGTGTATGTTTTATCTAATATAGTTGGTGTAAAATAGCCTGTTCCCTTTCAACCTGTTACTTTCGAAATAATTTAAGTGTCAGCAGACAACGCTGGGAAATGGTTCCAGTGGAAACACAGCTTCTGTGTGTTTATGTTTTGACTAGTGATTGTTTGGGGAGTGCAGTTGGTCATTTTAACAGACTGATTCCTCTCAATATTCAGAAGATTTATGTTTGTGATTGCCATTAACATTAATTATACTGATGAATGTAAATCCTTTTGCTTGGAGATGAGACTATATCCATTAGACTGAACAATAACATTCCATGATTTTTTTATGTACATAGCGGAAATTCAGCAGTTACGTGGGGAAGTGATACATGCCATGCATAGATTTTCATCTCATTTTAAAATGTTTTATAAAGCTGGAAACTCTAACTTACGATGTTGGCCCTCTGTGCTTGTGTGTTAGAAAGGACAGATAACAGTCATCGGGTTAACCGCTCAGGGATTCAAGGGATTTGATACATTTGAGAAAGTAAAATCTTTGAACCGGTGAACTGCTGTATCTTTTTATGTTGGCAAAAGAATCACTGGCCCATTGATCTGGAGATGAAGCATCTGTCCTCTGAGAAAGGAGGAGGAAGTATGAAGTACGAATGCCTATTGTACTAGCAGGGTTGGAGGAGGCTTGGGATTTTAGTCCCAAACAATGTTCTGGTTGCAGGATGTTTCCCTTTCTGTTAAAGCAGCTGATATGGGAATTGTGATTTGCTCCGATAACTCAAACGGCGTCCCCAAAACAAGTAACCGTTGCTGGTGGCTGTGCTTAAGGGTCTGTTATGCTTGCTGTACAGGTATATAATTGCATTTTACATTAAGACTGGAAATAATACATTGCATCCAGTAGAACTACTTGAGTTAGATCTTTGTGATCCGAAACATGTATGAGACTATGTCATTTTTAGGATCTCTCTCATTAGGGACAAAAAGATTAACAACTAGCAATAAGTGTTTTTCATTTTCTGTTTTTGGTTTATTTTACAAAATTGGTAAATCATATAGCTATCCCTCCTGTCTCCAAGATCAGCAAGTTTTGGAAATAATTATTTTAAGAATATTGGAATATGGTGCTGATCTGCTTCTATTTCAAGATGCATTAAAGATTCATTCTGCCAAGACACGGTTCTTGGGACTAGGAAACAAAGATTGTTTTTTTGGAAATCATTGACACACAGAAGGATAGTGTTGTTGGATCCAAGTGGAATTTGAGTAGGACTTGCAGAACTTGAACACAGAATAGTTTTATATTTAGACATCATGTGGGATCACCTGCACTTGGAGTTGATTAGGCAGTGTTTAAGTCTTGCTGATTTTACAGGGTTTGGATCTGAAATAAAAACTCGTAGGACTGGGTAATCTTGGTCATGTTTTCAATCTGTAGGTATCTTGACAAGCATCTTACAGGTATGAAGTGGATTCTTTTAGTTTTGGGGCCAATTTGATAAGTTGTCAAATAAGGATTAAAATTGCAATTCTTTAATTTCTCAGGTAAAAGTGTTGCATTTTGTGATACCCAAATTTATTTTCCACATATATGAAAAAAAATTATAATGGATTATGTGAGCAAAGAGAGAATCAAACCAGTTGCACAGATCATTTGCCCTGATTTTGCACAAGAAAAGTAATTTCGACCTTTTATGTTAACCAAGGAGGGTTGAGAGGTTGGTGGCCATGGTATTGTGAAAACCAAAGCAATCTTTTGCCCGTGTTTTCTTCAGGTTTTGTACCTTATTTGAACAGGACTGGAATCAATTCACATATTCAGTAACAGATACTGGTAAGATGGTTTCTTCTTGGATGTGCTGAGTGAAAAAAGGGGAAGCTTTGGACCCAGGATGCAACAAAGGGCAAATTCTGATAAAATATTAGGAAAAAAAATTCACTGTGAAAGCAGTCATACATTGGACCATCTTTTCCAGAGAAGTTGTGGAAACTCCATCCTTGAATAAATTTAAGCCCCAGCTCAACATAGCTCAGAAAACCTGATCTAACTGAAGTGTATCTGATGTTGAATTTGGCACTGCTATGAGTAAAAGTTTTACCAGATAACCTCCAGAGATTCCTTTCAACTTACATTATTCCATGAATATATCCTCTTAACAGAGCTTAATGAATAAGCTCTTCTTTATTAGGAGGGTATTTAAAATACACTGTGATTTGGGTTGTTTTGAAATAGTAAGTTTTTTAATTTATTGTGGGCATAATACTGTGGAAATAGGCTTGAAATAGCAGTAACAATTCTAGTATTCAGTTGTATCTCTCAGTATCAAGCTTCAGTGTTATATTAAATGTGAAGTATCTGTGATGGCTGTGCCATTTATTATTACACAAATAATAATTCTGTGATACAATATCATACGTCAGATCTTTTGAACTCATTAATATTGAAGCAAACTATAATTTATTCTCTCAGTCCTGTAATTAATTGCTGAGCAAGCCTGCAGTCATTTTGGGGCAAAGAGCCTGTTATTTCTAACTATACAGGCAAATTAACTGTACATTTTTGGTTCTAGATTAGTAATATAAAGGAGCAGTAATAGGTGACTGTGTGATTTAAGACACTGATAGTATGATACAGAGTTTTTCACCTCTAGGTCACATTTTGAAATTCACAGCAAATTAGGTGAGGGCAAATGTCATTATGGTTTATATGAAATGTTAGTGGTCTTGATATAGCATCAATATAAAAAGATCATCTCCATATTAGTCCTAATTTCCACCTTTTATGTTAACCAAGGAGGGTCAAGTTTGGTGACCATGATATTGTGAAAACCAAAGCAATCTTTTTACCCATGTTTTCTTCAGGTTATCTATTCAGTGGTGCTACCAGGACAGTGTAGTGAAGTTTGTGCTGCCTTTGCTCATGCTGGGCATGGTATCTTTGCTAGGGATATCAGCACAGGGAGGCATTTATAAGCTTTATGATTGATTTCTGTAGATTTCTTGTTTTCCATTGCTCAAAAAAGAAGAACATTTCTTACATTTTTTTTTCGTTAGTACATTTTGCCTTGAAAATCAAATTTTTGCAACAGCAAATGGAAACTGTCTCACTTTGAATCTTGGAGCTCCTCAGTTCTGTCTAAGTTGAAACAGTTTTCTCCTCAACTATCAAGACCAGTTAATGCATACCTTACTGAAGGGTATGCCAGCAGGTTTTGGATCATACATTGCTACACTGAGCGAGACCTGCAATTCCTTAACAGCACAGTGCCAGAAGCATATGACAGGTTTTAGTATGTCAGAGGCTCTGTTTTTTCTTTCCATGTGCAATCAGTGAAATCTTTGTAATTGCTCTACAGATCTGTGCCTTTGGCAGGTCTGTAAAATACAGTGGTAGGCTGGATTTAATCACTGTTCTCTGATCTGAGGAAGATACAGCGTGCTTAAGACCCTGGTAATAAAAAGATAGTAAAAGATTTTATTTTAGCCTTTTTACTTTTTACTATACTTCCTTATCATCTTGTCTTTCTTCAAACACAGCCATACCTTGCATGTAATCTCAGTTCACATGGATTTCTTTAATGCTGTGGTGATGTGGGACTTGTTCTTACAAGTTGCTGAATGCCCTCCAGCTCTCATTAAAGTTGCTGAAAGTCATTCTTTTACATATAGGCTTTTTATAATGGTAGGTTCAAGCAACAGCAGCAGTGAAACTCCTTCCATCTGGTGAATGACAGCATTATAGAAAAAAGAAAGGAAAAAGAGAAGTTTTCTATTTAATACAACTACCAGTTTCTGCCAGACAAATACCTCTTCTAGAAATTATCACAAAGTAGTAACATTGAAAATTTTATGAAATGCAAAAGGCAGATAACTAGAAAACAATTACTTATGTTGAGAGTGCTCTCTTGAATAATCACAGTTGGTTTTTCCACAGATCTCTCCACAGGGGGTTGAGAGAAAGGGTTTTTTATTTCATTAGTACAGAAGTTTTGGCTGAGGGTAAGTATAAATATATATAAAGAGCATATGTTTGACAGTGAGCCAAATGGAACTTCTCTAAAGAGGGTTTTGACATACACCAAAGAAGCTACAGATAAAGCAAAGCAAGAATAATAATTAGATGAACCATGAGCAGAAAGATCCTGAAATGCTTTTATAGTGAGGGAGATTATGCAGGAGGATGGGAAGAGAAGTGTAGAAAGGCACATCTAGATAAGAAATTGGGACATGGAAGCCCTCTTCAGCAAACAGATGAAAGTTAGCTCTGTTTGTGGGAGGAATTCCTGTCCAAAGGTTCACTGAAAACAGGATCTTAAGGAAAAAGAAATAAAAAAAATCTGTCTTTTCTAACATGCCTCTGCTGATAAACCAGTTTCTCACTATTCTATTGTAAAGTTACTATGTTAGTGTCAGACTTTTTCAACAAAAAGAGCCAAGGAAGCAAAACCATGTTATGATGATATTTTCTAGGGAGATTGGAATTAATTTCTAGGGAGGTTGGATTGGATGATCTTACAGGTCTTTTTCAACCTGAATGATTCTGTGGTTCTATGAATGGCAGTATCTCTCATCCAACTTTTGTTTTTGCCTTTGGTTGAGCCTTGAATACTCTGTGCTGTTCTGGGAATGCTGCAGCTTTACTAACCTGCTGGCAGTTCCTGGAACCTTGTGTGAGCAAAGTGTTTCTGGAGCTTATGAGTGTGCAGCTGAAGCTCAGCACAAGCCACATGGGAAATGAGTAGACTTGTAAGTTCTTACATGCCTTATCCATCCCTACAAAAGAAAAAAAACAAACAACAATTCAGTGTGGATTATTAGATGGATTGAAAACAACTTATGTCTAAATGCATTTTGGAAATGGGACTTTGTTAAAATGAAGTGCATAAAGGAAAATCTTTTTTTAAGTTTAGTCTCCACAATCAAAAGAATAAAGAATTCTAAAACTGGAAGCTGTAGTGCATTTTAATGCAGGAATAACATAACAAAAAAAATTAGTTCTACCTCTACCAGAGCAGAGTGAGCAGAGTGTTTCATTTCTTTATTATGTACTTTTTTTCATGAATTAAGTAGATGTCATCAAGGTCAGTGTGTTTAGATTTTAACTGAAAGAGAAACCTTGCTGCTCCTACAGATTGAATAATTTACATCATAGAAACCTCAAAAGACTCTCTGCCCTCTAACCCAGATGGAGCTACTGAGAAAACTGGAGAGATGATCTCCTCATGGAGAGCCCCTGAGCTACTGAAGATTCTTTAATCAGTCAGCCAGCTGTACATCTGTAAGATGCTTGTTTTAGTGTACCTACTAAAAAGTGCATCCAGGAAGCCTTAAAAATGCCCAGGTCTGGAAGATATTTTTGCCAAATCCCACCATTTCCAGTTTCCTCTGTTGGTGAAAGTTGCAGATTGGTTGTCAGCCTCATCGTTCTGATGAACAGTTTCTCTTCTCGTCAATAGGAAACTCTACTCCAACATGTAGCTCAGAAATAATACATAGAATCCCAGAATCACAGAATGTTAGGGCTGGAAGGGACCTCTGAAGATCATCAAGTGCAACCCCCCTGCCAGAGCAGGACTGAGACAAAAAAACCCCAAACCTAACAACAACAAAACAAAACAAAACACAACAAAAAAACCCACAAACCATACACACACCATACCCACCACAGAAACAAGGGCAGATCACAAACTAGGGCAGATCACTCAGAAAGGCATCCAGACGGGTCTTGAAAGTCTCCAAAGACGGCGACTCCACAACCTCTCTGGGAAGCCTGTTCCAGTGCTCTGTAACACTCACAGTAAAGAAGTTCTTCCTCATGTTGATATGAAACTTCTTGTGTTTGAGTTTGAGTCCATTGCCCCTCATCCTATCACAGGGCACAAGTGAAAAGAGGTCATCTCTGCCTTGTTGACACCCAGCCCTCATGTATTTATAGACATTAATTAGATCCCCCCTCAGTCTTCTCTTCTCTAGACTAACCAGCCCCAGGTCTCTTAGCCTTTCCTCATAAGGCAGGTCTTCCAGTCCCTTAATCATCCTCGTAGCCCTTTGTTGGACTCTCTCAAGTAAATCCCTTTCCCTCTTGAACTGGGGAGCCCAGCCCTCCAAGTGGGGTCTCACTAGTGTCGAGTAGAGGGGGAGGAGAACCACCCGCGATCTGCTGGAGACATTCCTCTTAATGCACCTCAAGATACCATTGGTCTTCTTGGCCACAAGGGCATATTGTTGTCCCATGGAGAACTTTTTGTATACCAGGACTCCAAGGTCCTTCTCCACAGAGCTGCTCTCTAGCAGATCACCTCCCAACCTGTACTGGTGCATTTTGTTGTTTCTTCCCAGGTGCAGGACTCTGCATTTGGTGTTATTGAAACTCATTGAATTCCTCTTTGCCCAGCTTTCCAGCCTGTCCAAATCTTGCTGGATGGCTGCACAGCCTTCAGGTGAATCAGCCAATCCTCTCAGCTTCGTGTCATCAGCAAACTTGCTGAGAAGACACTCTGTCCCAAGATCAAGATCTTGATCACCCCATGGTTTGCACAACGCCTCCTACTATACAGGATCATGTCTCCTATACCTATTTTCCCTTTGGGTTTTGGTCTGTAAATAAGATACTAATGGTGCACCAATACATTCATTACGGGTTTTCTATATATATTTCTCTTATGTATTATATATATGAGTATATGTATATATATATGAATGAGTTTATAAGTATATATGTTGTATAGGGAATTGTTCCCTCAGAAACATGCATAAAACGTTATATACGTTGTTCTGGATATGTAGATATGAAATATGTGAGATTGTATATATGCTTGTCTCAAACAGGGAAAGAGGTAAGAGTTTGGACAAGAGCCTACTAGGGTACAGATGTACATACATATACAGACACAAACATACACCACACAGGAACCAAGTCGCTGTCATAAAAGCCACGGGGTGAGATGTGAGAGACGGACTCTATAATGGCCTTTAATCCAGCGACCATTCCTGGCGATGCGCCCCCCCCCGGCACTCGTGGGGAGAGGACAGAGGTACCAGGCGCATGCGCACAGACTACAGACTACAGCTCCCAGGAGGCACGGCGGGGCCGGAACCGGGAAAGGGAGGAGCAAGAAGACGCGCGCTCTGTGAACACACACGGATCCAGCCGCCGCGGCGGGGGTACCGCTGCGGGGGGCTGCCGTGCCGTTGCGGCGCTGCTCCCTGTGGTTGTTGGCGTGTGGACGTACCGAGCGGACCGTTTGCCTGGAGTCTCAGGGGACAGGACGTGGATCCTGACCAGGGATTGGCTTCGGCCGTACCCCCCGGTGGTGAGAATTGCGAACATCTTACTAACATTCCTACAAACATTCCTACATAATATTCACACATACCAGACACTCACTTCTCTTTTCCAATATTCTTCTATTTCCCAAAGGCTCTCTCCAGGCTTTCCCTCTTATCCCTGTCCGGGAACGGGAGTAGGGGGGGAAGGGGAGGGATTCTCTCTTGTTTTCTGTGTGTGCTGTTATTGGCATGTAGATGTAGTGTTGTATAGCTGTTGGTATTTGGATATGGATATATAGGTGTGAATATAGATATAGAGGTAGACCTTGTGTGTGTTAGGTGATACTTAATAAATCTATTGATTCTTAAGCGTTATTTGTGAGTGTGACGGGGAGTGGTCTTCAGCCCTCGGTTTCCCCGAGGTGGGGGTGTGGGTCGCGGCTTTGCCTATCTCGGTCCGCGACAATCATTGATAAAGATGTTGAACAGGACTGGACCCAGCACTGATCCGTGAGGGACTCTGCTAGTCACAGGTCTCCAGCTGGACTCTACACCATTGATCACCACTCTTTGAGCTCTATTGTGTAGCCAGTTCTTAATCCATCCACTGCCCATTCTTTTATCCCACATATCCTGAGCTTGCTCACGAGGATGTTATGGGAGACAGTGTCAAAAGCCTTGCTAAGGTCGAGGTAGACTACATCCACTGGCCTTCCTGCATCTATTTAGTGACAACATCATAGAAGGCTATCAGATTAGTCAAGCATGACTTCCCCTTGGTAAATCCATGCTGACTACACCTGATAACCTTCTGCTCTTCTATGTACTTAGAGATGACCTCCAAGATGAGCCGCTCCATCATTTTTCCAGGAATGGAGGTGAGGCTGATTGGTCTATAATTACCTGGATCTTCCTTCTTGCCCTTTTTTAAGACTGGGGTGACATTGGCTTTCATCCAGTCCTCAGGCACCTCTCCTGTTTGCCAGGATCTTTCAAAAATGATGGAGAGTGGTAGGGCGACAACATCAGCCAGCTCTCTCAACACTCTTGGGTGCATCCCATCAGGGCCCATGGACTTGTGCACATTCAATTTACATAACTGATCTCTGACCCACTTCTTCATTGACTAGTGGAGAGTCATCCTTCCTCCAGGCTTCTTCTCCTATATCTGGGGTCTGAAGTTCATGAGGGCTGGTCTCAGTAAAGACTGAAGCAAAGAAGGAATTCAGTAACTCTGCCTTCTCTGCATCTTCTGTTACCAGGGCTCCCTCATCATTCAGCAGTGGGCCCCCATTTTTCCTATTCTTCCTTTTACTACTGATATATCTGAATAAGCTCTTTTTGTTTGCTTTTACTTCCTTTGCCAGTTTAAGTTCTAAGAGGGCTTTGGCCTTTCTTGTTGCCTTCCTACATATCCTGACAACGTCTCTGTAGTTCACCCAAGTGACAAGTCCCTTCTTCCACTCACTGTAAGTTTCTTTATTCCATGAGAATTCCTTCAGAAGATCCTTGCTTATCCATGCAGGTAATTTACCACCTTTGCCTGCTTTTTTACTTGAAGGAATGCACCTATCTTGGTCTTGAAGGAAGTGGTATTTAAAAATTGACCAGCTTTCCTGGGCTCCCCTTCCTTCCAGAGTTCTAGCCCATGGGATTCCCCCAAGTAAATCTTTAAAGAGCACAAAGTTCGCCCTATGGAAGTCCAGGGTTATAATCCTACTCATTGCCCTGCTTTTTCCTTGTAAGATACTAAACTCCACCATATCATGGTCACTCTCGCCAAGGCTATTCCCAACCTTAATATTCCCCAACCAGACCTTCTTTATTTGTTAATACAAGGTCCAGCAGTGCACCTTTCCTCGTTGGTTCCTCCACTACCTGCATTAGAAAATGATCATCAATCTACTTCAAGAACCTTTTGGACTGAGCCTGCTTTGCTGTGCGGGTTTCCCAGCAAATATGAGGGTGATTGAAGTCACCCATAAGTACTAAGGAGTGTGATCTAGAAGCTGCTTCCAGTTGACTGTAGAAGACCTCATCAGCATCTTCTTCTTGGGTTGGTGGTCTATAGTAGACACCCATAACAGTTTCACCTTCGATTGCATGTCCCTTAATTCTTACCCACAAGCTTTCAACCTGCCCTACCTCACTCCCTGGATAGAACTCAATACTTTCCAGTTGCTCTCGTACATAAAGAGCAACACCACGACCCCGCCTTGTTGCTCTGTCTTTCCTAAATAGTACATGGCCATCCATGACAACATTCCAGTCATGAGAGTTGTCCCACCACGTTTCAGTGATGGCAATTATATCATAGCCATACAACCTAATGTAAATCTCCAGCTCCTCCTGCTTATTCCCCATGCTCAGTGCATTGGTATATAAGCATTTCAGAGATGGAGTCAAGAAACTAGTTTTCACTTGCAACCCATCAGCAAGTCCTGTGTTTGTGCTGTCACTTCTATCTCCGTTTCCCACCTCAAGTGGGATAGCAGACAGAAGACCATCTTTAAACTCATCTCTAGTGGGCCTGGCTGTATACACTATTTCTGTTCTGTTCTTCTTTTTTTCTTGAGCCAGATGATTTTTTTCCCAGCTCTCCTCCCAACCATATCAGAACAAGTTCCAAATTCTGATCTTCATCTGTTTTATCAAAGTAGGATTCGGACCCCATTCCCCCCCTACCCCAAACCAGCCAATATTGTTAAAATTTACTTGTGGCTGTAAATGAGCCCAGTCAACACTGGGTTTAAGGTTCTCCCCATCCTGAAAAAATTCTTCACTCTGTGGTTGTGTTCTCCCATAACCTGAGGTTAAAAATACAGCATTGTTCTAGAAAACTGGAAGAAATGGCAAATGTGTTTGCAGTTACAAATGACAAATAGAATTCCTTGGTTAAAACAGAGACAGTCAGGAATGCTGTTTAGCAGAGCAGTTTCAAAAACAAGAATGGATCTCCAGTCTTAAGCATCTTCGTGTGTATAACTTCTCTTCCAGAATTATTAAGAAAAAGCAAAGGTCTGCAGAAATGTCTTTATTGTACCGTGGTCTATTTCTCTTCACTTGTAGGAAAAGCAAGTATGTGGTTATTATCTGATTGATTTGCATCTATACAATGTAAGTAAGATTTCTTTTAGTCTAAGCCACAGTTACTTGTGGTTCTCCACATCATGTTGGTTGCACAGCATTGTAAGAAGGTCTGGTTAGTTCAGAAAAGAAGGCAGTGTGAACAAGTGATAGTAGATAAGTGAACTAGTAGTGTCATTTACTGCAATGCTTTTGTCAGAGGACTTAGAACGAGAGTGTTGGAAGGGACTGGAAAACGTGCTTCCAAGTCAGAATATAAAATGACAAATCAGACATGAATGACAGTAGCCTAAAACCAAACTTTATTCAAATGTCACAAATGAGTTTAAGTATATTGAAGTATATTACATGCTATGAATGGTTTTAAGTTTTATTACTAATGTGTAATTTAATCCTGGTGGTTTGATGAAAGCCAAAGCTGAGTTGTGCCAGAAGTAACCGCAAAATGCTAAAGTTTATTTAAATTGGATTAAGTGGTAAGGCCCTTAATTTCATTCTTTTTTTTTGGTGAGTTAAATAGACATCATAAAGAGAAGTGTGTTTAGATTTTAATGGTAACCAGTTACATCTGTTCATCTGTGCAACTGTAACCAGTTGAATGCTGACGCATCTTTCCCAAGGCCACCTGAGCAGCTGAGATGCAGCGTGCTCCTTGCACAGCAGTAACGTGCCATGCCTGAAGCCTTCTCCTGCAGTGCAGAGCTGCCACACCAGGGGTGAGACAGGTACTAAACCTGTATCCATCCTGATCTGCTGAAATTTTCCACACACCCTGCTTTTTAAAAAAGAAGTTTATTGCATGTTGGCTGGAGAACCAATACTACCTGTAATCACTTTGGTTCATATGTAACAAACCTGGATCATCTGAAAGTCTGGGAGAAACTGATGTCAAACGTTTTCATTGTGTTTTTGTATCCATGAAAGGTTCCAGGTTTCAGTGTTCAGCCAGTATGTGATACTTGCACTGAAAGCTGAAGAACTGTTTCTGCAGAGCCTTGTGGTCAAGATTAATCTAAGATCTCACTGAGCAAAAGAGATTCAGGCCTTTTCATTGTAGAAGTAATAATTTGATTATTTGTTATGTAGTTTTCTTTCATATTTGGTTCCTTTGGCCTATCTGATCTGTGGAATTCTTGGCTTTGTGAATCTCTTATTTTTTTTGTTGAGATTTCTAGGCTGTAGATAGATTTCTAGTGTGAAATGTAGTTAGTGCACGTGCCAAACATGCTGAAGTTCTCTAATACTGCTGAGGTTTCATGCTGCTTATTTATCTGTTGAGAAGCCAAAATAATTAATGCCCCAAATACAGAGCAGGGTTTGAACTTTTAAAGATCATTAGAAGCACACTGCAGCTGAGGCTGGCTCTGAACTAGGATGTATATCTGAGATACACCTTGCCTCAAGTGCTTACAAACCAAAACAGGTAATGGAGTCAGAAAAGGAAGGATGCAAATGTTTTGCTTTACGCCCTACAGAAAGTCTCTGGAGTCCTAGTTCAGGCTGTTTTCCTACTTGGTGGTACTTCATGTTTCTGCATTCAGTTACCATAATTCCTTTTTTATATTGGCCACAAGTGACTAAGAGCATATTAACATTTTGATAGGCAAGTTTTCTGTATTTGGGTGGGCTCATAATCTGGAGAACACATTTCTTTTTAATTGTGTACCGTTTGCAAGCTGGTTTAGAGGGGCTAAAATTAATTGCAAAGACAAAAAAGCCTTTCTGTTTGACTAGTAGCTATGGATTCTCTTTTGGAAAGATTATTTCCCAGTGTTGACAGATTTGAGTTGATCCTGACACAATTATCTCTCCTGAAGAATGAGACCTGCAAATATTTATGCCTGCACTGGCTGCCTGCTTAGTTGGGGATTCCCCCTCATGTTGTCACCTCTGGGCACAGACTCTTGGAGAGGACAGGTCAGTCTCTCACGGATGTTCTGGAGAATGGGAAAATGAACAAGTATTCCTAAAATGCTGGAACTGGTAATTTGCATACAGGGAAGGGACAACTTTGACTCAGGGAAGAGTCTTGTTTTCTTTCTGCTGATAGAAAGAAGCACTGTTTAATTAGCACTGTGAGTTAATAGTTTTCGTGGTATGTTACCTTTGTCAATCCATTTGTTCATTTTTTGGGCAACTGGAATTGACTAAGAAATTGCAGCATATTCACTGCAATAGGAAGAAGAAATCCTCATCTTTTGTGAGGCAAACCATCATTTTTGCATTTACCTTTTGTATGAATGACAAAAGCACATCTGACAGTGAATACTAACTAGGCAGAAAAGTAATTTCCAAGGCAGCCCATTCTCATGCCGTTCTCTTCCTCTACAAACAAAGCAATAAATTATCCTGGTGTTTAAGGGGTAATCTCTGTGGCTTTAAAGAATATAAACTACCAGAGCCATGCCAGTCTGACTGTCCTAAGTGTTGAGCACCTCCTGTATGGGAGTGAGTAACATCATCTCCAAACTAGAACAACAAGAGTTACAGATACTCATGTTCTTCCACTTAGGCATCACTACCCAGAGGGATCGAGCTGTAAGTGAGGCAGCTGTGCTGCTCACTGACTGGGCCCTCGGTAAGTGCAGGCACTATTAGAGGTTGCCATTAGATTAAGTCATGGAACCATTAGGAAACCTGCAAAAATGAGTACCTTCTTCTAATCTGAAAAGTGTTGTGGTTGAGAATATACCCATTGGACATCCGCAAGGGGAGATTTCTTTTGTGCTTACTGACTCTGTCAGTGTTACCAGCCAGCATTTCACTAGCACAAGACTTAGCTTTGTAACATTCCACAGATCCCTACATCATGCTGAGTAGTGCTGGTCATCTATTATTAATATGTTTGCATTTTTTTCTAGACTAAAAGTATCTTATTATCCATTTTCTTATTAAATCTTCCATTACGTTAAGATGCTTTCAAGGTCTGTTCTGCTCTCATTTTATTAGTTGGGAACTAAGGCTTTTCAAATGTCAGAAGCTAATATATGCTGATTTTTGGATAAGGAGGAAAATGCCGCAGGTTTTGGGGCCATTTTGTGATACAATGATGTCTTTAAGCCTCATACACAGTTTTAATGAAATATTTCCCTTTTTCTTTTTGTGTGCATATCTATATGCAATTACAGTTTTGCATTAGAAATAGTGGCTGTATAAAAAGTGAGACTTTCTCCTGTTGTCGTAACAGTTATTCTTTGGCACATATGCAGAATTCAAAAGACTCTTAAGTTAGAGAAGTAATGTTTTGGTTGCTTACACAAATCAATGGAGACAGTTGCATGTTTGTTCTGCTTTGAGATGGCCAGAGGCAAACTAGGGAACTGTGGAGGTGGCATAGTGAGGTGCCTCAGTTAATGAGCCTGTCGAAAATATTGTAGCTCAGGCAGTACAGTGATAATGCATCCATAAGGCTTCTGGACAGAAGCTGGCCTGTATCTGCACAGGCTGAACTATAGGAAAAGCAGTCAGACTCACTCTGGAAAAGATATGCACCTTAGTAAGATTAGTACTGTTAGATACTTATTCTCTGGAGAGCTGTTATGTGTGTTTCTCAGCTCCTGACATGGAAGTATTTTGTGTTAATTCTGGTCGAGGAATTGCTACCAGAAAGCCAAAGTTGTTGTGATGGTGTTGTCATTGAACAACATTAAACAAAGTTTGGACCCCGGTGATTTCTGGCTGTTAGATCACCTATCAGGATGATTCAACCAACCAAATCAGAGACTGGAAAGTTACTGATTAGCATACAGAAGAGGGAAGGAAAAAAAAGAGTAAGAGAAAAAAAGAAAAGGGAATAAATTCTAAGTACATTGAAACAGAATGGTTACACCAGATACATTTATTTGAACTTGTTTTAAACTTTCTGTGAGCAAAGAAACCTGACTGAGTTTTCTCAGAATAAGTCAAAACTAAGGTCAGATTCTGTAGTGTAGGCTGAGGTCACAGCCACCCATTGACCAGCTCAGAGATGTAGCTAATACACATGCACCATACGTCCCTTTTTGGACTGCATGTTTCATTCCTTTTTTTTTGTGGGGAAGGTAACACGGGAGCTGGGTCAGTGACATATCAACCAGCCTCATTTAGATTTTTGCATTGATCCAAGTAATAGTAATAATAGTTACTTTCCCTGTCTGAGGCCAACTGGCATAAAAAGAGGAGAGTTAGCAAAATATGAGGACACACGTTCTTTGACATGCTCAGGATATGAGGCAGCTATTGCAAAGAGATACATTGGGAGAGAAGACTGGGTCCACCAGTTACTGCCTTGTTGTATTCCAGCTTATTGCTTTGATGAGAACCTGATTTGTTCATCCCAGTCAGGTTTCTATCTTGTGTTGGTTATTCTTGATTCTATGATTATTCTATGATTCTACGATTCTTGGGCAGCAGAATGGAATGGGCCATCTTAATCCATAATGCTGTTGTGATATGGTTTTAGGATTAGGTGAAAGGTGTGAATGAAGAGAAGTACACCAGCAGAATCTCAGGAGTGCTGCATTAGTATCCTGCTGCTGATAAATGGAGTTTATTTGGAGTGTTTTTGCTTTTGTCCTCCTGTGGCTGAAGCTCAGCAGAGAAGGGCAGATTCTCAGAACTGGGTTGGAAATTACATCAGGTTTTCCAGAGTTCCCCTGCAAATCCCTTGCTATTTTGATTTTTGAGTTTTTGAGTTCTGTTTTCTAAAACTCTACAGAGGACCTGTTCGTGGAATAAAACTTCCCCTAATTATTTAGCTGATGGAGGCCTCATTTTAAGTGCACCACTTTTGCTTTGTTAGTTTCTAGTTTCATTCTTACCTTCCCAGTCATAAGCCTAACACAGACATTGAATTTTAACAATAACCCTTCCTGCTTAGTTGATCTATGTTTTCTGTCCTCTTCACAGGTCACTTTTTATCTTTTGGGAACTCTGAACTTTTTCCCACAGCTATGCTCAAAAGTAGATTTGTAGCCTCTTACTGCCTTTGCTGCTTAGTAGGCTTTGCTTGAGGTCACAGAGAGGTTGGGACAAAGACAGGAAAAAAGAAGACTCATGACTCCCAGGTGCATGTCTTAAGCACAGCATCACTGTTCATCTTTTGTATGCCTCTCTGATCTGGTGCTTTCAAATTCTCAGAAAAGTTTGCCTTGAGATTGAAGCATTCGTGCTTTTTCTTAGTACTTTACTTGGGAAAGTTTAGTCACCTAACGCTGGTCTGTTTATGAGCAACAAGGTGTGTGGTGATGGTACAACTAAGATCATTATCACTTGCTTTTTCTATTATTAGATGATTCAAAACTCACTTTCTCTGGCTCTCTAGCCTCTGTAAATCCATTAACTTCAATAGAGTTGTGGTCATTCGCACTTGCTGGATATCAGTTTTAAGAGATGGCAGCTGAATACTTGATGGTTAAGTCTCTCTATCCACTCTGCCTCCTTCATCCTTGTCCTATTTTGGAAAGTGTAAAGATCCTAAATGCAGCAGGACCCTCACAGTTTCTAGCAGAATCCTGTTATAGGGATGAGTCAGAATAGTCCTGTAACTTCTGACCTTTCCAGAACATGTTTTTATGCCTCCTTTGAAGGAGCATGGAGGGATGATTGTAAGGGAGTTGAAAGTATGATCAGCAGAAACAGGTATTTTCACCATCATTTCCCTTTGTGTGTGTGTGTGTGAGAAACACCCCACAGTCCCTTCAGGACATATTGAAGAGGTCTCGGAGACCTCAGAGTTTGTGACAGCCCCCCTTGTTTCACTTTCAGAATTTGCACTCTGCGAGTCAAGATGTGTAGCAAAACCATGGATTCATAATCAGAAACTTTGTGGGGGTGTGAGGGAGAAACTGCCATTTCCTTATAGTGTTTTACTTTGAATTGTATTGAATTAGTATTGAAGAAAAAAACCCCAACACTTCAAAAACCTACAGGTGTGACCCAAAACCCTATCAGAAATCAGTGGAACAGACCTCATGGATTTCAGGTTTTGGAGTCAGCCCTGCACATAGTTTTCTGCAATGCTTTTTGTGTTTTCCTTTTGTGTTTTGTTTTGTTGTTTTTTTTCCAGACACTTAAATGAACTCTATTAGAATAGCTGCAGAAGGGCAAAATTTAGGCTTCCCTGACTGTGGTTTATTGAAACTCTTAATCATAACATTGCATTAAGAGAATTCTTCGTATATAGCACTCTTACTTGACAGGGTAAAAACTTACTTGTGCCTGTAATCGTTGTCTAAAGACCTTTCTAGAGGTACCAGGAGAGGCACATTATTTATGCACATTATGAAAGGTTTGTCACATTTCAGGAGAAAGGAAGAGCTGTGAGCCAAACCTGCAGCTCAAGGCTGGAACCAATGCATTCCACAGCATTATGCTAAAATTGTAGTGGAAAATAAGAGGCCATAATAAGCAGTCAGTTTTCTGAAAATTTGAGACAAGGTTTTAGAAATACACTTAATTTCAGTTCTATCTCAAGGAATGGTAAGAACAGGGGCAGTGGGAATATCAACAAGAAAGGCAAAATCTTGTTTTAATGATGGTTTTAGATACAGGAGCAATTTTTTCGTTTATGCAGATGATGAAAGCTTTGGTTTGGTTGTCCTCTTGTTAAAAAATAAGAGAAATATTCTCATCGAATTTCCTGGGAAAAGGGTTATGATTCTGGTTTGGATGGTGCACATTTTCCCCTGTGCTGTCTCATTCAGGAGTTATTTTTGCTTGCAAAGTATTTGTTTTAAATGGGTTAAACAGTGCCCCATCATAACTTTTTTTATGAAAACAATACATTTCTCAGGGAATAGGGGTTCTGTTACAGGGATGTGAAGCATGGCTGTGCTGCTCATTCACACTGCTGTTAGATCCAGTCCTTTTTGCTGCAATTTAAGACAATTATTTAAATTTCTTTTCCCTATGGGTGTGTGCCTTTCTTCTCTATAATTGCTCTTGATGTTTATTACAAGTATATCTTCACACAGTTTTCTTCAGACCAAACAGTTCAAATTCCTCTGTGGTTATGCTTTCTTGTTCCTGATTGTTCCTGTTGTCCTTCTCTGGATTTTTACCGATTGATCCACCTTGTTCTTGGACTCTGGTTCCCAAATCTGAAGTCAGACCTCCAGCTGAGGCCTTTTCATTCAACATAGAGGAAGAGTTACTATATATATTTTACAATTCTTACTCTTGCTGGTATGTCTCTCTTTTTTTGCATTTGTTTGAAGAAGTGTGACACTGATGACTCATTTGGTTTGTTTATCTACTGTAAACTGCAGTCCTTCAGAGCAGCTATCTAGATTGTTGTTTCCAATCTGGTATTTACAGGTATACTGGTTTACACTGTATTCATACCTACTGACCATACTCAATGTCATTGTTCATCATGGACCATTTCCCCATTTCATCAAAATAATCTTAAATACTATCTTCCCTTCTAATATGACTGTTATGGTTCCTGCCTTCAGACCATCTATAAACTTAGTAAGTACATGTTTTAGTCTAGCAGCCAAGTCATTAATCAATCTGTAAGATAATTTACTTTGTGGAACAAACCTCCAGCAAACCCAGTTAATCCATCTGTCAATGGCCATCGGTCAAAATTCTACTTTTACTACAGAAATAGCCTTGGCTTTTACAACTTATTTGAGGAACCATTCTGCTGATGGATCCTGAGGTATGATCTGTCTGAGAAGGTGTAGCAAGAACATCTTTGCTAACCTAGTAAGGGAGGCTTCAGATTATGTTCCCTGGGGCTTGATGTTTCAGGTGAGATCATCCCCTTGGTTGGAATTTAGCCAGGAACACTGCTGATAATAAACTATTGTAATATGGGGGGCAAATGTGAGAAGACTTACAGATCTGCTGTAAGTTCCTAGGGGGAAATCTCGGCACTGCTGGGCTTCACATTTTCATAGATGTTTTTTTCCCTATTCATCCTAATTTTTGAGAAGTTGAGTCACACAGTTTTTTCAGTTTGAAAATTATTTGTATCTGCAGTATGGCAGTCTTCAGGGGGGTCTAGGATTTTTTTCTGCAGATTGAGCATAGCATTTTCATATTGCCTCCTACTGGTTGGGATTCTTTGAAGGCTCCATGTTCACTGGAGTTTCAAAATATGTGATAGAAAGAGCTTATTTTTTAATTATCTCCATTATTTCTTTATTTTCAGGATGTGCTTTGCTCTTTACAAACAGATAAAAAAGACCAGCATCTTGTTAATGGCTTTAAGGTCGGCATGTTACCCAGCATCCACTCACTGTGGACCTACAAAACAAACAGTGATGCTTTTTCAAGGACCATCAGAAGCACCAGGTTAGATACACTTGGAACTACGGGTTCGTTGGGATCAAAAGTTCATATGTGATCCTACTGCTTTCCTGGCTGCTCAAAAAACAACCATAAAGAGAATCGGTCAAAGGAACAAATGAATACATGTGCTTTTTTTTATTATCCCAGTAATTTAGATCATTCTGTTCAGTCAGTGGCATTCAAAGAGCCTAGGTTCATATAACTGGCAATTTACTATTTAAATCTTAATCTTTTAGTTTGTAAAACATTTGGCACGATGGGGCTGGAGCACTGAGGCACATCCATAATAAAATTAATATTTTCTATCTTGTGTAGATTAGAGTCTTATGAACTATGTAAGTGTCTAATGTGTGCAATATAATGGTATGTTCTGTATCAGCAAAGGTAAGGTGTAGAGATCAAACTTCATACAATAACTTGTGGAGTGTCTCCATTAATACATTGGTTTAAGAGAGAACCACTGTAGGGGCAACCTGTTTCTAACAGTCAATAAAATGTGCTCTTTGTGTGAGAGCTTCCATGTTAATGATAGCTCATTTTTCAACTAGATGTTTTCACAGCTACAAAAGCAGCAGGATTTTTGGTAACTAATAACAGATCTGTCAGTATTTTTCTTTTTAATCTTTTTGATGCAAACTATAAAACTCTTGATGCTGTTGCTGTACAGAGTGAAATATTACATATTCTTCTACTATATGATTATATTGTTTTACTTGAAAAAATTAGAACTAGTAAAAAAAAAAAGCTTAATTTTTAATAGACAAGATACCTTCAGTAAGAAAAATTTTGGCAGAGAACATTATCTTTATTCAGAAATTCTGTTGTGGTCCTTCTCTAAGGGTTGACACCTCTTGACAGACCTTCAATCTTCTCTGTGGATGTCCTCTGCTTTGTGTAAAGTGACATACTTTTGTCTGTTCTCATGTGATATGAATCTCTAGTCTTAATGCATCATGACAGATACTGTACAGGTGAAGACAGAGCACCTAGAAGAAAGAAGACAAAGCTGCACAAAAATTGCCAAGAAGCATTAAAAAACACTGTCAAATTCAGTTTTCTTTTAATTTTATGCAGAATATTTTGAACTGAAAAGTTAAATTTCTACCTAATGCAAAAATTGTAGTTGATTCAAAAGTGTGTCTGTGGTCTAACAGTTATTACAGAGACACTTCAGCCATCCCTATAAAAAATATGAGCCACATATGTATGTGGAACAGGAAAATATAAATATTTTGGAGGAATGCCACTAAAGTTAAAAATAATTACTCTGTGTGTAAACACAGTTTTTGGTTGCTTTCTGCTGCCTAGTTCCCCATGTCGTTGACTCTTGGGAAGGAATTGTTCTGTCAATCCAGAAAAGCAATGGCACAAAGAATTGGGGGACTGGGGTTGTAGACAGCCCACCTGTTTTGTTTCTGATAGATTTTTACCAGTTAATGGGTTTTCATGGAATAGCTTTCTTACTGTCGAATCAATATTTTTGGATAAAAAAGATTTCTGATCGGTTTGTTTCTCATGTGCAACATTTAGACTGCGTTACTGCAAGTCTCTTCAACAACTCCTTAGCCATCAGCATATACTGAAGCACAAGCCTGTGATCACTGTCTCTGATAATAATGAATGCAAACGTCAAATGTGAATTTCAGCTGTCACTGGATAGGCTGCTATTCTGACTATTTGAAATAAATGTATCAGAAAAAGTTTCCCGACTGAAAACCAAACTGGTATTGGTTATTTTGTGTAGACTGACATGCACAAAATTCAATATATTCATGCAGCTGAAGTTAAATGGATGCGTGGGTGTATCTGAGACTGGGTTTTAAGCTATGAATAATTGTGCCTTATCAATTTTATCAGGGCTTTTTTTTTTTTTAGCACAAAACCGTATTTTCCTTGAAAGGGATCAATAAGCAAATTGTGGATGTGACATAAGGGCTAAATAGTGAAACCACTTCATACTTAATGTATCAATCTTACCATAAATTGTCTGAAGACTAGCATCTGCAGGAAAATTACAGTAGGCACCAAAAAGCTGGCAACTGCATATTCAGATTTATAGATGGAAATAAAAAATAAGTAATTGTTGGAATTCTATGTTCTGTGATATATGCTCGCCTAGTCTTCCTTTTCTTTTTGCAAAGGGATTAATTTATAAGTATATGGAAAAAGACAACTTCTGTGCATTTGAGCTCATAAACAATTTTTCATACACCTCTTATTTCTTTTATGTTTTCTTTAGGACTTGCAAATACTTATTTTTAAGAGGTGTCATGGATTATTTTCTACTACATGTGGCTGTCATTCTTTCTGTCTCCTATTAAATGCAATCTGGAAAGTCAGACTCTCAGGCTGCCACAATTGCAAGGGGATGTATTTCAGTCAGTGTTGGATGTAGTTTCTTTTTGATGGGAATGTGATTTACTAGGTTTGACATACCCCATAAAATAACTCATGACACCTACATGCTAAAACAGATAGCTTTTCTTCCTTCCAGAAACCTTTGACTTGGCTGTTCTCTTCACTGCCTTTCAAAAAGTACAAAATTTGTGCTAACTCTTGCTCAATAGATGTTCAGAAAGTATGTTTTAAATGTGTCAGAAACCTGTGAAAATACTTTTTGGGGATTATTTGGTTCCAGGACAAGGGGCAATGGACAAAAACTGGAACACAGAAAGTTCCACCTCAACATGAGGAAAAAGTTCTTTACTGTAAGGGTGACAGAGCACTGGAACAGGCTGCCCAGAGAGGCTGTGGAGTCTCCTTCTCAGAGACTTTCAAGACCCATCTGGACATGTTTTTGTGTGACCTGCCCTAGATTCTGTGATGGTTCTGCTCTGGCAGGGGGGTTGGACTCGATGATCTCCAGTGGTCCCTTTTAACCCCTACCAGTGTGTGATTCTGTGATTCACGCTGATAGCGATGGAGATGATTTATCTAAATTTTTGTTCCTTCTGAGGCCCAGACCAGTAGTTATTTCAGTGTAAGTGAAATGTCTGTACTTACTAGTAGGTGCTGGTTTGAGATACATGTTGATAGTGGCTCCCCCCTTCTCCCCTTAAAATCCACCCTGACCAAACCTTCCCTAGCTGGAAACAGTATGCTGAGTACCTTTATGAACCTGAACTATTCAGAAAATTGCAGGTGAATTGGGTTCCCCTTCCTCTGTGTGGGGTGGCTTCCTAGCATGACTTTTCATCTGTGGAAATTGTGGAAGCCTAAGGAGTACAAATGCACCATATACCCTCTTAGGTGAGAGAGAATTTGAACGAACCGTGCATGACTTGGTCAAACATAAGGACAAAATGGAGACAAAAGGTATGGGTTTGCAGTACAGACCTGACTTCTTTGTAACTAGTTGGTACTAAAGCAGCCTCCAAAACCTGTTGGTTTATACATTACTTTCTTGTACTTTAGCTATAGACATACAAACTATTTTTTGGAACTGTTTCTCAGGGAGTATTTATGATATGTATAAAACTGCAAATAGTTCCAGTACTTTTTGTTTTCTTTTTTTTCTTTTTCAGTAAAGCAGGTTTATCTATGACAAATCTGATGGTTTGGATATTGCTTGTTTAGTTCCTTCTTCTTGAAGAAAAGCAGACAAGTTACTTGGGCAGTAGAATGAAGAAAGCAGGTGCTACCTGTTGTACTTCGATAATCAGCTTCCCTGTAGCCAAGCCAAATGGATTCGGAAATATAATTACATCTAACAGGAATAGATCCACCCTAATGGTTAAACATTGGAACATATGAGAAGAGCTGAAGGTTGTAGTCAGGTCTTGTAATGTTTTTCAGTGTGTGAGTTCAGTCTTCATCGGTGTTTGCATCTGATCTACAGCTGTGTCGAGGGACCTTTGCTGCATCTGTGTACGTGAAGATCCAACTGTGGCCAAATTCTGCTCACTTGCAAAATAATTTAAATGAGTAGCCTTTATGGTGACAAGTGTTACCTTTTCCTACTTATTTCATTAATATGCACTTGCCATTTAACATACTAATTATTACATTTCCGTTCCACTGTTGCAATCCAGTAGTTCAGGACTATTTCTTGGTAAATTGAAGCTATGTGGATAGTCCAGGTAGTGCTAAGAAGGAAATGATGCTCTTGCTTTTGCTGTAAGTTTTCTTTCAAAATATTTAAAAAATTGAAAATCAAAAGCTGATTTTCCATGTTGTCTAATTGCTTGTACTAAAACCAGCAGTTAGCTGTTGAATATAATTTTATATATTGTACTGGAGTTCTCTTCTTTGAGCAGAAGTACTAAATCTTTATGAAAATGGCATGATGTAATATGAATTGCTTCATAAACATTTTTAATGAGTAGTAGCAATTTGAGTTGTATTTCTTACCAAGTTGATCTTGAATCAAGGGAATAAGATAAATAATTATTTTTCTTTTTAGTTTCTTATTCTTTTTTTACACATACAAACACACATATACATACAAATATGCATACACATATGTGTGTAGGTATTAATTTGCTTTCTGACTCATACCATTGCTTGCTGTCATGTAAGTATTAGCTAGCATATTCAGAATTTCCTGTTCATTTGTTCTTGCAGCAGTGCTGAACTGTTTGGGAAGATGTAGACAGTGTAGAAAGTTAATGCGTCCCCTGTAAATGTAATAATTTTTGACAGGTAGGTCTGTTTTAAAAGGCTATTAATATCTCTGTCTGAACCAAGCTCATAGAGTCAGATCCAGAAACGGTTTATAGTAATGCTTATTGTCTTCAAGAACACTGATAATGCTAGTTGGAGAGCTCAAGGCCATCAGCATCACACTTGACAGTATTTCAGTTAACAGGTGAATGCTGGAGGTGTTGGTTGGGTTTTGGGTTGGGGATTTTTGTGGCGGTTGATTTGGTTTGATTTTGATACTTTATGTGTCCCCTGAAACTCTGGCACTGAAATTCTGTGCAACGACTATCAAGTTGAAAGATCGGGGCCTAAGTGGTAAGTCCTTTTTTTAACACAACAAAACAAAACAAAAAACCAGTACAAGTTAATGTTGTGGGGTTTTTTTGTTTTGTTTTGTTTACATGATAAGTACCACATTCCCTTGCTTTCTGTCTTGAGACATACCTACATTTTTCCATGAAGTGATGATGGGTCTGCAAAATTTAAAATCTTTGGAAAGTAAGACAAATATTTTGAACTAATAATAATTACATGATTACTCTCCTATATGACATGCTTTATAGAATCATAAAATCATAGAATGGTTAAGGTTGGAAGGGACCTTAAAGATCATCAGGTTCCAAACTCCCTGCTATAAGCAGGGACACCTCCCATTAGACCAGGCTGCACAAAGCCTCATCCAACCTGGTTTTGAACACCTCCAGAGAGGGGGCATCAGCCACCTCCCTGGGCAGCCTATTCCAGTGCCTTACTATCCTCATGGTAAAGAATTTCTCCATAATGTCTAACCTAAATCTACCCTCTTTCAGTTCAAAACCATTACCCCTTGTCCTATCACTACCCTCTCTGGTGAAAAGTCCCTCCCCAGCTTTCCTGTAGGCCCCTTCAGCTACTGGAAGGCCACTATAAGGTCTCCTTGGAGCCTTCTCTTCTCCAGGCTGAACAGCCCCAACTCTCTCAGCCTTTCTTTGTAAGAGAGGTGCTCCAGCCCTTTCATCATCTTCATGGCCCTTCTCTGGACCCTTTCCAACAGACTCACTAAAGTTTTCACATGCCAAGTATTGTTGGTATATACTTCCTTAAAGGGGATAAATTTTAACCTCCTTATCGTGAAGTGATGGGTATTTGAGTGCACTGGATAGAGATATGAACAAAACCATCATGAATATAGCCCCCTGTTATTCTGTACAGATTCCTGCACAGAAGAGACTCTCCACAACTGGTCTCATCTTGTTATACTAGTGGAGAACTGGCCACTGCTCTTGAGTGGATTTCTTCCCTAAAACCTAGATGGATTTGGTATGGGGATGGAAGGTGAGCATAGGACATGTATATCCTTCACACTGGTCTACTGGCAGACTTTTGGGAATTCAGTATATTAATTGATTGTACACTGGCAGGTCAGCCTTTAGATTCTGTAATAAGGTATGAGTATTGATGGACTCACAGGTTGCTGAAGTTAGAAATGTTTTAGGGTGAACATCCAATCACTGACTAACACCACAGAAATACGAATTCTCACTCAAGAGGATGTCCAAAATATAGAAAATAAGATGGATAGGAAGAATGTCTCTATGAATGAGAACTGTTATTTTTTAGGCTAGTATATGTTTACATGCCCTGAATCTTTGGTAGTTCTCCAATTACAGCTTTTTAGTGCTTCTTAGCATCTTAGTATGACTTAGGCAGAAAGTAGTTGATGATGCATGAGAGAAAGTGGTATCCACTAGGTTGTTTTTTTTTTCCTCTCTTCATTTTAGCACACTGCATATGGATATCCTCAGTGTCCCATTTTATGTATTTTTACTATCAGTGCAGAGAAGTGGAACAAATGTGAGCATGAATGGATTTCATTTGCTATTCCACTACCATTATCCTGTTAGTACTTTATTACTTACTGAAAACCTATCTCAAAGTAATGGTATGGCCTGCTTAAGAGCAAAGTTGTGATTAATGGCAAGGTTTTGATCTTTTTTTTTCTGTTGTAATAGGCGACTGCTAACTTAAAACATAAGTTATGTCATTTACCTTACTGGGAGATTAACGTAAGCAGCGTGGAAGATGCCTGCTGTTTGCAGCAGAGCTGATGACATTACTCATTAGACATACTTTCTTCCTGTGGATGGAAGCAAATTCTGCACATAGGGAGCTCAGTGTTTACATATCTATGCATTATTCAGGATAAGTGATTAAACAATTTATAAGAATATATTTCAGGCTCTTAACTGTTTGGAAACCACTCAGTTGTTCTTCTAGGAATCAGAGCTACATGATTAGTTGTCTAAATCACACAGGATTATCTCTGTTTCCCAACTGGATGGTCAAACCTGACTGGACATGCAATGACAAAGCAGCATGGTAAGGACAACACTGTCCTTTCCTTTTCCTGTCAGCCACTGTTTGACCTTCCCAATTTCTTGAAGCAGTGGGTGGCCATGGCTAGGGCAGCGTTGCCAGAAGCATTCTGAGGAGGTTCTTATTGCACCTGCTGAAGTGGTCACTTTGCACTAAAGCATTCACTGTGCTGGAGAGATACCACGAATTACATGAAGATTATCCTGTCAGTTCTGGATGGGGCTGTTAACACTGGAAAGGGTTCTGGATGCATTTTCATGGCTTCTTATACAATTCAGTAATTGCCGAAAATATAGCAAGCAGCCTGGAGAAGAGCCTGAACTCCAGGTGGTCTGATAAGCTCTGAAATACAGATTTATGTTCTTCCCTATCCCCAGTGAACTGAATGAAACTGATACCCCTGCTTCCCTTTTCCTCTTCTAATCCTTCTTTTCTTCTCCATTCATAAACTTGCTTGCAGAGTCAGAGTAGATGACAACCTAGTGTTTAGAGTAATGGATTTGCTTTTTCAAATACTGAGGTAGAAGGAATTGAGCTTGTCTACTGTCACCTAGGCAGGTGCCCTCACTGATCTGGAGAGGAAGCAGGGAACTCCTCAGCTTTTTTTAAGAAAGCTACTTGTGAAGTTGATCTGAAAAAGTGACTCTAAGAAGGTGAAAGCTTCAGTGTGAGCAACCAGCTCTGAAGGAGCCAAATTGGGATATTTCAGGTCCCGTTAGTTTCTGGTTTCAAATTGATTTAGGCATGAACTAGATGTCAAACACTCCTTCTTTAAGAAAAGTTGGCATAAAGCAGAAGATTATATTTTAAATTCTGAGGGAGATCTAAGGAAGCAGCTGTGGCTGACACTGAGTTTGGGAATAGTTAATACTTATGCAGAGTTTATCAGGTTCAGAGTTAGGCATCAAAATCCCCAGAGCACTTTTAATCTGTAATTTTAGATGTTTCTTTTGTAGGCAGTGGATCGTATGATCCACCTGTTAAGAAATAATGAAAGGAATTATTACACATTATTTCATGCTTTTCAAATAACTAGTGTGTGGACCGTCTGTCACAGTTTAATGCTGGGCCAGCAATTAAACAGATGACAGATGCTATTAACCCCTTCCCCTCTAGGGAAGGGAGAGAGAATGAGGGATAGAGACTTACAGGTTGGAAACTAAACTACACGGCTTTAGTGAAACAATAGTGATGAAGAGGAAAATAATGAAATATGTACAAATGTATACAAATATATACAAAACTACTATCACACACCTCTGCACTGCGCCCCCCCTTCCCCAATAATGCTCCAGTCACCACCGAGGTTGCAGGGCAGGCCCTGGAAAAGTCCAGGCTCAACTCCTGCCTTCAGCAGCGGGCAGGAGCTGGATGCAGGAACGCACAGATTCAGGAACACATGGATTGGGATCAAAGGCAGATGAATGGACGGAATCCTCCCAGGACACCAGCCATGGATGAAGAGAGACTTGAGCTGTCCCAATGTGTGTTATTGCCTGGCTTAATTCCTGTGATTTATCTGAAGTATACTACTGATGTTTTCCAAGACAAAGGTTTATTGATTACTGTGGTACTCTCAGGGAATCATTAATGTCTTTCTAGCACAGGTGCCTGTAACCTTTTGAGAACTGACTTCTGTTTAGATGAATTGTCATTTGTTTGATCTCTGAAGAGCCATGGGAGGATTAGATGTAACATGGACATTGCACTTTTTTGATAAACAGCTTTTCATTGAGCTGAACTGCATATTGTTGTGCTTTTAATTATTCAAAATGCACTTTAAAAATGCAAAGGCAAAAGGAGAATAAGAAAATCTGAAGCAGCTATTAATGACCTCAAAGCAAAACCAAAGCCAGGGCCTGTAAAGGAGAAGAAACAGTCTCTTGTTAAAAAGTTCTAGCAAAGAAAGCACAGTTAAACAAGCCCCATAAATTGTAAATTTTTATTTTTTTTCTCAGAGAGATAAAGGAAGTCACCAAGACAAGAAGTTTTTGGAAACTTGATACTGGCTGCTGAAACCTAATCTGATAAAGTATATTCAAAACATTTGCAAGACAATTTATTTGCCCAATGACGTAGATTACAAAAGTGATGCTATTTAGATTTTAGGATGCATTTTAAATCTTTGCAGCAGTTTATAGAAATTAAAACAGGTGATGTAGCACTTTATAAATAAAGCATTACTTAGCACTGACTTAAAAACTGTATAGCGGCCCACAAAGGCTGCAACATAATGATAAATGGTATAGAAGGGAGCCTTTTGAAAAGACTGCACATGGAAGTTCCATCTCTGATCAGGTGAACTTTTCTAGGCAAGTTTGCTGCAGGCTCATTTAGTGTCCTAATTATTAAGCTGTAGTGCATGAGACATTATTAGATGTCCTCCGTGAATGGTATCTAAAGCCACTTTATTTGGCCTTGTGTTTCCAAATTGTCTTTGCTTTTATTAACAAAGTTAAAAATGACTAAAGAGGAAACCAGGTTTTTTCCTTCACTAAGAAACTAGAGCAAATTTTTTATATTGATCTGCAAGAATAATGCATGTATGTGTCAGCAAAGCAAATAAAGATGTTTGCCCATTTGTCATCACAACTCCTTTCTGCAGTATTTAATAAATAATTTCTGCTTCAGAAATAGAGAAAGGGGTGTGAGGAGAAGTAAATTTATTAAGAATGAAGTTTATGTCATAAATATGAATTTATAAAAGTTTAAGAACAGTTTCATGTTAATTATGGTGAGAATGTACGTTACTGAAAGCTTTAGTATTATTTATCTCTACATTACATAAAAGTAACAAAGCCAAGTAATAGCTGGTGCTTTTTAGTTTTCTGAGCATAAAACATTTTAGAATTATTTGTACGTACAGTGGATATAAAGACTTCAGTTTTAAAAACAGGAAGTGTCTAACGAGTTCTTCTACAATAAAGGCAAAACTGTCTCTTGTTTTTAAGTCCACCATTATCGGAGGTTAAGTTCCTTCATGAAATCTGCACTAAAGAGCTCTTTACTGTAATTATCTTGAAAATATAGAAGATGAACGTATTAACACATCTGTAGCTTTGCAGCAGAGCATAAGAGCTTTGTTTTCGTCTCTGTCTTTTGATTTGAAATGCATAGAGTAAATCTAAGTAGTATTGTAAGAATAAACACTGTCACAAAATGTGTTTATCCCCTTGAGAAACAGCAATTAGGTTAGAAAGAGTCAACTGATTTTCTTAGTTTGCCAAAAGTTTTACATCTTTCTGTTACTAGCATAAATTGATCATTTGGAATATCCAAGAAGCCTGTGCAGCAAAGCATTTGACTTTTCCCATTTTCATTTTTGCAATTTAAAATTATAAAATCAACACTGCATTTTTTCTAGCTTTGTAGAAAGCTAAAAGTCATTTCATGTCCTGAACATTAGCCATGAACGGAAACGTTATCTAAAATTTACAGTAAATAATGTGTCAGGTTTTAAAATACACGAGTATTACTGTTTCATGTTGGAAGAATTTTTTCTATACATACGATGTCCATGCAACCTTTAGAAAAGAGAGTACTTCAGTTTTCTGAAGTGTAAAGAAACTATCTATACTTTTATCAGTTTTAGCCAAAAACCAGGTGTTTAACCAGATGCTGTTATCCCCTCACTACCCTCCCAGGGGAAGATAAAAAGGGGAATAAATGAGAAAGACTTTAAGGTTGGAAAAAACCCAAACTAGAATAGGTTTAATGAAGTAATAGTAATAATTATGATGGTAAATTACAAATAGTCATATAAATATGTAAATATGGAATCACAGAATCACCAAGGCTGGAAAAGGCTAAACAACCCCAGCTCCCTCAGCCTATCCCTATATCTAGTCCCTTCACCAGCCTTGTTGCTCTCCTCTGGACCCGCTCCAGCACCTCAATATCCTTCTTGAAGTGAGTGGCCTAGAACCGGACACAGTACTTGAGGTGAGGCCTCACCAGTGCTGAGTACAGGGGGAGAATTACATCCCTACTCCTGCTGGCCACACTATTCCTGATACAAGCCAGGATGCCATTGGCCTTCTGGCCACGTGGGCACACTGCTGGCTCATGTTCAACCAGCTGTCCACCAGTACTCCCAGGTCCCTCTCTGCTGGGCCGCTCTCCAGCCACTCTTCCCCCAGCCTGTAGCGCTGCCTGGGGTTATTGTGGCCAAAGTGCCGGACCCTGCACTTGGTCTTGTTGAATTTCATGCCATTGGCCTCAGCCCATCGACCCAGCCTGTCCAGGTCCCTCTGCAGTTTTTTCCTACCCTCCTGCAGATCGACACTCCCCCAAAACTTGGTGTCATCTGCAAACTTAATAAGGGTGGATTAAATCCCCACATCCAGGTCATCAATAAAGATGTTGAATAGGACTGGGCCCAGTACTGATCCCTGGGGGACACCACTGGTCACCAGACACCAAATGGATACAGCACCATTTACCACCATCACTCTCTGGGCCTGGTCATCCAACCAGTTTTTAACCCAGTGAAGGGTGCAGTCTTCTTCCCAACCAGAAAAGTCCCAAACTAGACTTGGCAGCAGATGGGGGTGCCTGAATCCACGGTCCCAGTAACAGTTCACAAAAGCCTTGGAGTGGCCAAGTCGGCTCTGCTCACGGAAGCAGGAGAAGGTCACCTGTCTCAATAAACAATGTTATTTCCAGTGAGAAAACAGGATTTGGGAGCAGTAGCAGCAGAGGGAACAATGACAAACAAGCAACCCCCAATCCAACCAGCCCACCAGCCAGAAAATGGTGCCCTTAGGAGCCATTTTGTACTGAGCCCCATGGGCGGGAGCCCCGTGATTGGTCCATTTGTGTCACCTGACCCAACCGCTCCTCCCCACAGGCACGGCTGCTCACCCCATGGTAACTGACACAGCAACCGGCTGGCCTGGGCGGTCTCAGGTAACCATGGCTGTAGGCAAATTTTTTCCTGGTTGTCTCAAACTAGGACAACTTTTATTCTATATTGCAAACCCTGGTTGAAATAGTCAGAATTAGAAGGTAAAACATATACAAAGCAATTATATATGGTTTGAATATATGGAGTATATATTTATGTATAACCACTCAAATCATAAACTCAGTTAAGCTGGGGCAGAGACAAAACTGACTTAATGCACATTATTCCTATGAGAGGCAGGGTGTTTTTCAGGGTTATAATCAGGCCACTTGTTTTTTTGCAATACTTCAAAACCAGACAGTTTTCAACCAGGAACAATATTGTGTCCTTGGGGTTAACTTTGCCTCAGCTGCCATTTTCCGATGTTAAATAAATAGTAATATTTTTCAAAAGATGATTGTGGAGACTTTCAGAAGTCTGGGCTGGACTGCAGCCCAAAACCATACTCAGTGTATCGCTTTCTTAGAAAATTTCTTGATAATCAAGAAAATCCGTTATCTTGTTCCTATTTTTATAGTGTCCAAATAATACAGTGGTATGACCAAAAGCATCCAACTTTAAAGGATCATTACAGGTTAAGGCACGTAAGTGTGAACAAGATCTGATCTCAGTTTGAGTCAGCTGTTGGGTGCTCAGCGCTTCTGAAAAAACAGTTAGTTTTAAAATAGCTGAGCATCCAGAACCTGGATCCAGTCACATGTTTGTGAAGACTGCTGCTGTAATTCAGCGTCTAAATAGTAATGAAGCTATGAATCAATTAAAAAAGACCAACAATGAGACCAAGCATAATGCCTACATGCAATTGGATCAAATTAAGATTGCTTAAGTGACCACAAAACTCAGGTTTCCTAATATTTCAGGACTGCATTCAACAGCTAAAATTGAATGGATTTGAACCTTACATTACATTAAATTTTAAACTCTT
The DNA here is from genome assembly GCA_020745705.1 of Hemiprocne comata. NCBI lineage: Eukaryota > Metazoa > Chordata > Aves > Apodiformes > Apodidae > Hemiprocne > Hemiprocne comata. The sequence continues at coordinate 126,251,800 of CM036587.1, forward strand.
ATAAGCAGATTAAATTTATTACTCATTTTATTTCCAATTGGCTTTTAAGAAAAATATCAAAGCAAATTCAATGCTATCTGTTGCAAATATGTAATTCAACAAGTTGGAGAATATTATACTTAATGTTTAACCAAATGGAGAAACTACACATCTCTATTATTGCTATGTTTATATTTTTAAAATAAGCTCAAAGTATGTTTTGTATTTATTGCTTTAAAAAATACCATTTTATATGAATCTTAGTGTAGTCCCAGGTTATTTTTTTGCAGTATACAATTAAAGGCATTTAATGTCTACTATAATTAAACACAAACTGTTTGGAGTTTTGAAGCTGAGAGCCAGGCTTGTTTCCTAAGTTGATCTAGAAGGGCAATTATCTTTTACAAACAAAAATGTTGGCAATTGCTGTAGTAAGTGGCTGTTGAGAAGGCATGTACAAGCACTATTGCCTTCTTTGGAACATTTTAAAGCGCTTTATATAGACCCAGTAGAGAATTGTTAGAAGGAAAAAAAACCAACAAACATTTCAGTTCTTAGCAGCCATCTCCCTTAATTGACTGGGTATTTCTGTCAAGCAGAGGTTTTTAGTGCGATGGGGCAATGAAGCTGAGGAGCTGTCAAACACTCTGTTTTGCAGCAAATGGGCTCCTGATGGATTTGCTGTGTGCTCCCTACTGGAGTGCGCCAGGTCTAGGTGACATCAGCTGAGACCCTCTGCCACCATGCAAACAGCACGGTGTCCCAGGGAGACTGATGGAAATGCCATCGATGCATAGTGCTCCTCAGGCATGAATTCAGATCTGGAAAGCTAATCCTCTGGATAATTGTCCTTTCCAACATACTTAAACACAAATTAATTTTATTTTATCATTAGTCCTCACAAATAAGGTTGCCTTGACCTCAGAACTTTGTTTCCACTCTAGGCAGATACCGGTATTTCTCTGAACTTGCTTACTGCTGGTAAATTTTAATATCCCAGTCATATTGCTGTCTGTCTTCTGATATGTCTGCATCTTTTATTCAGGAGGCCTGTTTGATACTGCTAACTTGTGGTACCTTAACTATGGGCTTTTATTGTAATGATGCTCAGAAGAACCATAACCTTGCAGCATTTTACAGGAACCCAATATCATATGTTGAAGTGATTTAACTGCAAAGCTCAAGTTTTTTCATATGATTTTGTCTTTCTTTGTATTTAAAAATGTATAGATAGTACAATAGTTTACGAATGATATATCTTACAAATAAGTAGCAAACCCACATCATCTCCTATATGGGATGCTATTCAGTGAAGATTAACACATTATAACTACTCTGGGCTTGACGTTAATATGTTTTATACATAGAAACTCTTGTTTTCCTATTCTGTCTTTTTTTTGTTTTCTATGTGGTGTTCTCAGTAAAGTGTCTCACAGTGAAGTATTTCAGTCTCTTAACTCAGCCTTATGAGCTTCATAATCTCCTATCATCCATGTCCTTTCTGCCTTGAAGGGGAAGCAGCTTCATTTCTAAGCAGACCCTTCAACCATTTTATTCTCATAAAAAAATTATTGGTATTGCTTTCAAAGTTAAACTGTTTAGGTACAAGTCTCCATAAGTTTTCAGTGCTGAAACGGAGGGGAGTCCCCTTTCAGGGCAGCATTTATTTTATTATCCATGCTGGTCCCTTCCCAGTTGTCAGGTTTCTTGGTACGATGTAAAGGTCTTCCTTTATATGAACCCCCAATGGTCAAACATTTGTGTGGGTTTTTTTGTTTGTTTGGTTTTGGTTTTGGTTGGTTGGTTGGTTGGGTGGGTGGGTTTTTCCCCCCCCACAAGTTATACACAGAAAACTATCTCCCTAGGTTTTAAAATGTAGCAGTTAAAATAACTCACCAAAGTCCAAATGAAAAGCATCCATGAACACTGGCACGCCAGAGCTAACCATTCTGCAAGGGGATCTAAGTGGACTGGTTGCTTTCTTGGAAGGAGGAACTCACACCAGCTGTGTAAAATCCTGCTATCTTTCTTGGTGGTAAGAAAAGTCTTCCAAAGCTACCTGTAAGACCTTGTCTTCTGTCTCACAAGGGGATGAGTTAGACTTCCACCATGGTCCAGATTTTATGTCCCTCAAAGAAAACCACTTCCTTGTAGGATGCTAGCAGATGCTGACTGTATCCTTATCATGGACATAAAGTTTATACACCTGAAAAATAACTTTTTATTTTCCCTTTGCCATGTGTCCTTGTACTTTTCTATGAAATATTTAAATTAATGGGGTTTTTTTAATTATTTGCCTTCAGTGGGAATTATTAAAATGTTATACTTTAGGAGTCCTTTTTTTTTTTTTTTTTTTTTTTTTGTGGAATAGCATTAAAATAATTTAGGAGGAAGTATTTGCCAGTAATACTATTTGCCTAATCTACAAGATTTAGGATATGAAGAATTGTTGTGTGGCATATGAAAGACATATGGTAACAGGCAATTCTTTCTTTGGATGAGGTGCTACTGAAACATTTGCCAGTAGGCTGGTAGAAGGGAGAGACCAGCAGTCATCAGCACATACACAGACAGCAAATCTTTTAGGCTTCTTAATTCAGGCTTGGGAAGAATGGATGGAACTTGGTGTTGTGAAAGCCTGAGAGATTAACTATAAACATATGCAAAGCAGTGCACACTGGAAATAATAATTTGAGATGCCTTGGATCAAAATTCTTTGTGCCCACACAATTAGATAGTTCTAACAACCTGGCTTGTCCTTTTTTTTCTTTTTAGTCTGTCACTTTGCTTTCTAGAATTAGTACTGTCATGGTACTTATCAGTAATTACTAAGGGTACTAGTATCCTTGTGGTTTCTTACTAGTGAGGTAGCTTCTCTAATGCCAGCTTCTCTCAAAGGAGATGCTTTGTTGGCAGGATTGTTTCGGAGGTCAAATAGGAGGCATGGCCCTTCAGGAAACATTTTGGAGCCTGCAGTTCTTGCACACTGAGTGTGCATTCGGCAGCAGCGGCCAAAGGCAAAGAGACATGCTGAGCCAGCTACTGGAAACTTAGAAGCAATTGTCAACGGGACCCATTATCTTAACATTAGTAGCTCAGTTATAATAGGTAAGTTACTGCTTTACTGAAATAGACAGGATGGCTGCAGTTCAGCACTGTTTGGCTGAATTAGCAGTGAAATTTAATAGTGAGCTGCTACAGAAAAGGAGCAAAGGGTCAAAGAAAGCATCAGTGGATGAAGGCTGGAAGCAATGTTTACCCAGGGAGATGTAATCAGGGCTCAGGTGGTCGAGAACAGGGATGGCCAGGTTTAATTAGACCTTGGAGACAAGAGAAACATGTGGCAAGCTACTTACTGTTCATTTTTGGATAAACAGAAAATACAAAATGACCAGCACTATACTTAAGGTTTTAATTAAGGGTTACCATTTTTCATGCTGCAGTTTACTCAGTCACTAATTGGCACAGCCATGTGTTTTGATCTAATCAAGATTTGTTTACCTAGCTGGTATTAAAGTTTCTGTTTTTCACTTTAGACAACAATAAATCAAAACCATGGGAAAAAATACAAGATGTGGACCTGTTGGAGTGGGTCCAAAGGAGGGAGACAAAAATCAGAGAGCCGGGACATCTCTGCTGTGAAGAAGGGCTGAGAGGGCTGGTGTTGTTCAGCCTGGAGAAGAGAAGGCCCCAGCAAGATCTTGTGCCCTTTCAGTAGTTAAAGGGAGTTTGTAAGAAAGATAAGGACAGGCTTTTTAGTAGGGCTTGTTGCAACAGGACAAGGGGTAATAGTTTTGAACTAAAAGAGGATAGATTGAGAGTAGGTATCAGGAAGGAATTTCTTACAGTGAGCGTGGTGAAACACTGGAACAGGTTGCCCAGAGACATGTTAGATGCCCCTTCCCTGGAAGTGTTCAAGGTCAAGTGGGACAGGTCTCTGACCAACCTGATCTAGTTGAAGGGGTCCCTGCTCATTGCAGGGGAGTTGGACTAGATGATCTTTAAAGGTCCCTTCCAACCCAAACCATTCTATGAGTCTATGATAAAAAAATCATTTAGTTTACCTTCATCAGTCAGTTTTGAACTACTGGAGGGGCTGATGGGCTGATGATCTGAAGCACTCCTTAGTTAAAATTCTGCATACAAAATGGAGTTCTTTCCTCCCCCTCACTACTCTGTTGTCAAGTGAATCCCAGGAAAAATTAGAAACAAACCAAAACCAAATCCAAAAGAAGCTAAGATTATGGTGATGGCTTTCTCTTTGATATGCCTGTTGAAAACTAACCAGATGTATTCTGACTCCATAACCAGCTCCTATCAGATAGAAAGTTTTCCTATGTAGGGCTTTTCTTTCTGAAGATCCAGAGGCAGTGTATTTAGAACTGAAATCTCATGTACTATCCCACATAGGCACTGATTCAGTATCATGCCAGCTAAAAGCATTTTTTGTCACAGTAGGTTACCTCTACTTAGCTCAGCATGCTCTAGCAAAGAAAAAGCTCATCATTCCTGTGTGAGTTTATTAATGGGAAAATGATAATTACTGAAATGTGGAATAATCTATTACAGTTTTACAATATATTTTATATTAGAAATTCTGGTCTTCCTTTCTCATGAGGCAATATTTAAACGTCTGTTCTACTATTGTACCTTTAATATTGTATCATGTAGTAACTAAAGCATGAGCTTGTATGGGCTAAATGATATTCATGTTAAGAGAACCATAGCTAGACAAACAACAAAAGTGTGCTCAGGTATGCTGTCTGCACTAAATGAAGCAGAAATTTACTACTGTGAGCTGTGCAATGTGAGTTCCAGTACTGTCTCATTTGATTGCAGCTGATCTTTAGGCATGTCCACTGGGTGCAAAGAAATATAGACATCTTTTGTTTGTAAGTTGCAAAAAAGGGAACGCGATTCTTTTTAGCGTATCCTGGGGGAACTGGCACCCTGTTGCTACAGAAAGGAAGGAAGCACAATGTGCCCTCTGTGTCAAAAGTGGTGTGTTTGGTTTTCTATGGAGTAGGTAACCCAAGGAGGGATGGCAGCACTCTAAGACACAGTTCTTAGTAAGCTCTCCCTGTTTGCTGTTTCTTTGTGAGACTGTACTCAGATTTAATGTGGTACTAAAGTTAGGGATGATGAGCCATTTTCTGTTTGCAGAGTCTGTTTTAGTCAGAATTCCTGTACTGAAGGAGAAAAAAATTAGTTGTTAAAATGTCCTTTTTTAATACTTTGACAAAATTTAAAGTGAACTAATAGCAGAATAGTGTTTGTGAGCCTCAGGCTCAAAAGTCAGCTTGTCTTGTGCTGTCTGCTGCTGATAAGCCATGGTTATCTCTCTTGTGTGTCTCGAATGAACACACACAGACCACATGTACAGCATTTCATAAACTATGCCTCTGGGCTTTCATTTAGTAATAAGACTATACAACAAAGGTATATGCAGTAATTCTGAATAACTTTTACACTTTCCTACTCAAAGTCTCCAACTGAAGGCTTTCTTAATGACTTAGTCTGCCAATGGCATCTTAAAACTTTTGTTTCTATTTTTTTCCTTGGGAGAAAGTCCTGAGAGGCTCCTTTCCATCCATCCATCCATCCGTCCATCCATCTGTCCATCCATCCATCCAGTCCATCAGATCTTCACTCTCCACTGAGAACTGTTGCGTTCATCAGCTAGTTAACATTGTAGTAACCTGTTCTTACTCTTAGTTCTCAACCTTCCAAGCACTGAAGAACGTTAGGCACAGTTCTGTCTCTCTCAAATGCCTAGAAGGCTCGTAAGTCACTCACAGCAGGAATAACTACTGCAAATGTGCTCTTGATTCCAATAGTGGCAACAATTGTGTGGAAAACCAGAGAGAGATGGTAGTTTCTGAAGTACAGTCATTCTAAAAAGCAGAAAAATAAATGATACGATTTTGCCATAGTTCCACAGTGAGGCTATTTTTGTATTCACCTTTATCATCCTATCAGATGACATCTGTGTAAGAAGGTGTGGCAAAGTCTGTGAGAGCAGGAAAGACATAGGATTTTGCTAGGTTGAGGGTTAGAAGAAAGATTGTTTAAGAGTTTAAAGCACACTGGGTGTACAGAGCTATGGTTCTGTCTGCTATTTGCTGCTTATGCTGTCACTGTGTTTACTAGGTACACTTTCACTGTGGCATATTTAAAAAAAAAATAACAGAAAAAATAATTTTGTACTCCAGCACTGCTATTTCCCTGAAATGTATGTGCCATTGTACTTCAGGATTATGTTAAATCTGCTGGAATTTCTTCGCTGTTGGTTGAAGTTCTTTTTCTTTCTCTACAAATGTACCTATTATCAAACACAGAGGTTAAGAAAACAGGCAAATTTTCTGATAAAAAGTTTGTCTGCTTCTAAAAGTGAGGAAAAATGCTGTGGAATAATTGAGACAGTATTCTTTTTAAAGTTTATTTAAAATTTCCATTCTTTTAAAGTTTGCTTTCTTTTCACAAGGAGTAGGAGCTTTTAGAAACTAAGAAAATTAGTAAAATTTCTTTTAAATGAGGACACAGGGGTCGATTGAACTTGAACTGGAGCATCATCCATTTACAGTTTATGCTTACCTCATTATATATTTATTGCCTTTGCTTGCCAAAGTCTGATGTTTTGGAACTCAGCATTGTCCATATGGATGCCTGTGTTATTGAAGAGGTTTTGTTTGTGCATCTGATTTCTGTCTCGCAGTTTCAGTTCTAGCCATGTGTCCTGCAATGTGTGCCAGGTGAGTGACACAAGCACTCATGGCATGACCATAGCATTTCACTGCCACCTTCTGTGCTTGCCCTGTTGGACAGAAGACAGCTACCTGCGGGGGTTTGAAAGCTTCCATTCAGTATGTGTCTGTGTACAAGCACAAATGGAGGAGAAGGATTTAGTACTTTGCTTCTAGATATGAGTTTTCTGTGATTTCCTGGTCCTGGAGTAGTGATATTCAACAGGGAAGCATTAGATGAGCTGACTTTAAAAGAAGCTTTTCATGTGTATATGAACAAGGCCAGAGATTATGGCAGTATTTATGGGCTTGATTCAGAGGGACAACATACTCGATGTATATCAGGACATGAAGCTATAAAGTAACAGGTTGATGGATATGCCAAACTGCTTTTGTTCTTCCTGCGTGTTTGTTCTGTGTTGCAGTCTTACTTGTGATGGTTGTTCCCACTCTGGTGCCATGTAGTGCTTCACTCTTTAAAAGAGAACATTGCCATCTGTCAATCTTGTGCTGCATTTAATTTCTCAGAGTTATTAAAAAATCTTTGTTACACTCATGTGTTCTCTGCTTCTGGGTGCTCACCCGGCTGTTGTTTGAGGCCCATGGCTTGTAAGATGGCTGAATCTGATAAATATTCAGAAACTGGCCTTATGTCTGGACTATGGGATACTGCACTTCACTGTGGTCTGGAGCTCTGAGGTTGGCTGCTGTATGACCAAAGATAACAGTGAGAAGTCAGTTCCTTTTATAGAGGATGCAAATGGCCCTCCCAGAGCTCTGTGCACATTGAAATGCTGCAATACAATTTCACCTTGGAAGGGGTCTTATGACAGTATAAACCATATATACTCTATCATGCACACAGCACAAGAGGCACTGGATAGGTGTCTACCCTCAAAATATTTCTCATTTGGTTTCCTGACAGCCTGTTTGGGTCTGCTCAGTGTCTTTTAAAGACCATGCTTCCCGCCCTAGATTTTGGCTGCAGTCAGAGCCTGTTTTTCTATAGCAGTCTCACCCTTTCTTCTTGAACTTTTCCCTCCTCCAGTCTTCAGTAAGTTAAGAGTCACCAGAAAAGCAATAGCCCTCGGCTGGTGGTCTTGGTTGTGCTACTAGGACAAAGTTGTGGTACAAGGACAGGATCAATCAACTGCTGATGGGTCTTTCAGGGACAGATGAAGGGAAAGACACAAGTACTATACAGGAAACCCCTTGAGCAAGGTTGTAGACCAGAAATCAGGGCTTCAAGGAGATTAATTTCTACGTAGTCATAATTTTGATGTATTTTCAGGATGCCACAGGCTAAAGCTTCATAATAAAAGTGAATTAGTATTTGTTGGAAAAATGTATTCAAATACTATTTTCTAGTAGTTGATTTAACTTTTCCTTTGAAAGCAGGTGTAGTCGTTGGCAACTAATTTTGTGACAATTAAAATGAAATGTATAAAACTGCTGAGTTATCTCTGTCTCAGCACAATAAAAATAGACATACTTGCTAGTGTGAGTAGATCTTTTCCCTTCTAATTTGCTAAGGTTATCACAAGAGTCTTGAAATATAGCCTGTTTGTGCAGGTCTAATTTCCAGCCAACTCAAACCTTGCTTCATGTTTTTTTAATGTTTTGTACAAAAAATAAATTATCTATTTGGAGGGTACTCACTGTATTTCAGAGTATCCAATGAGCCTTTTGTTACAGGGATCATGCTATTTAATTGCAGATGAAATTGCTTTAAAACTGTGACTCTTTTTCAGGATTTGTTGGACAGTGACGGGTCCCTAACTGAGTAAAACCCAATGGACAGCTGCAGGTGACTGACCTTACACTCTCAGGTGTTACTGATTCTAATTTGGGTGGGAACTAAACAGATGCAATGCTGTTTTGCTGTACCACATATTTTATATACACAGTGAAGGCATGTGATTAAAAATCTGCAATGTTTTCACTGACTTGTGGCTGTGCTGAACACTTCATTATTTCTTTCCCCATCTTGCCTTTCCCACGTTTTACTTTTATAGATACATCTTGTACATTGTCTTAATGAACTTCTTGGAGCAGGTGCTATCTCATTGCTTATTATTTTGGAAATGGCTTCTTGGGGGAACCCCTGTTTTCTAAGTGCTTCTTCATTAAAATAAATAACTTTATGCCTTTTAATGATAATATCCTCTGTTTACAAGAAAGATGAAAAATAGTGTCTGAAAAGAATGTTGATACTGTAATTTTAATTGGGGTCTGATTGGAATATTTGTTTAAAAAAATAATAAAGCATAAACTTTATGTCTTGTTTTCAAGCTTGAATTCTACTTCAGATTATGTGGGTATAATCTGCATATATACATTATGCTTCTTCAGGCTTGGATATTCAAAGACAGAATAAATAAAAATTGATACAAAAGCATATAATGTAGGCTGTGGGTTTGGGCAGGTTATTTTTTCTGTGTTATCCAAGGGCTACTCTTTTAAAGAATATGGAAATTATCCTACAATTTAAAAAAAAAAAAAAATTCTGCATAGGAAATGTAGATCATGGTAATTAGCCTAAATAGTGTGAGTTTAGTAGGAACTAATGAAAGATGGGGTGGCAGCTTCTTTTTGAGTGTGGAATTTTGATCTAGAGGAAGGAGACGAGTCCAGTGCCTTGAAATGTGGTTTTGGAGTCAGTTTTGGCATTTGTAGTGATGACCTTGCACAAGAACTAACAGTTGTGAAATTTGTTGATGGATGAAGCCAGGAGGCATTGTCAAATCAAAGGCAGGGTGACTGAATGGAGAGAAATTGAATGAAATTCAACAGTGCAAAATGCAGGACCTTGTATTTTGGGACTGGTATTGGGATTTACTGCTCATAATGTAAAGCTACTTTGTTGCAAGTAGCTGAGGAAGAGAAAGACATTATTGTATCATTTGCTAAATACCTCTATAAGCAGTTAGGAAAAAGTGCACAGGAACACTGAAAGGTATCAAATGCTGTTTTAATAAATGCACATACTGTTTGAAAACAAAAGTGAGTACAGAAACTTCTGTTGAATGCCTCATGTCTTTAATATAATGTATATACTTTTACAAGCAGAACTTTGATTAAACTAGCATGTAGTGCGTGACGAAATATTGGCACTTATAATTAATTCTTTTTTTATTCTTGCTTAATGCAGTGTTTCTAAATACAGAATTATCAGGTGATAATATTAAAATTTTTTTTTTTTTCCTTTCATATACTTGCACGCTGGAAAATGCGCATACAACTTTATGGCTGCTTTGGAGAAGACTGCAAATTGTAATTGAGAGACATCCAGCTTCAGTGAAAGTTACACAAAAAATAAAAAAAAGCACCAAGCTTTGGAATAGTAGATGGAATGTGATAGGATGCCCTGTTGCCTGGAGCTTAGTGTCTATGTTTCTGTATTGACTGAAATACTTTAATTTTGCATTCTGTCTCAGTTACAATTGCGCTTCCAATACTGCAATATATAAGCAAATATTCTAATTATATGATCTTTTTTAAAGGTAATTATTTAATGATACACGTTTGTGTTATTACTTGGAACTTTTAGCTTATTTTGGAATTCCATTAAAGAAAACCCAAGATAATTTATATCATGTGGTGGCATTCATACAGAGTATCACAAAATTATTCAGAAGGAAGTGACTTCTAAACAACAGAGACAAAACAAGTCTTTAAGGTGTGATTTAAGGAGATAAATTGTCTTTGTGTCTGAGAAGGGAAGAGAGGATTGAATTACAGACAGAGGTAGAGAAAGCAAAAGCATGACCTTTCCAACTGGGTAGGAATGCAGGGACACCAAGAGTGGTAAGTGGAGCTCAACAAGAAGAGGGAATGGATGAGTGTGAGATCAGGGCAGTCAGAGGGGAAGGTCATCAAGAAGTTATATGTTACAGGGATGTTTTTGAAAACAATATAACGTATTTTTCCTTTCGGTTCAAGGGTAGATAGGTTAGAAATGGGAGATACATCTTGTCTCACAGAGTAAGATACATATTTGGCTAAGGTGTTTCTGGTGTTTTTAAAGCTGAAGGTAGAGAGGTAGGAAGAAAATACAAAAAGAATGGTGGTAAGCTAGGATGTGTTAAAGAAGGCAGTCCTACAAGCCACTGCTTCCTCCTATGTTTAGTCCCTAAAGAAAGTCTTTGGCTATTGCATGTAGTTTTCTTTTTCAAATTTCAGAGAGCAAAAGATATCATAGAATCATAAAATGCCAGTTTGGAAGGGAACTCAAGGATCATCTGGTCCAACCTTTCAAGGCAGAACATGGTTTAGATGAGATGGTCCAGCACCTTGTCAAGCCGAGTCTTAAAAGTGTCCCATGTTGGGGAATCCACCACTTCCCTAGGGAGATTATTCCAATGTCCAATTGTTCTCAAAGTGAAACATTTTCTTTAGATGTCCATTTGGGATCTCCCCAGGAATAACTCGCACCCATTACCCCTAGTCTTTTCTATGTGACTCCTTGTAAAAGAAGAATCTCCATCTTCTTGGTAGTCACCCCTTTAAGTATTCGAACATGGCAATAAAGTGTCCCCTAAGCCTTCATTTCTCCAGGCTGAACGAACCCAGTTCTCTCAGCCTTTCCTCATACTGCAGGCTGCCTAGTCCTTTGATCATCTTTGTGACCTTTCTCTGGACCTTCTCCAGCCTGCCCACAGCTTTTATGCATAGCAGGAACCAGAACTGAACACACTATTCCAAGTGTGGCCTGACAAGTGCTGAGTGGGATGATGACTTCTTTATCGCTGCTGGTGATGCCCTTGTTGATGCAGCCCAGGATCCTGTTGGCTTTCTTTGCCGCTACAGCACACTGGTCATTCATGTTGAGCCTGTTATCCACCAAGACCCCGAGGTCCCTTTCCATAGGGCTGCTATCCAGCCAGGTGGATCCCAGCCTGAACTGTGCTCCGGGTTTATGTTCTTCCAGGTGGAAGACCTTACATTCATCCCCGTTGAATTTCATAAGGTTCTTGTTAGCCCACTCTTCCAGCCTGTCCAGGTCTTCCTGGAGGGTGGCTCTCCCTTCTGGAATGTCTTCTTCCCCACTCAATGTGGTGTCATCTGCAAACTTAATCAGGGTGAAATTGATCCCAACATCCATATAACACAGCTCTGCTATTTAGCCATATGTTGCAAAATACCTCTCACCCTATTTTTGGTTAAAAGTAAATATAGCATGGGAAATATTCAAGCACAAATTATTTATCTGTTGTTTCTGGTAAGACATCCTGTGATAATTCACTGTAAAATAATAATTGAAATAGCACTCAGAGCTATTGAAGGAATTCAATCTGATGGACTTCGTGAGTTGTTGTTCTCTGGTTCAATCCACTAGATCCAGGTTGCTGCACTCTCATGCTCCTTGGTGCCAGCAGTAAAGAGACTGAGCATGTGTTCCCAAAGCATGTGCACAGTGAGCCACCAGCAAAGTACCACAGACAGGAGCACATTGCTGGATCTGGCACCTCATGTGCAGGTGTATGCTTACACAGTATGAACGATTCAAATGTGATGACCCTGTTGTTCTCCTCTGTCTCATCAGACTCCAAGCAGGCTAGTATATCTCATGTTCACGCATCCATACATAAAGACACACACACCGAGATGTCTCCAGACCTGTGGTTCCTGACAATAGTGCTCTCTCAGGCTCTCCAGGCCATGCTTTTTCTGTAGCTGGCTCCGAGACCTTTTACCTTATTCGTTGACTAGTCCAGCATGAAGTTTGCTAACATCTCACACACACAGTCACATATAGAACAGAAAGCAAATTTAAGTATAGTTACAAAGAAAACAGTTAGGTGTCAAGTTTAATAAGACAAGGTAGACTGGTGTCCAGGGGCTGGGCTTGGCCAGACAACTGTACTGACCAGCAACCTGCTTACATTTGGCTGGGCCCTTTTAAATCTCTTTTTCTCCATTTTTCCATGCTTGTTCTTTCCACCCACCCACTTTTATCTCTCTCAGTGTCTGCCCTTGCGTCCTTCCCAAATAAAAAACCTGTCCCTAATTATTTTTCTCCTGATAATCCCAGTTTCACTACATGCATACTCAAATTTGATATTACTGACACCATTACCTAGAGGTCTTCTCAGCCTTACATGGTATCACTGATATGGCTACCTGTGTGCTCTTGGCCTTGCAAAACTCTTCTCCTTGGAGATCTCCAGTAGTGCTCTCTGCTTCTCAGTGAAGTCTGGCCATTTCTCACATAGCTTCTCCTTAACTAACCATGCAATCCAACCATCTTTCATGGCAGTATCTGTAACTTCTGTTAGTTTCTCACTCTGGTATTTGCTACTGTCCAGCAATTTCTTGCGTAATCTCCATGGTTCCTCATGATCACTTCACTTTGCTAAACATCTGGTCAAGGATTGGTCATCTACCTGCATACCATAACAAGAACTTCAACTGAAAGTAAATTTACAGCAGATTCAGGTGTGACAAGGTTCTATAGTCTTCTTATATCAGGTAAATAGTGAGGGTGAAGGAACACCTTCCTTACATCCCCCCAAGGGCATTGCAGCTCTAGACTGCCTGTTCGGTTTGAATTTTGTGTGTATCTGGGAACAACTCCTATAGATTTATTTGTAGATATAGATGCATTCTCATTTTCACTGCTGATTTGAAGGGAAATCCTTATGAGAATCTGGTGGCTGGTATAATGTTATCTCTAATGGACAACATATAACATTTTTTTTCTTATCAGCAATAAAACATTATATTTCAATGCTGTGTAAAAAAAACAGCTATACTTCTGAAAAGTTCACTGTTCAGTATGTTGTGGTATGCTTTGGAAATGAAGTTTTTTTATCATTATCAAAGGGTTATTTTGGCATTATACACTTAAAGAGTGCAGTTGTACATTTGTTCACTTTAAATAGTGAGCAGCACAATCTGTAGAATCTTTCAAGTTATCTGCACAATGGACATCTTGGTGTTGTCAGCTCCAAGCAATTTGCAGCTCTCTCAAAACTTAATAAAGCAGAATCCTTTACTTATATCTTACTTTCTAACAGTTTTTCTTCACACATTCTTGTCATGAAGAACGTGGCACACAAACATGTCCTTTGTGCTGTCATGGGGTGGAATTTGTAATTTGCCTTGGAAATTTACACTGTTTTGCTTTTAATGCACTGAAAATAGCAATCAAGCATATGTGGAAGAGAAACTATATGTCAAAGGATTCTGCCCTTGATCCAGCTTACTAGCAATTCAAGTTCTGTGTCACTACTCAGAGAAGCTTATACAACTTTTACTGTCTAAGAAGATCTCTTCAATTAGATTCACTACATTGTTGGAGAGTGTGGGCTATTCCATCAGAAAATATTGAGGTACCTTTTGTATGACCAAGTGCTACAATTAATGGTAAAATATCTACTGCATGTATTTATTTTTAAAGCCAGAATACCTCAACCCTTCAGCAGGAACATAAGCAAGTATCCTGAGGTCTACCAATGCCTGTATAGGATGATGATGAGAAATTTTCTTTGTAAAATAAGTCATTAGTCAACTTTTTCTTTCTCAGCACAAAGTTTCAGATTTTGTGAGTGATAGAGTACTTCCCTCTGGATAAGTCACTTTATTGAAGTCAAACTGAAGTTTTATAAATACAGATTATTTTTTATTTAATACTGAGCTTTACATGCCTTGTGAAAAGTTCAGAAAAAAATTTCTTGTTCAGCTGTATTGTTGTTGAAACACAAATGAAGCAACTGTTATTGTAGTGGCTTTATTCTTAATTGTGTTGTATGACAAGCATTTCTTTACCCTTAGGTAGTACTTAGTATGTGCCCAAGGGTGTGTATATCAGAAATTTCATGAGAATTCTTATTAATTATTAATAGCTCAAGGGTAAAAATCAGATCTCACCAGTGGGAATCTCATAGATAGGAAAAGTTGTATGCACTAAAATAGGAGATGCTTTCTGCATATATTCCTTCAAATAAAAAAACCCAACAGCTGCTAACAGACTTTATACAGGGGTATCTGAAATACAGTCTTTTTGTACAGCTGTCTTTGTCAGAAGCTTTGGCCACTGTGTGTTTGACTACGTTATGAGGAAGTACAAAATCATTCAGTAGCTACAGACCTATTAAAAACCTAAGTTTCTAGGTCTTAGCTTTTTAAGATAGTGCAGAAAAGCGCATCATGATGGAAATTGAATTTTATATGCTGTTTCTGAAAGAAGAATTGAGGAAGGTCCACTTCATGTGATTTATGAAAAAAAACTTGTGATGCATTGTTGGCCCTCAGTGATGCAAGGGTATGCATATCCTAAGATAAATGTAAATATCTGGAAGAATTCAGCAACAAAGACTAACTTGTCTTTTAGAAAGGACACCCAATGCCTGGTGTTAGACTATGAAACTTTGTGAACATTCTCTTTATGCTAAATAAGGCTCTTTGTTGTATAATTGCACATTTCTTTGTTTCATTCATTGTTGTCTCTTTGCTCATGTTCTCAGCTGCATTTCTAGCATGACTCTCATATGGACTGGATAGCAACCTGTGCTTTAGCTGGTATTTATAAGCAGGAGATTTGCTTTATGAGTCGTCAATTGATTTTTCCATTATTCATTTTCACCCTTCTTTAAGAAGAACGGAAGGGTGGAACAACATGTTAAAGTGCAGGCACGATGCTTCAAGAGAGGAGAGTAACTGATCACTGTGGATCATTAAATGGAGAGTATATTCTAGTCAGATATCAGAGGTCAAGGAAATTGCAGTCACAATACCGAGTTAATTTACATGAATGCTGGTAGCTGCTGCTTTGCTCCTTTCAGTAGTTTTTCCTGAAGACAGAAGACAGTTTTCAGAAGGGCTCATGGAAGAAGTGGAGCGAAAGCAGGATTCATATCTGGTGTCATGGAACTAGGCAAACCATACCTTGAAGAAATGGGAATCAAGTTTGGCTCTAAGACTAGGCCACTTGGTGCATCTGGTTGCATTTTGAAAATCATTAGGTGTTTCGTGTGCTAACTTTTTTGAGAAAGGCTACACAGGCAGTATGTGCTTACAGCAGTAGAGATGAGAAGATGCACCTGCTGGTGTGCTTGCATTGGATAACAGCAGTGGAGCCATCTACATGTGCCTGCCCTTTCCATGCCATTTCCACATTGAAATTTCTCTTCCTACATTGGGCAGCATAAAGCGAAACACTCAGAAAGCACTTCTTAATGGACGTAGTAACTGTGTGAATGTCAGAGAGGGGGCACTTTATTTCCCTCTGCCTCAACAAAAGAAAAATCCAGGGAAGCAGTTCTCCTCAGTTGTGTGTCATTCCTTTCTTTTGTGCCAAATTTGCAGATGCTCCATTTCTTTTGTTTAAAACCTGTGGAAGGTCACCTGTTTTGCACAATTTTGGTAACCCCAAATAGTAAATTCAGATCACAAATCCTCAAAGCAGTTAATAAAATCATTGCAACACACTTCCCACTGAATCTACTTCCCTACTTATTTTAACATTGTTCACTCACTGAACAGATGTGTGGGAAAAAGATCTTCTTGAAATAATTGCCTAGTTCATAGATTGTGGTTCTAACTGAGAAAAATACTTAGGCATAATGGAGATGCCAGGCCACTTCTCTTACCATTTTCCTAATGTGGATTTCCCAAGGGAAAGAGTTAAGCATAAAAGCTGATGTCCCTGAGAATACGTATTATTACTATTGGCATTATTTTTATTTTTTGTAGTGATATTTAGGAGCTTGGATAAATCAGGTTCCTACTTTGCTAAGCATTTTGTAGACAAATAGTGAAGAGATTGGCTCTTCCTTTACAGGCTTTACATCATAAATAATAAGATGAGGAGTCCAGCAAATTGATGAGCAGCTCAGGTCTCTTGGGGAAAAAAACAACAAAAAACAACACATTAAAATTGTTGTGATGCTTTGCCTAGATTATTTTTGCTAATTTTGAAATCTGCAAGTTTTCAGTTGTTGCAAATCTTTTGGGAAAAAATAGGTCAGTTGCTTCCTCTAAATTTAGTGCAGAATATAAAAAGTGTGGCTTGAGAGGGGCTGAAGGTATGTAGAAAAGTTTTTCATGGCCTTAGTAATTCACTTCACTGAAAATGAAGGCAGCATGATCAGAAAAAGGAATGTGAGCTGTTCATGGCCAAGCCTCTGCATCGTCTGGGGCAGGCAGCAGAGCAGCTTCTGTAGTGTGGTCATATTCCCAGTCTGTGAGAGGTGCAGGTGAGTGAGAGATACAAAAAAGGGGGGAAACAGGCAAAGCTTTGGCTTTATAGTTGTCACTGTAGGACATAAGAAACCCCTAGTACAATGATCTTGAGAACACATAGTTGTTGTCCCACTGTGAGAGACATAACCTCAACACTTTGCATTACCTGTAGAAGGAAGGCACCGCTGCCCATTCTGGTGTTCCTCTCCAATCCAAGCCTAAGGACTTGGTACTTGGGCACTCTTGTTCACTTCCAGTTTCTTAGCATTCTTGTTTCTGTTCTTGCTGTACTGTCTTTCAGAAATAAAGTAGAAATAAATGGACTGGGTTCTCAGCATGTCCATGTGCCTGTTTAATATCAGCCTTTACTGGGGTATGTGGTTTGATTTTTGAGTAAGAGCATCTTTTACAAAAGCAGTCTTTGCAGTCAAGAGCTCTGTGCTCTGTTCTGAGGGAGCCAGCTGGATGTTTTATTTTACTTTCATTAAACTTGTCTAAGGTTTGATTTTGCCCTCATCTAAAGAACAGCAGGTAATTCTTACTGTGTCAGGGAAGTCTGTAAGAAGGCTCAAAATCTGAGACTAGGCAGCCATGTGGCAGAGCAGGTTTAAAGCCATGGTGCAGCGCCTGTTTGCTTGGCAGTGGAAGCTTTGAAGATGAACAATGTGACAAGTGATGGTACCCCACTGGTGAAGGTGTCATGCTATGCTTTTACTGGCTGTACCAGCAAAGGAGCTCCAGTGACTGGCTGGAGGTGCATTGGCTGGTGGTTTTGTGTTGAGTTTTTCTACAGACACCCTAACTGAAGATAATTCTTTTAACAAGCTTAGCTATTCTGTAAACAAATTGGACTAAACCACAGAAAATATTTCATTTGGAAATACTTATTTGTAGGCAAGTGAGTTGTGAAAATATGAATCTCTTGGTAAGCTCTTCTTGCTGTATCAACATTGATGGTACACAAGACGATTTCTTGATGTGCTCTGTTCTTTCATGGGAATCAGAAAATCACAGAATCACAGAATGGTAGAGGTTGGAAGGGACCTCTGAAGATCATCAAGTCCAACCCCCCTGCCAGAGCAGGACCACCACAGAATCTAGTCACTCAGAAACACATCCACGACAGGTCTTGAAAGTCTCCAGAGAAGGAGACTCCACAACCTGTCTGGGGAGCCTGTTCCAGTGCTCTGTAACCCTTACAGTAAATAAGTTCTTCCTCATGTTGAGGTGGAATTTCCTGTGTTCTAGATTGCATCCATTGCCCCTTGTCCTATCACAGGGCACAACTGAAAAGAGACTGGCCCTTCCTTTTTGAAACACACCCTTCAGCTATTTATGTACATTAATAAGATCCCCTCTCAGTCTTCTCTTCTCTGGACTAAACAACCCCAGGCCTTTCAGCCTTTCCTCCTAAGACAGGTGTTCCAGTCCCTTAATCATCCTCGTAGCCCTCTGTTGGACCCTCTCAAGTAAATCCCTGTCCCTCTTGAACTGGTGAGCCCAGAACTGGATGCAATACTCTAGGTGAGGTCTCACTAGGGCAGAGTAGAGGGAGAGGAGAACCTCCCTCCATCTGCTGGACACACTCTTCTTAATGCACCCCAGGATACCATTGGCCTTCTTGGCCGCAGGGGTACATTGCTGTCCCATAGAAACACTGATCCCAGGAAACCCTCAGTTTGTCCTTAAAGCACAGCACCAATGATCTTGTTATGAGTTTGCATCTGACATAGGAGCAACTTTGTCTGTGTTGCAAATGTTTTCTTCCTCTGGCTAAGTAAATTCTGGCAGTAACTAATTTGAAATTTAACAGGAGACTTGTAGCAGCATACAATAAATTAACTATTAATTCAGAGGATCATTTTTTGAATGTTAAAATTTCAAAACAATTAACTTAATGATTTATCATATTGGTTCCATCCTCCACACATTAACTGCTCATTACATCTTTGTATTTTCTATTGATCCATCTATTATGCTGGTTTATTCCATTCTCCAGCTTACCAATTGCACCCATGAGCCTGAATTTATTGGAACAGTTAAATGACATTTAATGCAGTGTAGCTGGGAAACAGAGCCAGTAGACAAACCTATTATTATACTAATGGAGTTTTTTGAATTACATCTCACTAAGTTCAACATTATCTTCCATGGTATTCTCAAACCCAATGACAGGTGGGATAGTTTAATATCTTCTGGGCTGTGTACAGTTCTGGTGTGTTTGCTTCATGGACCCATAGTCTCAGACATTATTTTCCTTTATTTCTAAAGAATCTTAAATGTTTAGAAGAGTCATAAACAAAAGAAACATGCAGCAAAATTATTTTGGACTGTGGAGGTAGTTTTCCTTGGAGACATCTGAGGAAGCAGCAGTGCACAGCCCCTATTTCTGAATAAATCAGAATAAAATTAGTTGGAAAAATCCTTCTAGAAGCATAAACCAATACTAGTATAAATGAGGACAAATCACCTAATTTCTGTGGAATTATGTAGTTAAAAACCAAATTCTGTCTGTTACATCATTTTAGAGAGGTAAGAAAAATCCCACCCTAGAGGGACCTTCTCATGTCTTTGCTGAGAAGCAAGAACAAATGCTTTAATGTCTCAACAGAGTAAATGGAAACATTTTATCTCAGATATTCCTAACTTAAATTTTTGATTTGGCTTGGATTTACTATAATTTTTAAGAAAGTTAAAAAACCCCAGTCAACCAAATTTTTCCAATTCAGGTCATTCCTCTTCTTCTTATGAAATTCAGCTGGCAGTCAAGAACTCTTTGCCTTCTACATGGTGCAGGGCAATATTTGTACCTTGGCACTCGTTCTCCTGTAGGTAGACAAATGCAGAATGACCCACCTTGGTTTGTCCAGTGAATAAGCAAGCTAAAGCTTCCCATCAGCCAGAGATGAGAACTAGTTCCTCTGCAGTTTAGTAATTCCTTCCATGTTTTTTGGGCACATGAGCATTGAAACACTTTGTTATGTTTGGCTTTTTAGCTATAGGAAGAGAGGGTGGCCCACCTAATTCTTGATACCATCAGAAGATAACAAATCTCTTTGGGAATATGAGGAGATATACTTGTGAATATAGTATTAGCAGTATTAACTTGGCTCTTGCTAGACTGATGGAGATAGCCACACAATTACTCTGCTGCTGAGGCCCAACATACTATGCAGTTAGTAAAATTCATTTCAGAGGTGACAAAATGTCTCTTGAGTGTGAGCTATCCACACAATCCTGACACTCTTCCTTTGTAACAGAGCTTTTAATTCTCTCATGCTCTGCATTCATGGAAGCAGTTTGAACCCCTCTGTCTTGCATAGGGGGAGGCTCCTGGCTCCTTGCTGGTGCTGGAGAGGGAAGGCTGCTGGACAAAGGAACTCTCAGAACTTTGTATTTTCACAATCTGATGGCACAGAGTTTACTTAGCTCCTCTTTCATTGATGAACTGGATGAAAAAGGGGTTATCATGACAGCCGCAGCCTACGTGGCACTGCCTGCCTGCATCCTTTGTCACAGAGCCTGAAAAGAGTATATTATTGGAGTCAACAGTTGTCTTGGGTTGTCAGACCTACAGCAGCCTGTCTGGAGAAAGTTGAGGCTGGAAAGTCACCTCCTTCCTGTCTCCCCAGCTTTATTCATGAGGAGTGTTCTGCAAAGGTGTCAGGGGAAGCCACAAGCAATGTTAGAAAATGGATGGGAGACCTTGCTTCAGATTCAGCAATGATCTGAATGAGATGACAGAGCTTGATCTGTGCTTTTCTGAAAATCAAATCAACATACCCTATGAATCATGTGTCATTGTGAAAGAGAATACACCTGTCCAAGAGTATTTAGTATTGTAAAAAATCTCGTTATTTTTACTTCTGGAATTGTATCCTTTCCTGTCGCACATTTTACTGAAATCTCCTTACACAGATTACACACATCTGCTCTCCCAGTAATAATTCCTGTGAAGGCATTTGGCAAGCCCTTTAATGTCTGAGGTCTTCACATGAGCTCTCTGAGCCATATACTCCTATGGGACTATAGAAATGACCAAAGAAGATTTACATTCTTTACAAATACAGAGAAAGTCAGTCCTGGAGTAAGCAGGTACTAATAATGTAATTACCTTTCCCACAGTCACCTATGCTAATCTAAATGTATAAAGCTACTATTTTTTTTTATTATTTTTCCTCTAAAGGGGCCTAAATATCATCTATGTGGATGCATTTTGGATTTGCACTCCAGATTGATTCACTGTTACTTTTTAGTCAAAATACCAACAAATGAGGTTGTAAGAGAACATATCTTTTCTCTGGTTGTTAGGAAAAGTGTTGCTTAATGTTAGGAGTGTTTAGATGTGGTTCTCTCTGAATCATTCTGATTTTTATGTAAGTAAGAAAATCCCTCTGGAATTTGCACAGAATTTCAATGCAATCCGGTACTGGAGGACATCCAAGATCAGAAGATACATCTAGTAAAGACATTAAATAGCTATCTCAGCCTAGTAAAATGATAGAACTGATTTTAAAAGGATGAAGATCCTCTTTGTGGCTTTTTGTTTTTCATTTTGAATTCCTGCAGCTCTTGGTCTCTGATATATTTTCCAACTTTAATTTCTATATCGTTAATGCCACTGGGGACTATTGGTGAGTCAAGAAAATCAGAATGGCTTATCTGTGACATTCAAGGTGACTTTTTTAAAACAGACTGACAAAATGTTTAGCAATCACTGTAAATCTATGTTGGCTGAGTTAGAAAACAGTTTTCAATACCACGAACTTGGCAGGAGTTTGACCCAAATTATTTCAGTGCAACCTTGGTGATAGGAATCAAAAATATATTAATCTAGGAAAGGGCTGAATTATTTGTTATGGACAGTTTTATGTAGATTATTTCTTTTTAGTGAACAGTTCACCAGCAACCTAGAGCACAGCTTATCTATTATATTTACTTCCCATAAAAGTAAATATAATATAAATATAAAAATATAGACCTCTTATATAAATATAAAAGTATAGACTTCTGCCTTTCATGACAGTACTTTCATTCCATATGCTGTAGAGCACCTGATGGTTTCCCTTGCCAGTTTTTTTTTAAAAAAAGAAATCATCAGTGCTCCATTTCCTTAGAGCAATAACTTAAGAAGAGACCTGGGGTTTTGATGATCTTTTTTTGCAGAAGATACCATTAATCCTGCTATTTGTGGGTGTCATTTTAGGTATGCTGAGGAGACTCAGTTTTTCATTACTCCATTCTCATTGATTTTTGGTGACATCAGCTAATATTCAAGATGCTTAGCATGAGGAGATGCTTGTACTTTTGGGACCAAGCTATTCCCATAGCCCTAGATTAAAATGCCTCTTTGGCCATGAGGGAGAATGAGATACATGCCACTTACTGATTGTTGGGTGGGTGCTATAGTCTGCATTCTTCTTTCACATGAGCACAAAGTATTTATGTTTGTATTTCCATATATAGTGCCATTTGTGAATGGTGAGTATGGTCATTTCTCTTTGTCTCTGTTGTTTGATTAACTGTCTGAGCACCAGGGCTTTTCTCAGGATTTTTCAGGTAACTCTTGTTACCTGAAAAGTCTGATGAGCACATCTGATGAATTCATTAATAAACTGTATGGTGCTTCCATTTACTTAGCTGTCTCTCCCCCGAAACTCTGAGTGTGGACAGAGAATCTGCTGGAGTGTTCAGTAGGGTGATATTTATATGTCCACCCATGAAGTTGACTAAATTTCCATCCTTTCACTGCCACCATTACCCACTCACGCCACACGTGAACCATTTCAGAAGCAGCAAATAGAATTCACACTGCAAAAAGACTTTTTCTGCTATAAACAGCAGAACAGCTTTTTGCAGTTCACCTTATTTTCCTTTCTACTCTCATGCTGAAGTGGTATTTAAATGTTTTACTTGAAAAAACTAGTGATTTTGTCAACTCTTTCTACCTTTTTATCACCATCAGTTTCAAACACAGATGGGCCAGTCAGTTTAGGGTAGACATGGTTTACTTCAATTCCAAATACAAGAAAAGCCATGTGACTAATTTTCAGTCTTTATTCTGCAGGGATACCCTCCTAAAGCCAAGGGCAGCTTAGAGGGTATTCTAAAATAATAGATGTCTTTGTGTAGGCTTCATTAGTTGATTTGTGAGAGAGGGATATTCTGTTCCAGCCTTATGGCCAGTACAAAACTCACCTAATTTGTCAAAAAAAGGAACTTTTTTGTTTTGTTTTGTTTTAATCACTCATTCACATCTGAAAATAATAATAGGAATATTTTTATAAGGATTTACCTGAGGAATAACTACTTAAGATCAAGGCAGGTTAAGTTGCCAAGTAACTAGGGAAAAAAAAACTGGAAGGTGCAGGGGCAGTTGAACGTGAATCTCTCATGTAGATGAGAAGAATTCTCATTTTCTTCTTTTATTTACATTTTAATTTTATATTTCTTGAAACAAATGCTTGGATTTTGAAGAAACTGTTCTGTAAGGTAGATGTAGATACATCCTCGTTCCAAAACTGTTGTCTTTTTTTCTGGCGAAATAAGCATTTCTTTTATTAACTGCTGTTCTTCAGGTCTGGGCTTGTTCATCTGGTTTCACATCTTCTGTCTGGTACCTTTTTTGTGATGCTAGCTTGTGCAAAATCCATGTGCATGACATCATTGCATACCAGTTGCAAAACAGCCATTGTTTTAGCTTGTCTTATGCTGCAGTCGCTGTCTTTTGTTCCAGCTGTAGAGAGTGAACGGGATGCCAAAACAGGTGAACAGTTATCCCATCAAATGAGGTGAGCTTTTTCATACTTTTGCCATGGCCCTTGTCTATAAGAAAGTGAAGGGTTTTGATGAGAATTGTGAAAATGCTGGGGACAGTAGTGGAACCACCCTCACAGGTGGCAGTGTCCCTGCTGTGGTCCCTACACAGCGCTGCTGTTGCTGCCTTGCAAAGCACTGAAAGCCACTGGGTCTATCACTGCTGAGCCGTGCTACTTGTATTAAAGCCCATCTGAAATAGAGCATTCAGTGCTTAGTCCACACTGCTCAACAGGACTTCAAAAAAGACGGTGATGCTCACTACTGCAAAGGCACAACAGGAGAGGGGTTATCAGAATCTGATCCAAATTCCAAAGAAGATACATGAAAAACTACCAAAATAATAATAGAAGCTCCATAATTTGTGTTTGGTTTCCTGAGTTTTGCTGTTACCATCAATGCCAAGACAGATTATATTTACGTTGGAAAATTAGATATTTGGGTGGCTGCAACAGAAGAGAAAGGCATGAAGCAGCTATAGCAAAACTGAGTGGATGCACAATTTGTAGAATAGCCATTCCTGATTAGTCTAAATGGAACTTTGTAATGCAAAATAACTTTTAAGGTTAGGCAAACCATAATACATACTCTAATGTTAATATCACTCTGAACTTTTTGAAGTTCAGAAAGCATATTGCTGGAACTAATTAGTATGCTGTTGTTGGTTTTTTTCATACTCCACAGACCTGAAGTTAGTAGCTTGATAATTAGAATGTGTTTCATATTTAGACAAAAACTGGAGATTATTAGAAATGCTGAGGCTCTGTGCAGGTCAAGTGTGCATCATTATTTGAGCTATTTGATGCATTTTAATGGTAGCTAATGAGGTGCAAAGTGCTTTGTAAGCTGGACACAGGTTCCTTGCCATTACATATTAATTCTATAGGCACAAATAGATTTACATTTTTCTACTTCAGTTAAAAGAAACTGAAACCCTTCGTATGATGCTACATTAAGTAATCAACTACTGCTGACAGCAGCATCTCCTCATGACTAGGTACGTTAGGCTTTTCAGGAAAGAGTTGTCGTTTTATATTTTGTGCTGCGATGAAAAAGGTGATTTTTAACAATGCTGTGCTTTGCAGAAAGCCCATTTTCTAAATTTTCGTTGGCCTAGGTTGCGCTGCCTTTATCTTCTTCTGCCTTCTTTATGTTCCATCTTCATCTTCTGCCGAAAGGTATTCTGCTCTGCCTGAGGTGTGTGTCAAGAAGAGCTTTGATACAATCTTCTGTCAAATACAAGCTCTAGGATTGACATGCTCTGCAGGAACAGTAGCAATAAAGTTACAGAAATTTAAAAATATAGCAACAAAAATTTCTGAACAACTTCTGTGCTGTCTGTTCTAGACTTGATTTTTTGAAGTTTTAGACGCTCATCCCCTGCAAATCAAACCTTTTCAGTATCTCAGTGAAATGAAAACAGTAAGAATAACCTGGCATTTTGGAAAATATGAATAAAATATTTTTTTACCAGCACCTCCAACTACTCCACCTGCCAACTGATTTAGTAGATTTTCCCTTAGTTATAAGCATGTTTCTGGTCCTTAGAACTTTCATGTTTTTCTGAAGGCTTATGTTTCAAGTCACTATGGGAATGGGAAAGGGCAACAAATTCTCGTTTGTTGCAGTGGTGGTTTTGCCCTTTTTGAGAAGGAATGAAAACCAACGCTGACCTGTTCTGAAAACACAAGCTTGTTGAGGAGATTGACACCTCCAGCCCTAGGAGTATCATGATACAGAGGAAAAGAAGAATTGTTTCCAATGTCAAATCATACAGTGTCTAGGAAGCAAGTCCCTTTTGGGTAAGTTTTAATTTAAATTGATGCACTGGAGCCTCCACTCACTAGGGAAATAGGTCATGCATAGACCGTGAACAGAATACATTCCTTCTAGGGCCTTTTTGGTGCATGTAATGAGGAGAAGCTCTTACAAGCTAGTGACAAGTACGAGACAAAGGCAATGAAAATATTCTGGTTTGCATATCTTTTACAATTGTAGAGGATCATTAACAAAGAAGTGTTCTTTTGACCTAGACTATGAGACTTGTGTGATTTGTGTATTCAGGGTCAAGTTTCTAGATTGTGTTTTTATCCTCCTACAGGTGTGTATTGGTTGCATCGTGTTTTAAGGATGCTGAGAAGATTAACAGTTAACTTACTTAACCAAATGTATTTAACTGTGAGTGCAGTAAAAAAAAAAAAATCACTTTTGTCATTGAGAGCTTCATGCAAGAAACAAGTTATTCCCCTCTTTCTCTGCATAGGGTAAATGAGAACATAGGGTCTGAGAATAACCATGAAAATAGAAACTAGTGGAGTTTAAATAGTGTTTTCTACTCATTTAAATGATGACATTCTTTGCACTAGGACATTATGACTAGGGCTGTAAATGCATCGTGGTTGAATAGAGAAAGGGTTTGTAATGGGGAAACAGTTGACAGATAGGTCTTGGGGGGAGGTCAGTTAATTGCAGCTAATACATACCCTTCTGTCACCAAGCTCAGAGCAAGTTATCAGTGGGATTGTGGTGGTCAGTAACTGCTATGGTAGTGGGGAGAAATGACTGGGTATCCAAAAATGTTGATGGTGGAACAGGATGTGGGATCTATTTGATTGTCCATAGCTGGGAGAAAGCAGAAAACTCCACACACTGGAAAAGAGGGAGCAGAAAAGTCTCACCATCAGGAAATTAAAGTTAGTATCATTTGAGAGGCTGGTATGTTACGTAAAACAAACAAGGAATGCTAGGTCAATGCTATACAAGCACAGATTCCAGATTTCAGTTCTGCTGTCATACACCTATCAGAACAACTTCTATTAAAGACAAGAAAAATTTGAAAGAGGATTTACAAGTAGATTTCTTTTTCTCTTAAAATGGAAGACATCTGTTGTTTTTGTTGGGTTTTTTTTAATGAAAAAATACTTACAAGCTTTCACTTTTATCCCTCTGATTGCATCAGCAGTGAAGGGGAAGATCACAAAGCTGTTCTGGATGTTGTAACTTTTTTCTTTCTTCTCATTTCCCCCCTTCATGTTTTTCTGATGTTTCTTAGTTTTTAAAATTTCATTTATTCATATATTTATTTATTTGCCTATATGTTGGATTAATGAATGAAAAAAAAGAGTATTTTAGTGCTATTAGTACTATTGTTTACAGAGTTTTTAATTGTCATGAGTTATCTACACGTTTAAACCTCCACATTTACAAAAAAAGAATAAATCTCATTCAGCTTTTTTGTCTCTGTAGCTTATGTCAATCCTTCCACAGTATTATAGTGTCCTCAGTGATTTACACAATTCTATCAAAAATCTATCTATCGTGAAATGTGTAGTTATGTTGGTACAGCAATAAAAGTCAGATCAGGTCTTGAAAAGATGTTAGTGCTTCTTTCTAAAGCAAAGACAGAAAGTTGTCCTACACAGTTCATTAGACCTTCTGGAGGAGAATAGTGAGTGACAGAAAAGTAATAGTTTCCAAATTGTAGCTCTGGGAATATTCAGAGCCACCAACAAGAATGCAAACATCTGGGAGTTGAATTTATGCTATGCAATTTCCAGTCATTAATATGCTTTAGTGTACGCGAGTAGGACATATAAGGACAAATATTCTTGTTATTATGGTGTTTATAGGGGAATATTATATATAAAGGCCTGAGCTCATGTTTTTTTTTGAAAATACACACAAAAAGTTCCAAGTCTCTGAAGTTTCACAGGGGCCTTAAGGTTTAATGAACCACGGAAGGAGTCACTGTGCAGCACAGGAATACAACTGTACCAGTTTCTTCTCCACCACTCCTGATTCTTTACCACTCTCATGCACAAACTAAAGATGATCCCTCTGTCTAAATAGAAAGAATTCGTTGAATCTGTCATCCCTGGTATATTCAGTCTTGTGTTTAACCAGGTTCTTCTATCTTGCTGTTTTTCAACCCCACTGAAGCATCAGAAGCCATTCAGTGATGTACATAATAACAAAGTGAAATTGATGCCTGCTGGATTGGTGTCTCACCTTCATTCTTCTCAGTCTGGCAGTTTATTGTGCTGCTTTTCTCATTCATCCACATATATTCCTTCTATATTTCTCATGTATGCACACCCTTCTTACCCAAAACCATATGACAAGTATCTATACTGAATATGCAAATGAGTTAATAATTTCAGTGTATGCTACATCTTGTTCCCCTAAAGTGAGGGCATTAAAACAAATTAGAACATGACTTAATGTGGTGTAAAATGATTACCATATGAGCAGTCAATTAACAAGATAAAACTTTCAGTAATGCCTTGAAGGTGAAATGTGAGAGCTTTTAGTAAAAATGAAAATTAGAAACAAATTCCTTCCTGGTCCTCAAATCATTATCAGAGTCTACAGACAAACAACCATGACAAGTACATTTTGCTACAGATGTCTGAAAGATCTCTTCTTTCATTAATGCTTTATCAAGGCCTAATTGGGTGCCCATTCTGATAAAGGAGAGTGAACTCAGAGGAGTGCACCATCACTGGGTGAAAAACTTACCTCTCATTTTTGGGCACTAGAAATTACCTCCTTTTCCTTATCATGTGCTAAGGACAAAGACATTTCTGACTCCAGAATGAGGCTGAGGGCTCCAAACACAGAGGTGGAGGCAGCGCAGGCCATAAGGTACCAGTGCTCTGAACTGGGACAGTCAGCCTCTTAGCTGCAGTGTCTGTGGTGGGGAGAGAAGGGCAAGCGCTGACCAGCACTCATTGCAGAGTGTCTCTGAGGTGCCAGAGCTCTGGCAATCCACATGGCTAGTCTGAAGTCATGCCACCAGCAGTACCTGCCTTATTTATGCATTGGTGGATTTATTTTAAATACAACTCATACCATAATTCCAAAGAAAAAAGGATGTCTGGGAGCTTGAATTAGATCTAATCTGACCAATCTGGCAGTTTATGTCTAAACAACATATACAACATTCCAAGCATGCACATGGAATACACTGATATGATTGTAACTATCTTTCGGATAGGTATAAAGTCTGTTTTCTTAAATACCAAGGCAGCTGAATACCTTCTAAATGAGACCTTAAAATTTACCATCTTATATTCTTAACTCTTTGTGTGAGCACTTGTTACCTTTGAAAGAGGGAAGTGACCCATTGCTGGAGTGCATTAACAAAAATGGTCCAAGGTGCAGACTCAGGCCCTGCGCATGGTGTCTGGTTGTCCCTTGCCACAGCTGGACATCTGTGGCTCTGCCTGATTTAGGAGAGTATTCACCATAAGTCCACTTAAGAAAAGACTAGAAAGAGGATTAATTATTTTATCTTGTCCCCTGGGGTATTTATTGTGATCTCAGTAGAAACTTCCTGAGCCAGTAGTGGGGTTTTTTTCAATAGCCTTGAAGATTTATTTTCCCAAAGAGTGAGAGTTTTTAATGCTGTTATGATGTCCTAGCCACAAAATCCCCTGCATACAGAAGCCATGGAATTTCCATTATTCAGTTCCTTTTTCTAAGTCCGATAGGTTTTTCTAAATCACAGCATGTTTCTTTAAATGCATTTGAGGGTCTGTAAAGAAAAGAGCTTTGTTCTGTGGTGCTTTGTTCTTGTATATGTATGAAGTCCTTTGTTATGATATATGTTCTTTATACCAGCGTGCACGTAAGTTTTTATTCAAACTTCTGTGTTGTTCTAGTGCTCAGTGAAGATTTTGTTCTTTATGAATAAATTCAAGTCATAAAGATAGCCTGCCTGATTAAGACAGCACTGAACTTAAAAACAGTAACTTCTTTCCTTGTACAGTATAATTTTAGCAAATATTTACTGTGTAATGGGTGCGCAGAAAAATGAATCAGCCAAAACCTCTGCTAATATCTTGTCCATTCAGCATCAGTCTTTATTGCAAGCACACTTCCATAATATGCTGGAAGTTTACAGAGAGATTAAGAAACAGTCTCTGTTTGAGGAAGCTTAAAAACTAAATAGATCACGTACAAATGATGAGACATAGAGCACAACAAATTGAAAGTAAATCAACAGTAAATTTTAATTTGTGTCTTACTGGACTTAAAAATGAGAGGCACTTACTGACGCAGTTTATGTCCAAGCTTCAATGAAGGGAAAAAGCTAAGGTATAGTAGCAAATGTGCATGCATGTTTAAAGGAGTAACTGTACAGAGAGTCTGTTACAAAACTGATAGATTTCTTTCTCTAACGATAATTTTTTTTATAATATCTGGCATGTTGCCTTTCCTTTGTAAATGAGCTTGCAAATTAAAAATGTATTACGTAGACTGACAAGGAAAGTGTTTCCTGATCATAAGCCTTGCAGCCAATAATGTGTGGTTGCTATACTTCTTCAAACCTGTATAGGAAATCAACAGAACCTGCCTGACTAGGAGAAATGTTTGGACTAGAGGGCACTAGCTGTGCATATGTATTTATTTAATATCTGGTACTTTTTAACATCTCTCCCACTGTGGCATCAGGCGGTAGAGGTGCATGCTTGTAAACCTATTTGCAGATATTAATGTATGTGGCTTGTGGCATGCACTATTTGATGTAGTATGCTTCCCTTTGCAGATGTCTTTGTCTGAAGGATTTGATTGAATGACTTGTCATATCACCAAACTCAAAGTCAATTTGTTATACTGATATTCCTGTAAAATACATGAGGACTGAGCCAAGAGCTCAGACCGTCCTGTCTAATAAATCAAATTGAATTGCATTCAGGAAGTGCTGTAGCTTGGACTTCCTTCCACTCTGACTTTAGTTAAACTATGAAAGCAGGGTTATACAAAATCCCACCACAAACCACATAGCTTGTGGTATGAGAAAGTGGGAAGGAAAGAGACAGAGGAAGAAGAGGATTGGTTTGATAGTTTTCAGCTGTGCAGCCTTTGGTCCTATATATCTGTGCACAGTGTATATGGCTGAAATCTTAAGAGAACTGCTCTGTGAACAGTAGGAATAATTAAAATGTCACCCATACAGAATTATGAATGGAAACAGCAGTGCCTATTGAAATACACTTAATTATTGCCAGGCACCTGGCAGTTTAATTCCTTTTCATTGTAAAAACCGTAATGACTGAAATGACTATAAGTAGAAGCAGCAGGTAACTGTACCATGTTAGCTTATATGAAAAAGATCAAACCATATCCGGTGAGGACATCACTAAATGGATTTTATATGCTATTGCATTATCAAGATGTACTGTGAGGGACTGGAGTACAGAACAATACCATAAGTTGTGTAATTCCTCTTTTTTTGCATCCAAATAAGAATCCAATTGATAAAATGTGCCCATCAGCAATGTCCTGAGCCATGGGTTATTTTAAAGTTTTATGACCCAAGAGGAAGCCTGTGAGTCTTGGCCCAGAAGTGGGAAGAGACAATTCACAAAGCATCTGAGGAGCATTAAGCTGCTTTCTGTGTCTGCAGTTGACTTTTCTGATCCTTACTTTCTGACATTGGATTCTGAAATACAACTTGGCAAAGAAGACCTAGGCCTGTGTAACCCAGAATTAATGTTTTGCATTCCACAGTGTGTGGACCTGCTTTAGAACTGAAGTACAGTGCAGAAGGGCTTCAGCTTACTCAGCGTTCTCTGTACTATAGGTAATTTTGATGACAGGTTTGTAAGATCAACCAGTACTTGAATAGAAGAATGTATTTCAGGCTTCTGCTGTTGATCACTTTATGTCCTTAAGTCTAAAATTATTATTTATCAATAGGACGAATTATGCTCATGATGCATGAAGACTTTGCTACCTTAGTCATTGTTTAGGCCAGGGTCACTCTCTGCCTGAAAGAATCCACCTTCACTTGAACCTAATCCAAAAGACCTTAATACAGTTTGTATGCAGCTTTTCTTCAATTTTTGTTACTTCAGGGTAAGTAATTGGAGGTGCTTAGGAATTTCACGATGTCACTATTTTGGAATGAAAAGAACATTGCATTGCAGAAATTATGGTTTTCCAGCAAACGCAAGGTGCAGTTTCTCTTGCAAATGAGAGGGTGATTTGACTGTACACAAATAGTTAATTAGGTGATAAGGTGCTCACTTGGGATGTGGAAGATCCTGTTGAAGCTCTGACTGGAATTAGTCAGAATGGAGTGTTGTACTTTGGTCTTCTCCATTTGGGTATCCCCCTGACCCCAATTTCATTGATATTTTTGGAGTCTTTCTCTTTTCCTTAAATAGATGCAATTTGGTCAGATTTTAATGGGGTAAGACTTTGCATTTAACTCCATCTTTTCATCAGTTTCCCCAGACATACGTATCATGCCCTGCTGCTCTCTTGAACTATTATTCATACTCTTCCAGTCTCCTTCTGTTGTGGTCTTAATCCTGTTTATATGCCACTGAAGAACCTGTACATGTCACAGGCCTTCCTTTTGTTTTCATTTCTGAATGGCTTTAAAAAGAACACTGTTTTCTAAAGTAAGAACAATAAAGTGGAATTAATCTTAAATATGTTGGAAGTATCTTATCGGAGTGAGAGAAAAACAAAGATGTTCTTAGAGGGTGTTGATAAAATGTAGACAGTTAGCTAATGTAAGCTGGCAAAATCCTTTTCCTTTAAATGGAGCTAAGCCCGTTTATGCCAGCTGATCTTCTGGTGTAAAGATGTTTTTTCCCATTCTCCTGATCGTAAAAGGAATCAGAATAATCAAGCCTGAATTTTTCATGCTGCATATGTGGATTGGCACAGTTTTTCTCAGTGCATATGTGCTTTCCCTGCACTCCTTACTTCTCAGTGCTGATTGCAGAAAAATAGTCTTTACAAGAGAAAATACAGTTTTGACCTTCTACATCCATTTAATTTTTGCCGTCTCCAATGGGATTTCCTGCAGGGCTGCCAGGTGTGAGTCAGATTTTCTTTCATCATCAAGAATAAAGTAAACATCGTTACGTCAATATCAGATCATTGAACAGCTACCAGGTAGAAGGCACACTGAGCTTTTACTGCCTTGTGTCATTGCACTCTAGTGATCCAAAAGTCAAATGATTTGTTTTGCTATAAAGCCACTCAGTGTCCCCTCTTTGCTTTTCAGCTCCAGTGGATGAAATCATGGGCCACATTTAAAGCTTGTCTCTATTGAGCAGGTCATTGTCCCCAGGCAGCCGTTGTTTGTAAAACTGCACTGCAATAAATGGGAGCTCAGCTTTAAGGCTGCAGCCAAAGGATGCGGTGTGAGGGGGAGGCCTGCGCTGCTGCCTGGCTAGGGAGGCTGGCAGGACTGTGCAGGGGAATCACCCTGGTCCCTTGCGCCTGCCAAGGCAGCCGAAATGAAGAAGGGCACTTCCTGAACATTCTCCTCTAGAAGGGAAAGGCTTCAGAAAACGTTTGCACAGCAGAACAGCTGTTGATGGGGCAGGAGCGCAGTGAGGTGTGGGAGAGGGGCCCAGAAGAGCAGAGTCACTGCAGTGGATCACTTGAACCGTGTGAAAGTTGTGGGGGCAGCAAAACTTTTGATTAACCCTTCCCTGTGGAATTGCTTTTCAGTGAATTATAAGGCAGGTGCCTGAACACAGCTTATGCCTCATTTTCATTTTGTTCTGGTAGCTTAGCATCTGGAGGAGATCAGAGAAAAATGTAGCTCCTTAGACCACCGGTTTTCATTGGCATCCCTCACCTACAGGGAATGATGTAGTGCACTCATCCAGCCTCTGATCCCTGCATAAACCTTTGCCGTTTCTCTTCTCTTTTCTACTGTATCTTTCTGATTTCTGCTGGGGATAAACAGGTGGTGCTTTTAAGGACTGTCAGGTAACTACTGAAATACCATGAATGAAGAGGCTTTGTTGGTGATCGTTCCATTACTTGCAATGGGCTTTGGAAAGCTATGTGCTATTTCTGTCACACTTATTTGTCCTTTCTTCACTCTTTTAACTGGGGCTCCTTATGACATTTCTATGCTTTCTTCACTCTTCCTGGT
The DNA here is from genome assembly GCA_020745705.1 of Hemiprocne comata. Taxonomy (NCBI): domain Eukaryota; kingdom Metazoa; phylum Chordata; class Aves; order Apodiformes; family Apodidae; genus Hemiprocne; species Hemiprocne comata. Next base: position 126,285,436 of record CM036587.1, read on the forward strand.
TTCTTTAGTACTTGAAAGAATTTGATCCTCCTTTTCCTCCCCCTCCTGATCCACAGCCTCCTCTGATGGAGCCCTGTGACCAAGAAAGTGTTTTAGAAAGAATAAAGGGACTTATTTGCCCTTTTTACAATTAGTTTTTTCCCTCTTAACTTTTTTCCTCATTTGTGGGATTATAATGAATTCTTTTTCACTATAGTTTTTCTTTCCCTTTACTCACTGGAGTTATTTGTCTGAAAACAGAATTTAGAAAAGCAGATACTGGTAATTGCTGCAAGAGTCAGATAGTTGCCTGTGTCTTACTCTGCCACATGATAGATTTGGCTTGGGAAATCCTGAGTTGGGGTTGGAGATGGCCTGTCATCAAGAGCATATTACAACAGGATTAGATGCTTCTATTACTTCTGCATCTCCTCTAGATGTTGTGTGCAATGCTACAGAACTAGGGGAAAAGGAAACTTTTGTAGTAGAAACATTTATTTAATCCTGGCTTTTAGGGTTTGAAAAATGAATATATTCTACTTTCTTTTAGCTTGTTTGAACTGGAGCTAATCCTTAATTAATCCTTAATCTGCCCAGCTACTTGGCTTGTTTTAAAGAGACCTGTAAGGTATCTATATATTGAAGATTGTTTCCCTTGTTCTTGATGCTTGCCTTTTATTTAGGTTATAGAAGGCCTCTTATTTACTGTCTTGTTTATTTTTACTCTGAAATGCTAGAAGGGTGTAGAGTTTGTTCTCCCTGCTTCTAGAAGATGTTGAGAGAAGATTTTTTTCCCTTTTTGATCTTTTAAATAACATTTTCTCTTCAGTCCATGTAGTTTAGCATGAATCCTTCACTCTTAACTATTTCCATTCAATATGAATTTAATCTTCTTTCCCCCTTTTTTCACCATGAGGGTAGTAAGGCACTGGAATAGGTTGCCCAGGGAGGTTGTGGAAGCGCCCTTCCTGGAGGTGTTTAAGGCCAGGTTGGATGAGGCTTTGTGCAGCCTGGTCTAGTGTGAGGTGTCCCTGCTCATAGCAGGGAGGTTGGAACCTGATGATCCTTAAGGTGCCTTCCAACCTTAACCTTCCTGTGATTTTATGATTCTGTGATTCTATGAATCTCTTTAAGGCAAATATCATCCCTTAAAATCACCTCTAATACAGTTTTATATACAAAGTGAGAGCTTTCTGAAGGACTGACTCAAATTAATTAGCTTTAGCTGTGTTGCACTGCTCTGATCTCACTGAGCTGACAGCTGAAGTGAAAGGTACACTTAGACTCCACAGTGCTGTTACATTATTCTGCACCTCTGGAGGAGTCTTGGGGGTCAAAACCAAATAATATCTCTGCTGTCAAAGGAAAAAATAGGCAGAACTTGCTGCTTTCTGAAAGTTGCTAGTATGATTTTGCACTTTGACCCATTAAATGAGGATTATTGGCAAGCTGTAAAGGGATACAGGCTTAGATAGATTCCGTTGCAGATTTAACATTATTGCTGCCTTTATGCAGTTAGTAAGAAAAGTTCTGGGAATTAGGACACTGTTGCGGCCAGAGTCTTGCTAAGTGGCTTCTAAAAGATGCATCTATGAGTAACTGAATAGCTCCTGCCTGCCCATGGTAGTTTAATTGGTGTGTGCTGCCTTCAGAGCTGGCCTAGTGCTGGCTATATGGCAAGAAATTTCACCTGAGAGTAACAAATGTAGTTGGTGCACCTGCTAATATCAAGTTGCAGGTTAAAATGCTTTCTCAGCCAGGGTGAGCAGTTATTGGAAGTTCGTAGAAGAATGAGGGGACAACCTGTGTGATGTTGTGGTGTTGTGGGTTTTAGGAGAGGATGTCATTATAGTGACAGGAACGTCTTTAAGCTTCTTAATACATGGGAAAGAAAATTCATTTCATGTTGAATGGAAATAGTTAAGAGTGAAGGATTCAGAACTTCAGTAGTTTAAATTTTGTAAATTCAGGGCATCAATTTCAAATTATTTTGCCTGGTTTAATGCTCTAAATAAATACTAGATACATAGATATATTAGAGGTGTATAGCTCTGTATGCATATACATAGAGATTAAAAAAGCTATAATTTCAAAATTGTGTCATTTCAGGCCGCCTGTGATTTTTTTACTTGTTTTTTTTTGGTTTTATGGTTAGTTGGTTTTTGGTTTTGTTGTTTTTTTTTTTCTTTTAGAGAAAAGCACCTCAAACCCTAAGTTCAATCTAGATTAGAAAAGCCTTTTCAGCATTCCGCATTATGTTCCTCGTGATGGTGGCATCTGTAAACCCCTGGAAGTATCTGAACAACACACAGCAATATTGCTGTCACAGATAGCAGTTAAAGTCCATAGAATAGAATTGTGTCTTTCTCAAAGGCTCTTGATTCTTAGCACAAACATTAGTGACCTCTGAAAAGTACCGTGAAAAGTTGTGAGGTGTGAGTCACTTCAGGTACCAACATCCATGCGGTGCCAGCATGGATGGCATTCCAGAAGGAATGAGAGAATGATGCAAAATTACAAGTTGAAGAATTACTTATAGTGGACTTTTGAAAGATATGCACACATTCTCCACTGTATTATGCATGTGTGTATATATGTCATGGTTTGGCTCTGGTTTGGCAGTCAAACCAGTAACAATAATGCTCTTGATCCCTGCCCCCCACTCCCCCAAAGTAGGGAAAGAAGGAGAAAAAAAATTAGAGACTTTCTGGGTTGAAAAGTGAAACAAATTAATTTTAATTATTAGTGATAAGGGAATATATATATAGGGATATGCAAAACCCGATCCCTTCCCTCCTCCCCAAGTGACTCTCACAGCAAGTCTCCTTTCTGGTGACTCTGGGCTGAAGAGGGGGGGAAGTGTCCAGGTGCACAGATGGGGTTGTCGGATGTCGGCTATGAAGAGTAATGGAGAGAGAGCCAAAAGAGGAGGCGATAGAAATGACAGTAAGCAGAAAAAGAAAAGAAAAAGGAAACCAAAGGGCTTGACTTCTGTAATGTCTATACTGAAAGCCAAATAGAGAAAATATTATGAGAAGGGAATATTCTGATTGCTGATCCTGCCTTCGGTCTAGTCTGCTCCCCCATGGTGGGGGGAGGCTGCAGACATGAGGTTCTCCTCTCTTTCGGAAGTGTCTTTGGTTATCAGTCCACTGGCACTGCTAAAAAAAAAGTTCACTGAAGGAAAAATCAAATCAGCAATAGAAAATTCACCTCATCCTGGCTCAAACCTGGACCATATACAGATATTTGAATACCAGTACCTTCAGAGTTCATGTGGAATGATTGATCTTAGCCATCATGCAAGTACTAAAGGACAAATAAAGTTTTTCTTTGATCTTCACTTCTCTGCTCAGATCTGGTAGAGAATTAATTTTTATACGGATTTTTCGTTTTCTGCACTTCTTGAGTGATTACAATGCAGAACAGAAAAAGAGCAGGAGAAAAAATAGACTAGAATATGGCTAGAATAATGTAGCAGTCTCATTTGGGACGGTGCTATGTAGTTCTGAGGGAAACTATTTTGGAGGTCATTATGTGGTTGAAGGTTTTTCAATGGTGAAAAAAATACTTGAGATTTTTGTCAGCTTTTTCTTTTTCAGTAACTGAGAACCTAAAATCATGAATACTTAGAATTACTTCATAAAGTACAACAGCCAAACAATAAAGAGACTTGTCCTGCAAAGTACAGTAGACGATGGATCATTAACAGAGGAGTAAAAGCGCAGAGGTGACACAGGGCCATTTCCTTTGGCCAGAACAGTTTCTGTAGGGAAGGCAGAGAGAGGCTTTTTATCAAGGCCTGTAGTGACAGGACAAGATGCAATGTTTTTAAACTGAGAGAGGGTAGATTTAGATTGGACATAAGGAAGAAATTCTTTAGTGTGAGGGTGGTGATATACTGGAACAGGTTGCCCAGAGAAGTTGTGGATGCCCCGTCCCTGGGAGTGTTCAAAGACAGATTGGATGGGGCTCTGAGCAACCTGGTCTAGTAGGAAGTATCCCTGCCCATGTAGGGGGGGTTGGAACCAGATAATCCTTAAGGTTCCTTCCAACCCAAGCCATTCTGTGAATCTATTATTTTTGTGAATACCCGTCCTTGATTTCATCAGAAGGAATGGAGAGAGAGACCTAGAGGAAAGGACATGGTCCCAGGACACTATATTGAAAAGCTCCCTCACAACACTTCAGTACTGAAGGACAATAATAATCAAAATTAAGCTATGAATCACAGCCATACAGCATAATATCTGAATAAGATTTTCCTCTCTTTTTACCTGAACAAAATTGCAGAATTAGTGGACCAGTTGACTAGGAACTGAGCATTTGATTGATTAATTTTTAGGTCAAAAGGAAGGGAGAGTTACCGCAGACTGCAGTTGATAGCACTTCTCAAAATTTATTCCAGTGGGACTTAGCTTTGAACAGAACCCAGGAACCAGATTTTTTTTCTTTTTCTCAAGCATCTTGTCCTAATAAAGGCCAGGCTGAAAAAACAGAAGAGATTTTGTTGTGTCCACGTTTGTCCAACCCTCACAGGTTGTTCTGGAACAGGGAGTTAACAGCCCTCTCAGTCAACAGATAATTGCTATATTGCTTTTGGAGTCAGTTAAATAATACATAGCTTCCTTACTGGCAGACACCCTAAGCCAGGAATCCTGTAAAATACCTTCAAAAGACAAGCCTAAAATTCATGGAGTTAGTAGGAACATTGGTTTTGACACATACGATTTTTCCCATGCCCTTCTCCCAGCTGAAGTTATGCTGTGTTACAGTTGGTAATTGCTTCTCTCTTTTCTCCCTGTCCCACAGGGACAAACAAGCTTTTCATCTGTCTCCTTGCTAGATTTGCTCTGCTTCACAGATGCCAGCCATGCTCTTCTTGCAATCAGTTATCTAAATGATTAACATAATTAAGTTAAACTCAATGCAATTGTTCCCAAATTGTATTTAGCCTGAAGGTTGTTTTGGCTTGAAAGTGTGGCTGGTATATCCAACCACCCCCCTCTTATTTTTTTAGTTTAGGTAGAATTATATCAGTTGTTTTCCTTTGAATTTTTTTTTTCTCTATAGATGAGAGCTCTAGACCATGATAACTCATTTCATGGACCTCTAAAAACTCAAGATCAGAGTTATGGAATCATAGCATCAAAGAATATGCTGAGTTGGAAGGGACCCATCAGGATCATCGAGTCCAACTCCTGTCCCTGTGTGGGGCACCCCAAGAATCAAACCATGTGCCTGAGAGCATCATCCAAATGCTTCTTGAACTCAGGCAGGCTTGGTGCTGTGACCACTTCCCTGGGGAGCTTGTTCCAGTGCTCAACCACCCCTGAGTGAAAAACCTTTTCCTGATATCTAACCTAAACCTCCCCTGATTCACCTTCCTGCCATTTCCCTGAGTCCTGTCATTGGTCACAAAAGTGAAGAGATCAGTACCTGCCCCATCTCTTCGCCTCATGAGGAAGCCATAGACTGCAGTGAGGTCACCCCTCAGCCTCCTCTTCTCCAAGCTGAATAATCCAAGTGACCTCAGCCGCTCCTCATAAGTCATCCCATCCAGACCCTTCACCATCCTCGTGGTTCTCCTTTGGGCATTTTCCAATAGCTTGATGTCCTTTTTCTATTGTGGTGCCCACAACTGCATGTAGTACTCAAGGTGAAGCTGCACCAGTGCAGAGTAGAGTGGGACAATCTCCTCCCTTGACCGGCTGGCAACGCTCTGCTTGATGCTCTGAGCAGTGCATGGAGTTGTTGAAATTAAGAGTTTATAATAACTTATCAGCAGTATAGCAGCTCAGCCAATGCAAACAATTACTGCTGTGGTCTTTAAAGCTAGCAAACATACTTTGTGGGCAGATAGAAGGAAGAACCATTTTTAAGTGTCTGTGGTTGAATAAAACTATGGTTTCTCCTAGTTGAACAGGCTGCACAAATGAAGAAGACAAAACAACATGGGTTTTAGAACAGTCACTTGGGTAATTAACCCCCCTTTCTGCCTCTTCTATTGACACAGATTAACACCAGCCTAGTTGTGTCTATTTTTCAAGTATGTTTCTGTCCCGGAAGTACCACAATGCTTCAGAAAATCATAGTCCTGTTGTATTAAGAGCTGAACAGAGCTGTACTGAGATAGTCCTGATGTTCTTGTGGTTTAAATGGAAACTGCATCAAACTCTGGTGATTGTGCTAGTGTAACATAAACTGACATGTAAGCAATTTATGCAAAACCCTATGCAGAACATTGGTTTTGTTAGTGTAGCCATTTCAATTAGAGGCAGATGGAGTGAACTGAAACAACTTAATTTATATATGCTCAAGGGGTGTAGGTAGATGACTCTTGCAAATAACTCAATTTAAGTTTCTTAAGTTGCAAAATTAATTAGAACAACAGTGTTGCATTTAATCTCATCCTATAACATTGCTGAGAACGAGCAACCTTAAGGGAGAATATGGAAGAGGAAGGAAAAAGAGGGACTGGATCAAAAATGCAGTGGCTATTTGAACTTCCTTTCTACTAGTTAGTTACTACTTCCAAATGGGTTTGGGTTTTTTTGACATACAAATCATGCTGCTAATAATGCTGGCTGCCTGCTCAGTCAGGCTGGGCTTGTCTCCCCAAGTGCTTCTGTTTGGTGTTACTGTGTAGAACTTTTGTTCGATTATTTGCAGTAATTTGGGGCACAACTCATCTTCTAGATGATTCTTATGCCACAGGGGTTGAAGGAGTTCCTTTTGTTTAGCGGAACAAAACTGAATCCTAATGAGAAAGTTAATGTATTGGAAAATTACTCCAAATGGAATAAAATCACATTTTGCTAACTAATTAAATTTTTTTTTCAGCCTTTAACATAAAAAATATAATCATTTCCAGAGCCTGGCATTTCTTTGCTTTCAAGGCCTTCAGGGGATGTATTGGCACTCACTCTTTATCTTACTTGGTCTCCATTCAAAAGATTGCTTCAAATGCAGACCCATTTTCTCTATCTCAAATATTGCTATTCTTTCTTTTGCGTGGTTTCTTTGTATTACAGAGTCTTGTTTTCCTTTGAAATCTGTAGGGCTTTTATGCGATAAACATTTTTTTCTTTGTTACACCAGAACATGTAATCTAAGTTAAATCAGTCATCTATTAAACATTTCAGTTTCTCTGATTTTAAGTTCTTGTGTCAGTGGGAATCCTGAAGAGTTCAACATTTTTGTTACATTTATTGTAGCTTACCATTAGTTTTTATTTCATCTTGCAGCTATTTACTTGGGCTAGTAAGAATGCTGGATCCATTGAGGGAGTCAGAATTGCCTTGAAGAGATGGTGTGGTTCTATGTCACCCTCTGGTCTACAAATGAGTGACTTTGGGCAAGTTCTTGCTGAGCCAGAAAGGCAGCAGGTAGAACTCTGAAACGTACTTGCCTTTTCCTTATTGCATTGTAAAGCGATCGTGAGAAACAGTCTGAAAAAAATCCAATGCTTTTGTTAAGCTTAACATGCTGAAATTTGAATGTCTGTTCAATTATTGGCCTGAAAACTCTGGGAGGCCTGTAAACACAGGCTGTCTCTAAAATGCATCTTGTTCCTGCTTTCTTTCATGTATCATGATAAATAAATTCTTTCATTATATTTAATTTTCTGATAGCTTTCAAATTTATTCCATAGTTGGAAGATTGGAATTGTTTTGGAATTGACAGGAATTGTTTTTTAAAATATTAATCAATTAAAAAAAGGGAAAGAGATATAGTTCAGTGGTGTTTTGAACACAGGATGCAGTCTGGGTACATGATCTAATCTGTTGTTGGATGCTGCTGACTGATGTTACAGAGTTGAAGACATCTTTGAATCTTTTATCTAGTCTACCAGTCTTTTCATGCTTTTTTGCATCTTATGCTCTGGCATTGTGAAGTTAGAGAGCATGAACTGCTGTGAGTCAACTGCACTGGGCCTGCAGGCTGATCCCACCAATTTCATGGGCTTCCTGACATGTGAGAGGAGATAGCTGAAGGCGTTCAGTTCCCATCACAAAAAACAGGCAAGGACTTGCCTCCAGCTGCACTTCCAGGACCTCAGCATGGTCTGGCCTTGCACAGGCAAGGAGACCACCCAGAAATCACTATTCAGCTGTTGGGCTTCAGCCTCCCCGGCCCTATGGGGGAACACCTAGAAGTCACAAGAGCCACCAGGACAGCCAGTGAAAGCTTATAAATAAAGTAATTCCACTAAGCATTTTGATTTTGGTTAAAGATAATTTTTAATGAAACACATTTTTATAAGGATATTTCCAACTGGCACTGGTGTTAGACAGGTGTGATTTTAGTTTTTTGATTTACTACACAAGGAACAAGTCCAAGGCTTTAATTACTTTCAGAATAAATAGTATACTATAGGAGATTTAAATGAAAATACCTTTGAATTTTGGCTGTACTGCAAAACCCTGGCATTTTCCTCGTGTATCATTTGTGTATACTGGCATTTAAAGATTGAGAATCCTGTTCCTTGATGATGTATTTTGTAATCTCAGCTCCATTCAGGAGTATCCAAAATTTAGATTATTCCAAAAGAATAAGAAGAAGGAAAAGAGATATGTAGTATCTTTGAGTCTATTTACTTGATTCAGCTGTTTTTAAGAAAAACGAATTATACAAAAGAAGTCACCATGGGTGTAATCAGACATAGCTGACCATGTAAGGTAGAAACTTTATTGTATTGTATGTTAAAACCGTACAGCATCTATCAAGTGCTGAGGACTGATTTTCATATTAAGAGGTATTCCACCCCAAATTGAGGTTTTATAATTGATGTTGTAAAACACCTATCAAGGCTCTGGCTCGGAGTAGAACAAACTTATGAATGTTTATTGGAAATGTAGTGTATTTTGAGTTACCTGCCATGACTTTTTAGTTTTTGTGTTTCAACTCAAATGAAGTGTCATGCTCTATAAGACTTAAGTAATTTAATTATTCCAGAACTTTCTTGCCCTTTCAACACTTGCAGACTGTTTCTGCCATGTTTCCTTTCTTGCTTTTCTAACGTCAGCTGCTATATGTATTTGTAATATGGAATGGCAGTTGCTTCACTATTCATGTAACATTGCTGATTTACCCTTCTCTCTTCTCTAGCCTCTGTTGCCCCACTGGAGACCCTTCCTGGTGGGGGAGCTGGGCATGCTTTACTTCTTGCCTTCTCACCTCAGCACGCGAAGGAGTCGGAGAGGGTTTGCTCACAGGAATGAATAATCGGCCTTCCCTTATTTTCTTCTGAACTATAAGTCACCTGCATATCCACAGTCCATCTTCAGGTTCAACCTGAGCAGTTTTGATGTGAAAAGCTACTACAAGCCCTCAGGAAGCTCAGCTGCCATTGTTATTGCTCCCATTGCCATTTCCAATAAGATTGTCAAAATATCTAACACTTAACTGATCTTTATTCCATTCAGTTCTTGGGGTATTCAAGTTTAGAGAGCCTGACAGAGGAAAAAAATAAAAGGCTATGTAGGAATTTCACCTCCCCTCTGAGAATATGACAGTGTAATGAATGTAGCTAGGCATGACTTGCTGTTTTAATTAGTGGCCTGTTACAATACATGTAATGAGCCTAGATGGAAAGACTCCTAACCTAGCTATTATCATGTACATTGGGCTGAACATTACTCTGAAATCAGCTGAAGGTTTGGGCTTTTCTAATTTAAAAAAAATAATAATTAATTGGAGCGGTGGTTAATTAAAGTGAAGCAGTGATGTTAAGTTAGTTGGCAAATCCTTTTTCTAATACTCTAATGGGAGGTATATGCTTCTGCCACATTTTCTGGTTTTAGAAGAGAAATTCCAAGCTCTCTTCATTAGCTGTTTTTTTTATTATGTGCAATATTCCACAAGAAGGAGACAAACCAGGAAAAGATGTTAGTAGACACAAATGCCTCTGCTCCTTTCCATAGCTGTAGGTAGCACAGACTCAGAGGTGTCTGGAACTTCAAACAAACTCTTTTTAACAGGATGAAGCACCATCTTTATTGCCATTTAGAGCTTTTTGTAGCACCAGGGGGAATCTGTTAAAGAGCACTGTCTGATGAACAGTACTGTGTTGGGGATAATTGCCAACTTATTAGCACCAGCCTGACCACAGCTTCACTGCTAGTATGTGTGAGCAGTAATTTATGTTCAGAAAGTAAAAACAGAGACATTGTCATGAGAACAGCAGGGTTTAGTTTTGTTGCTCAGTAGAATCACAGAGGTGGTTCAGTTGTTGCCTAACAGCCAGTACTTCTTTAAGAAGACCAAGGGAAAGGTATTTATAATTTTAAAATTTATTTTAGCTGTGCTACCTTATTAAAAGTCCCAGTAAAAATTTAGACTATGTTCTACTTTAGCATCCAGATTGTGCTAGACCCTGGATCAGGAAACTCAACAGGCTTTGAATCTTAGTCACTAACTTTTAGTCAACTTTTGTGCAGATGCATTTTTACATCTCACCAGAGACATCAGAGTTAGTTTCTACTTGTGTGTTGTGAACAGAATTGAAGTAAAAACCTGGAAAAAAACCACCACCAACAAAACAACAAAGAAAAACACAAACAAAAAAACCCCCACAAAACCAGCAACCATAAGCAGAGAAGGGACCTGATAAATGTCTTGAGCGAAGTGACAGATGGATTTTAGTAGCAGGAGCTGTGACTGTAAGACTCTTTGGGGAAGATGTTTGCTGTGTGTGGAAATACTGATGCCAAAGAACTCTTGTACTGAAAGAATATGTCATGAGAATAATCAAGTCACTCATAATACATGAGCATTAAGAAGTGTTCAGTGTCTGTGCAGTATTGCTGTTCTTTCTTATGGCTTTGGCATTTGCTTCCAGTACTTCGCCATTCCGCAAGAAGTGCTGGATAGCTTTCTGGGGACACTGGTTTGCTCAACATTTGAGAGCCCTTGAAGCTTGTGGGGAAAAAAACCCAGAGATGAAATACAAAGTGTTCAACTCTACTCCTTTAACTCCAGTTTGAAACCAGCTGGATATCATGTAAGTAAAAATACCTAGATTTGGGCCAGCTATATTGTTTGTCACTCTCTCTGAGCAGTGTCTTGAAAATTTAAGGAAGATTCACACACACTTAAGTAAGTGGAAAGGGAAACAAGGGTAGAAGTGACATGGCCAGTCAGATAATTTAAGTCAGTAGAAGAGCCACAGATAGAGTTGCTGCCCCTGCTTTACCTTTTGTCTTAGAACACCACCCATAGTTTTCAGGAAAAAAAAAAGTCACCAGAGACAAGCTGAACAGGGCCCTCAGTCCTGGTAGAAGTCCATGGAAGGAGCAGAGGAAGGAGAAAGGACCATCTCTTACTTAAGCACCAGAGTTGATAATATGAAATAATTTTTTATAGGCTGAGATCTGTAGGTTGTTTTGGTTATGGTGACATGAGACAGGTATCAATTAGAGAAAATTTCCATAATGTAATTAAGAGAGAATACTTTGGTGATCTCGTAGTTTTTTTTCTTTCACTTGAAAATTTTCCATTGATTTTAATTAAGCTTGTCTTGGACTCATGACCATAATCAATGTGATTTTTTTCCCCATTTAACAGCTAGCTTTGCTCATCAAGGAAGTTTTCCCAGGTGTAACGTGCACTAGTTATGAAGCTTCATTCTGTACTGTCGAACTACTATTTCCTAGGATGACTTAAAAATGCCTTCAGAATGTAAAGCTAGAGCATAATATGATTATTCTAAATTAGTAAGTGCATATGCTTAATTTGTTGTGAATGCTTTATCACTCCTCAAAAAACAGGTACTTTAAATAATAGGTGCCCATTGGAAAACACCTGAAAATATTTTTTTTTTCCCCTATGCTGTCTTACCAAGAGAAAGGGATAAAGGGGCACTTACTAAACTCTTAATTGTGAATTTGAATAATCATTTTTTGTAATTTGAGCAACCTGCTTACTGTTTCTGGAATCAACATAAGTACTTTTAATCTACCATAGTATAAACAGTAATCCTGCTGAAGGAATCATTCTGGATTATTAGTTATATGAAATTACATTTGCTTGAATGCTAAGGAAAAAATGTTTCCTTTAGAAGGGATTTCTGAGTTCCCTGTTTTTGTTAAGGCTCAGAATCTGATCCCTGTTTCTGTAGTGTCTCATCCTGTCTGTAGCAGAAAGTATCATTGACTGCCACTGACTTTCAATAGTTTTCTTCACTTTGTTGCTTGGGGAATTTCAGGCAGTGACCCATAGTATGGGCTTATGTCCTTCATGTCTGATTTAATTTAGCCAAGAGACAAAGGATCCACCAGATGTGCAGATAGTCAACAACTTTGCAATGAAAGGCTGCCTGCTAATAAAGCCTTTATGCAAGTAGTACTCAGTTCTTTTGAATGTGCAGTCATTAATTTCCTCATGGAAATACTCAAGAGCACTTTTCTGCAAAATCAGTGGCTCACAAATATTTACTTTCTTCTCATAAGCCTTCAGTAAGAGTTTTTTTTCAAATAACTCAATTTAATTTTTTTTAATTTTTTTTTTTCTGAAGTAGATATTTCCTTCCATTGCATATTTCTTGTTTAAAAAAATTAGATCCTGGGAGTCTCTCACCCAAGTATCCAACACGAGAAGTGTAAGAATAAATGGTTGCCTGGAAAAATTTAGATGAAGTTACTTCCAAGAGTATCCTTTAACTTGGGTACCTTTAAACTTCTGAATACATACAGTAACATTCTTCCATAGCAGTTAGTGATTTTAAGGTTTTTGTGCTCATGGATTGAGTATTTGAGTAATTTTAAATATGTATAGTTGAGTAGCACTGTGAAATAAGGAAGTACAGTTACTCCCATTTCACAGACTGTGAAGTATGAGACTCTCAGTTAATGGATTTATATTATGTTGGGATCTCAGCTCCCAGCTCTGCTTGGTACTCCTCTGAGCCGTATCCTAAATCTTCATCCAGTCTAAGCACCTTGCTGAAGTGCTTCAGTGAGAAAAGCCTAATCCTACCCTTCGGTCAATGGATAATCAGAGACCTCTATATTGTACAATTTATTACATTTAAGGTGTAAGGTGCCTTAATGCAAATTAAATGTAATTTTATGTACTTACTTATTGCTGTTGATTGCAGAGGGAGACTATTGTCTTCCCTTAGATTTAGCTAAGTTTAGTACCTGAATGGCCTCAGCAAGTTTTCCAAAACCAGCAAGGAAGACTGTGAGGAGCAGAGACTGACAACCAGTCATGGGCTAGAGCTATTGGTATGACACCTTTGCCCTTGCCTTCTAATACAGCTTTTGTATAGTGTAATTGTAAGAAGTCTCTATACCAGCATTGCAAAACAGATGTCTCTAAATAAATGAGGAAGAAAATAAATTCCTGTGGCCCTGACATACATCTACATGCCCTAGAGGCTCTTTGATTAAGTAAAACTGTCACTTACCAGTGTTAACTTTTCACTTTCATTTTACTCATTAATCTTCAGTACTGCTAACATATTTAATGGGTACTGTAAGTTACTCGTAGCCTGTCATCTGTAGATTGCTGGATCCTCTTCAACTGCTGTAAAAGGGATTAAAACATGTAATCATGTTATGGCTGCTCAACAGCCAAGGCAGTCCAAGTCCTCCTCCAGTGTATGAACATCATCAGCTAGGCTCAAAGAAGTCTTCACCCAGTTTCTACCAGATTCTGGGTCTGGCTTTGACACATGTGGAGATAAACCAATGCTGCTGCATACATCAACTACCATCCCTATTTCTGTCCTGTGTCCAGTCTGTGGCTGAGAGGAGCTCTTTGGTCAAGACTACCAGTCAAGGAACTTCTATGGACTGACAGACAGATACCTAATAATAAATTTTGCAAATCAGCAAAGTTTATTACCTTTTAATAATTATGAATGATATCACAGAACATTGAATTTCACTTTGTTCCTGCAACTCTGAAGGTTCTGTTCACTGTCTAGGATCCTAAGTGCTACCTCATGAAACTGCCACCAGGAATGTTCATTGTGCAATCTATTCCCTGTGAGCTGCTGCTGTGACTGGAGAGATGAGAGGCTTCTGAGGCAAAGCTGGGTATTCATGTTTTGGATGGATCTTGGCTTCTGGCTCTTAGCAAAATTCCAGTTGAATCAAAGCTTCACAACAGGGGGGCTGGAGGCATGAAGAAGCTCTACTTAAAGTGATATTTTTAGCATTTCCAGATTGCCTCCATGAATTCAAGAGCATGGAGACTTATGGAGCATTCAACGAGGCTTGGCCACTCGAACAAAGAGGAGGGGCTTGATCAGGCAGACTTGAGTTAAATTTCTGGATTTGTAGTTTTCATGATGTGAACCTGAGGATCTGGATCCTTATTCTGGTAGAGAAAAAAACTGAAATTCCCCCTTAGAGCTTAACAAGATTGAAATACTATTTCAAATGTCAGAATTTTCTGTGAAACGGGTATTCTAACTTTTGAGCAGCTCTACATGGCCAAGGAATGGCCTTTTCTTTATCATGGTTTTGATGTTAAAGTTCAGCTCACTTGATTTTGCTCTACCTTGGTTCTTATCAATGCAATAATAGTTTCATTTCTCCTCAGAATTTTTTTTTAGTTTCTCTCTGACTTTCAAATAAGGGAGGATGTGCAGAGAAATAATAGTAGTTCCGAAAATTGCATATGAGCTGTCTGAATACAGAAAGTATTAATTAAGAATATGCATTATAAATACACTTTTTTCTAGAAGGCCACAAATTTTGTTTGCTGAAGCAAATGAGTTTTCAGTGGGAGTTAGGAAACAATGTAGGTTTTAGTGCTCAGAATACTGTATGTTTATAGTCCTAAACCCATCAGACTTTCAGGAAACAGGACCTGGTCCTTGAAAAGAATGAGTAGCTCATGAAAAAAGACAGTGCAATTTGAGTGTGCTGGTGAGAGGCTGAAAAAGTAAGGCTTCATCTTCTTTTAAAAAAAGTCAGTATCTCACAGGATTAGGCTCCTTAGTCTTATTAAGGTTATGCATCTGAAGAGTGAATGTGAATTCAGATATGGCATGGTCAGGAGCAGGTAATATATTCATAAGTCTGTTGAAAGGCATAAAGCTTAGTTTAAAAATAATTTAGATAAGGTTTTATTAATAAAAACTTGAAGTGTTTATAACATTTACAGAAACCTTTTGGTATATTAAGTTAAAAAGTTATTTTGCTTACAGAACCTCTTGCTTATGCAAAGAACAATGCCAGTGTATTATATTCATTGAACCAGTAAATGGGAGACCAGCAAGTGATTAAAATTAGTAGGTCAGCGTGCAACTTGGGTGGATGCAGAGAAAAAAGCTCAGGGTGACTAGCTGTCAAAATGTTACATCTGTTTGGCAAGGTGAATGGTGTAGCCCAATTTTGTAATAATGGTGTTCCCATTTGGGCTTTATTATGATTCATGTGTGCATATCATCTTCAAGAGTTAGATTAGAATTAAATGGGAAATGGATAACTATTCTTTGTAACAAGAAACCATTGAATATATTCCTAGTTAACTTTCAGGAAATTGATTTTGTCTTCACTGATGTTTGTTGGTGTCTTGGAACTAATAGGTAAGGCATAATAGGTAAGTTACATTTGTATTAAAGACGTACACAGATGTTTGGTGTAGCTTTGTTAGCTTGAAAGCTGCAGAAGAGATTGTAGAGCCAAAGCAAACATACAGAAGAAGAAAAGGAAGCAGCTCAGTGGGTGCTACACTTGGCCAAAAGGAACAAAAAGCACGCAGTGAAATAGTGTGATCACAGTTCCCAATGCTATCTGAACAGACTGATGCTTGGGCAAATGTGAAATAAGTAAAATCAGGCAGGAAGATCTGGTGGGTTACTCATTACTTAGTTTTTTGCTGTTTTGTTGTGGGGTTTTTTGGTGTGTGTTTTTTGGTTGCGTTTTTTCTTTGTTGTTTTTTGGGGTTTTTTTGTTTTGGTTGGTTTGGTTGGTTTTGGCTTTGTTTTCCTGAGGAGAATGGTGGAGCTTCTGGATATGAAGAATTTTTAGCCCATTTGCTGCCGAACAAATTACAGATATGTCTATTAGATTGGACCACACTTCATTACTAGTGGCCACCACTGTTGGTGAAACGTTATTGGAATATCTGCAGCACAGCAAGGTGCAGGCTGGGCCCACAGTGAAATGATTATACTTTGAAGCAGGTTCTAATCCTTATCAGTAAGTGTTTGTGAGTCCTAGCTCATTTACCTTTCTCACTTATGACAGTATACAGCTTTCCTATTTCTGCTATACCTTGTTGTGGCTGAGCCTTACATCCATGATGTCAGTAACCCTCTGTATCTCTTTTGCATTCCAGGGACTTCAATTAAACTTTTGGTATGAATAATACATATATTTTTATTTAAAATGACAGACACTGAATAATTTTAAATATCATGTTCTAAGTCTGCAATCTGAAACAGGCACTAAATTGTAAAAAGCCTGACATCGTTTAATTCTTTAGTAAAAAAAAAAGGTGTACAGCTCCATGTCTGAGTTTAGCCGAATTCAAGTGACACAAGTGGATTCTTGTCACAGTTAAGCAAGAATGAGTCTGAAATAACTTTCCTGAAAGTGTTATTGTGGATTTACACTAGCATAATAGAGGACTGAATATGGATTTTGAACTTAAATCCTTTCACCTCTCATTTAAATTTAAACGTAATTTACCTGAGCCTTTTGCTATACCAGTTCTTAAGTGTGGACAGCTCACTTGTAAGTGCATGATCCATTTAAGTGATAGCAGGAATACTATCTGGAAACTTGGCAAGGATGCCAGGCAAGTTTAAGGATATGATCAGTACTAACTTCACTCATTTTGAAGCCTTCTCTGAACACACCTGCAGTACACCTTGACTGCTTTTAAGTCACCAAAGTATTCCTTCCTATTGCAGTGAACTGCCTTCATTTTAAGTCATGGATATTGCCTTCTATAACAAACCACAGACTGCTGGTGTTAAAAGGGTAGATGGTGATCCATTGATTATTGGTTTGACCTAATTAACTCCATGATGTTAAACAACAGTCAGTGGTAGAAATAACTTAAAAGTCTGTATTAAATAAAGTCATTGGATTCAGGTCCTGTAAAATGGTATTTTGCTCCTGCTGTGCATTTTCCACTATAATTCTTAAGAATTAATTCAAATTCATCTTTGAACCCAAGATGCCGCATGGCACTGCTGGTAGGGGGTGGACAGGCATCTCTTGAGGCACAAGTCCTTAAGTCTTCCTTTTGCCCTAGAGGGATCTTGTAACTGCAGAAATGGTCTAGCATATAAGAGGAAAAGCTGTGTGACGCTTTGAGGTGCAGAGCTGTTAAGGAACAACTGCTAAGGAAAAAGGCTTACTCACAGTTTACCCACAACCTGTTTGAATAATTGTGCTGTTTATTTTCAGACATGTTTTCACTTATCTCCAATTCCTGCTTTCTTCACCACCTTTCTAAATCCTGTCTTTATATGTCATCTAGGAAGGTACAATAAGATCACTTTATGAATTTCACTCAGCTGAAACCCAATGTACTATACACATGGACAAAAATCCATCCGAGCCGGTCCTTCCAGGTATGCATTGGTCCCAGAACAGACTTAATGAAGTAAGGGTTCATTAGGAAGAAGTAAGGTAATTAGGAAGAGAATTATCTGTCAGTTGCAAAAGAACTTTCCAAGCTTTTTCATTTTCTTTTCACAGATTCAGAATTGCTAAATAAATAAAATTATTTTCTGACTAGGACCTTTATGCTTCTCTGAAAAATAATAAACATGTAGATTACATTGCTATATACCTGTGCTTTATTAAGGGTAAAAGGAATACTGTGTAATTGTGTAGTTAATTCTGAATAGAAACCACAAAAATATTTGCAAAAATGGCTGTTTTGCAAAATGGAAAATTAAGGACAGGGAGGTTGAAGATGTGAATTTTACAAGTGTGGAGCATTTAGAGTTCCTCTTGAAGTCATGGTCAATTGTAAATTATCAGCACCTCTGAAACTCAAACTTGACTGAGTAGTCAGCCAAGCCAAGAGTATAATTCAGATCTCTTCACTTTCTTGTCTATGGTAAATCTGTTAAACTGTCTGTATGTTCCAATATACATTTTATTACTAAAATTATTATTACAAATCCATATGGTAATTGTTTTTAGTTCTCTGTGATGTGTATTGTGCAGAATTATGGGTAGGTGCCAAGTGTCTTAGGAGGTCATGGATGGTCTCATGGGGGTGTCACCATGGCACACTGATGGATACAGAATTTCCAAACAATGGGTTTACAAAGGACAAGGAAAAAGAGAACTTCTGCACATTTTGCAGGCTGTCAATATCTGTTCAAAAGCAGGGAATACAGATGTAATGCTTCTTAATAATATTATTGCACTTTCTCAGCATAGTAATGATGCACTAAAAACTATTGATTAGCAGCTGAAAGCTTTGAGTAAACTCAAACAGTGGGTATGTAACTCTCTGCCATATCCCAGTCTTCTGTGTAGTTGCTATTCTGTCTGTCCTGTGATGACTGCAGTGTGGCTGCTCAGATAAAGAAAATAATTTTGGAAAAGTGTTATGTTTGTGGTTTCATTTAGATTTTGATACTGAGAAAGTGTCCAAGCCTTCAAGTGACGACTTCTGTCCTTCCATGAAGGTTAACCATGTTTAGAGATGGGCAGGAACTTTTTGACAAAGTCTTGGTCTTCAAAGGCACCAGTTTATTGAAACCCAAATATTTACATGCTTTTATAAACTTTCAGCAAAACACAAGCATGAGAAGTATTCTAATTTCCCGGAAGCTGTGGTTGACACATTGCCTTTGAGTCAGTGATTTCAAGATTTCCAGCCTGCTTCCTGCAAGCTGGGAGGTGAGGATCTGGCAGAGCCAGAGTTCCATGGGTGTCTGTTGTAATTTCAGCTCTGGCTTTGGAGCAGAAAGCTCCAATTTTCCTCCCAACAGGGGTCTCAGAGCTCCCAGGTTACTGATGGTGCAGCTCTGGAACTGGAGGATTTCAGGAGCATCAGTAGTCCTGACTGGGGTCATAGTTCCCAGACCTGCTGGGTTCCTACTTGTTGGTCCAGAGTGCTGCAAAATTCCCTGTTATTTAGATACTGTAGTTTGATTAGAATAAATGGCATTTTTCTCCTCCCTGAGGAGTTTCAAAAAGTCTAGTTTCCATTTTGTGTCAGAATAGATTGTGTTACGGTTCTGCATGCAGATCTCCCAATTTCCTCTAAGCGAGATTTCTTTGTTCTACCTTCCACACTATCTGTTCTGAGGAAAAGGGAGAGGGGGGAGGAAACAAGGAGAGCAATAGCTTCATCTTTGCAAGTGGTGAATGCCTATATCACAGTGAAATGCAGCTTTAAAAAGAAATAAAACAAAGAAATGAGCAAGTAGGATTTGGAATTTCCCTGCACTGAAGAAGTGCAAGCCCCACCCATAAAGTGTAAGGAAAAACTGTCACTGCAGAGCACATGCTAATCTCTCCCATTCCTTATATTTTTTTTATTCATTCAAGGTGACCCGAAAGAACAGTGACTTTAAATGGGGTCCTGAAGGAAAAAAAAATCAGTAAGAGGAAAATTAGCTTCATCCTGGCTCAAACCAGAACAACTTGTTAATCTGCAAATCATAACTTGATACTGTAGGTCTAAATGGTGACCATAATGTTTTCTTTGTTGTTTTGTTTCTGCTGCTTTAGATTTCACACTTTTGTAATGAGTTCTCTTTATATCTCTAGACACCAGCCAAGAATTGTTTATCTGAGATGCCTTATTATAAACATAATGTTCAGTTTTAAAGTGCACTGTATTTAGAGATATTTGGACCAGTGATTATCTACATATTAAAGTCATAAAAGAGGAAAATTGGGAGATAAACACTGCAGGAGGTATATAAATGGATACTTAAAGGCTTTAAAGTGGTCCTTCTTGCTTTCATTTTCATATTTCTTAGCACTTTATAACTTACAGCTGGAAAACTAAGAGGAAGTCAGGTAAAAACTCCAGGAGGCCAGCATGGACGAGCAAGCAGCTCCTAGAAAAGCTCAAACTTAAGAAGGAAGCATAATGGGGATGGACTACAGAGAAGTTGTCTGAGAAGTTTGGAATCAGGTTAGGAAAGCCAAATCCCAGTTAGAATTAAATCTTGCCTTGGATGTAAAGAAGAATAAGAAAAGCTTCTATAGGCATGTTGGGGGAAAAAAGGACAACCAAGCAAAATATAGGCCCTCTCCTGAAGAAAACAGGAGACCTAGCTACACAGGATATTGAGAAGGCTGAGGTTCTCAATTACTTCTTTGCATCAGTCTTCACTGGCAAGTGCTCCAGCCTCATCACAAAGGCCACAGCAGGTGAAAGCAGGGACTGGAGGAATTAAGTACCCCCTGCTGTAGGAGAAGAAGAGGTTCATGACCACCTAAAGAACCTGAAGGTGTACAAGTCTATGGGACCTGATGAGATCCACCCACAAGTCCTGAGGGACCTGGCAGATGCAATTGCTAAGCCTCTGTCCATCATATTTGAGAGGTCATGGTGGCCTGGCGAGGTTCCAGCTGACTGGAAAAAAGGCAACATAGCCCCTATTTTTAAAAAGGGGAAAAAGGAAGACCCAGGTAACTATAGGCCAGTCAGTCTCACCTCATTCCCTGGCAAGATCATAGAGCAGATCCTCCTGGAAACTATGCTAAGGCACATGGAAAATAAGGAGGATGACTGGTGACAGCCAACATGGCTTCTTTAAGGGGAAATTGTGTCTGACCAATTTGGTGGCCTTCTACAGTGGGGCTGCAGAGATGGTGGATAGTGGCAGAGCAACTGACGTCATCTACCTGGATTTGTGCAAGGCATTTGACACTGTCCCACATGACATCCTGGTCTCCAAACTGACAAGACATGGATTTGACAGATGGACCACTCAGTGGATAAGTAATTGGCTGGATGCCCACACCCAGAGAGTTGTGGTCAATGGTTCAGTGTTCAGGTGGAGGCAAGTGACAAGTGGCATTCTTTGGGGTCAGTATTGGGACCAATGCTGTTCAACATCTTTGTTGGAGACATGAACAGAGGGATTGAATGTATCCTCAGCAAATTTGCTGACAATACCAATCTGTGTGGTGTGGTTGACACCCTAGAGGGAAGGGATGCCATCCAGATGGACCTTGACAGGCTGGAGAGGTGGGCCCATGCCAACCTCATGAAGTTCAACAAGGCCAAGTATGAGGTCCTGCACCTGGGTTGGCACAACCCCAGGCACCAATACAGGCTGGGGGGAGAATGGCTAGAGAGCAGTCCTGAGGAGGAGGACTTGGGGAAGGTAGTAGGTGAGAAGTTTGACATGAGTCTCCAGTGTGTGCTTGCAGCCCAGAGGGCCAACTGCATCCTGGGCTGCATCAAAAGAAGTGTGGCCAGCAGGGTGAGGGAGGGGATTCTGCCCTCTACTCTGCTCCTGTGAGACCCCACCTGGAATATTGCATACAGCTCTGGAGCCTTCATCACAGGAAAGACATGGAGCTGTTGGAGAGGGTCCAGAGAAGGGCCACGAAGATTATCAAAGGGCTGGAGCACCTCTGCTATGAAGAGAGGCGGAGACAGTTGGAGCTATTCAGCCTGGAGAAGAGAAGGCTTTGGGGAGACCTTATAGCAGCCTTCCAGTACCTGGAGGAGGCCTATGGGAAAGCTGGGGAGAGACTTTTGAACAGAGAGGGTAGTGATAGGACAAGGAGTACTGGTTTTAAGCTGGAAGAGGGCAGGTTTAGGTTAGATATTAGGAAGAAATTCTTCACCATGAGGGTAGTAAGGCACAGGAATAGGTTGCCCAGAGAGATTGTGGAAGCCCCCGAGGTGTTCAGGGCCAGGTTGGATGAGGCTTTGTGCAGCCTGGTCTAGTGGGAGGTGTCCCTGCTCATAGCAGGGAGGTTGAAAACTGATGATCTTCAAGGTCCTTTCCATTCTATGATTCTATGAAAATTATTGTCACGGAGTGTTTTGCCAAGAGTTAAATTCATCTAACACTCTAACCAAGCCTCCTAAACTAGTAAATGTTAAATCCTTAGAAAGCATATTTGGCAGGGCAAAGTCTTTATTGTTTCTTTTTGCTTCTGTGCACAAAGCTGTCACTTCTCTAATTGCCTTTCTGTCTATTGTACGTTCTCTGAAATTTAACTGATAAAAGGTAATGGTATAGGATTTTATTTTTTTTTCAGTAAAACCTTGGAGGATCACATAGAAACAAATGGAGGATATACTGTGTGTCCTCCTGTGAACCAGGATGTGCTTGTATTGGAAATAATGTCACTATTAGTCTCATCTACTTTGTGGGAAAGCAAACTGTTGGTCTTCGGAATGGCTGCTGTAGATACTTGTGTTTTGAAAAGAAACCCACATGAGTTCACAGAACTCTAAATAGGACAAGAAGGAACTGCAAGGCTTTACCCACTCTGTCTCTTGGGTATGATACAGGACCAAATTGCCTTTCTTTTACAACTGCCCTTTATATTTTTGCAGACTGTTATCCTGCCTCCTCTCAGTCTAATCTGAGTTCTGATTTTTCTCAATCTTTTGATCAAGTTTTCTAGATCTGATCGTTTTTGCTCTTTGCTTCTGAATACCTTTACCAAACATCCACATCTTTCCTGAAGCACCATGCTCAAAACTCTGCAGTGCTGCAGAGTGGGTTTGATCAAGCACAGGTGAGCAGGAGACTGATTATTTTGTGTATCTCACAGGTGCTGTTTCTTTTTTATACAGTCCAGGTAGTGTAAAATTGTTGGCAGGAGGAGAAGGGAAAGAGGAGGTTTTATAGGCCACGTCTTTCACCTTTCTTAAACGAATGGTCAGTCAGGCAGCATCGGGCTAATCACATGAGTAAGACATGGAGGATTCTGACTTCAATAAATGCTATCACTTTATGTCATCTCAACATTTAAAAATACATTGATGGAGTTTTAGTGTGTTTTTTCTATCTGATTTTTATTTAATACAGTTTCACATCTGGCTAAGCAGAGATAAGTATGCTGGTTATTTCAAAGTTTACAAAGCTGCTAGGTCAGTATTTTGCAGCCAGGATTTCATAATAGTCATCATAACAGCAGAGCTCTAACAAAGTGGAGTATGCAACTGTAATCCATGGAGAATCGTATTAGCATTTCTGCATTGCTAATTCTGACAATGGTAACATACTTCAATTTGATAGGAACTTCATTAATGCAGCACAGGCCTGTGTCCTAGTTTCGCATTGCTTTAATATTAATGACAACATGCCTGAGACTAGATCACATTTAAATGTCAGTAGAATTGGTGGGTGGGCCAAGATGAGAATAAATTATTCACATACAAACAAGTGCATTAATGATTTTCTGTAAGATTTTTAACTTTTGGGAATGGCACTTTACCTGACAAGAAGCAGTGAATAGATCTGGCAGTAGAAAACTGCAATATGGCTGATTTTCTTGCCAGTCTACAGGAGTAACAGATGTCTATTTAGCTTTCTTATAAAGGAATAATTTAAATCTAACCTCGGACTGTAACTATCAAAGATATTTTAAACAAAACAGGTTTTTTATCAATTCATGGAAAGGTCACCTATAAATATTTCATTATCCAAATTCATTAATTTCAATTACACATAGATTGATTCTAATCAAATCACTCGTCGTCTCAACTACAATTAAAATATAAAATGGGCTGAATGCACTCTGGGATATTCAAAGCTGACAATTAATAGAGTAGTATTTCAAATTAATTTTACTGTGCAATGTTGCAGTTTATATGAAATACATTGAAATTAATGAGGACAGGTCACTTTCATTCATATTCAACCTTGCTAGTCTTGTAAAGATACCTTTGGCCTGAGTATGAAACTTGGCCCAGTTTTTTTCCAGTTTCCCTTTGATGTAATAATATGCAATATACAAAGAGAAAAGCAAAAGAGTGATTCAAAGATTTTTTGTGCTAGAAAATCTAACAGAGAGGAAGAAACACTGAAGACCTGTAAATGAAAGACATGACAGGCTTCTTTCTACTACTCCTCCCAGCCCGCTCCAACCTTGTTTTTTGTCTGAATGAGTGATTAGTTTCTCCCTGAGTTCCCTTAATCTGAGTGACATGCTGCATGTATAAGATACCAGCAAGGTGAAGCAAAATGTAGAATTAGCCTATTGAAATTATGCTTCTGTGCTCAGTTGTTTTTTTTTTCTGTTCAGATTTCATGTTTAGAATTTCTCAGCCTGACTGTTCAGTAACTTGTAGATGTTACTGAACTGTCACTTACCCCTTATTGGATTAATGTTTTAATTAACTCTCTGTGCACAAGAAAGCAGAAATATTAAATATGACCGTTTTGAGAGGGCCACCTCTGGACTGCAGGTACATCCCAGAAGTGCTCAGCTGAGACCTGGGTGGAGACTGTGCTAGAAGCCATCTGAGCTATTTTAAAAAAGGAAAAAGATTAGTAATTTACAAAGATTTTGAATGCAATACATCATTTCTTCATGTATTGCTCAAAACCGTATTGCACAGTCAGTGGGATTATGAAAGGCACGATCGAAAATGCACTGAAATCTATGGGAGTCTCTGCATTCATTTTAAGAGCAGACCTTTAATGAGAATGCACTGTTGTGTTGTGGAGGAATCTTTGGCCTCACTCTCTGAAATGCCAGTTATGGTGAAACTGTCGCCCTGGGATCCAGTCCTCAAGCGAATGCAGCTGATGTGCTGCTGTATCATAACCCAGATTTTATGAAATCCCCTTGCTCCAGGAGTATGTCATGGCACTGATTCCTGAGAGGAATAAGACATATATAATTACTTATGCACTGTGAGTGAATAACATCAGGCTTCCACTTCCAAGGTGACATTATTGCTGAATTGTGTTCAACATGCAGATGTACTCCTGAGAGATGTACCTCAGTTTTCTGTGCTGACATTGTAACTGATGAAGTAGGCAGCAGCAGTTGGGTAGGGTTCCTGGTCTCTCTGGGAACCATCACGGTACTGCAGACAGCACTAGTGGTGACTGGAAATGAAGTGGGCAAAAGATGGTCACGGTGGGCTCTGTACTCTGCCAGTTGGATTTACCTGTTTCAGACAGGAACCAGCTGGACTTTAAACTTCTCGTACAGTTGTTAGGGAGATCCTCTGTTACTCTCATTCCCACTTTTATTCCGACGTGTCTCCATTGTTTTTTTAAATGAAGCTTTCTTTGTCTTTTCAGTGATCAGCTTTGATAGAAACATTTAAGTTTGACAGGTGTGTAAAGACCTGTTGGGTAGGACTTGTTTTATTCCTGAGCTCTGAGTTGCATCTTCCTGTACTCAATGACTTGTCTTGCTCCATTCAGACATAACCGTGGATAATGAAAGCAGTTCCAGGGGTCTCTTCTGGCTTAATGTATTGATCAGTTATGCACACATAATTGTAGCAAGATAATTGCAAATATGTGTGTTGGTTGTGACAATAATTTCACATTAGAGTGTTGATTTTTCAGTCTTTCTGAATTAGAAAAAGGGCCAGAAGGGATGCAGTAGATAAAAAAAATCATGAGTCAGTTCAGCCACATAAATACCTTAACAACTCTATACTAGTAGTGCACAAATCTTGATTCAGACAGCAAAATGTAAAAAAGTAAACAAGTAGTATTAGATTAAAAAAAAAAATCAGGTTTGATATTTCAGAATGAGATTAGTGTAGGGGTAGGGAGGAAGACTTTTAAATGTGATTATAAGCTAGCTGCTATGGATTATATACTTGATTTGGGATGTTGAGGAGAGGAGAATGTGATATTAATCTTTAATATAATTGAAATGTTGGGAGGGGAGTTCAAATAGTTATGGCATTCTTGATTACGATGAAGAATGTATAAAACGGGGCTTTATCCAATATGTAAGTCTAAAAACATGCTTGGCATAGGTTACAACCTCTGCAATTATTTTTATAAAATACTTGCATAAAAGAAGGCTGAGTTGAAGGCTCTCAGTCATTAGCCTAATGCTGTGGTAGCTGATACCCTCGTAACAAATTGTTTTACCATGTCTAAAGATTTTCCATGTGTATTCTCATTGGTTTGTAAAAATCTGTTTTATTTAAATGCTTATTGATATAGTGAAAAGTGTGACAAGATCTCAATTACGTCCTACTTTTAGAAGCCTGATATCTATACAGTGTGTTTGTCTAAAAATGTAAACCAACATAATGTTTGCCCTTAGTCTAGAGACATCAACACCTGAGATAATTGGAACTGTTAACTGTTTCAGTTGGAAGCATAAACTGAAGACTAATTATTTTGGGCTGAAACATTATTCCATTGATGACCATAATAAGAAAATTATATTTCCTTCACTGTAATGATGATTTTGTTTCTTGTGTAGTTGAAGAGTCCAGCTTCAGAAAAGGAAAAGCTTGACCCTACCAACCATAGATAAATATTTGTTGATAACTTGACTATGATTCATGAACTGACTGAATCTTACTGCAAAGGCCCAGAATTATGATCAGACCTGAGCTGTCTCAAATTACAGAACTAAGATGTATACAGTTCATCTGCAGTTGTACCCACAGAATTTCTTCTGAGCGCAGCCTATGTCTGCATTCTGCATAGTTTACTTATATATAATGGAAAAACCCTGCAGACTAACTGATAGAATTATCCTTTGAGCTGAGTTTTTAGTTGGCTGAGATGCCACATACAAGCTCTGTAAGTTTCCAAATCTAAGTCATTATCACAATCCAACATACTTAGTTTTTAATCTAAGGTACGTCTTCAACTGAACATAGAAAGTTCTGAGAAGTTTATCGATTCTTGGCTAAAATATCAGCATAGTAAATAGATATGCCTACTCCTCCCCAGCTAACGGGCCCAATGAAAAGCATGAAGGGGAGATAGGTGAATCCAAGAATAAATACTGTGAGAAGCTGCTGATACTCTCCATCAGAGAGATCCACACATGTTTTAAGGTGCTAGTCTTTGTCTTAGAGAGCTTAAGCTAACGTAGTAGAAACACTGGTTAACAGAGTAAATTAGTGATTTTGAAACTGTAGTTTAACTAGAGTTGCCAAATCAATGTGTAAGAGGCAGTACCTAGAGCAAAACCAACAAATGTATCTAGTCAGGGATACTCATTTAATTATGTATTGACTTGAGCTGGAATATTCAACTTGGTTTTGATACTGAATATCACTTTCACGTATAAGGGGCTATTACCATTTCACTGTGGCACAGTTTCAAGCCTGCTGATCAGAGTACTGTTGGGGAAACAGTCTGAAGCCGCATGGGCAGAATGGGGATCTGACTGTGCTGCTTGTAAATTAAACAACTTTTCCTGTTCTGGATACTGTTTTGAGTCAAATCATGTCCGCCAGTGTATTTCTGAGAGCTGGACGCAATGAAGGGTCTCTAGAAGGTGTGGTAAAGCACTATGCACATTAAAGACCCATATTATTTTGAGTGGGACTGGGGTGGGGTTGTATCTAAGGAAGAACCTTTATGTATACGTCATGCCAAGCTGTTCAACCCTGACAAAATACTGGGGCATATTTATCCCAGAACAGAGCTTTAGCCACCTGACAAATTTTACTAGCAGGAACTTAGATGATCAGTAGATACTTGTGGTATCTTACATCTGGATTTCAACACCTGAGTTTTGTAAAAGAACAGAAAAGTTCTCTTAATGCTATTCACCCATCAGGTTTCTGTTCCTGGTTTTGATCAAGCAGTGCTGGGTGAAGTGTCTGAGGTAGAAATACATGTGAGATACAGATTCTAGCAGGCTGAGAAGGTTTCAGTCACATTTAAGATGAGTAACCAGTACAGGTTCTAGTGTGTTATTTAGATAGATGACAGCCCTTCTGGTAATGGTCTTCTGAAGGGATACAGGAGGAAAACTGAGGAAATGCCCTTCTTCTTTTTAAGCTGCGTAACTGTGTGACAACTAATGTGACATTGGATTTGAAATGAATCAGTGATGAGTGCTTGGGAGGAGGAAGATTTGGAGTTACAGACCCAGAGTATGTGTGTACTAAGGCTGAAAGCAGAAATAGCCTCAAGAGAGGGGTGGTGTTTTCATAGCCTCGATCAGCGGGATTTCTTTTGATCTGCACTACAAAATTTTGCTGGCCTAAGAAGCTGCAGGGTTAGATCATTATTTGTGGTCTAATGGCTGATATTCTGGGCTGCTGTTAATGAAAAATGTTTTTGCATTCTAGAGGTAGTAAAAGGCAATTCCTTATTTGAAGTTCTGGATAAGCAAGAAAATACTTTGTTTCCACTCTTCCACTGTGTTAGTTAAAATGTTTTGTTCTGTGCTTTCTCAATGGGGAAACTAAACATTTTTCTTTCAGTTCAGCTGAATGATCAGCCTTCTGTGTAACTTTTGCTAATCACCAACACCTGACCTCTCTTCAGTAGCCAACATAGCTAATGTTTGTCACATATTTCCTCAGTTGTTTCTTCACCCAATGAAGCAAGGGGTCAGCAGTATCTTTCAGTCATTTCACTGTCCATGGTGACTGAAACTTGCTTAGGGTTTTGTTTTTAATTAGGTTCCTTAAAGAGTACACATTATGTATGTGCCAGACAAGGTGATGTCAAAGCAGTATCCTCTGTTATAGGAAGAGAAAATAGTAAGACCTGTGGCTTTTCATAAATATTCAGAAAGTTCATGGCCAAATTCCCAGTCGCATTCCCAGCCTAAATGAGTTTTGTCTCCTCAGCTGCTTTTTGTGCCACAGCAGATGCTGTAATTAAACACAATTGTCATCTCACAGTATTACAAGTTCTTAAACTTGAAGGGACAAGGTCTTGTACCTGATTTGAAATTTTGTGGAAATCAGTAACAGTCAACAATGAAAGGGTTTGATTAGCTCATGGTACCATAGTCTGCAAAGACATGTTGTAGTGATCTGTATTGGCCCAGGTGGCCAAGAAGGTCAATAGCATCCTGGCCTGCATCAGGTATGGCATGGCCAGCAGTCAGAGGGAAGTGATTGTGCCCCTGTACTCAGCACTAGGGAGGCTGCACCTCGACAGCTGTGTTCAGTTCTGGGCTCCTCACTACAGGAAGGACATTGAGGGCCTGGAGCGTGTCCAGAGAAGAGCCACCAAGCTGGTGAAGGGTCTAAAGAACAAGTCATACAAAGAGCTGCTGAGGGAACTGGGGATGTTTAGTCTGAAGAAAAGGAGGGTGAGGACTGACCTTATAGCTCTCTACAACTACCTGAAAGGAGGTTGTAGTGAGGTGGGTGTTGGCCTCTTCTCCCAAGTAAATAACAATAGGACCAGAGGAAATGGTCTGAAGTTGCAGCAGGGGAGGTTAGACTGGATATTAGGAAGAATTTCTTTACTGAGTGGTCAGGCACTGGAATAGCCTGCCCAGGGAGGTGATTGAGTCACCATCCCTAGAGGTATTCAAAAGCCATGTAGATTTGGTACTTCAGGACATGCTGAAGTCTGGCCAAGGTCATAGTGGTTTTTTGTGTTGATGGGTGGACTCGGTGATCTTAGAGGTCCTTTGCAACCATGATGATTCTTTGATTCTGTGACTGACGGCTGCATGTCCATCTGCATTCCTTTATCATGATGCAGCTAAGATGTGATGAAAGTGTGAGAAACATGAGTAATGTCAAAAGTGATCCATGTTACAGTGTCAAATCCTGTGTTTCTAAGAAAGATGAAAAACATTATTTGCTGCTGTAGGGGAAGTGAGTTTCAGTTGAGAAACCATGAGTGAATAACTGAAGGGCTGGGTATCCAAAAGCGTAACCAAAAGAAACCTATTGTGTCTTCTCTTTCTCATGACCATAGCAGTCTCAATGGGTGCAGTCTGAGCAAGGACATTTTAGAACTTTTCTTTCTCTGCTTTCAGATCCTTTACGCTCTCATTATCACTTCAAAGAAGTTGTTTTTTTTATTCCTCTTGCAGAGCAATGGTCCCCAAGTCATTTTACATTTCTGAATGTAGTATCTAAAATACTTCACAGAATCTGAATAAAGCCACTGTTGTCTATGTTCATGTTGTTAGAAAAGAAAAGCAGAGACTCTTATGGTGCTGGTGTTGGAAGCCGACTTCTGAAATTACGGTAGAGGAAATCATCATCAGCAATAGCAGTGATAGTCTCCATGGTGACAGAAGAGCTGACAAAAACCAGCTATTTAAAAGGTAGAATAATGCTTTTTGTTGCTTTTAAAGTACAGGAATGTCTCCGTGACAGTTTGCACAGTTTTGAATATTTATTTACCTTTGGAGACATAAGCAAGAGGAACAGCAGTACCTTTACTTCCTTTTTTCCTTTCTTTTATACATCCCCTTGTCCTCCACATTTTTTCTCAAGGCTCTATCTGACAGCCTGCTTGGTGCACATGTAGAGCACAATTCACTATTAGGTCTCAGATCATGAATTAGAAGACCTGAAATGGTTCTCTAGAAAAAATATCTAGCTGTAATTAAACATTTGTGGGAAAAGTGAGAGATCTTAACCAGAGCTGTCAAACTTGGGAACCTAAAAATAACTGCTTAAATCCATCCTGAAGCATGTTAAATGTTTGAAGGTATTTATGTCACGACCAAATACAGCATACTTTCTGCCTTTTCAAGTGTGATTCGCTAGAAGCAAGGAAATTAAGTGAAAAACCTGTGTGCACACCTGTTTATCATGACACCAGTAGTTTCACCTGCTGGTGTTCTTACTTCCCACTTTCTCTTCTCATGCTAGCTCTGGCAAGGATTAGAGATGGTTTTAGTGGATATTTCCTAGCCTCATCTAGAAAAACCTTCTGGTAACCATTTCCAAACAACTCAAGGACAAAAAGGTGATTGGGAGTAGTCCGCATGGGTTTGCAAAGGAGAAATCATGCTTGACCAACCTAATAGTCTTATACAATGAGATGTCTGGCTTGGTGGACCAGGGCAGAGCAGGTAATGCTGTTTACTTTGACTAGAGTAAGGGTTTTGTCACTTTCTTCTGTAACAGACATAGAGAAGCTGACAAAATACAGGTTGCAAAAATACACAGTGATCTGCATTGAAAAATGGATAAGTGGATCTGCCCAGAGGGTTGTGTTCTGTGGCACAAAATCCAGTTGGAAGCAAGTCACTAGTGGTGACTGGACTACTGACAGGGGTCAATACTGGGGTCAAGCTGTTTAACATCTTCCTTAATGACCTGGATGCTGGAACACAGTGTACCTGCAGGAATTTTGTAGATGATGCAAAACTGGGAGGAGTGGCTGATGCAGGACAGAAAACATCCTGACATTTGGAGTGACCTGGACAAGCTGGAAAAATGGGCAGAGCAGAATCTGATGAAGTTGAACAAGGGGAAATACCAAGTCCTGCATCTGAGGAAGATATAACCCGAGGCACTAATATATGATGGGGGTTGACTGGCTGGAAAGCAGTTTTGCAAAGAAGGACATTGGGGTACTGGTGGACAATAAGCTGACAATGGTGGGCAATGAGCCTGCAATGCACCCTTGCGGCAAAGGGCCAACAGTATTCTGGGCTGCATGAAGAAGGTAATTGCTAGAAGGTTGAGAGAGTTGATCCTTCCCCTCTACAGAGAACTGGTGGGGCCATGTCTTGAGTGCTGAGTCCAGCTCTGGGCTCCCCAGTAAAAGTGAGATGTGGATTTACTGGAGCAAGTCCTAGCATTACTAGGATGATGAAGGGACTGGAGCATCTGCCATATGAGTAAAGGCTGAGAGTAAAGGCTGGGCCTGTTAAGCCTGGAGAAAAGGAGTTTTAGGAAAAACCTCATCAATGTGAATAAATGAGAAGGAATGAAGATAAGGGAGCAACGCTTTTCTCATTAGAGCCCACTGACAGGAAAATATATAATAGACACAAGTTTAAAAAACAGGAAATTCCATCTCAACTCAAGAAAACACTTTTTTTTTTATTGTGAGGGTGGTAAAATGCTGGCACAGATTGTGCAGAGAAGTTGTGGAGTCTCCATCTGTGGAGACAAGGATTTTCTATTACTTTTCTTTCAACCTTCCCTTGCTCTACATATCCCTGGATACATAAAATAGTTTTTGATGGAACATTTAAATCTGTATGAAGTACTTTGGACTCTTGTCAGTATTGAGCTGCCCCTTACTTACAGAATTCCAATGCTCAAGGTAATACTGGGGTTATAATTTCATTGCAAAGTGCATCACTGGATGGTGCCATGCGGTCCTGATAGGACTGCTGAATGACACAGCTTCACCCTGTTCCCACATTTTTGCACAATTTACATTTGAGTAGACCATCATTTCTGACTGGTGGCTTCATAGCCTCTGCCATTTGATAATGGTGCAATCCTGGAAATCAGATTATAAAGAACAGGCTTGGCTCTAAATAGAGGTAAATTAGGCAAGAAGTAGGAAGAGGGATCCTCACACAGGTTGCTTCAGTTATCATTTATATTCCTGTGACTGCTTGCTTTTTCTCCCTCTTCTCATTCACCTACAACCATTCACTTAAAAGGAGTAGCCCAGTCTTTAACCAGGTTGTGAGGTGGCTTCTCTCATGGCAAAGCTCATGTTATGTATCTCAGAATCCTTGAGCTGGCTTTTGGCAAAAAGAAAGTAGCACTCTTTTGTGTCTCAATCTTACTGTCTGTGACACTGTCACTATCTGCCATATTAATAGCAAAGACAAATAGTTCTAGCTTCAAAAAAATTTTATCTTTGTTGCGATATCCTTGTTGGAAGTATCAGTTGGATTATGAAGACCAGATTTAGAGATGCTAGCCTCACATACTTAAAGCAAAGATCTTTATGAATGCAGTTTTCACAACTTTAGTTACTATCCCTGCTCCTACGCATGAAAGATGATCAAGACAGGAATTTATATGGCTGTGGAGACATTTTGTGGCATAACTAACTAGCAGTCAATTTCTAATGTGAGTTCATACTCGTATATTTTCATTCATGATTTTACAGGAGCTGGATTACTTTCCTAATTTTTTTCCCTATAGATTTCTGTTCCCTCATATCCAATATTATGGCAGAAGTCTTCCAGGACTCTAACTGGAATGATCCTTCTCCTAGGATCATTATTACCTCAAACTTTGGCTATTACTGTAGCTAAGATTGTCTCTCCACATCTAGTAATGAATGACTTGGATGTTTCTCCCTGTTAAATCATATGATGGCATGAGATCATTCTCAGTATATGAGTTACATGCTAGGGTTTGAACACTGCCCACCAGTCAGTCAGATAAATGCTTTGTTTATTATTTAAGCACTGGTGAAATAATTAACATGTTCTGTTTATGGTCTAACCAGGAGATGGCTCTGCCTACCCATACCCAAGCAATATTTTGGGACATGGCTTAAGCATTGAGGGTAGATAAATGTTATCATGGGTGGATTTAGGTTATGGTTGGACTTGATGATCTTCGAGGTCTTTTCTAACCAGGATGATTTTGTGATTCTGTGTTTTTTGTTTCTAGATTGGGTCATATTGGTGGTATTTTAATTAATTATCACATTCATGGGTAGTCTTCAGGAGAGTGTGAATACAAAAAGAAATTCCTAGGGGAAAACAGGTATGCGCTTATAAAGCCATTCAGAGATCATCCTTACTTGGGGAAAGTAATTCATTGGATAAAGATCATGGCTGAGAATTGGATCCAACTGCCCAAGCATCCCAACAGCTTTTCAATTGGATGAAATGGAAAGGAAAGCTCTGGGAGGTAAATAAAAAAATAGATTACTTTAAAAAGTACTTTTTTACATCTCCGTAAAAAGAGGTCTTCTTTACTTTTCTGTTTTAGATCTGACTCTAGTAATATGTTAATAAATTGTTTATATGTTAATTTTATTCTTTGTTTTTCATTTTTCTGGTTTTGAAAAGGTGATTTAAGGTGGCAGGTTATGCAGTGGCATTGCATGGAGACTGCATTATCCTGCAATTAGTATCCCACAATAAGCAGGGACTATTGCACTCTCTAGTAACTTGCCATGTTGTACAAGCTCAGAAATACTGAGAAGTAGTAGTATTCTCTCCAAATGTGTGTGGGTTGTTTCAGCATCTGGCAAAACAGATTTATTGTTTGGGACACAGAAGGACAAACGTTAGCCAGAGAAGGGCTGTGAATTGCCTAGAGAAGTTGTGGATGCCACCTCCCAGGAAGTGTTCAAGGCCAGGTTGGATGGGGCTTTGAGCAATCTGGTCTAGTGGGAGGTGTCCCTGCCCATGGCAGAGGGGTTGGAACTAGATGATCTTTAAGGATCATCTACTCTATGATTCTATGCTAAGAATGTAGGAAAATACCTGAGCCCTTGCCATCTCTTGCATAATCCTTTTTGGTGGTGTTGCATATATGCTGCAATATCTTCAGCAAAATTCATCAGTCCTGTCTAGGCAAGTGCTAGACTATCCTATCTACTTATCTGCATAGCATCAGCTATGGGAAGATCAATGAAACTAGTAGAACAAAAAGTACTGTAAGTGTCTGCATCTTAATAAGAAGAATAATATAAATATTGTTTGTCAAAGGACAAACAAGGACTTTGAGAAATACTTAGTTGGAGTGTTCACAGAAAATGAAGTATATGTACAAACATAAGTGATATAAGGATTCTTCTAAGGAATAGAGGTGTCAAAAAGCAGCAACAGAAACATTTGCAAGGAGAATGGACAATGTCTCTCTTGCCATGTGTATCTGAGTTTTAGGGTATTTACAACACAGCTTACACCAACTTAATGCCTTTTTGTGGAGTAGCTGTGTACTTCAGATGCAATGTCAACCACTCTCTCAAAGAACAGATAATGAACACAATGAAATTTTCTTGTTTTGAGTACCCAGTTATAATTTCTGATGTACCTGCAGTCTTTTTCATGTTTTAAAGACATACAATGCATCTATAGGCTAGTATACTTATTTGATCAGTTTTCCACTTTAAGGGCATTGACATAAAAGGAATAAGCAAATAATGTAGAGAAGTAAAACAGAATGGCAAAACCACCATGACTTTGGTATAAACTGACTTGTTCTCAAAACAGTATCACAGTTAGATAAACATTTTTTTTTAATTACTTTTTTTTCTTTCATCACTTTATTCTTTTTGATGTATCAGGCACATTCACAGCAAATTTCCATACAAACTCTGGTTAACCCAAGGGTTCTTACCATGACTGACACACTGTCCTGGAGTTCAAGAGTTTGCATTTGCTACTGTGTAAGGGGCAAGAATCCAACAGCTGAATGTGCAAGTACACATTCTTCCTTCAGTTACATTAAAGATTTTGGAAGGTATCTGATGCCTGTCTGCATTCATCTTCTCCATAGTCTTGTATATGAAATCATTATTTGGTTGTGTTATATTGATTGTTTTTTTCTGTTTTTTGTTGTTGTTGTTGTTTGTTTTTTTCGGGGGATTGTTTTGGTTGGTTTGGGGTTTTTTTGTTTTGTTTGTTTCTTTGGGGTTTTTGTTTGTTGGTTTTTTTTGGTTGGTTGGGGCTTTTTTCATCAGCCATAATATTTTATGTATTCAGGTAACTTGCTGCTAGGATCTTATTTATTTTCTGCTGTTGTTGGTGATTACTGTCAAGATTGACAGTAACAGTGGCTTAGAGCTCTAAATATCTTGGTTTTAGAGATTTAAAAAAATATTTGAAAAAACTTTAATAAAAAAGAGTGAATTAACTTTTTTTTTCCTGCAAAATGCAAGCTTTCCAATTATATTTGAGAAGAAATTTGCTTAGATAATACAGGAAACTGCAATACTTTTGTGTAACTAGTAACAGAAGCAGATGAGTAAAGAAGCAGATTCCATACTCAAGAAAGTAAAAATAGTTTTCTTAATGACAAACACCATGTGATGATAGATTTATTTCAACTCTTTGACTGCATCTTTGCTTGACAGGCTATTTGTCAAAATTGACACTTAGAATAGAGTGCTATTTGGAGGGAAAATTTAATCATTGTTGAAAGACTACAGACGTTCTCATGATAAATCAGAGGTACAGTAGGTTCATAAACCCATCAAGAAATTATCTGTACATGATATGTCAGGAACTTACACATTCACAAAGAGTGTACTTCGCCTCTTGGAGAACAAAGTCCAGCTGAGAACTTCCATCTAGTTTAATTTTCTAGTTTGACTTTTCTTCCCGTAAGACCGTGTCACTGTATGAGTCTCTACATAAGCCAGCATAACTTGAAGAATTTTCAAAGCATTTATGTGCCCAAGACAACTTTCCTACATCTCTACAAATATTTTTAATCCTCTGCTTCTGTGTCAAAAGAAGATGTCGCCATGCCTTTTAATTTGGTGACCCAGAAAACTCTGTGATGTTGATGTGACCCAAGGGCTTGTGCATGAAAATTATTCTGTGACAGACACTGCAGATTAACATGATACTTGATGCCTTGTCATACTAGTTTTAGACTTCATATTTTTCCTGCTGTCTCTGATCCTTTCTGAAGGGCAGAGTTTATGGCTGGGTATAGCAGCCTCAAAGGAAATGCAAGCATGCAGCGTGCATGTTACAAACCCAGACAAAATTGCATTTATTTCTGTAAAAGCACACATTTCCTGTTTATGGAGTTACAAAATGGCTAATTCTAAAGTTGGATGAGTGTCAGCTCCAGATGATTGACGTGTTCCTAAAGTTTGACGTGTTTAATGAGACACAGAAAAGCAGTAGCCACGATGACTGTGCCATTAGTTGTGAGTCAGCGGCTCTCAGCAGTTGTGTAAGTATTGGCTTAGTTATTGAAGTGCCAGGGAGATTTCTGGTGCTGTCTTTACATGAAGAAGGTTGAAATGGTAGTGAGAGCATATTGTTACTGACATTTTGCTTTAAAACTATGTGCTGGCCTTCTCTTTGTATTGATTTTGTCTGCACAGACAAGCAGTAGACTGGCATGCACACAGATCAAAGATGATTAGTTGTTGCAACAAGTCCCACACACAGTGGTCAAGCTCCCTTACCCTGGAAAGACAACATGGTTATGGGTTTATAATCTTTACTAATGCCTTAGGCTTTAGGAACTCATGATCTAGTAGGATTTGTGGTGGCCATTTAAAAAGATTTAGGTGATACACTCTCAGACTATTGTATTCCAGTTCTGTATAAAATTAGAGTTTAACGTTTACATATAATGGTGCAGTGAACGTCAAGCCCAACTTTGCTTATTTCCACTGTTAGTTATTAACAGACACAGAGAAAAGCCACTATGTTAAGTGATAATAGCAAATTAGAGATTTTATTTTAGAAGTGTTAGCTTTATTTATTACATAAGCAATTCCCTTTTATACCTAAAAAAAATTCTTATGGAAAAATGTTAGGATTTTTGTTTATTTTTACCATCACAGAGGATGTGTGAAGGAGTGGTTTCTAGATGGAAATTCCTAGCTGCCCCAGTTTTGGTAGCTGAAGTCAAAATACAACTGAGTCACTAAATTTTTACTCCTTTGTCACATATAAAGTCTTCCTGAGAAATGCTGGTTGGCATATGTAGAATATTGAAAAAAACCCAAACAGTAGTGTCTTAACTTCATGTTATTTATATGTGGAAAGGACTGGTCACTGAAAATGGTGGAAACAGCATTCTAATTACTTAGATTATGCAGGTCTTCTGATTTAAAGCATAAGCTTTAAACAACATAACATGACAATAACATTGTCAACCTGCACAGCAAGAGCTCCTTGTTGAACCAAGTTACACTATGGATTAGTTTTGAGAAACCCGAGAGTGCAGTACAACCTGGCAACATGATTTAGTAACAGAAAACAAAAGTGGTCACAGAACAACACCTGGAGCATGTAACAGGGCTACAGTTTTATGGGGACCTCATAGACCTGACATCTAGGAAGGTATACAAAGCGCATATGCACTGGAAGCTTTTCTCACTGTGTGTCTTGGATAAAGGCAGGGCCATGGTCTGGAGCTAAGTGCTTGTTTAAAGAAAAGGGATTGAGCTGCTTTCCTCCATCCCAAACTATCCTGTAGAAAAGATAAGACATTTCAGTAGACACTTTTTTTTACGTTAGCTTCTTGTATCAGCTGGACACCAGGTGGCTATCAGCCTAGGCACTGGGGTGAAGGATGGAGTGGCTGCAGCTCCTGTTTTGCCCATGGCCCAGGATCCATGTGCACAACTGAAGTGGATGAGATACAACCTTTGTCCCTCCCACTTTGGAGGTAAATTCAATGTGCAGCTGGATGGGTGCACACTGGGAGAGTGATATGCGGCCATCTCACACTTTCAGATTTTCTTAGCATTCTGTGAACTTGGATCAGGGACCTGATTGATGACTTTCAGTTATCTTTGTGCAGTAATGATCCATATTCTCTTACATGGCACTATCACTTGTTTCCTTTTTATGCAACTGAAATACATTTTCATAATTTAACCTTTCATGTCACTGTTTCCATGATCCATTAACATTGTGAACTGTAAATCCATAATACATAAAGATGACATTGTTTTTTAAATGAGAAAAACAGCTTATTTTTGAAATGGAGAGCCTAATAACTTAGAGAATTAAATGAACACATCAGGCACTGGAAAGCGGAGATGGCAACATCAAACAATATAATGAATAGAGCAATCAGTCGAGGAACAACAGAGGAACAGATAAGAGTGAAGTTTATCTTTTCCCTTAGGGAAGCACTATGAAACAAAAAACAAGATCGCCTGTTTTCATTAGTGACTTAAAAAAGCCCAGAAAACACCTTACGAGTTGTGGGAAAGAAAATTTGCTTTGCTTTTTAGATTAGATTTCCTGAGGGCAGAAAAATATGTAATGTTTATTAAAGTTAGCACTTAGTGGATTTTTGTGCATAGTCTTTACTTTTCTTAAAATTCTGATAGTGCAGCGCTGAACTTTGATCAGTAGATTCTGCTTCTGTTTGCTGTATCTCCAGAATTACATGGCAGAAGAAATTTCTATGATGAAAGGATCTAGTATTCGATGAATTAGCTAGATGGATTTTATGTTGAAATCATTGAGAATCTGCAGACTCATGTGCGGTTGTGTTTTAATGCAGAAAAACTGCATAAAGATAAGTTTTGACAAAATTTCTATAAAATTCAAATGTCAGACTTAAGTCACAGATTTGAATTTTCTTGGGTCCAAACTAAAGGAACAGTTTATGCAAACCTCTACTAAATCAGCCATATTCATTCATATATTGGTACATTGCACTTTTGTCTTTCCGTCTATGAACACATGAGCTCCTCTACCTGAGGTCTTGTGTAGCTACCAAGCTACAGCATGTATCTCAGTAGTAGACCATGTCTGAATATCATAATTAAATCAGCATTAAACAGCTGAGCAGGCTCCTGAAAGTGCTTCTCTGGCTATGTTTCAACAGTCGTAATTCAGGAGAGTGGTTTTCTCTAAGTTATATTTGATCTAATTTGCTTTTATTAATTATTATACAAGGAGTACATGAAGAAATGATAGGTTCTTGCCTCAAGCATCTCCAAGTCAAAAGGCCTTACCACTTCTCACCCAAATTAATGGAAAGGCTACCACTGGTTTTGATTAAATTTATTTTGAATTTTAAGACACTATATCTGGGATTATTGGAATGAAGAGATGGTAAAATGGAGAGCTGGCAGGCTTCTCAGGTGTCTTAAGGAGGCAAGAGG
Source organism: Hemiprocne comata (assembly GCA_020745705.1). Classification (NCBI taxonomy): domain Eukaryota; kingdom Metazoa; phylum Chordata; class Aves; order Apodiformes; family Apodidae; genus Hemiprocne; species Hemiprocne comata. Next base: position 126,324,974 of record CM036587.1, read on the forward strand.
AGGGGAGTGCCAAGAGCAAACAAATGATGTGGGTGAGACTCAGTTCTGCAGTGCCAAGTTCAGTAAGGCCTGACATTTTTATCAGTAAGTTTTCTGATACTCTTCCCACTGCTAATACTGTTTTCTTCCTTGAGTTTTGAAACATGCCCAGGCTGATATTTGATAACTTCATCTTCAGTCTTCATTTGCTGTCTTCGCACAAGAGAACACTCTTCATTATATGCCTGCACATAATCAATTATAAGGAAGGCACTCCTTAGAATAATTCTCGTGATCCTCCTGCTTTTATGTCTCCCCTTCCTTTTGTCTGTAGCTGTTACATAGGGATATGAACTCTCTGATGCTGAGGTCTTCCTTTGCTTTATGCCTGTAAGTGCTCCTGTTCCAGTAGACTGAAAAGGAACCTAACTTTCATCTGCACCTGCAAATGTTGCAATAAGGGCATGCTTTTTCAACACCTGCCTTTACTCAGTGACAGCTGAAGATGGTAAGTATATCCAGTATATGATTTACGAATATTTTTATAAATAGAAACAACAAAATCTATTTGATTAGTTTCGAAATCCTGCACTCAGTCAATGTTCATAAAATTTTTAATGGATGAAGAGTCATTTGAATTTATTAAAATATTAATGAACATTGACTAAGTTAACATGGAAGTATGGAGAGCCTTTCATAGATGAAGAGGCACTCATTTATATGGGAATGCTAATTTGCCTGTCCAGTAATGCATCCCTGCTGGAACATGTAAGAGGTACAATTAGTCATAATGTCAGGAGACACAGTACTCTTACTTTATTGAGTAATACAAAAGCATAAATAGCAAATGTGAAGAACATGGGGAGGAGTAGGATGTGAATATGATAGTATAAGTATCTGTGATATTTTTGCATAAAGGGCACTGTGAACTATTTAGTTTTAGAAAAGAATTTGCAAAAATATATATATCTTTTAGAAACAGGAAAAAAAAGCAGATTAATTTAGTGTATAAATGCTATTTTTTAATAATCTTCTTTAGTAATCCCAAATTTAAAGAGACCGTCTTAAAAAAAGAATAATAAATAAAAGGAGCATTACCAGGACTATGAGTTTACATGGATTCAGTGAGGAAAGTTTAGGGAGGTATTATTGTTAAAAAACTGCCACACTTTGAATAATTACTGTCCTCATACTAAAAATTAGAACTGGTGACAGACTGCTGCACAGAGGAAGTGTTGCTCAGTACCATCTGACAAGTTTATGGTAGTTCTGCTTCTTCAGTTGTTCTCCTGTTGCAGTGAAGATTCAAATGATAAAAAAATATTTTTGCCTCTAGTTTTATACTTGCTTATAAATGCTGTAAACAAGTGTTTTAATTTTCACTGGCACTTATGTTTCTCTGTTCGTATAAACTCAAAGATATTTTGCCAATTTTATATGCTCTTTAGTGGATTTTTATTTTTGCGTTGCCCCATTGTATCTTTCTGATTGAATGTTCAATTAGATCTCTAAAATATATAAAAACAGGGAGCAGGGTGGGAAATTCTTTTTCTGAAAGGTGTGTAAGATCTTAAGCATTTACAAGACTGAGCTTTTCTTCATTTGGGAAAATTAAATTATCCTTCTGTTGGTTCACTGGAGCATTTTTGTGTACCTCCTTTACTGGTCACCAACAGGGCTCAGGAGATCAGATTAATAAATTAAAATTTTATGTTTCTGTGACTTTTTATTTTTGTTGATTAAGAGTGCTTAATATTCTTCAGGTTATTAGTGAAAATCAACAAAACTGAACGAACAAACCCCCACCTCACCCCTAAACCAAAAAGCAAAGCAAAGCTAAGCTGAGCTTTATACTTTTCCTCACCTGGAAGAAAACCTAAAGCCTAGTGAACCCCTCTTCATTTCAAGTCCAGTTCTTACTGATTTGGATGGGAGATGACACTGATACTGCTCAATACTTCTGAAAATTAGGTCATGTATTAGTACCAAAATTTGAGCTGGCTGAAGAGACACTTCTTTTTTTTTTTTGAGTGTTTCTTCTGCCTTGCATGCATCATCATGGCTCTTTAGGGAAAGGAGTGTGTCCTTCCCCCTTACAACTACAGTGTAGCTGCAAAAGCACATAGTAGAGATGCAGGACTCAAGTTATACCTATGCACTGAACTAGGAGCAAGTTTGAAGCCTCTCTTTTAGTTTCTACCACACAGAGTTCTTGATTTTTGTATCAATATTTAAATATTGACTAAAGCAAGAAACCAAGACAGAGATCTCCAACATCCTATAGATGGTAGGACCTCGCTTTCTCACTGCCTTAACTAAACATTTTCATTTTACTCTTAAAGCATGTGAGATAGGCATCATGGTCCAGGGGGCACCACGCTTGACAGGTATGTGGGTACATCACACTCACATTCCTACTCCATTGAATCATTCATTAGTTGTACAAGGTGAAGCAGGTCATCGTGCCCACAGTGGTAGACGTCTGTCCTTGGGCCTTGAAAACTGATTGAACAGTTTATAGTCTGTGTTAGGCAAATTTTCATGTTCAGGAGTAATTTTAATGTTGATCATAATGGCTGCATTGTCTCTAACTCAAAGATACCACTGCAGACAGGGCTGGTAAAAAACCCCTTACCAAAACTGCATTAGTGTTTTTTACAGAAGGCTGACTTCTTTCTGGAAAAAATGTCTTCCTGAAAGTCTTACAGAAAGGAAGCACTGGAAACTTGCTTATTAGGATTAATCCTGCAGGAATTTAAATGGACCTGCAAAGTAGGCTGGGTTTTATGGCAGTCTCCCCAGGCCAAGATGAGAGTTATCTCCCATGGAGTTTGTGGATAACGTAGTAATAATAGATGGATTTTTGACTGAGGAGCACTCTGTCTCAGATGTGCAGAGCAATTCAGTGACTTGCTGGTATTTGTACAATGGGATAGGGTGAAAACACAAGAAGTAAAAAGTAGGTTTCTCCATTCCCAAGGCATTGCCTTTATGATTTGTATCTCTTCTCATCACTCCTCTCCTTTTGCCTCCATTAGGTACTCTTTCCCTCATACGGCTTAGCTCAGCTGACCTTTTTTCTCTCCTGTTTCATGGGGTATGGCATCTATTAAAAATGAAAAGGTGATACAGAAATATCTGAACTCCTTCTGTTTTGACATCATGTTGCTGGTCATTGGATTTTTAGAAGTGAATAGGCTGTTCTTTTTCTATACAAAAGATACAGCTATATCCTACTTTCAAGTATGACTCATTGTAGAGTGAGGATGGCTTTCTATATGGAGTGGTTTCTTGATTCTCTGTTTACAATTTTATTTTTTCTCTGGTTCGTTCTTCATGTTTTGCATCGAGGGGTGACTCAACCCTCTGGTCCACTGCTTATGATTTAGATACAGATGTGCTAAGTTTCAGGAGGAAATAGATTGTCATTTTTGTCCCCAAAGAACAGGGGAAGCTAGAGTCAGGTACATTATTGGGTTGCCTTAAGGCTCTGGCACACTGCCTTTCACAATCCATACCTGACTTATCCTAGGTTGGCATGTGGCCCAGGGAGGTGGAATGGCACCAAGTACTGAGTGGTTCAAAAGTGGAGAGGTGTCGCACCACCACAAAGCCCTAACTTTGTTTTGTTGTTTCTCCAGGTTTCACTGTTGTGTAAAAAATGTAATGTTCATCCCTCTGTGCCCTTGTTGCTGTTGGGGCTTTCAAGTGCATTTGGTGAAGAAATCAACACAGTCTGTAGTTGGCTAACATATCTGTAACTGAGCAAAACGGTGAAAAAAGACAAGCCTATGCTTCACAGATGTGCTTTTCAGTAGAAGTGCTCATGACTGAAGCCCAACTCTGCTCTAAAATTGACTTCAGTCAGGGCAGAGGCCAAATTCTCTTCTGATTTGTTATGGCCTCTTTCCTCCAAAACTCCATCTCAGAACAGGAACAAGATTTCACACTGCTTTGATGGTAAGAGGGAGAGTTTGTAAGACTGTATGCAGCAGTAGCATGTGGGAAACCTCACCTAAATTTTAACTACAAAATTTTAATTACAAACATTTTTAAGTTCTTAGTTTGCCTCTTCTTTTCCAGATTAGCTAAACATGACTTTGCTGTCCTTCTAACAGCTGGCTTCAAGATGGTTTGTTCTTAGCAAATTGTTACGATAATTCAAACACATTCTTGAATATTTGACCTGAAATCCTCTATGTTGTCAGTCTTTGCCGTAAGTTGCTTGCAGTGTTTTTATTATAGGAGAGTTTTTCAGTATTTGGTCAGCATGATAGGCAAGGATAAAAAGTTATATAGTGCAGAGCTGTATCAAATGAAAATCCATTTCTGCAAGGATTTGGTATTTTATTTTAGTAACCATGTGCAAAGTCTGATACTGTGGTGACAGAACAGTCAAGATACCTAACCCTGTGCTATTCTGGGACAAGGGTCTTCTTGGCAACAAATATACAACGTCCCTTTAAATAGCAGGCATTTCCAAATAGTGACAAGTAGACTTAAAGAACAACTTAGCTACGTGGGAGAGTGTGTTTTAGAGTTTTTTTATGCAAGAGATGATTATTTGTGTTTATAATCAAAACTGTGAAGTGATGCTCATTTGTTATGTGAAGACAGGTTTATTTTTGCTCTAGCATTATGAATGATAGATGTAAATTGGATGCAGGCCGATGTCTTGATTTTTCCTTTTACATGAAAAGGAAAATTAAATTTTTAATACAATTTGTACAATGAGTAATAAAGTGACACGGGAAGCAGAGACCAAAGAACTGTCATATGAAAGGAAATTTTATTTAGTAAGGTTATGATCTAATTTTGCATCCAATCAATAATGTCAAAATCCTTGAGGATTTTGGCAAAAAAATAGAGTAAAAAAGAAATTCCTTAGACACAAAAATATCTTTTAACTAGGAGACAGTTGGAATAATGCCCAGTTGTATATCCATATGATTAAAAACTACCAGTTCTGCATTTGTTCAAGGTACAATGTATGTGTTCAAAATAAAAAAAAAGAAGATTTATTTTAATATTTTAAACATTTTGGCATAAATAGATAAACATGAACAAGGCCATTAGTGCCAGAGACTGTACTGCACAGGGAGTGACTGGAGGTCACAGCTAACTTGTCATCCAGGTGACTTGTAGCAGAGAGGGTATCCATGGGAATAATGAGAAGATGCACATACAGAGCATAACAGCTGCTTAAACTTAGGAAAATACTTTTCCTGACTTCACGATCCATTTGGTATGTTAAGTAGGTGGGGAAGTTAGGAGGAAAACTATGAATTCCATGTTTCTGTCCCCTTGGGCATCCAAGCCTACTGTAGCAAGATGTTCTCTATCTCCCTGGCCCCAGTCTCTCCTACCTTTTCCCTGTCACCTTTGTGAGAACGGTTTTTGCACGTTTCCAATCAAAAGTGAAGAAGAGGAAGGTTACCTGTGTAACAACCTTGGCTGTGGGGCCAACCTTCTGCCTGCCCTGCTCTGTGCAGCTGAGCCCCTGCCTTTCCTTTTTACTGTGTAAACTCTTTGAGACTGGCTTTGTCTTCTAGTGAGTTTATCTGTGAATTCTCTGTATGAGCTTATGGATATTGTGCAATATACTGTGACCTCAGTAATAGCCTCTGGATTTTAACTTAAGGAACTAATTATGATGATGGTTGATTCTCTCCTAAATGTCACTGTACATATTTGCTCTGTACAAGCTGAAAAATAAAATCCTTAACCTGAGCTATTCAAAATCTAAATGAAGAGACACAGAGGCAGGATGTACTTCAAAGACTAAAGAAGGATTTCTCTAGAAATGTAATATGTGCTGTTTGTTTGCTTTTTTGGGGCATTGTGGAAAAATTACTCTTCAGGAGAGACGGGGTATAAGGAGACCAGTAAATCAGGATGATGTGGAAGGTAGAATGAAAAAGAGGAACTGAAAAAACAGGAGAAAAACTTGTTGAGGCTTATTTCATTGGCAGGGTTTATTAATGAAGGGGAGGTAGGGGATGAAATATGATGGGCTCTGATATTCATCCTGTAATTCAGTGTGTTCATGTGCACTACTGCATTTTCTTCTTTCCCACATTATGCATAATTCAGACATTCCATTCCATGCTGATAAGGATTCAGATTTATGACAGTTTTAATTTCTAATATACTCCTTGTGCCTATTAAATTTATATATTATGTCCATATATTATGCTTATTATGAAAAGCCCTTTCTCTTGAAGCCTGTGTATATACTGCTCATGGTGTGTATGCTGAATTTCTGTTGATATAATTAGGAAGCTGGGGTTCCAGCTCTTGACTACAAATCTGGAACATTCTGACGCCTACTGCATGAAAGTTCAGCACTCAGACTGATTGCAGTGTACGACCTGAAAGCTTTACATGACCTAGTAAGTATTTACTGCAACACCATCAAGTAATGGGTGGAAATTGGCTGAATGGGCTGTTTCACCATTTGATAGTGTAACTAGCTTTATTTGGAATTGGAAGCAAGAGTGAAACAATATTCTACTATTGATATTCAGATTATCAAACATTACTGTGCAATTTTGATTCCTCCTCTCTCTGCAGCCCTGGCCTTTGGAGCCAAAGGGTCCTATATTTTGGGCAGTAGGGAGTCTCTTCTATGGCTTTATTGAAGGGACCATGTGAATGGAATCTATGTTTATAAAGTTAAGAGGGAATCCAGGGTGTGTAATGGGAACCAGGGAGGTTAATGGAAGAACTTTGGATGGGTTTGCATTTTTTTAAGTACACATTGCAGCCCCTTTTTTCATGATCTCATGGAATGATGATTAGAATTTGTTCTGTATCTGGTTTAAAAGGTTAAGAAAATAGGCTTTTCAACATAATCATTGTAAATTAAATGAAGTATGTATGGAGTTCAAAAACTCAAATGTATCATTCTACTGACAGGCTCAGGAATCCTAATGAAGTTCAGTACAACCATATGCAATTTAAGGAATTTAAAATATTGAATATAAAACTACAAAGATATAGAGGAATAATTTGTATAAGCTTTCTGTCAGAGTAGGAATACATGTTGTATAAATTTTTACATTTGTCATAACGGAAGGAAAAGAGATGTCAGGGCACACTTTTGGACATGTGGTTTATCTTATGGGGAGTATAAATGACTTATGACTCATGTTGTTAGTAATGAAAAAGAGAACCTTTCACCCTATGGTCCTTCATTTAAATCCCCATCTAGGTTGCTGTAGTCACTATCACCTGAAGACTGCTGGGGATCTTTTTATCCTGATAAAAAACAGTGTGAGGTAATTAAAACAGGAAGATAAGAAGTGGATAGATGTAGACTTTATTGCTTTCTGATGTCCTGCAGTAAGCTAAAACTCTTAGTGCTACCTCTCTGATAGGTATTCTGTTTGTTCAGCCCTTTGCACGTCTAGATTTCTACATTGTAATATTTATCATGGTCACTGTGAGACCAGAGGTCATCCATAAATGTGAATTATGTGAATTATTAGTACTGTGTGAGAGAGTATATACCCTGTACTTATTGCAAGTCATTTAGAGCCAAACAGTTTGATATACAGACTTGCTTCTTTTCCTTACTCAGGCATGGTACAAAGCAGATTGTCAGGAGCAAAAATCATGTTTCTTCTCTGCCATCAAAGGTTTGAATTAATGACTCTGAAGCTTCCCAAAAGTCCAGCTGAATTAAAGAAGCCCAAAGCTCTGTTCATTTAATCCTCAACTGGAACTTGCACTTTGCTAAGAATGTTTCTGTTCTCATGATCTGCTTCTTTAGTCAATTTGCTGTATTCTGACTTCTTTCCGTGTTACACTGGAAACTAACAAATGGTGAAGGCATAAAGTATTTAAAGCCTATAAGGCACTGCGAACATCAAAATTATCTAATTCATATATGTGGCATTACATTGAGTCTTTTAAGGCAGCATTTGCAGCTTGTTACTATAGCCAGTATTGTTGCTATGTTATAGTTCACTGAAGAGCATCACAGAAGTAAAAATAAACTTTAGAATATACTTTACAATCCCAGTCTTCCTTTCTCACTTGCTTTTGGATAATACATGTTGGATTCAAAAAGGGAGAGTAAGAGATTTACTGCATTGCCTAATGAGTGACTGAAAGTGATTGAACTGGAAGTAAACCTTGGAAATGCTCTAAATCCCTCCACTCATTTGGCTCTTGCTGTTTATGTGTCTTACTGAGCTGTTTGTATGAGCTGAAATATTTTCATTTAACTGAAAAGGAGAGTAAGTCAACCTAAGGTTATAAAACCTCCGTTTGGGCCTGAAGAAAACTCATTAATGTCCACAGCATGTGGTCCTCTCACGCTAGGACTGCCACCTGTCATCAGCTTAGCCTGCAAGCATTGACTAAAAGAAGCATGTGGGAGGATATGTATATAAATTGCAGAATAAAAGAGTATAGCTGTCCCTAGGAAAGAAGTGGAGAATATTTGGATCAAAATGTCTTTTAAGCTTCCCTCGCCCACTGCCCAGTTGAAGCATATTTAGAATTTTGTTGGTTTTTATTTTCCTTATCTGCAGTCTCTTCCTGTGCCATACCTTTGGGATAAGTTGCCTGGAGTTCAGAAAGCAGAAAAAAGTAGTGAGTTAAAGTGTATAAGAATGTAATAATGAAAAATAACAAAGAATTAAACAGGATTGTAATAAGCTCCACCAACCTGGGGGCGTCCCCTATTAATAAATCAGAAGAGTGTGTGATTCAATAAATGAATCAAAATATGTGTCCTGTGTCATTTCTGCTTGAAGGAAGGCTTTTTTGTAATGGAAAGTATTGTTAATAAAGAAGGCTCTTGGCGACTATTGGGATTTTTTGTTCTTAATAACAGTGGTGCCAATTACCACTGGATTTCCGAGGCAATTTTCTACATTTCTAATGAAATAATATACTGAAGCTACTGCAGGGACATAAGCATACAGGCTTTTGTTGCTGTTGTTTTTTCAATTACCCTCTTCGATGCCAAAGGTCAAAGGATAAACATCTCCTGTGGGTCCACAGTGGAGGTTCCAGCTTGTTTCTAACCAGAAATGGGTCCAGGGAGGCTCTTAGCACAGCTGTAGCTGCAATATTGTACACATGGAGCTGCAGTTCCTGAGGAAGATACTGTGACTGTCTTAGCACAGGAGTTTGTGTGGGTGAGGTTGCTTTCACCCATTTCACAGAGGGTTCAGCTGCTAGATCAGGCTCTCTGCAGGTGTAAATCAACATTGCTCCAGTTATATTGTGGAGGGAGAATGACAGGTGCCAGCTGAGGTTTTTGCATCCTTAACATCCGTACATGTGTCAGCAGAAGGCTGATAGACCTACAGGCTCCAAGTGGTGCATCTGATCCATTACCCAGAGCTTGGTGGGGTACTACAATGGTTCTGAGAGATGTTTCAGAGGTTCAGCCTTAGCATTTCTCCACTGTACTGCAAGGTATTTCACCGTCTTTCAGTCCCATGAAGAAACTGGCTTTGCCACTGTTACAGGTGTAACTTGATGTGTTCTCATGTTCCCTTAACATAGGTCCTAACTAGGGGTACCTGAAACTTCCACAAAAGCTTTGGTGTAATGGTGGGTTACTGACCTGCCAAAATTTGACTGTATGTCCTGGCTGCACTGAGTTATACCACTATCAGCAGACTTTTGTACCAACAGCAGTAGGATTTTATATTAAATTAAAATAAGGTTGACAATCTTTTATTTCTTGTTAAAATTTGTATTTTGTCCTATATAATGGTGGACAGGGATGGCTATTCCTAGCATCTTGACCCTTTCTGCTGCTAAAGAGAGTACTGTCTTCTGATTTCGTCACTACTTGAGGAGATATGGACTGATGGAACATGAGAAATGAAAGGAAGACAGCCACAGTCAGTCCTTTGGTTTCTTAAAAAAACCTGTTCTCAGAATTTCGAGTTCACTGGAAATTTTTTTTAGGGAAAAAGAAGGTTCAATTGGGACTGAAAGCAAATGCTAAACAAACACAAATGTTTTGTGAAAAAGCAATCCCGCATTTTATCCAGCCTCATTCTGAGTCGATACCCTTCTTTCATTACATAATCACTTTAATCTCATATTTTTAATACATTGCAGGTAAAAGCCAAACCTTTGGTTGAGTTAATTGACTTCAGTGTTTTTGCAGGAGGTACAAATCAAAGTATATTGTGTTAATATGAGAGCTTCTTTTTAAATCATTCCTTCACTCTACTGAATGCTGCAGCTCAAGCAGGACAGGAGGAGAAGTGCTGTTTTCTGCTGCATTCTTTTTTTGAAAGTCTGAACTGGATGTTAATCTCTGGCACAGAAACATTTGAATATTTAAACAGAATAAAAGGATGCATAAACACTTTTCTGATGAAGCTTTTTTGCTTTTGTTTTTCTGTCATATTTAATTGCATTTCTTGACAATAAATTTTCCTTTGAGCTTCTTTCATACAGCATAGAAGAAGAATGAGCAAGACAGTTTAACTTTACAACATTCCTTGGCCCGGTTTTCAAACATGAAGAGATTTTTTTTGATTGTGTAATTTAACTGCCATCATCTTTAGACTTATTTGAGTATGAGGTACAATATGCCTAGTTACATGCCTTCATATTTCAACAGCCCCCTATGTGATAAATATTTTGGAACAGACTCTTCCATGTTAGTCACATTAAGTTGTATACTATTGAAAAGTAGCCCCATTCAGGGGAATATCATACCCTATTCAAATGAATAAAGTATTATTTAGTAAGAGAAAAGGGACTTAACCTGACCCAAAATAATTGTGGAATTAATAATTAGGACAGAATCACAATCTTGCTGTGCCAGTAGCTTGTTAGGAAGATTAATTTGCCAGCACATCCTGACTTACAGTTATTCCTCCTGAAATATAACTAAAGAAAACTTACTATTCATTGAAATCCTTTGTATCCTGCAACATTTGGGATAATCTGGTTATGTAACTAAACTTAAGATAGTTATTGAATAATCTTACTTTGATTCAAACTGCATAGTTCCATTTTTGGCCAAAGATGAAACCTGTATATAGTGTATGTGGCCTGCAGATACAAAGGTGGAGTGCAAGACTTCTTTCATCTAGCTAAGTAAAAAGCTTACATAGGTGAGGGTTTTTTGTTGTTGTTGCGTTTTTTTTCTTCATAAAAATCACATTTTCTCTCTAACTGTATCGCCAATTGTGCTTTTCACCAAGGAGTCACAGTGTATGTACTTAACTCAAAGCCATATTTAAATTATAGCAGATAACCTCGTATTTCAAATTGCTTTGTCTCAGAATTAGCACAAAAAATTTGCCCTTTGCTCCTCTACATAGCATACACTAGTATCTTGTTGTTTCTGTGTGTTAGACAAATGTCCAGAAACCACCCAAGTAGCTGCAGTATTTTCACTATTGATCATATAGTGATTTTCTGTCCCCTTTGTTTGGGTTATATCTCTGTGAGACCTTCAGAAAGAAAAAGCATCTATTTAAATCTATTTATGGACAGTGTAGTTGTAAAAAGATTTAGATAATTTTATGCATGTCTGTCTGCGCATTTGAATCTGTATGTTACAGTTAATCTTTACTTTCCTGTCCATTAAATGTTGCCATTATAAATTCACATTTTCATCTTTTCTGTCCACCAGTGCCATTTTTATATGTCATTCACTGAATTTAGATTTCTGGCAGGAAAAAGGAAAACCAGAAAAATTAGGTACTAATGTCAAGGGGTTGGTGGATAGAGTGTTTGTGAGGTGTGCCAGTGTGCAGAGATCCTGATGTATACATGGATGTCTCTGTCCTCAAGTTTCTGATAGTGTCTCCTTGTACGGTTTTACATCAGCCATGATCCACCTTGTAGAAGTCCAAAAGTGCACCTTGATCTGAGAAAACTGCCGATTTGGTTTTCCTTTTCTGTATTTTTGTCTTGTCTAAGTGTCCTTTGAAAGTTCGACGCAGATTCAAACTTACCCTGCGAATCGCTTTTCCTCTTCCTTAGGGAACAATGCGTTTCTGGCAGAGTTACATCAATCACCAATATTAGGTTGACAACATGAGGGTCACCATCTCTATTGATAGAAGGCAGGCAAGTGTTGATGTAAGAGCTTTATCACACTTTCTATCTTGTTATTACAACTTATTTCAACTTGTTTAAAGGGAATCTGAACATACTAGTAATGACATGTTACATATTTAGTACTTAGAATAGTTTCTTGAAAAATGTTTGAAAATATTAAAAAAATGTGTATTGGGGAATATCTTTGTGTGTGCATTTCTGAACAGGTATCTTCACAATTTCCCACACTCTGAATTGCCTGCTAAAAAAGGAATGCTGTAGTATGACAGGTCAAAATTTCCCTTCTTCATATTATTTAATTGCAAAATAAGAAAGATTCCTCTAAATGTCTTATTTTCAGGGCTTTGGGTGTTATTTTCTTCTTTCCTTGTTAATAATGTTTTTATTTTACCAAATGCTCACAAAGTCTGTTAGCCCAATCATATTGAAGTCAATTTTACTGCTCAGTAAGAAAGTATCCTTACTGTGAAGGATGATGAAAGAGGGTGCTACAAAAACACGAAGAAGCTTCAACAGGATTTAAAATGGGATGAGGATGTCTCTGAAGGTTGTAGGCTGAATCTACATCTTGGAAATGTATGAAAAAATCTTCCTAGAAGTTGTGTCATGAGTGGCCAGAGGAAAAATGAGTTAACTGTCAACCTGTGATTAGAAGTCTGTTTGTATTGTTCTTTCCAGAAGAAAACCATGAACTACATGACTGCTTTAAAGCACCCTAGAATGCCTGAATGAGAAGAGTCAATACAGCTGAAGTCCTGCCTATCTATAGCTGCAACTTGTCACTGGTGCTATAAAGTGATGAAACTACTTTGTTGACTGTTTCCACTTTTTAGAATACATTCTTTTTTTTTTTTTTTTAATTCCAAAATAGAAAAGTCTGTGATGCTTTCTGGATATTATAATTTGTTGCTGTGTGGTGCTGCTGAAGGATACCTACCTCATTTTTGTAGGATTGTTTGTGAAAGAACTTTCTAGTCATTGTGGGCAAGGTGGTAAATAAGGATGTAATAGCAGAGAGAGAAATGCAGATGAAAACTTTGTTCCTAAGTATTTTTCACAATAATTTAATCAGACTTATATTAAAGACCAAAGAATGTCCTCTGGAGCTGGAATGTAGTTCTCAGTATGTAGGGAGAAGACATGCAAATGGGAGTGTAATATTATGGGAAGTTGATGAAGGGTCTGCAGCAGAGAAAAGTCGTAAGTAAAGCTGATGTAATGAGGAGAGATGTTTCTTAAAGCCAGGACAAGAACTTTGAGCATGGTGTAGATGACAGAAGCTGAAGAAAGTGGAATGGCTTTTTGATTATGAATATAAACAAGTAATTCAGAAAAAAACTAAATTCCCTATGAATCGTAGAATCATACAATAACTAAGGTTGGAAAGGACCTCTGCAGATCATTTAGTCCACCCCCCTCCAATCTTGAACCAATCTTGGTCTGGCAATCCTTGAAAATCAACCAGCTGTCCTAGACCATTCTTCCCTTAGGGATCATCTCCCATGGTATTCTTCCAAGCCCATCCTTGAACAGGAAAAATTTTGTTCTCCTGAAGCTGAGGGTTGTGATCCTACTATTTGCTTTGTTCTCACCCCTCACAATCCTGAGCTTTACCATCCCACGGTCACTGCAGCAAAGACATCTTCACATCTCTGACCTGTTCTTCCTTGTTTGCAAGTATAAGGTCCAGTAGAGTATCTCTCCTCTCCTGCTTCTCAGTCATGTGTCAGGAAGTTGTCATCAATGCACTCCAGTAACCTCCTAGATTGCTTCTGCCCTGCTGTGTTTTCCTTCCAGCAGATAGAGAAGTAGTACAAGCATCATTACTTTTTATTGCTAAATATTGTGGCAGTTCCTCCAATGTGGCTGTTGTGTTGGATATTGGATAAGCATGTAGCATGGAGGTAGTTTGTATCTCAAAGGGCAGCAAAAAAACTTAGAAGGATTTAACTGAAGCTAAACAGTTAATGAAATAATGCTGAAGCCATCAGCAAAGTATTGCCTACTGAATTCAGAGAAATAGGACTTTTTATAGTCTTTGAGGGCAAGAGGGATCACATTAAACACCCCCCACCTCCCTATTAATGTCTCCTCAAAATTTTACAGACCTCTGGAATTTGGCTAGCATCCAAAGGTAAAATAAAATATTATGAATATATTTTGCTGTATTCTTTGCTGTTTCTTTTTAAAACAGCTGATATTTCGATTTTACTTTTGCTAACAATACACTGGACAAAATTAATCTCTGATTTAATTCCATTAGAATAGCTTGACTATAGTGAAGTAATATAAGGGGTGCATTTGGCTGATAAAATTTACATACTCTCACAAGGACTTGATGCTTTTCAAGCTGTGGAATTGGAAAGCAAACAATTACTACAATAGGTCAACAACTGTCTATTCCATGAAGTGCACATCATATTGTTAGAGAAATTATAGGTGATTTTCCATGCTGCTGCACAGTGCTTTGTGGAATTAAGCAAGGTCACGGAATATAAAAATTTGAAAAAGCTTGTGATGCCTTCCTTATCTCTACAGATGTATTTTCATCATTAATTTTAGCAGTATAAATTCAAGTGTTCTATTTTCAAAGTATTTGAGTGAATCTCTTCTTGCAAGGTTGGTTGCCACTGAAGCAAAATATATGGCTGTCTTAGTGAAAGAAGAATTCTACAAGATTACTTTTCAATCTCAAAACTGTACATTTTCAGTCCCTCATAGATTAGTCATCTTATCCTATTCCAGACTGTATGAAAAGACTCAATAGGAGAACCTTCTCCTGGGCCTAAAAGATTTTTCTTCTTTCAATCTGTTCCCTCAAAAACTGGGAAAGTTCACTCATAACAAAACTCCACATGTATAAGTGGACTGCCACCAGGGGTTAATATATCCATATATTTTCATTCTGAGGGCATTTCCTCAGGATATGCAAGTCTGTCTTTTACACTTTTGCAGACATATTCTTGAAAAATCATAGAAGATCATGAATGAAGTAATGATAAACTCAAATAGGAAGAATCAGGAAACGAATGGCAAGAAAAAAGGTGTATGTTAGAATGGCTCATAATACGTATTCTATTTCTACAGGAAAAATGAACAGGTATGTTAGAAACAAAAGGAAGCATAATGACCTAATTGACTTCTATGTGCCATTATTCAATTGTCATTTCAGGTCTCTTTCTGACTGGGGAATACAAAGCAGCAAATTGAACTCAAGGTTTGAAACCAAAGCCGGATCTGTCTAGATTGCAGTACAGATTATGAGAAAGGCAGCTGTCAAAAAAAATTACCAAATCAGCTGTTAGTTTCTTTAAAAAAAATGTAAAAAAAAATCTTTACTTTTAATGTTGTGACTTCCCAGAAAAGTCTGATTTTTGTTCTGAAGAAACAAGTAGACCATGATCTTTAATGAGCAGGATGAGCTATACATTAAGTCAAAATGGAGCTAACTATAATGCACAGAGATCTCAAGTTGTGTGTTTCAGTCATGCAGGAGGTAAAACAGCTTTTTCTTTTCACTTATAACATAAAAAGCTGTAGGCTAAAGATCAAAGGATGGTGAAGGAGTAAATAGCTATAAGGAACATGCTATCAGCATGGAAAAAGTGTTTAGTAACAGGAAAAGTGTTTAGTAACACAGCCAGTTATTCTGAAACAGCATTTGATGATTTTATTAATAAGTTGTATGTACAGTTTTATAATTGTCCAAACAAACCAGTAAAATATTTTTCAAAAGCCTCACTTACAAACATAAATATATTCCTACCAGTCACGTGATTCCTTATCCAACCTACAGAATAGTTCAAAGTTTATTCTTGCTGAATCACTTCTTCACTTGAGAAACTAACTGTAACTGGTACAAAGCTAAGGCTCTTATTTCCTAGAGACACACACTAGCCAGAATGGTGAGCAGGAAATTTATGGTAAATTAATACCTTCCCAAAAGCTAGGGAACTACTTTGTATATTGATCATATTACAAGGAGTCCTGATCAAGGACCGTCGAGCTAAAATTTATCGGACTCAAATACTTTATATGGATTTTGCATCACAATTAAAAGTACAGATTGTTAGTTTAGCATTGCTTTAATTTGTTATGTTTAAACACTTTACATAGAATTTAAATAATGTTTGATACACACAGAGGAACTGAAGTTCGAAGTATTTGCCCATATTCTTATCAAGCCCATCTGTTTCTTGCAAGAGCTAGTATATAAGAATCCTTCTCATCTAATTTAATATACAGATGAATTTGCACTTGCCTTTCCCAACCTTTAAGCATTTTTAAGTGAGCAACTAGGAGAAAAAAGTAATTGCTAGACTCTTTAATTTAGAGGAAATTGCAGTGGTCTCAGATACTTATCTGATGCAAATTTCACATGTATGAAAATATGCAAGTGCCGTTTCCCTGAACCATAGAAGACAGTTTCTGCTTTAGGCTAGAGCTAGGCTGATCCCCTAGATCTAACATCCCCAATACCTGTTGCCTGAGGCTCTTCAGATGATCTCTGATTGTTGATCTGTGGTCTGTGAGCTCCTCAGTGGGCCACTCTACCAAATGCTGAGAAGGAAGTAGCATGGCCAAAGACTTTTGTAGGACTTTTTGCACTCTTAACTTTTTTCATTTGTCACTTGCACCATTTTGACCATAAATGTGAGGAGAAGAGGCCCAACAGTCAGCAGGTTGTTCAGAGCCTACTACTAGTATCTTCCCCAGACTACTTGTCTAGAGAGTGTCTGGGGTTGCAAAGCAAGTGTTGGTAGAGATGGAAGTCTCCAGATCTGGCTGGTCCTCTTTTTCTTCTTCCATTGGTTCCTCCCACATTTGCCGGGCTACTAGTTGCCACTCAAGAGCATGGGGTGCACTTCTGCAATTCGAAGCCTCTTTGTGAAGAATTGTCAGGCCTGTTAAGGACTCTGGATGATCCTGTTCATTAACATCTCCTGAGTTGACCTTCTCTCCTTCCTCTCTTAACACTGCCTCAGACCAATAATGCAGGATGTGTTCTAGGATGGCTTCCTAGATGTACATTGCCTCCTGCCTGAGGCAACATAGGGCTGAGGTGCCAGAGGCTGGGGGTGGAAACTGGAAGAGAGCAAGGCTTTTGTGGCTCACCTCTGTGGAGGAAAGAAAAGCAAATCTGTGAATCCAGGACTGTCTGCAAGGTTACAATTCAAGTCTACTGTATACAGGCATCCACCTTACAGCCCCCTGATTCCCTAGGGCAAAATTTTCATGTAGTACTGAGCAGCCATTCCATCCCTAATTTTTGAGAGGGACTGGTGGAGGTGAGCTCTGAGCAGGATAACCTACCTCAAAACTGGTAAGTTACCTTTATGCCATAGCCAGCAATGTGCCATGGAAGTCTTTGTTCTATTATTTGTTAGCCTTGGCAGCTGAAAAAGGCAGGACAGCTAGAGGTGCTCTGAGGTGCTCAAATTGGAGTAAGGCCTGAAGTAGTGACAGTGAAGAAAAGCAGGAAAGACTTCCCATGATTATATCATGCTTTGTTTTATGAGAACATGTTACAGTTTCAAATGTCCCCAAGGTGATGGATGAAGCTTTTTAGCTTAGTGAGGGCATTCTACCACTGTTTAATACAAACTTGTTCCACACCAAGACACTCCTCATCCAGTTTTGAGAATGGCCTGAGGTGTTGCCAAGATTGTAAAAAGCATTACGGCTTCTTTGGTAGTCAGCTGCTTGAAACCCTGGCTGATTCTCTGATCTATGTGAGATTCTGTCTGGCTTACATCTTCCTTTTGCCTTGAGTTATGGTGTGGCATGGCAGGGACTTCACAGTGACGTTAGCAAAAGGACAGAGCTTCCTTTTCTTTTTCTCTCCCTTCCTGGGGGCCTGAAAGTTTCTGGAAAAGAAGTATATCTCTTCTGTGCACCAGACTGAGGCCAGGTGGCTTTCTGCCAAAATATAAAGGAGGGGTATGAGAAGAATGTTATTGGTCCCAAGCTCTGTCTCAGCTGCCAGCCACCTTCTACACCAAATAGATAGATCTGCCTTCCAACCTGTACATGTCCTCAATTCCAGTTGGAGGGATTGTTCAGATGTATTCTGCAGCCCCCAGTTCTTGGGAAACTGCAGTTTTTGGTCTTTGTGGGCATCTCTGTATGTGCTGTACATAGGAAAGCACAAGAAGCACATCAGGGAGTTGCAAATTGACAGTTTGAGATCTTTTACCAGTACATTGGTGTCACTATTCATTGGAAGACTTTGTCACAGTGGAGCCGACCTCTTTGTTTGGATTCTTGTGTTTCTCTACATTACATCTGCCAGTCAGTTTCATTCTAAAAGAATCCAGTCCACACACACCAGAACCCTTCCAAGAGCTGAACACACAAATAATAGGTGGGAATGATCAGGGGATTATTTTAATTACTCTACTGCTCTGAAATAAAGAATGTTAATATAGATGTATCCATAGATGGTGCACCTTTCCTCCACAGGAATGCAATTGTACTTGTGATTTGCATTTAAGATTTAACCATGTAGCCTTCTTTAATCAAATCTACTCATGCTTTCATGTCTCTTCTCTGGATCAGTGACGGAGAACTGTTCTTTCTGGTCCATTGGGTATTTGATCCAACTTTTTTTGCTGCTACAAGGGATTCGACTCAAGGGAAGGGAAATACTGGGAGCACTCAAACTAGGAGCAAGAATGATGGACTTCCCTGGTTAAGGAGTAATTTGAGTCCATAACTTGAGAGTGGCGGCTACAGTAGAATGCCAATAAAAATCTGATTACCATAGGGCCAGTATTTCTGTCAAAGTGGTTTTTAGCTCACAACTGTATTGTTTGCAAACTTATTGGGAAACTTATTAATTCTTATAGTTTTTCTTGTTATGAGAAGAGAAGGGGAGAAAATTTTCCCATTAGCCAATTGCATCTCTTATTTTTGGTATTTTAAAATACACAGTGAAAGCTTACTTAACCTAAACAAGAAAAAAAAAGTGAATGTAGGAAAACACTGATGGTTACCAAATAGAAGCCTACATAATTCAGTCATTACTTTTATCAAATATGCTTCTAACAACAAGAGCAGTGTTTGTTTTTGAGCTGTGCCAACAGTTGCTCAAATTCTGATAAGTTCATTGCTATGAGTACTGTATCTCAAAAACTGGGATTCACAACACTGAAAAGGTGTTTTCTGCTAGTATTTCACTGTGCAAGATGAATTTTGCATTAAGCATTCCTCATTTTGCATACAAATACCCTTATATTTTACTTAATCAGGGAATCGATTCAAAACCTGTTCTTTACACGTGGCTGATTACCTCAATAGATCGTAAGGTATTAAGTGTGTGAAATAGTCTATAAAACAGCTCCAGCCAATTAATCCTAATTTCACAACTCCAAGTGGAGTTTTGAAAGTACCTGCAAATAATTTGGTAGCGACCTTTCTGATATGTGTACCCTACCTGTCAATGCCATTTATTACTACTGCTATTTAATTCCTCTTTTATTCAAATTAAAAACCTTCCAGTCATTTGAAAACTAAATTATGTTGCTGCTTCTTACAATTGTCACACCAGTTAATTAGCTCATAGCATGCCTGAGTATCTGAAGGAATTGGGAAAATGATTTGTAATTGTTCACTGAAGTACAAAGAGGCACTTCAAATAAATAAAGCCACATAAATGCAGAAGAATAGATGTGTATTTCATCCTAATTTAGGTGAAAGTTTTTATTGTATCAGCAAAAATTAAAAAAGCTAATTCATTTGATATGCAAGCTACGTGTTCACCATCTCTGCCTGTACTTGAGCTTAGCAAGGTTATAAAGCATAACAAAATGGTGAAAAAAAAAAATGAGATTTTATAGAAGTAAACTGCTGAATAATATTTTTAAGAGTTCCTCCCATCCAACCTCTGACGTTAAATTAATTTTTTTGCTAGTCTGTATTTTAAGTGTGATAGACTGGAGATACTTGAGTATCAGCAGGTACTTTGAGATCTGTCAAGCCCCAAGCTCCCAGAACTGGGTAGCAGGACCTCTTAAGGTAACTTCAGGAGTTGGCACATTGGCACAAATCAGCATTAAAGCCAACCCGAGTAACCAGAAGAGAATTTACCTGATGCATTCCTTCTGGTGGCTGTGGGACTTGAGAAATACCACGGCCAATGCTTTTTATTTCCTCAGTCTTGTTCCTCACACTTATGAGTGTGAAACAAGCTTTCAGTGAATCCCCCTGAGTGATTTTGTCGTACCTGTTGCACAGAGGATGACAAAGCTTTTGTTACTGCTTTAAACAGTGTCATGTTTGCAAGGTCTGTGTCTTACTGTAAACAAACACACATCCAAAGTTAATGTAGTCAAAGCAAGAAGATTACATTGATACAGACATGGGTCCGTTCAGTGAGATTATTTTTCTTTACAGGAAATCGCAAAGCACCTCTCTTTGGAAAGGTGGTTTACTCCAGCTGCTTGTTTTTCCTTCCATGTGCAGTATGCACAGCATGCATGGGGAAAAGCGTGGTGTGCATATGCCAAGAGAGAGGTGGAGCCTGTGAAGTAGGAACTTTAGAATTCCTGTTGCCTGGTACCTTGTTGTTTAGCAAATGTTCAGTCTCCCAAGGAGTCACGAATCTACAAATGAGGATGCCGAGTGCCTTGTTAATGCAGAATTTAATGTACTGAGACTGTATTGTCAGATAATGAGCTTGACAGACCAATAGATTTTCCAGTAAAACTGATCACATACAACTTTCTTTTTAATTACTATTATTTAGATCAGGCATTGTAGCCTTTTGATGAAATTAAAATCAATTTGGAAATAAAGACTCATAGTCTGTAGGCACGCTTGTAATTTTGGTCACCTTGGCTAAGAATTATCTCTCACTCACCTTCCCTCACTGATTCCCCACTCACTGTAATTCAGACTTTTTCAGGAAAAATAAGCTGCTCATAATTTGATCAAAAAAGCCAACACAGTGTGAAAAACATATTTTCACAAACAGTAGGCATTTCAAATAGCTTAACAGTATTTACAGTTGAAATTTTTCAGGTAACAAACTTGTCTTTTCTGATACTCTATTTTTAGTCACTTCTACTCGATTTATGACTCTTCTGAACAATATTACTATATAACATATAGTAAATATACTTTTTATTTGCACTCTGTCTATGCTACAAAGCATAAGGCAACCTAATTAAAATGTTTGTTGTAGTTGTTGAAGATCCTTGGTACTGTAGCTGGAGTTGAGTGCTGTAGCTGAGATGATAGCCAGGAAGCTGTGGCATTTGGAGAGGGAACCTGTGCAGGACTGGTGTCTGCTGCTTGCCCTTCTGGGGTGTATCTGTGGACCAAACTTGTCTTGGTCACATCACAATTGTAATAAATAAAACCAAAGAATCAGAATTATAGAGTAATTTGGTTGGAAAAGATCCTTAAGATCATCAACTCCAAACATTATCCTCACACTGTGAAGTCCATCCCTAAACCATGTCCCTAAGCACCATATCTATGTGTCTTTTAAATACCTCCGGGGTGGTGACTCAACCCTGTCTCTGGGTAGTCTGTTGCAGTGTTTGACAACTATTTCCATGAAAAAAAAAATTCCTAAAAAATTAGCAGATACTGAGCATTCAGCCTGTAATTGAGTAGAGATACAATAAATGCCCAAAAGTGATGTTTATTCCCTGTTACCTCATTAGCAGTTTCACTTAATGGCATAGGAAGAATGTTTTGCAGTAGGAGAAGAGTGAGTTGCTTTCCTAGATGCATGTTTGCATTGTGTGTGTAGAGACACCATTGCTCAGGTGTAGATGCAGGGTAGGTGTGTGTGCAACTCAGCTGTAGGTGTGGTGCATTAGCAAGAGGTTGCATGAGGTTGGGGAGCTCAAACCAGTTCAGCTTGTTAGCTCTGCATAAAATAATTGTCAATTACCTTGATTTTTAAAAGGGTATTTAGGTGAGCAAAATATTTTCTGTGAACTTTTCAGGCAGGTAGACTTAAGATAGAAATGGAGTGTGGCAAGGAACTGTGGAAAGAAACATGGGCAAATCACCAACGGCCAGTGTACACACAGAGGTTTCTTCAGAGCTCCTCTTGGAGATGGTGGGAGGAGTTGGGGCAGCATGGTAAAAGTGTTCCCTTAGTAGATCTGGCTAAAAGAAAAATAACCAGCAGATCTTTTATTTGAATTTTATCTCCCAGGATACCTTTGCCTCTGTTTTTCTTCCAAGTATTACTTGTTTCATGAAGCAAGTTTTGAAAGCATGCCTGTACCTTCGTGGTGACTCGCAGAGTGGTGCAGGAAGGTGGGCGACTGCTCCAGGGCGAATGCGAGCCTCCCACCATGGGCAGGCTTTGTCTGCAGGCAGTGGGGACTTTGCCTTCTAAGTAAAGCAGAAAGTCTCTCTCAGGCTTAGTCCTCTCCTTGTTTTTACTCCTCATCTTTCTTTTTCCTATCTTTCTCCAAGATTGCACGTTATGTACTTTTTTCCCTGTTGCAGTCTGTCAGGGTTTCAGACAGTTTAAAATGGATTGAGCACTCTGATGGAAGGAGGAAATGACATGCGGTTTGGCTTCCAGTGCAGACACAGCTTTGATTGAAGTGATGGACAGGAAAGGAATGAGAGCAATCACAGGCAACTATTCCAGATCTCCCAGGGCAGAATGAAAAAGCAGGCTGGGAAATGTTTATGCAGATGGAGGCAACAGCTTCATGGACAGTCTAGGACACTAAGCATGGGGGATATGTTCAGCACTCCTGGGAGTCAAAGTGGTAGTGTTCCCTGTAGAATTTTAGTGGGAACAATTTCAGATAGGATTTTCCTGGACTGCATGAAAGCTTTAAGATGTTACTGATATGAATGAGCTGGATGATGTGTTACTGCTCCATAAACAAAGAGATTTGTTACCAAGGGTGATCAGCAGCAAGGCAAAACCCAACACAAATGGTTTTTCTGCTGGGTGTAAGTGGAGTAGGAACACAGTACAACCATGGCAGCTGCTCATGATAGATACAGCTGCTTCATTAGTCTGCCCTGTATGCAAATCCTTAGATATTGGCATTGCCTTGAGCAGGCTGGGGGAGCCTGGAGTCCAAAGCCTCCTCCTTTAGGTGAGCCCACAACTCCTCTAGAGAAGCTGTATGCTGATGTAACTCCATCTATACAACTCTGCTCAGAGTCTGCCCCATTTACTACAAAACGTCTGGTGAGCAGTTTCTAAAGCAGTAAATATTGTGTGGGACAGTAGGTAGTGATGGCAGCAAGTCCATGAAGAAAATAAAAGAAATGGTGGTTGGACTCGGTGATCTCAGGTCCTTTCCAACCATGAAAAATCTGCGATTCTGTAAATGTTAAAAGGTCTGAGGCATCGGTGTGTTCAGAAAGAACGTTTGTGAAAGAAATAAAGATGGATAGGAAATCAGGCTTGCTGAAGCTTCTGCATATGTTTTCAATAAACCAGAATGAACTGTTATATTTGGCAGAGAGCCATGGAAATCAAAGGGTATAATCGTATAATTAGGAACTTAGGAAATATAAAATGTTTTAAGTACACAAGAGGGAATAAACATATGTAATAAATTACTGTTCAAATGAGGAGAACTAACAAGACAGCTCTTAGGCAAAGGGTGAGAATGAGAAGAAAAATGGAAACTAACTGAATCTTTGCGTTTCTTGCAGAATTTTCCAACCCATGGTCTCTTGGATGTTTAGAAATATTTTGAAAGCAAGAAAACATTTGTCAATGGCTTGGATAGCTTAATTAAAAAAAAACACCACAAAACAACAAAGTTATCATGATCTTTCACTGAAGTTTCGATTGGGCCAATGCAAAGGATTTTGAGTTTACAGAGATGTATAGATAGAGTATATATCATCTCACCATCTTTAACTGAGGTGAGACACAACATCACTTCTGTGCAGATGGTAGGGCTGCATGGCTATCTTTTATGGCAGAGGATGCCATGACCAAGGAAAGTAATTTCTTGTACAAGGGGGGATAGTCAGTAGATACTTCCAGAAAATGAGTTTGTAATGCATACATTAGTCTGATGGATAAAAAAGTTGAGGGAATTTTGTGTGGTACTAGGCTTTTTGGATTTCATGTTTTATGTACTTCCATGATCAACTCCTTTTGTAAGGGCTTGTGGCAAACACAGAAGAAAAGCTGTCAGACTCAATGGTGTCATGGGTAGTCCGACTAAAATCTCCAGTTATTTGCAGAGAACGAGATAAAAGCAACATATAAAATGGGAAGCTGAGATATTTTGAGGATGTCTGTTAATGCAAGCCCTGGATAAAGTAGATTGGAGTACAGGCTTTATGTCTCTGCCTTCCATCCTTCATTCAGACTCTTCAATTAGCTGTTTCTATCTGTGTGACAGAGGTCAAACAGATAAAATACTGCTGGTTTTTGGAAGAAAACCATCAGAATAATATTATCAACCACAATTCGACTAAGGCAGTATGAAATTCTCAGAACAAAATGGAACATTATTTTCAAATTGGCAGAACAACCTCAGACAATTACAATATTGTAATTGTCTCTTTTTAGTGGGAGGGATTCTTAAAAATGGTTTTAGCTTTTATATTAAGCCTCAGGTTTGATTTGGAATTAGATGGTAAAGATGCTGGATGCAGATTTCTCTGAAACAAGGCTACGTCCATCTCATCTTGATAATTAAGGACAGGAAAAAAAACCCAGAAAAATAGTCCTCATTGTTTAGGTTTTGGTTTTTTGTTTGTGTCTGGTTTTTGTTTGTTTGTTTGTTGGGTGTTTTTTTGTTTTTCTTTTGGGGTTTTGTTTGTTTGTTTGTTTTTTAGAGGTTACCACTATTTCCACCTGTTTCATTTTACAGTTTCTGGTCTAATGTCTTCTCTCAGTTCCCTAGTTCAAGCAGCACTTTCCCTTTCTGGGGTGCATGTGAGAGCTGAAGCAATGTTTTAGAATACTTACAAGTGCATTACACTGATTTCAGTGTATATCTAGGTGAACAATGTTCCTTGTGAGATGTGGCCTGTGTGATCAAGTTTTATATCTAAACAAAGGCAAAGAAGAAGAAAATTTGAGTTCATTTGTACTCTTTACATGCTGTTAAGCATCTCATTAAATGCTTGCCTAAATCAGGACTAGAGCATCCAAATATATTGGACATCATTCTACATAATATAGCTTAAATAGATATATTTACAAGATACAATTATTTTTTAAGTAGAATCTATGTTCTGTAAAAGCATTGTCACAAATATAAATACCCATTTTAGTGATAAACAACATGCACTTCTTAAATATTGTTGAATACTGGGAATTCCAAAAATGTCTTATGAAATTAATAATGATGCTGCTATTAAGCTGTCTTAATGTTGCGCCTTGGAAGCCTGTCCTCTGGTTCTGATGTCAGGCTCTGTGTTGCATCCAGCAGCTTAAACTAAGCATTTTGTAGTGTTTAATCACCTACTTCAACTTACATATGTAGTAGGAGGGAGGAACAAAGACAGCAGATTAGACAGAGGTGATTGGTGTCCTACAGAGAATAACTTTACTGTGGGGGCTTACTGGCTAGAAAAGCAGACTCCACTTTTTTGGTTACTAATGGCCTTCACAATTTCTCACCAGCTTGGTTGTAGAAATGTGAAATCAACAAGTATGTGAATGTTGGTGTTAATACAGACTGCAAATGCACAAAAAACTGGTGCCATGAGCTGGGACCAGAGTCTGGTCGTTTCTATTTCATAGTAATTCAGACTACAAGCTCTAGAACTGATTTTAGTTAAATTGAAAATGAAACTGAAAGTGCATTAAAGACCTGAGTTTGGAGCACAAGATGATTGTAGAACTCTACTGAGGTGTTTACAGATAATAATAATAATAATACTAACAATAATAATAATAATAATGGAATAATATCTGTTTCTGGTTTTAAGTAAATGCATGCATCATTAGAGTGTCAAAAGCTGCCTAAACACGAGTAGTCAATGTTATTTTAGCAATGTAAGATTTCTTTAAAGCTCTGAAAATATATCTTAACAATTTTTTCCTGATGCTTTATTTTTTCTGCATCTTTTTATATTATTATGTATACAAATTGTAGTGTTTATAACATTTTTATATTTTTACTAGATTAAAAAGAAAATCTATCAAAGTACTCAGGTAAGCAGAACATATTTTACATTAGCACATGCATCTTTTTTTTCTTTAAAAGGTTATTCTATGCATCTTATATCCAGACTTCAAAATGTGTGCTATGTGACCTCTCTGATCAATTACAATATAACTCAACCAGTGAATAATAACTAGGAAGTATTAGCACCTACCTGTTTCAATCCATTTAGGCATTAACAAATGGCATAAACACTGAATACATTTAAAATAATGGAAATCTCCTGGCATAAGTACCTTATACATGCAACAGATTAAGCTTCTCTAATAACATAATCACTATGAATTATTTGCTCCATCCTGCTTATTGTACAATATGTTTCTGATGGAATTTCCTGTGCATAAAACATGCTCCCTCTTTATATATTATGGCAGTTAGCTTAGATCTCTTGGGAGAAATAAAAATTTATATTTATTTCTATTCTGACTTCCGAACAGGCAGAAAGAAGCTGCCTAAACCATATGTGCTCTCTTTGAAAATTGGAATGCAAATAGAAGTACAGAAAATGCTGGTTTAGCTTAGCTCAGTTCAGTGGCTCATACTCTTGCAGTCCAGTGGCAACAACAGGGGAATGGGGTATCAGAATCCTGCTTAGAAGGTTTATGTATAAAAAATTTGGCTTTAAAAAACTTGCAACCTCCCCAAAAATACAAGGAACGTTCTACAGATACAACAATTGAAAGTGGGGCAAGACAGGAACTTGATGAAAAAACTGCGGAAAATGAAGGATGAGATAGTGAAATAAAAGAGGGGAGGCAGAACATATTTGCTGGGTTATAATACTCCAGCCAAAGCTCAGACCTCCCCATATGGTCAGAAATATAATCGCTATTGTATGTCAGAAGAGTTTCAGCAAAAGATGGTTGAATAAGTGTGAATGCAAAATAGGGGCATCTCACAGTGCCAAGAGAGGAAATCAAAATAGATGTTCATAGTCCCAGGGCATGAACACTGTCTTGAAACTTTTGATTGATTGTGTTCTGTGGTGTTCATCACAGCTTAGCTTCAGAAGGAGCCAGACAAATGTGTCTGTTCTGAGTGAATTCATGAATTATATCTGAGTTGAGAAAAAGAGAGAAAAATCAGACTTTATAAGGCAGTCAGCAAACAAAATCTACTATCTTTCACTGTGGTTTTAAACCAGTGCCTAGTCCAAGAAATAGTTCTTAGCTCCTGTACAGTAATAAAATTAAGCAGTAGGTCAAGCAGAAAATACAAGCTCATCTTGATTGCAGGAAGCAGTCACAAAAGCATGGATCAGCCTGATCAGCATCTATAGCCCCTCCAATATTTTTCTCCCTAGACACTTATTTAACTTCTTTCTTCTAGACAGAAATGGCTCGGAGCTCACAGGGCTACATCAGTGGTACGTGCTATTCCATTCACAGCATCTGTCTCCTGTAGTCACCTGGCAGCTGCTCCCCTCCTTCTCTGCACCACCCTTCCTACAGCTTCCCTCTTTATTCCTGCCCATCTCTGGCAGCCAAGACAGCGCTCATGCTATGCACATCTGGCGTGGAGCAGCATCCCCTCTCCTCATCAGGCTGGCACAGCTGCTGCTTGTAAATGGGAGCTAGCCAGGCAACTGCTCCTAATGATTCCCCTGACAGCTCTTTTCCACTTACTGATCCAGCTTTCCTATTCACCACCTGCTTGATTTCCCTTCCCAAAACACCCTGGCTGCTCAAACCCACACTCTGAATCCTCTGCTCCCATCAGCCTGCCCACTAAAGCCGTGCTAATGCTGTCCTCCTACACTTCCAGCTCAACAGCTACTGCTATTATCATCCTTGAATTTAAAATAGCAAAGCAATGAATGGAAGATTAGTTTTCTTGCTCCCTGTTTTGCTATGTTCTGATTCAGATCATATGGCTGCAGCTTAATGCTAGAAATAAGATAAAGCAATGCTGAGTGTCTATGTTTAGCCCATATCCTGGGCTAAGCTGTAGCAGTTGCTCTATCATCCAGTGACTCCTGCCCAGCCAAGAAGGGGAATTGGAGAGGAGACATGTGGTTTGAAATTAAAATGAATGTTGTTCCCTCCCCCTGCCTGGGTGGATGCTTGGATGCGGGGATCTTAGAGGTTTTTTCCAACCATGATGATTCTGTGATTCTGTGATTTTAATGAAATACCAAAACTAATATTAATGCCAACATAAAGTATACAGGGTTATACTCAGCCCTGTCTTCAGGAGCAGGAGAAGAAGCAGCCCAAGAAGGAGGAGCCCCAGAAAGAGCTACTCCCCATCCTCAGAAAGCCTTCTCCTTTGTAATGAGAGTGACATTTATGGTATGGCATACCCCTGTCAGTCATTCAGCTTGAGTCAGCTGCCCTAACTTAAACTCCCAGCTGACTCAAAAACTGCTAATGGTCTGTCCTCCATGGCTGGCCTGTGATTCTGTCCCAGTGAAACCAAAACACTGAGGTTCTGAGTTATAAAGTAAACTTTGGAAACTGGGCTCTTGAGCTCACTATTGGGCAACCACCATCTCTTATCCTGTCAAAAAGATCGTGCTGGTCATTGTGCCCTTATGCTGTGGTGGGGCTGTCCCACTGGTGCAGTGTTACAGATTCACAGAATCACAGAATTGTCAGAGTTGGAAGGGACCTCTAGAGATCACCTAGTCCAATTCCCCATTAAAGCAGGATGCCCTAGAGCACATCACTCAGGACTGCATCCAGGCGGGTCTTGAATATCTCCAGAGAAGAAGACTCCACAACCTCCCTGGGCAGCCTGTTCCAGTGCTCTGTCACCCTCACCATAACGCAGTTTTTCCTCATATTTAAATGGAACTTCCTATCATAGAATCATAGAATCCTAGGGGTTGGAAGGGACCTCGAAAGATCATCTAGTCCAACCCCTCCTGCCAGAGCAGGGTCACCTAGAGCACATCACATAGGAACGCATCCAGGTGGGTTTTGAATGTCTCCAGTGAAGGAGACTCCACAACCTCCCTGGGCAGCCTGTTCCAGTGCTCTGTCACTCTCACAGTAAAGAAGTTTTTTCTGATATTCACCTTGAACCTCCTATGCTCCAATTTACACCCATTACCCCTTGTCCTATCACTGGTCATCACTGAGAAGAGCCTAACTCCATCTCCCTGACACTCACCCCTTACATATTTGTAAACATTGATGAGGTCACCCCTCAGCCTCCTTTTTTCCAAGCTAAAGAGACCCAGCTCCCTCAGCCTTTCCTCATAAGGGAGATGTTCCACTCCCTTAATCATCTTTGTGGCTCTGCGCTGGACTCTTTCAAGCAGTTCCCTGTCCTTCTTGAACTGAGGGGCCCAGAACTGGACACAATACTCCAGATGCGGCCTCACCAATGCAGAATAGAGGGGGAGGAGAACCTCTCTTGACCTACTAACCACACCCTTTCTAATGCACCCCAGGATGCCATTGGCCTTCTTGGCCACAAGGGCACATTGCTGGCTCATGGTCATCCTCCTGTCTACCAGGACCCCCAGGTCTCTTTCACCTACACTACTCTCCAGCAGGTCAGCCCCCAACCTATACTGGGACATCGTGTTGTTCTTCCCCAAATGCAAAACTCTACACTTCCCCTTGTTGAATTTCATCATGTTTCTCCCCGCCCAACTCTCCAGCCTGTCTAAGTCTCTCTGAATGGCAGCACAGCCTTCTGGTGTGTCAGCCACTCCGCCCAGCTTAGTGTCATCAGCAAACTTGCTGAGGGTACATTCTATACCCTCATCCAGGTCGTTGATGAAGATGTTGAACAACATCGGTCCCAGTACCGACCCCTGAGGGACTCCACTAGTCACAGACCTCCAACCAGATTCTGCCCCATTGACTACAACTCTCTGACTCCTTCCCATCAACCAGTTCCTGATCCACCTCACTACCTGATCACCAAACCCATACCTGATCAACTTATCTACAAGGATGCTGTGGGAGACGGTGTCAAATGCCTTACTGAAATCAAGATAAACCACATCTACCGCTCTACCATCATCTATCCACCTAGTAATCTCCTCATAGAAGGCTATGAGGTTAGTCAAACATGATTTACCCTTGATAAAACCGTGCTGACTGCTCTTGATGACCCCCATGTCCTTGATATGCCTAGAGATAGAGACAAGAACAAGTTGTTCCATCACCTTTCCAGGGATGGAGGTGAGGCTGACCGGTCTATAGTTACCCGGGTCCTCCTTCTTGCCCTTCTTGTAGACTGGTGTGACATTTGCTGTCCTCCAGTCCTCAGGCACCTCTCCTGTTACCCATGACTTACTGAAGATGATGGAGAGTGGCCTAGCAATGACCTCCGCCAGCTCCCTCAGCACCCTTGGATGCATTCCATCTGGACCCATCGATTTATGGATGTCCAGATTACTCAACTGATCCCTAACCCAATCCTCATCTACTATGTCAAACTCCTCATCTATCTTGACTACTTCTGCAGCTATATGAGTCTGGAGCTCATGGGGAAATCCTGCAGGAGTAAAGACAGAGGCAAAGAAGGCGTTCAGCACCTCAGCCTTCTTTATATCCTCTGTCACCAGGGCTCCCACCTCATTCAACAGTGGGCCAATATTGCCTCTAGTGTTAGCTTTGTTAGCTATGTATTTGAAAAAGCCCTTTCTATTATCCTTAACCTGACTTGCAAGGTTAAGTTCCAAGGAGGCCTTAGCTTTCCTAATTGCCTCCCTACATCCTCTGACAACAGTCCTATATTCCTCCCAAGTGACCAGCCCCTCCTTCCATGATCTGTAGATTTTCCTTTTCCACTTAAGTTTGCCCAGCAGTTCCTTTTTTAACCATGCTGGTCTCCTAGCTCCCTTACTAGAATTCCTAACCATTGGGATGCTCTGCTCCTGTGCTTGCAAGAAGTGGTCCTTGAATGTTGACCAGCTATCTTGAGCCCCTTTACCTTCTAGCACCCTGTCCCATGGGATTTCCCTTAACAGTTGATTGAGGAGGCCAAAGTTTGCCCTGTGGAAGTCCAGGGTTCTGGTCCTACTGGGTATTCTGTTCCTTCCACACAGGATCCTGAACTCCACCATCTCGTGATCACTGCAGCCAAGGCTGCCACTGACCACCACTGCTTCAACAAGGCCCTCCTTGTTGGTTAGTACAAGATCCAGCAGCGCTCCTCTTCTAGTCGGCTTGTCCACCATTTGCATTAAGAAGTTATCATCAATGCACTGGAGGAACCTCCTAGACTGTGAAAGGCTGGCTGTGTGAGTCTTCCAGCAGATACCGGGGTAGTTAAAATCTCCCATGAGGACTAGGGACTGCAGTTGTGAGGCTACTTTCAGCTGCCTGTAGAAAGCCTCATCAACTTCCTCGCCTTGATCAGGAGGTCTGTAGTAGACCCCCACGACTGTATCACCCACACCAGCCTGCCCCTTAATTCTTACCCACAGACTTTCAACTTGCCCCTCATCAGCCCCTGCACAAAACTCAATACATTCTAGTTGCTCTCTCACATAAAGAGCAACTCCACCACCTCGCTTCCCCGCCCTATCTTTCCTAAAAAGCACATAACCATCCATGGCCACATTCCAGTCATGTGACCTGTCCCACCACGTCTCTGTTATTGCTACCAGATCATAACCCTTAGCCCGCACACTGACCTCTAACTCTTCCTGCTTATTCCCCATGCTGTGTGCATTAGCATACAGGCATTTCAGGAAACAAACAGAGCCCACTGGTGGGACTAAATCCTCCTTAGACCACCTGCTTTCAGGCCCTGGCACGTTCCTCTTGTTCTTGTCCCTAACAGACCCAGTTTTCTCCCCTTCCCCCTTCATATCTAGTTTAAAGCTCTCTCAATGAGCCCTGCTAAGTCCTGCCCCAAAAGCCTCTTCCCCCTCCGGGACAGGTGCATCCCACCTGCCACCACCAGGCCAGGTGTCCCATATAGCATCCCATGATCAAAAAAACCAAAACCCTGTCTTTGACACCAATCTCTTAGCCATTCATTGACTTGTAAACTCTTCCTATATGCCTCCCCACCCATTCTTGCAGGAGGGATGGAGGCAAACACTACTTGCGCTCCAGACCCCCTAACTAGCCGTCCTAGGGCCCTGAAGTCACTCTTCATTGCCCTTACATTTCTTGTGATAATTTCATCACTGCCAACCTGAAAAATCAGCAGTCGATAGTAATCAGAGGAACCCACAAGATTAGGGAGTTTCCTTTTAACATCTCTAATCCGAGCCCCAGGGAGGCAACAGACCTCCCTGTGGGATGGGTCTGGTCGACAGATGGGCCCTTCTGTCCCCCTCAGAAGGGAGTCACCCACCACAATTACTCTCCTTTCCTTCTTGATTGAAGAAGTCCTAAGGACTCGGGGTGACTGACGAGTCCTAGGTGCTTCACTAGATAAGTCTACCCCTCCAACTTCATTTTCCTGTCCCTGAATTTCCAAGGCTTCATATCTGTTATTCAAGGGCAATTGGGAGGGTGGAAGGGGTTGGGAGGATTTTTTCTTGCCTTTCCGAGGTCGGACTTCCTTCCATTCCTTCATATCTCCTAAGTCGTCTCCATCTGTCTGGTGACAGGAGGGGAGGGGATCCGTCACTTTCTCAACCTCCTCGATCTGCCCCTGCGTCAGGGTATGACTCCACCCATCTATTTCACTTTCACAATCTCTAATGGCTCTCAGTCTTGCAACCTCCTCTGTCAGATTAACCACCTGCCTGAGGAGATCATTTACTTGCTCACACCGCACACATGCGGTGTCACTGGTTCCCTCTGGTACCAGTGCCAGGCTCAGGCATTCACTGCAGCCAGAGACCTGCACTGCTGCATGCCTGCTTGGGAGCTCTGTCTGAGTCCCCACATTCTTTTTCACTATGGTTTTTGGCCGCGTTGTGACCATGATCTATCCAGCTACTAGTTTGCTTTTCTCGTGAGAAGGCACCCGCTGCTCTCTCCCTGCCTGCCCTCGCGCCTCCCACGCGCCTGCCCTCGCGCCTCCCACGCGCCTGCCCTCGCGCCTGCCCTCTGGAGGCAGCTGCCGCTCTCTGCTCTGCGCTGCCGCGTGCTCAGAGGAGGCTGCCAAATGGCCGCTTTTTAAACCTTGCCGCCGTTCACAGCCACGCCCCCTGCCACGTCAGCCTTCGTCTCCCTCGCAGGCTTCCCGCTCAGACTCGGGTCTCCTGGCTCTGCCCCGGCTTCACCGTCTCCGGGAAGCCCGGCTCTCTCTCAGATCCTCAGCAGTTTAAAGGAACAGCTCACACCGCTGCCGCTCTCTGCTCTATGTTCCAGCTTCCTATTTTGCCCCTTGTCCTGTCACTGGGAACTGCTGAAAAGAGTGTGGCTCTATCCTCCTGGCACCCACCCTTTAGATACTTATAGGCATTAATAAGGTCTCCCCTCAGCCTTCTCTTCTCCAGGCTAAAGAGTCCCAGCTCTCTCAGCCTTTCCTTATAAGAGAGGTGCTCCAATCCCCCTATCATCTTTGTTGCCCTCCACTGGACTGTCTCCAGTAGTTCCCTGTCTCTCTTGAACTGTGGAGCACAGAAATGGATGCAGTATTCCAGCTGTGGCCTCACCAGGGCAGAGTAGAGGGGGAGAATGACCTTCCTCGACCTACTTGCCACACACTCTTCCATATGCACCCCAGGATTCCATTGGCCTTCTTGGCGACAAGGGCACATTTCTGGCTCATGGATAATTTATTATCTACCGGGACTCCCAGATCCTTCTCCTCAGAACTGCTTTCCAGCAGGTCAGCCCCTAACCTATACTGGTGCACGGGATTCTTCCTCCCCAGGTGCAGAACCCTACAACTTGCCCTTGTTGAACCTTTTTAGGTTCCTCTCTGCCCAGCTCTCCAGCCTGTCCAGGTCGCACTGGATGCAACACAGCCCTCTGGAGTGTCAGCCACCCCTCCCAGTTTGGTATCATCAGCAAACTTGCTGAGGATACACTCTGTTCCCTCATCCAGGTCCTTGATGACTATGTTGAACAAGACTGGATAGAATATTGACCCCTGAGAGACAGTGTTCTTATGTAGTAATGACCTTAGGCAGCAAAACTGTGAAACACTGAATCGATGACCTTACCACTTTCTGAGACTTAAACCTGATGCAGACGTTATTCTGGAAGTTCACCTCCATTTACTGTTTTACCACAGAGCATGGCTAGTCAGGAATTTTATGATAATTGCCTTCTATTTTGGTGAAGAACTGCTTTCCCTTCTGCTTTCCATTTTGAGAGGAAGCATATTGTATTCCACAATTGACCTTTTTTTCCCAAAACCAGAGAAATCCAAGACCCCAGATATACCTGGAGCCTGGAAAGTTCAGCCAGGATATGGGGATGCCCAGGTTCAGTACTAAGTTCTGTGTGTGACTAGGGAAGCAAACATCAGTATCTCATATTCTAAATGAAGTCCATCACTGCAGACTAAAAGTTTAGGCTTACCCTTTGTATCTTATCTTTTGCACTTTGATGTAATAAATAAAAGTATTACTGTGCCAGACCATGAATGTGATTTTTTTCATCCTTGGGTGCAGGACAGCAAGATCTAATTCTTGAATCTGATTCAGGTCAAATCCAAATATATCTTCAGCTCCCATAACCTGGACTAACTCCCTAGATGACCACCAGCACAGCATTTGCCATCCCTGTGTTATTCCAAAATGTTGGGATGAGTACAGATCCTTCCAGTAGAGATAGGGAACATTTTTTCCATTATTTCCATACTAACGCTACTGCATATGTTTCTCCTGCCTGTGCATTTTGAGTATGCATTCAAAGCCTTGAATGATCAATAACGTTTTATATGCATTGGTAGACTGAAAAGATTGCAATTTATTTATCTATCCAGAATATAACAGACTGTAACTTTATAGCCTTTTAAAGCCAGCTGAGTCAGTGATGTAGGAACTTCAGCACTGTTGAAGATCAGGCCCTGGTTCAGAAGTGATTAAAGAGGATAAAGTAGGTGCACAGGCATTCTGGCAGAAGAGAGTAGCAAGAGTAGAGAGTATTCTGTGGAAAAAATACAGAGAGCAGGAGGACCAGGATGATTTTCTTCAAAGCAGCCTTTGTTGATGCCATCAAACATGACTCAAATGAGTAGACCTAATTCTAACATCTCCTGATTTTCAGTTCCACTCACTTCCCATAATTTTTGTGAAATTAGTTTCTTAGCAGGGAATGTTTCAATGTTCTCTCCCTCATTCCCACCAGTCTAATAATTCTGTACCATCTTAATAAGTAAAATGAATGTGCTCCATTAACAGACAGGAGCATTAGAGAATAATGTCATTTCTGAAAACTCTTAATACATTTCACAATTAAGAAGGCATTGATTCAAAGTCTTTTTCAAATAGGAAAAACCCAAGTCATTTCTCTAGTGACATTTACTGCCCTATGAGAAGTGGATATTCTAGTAAGCAAATTTCTTGCAGTTTTTTCACATGTTGGTTCATTTGGACAAATCAGCTTTGCCTGATCCCAGAACCTGGCTGAAATACTCTTCTGCAAATGGTGAAGGGCTCTTCGTATCAGGATTTTATTCCAAGCTTTGAATTCCAATCCAACAGAAATAGAGAAAAAATACAAATGCAGGTGATTGTGTTTTTATGTGTGTGATATTTAAATCCAGTGCTATCAAATTTTTGAAGCAGTCATTATTCTGTGTCACAAATTTGTTATGTGCTCTTTGTTCCATAGTTCCCTTTCCCTTTTATTCTAATAGATGGGTTCTTTGCTTGCAGTACTTAGATCTGCTGAAGTTATGAATCTAAAAACATCCACTCAACCAAGCATTGCCCCTTTCACAGGGAATGGTATGTTTATCCAGTCAAGTGCAGATATTCATGGCATAGTGAACTGGTGAAACATGAACTATATGTAATGTAAAATTCATGTAGACACATCGGCATGTGATTTTGCATTGCTTTGTAAGACCCACCTTTCAGGTCTCTCAGGACTTCATGCCCAGGTAACTCAACTCAAAGCGTGAATGGAGGAGTCTTCACAGAGCTGCAAAGACGCATTTAAATTGCTTTGCTGAAGTGACAACACATCATAGTACCACTGAAGCCAACCTGGGTGGACTTGGGTGCATGAAAATAAGGCATTTCATATGTGTAGTATTGAAGTCTAAAGCTTCAGGTTCCTGTTTTAGGTCTTAATTAATTCTTACTGGAACACAGAAATGCTGATTAACTATGTCCTATGCTTTTCCTATGCTTCTTTCTTTTTTCATTTAAAGCAAACTTCGTGTCTACGTTAGCATTAGTGCATCTGAAGGGAATCTCCTGACTGTCTCCTCTTGACTGCACTTTGCTTTCTGTGACTCTCAGAGTACATGAACTAGCTTTCCTTCAAATGAAAATAAGCCAAGAGCATTAATTCCATGAGGCCAGACTAGTTGAAAGTAAGCCCCTCCCTATGCTGTAGACTGGATGTTTTGTTCAATAGACCTGCTTCTGCTACGCAGTATTGTTTGCTGTGTTGCTTCTATTGCACACACAAGCTTATTTATGCTAGTAATGAGTTTGAATGGAAAAAATCATAATTTTTTTTAAGCATTCCTCTTCACAAAGAACAGAACTCACCTTATTTTCAATCTCAGCTAATATTACTTCATGTGGTTTTTATACTATTCAATATACCCAAGTAGCTTTGCTATGTTTTTTTCACTTGTGTCCCTGCCAGCTGCAGCATATGTTTATTCTTGGAAAATATTTTATGGGCTGGAAACATATCAGATGCCTACATGGCTGCCTTTAACTTGGTTAAAATTGTCATAATTTATACCCTTTAATATGGTGGTTCATTGTATGCATGAGCTATCATCACAGCAAGCTAAATCCTCTTTTATACAATTGTATAAAATAGAATTTTTAAAAATGTAATTAAAAAATATATAAAATAGAATTTACAAATTCTATACATTCTGTAAAGACGTGGGCTAATTGAGAGGACTTGTTCTCCAAGGTGTGGTGTAGTGGCAGCATTCTCAGTGAAGGACCATATTTCCCTTTCTCTTACTATGGCTAGGACAACAGAAGAGGTTAACAGTTTAATTAATCTCTCATTATTTCTTGCCATGGTCGAGGCATCCTGAGAGGACTGATAACATCACTAAGAGAGATAACTGATGATTTATGTGATGAGAAAGACCAACATTTACCCATGTGGGGCATCACTCATAGCAACAGACCTTTTCATTCTGTGAACAGTTAGGATAACACCCAGCCATCTGGAATACACTTGGCCAGCCTCTTTTAAACCAATTAGCAAGACAAGGCCAGTGCTGGTGGTTTTCCTCATTCCCTTTCAGTGTTTTAGGTTGATGATTGCAGTGAGTTAGAATACATTGTGTATGTCCGCCGTTGATTTGTCTTGTGATTGTGTAAAATGGGAAGGGAAAAAGACATCATTCCATACAGTCCCGGTTTTTCTTTTTTTTTTTTTTTTTTTTTTTTTTTGTGGATATTAGATGTTAAATTCATTATTTACTAAGGATTCTAAATAGCTGAATCCATGACTCGTTACACATGAAAAACTGGGGCTTTCTTGCTAAAAGCTAACATGAATAATTGCTTCATCTAAGTATGGGTGACTTTCAAAAGATTTTTAAGTTCTGAAGAATGGTCTTATGAAAGAAGTAAAAACTATATTGTCTAATTACAAAAGCATTTGTTTTAGGTAGCTGATTAATATAGTTTAGGAAAAAATATCAAATTAATATATTGGCAAAGAAATTGATTGATTTAATAAAGCAAGTTTTCAAATATTAAGAATTTTTTGTGGCTTCTGCTTAGATCTGTACTACCTCTGTTTTAGTGCCCATGGCAGTGTCTTTGAGAGGAGGGTCCTTC
Source organism: Hemiprocne comata (assembly GCA_020745705.1). Classification (NCBI taxonomy): domain Eukaryota; kingdom Metazoa; phylum Chordata; class Aves; order Apodiformes; family Apodidae; genus Hemiprocne; species Hemiprocne comata. The sequence continues at coordinate 126,362,957 of CM036587.1, forward strand.
TGAGTGTCTAGACACATAGTTCCCAATGCCCTGGTAGTATGACTGTTGAGTAGTTAGGAAAGAGTTGTTGTCCCCATGTAATCTGTCTAGAGTTGAGATACAGTATGGTGAAATGATGTGCTCAAGGGTTCAGCTCAAACATGCAATCAGTAGAACCAATACTCTTTCCCTCTTGGGTGATATCTCTGATTTCCCTCTCTGTCTTCTTTGATATGATTGCTATAATGCCCTCCTTTTAAATCCACGTCATTGTTTTTACCCTGACACTAATTACTTTGTCCTGCTGGTTTCTTCTACTGAGAGGGAGAGAAAAAAAAAGAAAAGTGAATTTGGCTCTTTTGGATCTTTTTGCATGAGTACAATTCAGAAAAAAAAAAAAAAGGTATATGAAATCTGAGTTGATGTGAACATGTGCAAAGGTCCTTTAACAGATGTGAAAACCTCTTTCAGCTGAACAGTTTATTCTGCAGTACACCATGTGGCAGCACATACTTGTAAAACAGATGTGCTATCAACATAGTTTAGTGCTCCACTGATTTGTTACCTAGGGCTCTCCCACAGAAAATCGCTTTCTATCAAAATGTTATAGAAGACCAGAGTGTTCAAAATCCTCCTCTACAAAGCTTATTATGTTCAATGACAAAACTCCTTAGATGAGAAAGAAGATACCTTGTCAAGATATCATTGATAAGCTTAATTGTTATAGATTGTAAGTATGTAAATTAATATACTCCCAGAAGGCCCCAAGAAGTGCTCAACCCCTGTTAGAGAAATGTCAGATCACAGTGTTTTTATTATTTGAGCACTTGTGTGACAGTGAGATCTCTCATGTCCCCTTAAAATGTGAGTAGAATAAATTTCCCTCTTAGGTTATTCAAGGATCCTGTAAAATAGCTCAGAACTTTTAGCTAAGTGGTTTTAGTCCCTTTACAACTCATGTTCAAACCTTCCTCTGGCTCTATATGCATCCTATGAAAAGAAGTTGTTTCTCTGTATGCTGTAAATAAATAATCAGTTCCATAAGCTGACACTAATGTTTTCACCTCCCTTTACCTACCTTTTGCTCTCAGGGTGCAGTATGTTGCTACTTTAGTCATTTGGTTGCTTGCTGACCATACAAAAGAGAAGGAACATTTTGATTTCTTTGAGTTTGTCCTTTCTGGCTGTCACAGCAAAGTGGCAGATTTCCAGTGGTATTCCTGGATTCACTTTTTTCTGAGTGAACCCAATCTCTGTTTTGAAGGTTAATACAGCAAATCCTGTTGTGTTGTTCTGCAACTGAAAAAGGAGAAGCTTCCTGCATCAGAAGTAATTGTTTTGTGATGTCTAAGAGCCTCCTGCAAGGTGTAGACCTTTGGTTGAAGTGTCTTGGTTTTTACAATATGCATTAATGTCAGAGATGTGGTCTTGTGTGTCTTTAACTTACAAGGTGGTGTAAATGTGGTTCATCTGCTACTTATGTGTATGGGAAACTCTCTTCACATGGGAAGTTTTGTGTTGTTGTTATTAACAAAGTTCATAATTTTCTGTCATGTACTGAAGACCACTTGGATAAATCACTATGAAACCCCACCTCTGTGATCAGCCTTTGCTGAATTCCCATACACGAGGAGTATGCTCTGAAATAAAATAATTTGTTCCTCCTTCAGTGCTTATTCTCCCATTGTGTGAGCTAAGGACACTCTCTCTCTCAGTACATGATTTTGCTGGGCAACAGAAAATGTGGTGTCCATTCCTTTAGTCTTCCCATGTTTTACTTCTTCTGTTCACTCTTTTCTTGGGTTTCTGTAGGCTTTTCTAGGGCAGTCACCCAGATTGTGCTACTACTTCTTCCACTGGCCTTTTCAGTGCTTTTTTCTCTTTCTCCATTCACTTAGCTAGATGCAAACATAGAGGCAGGTTCCTCACAAAAGGATGTGTGTAGTAGCCATTCTGCCCCCTACTTGAACTATTTATTTATTTAGCCTGTTTTTCTGTACTCTTGGGCAACTCTGAATGTGTGGAAAGTCCATGTAATATCTGTTTTTTAGAATACGTATCTTGCCTGCCATCTAAGACTTGGAGGCTGAGCCTGTATAAGCAAACTTGGGCATGCTCAATGCTGGTGAGCTCTGTTAGCGTTTGATACTAACTTTTTCCAGAGACATGTATGCAGAGAGATGAAAGCTCCATCTCCATACTCTTCCAGAACTAGAGGTGTCCTCTCTATGTTGCTCAAAGAAAATGAACAAAAGAAATGCATTGCACTTTATTGCTTTCCCTGAAATGTCCCTGAAATTCCTAGAGTAAGAGAGCCAGATGGTGTGAGACCTCTGGTCAATGCCTATCTCTAATTTAGAGAAGTATGCATGAGATCTCAAATCCCAGATGAGCTTGGATCTAAGTTCCACCAAGGAGTCTGCACTCACTTATGCAAAGATGGCACACCACATTGCTACACAGACAAGTAAATCCCAAACCAACCAGAGTCAGTTGGAGCTCTCTGGTGTCCAGGTTTTATGCTCACAGTATACAAGCTTACACAATTAACTTGTGGATAAGGACGCGCCCTTTGGCTATGTTGAAAATATATATTTGGTCTCACTAGATCTAATTGGTCCCTGGTGGAGTCAAAGTGCTTTCCCTTATATTGGACAGATATTTAGCAAGCAATTTTATTTTCCTTTTTCCTGATGCTGATACAGGCTTTATGGGGGTGGGGGGAGATGCACCGAATCCTGTGCCTCTTTTTATGTGTATGAATATATTCAGCTTTAGTTCATTTTTCTATAGAAATCTTTTTATGTTCATAGTATCCATGAAGTTACATGAAGTCACTGGTTCCACTAAGGTTACCTTCTCTCTCAATGGGAACAACAAAGCTGAGTTTGTTTTTATTCTGATTTTTATGAACAAGGACTCCTGGAAGACATAGTAAGAACAGAACTGTGACTTCTTTGTCCTTCCTGGTGCTGAAGTGCTGCTGCTCTTCCCACAGATGGTACAAATGTGTCAGCAGATAAAAAGCCTTTTCTTGGCGAGATCTGTGAGACAGCAGATATCTGACTTGAGGCAGCCCACTGCAAATGCCAGCAAGAGAGCAACAAGCCTGTAGAAAAGACACACACAGAAAAAGGAGAAGGTGAGAGAGAAAGCACATGAAGTCACATTTGCAGAGATATTGACTGGTAACTTGGTGACTGATACTGCCAGGGCTATTTTTTGGTTTTTGTTAAATTGTGTAAACATTTCAAGAAGGAATCTTTTAAAATCTAAACAAATTTTTCATAGGTGACAGGTCTGATACTAACGATTTTTGGGGATTGGTAGTATTAAGAATATGAGTATAAATTGGCACTACAGAGAAGTATCTGCCCTTTCCTCTGTGGATGTTTTTTTGTAGATACAGATTATGAACAAAGTTGGACTACTTACATTAAAATTTAAGAAAACTCACTTGTATTCTCCAGATCAAACACATCTGGCAGTCTCAGAGCCATCTTCACACTTGCTGCAGTCTGTTCTTACATCTGCTCTCATGAGGCTTGGAGATTTTAGGCTGGTGTTGAAGGGTGCCAGAAAATGACTCTCCACTGTGGTCAACGGAGGGAGGTCTCAACACCTTAGATTAGGCAATCTTTGAAAAAACTTGTATGTATACACTTTCTGATCAGCTAATTATATACCCCAGTGGTTGGTTGTGTTTGTAATTGCACTTTTCCTATACCATATGCTGCTATGGCAACCAATGAAACTTTTCCCATGAAGGTGGTACTCTTAAAAAATTATTTCAATACTCACAATCATTACATTTCTCATTGCTGGTAATCTTACCAGATACTCAGAGACTGTTGTGGGAATTTCCATGAAGTACTACTAGACCATTTCTTCCTCCAAACATACCTGTGTCTTACACCACCACAAGTCAGGAAGCTGGTGCTTTACTGAGTTGATGTGTGCACCCCAATCTATCAAAGACATCACTCCTGAGAAGGTGTATGACCTTAACAAAGGCATATTTTCCTCTTTCATTTCAACGTTGGAATCATACAACCTGGGGCAGATTAATTGCTATGTGCATTTTTATGCCAGAATAGAGTGTTTAAGTAGTTCATATATATATAAAAATATACATATATAAAAATATATATTACAGTACCTTCTTTAACTGCCTGACCCATTATTTGTATTCTAGTAACAGCAGAACTCCTCAGGGGCTACTTGTGCTAGCTGCTGCCTGAGTATAGTTTTCTATCCTAAGTGGATGAACAAAGATGTGAGCAAAAGCAATGGTACTACCTGTATTTTACCTATAGTTGAGTGAGGGACAGAGAAGTTGATGACCAGGTGTTTAGCAGCAGTTGAGCCCCTTGATAAATGGGGTTTAAGTGATTGCCTAAAGCCACATGGGAAGTCTGTGATGAAGCTAGAAATGAGCCACAGTTCAGACTAAGCTTCGTAACATCCTATTAGGCCTGTCACTTTGTTAGGCATTACACAATCCAGAGACAAGCTAAGTCCACATCCCCTTCATCCCTTTACTTGGAGACCTGCTGTCTATAGCATTTTGCTTTATTGGCTACATAGGTATTCCAGTCATCAAGAGCCTTCATGCTGCACTGCCTATATAGGTTACCTCAATTTACACTGGCAGTGTTCCCAACCCACTTTCTGTACATTGGCCTGATTACAGGGTTAGTGCATTTAGATTTTTGGTCAGTTTGCAAACAGAATGGCTGAAGTCTCCCCAGAAATACATTTCCAGGGTAATGTCTTGGTTTCTGCTGGGATAGAGTTAATTTTTTTACTAGTAGCTGGTACAATGCTGTGATTTGGATTTAGGATGAGAATCACAGAATGTTAGGGGTTGGAAGGGACCTCTGGAGATCATCAAGTCCAAACCCCCCTGCCAGAGCAGGCCCAAATCTAGGGCAGGTCACTCAGAAATGCATCCAGATGGGTCTTGAAAGTCTTCAGAAAAGGGGCCTCCACAGCCTCTCTGGGCAGCCTCTTCCAGTGCTGTGTAAGCCTTACAGTAAAGAAGTTCTTCCTCGTGTTGAGGTGGAACTTCCTATGCTCTAGCTTGAATCCATTGCTCCTTGTCCTGTCACAGGACACAAGTGAATAGAGGTTGTCCCTTCCTTCTTGACGCCCAGCCCTCATATATTTATGTGCATTAATAAGATCCCCTCTCAGTCTTCTCCTCTCCAGACTAAAAAGCCCCAGGACTCTCAGCCTTTCCTAATAAGACAGGTGTTACAGTCCCTTAATCATCCTCGTAGCCCTCTGTTGGACTCTGTCAAGTAAATCCCTGTCCCTCTTGAACTGGTGAGCCCAGAACTGGATGCAGTACTCTAGGTGAGGTTTCACTAGGGCAGAGTAGAGGGAGAGGAGAACCTCCTTCCACCTGCTGGGCACACTCTTCTTAATGCACCCCAGGATACCATTGGCCTTCTTGGCCACAAGGGCACATTGCTGTCCCATGGGTAACTTGTTGAGAATAATGTTGATAGCACACTGATATTTTAGCTGTTGCTAACTAGTGCTTATCCTAAGTCAAGGAGTTTTCAGCATCCCACGCTCTGCCAGTGAGGAGGTGCACGAGAAACTGGGAGGGAGCACAGCCAGGACAGCTGACCTGAACTAGCCTGAACTAGCCACAGGGATATTCCATACCATGTGAGATCATTCTCAGCATATAAACTGGGGGAGTTGGCCAGGGGGATCAATTGTTGCTCAGAAGTGGGCTGGGCATCAGTCAGCGGGTGGTGAGCAGTTACACTATGCATCACTTGTCTTCCTCGGGTTTTATTTATCTCTTTTTTTTTGTTATCTGCCCTTTCATAAAATTATTATTATTGTCATTGGTATTACTATTATATTAATTATTAAACTGTTCTTATCTCAACCATCAAGTTTTACTTTTTTTTTTTTTTTCAATTCACCTCCCCATCCCATTGCAGGGGGAGGAGGGAATGAGCAGTTGTGTGGTGCTTAGTTACCAGCTGGGATTAAGCCATGAGAGGTAAAAAGCCCCACAAGTAGTTCCAGGTCACCTCATGCACTGTTGTCTGCTCTGCTGAGGTCTTAGACCACAGTTTGTCCAACTGGGGCTTTTGGTACGAGTGCCATCTGACCCCAGGAGAATGAGCATGCTGAAAGAGGCAGGGGTGGAGAAGAGCAAAGGCTTTTAAACCAGAGTGGTCAGGTGTCAGCCAGGGCACTTTCTGGGCCTGGAAGCTCAGAAACACTCACATGTTTAGACATAACTGGTTTAGTACAAGCTGATAAAAATTTCCATTCCTCTTGATTTCTTCTCTGCAAAACGGCAGCTTTGTATTTTGTGATTTTTAGCATTTTAAAAGCTCTTGCCATGGTCATCAAGTTTTACCATGTTTCAAATACTAAAGATCTGCAATACAAGGGTACTATCTGATATAAGCAAATTGATGTTTATCAGCAAGTCTGGTGTGTGTGTGTAATGTATTCTGATGATTTATAGAGAATTGCCTTAGACTGTTTTGTGCTGTTGTGTAACACTTTGTGGAGCAAGCATATAACAGAATTTTGTCTATTGAGGATTTTATGGAAAACATCAAACAAACTAAACATTACAATTTTGTGGTTAAGTCCTGAATGTGGCTCTTAATAACAGTTCTGTCAGCTGTAAAGAGAGTGCCTTCCATTTACTAGCTGATATGCATTTAATAAATAACAACAAAATTGCAAATGGTATTTAGAATATGCTGAATTACTTTAAACAAAAGCGATTAGTAAGTCAAATGTTGTGCCTTCTGTTTCAATTTGTTGGTGTTGTCACAATCTGTTTCATTTTAATATGCATTTTTCAGTATGATAGTATTCACGTAAACACATTATCCTCTAATCAACTTTCAGATATAATTATTCAGTACCTATTTTGATTACAATATGCATCACTTAGTATTTTTAGCGCTGAACCTAACACAGGCATCTTGGTCTCTCTTCAGATTCTCCCAACTTCCTTTCAGTAAAACCCTGAGTATAGTCAATGTCTATACATTGACCTCTGCTGTTTAATATCTTGTAGGGAAGTAGAAGCCAACAGAGATATTGAAGTAAGCAAATAAAGTATCTGTGTTCTTTTTGTGCTTTGCACATGGAAAGTCACTTTTCTCTGTTACCTAAGTTAAATACAGATCTTGAAGACCTCTTATTAGTGCACCATGATGAACTTTTCCCTTATTATACTCAATCACTGCTTCATTTATTCTAATTTAAAAAGTTTACTGTTAGCCTTTTAGCCTATGGGAGGTAGAAAAGTTCCTCTTCCATGGGGATACCACGATGTAGTCTGTACGTTAGATCAGCTGAGGCATTTCCAAATACATAATTCCCCATTCCTCAGCAGCGACTGAGGTAAGCCCGAGGTGGGGGTTCAATCGGGTGACACAGGAGGGTTCCCGAACTCAGAAACCCCGTTCCCTGCCCGAGCCCCAGCAGGAACCAGGAAGTCAATCAGGGGCGTGGCCGGCAGCCGCGCGGGGGGTTTAAACGCCCTTGGGGAGTGCGAGTGACCCGGATCGGGCAAACCGGGGCGTGGCAGTTTGCACGAGGCAGGGCGCTGAGGAGTTGCGAAGTAAGGAGGGGAGAGAAGAGCTGAGGGTGGCAGGGAGAATCATCAGGGAAGTTAGCAGTTAGAAACTGGCAGCAACAATAGGTATGGTGTCCACCATGCAGAGAGCCGTGGGAGACCGTATCTCTGCACCAACCAAGAATAATGTGGTTAGCCAGATGGAGCCTCGGTGTGAGCATGCTGCCACCCCAGGTGTCAGCGTGCAGCGTGTGCCCTGCTCTTATACTGATGCAGGATGGCAGCAATAAGTACAGCTGTGGGAGGTGTGCCCAGGTAGAGGAGCTCCTTAGACTAGTAACAGAGCTTCAGGAAAAGGTAAGTAGATTGAGAATTATCAGGGAGTGTGAGAGGGAGATAGATGAGTGAAATCACAACCTACCGTCCATAAAAAACGTGCAGCCATCAACCGTGGCACAGGAGACAAAGGACTCCCCACCCTCCTCTCACCATCAGGTAGATGGTGGAAGCCCTGGTGATGGAGGAGGATGGAAAAAGGTTACTTCTAAGGGTGGCAGGTGAATCTGCTCTCAGCCTGCCTCACCTTCTCAGGTGCCTGTCCACAACAGGTATGAGGCCCTGCAATTGGATGAGCTAACAGCTGATGATACAGGTGAAGGCCCTTCAAGAATGAAGGGGCTAACTAGGCAGCCTCCCCCACGTATCACCACCGCTCATGTAAGGGCAAAAAGAAGGGTAGTGGTCATTGGCGACTCCTTTCTGAGTGGAACAGAGGGTCTGATATGCCGACTGGACCCAACTCACAGGAAGTCTGCTGTCTCCCTGGGGCTAAGGTAAGGGTCATCACCAGAAAACTCCCTAGTTTGATAAAGTCTTCAGATTATTACTCACTAGTGGTTTTTCATGTTGGTGGCAATGAGACAGCATGAAGAAAACCAAAGCAATCAAAAGGGATTTCTGAGCCGTGGGACAGTTGGTTAAAGAGTCAGGTGTGCAAGTTGTATTTTCTTCAATACTTTCTGTGGTGGGGAAGAATAACGAATGGAGTAGGTGGTCCAGGCTGATGAACATGTGGCTCTGAGGCTGGCGTTATACGCAGAACTTTGGGTTTTTGGACCATGAGATGTTCTGTTCTTCACCAGGTCTAATGATGCCTGATGGCATGCTCCTCTCACAGAAAGGGAGAAGAATTTTTGCTCAAAAGCTAGCTGGACTGATTGATAGGGCTTTAAACTAGATTTGAAGAGGGAGGGGGGCAATAGCATGCCAGTCAGGGTAGAGAAGAAGGAAGGCTCATCAGAATCTGAGGAACTGCATCCTAGTGAGATTCTTCATTCTGCTCCACAAAGAAGAGGGCAGAATGAATCACACTTCAAGTGCTTCTATACAAATACATGCAGCATGAGGAACAAGCAGGAGAAGCTAGAAGCCTTGACCCATTCCCAGGGATTTGACACTATTGGCATTAGTGAAACCTGGTGGGATGAGTCCTGTGACTGGTGTGCCACAATGGAGGGTTACAGGCTTTTCAGGAGGGATAGACGGGGTAGGAGAGGTGGGGGGTGGCATTGTATATAGTGGATGGGCTGGAATATGTGGAGCTTGCAGTGGGTGATGGCACAGTTGAAAGCCTTTGGGTAAGAATTAAGGGGCAAACAATTAAAACAGATGTTGTTGTGGGAGTTTGCTGTAGGTCACCCAATCAGGACGAGGAAACTGATAAGTCATTCTTTAGGGAACTACAGGATGCATCCAAGTCATCTGCACTTGTCCTCATGGGGGATTTCAATTTGTCCGATATCAGCTGGGAGTACCACACAGCTGGTACAAACAGGTCCAGAAGATTCCTAAACTATCTAGATGATAGCTTTATGGTACACATGTTGAGAGAACCAACCAGGAAAGGTGCCTTCCTTGATTTGTTACTTGTAAACAGAGAAAGTCTTGTGGATGAAGTGGTGATTGGAGGCTGCCTTGGCCACAGTGACAATGAAGCAATCAAGTTTAACATCTATGGTACTAGGAGGAAAACTAACAGTAAGACCTCAACTCTGGACCTGAGGAAAGCAGACTTCAGGTTGCTTGGGGAACTGCTTGGTAAGGTCTCCTGGGAAAAAGAGTTTCAGGGTACTGGGGTCCAACAGCGCTGGTCACTCTTTAAGCACCACCTCCTAAGAGCACAAGACCAGGCGATTCCAAAATGCTGGAAGTCAAACAGGCAAGGTAGAAGGCCACCCTGGCTGATCAGGGACCTTCTACTAAAACTAAGGCACAAAAGGAAGGTGTATGGACAGTGGAAGGAAGGACAGACAACATGGGAGGACTATAGAGATGCTGTTCGCCACTGTAGGGCAGAAATCCATGCAGCTAAAGCTCAGCTAGAGTTGGAGCTGGCCTGCACTATGAAGGATAATAAAAAGGGCTTTTTAAAATATGTTAATAGCAAAAAGCAGGCCAGGAATAACAGTGGCCCATTACTTGATGATCATGGACACCTGATTAACAGGGATATAGACAAGGCAGAGATCTTTAATGCTTTCTTCACATCTGTCTTCAAGACTGATGATGGGCTTGAGCACCCACAGAGCCCTGGGCTAGAGAACCATGAATGGGCAAATGACAGTCTCCCAGTCAGCCCTGAACTTGTGCAGGATTTGCTGCTCCAGCTAGATCCTTAGAAGTCAATGGGACCTGATGAGATTCATCCAAGGATACCTAGAGAGGTAGCAGACGTCATATCGATACCTCTCTCAATGATTTTTTCAATGCTTTTGGGAATCTGGGGAGGTACCAGTTGACTGGAAGCTCGCAAATGTTGTCCCAATCTTCAAGAAGGGCATCAGGGATGACCCTGGGAATTACAGGCCTGGTAGTCTCACTTCAGTGCCTGGTAAGATTATGGAGAAGATTAATCTGGGAGCTATTAAAAACACCTAAAAGACAACAGAGTCATTAGTCCCAGACAACATGGGTTCATTAGAGGAAGGTCCTGCTTGACCAACTTGATTTCTTTCTATGATAAGGTTACCCACCTAGTTGACCAAGGGAAGCCAGTTGATGTAATCTTTCTGGATTTCAGAAAAGCCTTTGATACTGTCTTTCACAGCATCCTAAACAAAATGTCCAGCATCCAGCTGGACAAGCACATAATACATTGGGTGAGAAATTGGCTGATGGGTCGAGCTCAAAGAGTCATAGTAAATGGGGCCACATCAGGCTGGCGACCGGTCACTAGTGGGGTTCCACAGGGATCCATCTTAGGGCCAGTACTCTTTAATATATTCATAAATGACTTAGATGCAGGACTTGAAGGCCTACTTATTAAGTTTGCAGGCAACACTAAATTGGGAGGAGCAGTTGACACTCTCGAGGGCAGAGAGGCCCTGCAGAGGCATCTGAACAAGTTAGAGAGCTGGTCAATCACCAATCGCATGAAGTTTAACAAGGAGAAGTGCTGGATTTTGCACCTGGGACACAGTAACCCTGGATATACAGACAGTCTGGGGAGTGAGAGGCTGGAGAGCAGCCCTGTGGAGAAGGACCTGGGGGTTCTGGTCGATAGCAGGTTGAACATGAGCCAGCAGTGTGCCCTGGCAGCCAGGAGGGCCAACTGAGTCCTGGGGTGCATCAAGCATGGCATAGCCAGCCGGTCAAGAGAGGTGATTGTCCCACTTTACTCTGCACTGGTGAGGCCCCATCTTGAGTACTGTGTGCATTTCTGGGCACCACAGTACAAAAAGGATAGGAAGCTGCTGGAGAGTGTCCAGAGGAGGACCAACAGGTTGGTGAAGGGTTTGGAGGGATGCTGTATGAGGAGCATCTGAAAGCACTTGGTCTGTTCAGCCTGGAGAAGAGGAGACTGAGGGGAGACCTCATTGCAGCTTAGCTTCTTCCACATTAGGGAAGGAGGAGGAGGAGCAGGTGCTGACCTCTTCTCTCTGGTGACCAACGATAGGACCTGAGGGAATGGTAGGAAGATGTGCAGGGGGAGGTTTAGGTTGGACATTAGGAAGAGATTCTTCACCCAGAGGGTGGTGGAGCACTGGAATAGGCTCCCCAGAGAAGCAGTAATGGCACTAACCCTGACAATATTCAAGAAACATTGGGACAATGCCCTCAGGGGCATGGTATGAACCTTGGGGTTGTCCTCTTCTGGGATGGGAGTTGGACTCGGTGATCCAGGCTGTCCGAGGAGGTGGTTGAGCCACCATCCCTGGAGACATCTAAAAAGACAGATGTGGTGCCAGGGGACAGGGTTTAGTGGTAGACGTGGCAGAGCTAGGGTAGTTGTTGGACTTGATGATCTTGAAGGTCTTTTCCAACCAGAATGATGATACTATGATAAAACCTGAAAAAAAAGAATCTCAATTCAAAGAGATTGTCGCGAACCGACACAGTGTGGAAACCATCTCTCAAAGGGCCTGAGCCTGTTGGTGCTTTAGCTCAGAAACCTAGCTGTGATCTTGTTGTCATCCTTCCCTCCACATCTGTGTTCAGTGCCAGATGTCCACATTCAAGGACAGCAGCATTTTTTGTACTATCAAGAAACAAACTCAACTTTGTAACCACAACCTCCTGCAAGATCAGCCAGCTGAGGTGTCTTGCCTTTCTCAGCACATCTTTTGAGACACAAACATGTGAGTTTTCCCTTACTCCAAGCTTTGCAAGGGGTTTTATGGTCTCTGAAAGGAAGAGCTGTGTTTTGTGCAGGTTTGTCTTCCAGTTAATTGACTTTGGCGTAGGCTTTGGTGTAATGTCTGTTGTTTTACCAAATGGGACTCCTTGTTGTAGCCTTTTACTAAGACAATGTCTGTTTCCTTGCAATACTGTCTTTGAGAACTCTAGTATTTCAACGTGCATTTGAAATAGCCATGCAAGGAAGAGGGACTAGAGGTCAGGGACAGATACAGACACATGCTTCTGCATAAGGTGATTGCATGCATTTCCATAGTAAATCATGTTAAAAATTAGTATTAAGTATATACTGTAAGTATTACGTATAAGGCTTATTTATGCAAAGCGTTACAGATGTGCCCTTCTTACAACAGTGTCTCTTTTTGATATCTTCTAGTGTAGATGTCTAGATAATCTTTTAAGATTTAAAAATACTTTATATTTTATTATCACAGAATCATGTAATCATAGAATGGTTTGAGTTGGAAGGGACATTACAGATCATCTAGTTTGTCTGCCAGGGGCAGACACACCTCTCACTAGACCAGGTTGCTCAAAGCCTCATCCAACCTGGCCTTGAACACTTCCAGGGAGGGGGTTCCACAACTTCCCTGGGCAACTGGTTCCAGGGTCTCACCACCCTCACAGTGAAGATTTTCTTCCTAATGTCTAACCTATATCTACCTTCTTCCTGTTTCAAGCCATTCCTGCTTGTCCCACTGCTACATGGCCTTGTAAACAGTCCTTCCCCAGCTCTCCTGCAGGCTCCTTTCAGGTACTGGAAGGCTGCTATGAGTTCTCCCTGGAGCCTTCTCCAGGCTGAACAACCCCAATGCTCTCAGCCTGTCTTAATAAGAGAGGTGCTTCAGCCTTCTGATCATCTTCATGGCCCTCCTCTGGGCTTTGTCCAACAGCTCCATGTCTTTCCTGCTGTGGGGGCTTCAGAACTGGACCAGTACTTTGTTAGCGCTGATTGACCAATGTGCATACATATAATTTTTATCTGTGTTCTTGAAATAGACTTGAACATAGGATATAGCTTTGTTTGCATGCAAGAAGGACACTCTTGGCAAGACAAAGTGGGTCATGTGAATAGCAAGGATGGATGCCGGTCTGCTCCATCAGAATGATTCCTAATAATTTTCTGCCTATGCGTGTGCATTGGATGTTTATGCCACTAGACTAGTAATAGCAATTTTTAATTCAGAGTTCCTTACTCAAGTGTTTAAGCTATTATTTAGAAATAATTTCCTTCTCAAACTCATCACTGTAAACCTCTCTGATATGTCTGTGCTTCCATGTGTTGATTTATATAAAGCTTATCCCATTAATAGTGAAAGTAACTGGAATGGAGAGGCCTCAGCAATAAGCCTCACTTCAGATGCTAAAGCAGAACTTAAGTGCTGTGCAAGTACTCCCACAATTCGTCTGCATGGAAATGCATTTCAGCTACAATTGAAATAGTAATGAGAATCTCTGCTGCTGTTTCTTAGGCAAGTAGCTGGGATATATGCCTACTTTGTGTCTGGTCCCATCTGATTACATTGACATTTTGACATCTGCAATTTTTCAGCATCTATCTTTGAAAAGCAAAACCATTCTTTTTTAAGACTGTAGCAGCATATCTATGAAAAATGCTTGTTTCACAGGACACATACAATATATGGTGATGACTCTTTCATCAGGTTAGCATTTCTTTCTAATCATGCCATAAAATACTATGTGTCAATGCCAGAAAAATGAAAGGAGCAGAGGAAGAAAAAGCAAGCACACTTTTACAGTAAGCCAGACTTATGGATTTTGCAATTTTTTTTTCTGTTGTTGTTAATTAATCATTCTCTATTTTTCAACTGCAGTTAAGAAGTTCAATATAAGTAAAGATTGATTAAGATAGAGAATTTGTCTCCTTCAGCCTGGGAAAAAAAAAAGGGGGTCTATTAGTTTTGTGTTTTGAATTGAATCATTTAACACATTTTCTTGTAGCTTGTCAGCATAATTAGCCTAATTCTGGTGTTGTGGCAAACACAACAGTTAGCTGTTAAGTCCTTTCATACTAATGCTTTGTTGGATGTATATGGAAGTTGCACTTTGAATTAAACTTAATGTAACAGGAAAAGATACTTCATTACAGTAATAGGAGTCTTTTTCAAAAGAAGAAAAGAAAACAAAACCAACCAACCAAACAGAAAAACCAGCATAGACGATGACTTCTTGTATCAAATAATTATTAAAAAGAAGAAAATGTTTAACAGCACTGTCTAGAAAACTGTGCTAAGACTGATGTTTCCATTGGTCAATGAGTTACAGTTATATAGCAAAATATAATCATAGTAGAACGAAATTAATTCCTCTGAACAAGATTAACACAAAGCTTATACATCTCTTCAGTACTTAAGCCTCATTTTGAAGGGTTAAATTGGAATTTAATGATGCAGAAACTGCTCCCTCTGTCTCTTTTCAAGGGGATGGATTACAACTCCCTCAATATCTCAGAACCACCATGGCTGACTATTTCATCTGGGGAAGGGCATGGATGACAAGTGATGCATGATCAAATGATATATTAAAAGAGAATCCAACAAGTGAATCTGCAAAAGCTGTGTGAATTGAGAATAGCTGAATCCAAAATTTATGTATTGATTAAGCATAGTTTAGAACACAAAGGTAGAAACATCTGATGATTTCCTAAACTCTAGTCCAAACCAGAATGAAAGATTTAAGTTGCTAAATATGGGACTAGTTCCTTAACTTCTCTCATTGCCATCATTGAGCCTTCTTAATGTCATTATTCAGAGAAACAGCCTCAGGTCCTAATCTTATTGCTATAAATGAGAAATCTCATCTAGATCAAGGTAATTGTCTCACTTTCTGTCTCTAATATATTGCCTACTAAGCAAGAACTCAAGTTTCAGAGTTGCCTGTAGAAATTTATAGTCATTTTGCAACGGTGCTTGAGGGATGCTTGAATGCATTCCCAGGCATTAAATCATTATGAACTACCTCTGAAACACCAACCCTATATTTTTATGATCAACTTCAGGCTCTTCTGCTATCTAGCTGTTCAGAGCAGGGTCATAACAAGCATTTTGCTCAGAGAAGTTGTGGATGCCCGCTCCCTGGAAGTGTTCAAGGCCAGCTTGGATAGGGCTTTGAGCAGTGTGGTCTAGTGGGAGGTGGCCCTGCCCATGCAGGGTGGTTGGAACTAGATGATCTTTAGGGTTCCTTCCAACCCAAACCATTCTGCAATTCTATGATACTATGATTTTAAACTATATACAGTGAATTCATATAGATGTGTATATGCTCATATCTTGTTCCTTTTCTAGAGCATAAGTAACAGTTTACAAGAAAATACTAGCTTTGTTATCAAGCTGAGGTTCATGATCTAGCATACAGCAAACATAAAATGTGTTAAGATCATAGAGCAGTGCTGCTCTTCACATTCCTCCAGTAAATAACTATTGCCAAATAGCTTTTATGGGAGACAACCCAATCAATTCTGTACTCGTATAATAGACAGTGCTCTCGCGTTTGAATGTTTTGCGTTGTGGAGATTTTTTTGATCTTAAATTGAAACAAATGTTTTGAACATTCCCTTGGCTTGAAACAGTTATTTATTATTTACAATGTAGTTGTTTTAGGACTTTATTCAGATAGAATTTCTTTTTCCTGGGGCTTAGCATTCGAGACAGCCTACAAGATAACAGCCCAGAGAAACTGGGAGGAGACTGAATTCTGTTTGAAACCTAATGGGCTGCAAGGACGAGTCTCTCAGCAGAGCCTGAGCTGAGGCACTGCACTGTCAAAACAATTTCCAAGTAATGCCCATAGAATTTAAAGCAAATCAGACATGCTGATAATAAAATAAACAAAGAGTGAACAAAAATAGGTGGTTTTAACTCAGGCATGGTTCATGCAAGATTCATTGTGAGCCTGAGAAGAGGGAAAAGTTGATTTTCTGGCAGACTAGGAGCCTGTGTAGGCAGTCTAATTTCACTTGAAAGATTAAACTTAAGGAAGCAGCCTTAGTAATGAAGTTTTATGTTTCAAAGAATGAGACAATGAAGTCTTTTCTCAGGTTGTCTCCTGACAGGAAGAAATAATTACAAAAATACACTTGTTCTCTGAGTATACGAGGGTATAGTTTGAGCTATAAGCAACAGGAGACAGAATGCTGAAGAGAGATGATTTCTGAGTCTTTCTTCCCACTTTTGCCCTCCACGTGCTTTCCGTTAGAACTTTTAATGCCCTAAGTCAAATTTAATTAGTAGAGCAGACTATTTTAGATGGGTTTTTTAGTGGTGATTGCTCTTAAAACACAAATATCTAAGTTACAGTTTATATTTTTTGTAGAATAAAACATGTAAGCAAATTCTCACTCAGTGTATTATCATGATATAACTGATTTAACAGAGCTGTGGTATTTACACCAGGCAAGGATCTGCCTCCTGAGATTTAGGTCTTCTCTTATTTACATTGTTTTCAGCATGCCTAACCTACTTAGCATTCCAAGGGTTTACTACTGATTTGCCACAGTGCTAGACTAAAATCAGGGTGACCTTTTCCTTGCTACAGTAGAAAGGTGTTTGTTTCCTAATACCACTTCTGAATAACCATAGGATGGGGAAACCTTACTCATCAGCTTCTCCAAGTTTAGAAATGGGCTGTCTTTACAGTTCAACATGAGCAGTATGTGGCGTTTTGGTGAGAGACAATGAGCCTGATAATACTGAGTTCACTTGGACTGCCTTGTAGGGCTGGCCTATATACATCCCAGACCACTTGCTCTCATTTTAGCTTGTTTCCTTGATTCCAATTTTGCTTACAAACCTTTCTGTCCAAAATTATGCAGTTTGTTAAACTGTACACTTATTTCACAGTATTTCAATAATTTATATGAAATGCATTGTAGTCTGTTCTAGGTCTAAGTTAATTTACATGCCATTATGTTTATGGAAAGTCTGAACATTTCACGTTTCATATCATCGAGCTACAGAAACAGACCTTTTTAAACAGAGACAATAGTCCAGTTATGGTTATATTTTGCCTCTCTTTTATGAAAATTTGCAAATAAAGTGAGAATTTAGAGGACAATGCCTCAGGATAGATTAAAAAATAATCTTCTCTGAATAATTTCCAAAGGAAAGTGTATATTAAATATATAAGTCTTTGTGTTAGCCACGTATGCCATCTTTGCTACAATTGTCAACTCCTGCCTACTTCACTCTGTGCCCACCAGCACACTGAGACCCCTTTCTGTCTGTTAGCTGGGGAGGAATCTGAGACCCAGAAGAGCTTCCATCCTGGAGTGAACAGAGGAATGTTATGATGTTTCAAAATGAAAAAAAAAAACAACAACAACAAACAACTAGATACTTCAGAAATGCAATTTGATTTTTTTGCTCCATCTCCATCCCCATGTATGGCAAACAAAGATTTGCTCCATTCCTTCCCTTCCTAATTTCCCATAACAGTCAGACATGCACGTCTCCTTTTATCCCCCACTGACACTCCAGAAACAACACTGCTCCTTCAGCTAATGCTTTAGTTTGAAGGAGAGGACCCTCCACTTTTTCTGAAAGCCACTAAGGAGACAATAGGACAGGAATGCTTGTTCTATTTTAAACCTGACCACTGATGTACGTCAGTATTACCTTGGATAAACCATGTTTTTTAAACAGAAGCCTGAGCAAACAACGGTATGTAAATTGCATCAACCTACAGATAGCTCTGGGAGGCATTGTGCCTTGTACCACAATTCAGAATATTTGCTTACGGGCTTCCTCTTGCTCTTGGGGGATAATAATCAGCTGCTTACCTCTGTCTGTAGTAAAACTACTAAACATCATCACAGAAAATCTATCATAAATGTACACTTGCTCATCTACTTTGTTTAGTTGTTAAAGCTTTCATATCACTCACTCCATATTTGATACATGTCATGCAAGTACTAAAGTGCTTTCTATGTATTTAGACCATACAAAGATTTAATTTTTATCTCCCTGGACACATATGAAGTTTGAGCAAATATGTAGCCCATAATTGTCTGATTATTTCCCCCCCATTTGAAGAATGGAGATAGTAAAGTTTATTCACACTTCTAAAACACTTAAGAAGCACTGATTCTAAACCATATGTAGTGTATGAAATGTATTTACACCGTGTTTATGTTATAATGCCACAATGGTATAAACCATCCTCTCCCATATATGAGAATCAATCTCAATATGAGGGACATTCAGTGATTTTTCCATGTGAAAGGAGTAAGACTCCATAGTGGGCTGTGGAAGGATAAGGTGCTAAAAACTTCATGTAGTTAATAGCTTGTGGCACTCTGCCATAAAATTGGATCTATTGTCCCTGAATCATCACAGGCACATCTAAACCCCATTGTAATTTCACATGGGAATGTTTACTGGATCAGTAAAGTGTTTTGAACTTTTCAGTGTCAGTTAAGCATTTCCTTTTTGGGGATTTATACCCTCATTTGCCCCAATTTTGAGTTACTTAGTGATTGACTGAAAGAGTAATTTGGTGACAATACTGGCAAAATAGGGATTATTAATTCCTTGAAAGTACATTACCTAGCAGGAGTTATTTAAGAAATAGGTCAAAAGAGAGAACACTACTGGCCTTCAACTTGAACGGTTCTTTTGGTTTTACCTGCAAAACTTCTGGTTAATCCCTTCAGCCCGAGGTAATGACACCAGTGTAAAATCCCCTTGTAATATATGGCATTTCCTTGGCTTGCCAAAATAGGCCTTGAGGACTTAAGTTCTTTTGCTTTCCTTGTAAGCGCTTTCGAATTAACAACTGTGATATTTATACTCTTTTATTCTGAAGAGCATTTCCCCCATTCTATAGGAAGCTCAGACTGCTCCACACTTGCTCCCAAGCACATCTTGACATTTTGGAAATGAACACAGGTCCCAAGAGGACACATAATGTGCTCAGACTGAACAGCTGGTCCAGTTACTGGTATATACAGTCAAATTAAAACATATTAATTGCACATCTGGATTAACATAGACTTAAAGTTCTCTGAAATCAGAGCCCTCGGAGTATCAGTCCTTTACCCTGTAACCTTTGCCTTCACTGATGCCATTCTAGGAAACAGATGACTAAGCCCATACTCATTTCTTCAACCAGCACCAGCTCTGTAATTCTACAAGTTTAAAAACCAGATTTAGCTGTAATGAAGAGGGATATGCTGAGCACTATGCCACAAATCCTCATAATGACTGTTAATAATAGTAGAAGTTCTTGATCTAAGTGTTCTTATGTAGGAATTATAGACATGCCAAAGTCAGCATGAGCAACTTGAAGGGAAAAAAAAGGGTTTTCAACCACACACAACACTTTGGTAGTTATGACTGCTACAAAATGTGTATTTAAGTCTCCAAAAGGATCCCGGGCAGTGACTAATTTTGTTTTTCTTCATCTTGTTCATCATCTCATCATCACTCCACATACTTATTTTATCATGTGAGAAATACTGGCAAGAGTAGTATTGGCTTACTCTTGTGGCAGGAGAGTGGGCATCGCTCATTTCGCTTGATATTGCTGTCATAGCATGGTTTTGTTCTGAGGTCTCATCATGTCTGGGAAGTTCTTCCAAGCTGACAAAACTTTATTTACATCATAGGACATTATGAAAGAGAGGTTTCAGCTGTTTATCTTTAACCATAATTATCTAATTTGAATGTCAGTGGACTCAGTTCTGAATTTAGTGGGGGTACAGCTACTTACTAGACGTGCCTGCTAGAATATAATTTCTTATTGCTGATGGAGTTTATATGTTTAGACAAAAGCAAGTATTCCTCTAACTTAAATGTGCTCTGTCTTAGCCTTTGAATAAATGGGGTTTTGCTGTTTACCTTGGTTTCATCACTAGCTTTGATTTCTCTTATAGTGAGAGGACTGACTTAACATGGAATCATAGAATCATAGAATGTCTTGAGTTGGAAAGGACCTCTAAAAGTCATCTAGTCCAACCCCCCTACAATAAGCAGGGACATCTCACACTAGAACAGATTGCTCAGAGCCCCATCAAGCCTGACCTTGAATGTCTCCAAGGATGGGGTCTCCACCACCTCTCTAGGCAGCCTGTTCCAGTCATCCACCACCTTCATATCAAAGAACTTTTTCCTAATGTCCAATCTAAACCTACCCTTCTCTAGCTTGAAACCATTACCCCTTTTCCTATTGTTACATGCCCTTTTTGCCTTTACAATGGCATTTATACAGATGCTAGACTGAATGCCTAGTCCTATAACTTTTTCATAATTGATTTCAGATGAAGAATAATACCTCCAAAATGCAGGCCTTTGACTGTGATGTCTTTCTTTCAACTCATTTGTTGTCCTCCTTCTAGATTGTGAGACTCTGGATTCAGATACTTGCTTAATATATATATATTTTCTGCTATTTTACTGCATTTCCATAGAAATCACAGCAAAAAAAAGTGGAGTAGTAAAACTTAGAAGTATGGCTCTGAAACCTATAGTTGTACATCTCATAGTGTTAAATATGATTTTTTTAACAGCAGCTATTTATTACTTACCCCATCTGCCCTTTTCTGCACACACACACTCATATTCAGCAGAGATTTTGCAGTAGTTGTAGCTCCCCCAGGGCTGTGTCATGAGGTCTGCCATAATATATAGGACAAGAATTATTGCTAGGATAAAGCAGTTTGTTGCAACTGAAAGCCTGGTTCACACTTGGTTATTGATTGGTATCCTGATGTAGTC
This sequence comes from Hemiprocne comata, assembly GCA_020745705.1. Classification (NCBI taxonomy): domain Eukaryota; kingdom Metazoa; phylum Chordata; class Aves; order Apodiformes; family Apodidae; genus Hemiprocne; species Hemiprocne comata. Next base: position 126,383,936 of record CM036587.1, read on the forward strand.
ATTCCATTAATATGGAAATAAAGGCAATTGCCTAAAAAGGAAGGAGGGAGCAATAGCTGTATATAGGGGGAGCTTCTCCACACTAGGTCTTCTCCTTATTTTGCTCTGTGCAGGAGGTGCAGCAGGATGATAATGAGGAAAAGATCAAAGCACAGTAGCTTGGTAATGTTCTACTAGGTTGCTCTTGGGCCTATTTTGTAAAATCGTAGAGCAGAATAGTTTTTAAGAATTCTGCCAGAATTTGTAATTTCTGCAAACAGGTCTAGAGAACTAAATTTATTATATGCTACAATGAACAAAACCATGTACCTGGAAATGACTGATGGTTTTCAGCTTCATATCCTTTATTTAATAAGTGTACAACATATAAAAAAGAATAGCTATACAGTGGCCACATTATACAATCTATTGGTATTTTGGCTAAACCACAGGATGTACATCTTAGGCCTTGGGAAAGAATTTGTCTTTTCTTTACTTTCCCTTAAAACTCAAGAAATGAAGATCAGCTACAAGAAACAATCCACTTCACTTAGCTTTAGTTTAAAACAGAAAATATTAAATATAATGTAAGGGGAAGGGGACCGAGAGCATTGTTGTTCGTGGTTTAATTGGTGATCCTGAGTGAAACTGTGACACAATGTTAACATTTAAATGTACATACAAGAAAGGAAAATGAAAGTACATGAGGAAAAGATCGATATATATTCCAGTATGTAGCAATATATGTCTGAAGATAGAGCTGTCAGAAAGTTGCTAAAATAATCAAAAGAGGGAAAGGAAGAATATTCCGCAAAAGGAAATAGGGTATGGAAAAAAGTATTGATGTGTTTGGAGTAAAACTTATGTTAACAATGATGTGGATTTCTTGAGCAGTGATAAGAGTAGTCAAATTGCTTAAAAATGTAGAAATGACAGCAGTGATCACTCAGTATTTCTTCTCTGTCTTTGAGAAAATAATCAAAAGATGTAAATGATAGAGGTGTTTGAAAAGATTATGATAAAAAATTTCTTGATCCTGTGATAATTTGAGAGGATGTCTAGCACTGATATTAAAATTATAGGCATTATGGAAAGAGTGTGTCCCTCTACCTTTGATTCAGAGGTTTTGAAAGAATTAGGCAAGGAATACTCTGAGGATTTTATCTTCGTTTTCACCACATTTTGGAACATCAAAGAAGTTCCAGAAGAAAGCTAATGGTACAGAGTAAATTAGGAGGAGTCATAATTAAATTATTTACTACTGTATTCGGTGTTTAGTATCAAGCTTAATTGGAGACCCTATGAAATTTCCATCAAGAAATTAAAGCATTCTGAAAACTACAAGGCATACTTTAAATACACTAAAAAGACATTAACTCTAGCTCTCAAAATGTAACCATTTCCTTGGGAATTTCTGCTCAAGAATATTATGTTTAAAACCTATATTCTTAATGGTTGAATACGTGCATTTAGTCCTATGCTGCCACACATTTCAATAATGAGCAACAGAAAACCTAAAATCATAAGATTTGTGGGGATGCAAAGATAGGGTAGTGGTAAATTAGGAGGAAAAATACTGAAATTCTAGACTTCCTATCTCAAAAACGCCCTGAACACCTCAAATTATTTGGAATTCTATAACTATTGTATCAGGATAGTTCTGGGTTTTTTGTTGTTTTTTTTCTGAAAGCAGCCTGAATCTGAGCTGATACTTTTTCACGTCTACTAAGAAAACAAAAGCTTCTTTTCAGTAGCTTTTAAAATGGGTTAACCATGTGTCTTGGGAAAAGATGGACTTTATCTTGTAATGTGAGGCTGAGTGCAGTGCTTTTGGTCATTCAAAGAAAACATCTCTGGGGAAAAGTTTATGTGGTAGTTTTGATTAACTGCCTTGTGTCAAAGTATTGTGTCTGAAGAATTGGACCTTACGGTTTAAGTAAATATTTCCTCACATGTAAGTAGATAGTTTTTTGAAAACTGAACATTAATAGTTAAATATTTTATTCCCCAAATAGTCAACATTGTGCTGTAGTTTAATCACTGAAACATACTGTTTTCCTTGAGAAGAGAGTATATAAAATGTGTTGATTTCAAAATATTATTTTATTTCAAATGCAGGAGTTCAGTTCTTAGGCAGGCAATATTGGACCTGACCAAATATGAGTCAATCACCAGTTTTACAATGTTTCTGAAAGCAGGTAGATCTGAAATGTAAACAAACACACAAGAGGAAAATACACTGAAGAAATAAAGTTAGCAGATACCTAGAGAGTTGTACTTGACGTAAGAATTTAGCCTTTGCAATACCATGTTGCAGAGGGCCAAAAAACCTCACTGGCAGAGCTGTCTTCAGGCTCAGGAAATTGCTTGGAGTAGCAAGTAGCTGTGGTCAGAAAGGGCTGCCTGAACAGCCGGTCTCCACCTCCTGCCTGCACCTTTTCTTAACTTGGCCTTGTTGAACCTCATGAGTTTGGCATGGGCCCACCTCTCAAGCCTGTCAAGGTCCCTCTGGATAGCCTCCTTTCCCTCCAGCGTGTCAATCACACCACACAGCTTGGTGTTGTCAGCAAACTTGCTGAGGGTGCACTCAATTCCACTGTCTATGTTGCTGACAAAGATGTTAAACAGCACTGGTCCCAGTACTGACCCCTGAGGTATGCCACTCATCACTGTTCTCCATTTGGAGATCGAGCTGTTGATCACTACTCTCTGAGTGTGACCATCCAGCCAATTAATCGTGAGGGATTTCTTAGGAATAGAAATCAAGGAACTGTATTCTGCTGCCAGCCTTTCCAAATACTTGATTGAGTGGCTTCAGGGAAACATTTTCTGATAAATAGTAGATTGATATTTCACTGGCTGCCATTGTCTGTAAGACATCGTACAAACTTCGGATGGGGAATTGAAAATGCTAACTTCTAATATAATGGAAAAATAGAAATGAATACTGAAGGTGGCTAAAAGTGCAATGCAACAACATAATCTAGTTACAGAAACTTTGCAAACAGTAAAAAAATCACGCTCATGATTTAGAGTTCCCAGTTGACAGGCTCAGCGTTTTTCATTGCCTTTTGATTGAAATCTTTGCCGTGTGGTACAATCTTGTGTTTGGGTAATGGAAGAAGTCCTCACTAAAAACAAACTGGAAGAGCTTTATTTCTAGAGGCAGGCTTAAAATAAGACAGGAATATGGGATGTGAAGAGAAAAAGAAGATAGAAAGGTGATGGTTCCTTGTGTGTTCCTGAAGCCATCTAGCATCTCCAGGCTTTCACTACGAAGTGACAGCTTTAATTTACAGTTGAGCTCGGAGAAATTTTTATAGCTCTGAATTGAATTCTTTTATGTCAGTAATACAAAGAGCTTATCAGAACAAGCACATTTTTTAAACCACAAGGCGCTTTAGGGTATATACTGTGAATTCAGAAGTAGAATCTTGAATTTACGTTTAAAGGAAAATGGGTATTCCTACCCATTCTTCATTTTAAGAAACGAACTTGCCTTGGCTCTAGGGAAAAACAGAAAGAACATGGGTTTCTTACCTGGTTAAACAGGTGTTAATTGCAGGATAGACAGTATAGCTAATAGTTCTCATAATCTATGTTATGTATATTTTGTTCAAAACTTTGAATTTAAAAGCAGGAAGCCTAGTGAAAGGTCCTGCAAATGCCAATGGAACTAAAGTACAAGGCACATCCACAGAACCAAACAGAGAAGGAAAAGAAGCCCAGCAGGGTCCTCTGGGCACTCTGGGGTGTGCCTTGTGTGCAGAAGCATAACTGCTTTTCTGTGCAGTTTGCTTGTCTACCAAGAGCAAGGTAAGCTAAAAATAAAAGATTAAAATTGTGTTTCATCTCTTCAGAGTTATGTTTTTACAACATGAAAATGAGGTTATATGTATTTATTGTCTACCAGTGGGAGGGAAAAGATGGAGGTTGGGTATGATAGTATATTGAAGTGCTTGAAAATTAAAAGCCTCCTAGGGTCATGCTTATGCATTGCATTTTTAAGAGTGGGTCTGGAAGTCAGGTACCATGAGCAAGTAATCCATGAGAAAGTTGAATTACATTTGAGAATGTGAATTTGGATTTTGTTGTCCTTTTGATGTGGGGAAGTTACCTATTTTCTGAAAAAATATTTTGCCTACTACATAAGGTCTTCATCTGAATTTAAAAGGTATTTCAATTGGAGCAACCGTTTTCTGACTTCTGTAGAAGAATACATTATAATGAATCACAGAATCATAGAATCACAGAATTGTTAGAGTTGGAAGGGACCTCTAGAGATCATCTAGTCCAACTCTCCCACTGAAGTAGGATAACCTAGAGCACATTACTCAGGACTGCATCCAGGTGGGTTTTGAATATCTCCAGAGATGGAGACTCCACAACCTCTCTGGGCAGCCTGTTCCAGTGCCTTGTCACTCTCATGGTAAAGAAGTTTTTTCTTATGTTTAAATGGAACTTCCTATGTTCCAACTTGTACCCATTGCCCCTTGTTCTGTCACTGGGAACTACTGAGAAGAGCCTGTCCCCATCTTTCTTGCACCCACCCTTTAGATACTTGTACTCATTGATAAGGTCTCCCCTCAGCCTTCTGATCTCCAGGCTAGAGTCCCAGCTCTCTCAGCCTTTCCTCATAAGAGAGATGCTCCAATCCTCCTCTCATCTTTGTCACCCTCCTCTGGTCTCTCTCCAATAGCTCCCTGTCTCTCTTGAACTGGGGAGCCCAGAACTGGAGGCAGTATTCCAGCTGTGGCCTCACCAGGGCAGAGTAGAGGGGGAGAATGACCTTCCTTGACCTACTGGCCATGCTCTTCTTTATGCAACCCAGGATTCCGTTGGCCTTCTTGGCGACAAGGGCACACTGCTGGCTCATGGATAATTTATCAGGACTCCAAGATCCTTCTCCTCCAAACTACTTTCCAGCAGGTCCACCCCAAACCTATATTGGTGCTTGGGGTTCTTCCTTCCCAGGTGCAGGACCCTACACTTGCTCTTATTGAACCTCATGAGATTCTTCTCTGCCCAACTCTCCAGCCTGTCCAGGTCATGCTGAATGGCAGCACAGGCCTAATGAAGCAAAGTGTTCAAGGTCAGGTTGGATGGGGGTTTTGAGCAGCCTGGTCTGGTGGGACGTGTCCCTGCCTATGGCACAGGGGTTGGAACTAGATGATCTTTAAGATTCCTTCCAACCCAAACCATTCTATGATTCAATGAAATATGAGTTTATGGTAGAGAATGAAGGTGGTGATGACAGCCACTTACTGTGTTTTGTAAGTACTCATAAGACAGAGTTAAAGGCTGATACTTTTTTCATCTCACTGAGTTTCAGTAGCCTTAGAAGTAGTAATAGATTGCAATAAATTACTCCCAGGACTTCAATAACATTCAAGAACATAAGAAAGGCCATACTAGATCAGGGCAAATATTAGGAAATCCACTTTTTTTATCTGTAATGGTGCTCAGATTTTTAGGGAAAAATTGTGAGAAACACGCAGGGACTTTTCTGGGGTTCTGACAGAGACAGTGTTAATACATTGCCCACTTGCAATCAGAAAGGATTGTTTAATTATTTTTACCAAAGAATTACAGTAAGAATTATTTTATCCCTTCCCAGCACACTGTGGAGCTTATTCTTGAGCATGAAACTGCTCCTTGTTGCCTGTGTTTCTCTTCCAGGGAATACATGCTGGAGAGGTGGCATAGTGTGAAAGGCACAAAACCCGATATAAACTGCCTCTTTCCTGGGTTCTATGGTTTACTTTGGTCCTTTGGTGAAAGTAGAAGCAGGTCATTTAAATTCATCATTGCTGTCTGGCTCCAAAGTAGCCCTAGAGCAGAACAGGTAGACAGGAATAAAAGGTCTGTAAAGTATAGATGTAATGGTTAAAGTGTCCATGTTGTGGCATATTTCTGAAAAAAATTATCTGTTTTTCAACTTTTTGAGCATTGAGTAGCAAAACGTAACTTACATTTGCTGAGCATTTTTGGAATCCAAACTTGTCGACAAACATAAAGTCACTAACAGCTTAAGGTGCACATGGTTTACTTCAGACTCTAGGAATCCATTAAAAAGTACCCAGATGGTGGGATATACCCCAGGTGACACAAAAATGCACCAATCATTGTCATTAAGAGTTTGCAGAAGAGTGTGTTGGAGGCACACAGGAAATACACTGGTCTCAAAGAAGTGAAAGGAAGGACTGCAGATTTAGTGGGCAGCGTGTCCCAGAGGAGATGTGGGAGTATGCAAAGGAGGCATTATGGCAAGATGAGACAAGAGATGTGGCAGCTCTGGTGAAAGCAGGAATAAACATGTTTGCATCCTCTCCAACTCTGAAGTTACAAAGGATGCAAAGGATGTGAGACAACATGTCTCCATGTCTCATATGGAGAAATACAGTAGGTTTTCATTGTATCAGCTTCCTCCGTATTACTTCCATCTGCTAAATCACTGGATTAAAGAAGCTTCTCTTCTGACAGTGGATTTTCAGAAGCTCCTGCAAGATAATGAATGCTTATCATTTCTTTCCATGGCATCAGATAAGTCAGACTTGCCTTGTCTTTATGCCTCTTTCAGCAGTGATAAGAAGAGAGATTACAGCATGCCTTCTCTGGGGTCTGAAAACTCCCTGTCACAGACTGATTGCTTAGCCCTGCTGAAAACAGGTGTTTCATGCCAGGGAGGTGAAGCTGGAATAAATAAGCCTGCAGTGACTGAAACCCACTGGATGTTTAAGCATGTGACTGCCTAATGTGGTTTTTGTGGTTTTGTAGGGGCTTGGGGTTTGTTGGTTATGGTTTTTTGAGGTGTTTTTTTTGTGATGGTTTTTGGGCTTTGTTGGTTTTGTTTGGTTGTTTTTATGATTTGACTCGGTGATCTTAGAGGTAATTTCCAACCATGAGTATTCTGTGATTCTGTGACTATATTTTCTCTCCACAGTTTTCCCTTTCTGAACTTGCACAGTAAAATTAAATGAGGCAGAAGGTCTGTAGCAGGGTTTTCCCTGAGTGTAAAGACTTCTCTTCACATTTTGTACTAAACTGGCTATTTTTGGTAGATAAAATGTGAGTAAGAAAAGAAGGCAGGTAACATACTTTTCTGCTTGGTCTTTTCAAGGGTTATTTTCCTTGACTTTTAAGAATTACTTTCACAGCAGTATTAAACAGCTAAATATTATACTAAAGATGAAACATACCTATTTGATAGTCAGAATTTTGCTCATCACATTTTCTCACTGTTGGTAGTATTTGTGCTCAAATAAAAGTTTGGATTCTTCTGATTAATTTTTTTTTTTTTGGCTGAATCATGAAATCAAGTAGAATACTGAAATAACAAGGCCACAAGCTTCTTCTAGGAAACAGATTATTGAGCCACAGGTACAAATATCTGCCACTATGTAAGTAGTATAACTTCTTGCAAGTCTTGAAGTAAAGTCAGATTTGGCAGAGATATTCTCTCCAGTGTACACTTGTTAGACAGGTGAGAATATTTTCCAGCACGCCAAACTATTTGCAGGCAATCTGTGTCTTTTGCAGAAAACTAGGCAAAGTATATGTTCTAAGGCGTGCTTATTGCCCTGTGCATAGAGGAGATAAGAGTGTTTAAACTCTATATGCTGTCATTAGTAAGAACTTTAACAGTTGCATAACAAATATCTTCAAATTATAATTACCCAAAGGTTGTGCTGTGACCTGTAGTCCAGATAGTTCTAATACAGTGAATGCTAGAGATTTCTGGCAGCAACTGCTTTTCTGAAATGTAATTTTTTTCAACTATGGAGCCCAAAATTCTGTCTTCCTCTATAGATGCTTGAGGTATATTTACTTCTCAATCCTTATTTTATGTTTAATTCACTGAGCAAATGATTGGTTGATCTTCTACTTTCCTTCACTATAAGTATCGCTGATCAGATTCTGATTCCTCTGACATTCATTTTACTTAAGTTAACATCAAGATTTTATAGAGGAAATTTCCTAGTGCTGTGATGCTCCAGTCACATTAAAAAGATCTTCCTTTATCTCATAGAGCTCAGTGTGAGTTTTGGAAGTTCTGCCTTTTGGCACACTTATCATTAATTCATGTAGTCCTGTAGCTCATACATTCCTGAACAACCCCATCAACTTCATTGCTCCTGAGAGTGAGGGTTTCAGGTTCTGATGCCGGTATGACTGCCCTCAGTTCTGCCAGGGCCTCTGCTCTAAACTTATCTTAGCTTCTTATTTGTTACTGTCTTGTTTTGTTCCCCTTATGAAATAGTAACTTGCTCAAATTGATGAATTTGACCCTGATGTAGTGCTGTTGGCTCTGCCACAGCAATAAAATAGCATGTTTTAAAGAGAGAAACATGCCTTGGAGTTTCTTGTATTTGCTCAGTCACCCCTTTTCCGTGGTTACTGCCGTAGCACATCTGCTGAATTCACTAGAAATCATTTACTGAACGGCACTGAAAAAGGGAACACTTTTACTGTGAGTGACTGAGCACTGGCACAGGTTGTCCAGAGTGGTTATGGAATCTCCATCCTCGAAGATATTAAAAACACATCTGGATATGGTCCTGGGCAACCAACTCTGCTTGAGCAGAGGGTCGAACCAGATACCATTCAGAGGCCCCTTCCCACCTCAGCCATTCTGTGAAGTACTTTTGCTCTACTACCATTTAAGTGTAGGACCTGTGAATTAACTTAAACATTAGTCTTCTGTAAAACCATCCAGACTCTTCGTATTTCCTGTGAGGCAGTTTGTGCAGTTTCAGATGAAAGCGAGGAGGTATTTGCACAGCATCTGTTACAGTAAGGATCGTGTCTGAAACAAATCGTGAGGTCTCTCTTCAACAGCACACTGGCTCTGGAATATTTGTAGTCCATAAACAGCTGATGCAGTGCAAATAGTCTGGAGGTCTGGATGATACATTATTGTACTCCAGCTCAGAAAAAGAGGAGCACAAAAGTGTGATATTTTCCAACTAAATAAGGATGTTGGATTCTTACCTCAGTTGTATAGGAACATTACATATATAGCGTTAAAACAAATACCTCCTTCTGGTGATGCACTGATAAACGTTTGGGGAATTTTGCAAACCTTTGCATCAGTACCCTGAAATCCAAAGGAAAATCTTGTACTATAGGAATCTATTCTATTGCATTACTTCACACCAGCCTCTCTTCCTGTTTGCCTGTGTAGCCTTGCTGAGCATTTCTAGATAATTAGGGATAATTACCTCTAGCCTTTGAACTGCATTGGTGTATTTCATGGCATTCTGGTAGCTCTCCCTGCTTTCTTCAACTTGCTTGTTCTCTTCTAAGGCTTTTGAGAGACAATGGACAAATTTGGGTATATCTGTTTGCTGGCTGAGCTTAGGAATGGAAACAAGAGCCGCTGGAGAAGGTTTGAGTGATGGGACAAATAAAGAGAACACTGCTGTGATAAATGAAGAGCTCCACTGAATATCACTGGCTATCTTTGTAGTTTTTACTGAAATACTAGCAGTAGGGCTAGCAGAGAGCAGCAGGAATTGTGAAGGTAAATGGAGATAATTGATGCATCGCTTGTTTGCAGGGACAAAGCTAGATAAACTTTTTCGAAACACTGCAGGCCAACTGCTTGATCAGTGTTGCTTGTCAAGAGAGGCCATTCAAGGGAGAAGGAGCAGTAGGCAGAGGATTAATGGAAATAACAAGGCAAATGGAAGTAAGTCACTGAGAGATGAATTAAGGTATGTTAAAATAAGGCTAGGAATATTAAGATTAAAAAATTTGAACACTTATTTAATGAAAAAGTTCCAAATATATAATATACGAGGAACTTCTGCACTTCTTTATGTATAGTTTTGAGTTTCAAAATAACCCTAAAAGGTATCATCCGTGCTTCTAAATGCTTGTTTGACATTCAAATCATAATCCATCCCTCTCTCTCTTATGAACTATGGATTACCATTTAGTGCCAAGCAGAAGTTGAGATGTTTTTATTTGATACCAAATGAAAATAGGTATTTCCACTGCAAAAGGAACAAACGAAGGTTTCTTTGCACCTCTAGGAGAATTCTGGCCATGCATGTTCAGGAAAGATGAATTCAAGGTGAAGCAGGTGAGGTATATTGCTGTTTGAAACATGACTTTTTGGAATGGCTTTCCAGAAAAGGTAGTGGGATGGAGCCACTGTAGATACAGCCTAAACAATTCTTAAAAGGAGTAATAGAGTGGAGTTGCTTTTGGTATCAGGGATGGTTGAGATGACCCAAAAGACATCTTTTGGTTCCCCTGTACCTCTACCACAATCAATCTTGCAGCATTTTCCAGAGGCAGTCACCAATCAGTGGCTTTGTGAAGAGCCCTGCCCTCAGCACAAGATACCCTCCTTACAGAAGAGCACTTTCACATTTAGGACCTCGTCCTGCATGATGTACATAGCATTCCATGGTTCTGTTAGCAACTTGCTAGTAAACCCCCCATTCAATTGTCTGTTCAATGTGAGTATGCTCACAGAAATCAATGAGAATTCGGGGTTTTATTTCTACAAGAGAATGGCCAGGTCTTACAGTACATGTGAATGAGCAGAATTTAAAGCAGGATATTACTATTTTGTCACCCGGCTCTTTATGTTCCATGTTCGAGAATAACCTCAGACCTCCCATTGTTTTTAATCGGAATGTTCTTTTCTGTCTAAATGAGCCATAAAAGCCCTGCTAGCCTACCTATCTATATTCTATATATTTGCCACTCCCTGTTTCAAGGAAGCAGGGTCTGTTCATACATTATTAAGTTTACTTCCCTGCCCTGTGAATGTGTTGGAATGGCGCACTGCATACACCTTTACGGCCAGGTTGCATTGAACCCTGATTTTTACACTCCCTTTAAATGCTTTTTATGTCTAAAGTAGCAAAGTAACAGGATTAACATGTCAGCCACTGACACTAATTTGGTCATTAATAGAGTACCTTTCTCTTCTTACTTCTCCAATAAACCTGTAATTCATATTTCAATGAATTTCGTACTCACTCTCCTGTTTATTGCTCTTTTCTTCACAGAAGCAGGAAAAGCTTTGAGAGACAATGCAGAAAGCTTTGTAAAATATAGGCTCCTTTTGAATTGGAAGTTATTGTTACAATAAACTTTGTTGATGAATTACTTTAGATAACACGAGGTCAAAATAATTTGTCATGCTACTATTCAATCCTCTCCTTTTCTTTCTCTTAGTGGGAGCAGTTAGAAAAAGAAAAGGAAGCAGTTGCTCTACTTTTTGTTGATAGCAGCTGGCAAGAGGATGCTCATGGGATGCTGTTTATGTGTCCAGGCTGCATGATTGCATATTACAAACTATGGTTCTTGAAAGAGGAAAAAAAATATTTAGTGCAAAGGGCATTCTACATATAACCATTGGTCGCTCACATGCAGACAGTTACCTGGATCCATAGGAGTTAGGAGATGCAATCTGGTATCTGCCAGTCTGGATCCTGCATTATCTTTCAAGAGTTTGCAGGGTTTCAGCAAACAGCAGGCAGAACTGCTGGAAGCATTAGATATTCTTGATTATACAAAGAATGAACAAAGAGCAGCTTTGTAGTTATTTTTTTTCAATAATGGGCTTGGACATCTGCTCTAAATGTTGCTGCCTTAGGTTCAGTTGGTTCAGTCACTTCAGTTTACTTTCCTCACAACAGTATAAATTGACTTGCTTAATTACAATACCATGAACAGACTCACTCCACTTGCCTCATAGGGGTGAACTGGGCTGCTTGTGGGGATGAGATAGAGCTCTGAAGGGAAAAAAAACAAAGACAACAGTAAAGAGGACTGTGGAAGACACTTGTGTCAATCACACTAAATGTCTTTTCCTCTCATCAAAGAAAAAAAAAATGCAACAGCCTTTTCAGCATGTGGAAGTAGTAAGTGCATCCTCTGTCCTCTCCACAACCCTTCTGGGCCAAATAACTCATGAGGTGAAGGGATGTGGTTGCTAGACTGTAAACAAGGAAGGACTTCTCTGTTTCACTTGGTGACATGATTGGATCCAGTATCAGAGAGTTTTCTCATCAAACCCACGTACAATGAAGAAGTCAAAGGATTCGTGATTGTTTCTATTATGCTTGAACTTGACATTTGATAACAAATGACTGAAGTGGAAGGCAGGGATTTATTTAAACACGTCGTCAGACTTCTGAGCCAGGGCTAAACTGCTTGTTTTTCCCTTGTGCATCTGGATAATCTAAGAAGATGCAGTCTTTTGTTCTATTTTTGCATAGCTGGGACTCAAGAGAGGCACTAGAGAGAAGTTTTCTGGGAAAAGAAGGCAGACATCTGAACTCCCTGCTGTGAAAATAGACTCTGTGCTGTGGCTCAAATTAGGAGTAACAGGCAGCACATGATTTTTATTACTTTACTGCCTTGGCTTCATACTTTGTGTTGCCTGGAGAGACCTGGTGATTTAGGATACACTGCCTCTTTGGAACCACAGACTAAACCCTAACAGAAGATGCAGCATCCTGTGGGAACCATTATGTTTCTCAAGATCTGGGGTGAGTCAATTCATGCTGTTTGATGTTTAATGCCAAAGCTCATACCAAACAATTTGATTCAGTTAAACTTGGACCTTGAACCAACTGTCTAACTTGATCAGGTCCTTTTGAACTCTGAACATTTGTCTTTCTTAGTCAAGGAAGGAGACATCCATCTAGTTTAATTTCTGTCTTCTTTTGGAACCTACATTAAAACTCAGAGGTTCATAGGGCAGTAAAGAGTCCTGGATCTGTTTCAAGAGGGTAGAAGATCATTCCGTGGCCAGAAGGATCATGCCATTCATCTACTATGGGCTCTAAATACTGTTTTATCTGTTTACCTTACAAGGATTTCAATTCATCTCATGCATTGTAGTCTGGGTACCCATCTCAGCCTCATCATCCTTTACACATTCAGAGTCTGTTCATGCTGGGGATGGGTTGGGTATGGATCCTGTAGGAAGTGTTCCCAGCTTTTTCTTTTTCTCTCTTTTTTTTTTTTTTTTTTTTTTTTTTTTTATTCTAGATACCATAATCATTAGAATCTAGGAGGGATCTAGGACTAGTCAGCATCACTGTTACCAAGCACTGGTATTACCAGTTACCTCCTTGCCTTGTCTACGATGCCCTGGGAATTCAAAGTAGTAGTGAACGTGTTTGTTTCTCACTACTGTTAGTCAGTAAGGGCTTTACTCCACCATTTCTTAAGCAGTGATTGAGGAAGCCTGTAAAGGTACATGGTTTTACTGGATGTGTTCAAATGTGCAAATAAGTGGAAAAAAAAACCAAACCCAACCTTATAATTACGAGACTTTATGATTTGAAGATATGAAGGAGTATAATGGTGTGGCAAATCAAAGCTTTATTTTGGATTAAGGCCACTGCATCTGTAGCTTGATATAATGACAAAGAAGACAAATTTTAATTTTCTTTTCCCTTTTCTTTAGTATCTTTTGACATGGACTTTATAATTCATAAGAAGATAGAAATCTTTGAAGATCTTTAACTATAACCATCTCTTACACTGTCTTTTGCTCTATGTGTGCTGGCATTTAAATGAAACAACCAAGGGAGCCTGAAATGCCATTAAAAGCATGTTCCTTCCAGCTGTTTGCAGGATTTTATAGGTCAACCAGCCAAGGGGCTTGACTTTAGTGTTTTGGGATCAGTTACAGCTTCATTGGAGGGTTGAAATTCAATCTTAAATCACTGTGCTGAAACTAGTTGGTGCTATGGGGTTTTATTACAATAGTTGTCTTCTTCCCTATCTTGGATACCCATAGACTGTAACTGCTTTATTGTAGTGTCTGTTTGGTACAGATGTTGCAGGCAACCTCGGGTATATCACACTGGTACCTGTAGTGTTCAGGGAAGTGGGACTATTTGATGCCATCTTTTATATCACTGCAGTGAGGCCACCCTGCAGAATAAAGATTATCAGACTCTTCCTTTGGTGTTGATGAGATTCTTAAATAATTTACTGTTGCCATTCTGAGGCAGACCCTGCAGCCTTGATACAGTCACACCTCCTTTTGACTTCTGTAGGAGTTTTTGTCAGAGCCAAAACTGGAGGCTCAGGCTCAGTTTGGTGAAAGTACACAACACCCTCATATCAAATCCATCACTCAAAAGCTTCCTGCACATCACTGGTGTAGCTGCAAGACTTTTCTAGTACATGTAATTAGGAAAACAGTTTTCCTTTAAAAATTAACTTTGTTTTGTGTCTGTCTGATTATGTTAAATAGAGATGTTAAAAAATACAGAGATATTTGTCGAGGTGTGGAGAATCTGATTCTGAGACATTAGTAGAGGGTGTTTGCTTTCAAAAATAAATGAGCATAAACTGCACACTACTTATCTGTTGTTTTTTTTTCCTTAAGCAGTTATCGAAGAACAGCTGATAAAGTATTGATGGGTGACACTTTTTTTTTTCTTTTCCTCAGAAAAAAACAATTGAAATTATTTTGCCAAAATATTATGTCTTCTGTAGTATCATGTACTGTCATTGCCATCCTCTTCCTGTGAACTCATTCAATAAACTGCTTGCTGGAATGGTGGAAAGACCATTACCTAGTTCAGAATATTTTCCATAAGAGTTGAAAAGCTGATGAATAAAAGTAGTATTCACTGTTGAAAGGCAACATAGACTCTCTTAAAAAGAAGGATATTTTTTGTGTTGTAACTGCTTTTCTTTTTTTTGGTTTCTGTGCTTTGGCCTTCACCAACCTTGGCTACTACTCTTTTATTGGGCTCTTTCAGCATATATACTTCTTTAGCGTCATATTTTATCCAATCTTACAGCTACCCAAGTGACAGCCAATTACCTATCTATCTGCCCAACACGGCAAAGGCACTTTTGATATTAGATCATCAGGGTTTTTTTACTTCTTTGACAATTACTTTTCAGACAGCTAGCAGTTTCTCTTTTGCTCCATGAAACTGAACTTACTATAAACGTTAGAGATTTTCTCAGAACCTTCTTTGAAATTCAATAACCTTCATGCCACATAATCTTATAAATGTATTTAGTGAGCTTTTATACAGGATTACCATCTTAAAATCACCTGAAAGCTAGTATTTCACCTAGACAAGTGAATTCAGATCATTAAAAATCTAATGGGACTCTCCTTTGTGGTCAGATGATTGCTTTAACCATCACTGAAGGTGAAAAGAAGTTATTGAAGTCACAATTTAACATTTCATTGTGACAAAGAAGTTATGAAGACTCTATTAAAAGGTGGGAAGTCACAGGGAAGGAGGCTGTAACCTTTAGCTGAGGGACGGTAACTTCCTAAATAGTGTTATTCAGCCAAGAGCAATCATCTGATGCCACCCTTCCAATTCTGATCTAAATGTTCTCCTCTCCATTACAAACCTGGAATTTCTCTCATGTTAAAGCTTATGTTCCTTCTTACTGAAGTCCATTCTGAAATTACAGCAAAAGTATAAAATTTATATTAAAAGTGTTTTGTGCTTTACTGGTCAGCATTTGATGCAACTGTGGGGTTTTTTTGTAATTATATTTTAACCTTCTTCTTGCTTCATCTGTTAGTTTTCTGTTACAAATCCTGGATTTTAGCATTTTGTAAGTCAATCTTTTACTCCCCAGTGCTGGGGTTTTATCCAGACTAGTCTGGTAGTTTTTTATGTCTTTTTCTCTTAAATTAGAAAGAGCATATTCTACAAAATAAGGTATAAGAATGATGTGAACATTGTGCACTTGCCCCAAGGTTTTAGAAAAATGTTTTCTCAGTGGAACATCTGTCAGGAAAAAGGTAATAATATGCCTAAGAATGCTGGAATGTGAAGACAGGGTTTGAGGCAAGTGTGGCTAGTGCTAAAAATGACCTTGATCCAAGGTCTTCTCTATTCTGGCAGGGAGGGAGGGAGGGAGGAGGGGATAAAAGGGAAAAGAAGGAAAGGAAGGAAAGAGATGGGATGGGATGGTGTGGGATGGAAGGATGGGGTGGGAGGGAGGGAAAGGTGAATGCACTGCTGAGCTCAGCAGAAGTGTCCTGGGGCTTCAGAATAGAGGGCACTTACAGCCCCAGCTGGAGTTTCCTGGATGAGGCTGGGGAACCAGTTTGGCTTTTAACAATTGCATGTACCAAACTGGACCGATCTGTCTGTAATTCAGCATGACATGTTGGAAACTAGTGTAATGATAAAAGGATCAACAGTCCTCAGAGATTCTTCATGTCCAGGAAACTATTTCTGTAAGCCACAGGTTAAATTTATGGCCATAAGATGAAGCAGAGAGTTTTGGAGAAAATGTCTTTATCCTTAGGAGCAGTAGTTAGTATGGATGACGAGCTGTGCCCTGGGTACTTCTCCTGTGATAAGTATTAGCTGCATCAAAGCCAACTCTGAATCTTACATGTATAATTCAGTGTTTCAGATCATTCCTGACTTGAACTTAGAATATGAATGCTCTAAAGTTTAATTTTTGAATTCACTGTTTTTTTGTATGCTATTTACATTTTTAAAAGCTGGGGAAACAGTGTCCATTTGGGAAGTCATAATAATTTGTCTCTTTTTTCCCTAGTTTTTTAATTGTTTTTATTTCAAGACCATATAGTTTTCAGCTCTGCAGTTAAGTATTTTATTTTCCCTGACTGGAAAGGGGGAACCATAACCCCCATTTTTAAAAAGGCAAAAGAAAGAAGACCCAGGGAACTACGGGCCAGTCAGTCTCCTCTGTGCCTGATCATAGAACAGATCCTCCTGGAAACTATGCTTAAGGCACATGGATAATAGGGAGGTGATTGATGACAGCCACGACGGCTTCACTAAGGACAAATCATTCCTGACAAATTTGATGGTCTTCTGTGATGAGGTTACAGCATTGGTGGATAGGGGAAGAGCAACTGACGTCATCTACCTGAACTTGTAAAAAGCATTTGACACTGTCCCACATGACATCCTTGTCTTTAAAGAGACATGGACTCGATGGATGGACTGGTCTGTGGATAAGGAATTGGTTCGATGGTCTTATTCAGAGAGTTGTGGTCAACGGCTGGATGTCCAAGTGCAGATCAGTGATGAGTGGCATTCCTCAGGGGTTAGCATTGGACTAGCAGTGTTTAACATCTTTGTTGGCAATGTGGACAGTGGTATTGAGTGCACCCTCAGCAAGTTTGCAGGTGCTGTCTGGTCAGGTCGACATGCTGGAGTGAAGGGATGCCATCCAGAGGGATGCCATCCAGAGAGACCTTGACAGGCTTGAGAGGTGGGCCAATGCCAACTCATGAAGTTCAACAAAGCCAATTGCAAGGTTCTGCTCTTGGGCCGGGGCAATCCCAAGCACAGTACAGGTTGGGCAGAGAATGGACTGAGAACAGCCCTGAGGAAAAGGACCTGGGGGTGTTGATTGATGAGAAGCTCAATATGAGCTGGCAATGTACACCTGCAGCCCAGAAAGCCAACCCTATCCTGGTCTGCATCAAAAGAAGTGTGGCCAGCAGGTCAAGGGAGGTGACTTTGCCCCTCTACTCCACTTTTGTGTGACCCCACCTGGAGTACTGTGTCCAATTCTGGAGCCCCCAGTACAGGAAGGAAATGGAGCTCTTGGAGAGGGTCCAGAGAAGGGCCATGAAGATGATCAGAGGGCTGGAGCACCTCTCCTATGAAGACAGGCTAAGAGGCTTGGGGTTGTTTAGCCTGGAGAAGAGAAGAGGAGAGTAGTAAAGTAGTAGAAGAGAAGAGGAGTAAAGTCTCAGGGAGACTTTACAGCAGCCTTCCAGTACCTGAAAGGGCCTACGGGAAAATTGGTGAGGGACTTTTTACAAGGGCATGTAGCCAGAAGATGATGAGTGATGGTTTTAAGCTGGAAGACACTAGGAACAAATTATTTAGTGTGAGGGTGCTGAGAGACTGGCACAGGTAGCCCAGGGAGGTTGTGGATGCCCCATCCCTGGAAATGTTCAAGGCTAGGTTGGATGTGCCTTTGAGCAGCCTGGTCTAGTGGGAGGTGTCCCTGCCTATGGCAGAGGGGATAAGAACTAGATGATCCTTAAGGTTCCTACCATCCCAAAACATTCTATAAGTCTATGAATAATTTATGATGCTGTTAGATTTCTTGAAGAAAAGTTTGTTAGATGTAAAATAGAGACTTTCCTGGTTATTGGAATTTCTAGGGATTGTGTTACATGACAAATTGGAACAGCTTTTTAATATGAAATGCAGGATAGATTTTATTTTCCCAGTTTTGTAAACTCAGTAATCTGTAAAATCACAGTATCAAATTTGCAGGTATTTCTATATATCATTAACCTTTTCTTTTTATATTAAGCCATTTTGTGGTTTTATATTTATAGAAAGCAATTTTTAGGTCTTTTCTTGTCTAAAATTATCTGTTATAAATAAAACCTCTGTTTCTTAATCCTGTAACTCCTTCTGTTATGGTTGTAGACTTATTTATTAATCTCAAACTAATGTGTCATTTATAAAAGCTTTTCCATTAAAATATAAACCTGACTGTTATCCATGAGGTTTCTGACAGGAGAGAAAATTGAGTTTTAGCACTCATTTTTAAACGTTGACTTTGGAACTCTGTTGTGGTGTCTCATCACTCAGACAGCTTCTGATATGTATTTTGAAGTATAACAGGACCTGAGCATTTAGAGGAGAGGTTTCCTCCATAGGGGGTATTTGTTGGAGCCTGCACTCAAAAAAACTTTTTGATCTCTCTATTTACTAGGAACATCAATAGAGTATTGCTGATTGCTGCCTTACCCTTCATTTTGTTACTTCTTCACCATAAGCAGCATATGGGATGTTGAGGACACAGCTGCCCTATTTCATCTGTTCAGGATGTTCCAAACATGCTGCACATCTGGTTAATCCATCTAGATGAAGAAGCCCAACGTTCAAACAGATTAGCTCACTGGAACTTTTTTTTGCACTTAACACAAAAGGGCTTGGGCATGGGAGAAGAGAAAGTTCAACCTGTGTGACTTTAATACAGCTTTATCTTGCAGTGTAGTACCACCTTCTTGTACTCTGCAGAAAGATGCACATGAGGAATATTTTAAATACTTAGTGAAACAAAGAGGTAGAAGAACAAGACAAATGTGTACATCTCCATTAAGTGATCTGCTACAGTCCCACTAGAGCATTTTACTGCTAGTCCTGATCTCCTGAGTTTTGCACTTTACAAGATTGTCAGTGCTGATGATGACTAAATAACAAAGTGCTCCTTTGGCAGAAGTAATAAGAGAAATTTTATCTCCTCTTCCAAGTGTTGTTATGGTAAGAAAATGTTGTTCCCTATCAACTTTGATAGATTTTTATAAATGCTCATTTTTTTTTTCCACACAATTGGACACAAATTTCACTATAAACAGCCCCCAATTTTTAATTTGGCAAAACTGAAACCCTCCTATTTTATTTGCAAGAAAGGTTTGGGAGTTTTTGCCACTTTTAGTTTAATCATTAAATAACTGTATCAAACAACAACTTAGGATGGACACTCCTAAACTTTGTTGTCAATGGTGGAGGTGCCAGGCTCTCCCAAAATGTACTTGTTAGGAAAGTGATATGACAATAAACCTCCAGAAGATCCCAACCACATCAAGCATACCCCGTTTCTCCAGCCTCAAGCTCCTCTGCCCTACTAAATTGACATCTGTCTTCCAGCAATGGGAGAAGTCAAGTCAGCTAATTTTGGGAGCCTCTGCCTTGTCTTCAGGATGCGTATTTTTTGGCTGTTTTCAGAAGAATTACAATATGGTAATGGAAGCAGAAATTCTCTTGAGAGAATGGCATAGGTTAGTCTGGTGGCCACTGGGGGCTACTGGGATTGGGGATCTGTGCCAACAGGGATAGTACTGGCTTCTCATACCTGTGTACAAACAGCCTGTGATTGTGCACAGCTACCTGTTTCCCTCCCTTTGTTCTGATTATTTTTGTGCAGTGAATTACCTGAATCACAGGCTGGGTTAGGGTCTGTTCTACTCACTTGCACAGAGCTAAAGAGTCGGTGGTCTTCACCTCGGCGTGGGGACTCCTTTGGGTGAAATACTAGACACGGGAAGAGCAGCACTTACCTACGTTATTTCGTGCATATTGCTCATGGTGTAAGAAAAACAGAACTTATTATGTTTCCTCTGCTATTATAATGAATTATTAGTTTTTTAACTTCTTCCTGTGCTTTCTACAAGAAGTGTTTTATAATTTAGAAGAGCAGCAATTTGAGTAGGATAGACATGCCTCCTACCTCTTTATTTTGTTTAGCTTTTTTCTCCCACTAATGTATTCTGTGGGCTTTAGGGATGAGACAAGTTACTCTGTGTTGGCAACAAGAGCAAAATAAATGAGGCTTAGCTGCACAGGAAAGTCTCACTGCAAGGCCAATGGTGAAAGCACTTGTTAGCAAGGAAGGAATGGTGCTGTGTGTTTGGTGTCCTGCTCCCAGGACTCCTTTGGTATTTTACATGTAGTCACTGTATATAAAAATTAACAAAGAGCCCTGCAGGCAGGAAATACAAGCAACTCTCCCAGTCCTGGGTAAGTGCAATAAGCAGTAGGCCATAGGCTTATATTTCTGCTTGTGCTCTCTTTTTGACCCTTTAAATGCAAACTTTTATTTTTTGACTGGTGGCACAAATTCAAGGAGAAGCTCTCTCCCTTAGTATCCTGTCCTGGTTTGAGCAAGGATAGAACTAAACCTTGATATATTGTAATGGGCAGGTGGGAGGAGAGGAATGGATACCTCAGTAGACAGCAGGAGAGGAAATTGAACCTTATTTCTCTGTGTTTGTGGGGCGTGCATTTACTACAGTAGCCCATGAAAAGACTAGGTTTTTTTATGTGTATATTTAATATTTTTTATATTTTATATATTGTATATAGTGTGTATTTTATGTATTTTATCTTTTTATACATGGGTCTGTTGGCAAAGTGGAGTGACTGCGTTGGTTGACTTCTCAGTACTGTCTTTCAGGCATTTTAGCTGCTGATTTACATGGCTCTGAAACATTGCTCCCAAGGACCAATTTAAGAAGGGGCACATACTAAACAGCTCCATTCATAGCTGTTCTGCAGTAGTGCTCTAGGCTTTTGTCTTTCAGACATCTCTAGGTGTTTCAACACTGCAAAATGTTTAAGAGAGCAGGGCAACAATCTTTTGCAAGGAACCATCTGTGTGAATTAATTTCCTCAATACCCACTCTGGCCAAACTCTGTTCTCTCTAAACCAGGAAATTCACACATACTGAGGAAGAAGTCAGGCAGTGCCATGCCACTGTGGGTGCTAGCAAGCTGTTAGGGTCCTCTGTCATGTCATGTCATTGTGACTAGTGGTCTTCCCAGACAGTTCACCCATACCCAGGAACCATTTTGAGTAGGTATGTATGTGGTTTGTACACAGCTGCCCAGTTTCAGAGCCAAGGGCACTTTACTGGCTGCGATCCTAAGCCATCTGCCTTCAATGCTAGGTGCATTATAGGACACATTCAATGTATTGGTACAGATGAAGACATAGGTTACATGGGAGTTTCAATGCATGTTAGGACTGAGGTGACTGATAAGCAGATTCTAGTCTAATTTGGTAAATCCATCCTCTGCTCGCTTGGTTATGTTAGGGATCTAGGAAGAAGACACATTGTCTCTGAAAAATAGTGGTCAGTGAATTATTTGGGTGCCTTGCTGACCCTGGACGATCTCAATTTCAAGTGATGTGAGTAAAACAGGTTCTGGCTCTGATCATGGATATCATAAATGTCTTCCTATATGATACAAGACAGGAGTCTTGGTTGTTGATTGCTAATACAACAAGCTGTGAGTTCTGCCTCTGCCAATGAGTTTTTAAAACTCTCTACCATCTCACAGAAGGGATTTGGGGCACGCTTGTGCTGTACTGTATTGTGTTCCTGTAGTTTAGGGAATCTATAGGCAGGGGTATTCCCAAATGTGAGGTCATCTGAATTGCCTGAGGGGACACATTAGAGAGTGGTTGAAAAAGCAAGTGATTCTGAGGTGTCCAAAGTTAAGTCCAAAATAGGCCATTATTCTGATGCTTCTGAATCTAGTACAAGGTGAAGATGTTGCAAGAATGACTTTGGGGTCATAATTATTGTGCACCAGTTAAGACACTCAGATACTTTCAGGAAGGTGACAACCACATCATTAGGCACTGAAATTCAATCTGAGGTGAATGCAAATATGTCATTTTCTGCATTTGGTCATTAAATTCTGTAGTCCTTTTCCATATCTAGGAAAGAAAACTAATTATTGACTCAGATGGACAATAAGTTAAAAGAAGAGAGGGCAGAGTGTGATAAAAGCAAGGTAGATAGCTAATGGCACATGAGCCAACAGCTTCACTCACATGGGAGTAGTGTTCCCCCTGGGATTCTCCCTTACCTACAGCATGAAAGAACAGGATGATTTCTGTCCAGATAGGAACATTTTACATTTCCAAGAGGAAAAAAAAGCTAACATTGTCTCGTGTAATAATTTTTAATTTATATATATTGGGCCAGGTGTTTAGCTGATAAAAGTCATAGTAACTACACTGATCGCAGAGGAGCTTGCACCAAGTTGATTATTCAACTTTGGTTAATTGTTTAGATTTAGCAGATGTATTAACCTCAGTGTAGAGAATTTGGTTCTCATGACTGGTGTAAAAGATTATTTTTGTACAGAAAAGATGGATACTGCTCTCAGTGACACTTAGTCGCATCTTGGAGGTGAGAATTAAATCTGGCTGTTATGTGTAAAATGAATTTTTTGTGTGAAATATCCACATATAATACTTTGGTTTGGTATTCATAGGCCTAAGCTTACTCCATCTGTCTCAGTTATAAATATTTTAAGTGCATATTTCAGTAAATTTTAGAGTTTGTAACAATGTAGTAAAATCAAGTAGATGTGTAATAAATTCTGGCAGAAACTCAGTTGTTTCTCCATAGGATTCTGTATAGCTACTCAAAAATGTCTTGCTATGGCTGGAAAAACATTGAACCAAGTCTAAACTTCAACAAATATGCTGCTGAAAAAGTTGATTATCTTTAGAACAATAGACTGGATTGCAAAAAATGAATAGCAAATATGTTTGCAGAAGAATATCAATCTGGATTTTTCTTTTTTCTTTTTTTGGCTTAACCTTCCAAAATGCAGAATTACCTAAGAACCACATACTGATGCAAGGATGAAAGCTGATGTTTTTTAACTTCCTCCATTTCCACATTCAACCAAATCCCTTCCTCCATCAAATGCTTTGAGTACACTGGGGAGAGCCAGTAGTCTGCCACCATGTCTTTCTGATTTGCACTTGCCCAAATAACCTAGCAGCTTTTGCCAGAGCGCAGATAGTTCATTTAGGTGATGGTTTTGAAGCAGATTACTCCAAGTCTTTCCAACATTTCTCATGGCCTTTCAGTCCATGAGCTTGCCTCTGTGCTTCAGGTAGCAAGGAGGTCCCAGCAATCTTCCTTAATTCCTGCATTAGGGAACTTCTGGGAACATACCCAATAGCCACAGCTGGTGTGTTCCTCTGAGCCTGCTCTGGCTTTTTTGGCCAAAATCTCTCTCCTTTAGAAATAGACTGAGGAACTTGCATTCAAGACTAATTTCTCTAAATCTAAGAAAACAAAGGCATGGGATAGGCAGGGAGCATGATGATACTTCAGTAACAACAGCAAGCTTCATGTGGCTTTGCTCAATCTAGGTGAACCTCTGTTTATGACAAATTTTGTATGTAAAAGAATATTATGAAGCCTTAGAGTTTCCAGCATTCAAGAATAGAATAGAACTTGTCTGTGTTTTGTTTGTAGAGGTTGTTTTATGTTATATGAGGGTTTTACAAGTATTTTATTAAAATTAAGTGTTTTTTTCCTTAGGAGAACTGTATGCTGACTAGTAGCTATCTTCAGATACCAGTGTACTAAAACACACTGACAAAGGCAACACCCAGGAACTGTAGTTTCAGAGCTTTGCTGCAATTCTGCCTGGTGAAGCCTGGTGCAAATAACAAAATGTCAAGTGTTTTTTCTCACCCATAATTAAAAAGTGGATGTTCTGTTTATGTGTTTTCTTACAGCTGGCAGCATTAGAGAGACAGATCTTTGACTTCCTTGGTTTCCAATGGGCTCCTATCCTTGGCAATTTCCTACAAATAATAGTTGTCATTTTGGGTTTGTTTGGAACCATCCAGTTTAGGCCTCGATATATAGTTGTGGTAAGTCTAATTTATTATCTATTATTTTTTACAATTCGCTTAAAAACCTGTCACATTGCAAAGCAGGATTTCTTGGCTTCAAAACCCCAGATGGTATTTACGGAAATCTGTAGAAACTCTAAAGGTCTTCATGTCTTATTGCAAATTTAGGACTACTGAGTGGCATTTCTGAGATTTTGGGAAGCTATCAAGAATGGGTAACCTAGAGAAAGTGCTACCAAAGCCACGACTGTAATACAAGTTCTTAGTAAGTTTCTTTAAAGAATGAAATCCCTCGATGGATCATGGGAACATCTACAATTAGAAGATACATATATGAAAAAAAAAATACAAATTGTTGTTCTCTTTGCAATAGACAAGCAGAGACAATGGCCATTAAAAAAAATAATAATTGTAATGGTCAGATTATATTGAGCTACATCTTCCCTTAAACAGGGAGAATCAAGAATTGTAGAAATTCATTTGGTCCTGTGACCCATGGGTTCCAAAGAAATCTCTTTCTTACTTTGCCAAGACCTGTATTTATGGCCTCGACCTTAACTTATTGTAAATTCTCTCTGATGCTTGCAACTGGAAGCTTCACAGATTTTTTTTTTTGTTTTTTTTCCCCACGATCTCAACATAGCCAGGAAGAAAAAAGTTTCAAAGCTGTGAAGGAAACTGCAAGCAAAAAATATCCCTTTTCCTCCCCCACAGTCTCTCCTGAATGGATGAATATTATGTCTTTACCTGGCAGTGTCTGTATCTGGAACATTTCAGTTGTGCTGTCAGTAACGGATTTTAAGAGGCTAAAGTTGCTGGGTTTTTTCCTCACAAAAGAGTGAAATAAATGTCTATTGGGAAAAACTCATTAGACAAATACTTTAAGAGCTTCATCTTTTCTAGTCAGGCCTGGGATCCTGTAATTCTTTGCCATGTCTTAAAAGGAAAATTTAACAAAAAGTGCACTCAAGGTTCTTTATACTCACATTATACACACACTTCACAAGCAGACTGTAAGGAATTGAAAATGGATTGATGTAAATAATAGCACTTTCATCTATTACCTGTGGTTGGAGATCTGGACAGTAGTGTATATGTATATATATCCATATATTGTTGACTCACCTTTCTGCTTCATGTTCTCCATTTTATACATAAGACACCAGAAGCAAGTGAGGGTAAACATCTGTAAAATTACATAGGAATTTGGTGTCTGAAGTGCAGCACAACAAAATCTCTTGCCCCTCAGGTTCAGCTCTGCTATTCAGTGGTGGAAGCTCTGCTTTAGTTTTAAAATGAAACACAACAGATGTTGACTGTTTGTAGATCTTTTCCAATGTAAATTAACATTTTAGATTTCATTAAAGTTGTTTTGAAGTAGAAGTAGAAAAGTTGTAATTAAAGAAACACCCCAACAAGATACTTTATCCTCAGATTCAACTGAACTCACATTCTGATTTAACTTTAAGCATATACTTAAGATCTCAAGCTAAAGCAGATGCAAATACTCACTACTTGGGAAGATCTAGACTTTAGAGCAGCTTCTGTCCCTACTAACATAAGGTTCTCAGTGAAGTAGGAATAGTTTGAGTCAAATCCTGAAATCTGAAGAGTGAAAGTGTATGGGTTATCTGGAACCAGCCACACAGCTGAACACCAGCAGAATGCCTCCTGTTCCCACTGGTCTTCTCCGTGTCAATACTTCTCCAAACTCTCTCCACTGATTCTGGCAGTAGTTTATCAGACTCTTCAGTAAGCCATTTCCACTCCTAAGCTGTTAGAAAGCTAGCAAAAAGCAGAGACTTTTTGCTAGATTGGTGAGCTGAACCCAGGCTGTAAGGTCTCCAATAGGTGCCAGGGCCAGCATAAGGCAGGACTTGGGACTGTGCAGTGAACAGTAGTGTGGAGTTGGAGGGAAAAGAAAGAGATGCAGGACTTCCCTTGTTGCAAGCTACAAACTTGTCAGTTCAGCCTCTTGTCTAGCTTCACCCTCAGGCTGAATTCAATGAATACCTCACGGCAGCATAAGCAATAATCCTCCTTTTGCTCAGCTGATACCTTCAGTCTATGTGCTATTCCTTCATTTGCACCAGTACAAGTGTCAGTTCAGCCACTTGGTAAGCTATCAAACCAAAACAGACCCACCTGAAAAGCAAGCATTTTCTTTTCCAGTGTTTATTAGAAATAGGTCAGCTCTCTGACCTTTTTTGCTTGTTCCAGCTGAAGGGAGGAGGTGTGAGAGGGGAAACGGGAACAGGGAGCCAGCTCCAGGCTGTCTTCACCAAGGCAAGAAGGAATTCAAAACATCTCTCCCCAGGAAGGACATAGACTGCCTTCCTGCTTCTGAAACCCTTTAAAAACACAGTCCACTTGTTGCTTAGTATGCTTAGTATCCATTGTCTTTTCCTTAAGACTTCCCTGGAAATCAGCTTTGCTTGTGCAGATGATCTGATTGGAATATAAAAAATTGAAGGAAGGAGAGAATCATGTCAGATATAACAGCTTACTTCTGTAAACTGTCTACATAAAATTGATCTGGCATGGTTGGGCACAAGTTGCTCACAGTCTGTTCTTACTGTATTAGGGTTCTTGACTTAAGCTGACCTGCACTGGGGTCCTTGGTTTGACCTCAAGAGAATGTCTTTAATCTATCTTCTGTACAACGAAGGCACAGGCCCTGCCTGAAGGTTTCCCAGGCTAGAGAAATTACACAAAATCTTTCAGTTTGCCATCCTATCCTGCATATCTCATGTTCTCTCCCCTCAAAATTTAACATGTGGCAGGATTGGGAAAGTAAGTGAATAAATTTGTTACATTTAGGGCCATAACTTGAAGCACATCCCTACTCCAGTCAAATAAGAGACTAGTTCTGCAGGCACAATTGAGCAGACTTTCTATGCAGGTACTTAGAGCCAAGGAGCTCAATGGGGGCTGCGATAGAAAATGGATAAACTCTTCCACTGTCATTGAACCCAGGCTAGCTAGTTTATCTCTGGCATTTAATGACTACATAAGCTGCAGTCATTTCTTTGACAGCAACATAAGCATAGCTGTTGTAGATTAAAAGTCTGAATAAATAAATTTGTTTTATTTCATAGTTTGAGTGATACAAAATTTGGTCTGGAGGTTTCTACCAAAAAAATACTCCACCCTCTACGAGCTCCCATGCAGTGGCTGACTCATGAAGCATCTGTGTTGAACACAATTGCCATTCCAAGTAGATAAAAGTAGTTCATGTTTTCTGTCTATGATCCTTCAGACACAGAACCATAGGGATTTCACTTGCTCGTAGGTAGAATTCTGAGTCCTCATAGCTTAGGAAACACGGAGAGAAAGGGAGAAACAGCATTAACTCCAAGTGTCCTAATTAGTTTAAGTCCAATAATTATTTCTAAGAGGTTTTGTATTCATTAGTAATTTAGATCAATGTTTGCAAACAATTTGTCCTGTCACTAAGTGGATATAATATTTTTCAATACTTGAATATTTTGTGGCTGGATTAAATCAGTGCGAAGTTCCCAGGGGACATAAAAGTGCAGAGCCAATTTCTAATTTTCCCATTTTAGCTCATTTGAAACTTACCCAAACATTTGCAAAGAAGAACAAACAGCTACATTTCACTTCTAACTATGCTGTAACAGACCCATCATTGCAGCTCCAGACCTCTTCTATGATGATTTCCCTGTGCATGCTTTTCCTTTCTTGATAGAACTTGTTATCACCAGCAAGATTTTCAGGCAGTTAAAATTGATTAAAGATGATGACAGGATACTTGTTAAAGTTGGGTTTTTTTCCTCTCTCCTACTTATGGTATGCGACTTCCAAAGCCTTCTGAACGATGAATCATGTAGCTTAGATTGCATAAACCTGGCCTTAAGCTGATCATAAGTGTATTTACGAACAGTGGGAGTTGAAAATAATACACTTAAATAGGGGGAATATAAGGTGGAAATCTCTGCTTTGCTTACCTTAATTTGTTCAATTAAATAACGTATGTAGGCAATACGTACGCCTGAAAAACAGGCAGTTTCTTAAAAAAACCCAAACAAATAAAAAACAAAGTAAAGGCTATACAGGACTACACAGGGTATTTTTTCCAGTGTTTGAGCAAATGATATACAAATACTCTCACAATTTCAAAACGTGAAATGTTTAGGCATCCAAAATTACTCCTTGAACATCCTTCCTGGTAAGTCCTGAGTTGCTACTGTTCCATGGTGTTGATTTATGCCACTTTCCTTGTCATCTTTCAGAGATGTGACTAAGTAGGGCTGTGTAAGTACAGATGGCTCTGAAGCACAGCCAGGTATTACAGGAAGACAATTGTGTGACTCAGTAGTTGCTGCCTTTACCTTAAGTATCCCTAAGCCAACATTCATTTCCCTTAATGCCAAGACACTGCTAGAGGCAGTGCTTCACTTCAGATTAAATATACACATGAGATAGTTTATTCATTAAAGCTAAACAGTCCTTGTGGTATTCAAACTTAAGAATTTACCTTTTCTCTCTTACTTTCAGTTGAAGAAGCCATCCTTTACATTTTTCCTTAATGCCTTCTTTTTGTGACATTGTGCCCATCTAATATCAATGATTTAACTCTAGAAGTGGTTGCATTTCACTGGTATATGAAAGTGTCTCTGCATCCATCTCAATATGACCTGTAAACTTAAAAAGGGTGTGGAAATATCACTATTCTAGAGAGGCTGGCATTAAGAAAAGGCATCTGAATGAAACCTGCTGGGTTCAACAATAATTTAATAGACATTTAACTTCTTAGGTTTAGTGAGTTCTCTCTCCACATAACATATAAGACTCCAAATGCTTCCTCACACCACATAGTATACAATCCTTACTGCAAAAGACCAAATGCAAGAGAGTAGACATGGGGAAAAATCCACAAAGATTATCACGAGTGTCCTAGGTCCTTCCAGAAGGAGGATTGTGTTACAGGAAAACATCCAGGTGATGTTTAAGTAGTGCCTCATATGGGCTATAAAAAAACCAACCCAAACCCACCTATTTTTATAGGTTCAAGCCGTGTGGAAATTTCCTTCTCCATGCCAGATACGGTGAGGGTTGTGCTGCTGAGCATGAGCCAGGTAGGACTGAATGTGGCTGGCAAAAGAACTGGGGCAGGAATCACTGGGTGTGGGTGGTAAGAGTGAGCAGACACAGCAGGACTGTCAGGGTAGTGTACAGGACATGGGGCAGGAGAGGCTGAATGGCAGGTGAGGTCATGAAACAAGTGAGGTGACGTGCCATTGGAGGGAAATGAACCCTTGAGATTCAGTTTGAACCTGATGCTTAAGACCCTAACCACTCCTCCATTGACTGCAAATGTCTGCCAGCGTGCATGGCACCTTCCCCTGCCTGTCGTCCCTTCACCCAAAGGGCAACCATGTGGGACTGCAGACAGTTTCTCAGCTAGCTCAAAGGAGAGGTCTTCTTAATGGATACAACAGTTAAGCCTCACATAGTGTCACAGTTTGGCTGCAAGTTGGCAGTCAAACCAGTAACAGTAATGCTCTCAGTCCCACCCCCCTCCCCTAAGGTAGGGAAAGAGGGAGAAAAAATGAGAAAGAGAGGCTTTCTGGGTTGAAAAGTGGAACAGATTTATTTTAATTATTAGTGATAAGGGAATATGTATATTTGTAAAGCGATGTGCAACACCCGACCCCCTCCCTCCTCCCCCAGCGACTCTCACAGCAACTCTTCTCCCTGGTGACTCCAGCTGAAGGGGGGAGTGTCCGGGTGCATGGACGGGGCCCTCGGGTGTCGGCTGGGAAGAAAAATGGGAAAAAAAAGAGAGAGCCAAAGAGAGGGGGATAGAAGTGACAGTAAGCAGAAAAGTGAGTGGAAAAGGAAAAAGAAAGGCTTGACTTCTGTGATGTCTTAACCTATACTGAAAGCCAAAAGAGAGAAAATATTATGAGAAGGGAATATTCTGATTTGCTGATCCTGCCTTCAGTCTAATCTGCTCCCCTGTAGGGAGGGAGGCTGCAGACAGTCAGAAGTGACCTTGGTTATTATCAGTCCACTGGTGCTGCTAAAAAGTTCACTGAAAGAAAAAAAAATGAGCAAAGGGAAAGTTTGCTTCACCCTGGCTCAAACCAGGACACAAAGAAACCCAAGCAAGTGTTAGTGTGATGCCACAGAACAGAATATTGTTGCTTTTTTTTTAATCCTGAAGGTATATACATATACATTTATGTAAATAATGTTCAGAAAGTAGTACAAGTTTTTCAGGAAGAAGCACTCAAGAATGAAGAATATCTGTTATGAGAGTCCTCCTGTGCAATCTTAATGTGATCCTTTTATATATTTGCAGTATTAAACAGTATGGATGCATACCAATTTTTTCCTAGGGGCACCTCAGTTTCAATAGAAAGGACAGACATTTGGGGGTTTTCTGGTAACAGTTTCTATAGAATAAAAGCTTGGTTTGCATAAAACAGAAGACATGGGAAGAATGAGGCATGTGACAGCAAGAATAAAAGGATTGCTTATGTTGTTAGGGCTGTACTGGGTAGCTGAGTTTTATCCCTGCTCTCAGCAATTGAAACCTTTTTTTGACACAGGGTCACTTAAACCAAATTTCTCATGTGTTTTCCTTTCGCCTTGCATTCTGGGTTCTTGTCTTGAGACCTTGTGGTCTGATTTGCAAAAGTGCTGAATGCTCAGCCACAAGGAGCTGGACACGGAGCTTATAAAGCGCTGTATAATCCCAAGTGTTCTGAAAAATGAAGTCTTAAGCATCTCAAGTTGGATGCCTATAATGAATGAATACTTCTGAATGTAATCTCTTCAGGTATCAGAACATAATTTGCATTCTGAGAGCTCTATCATTCCCTTATAACATAAAATAAATCAGTTAATGTTCGTGCAGCTTTTAGACATTGCAGAGATGAGCATTTCAGAAAACCTCCTGAGGAAATTAATATTCTGCCTTCAGAGCAGAGTCTGAGTGACAAAGAAAAAGTATGGAGTTAGCTGTTCATAAAATGTATTAAGGAAAGTAGGGTTTTTTAAAACAAAAATATACCTATGATGATTTAATTAGTATTTGCATTATATTGCACATCCACAAAAGAGAAAAATTAAGAGTGCATATATAACCAGAACCCTGATGTTTCCTAATTTTACTTACTTGCATTTACTGTCTTAAAACTTTTCTTTTAATGTAGTTCCTTAGGTATGTCTGATGCTATACAAGGAAAAAATCTGCTACTTGCATAACCAAAAAGATACGTTTTCAAATGTGGAGAACTTTCTTACTTTTAAAAAGTATGTAGTAGTAATTACTAAATATGTAATTACTCTGTCCTTTACGTGAATGGAGCTTAAATTTATATACCTTCAGTTAAGTGAGATTGCGGGAAGAGCCTCTCCATACACAGCAGGTGAGTTTCAAGGTGTACAACTGCTGTCATAGAATCATAGAGACATAGAATCATATAGGTTGGAAAAGACCTTTAAGGTCATCGAGTCCAATCAAAAACCTAATGCTGCCAAGTTCACTGGACTTTCCACCTGCATTTCCCTTTCAGTAACCCTCATGGTAGATAAAGAACCAAACAGGTCCTGACTGTGTAAAACAGTAACTTGGCCTGGGAAGGCATGTTCAGGGAGTTTTTTCCCTGCATGGTTCAGAGTGGTCATTGGTCCAATTTTCATTGGTGCCTATGGGACAGAATGAGGCTGTTAAGAGATTTGGCTTGACCTGGCAGATCAGGTAGGTTTGCTGTTGTTGTAATGACAGATTTCATTCCTAGAAAGAGAGAAAAAATTCTTTCTTGAAAAGGAGAAATCTCCTGAATATTCTGAAATCTGCTGTTTATAAGCATCTGGGCTTGTATTAAGTGTTCATTAATTTTGAACACTGCTCCTGATGTCTGAGGACATATGTTGGAAAATCAGCAGCTTATGATGAGTTACTTCTAAGTCAGCAAATGCGATAAAATGGGCTATCCTCTTTTAATTTAGTTTTATTAATAGCCCAGACCTTATACTGCTCACAGCTCTGTGTATTTTATAATAATCCAGCCTTCAGTTACCATGCTGCCCTTCTCTGCAAGCCAGAGAAAATAGCCCAGGAGTGTTACTCTCAGTTTATGTATTTCTTAAGCCACAGCAATCTCCAAACTGCCTGTTTGTCATACAGAAATGACTGTATGTATGTGGGGGTAATCAAAGTGGGGAAAAATTCTCTCCTCCACACCTGAACCTTTCATTACACATCACAGGGAGGGGAAGGAAGAGGGGAACATAACCCAAAACTGCCCAAGAAAGCCAAGCTGACACCCACCCGTGTGATGGAAATGGGATCCAGCATATTGTAGATTAGGGTGTTGAGCTTTACTGAGTATATTGAAGGAAAACAATAGCATATGAGCCTCACCTGGTCATGGCTAATTAGACTTGCAAAGGCACTTAGCAGCAGTTCTCCATCATGAAAGCTATAAGGGTATACATGTAAATAAAAGCACATAAACACTGCACATTTTATTGTTCAGGTGGGTGTAGCTCCAGAGTGGCTCAGTGGGTACTGAGCCTGTTGAACACAAGTGCTTCTGAGGTGCACTGCTTGGAAAGTTAATTGGGCATAGTTTACAGTTGTAGAAAGGTAAACAGTGCACCTGTAAGGAAATAATGCTAGTCAATTATGCTGACAACTAAAATGCAAAAGATGGTTTAAGGCAGACATTAATTTCCTATTCATGCTGTGGGTGGAGTATGAGTTCAGTCTTGCACCAGAGAAACCAGAAGAGATATGGCTGTGTTCATCTGTTAAAGGTGCATCTTAGGATTGGGTCTGTGGCTACAGGGGCTGGAGAAGTCATGAACTATTTTTAATGTAATTAAAATACCTTTTACTGAAAGACTCTCAAGAGATCAGATTTACTCTTTACTTGTTTATGGGTTTTTTGGTTTTGTTTTTTTTTTTTAACATTAAAATTATCAAATTAATAGATCTCCTGTTTGGTTCACTGGGTTTTTTTGTTTGTTTGTTTGGGTTTTTTTGTTTTGTTTTTGTTTTCTTCTTCTGTTTTTCTTCCTAATACTTAAATATTATTTTAATAATATTTGGGTATTTAAATTATTTTACTATCTGGAATCTCCTTTAACAGAGCTTAAGCAAGATTTATGAATGACTCATAGTTGCCCCCCAGTGTTTAAGTCAGCATTTTGGATAGTGTAAAACTTTAAAGAATAAATCTGTTTTATTGGTATGTATTTAGAGCAGCAACAACTATTGAATTTGTAATTTCCTAAGGTTCTTAGGGGACTTCTGCAGGGAGAACTCCTTCTCTGAACTCTCTGTGCTTGGCTGTTCCCAGAAGTACAATGCTTATTGGTATCAGGTTTTTGTTATTGATCTGCTCAGTATAAAGTCCTTTCATCTTCACATTTTATTTTTCTGTCTTTTTGCTTTTATCTGCCTTTGCGTTTAGTACACGGTGTGGACTGCCCTGTGGGTCACCTGGAATGTTTTCATTATCTGCTTCTACTTGGAAGTAGGCGGGCTTTCAAAGGTAGGTCACTTGCCCTTCTACATGTTTACGGGAGGGTGTTTTAACAGAAAGACTCTTAAATTTTAAAAGGCTGGAACCAAAGAAGAAAAACTGGGTTGTTTAAACATAGAATTTGACATGTGGAGTTCCCTTCCAATGAGAACTCCAGTGTTTGAACTTGTCTCTGATAGTAAATATTGGTTTGAAGTATGTAAGTGCAATTAATCTGAATTACAGTTGCTAAGTACTGCTGGGGTGGTGGTGGGGGGGAAAGTTATGTTCAGTGGAAAATTTGAGGTTCTTTTTGATTGTTGGAAAATTAATAATGTCATTTTGATTGAGTTTTCAAGTGTGTATGAAAGCTGTATCTGAATTTCTAAGACTGCTTTGAAAGCAGCTGAAGAAAATTACTAAGGAAGCTAATGTAACAACTTGTTGAACTAATTGGTCTCACAGTGAGAATGTTAATTCTTTATAAAAAAGAGCAAATGGCAAAGGATGACTTTTTTTTGCATCTGAATAAAACTTTCCTTTAGGTGACACTCAGTGCTCTAGGTCATTGATTCCTTATTCAGACCTCTGATGAGAGCAGAAATGTTTGCTGGAAGTATTGAGATGCACGTTGTGCTTGTACCAGGTAGCACTTGCATTAGTGTAGATTATATTTAGCATTGTTTCTACAGGGAGTTCCATACAGCATCTGCTGGTTTTTATCCTCCTATTGGACATTGGTGATATTCATCTTTGTTTACCACATTCATACTTAAATGATTCCAGGCACGATATGGCCATAGAGCATGCTGATCCCAATGTTATTAATAGAATAAATGTCCCCATCACTGGTTGTTGATTTAGTGATATGAAGTACATCACTGTTAATCCATGCAAGGCTTTTAAAGAATTGTGAACTCCACTCAGTTCAGATGGAAACATTTGTAAGCTCCATGCTTTTTTGTGTTTGGCTTCAAAACTCCTAACTTTTGGCTGACAACAAACAGAAAACTGGTGAAACTAATTTAATAAGAAATAAAATTTAATTTACTCAGTAAAAATTCCATTAAAATTAAAGCTTTCAGTGATAGATTCCGATGGTGATAAAATTCCATAATGAAAACCTACAACGTTTATTTTTTTCTCCAAATATGATGTAGTTCACCAGAAGTCATAGGCTTGATGAGGAAATTAGTGCACTTCACAGACAATCAAAATAAATTATTGTATTGGCATGTTCTGACTTAAAAATTTATAAAATCATTTGAAGAGCAACACATGGAGGTGGTAAATGCCCTAAGTAATTGTTCATTTTTATTGTATACAGAATTTGCATTTTTTCAATCAGTTGGGTGATGACTGTTTTTATAATGACTATTATATTTTTATAGATAATTAGTGTTTTTTGTCTAAGTGCCTAGGAAGTGAAACCTCTAATTTGACCCCTGAGTTTGTGTAAAGTTGAGTTTTCTTTCAATTGATTGCAGAGGATTCTGATCATATCCTTAGTGTAAGGAGATTATAAACCAACAGGTATGAATTGAAATCTTCTATCTTCCAGGTTCACCACTGTGTTTCACTTTTAGGTCTTTTGAACATATATGAGAAATCAAAATGCAGAGAAACAATAGCACAAGTATTACTCAACAGTTGAGAAAAATCTCTTTTATCAGTATGTAATTTGGTTGATCTCAGAATTTTCCTGTGTTTTCAAGCATGATAAGTGCTGTCATCAAGGTACGTTAGTGTGGTTGGCAAATCAAGCGCCATCAGAAGCTTTTCAAGGATGGTTATTTTCTTGACAGTGAATATTCACCTGTTTCCTTGCTGTTTTTCTTTTTTTCCATTTAAAAAAAAAAAAAAAGGTTTTGTTTCTGAAATGTATGCAGATTGATTATAATTTTAACTTCTGTTGAAATCCTGTCATGGAATATCATTATGCTGTCTGGCAGCTGACTGATACCTGTTGGTTTGTTTGTTTTTAAGCACTGTCATTTTAATATTTGCTCTGACAAGAATTAGTTAGGTGTTGCTTGGAGTCCTGTGAATTGATTAGGTCTTCAATCATGAGTGCTATCAGAAAATAAAACTTGGGGCAATATTAAAAAATAATTTTAATTCAATGTCTTCACATGAAGTATGCATATAATGCAGACAGACTTCTAAGTGTCCTAATAGAAACCCCCCACTGCTGAAATTTTGCTCAGATATTATTCTTACAATGAAAAGAAAGATCTCCTTTGAATGTTTGCTGTTTGAATTCTGCCAAGAAGTTCTCCTACAGTTAACAGAAAATTTCAATGAGCAGAAGAACATAGGTAATTTAGGCCTGCCTGTTGCTGTTCAATTATAATTCACATTGTCCTGGTAAACTGCTCTTTTTTTTTTTTTTTTTTTTTTAAGAAACTGTTTGATATTTAGTGTAAAACTTATGGATATAGTACACCAAGATATTTTAATAAATAAATATACCCATATAACATTTTTTTTTATGTGTTGGCTTGGGTTTTTATATTTTTTTCATTTCTGATTTTAGAAGTAAAAAAACTGCCAGGATGAAAAATAAAAGTTGCCTGTATTTTTTTCTTTTACTACTTTTATGAAATTAAAAGCATAATTTTTAGTGTTAACCACTTTGTATGTGAGAAACAAAGCTATTATAACTTGACCTTTTAATCTCCACTGCAGGATGACAGATTGCTATATCTCTCTATGAGCTCATTAGTTGTGTGAGTCTTATTCTGTGTTGAAATAAAAATGTTTTCTAATTGCCACATTTGAGAATATAGTCAGTTTTAGGCGAGGCAGTAAGAGGCAAAAAAACCCCAACACACTACCACAAGCTGTTATTTTTAGCTTTTGTGACTTATCATTAAATACAAATGAGAATTTCTAACTTGTATTAACCAGCCTTCCATCCTCAGCAATACATACTTTAATGCATTTCCTACTTTTAAAAGGAAACCTAATTTATTTAATGTGCCCCAATAATATTTCTATCATTCGTATCCCTCTAGTATTCAGATCCAGTATGAAAAGAGCTGTGTTTATTTGCATCTATCATTCACTCTGCCAACGGATAGTTTTTGATAGACCATTTTTTGCTACTTGTTAGTGACATTTATTTGCATGTTACTGCTGTTATTCAGTAGATGTCTAGCAGCATTCCAGTACTGGGTACTCCCTTCCTGTTGCTTGATGTACCTTATCTAAGCAGCTAGGGAATGCTGATGAGCCCTTTCCTCTTTCAATAATGTTTCTTCTTGTTCCACCTGGTTTTCCTGTGGCATGTCTCTTGAGCATGAATTTTGCTTCATTCCGGATTATTCTTAATTTAGCTCTCAAGGTTGAGCTGTCTCTCAACTGACTGTTTTATTGCTTTTGGATAAGGATTTGCATGACAATCACTTGTATATTCAGTGGGAAATTACTTCTAAAACAGCTTCTCTTTATTATCTGGTCCTTAGTTTTAGGTACTGAATGTAAGTGAATGCAAACTCTCTAATGTGCCTATGATGCTAGCTTCATTAACCTTTCCCCTGAAGCCAAAATAATTTTTGTTGTTCTTAATTAATAAAACAATATTTTTCACATTTTTTTCCCTAGTAATATTTACTTTTACCCATGGAATTTCAAAGTCTCTAAGGCTCCCAGCCAATTTTATTAAGCTGCACACAGAACTATGGACTAAATTTTTATATGGATCTGTAGTTCAGAGGATAGAATTGTAACTCTGTCAAAATTAATGATTTATTCCAGGGAAAAAATGAACTAATAAATTATTAAATGCTGTGGGAATTGAAAACCTAATATTCTTTCCTAAACAAAATATTGTATATCAGAATGGAGGCTAATCATGTGGTCTTTATCCTGGCTACTTTTGGAATCCAATTTATTCCATGTCTAATTATCTCAATGGAGTAAGTTAAGCTCAAAACCAATGCTGTTTTGTAATCAATAGAGATGTAAATATATATGCTGAGGCTTATCTTTATTTTTGGTGTGAAATGAGAGCGTGCATATTGCTTGAATTTAGGATAACTATGAAAAGAAAAAGTTATTTTAACTTGTCTGTTTTCTTGCTTACATCAACACAAATATTTTGGTGAAATTAGCCCACTCCAAAAAGCTTGTGGTCAAAGTTTGCAGCATCCACAAGACCTATAGGGAAAAATCAATGGGGGAGGCTGGGGGTTGAGTGGAGGTGGGAGTAAAGGGCTTCCTTAGTCTAAGCAGAAGACTGAAGGTGGGGCATAGTAAATCTACTAACATGTAAGCAATTTTTATGTGGAGGAAAGTGATCGAGTTTTTTCATATCCACTGAGAAGGGCAGAAAGTCATTTGCTGAGCATGTGGCAAAGAAGATTTGGTTGCAGGTCAGGAGAAGCTTTTTAATAAGGATCTAAATAAATAGGATCTAAAGCTGCTACAAAGCCTCATCACTGGGTATTTTGAAGAATGTAGTAAAGAAATATCAGTGTGGAGTGATCTAGGTTACTTTTCTGCCCCGCTATTTTTAATCTATAGAAATAAGTTTCTGTCAAGATAAAAACGCGTTAGTGTCTGTGGATGGTTTAGGGTAGGAATGTTAAAAGTGAAAAAGTTAATGTAAGCTGAAGGCTCAAAACTTCATCTTTAATCAACTCAGAGTCCTATTAACTTCAGCAGGAGCAGCATTCCAGCTGGGGAGCTTGGCTTTTCTTCCCAGCACTAAGAAAATTCAACTCAGAAAGATTAAACCTGATTAAAAGATTGGTTTTGGTTTTTTTGAGGTTTGGACTTTCTTACTTCTTCCTCCATCCTCAACTTTATTTGAAAAGGGTTTAGAGAATTGTTTTAAAAGTAATGTTCCAGAATCTTCTCTGACATGGAGAAAGGAGGAATGCTAATTAAACACCATTTAAGTAAATCGAATTAAACTAATATAAAGGCAAAGAAAACCAGACCAAATATAGATTTTAATGCTTGCATCATATAATCCGTTTCACTCTTTCTTAAAACAAGCCCAAAAGTAACAGGGTGGTTTGTTTGTTTGTTTTAAATCACAACAAAACAAAAAATGTTTAGAACCAGTTGCCTCCTTTTTTGTTGTTCTTGTTCCCTTTCCTACAATAGAGATCCCACTGAAATGTATTTGTTAAAATACGAACTTCTAATAAGACCTTCCTCATGCAAGTTGCTCCTCCCATCCTGCTGCTCTCTCACAGTAAAGAGAACTAATCTCCAGGTTTGATTGTAGTTAGTATTTTTCCATAATGTTCTATTCAAACAGCAACCTTTTGAATTTTTAATTACTTTGGCAATAAACCTGGAATCCAATTTACTGTGAAGTTATGCAATGTAATATTGAACAGAAAGAACATTTCAGTGCTTCAAAATAATAGCTCTGGCCTTGGCTGGTATTAGGTACTGTTAATCATAGATTGCAGTGTTCTGGTGGTGTGCCTTTTGATGGTATTTGCACACAGTGTCTTTTGATGTTGTGTCAAGCTGACATCAGTATGTGCAGGAGAATAAACTACATGTGGTAGTTTCTGTTTAGAATACAATTATTGTTTCCATGAAAAGTTAGAAAACAGTTAGCCATGAACTGTGAATTCTTAATGGTGAAGCTATGGAAAAATGCATTATCTTTATTTGCAATTATATTTCTCAGCCAAAAAAGGAAATAATTGCACATTCATGCATGCCATTTGAAAATAAAACTAAAAGAATGTGACCTACAGGGTGCTTAAGATGACTTAATACATGCTCTCTTTAAAAAAAAAAAAAAGTCAAAGTGGAGAAGAGTTTTAATCTGTTAGTCCTTTAGCATTGAAATCAATGCACATTCCTCCAACAGAAAATTTTCAACAATAAACTAGCCTCAATGACTTCTATTGTAGCTGAAGAGGCTTTGTGGTTGTTTTTTGATTTTCCAGATTTCATGTAACCAAAGTAATTTATTATTAAGTCTGTTTCCGTCTACTGTGTAAAGCTGTAGCAATATGTAAGTTTTAATGAAATACATAGTCTTGGAAGGAGAATTAGCATGCAGCTAGCTTGGTGGCACAATTTGAGCATAAGGTCATTGTGGAAAAAAAATATGTGGAACAAATGGGACACAGATAAATGCCACCAAACTGCAGAATGTGTCATTCTGTTGTTAATTGGTTTGTTTAGGTGATACGATCACATTGCTGAACAACTTAATCAGGAGTACATTCCAGATGGTGCAAAAATTGAATTTCATGTCCTTTCAGGTGACATTTACAGCAGTTCATAATATTACATACGATCAGAACCATTAAAATATATTTCTCAAACAGAATTGATGTGCTTTTAGAACCTCTTGATGCTAAACTCTAAGATTGTTATTTTGAGTGTAGGCCACCATCATCTGCATTGGTTTAAATAACTGTGATAATATCTCTGTGACTTTTTAAATAATTCATTTAGTATCTGTGGTTGAATGGCTTGGCAATGGTGGCTGTGATATATATGGTTAGCTAACTGCTACACAGATAAACTTATTAATACAAACATCACATTCATTGAAGAAAAAAAGCTAACATGCAGCATCACAGGGCGGAGGTAAATAGCTCAAGGAGCTTGCCAAATTTTTCCAGAGACGCCTTTGGACACTAAAAAGAGAGAAGGATGCAGTTCCAGAGTCAACTGGGTCTTGTGATGCAGGAGTGTACGCCGCAATGGCTAGTGATGCAGAGATGGGAAACCCCCTGAGTACTGATAGCACATCTGTGCCTGAACCCCATGGAGAAGTCTGAAAAAGGTTTGGGTATTTAGATGTAGAGCAAGAAACTACAGAGTAAGAAATCAGAGCATCTAAGGGCAGGAAGGAACATCTAGTGATCTATTTTAACCTTATGTGTCTGAAAAAAGTTCAATTGTTTAGCTTGTTCATGGAGTGAGGAAGGGAAATTTCTCTCATTTGTGGTTTGGTTGTAAACAAGTATGGCAAATCCATCTGCAGATAAGGATGAACCTAGGTGTCATTGCTCAGGGTATTATTTTATCTACTTATTGACAATTTGATCCATTTTATAGTGATTGTTGTGCTCTTTTTGTAGAAAAAAGAAAGAGTGGTGCTGAGATTTTGATTTTCCAAAACTGCACACAATATTCGAAGTGTGAACTCACCAATGCTGAGTACAGGGATACCATCACTGCCCTAGTCCTGCTGGCCACACTATTTCTGATACAAGCCAGGATGCTGTTGGCCTTTTTGGCCACCTGGGCACTGCTGGCTCATGTTCAGGTGGCTGCCGACCCACACATCCAGGTTCTTTTCCTCTGGGCATCTTTCCAGCCAGTCTTCCCCAAGCCTGTAGCATTGCATGAGGTTGGTGTGACCCAAGTGCAGGACCCAACACTTGGCCTTGTTGAACCCATACAATTGGCCTTGGCTCATCGATCCAGCCTGTCTAGGTTCCTCTGTAGCTATTATGTAGATAGATGTGTTAACATGGGCCTAACTTTGACCTGGAAAATAAGAACAAGAAGCAGGCAATTCTTCATCTTCTCTAGATGTCATTCAGGTGACTGTACTTGCATCCTTTGGAATTCATCAACTCTATCTAATTTAGAGGAAAGGTAAGGGAAGATATAAGTTTGTTTTACTTTTCACAGGTCTGCATTTGACAACCAAGGAGATTTTACAAGCTACACAGAGCCTGTGTATCCACTCAGAGATTTCCCAGTTCTTCAGGATTTTCAAGTATCTTGGTATTAGACATGCATAGTCTTGAACTTTCAGAGTTAACATTTGCCTTAAATAAATTTGCTGCAGAGGTCTGGTGTTGGCATTTTGCCTTTGTCTTCTACAAACATTCTAAGTCTGGTGGGCCTACCCGAACCTGACTTTCACCAGATGTTTTGAAAGAGCATGTGGAAGACATATTTGCTGATTGGCTTCTGTTGAGTGGTTCTTTTTTGGTGCACAATAAAGGGGACTACAGGGCAGTGTCCCTGCCTTGCTTCCACTATTCATTTCTTTTAAAGGCTTCAGAGAGCAAAATACCTCTGGTTAGTTCAATAACATACCTTGGGTAAGCCTTAAATGTATTTCCAACATGTCTGTTTTGACAGGGGTTTTTTTGGTTTTGTTTTGTTGTAAAATGCTTAATGTTTATATTGTGTTAATCTGTCTTAATTAGAAGAAGGATTTTGATTCTCTAGGTCATAGGTAGTAGTCTCTTAATCTTTGTCATTCAAATCTCAGAGCAAGTTTATCTCCTAAATTTGGTTTCCATGTAATAATTTATTTAACCTCCATAAGGTGAATGGATTTTGAGAGCTCCCTTTCAATGCACAAAGGAATTGGAGGGATTGTTCCTTGTATAGATTATTATACTCTCTTTCTCTTCCTTTTTCAGCTGTCCTTCAGGGAATTCCCTTGCTCATGTTGATGATGTGACTGAGTTTATTATTCATGAGTATCGGCACTCCTTTGAGCAGACTTCTTCAGTTTGGATTAATGGGGAAAGAGTGAGAGAATCCTATAGGGGATTTGATCCTGCCCTTTGCTTTGCTAGCAGGTTTACTCTCAGAGTGGCTTTACTAAACAAGGGATAATGCTAGGTCTTTTTGACATAATAATAAAAATGGAGAAGGCAGAAATTTTGGAAGAGAAGTCACAGTGATGGCCACAGTGCTTCCTTTAAACTGTCTTCCAAGAGCAAGTGCTGTTTATGAATAATGTTATTGTCTTTGTGTTGTAGCAGCATTGCTTTCTATGTACTTATAACTGGAGAGAGAATCTATCTTTAGAGAGCACGTAGAAATTCTTAATGCTGTTTTCAAAGAGCTTTTCTGTTGCGGGGGAGAATATATCATACCTGTCTGCTGAGAACTGTTGTTCTCTTTTACTGCTCTGGATCTTACTTCCTCGTGCTTGGAAGTGGCTTTTCTATCTTTTTTTTTTTTTTTTTTCTTCTCCTTTGGAAGATTGTGAGGTTCAGGTTTGATTTGGGAGTTTTGGCTGAAGATTCTCTCTGTTTATCTCAATGATGTTTGAAGGTTTGGATATTTTTTTTATGCTGACACACTTGCCTGCTGAACCTGTCTAGTTCTGCAGCAAGTGGCATAGGTGTTATTCTTAAACCCAGATTATTTCTTTGCAGCAGGTATAACACATTCCATTCATTTTACTTTTATTTTCTGTGAATTATGGATTATTTTTTTAATTTTCAGCTTTATTTTAGGTCAGCTCAGTAGTTTTCCTCAGTTTTCTCTTTACCTGTTACTGAGGCATTCACAAGCACCTCTTATTTTGTACACTTCAAAGGTGGACTGTTAAATAAAAGACTACATTCAGTGAAGAAAAAACTTTGTGTCCAGCTGTGAAGAAACTAATTTCCATTAGATGTTAATCTCAAATATACTTGCACAGTGTTTAACTTCAGAGTTGTTCATGCTGCTTCAGGACTATTTCCATTTGCTCCACATCTACCCTGAGTTACAACTATGCTTTGCTGAAGGGTATCTTCCATCCTTATATCCTGTTTTTCAGATGAGCTAGCTATTTTTATTTTTAAATGTTGGAGGCATGTAGATATTGTGTATACCCTGCGAAAAACAGCACAGTCAGTGTAAATACTTATTTTGGGATAGCCAGTGATACAGATTTCTGAACCACTTTCTAATCTGTACTTCTTGGTATTTTTATCAATTTCAAGTTTAGTTTTTATGTACTTTATTCTTATGAATCAATTGATTACCTGAGGGTTAGTTAAAACTCCTATCTGGTTTTAAAACTGCAATTTCCTGTGAAAAACTTAAGCCTTCACATGGTATAATTTTCTTTGAAAACTTCTTCACTATGAAGTATTCTTTACTATGAGCGTGGTAAGGCACTGGAACAGGTTACCCAGAGAGGCTGTGGAAGCCCCATCCCTGACAGTATTCAAGGGCAGGTTGGATGGGGCTCTAAGCAACCTGGTCTAGTGGGAGGCGTCCCTGCCAATGCAGGGGGGTTGGATCTAGGTGATCTTTAAGGTCCATTCCAACCCTAACCTTTCTATGATTCTGATTGTATGATTCTTGCTTCACTGTGATACAATATGCTAATATTTATGAAAATACCTACATCTTAAAATGTGCTTGGGACACAAGTTGACCTATTTTTAATATTTAAAATAACCAGATGATTTTAAAAGGTTGTTAGAGAGTTTTAAGAAGTTCCTAGAAGTTTGCAATGCTATCAGTAATCTTGAATTTCTCAATTCCTAAATGTCTAAGTAAGACCAAAGTAATACATCTGTACCTAGGCAGCTTGCTTAAACATTTCAAGATCATACTAACTTTTATCCAAACATTTTATTTTCTAGGATGCAGTTTCCAATTCTGTTGCAGGACCTGTATTTCCTGCTTCCAGCATGTATCACTTTGCTTCTTGTGCCTATAATTTAACAGATATTGTTTTGCTGATCCCAGCTTACCAAGGAGTCCAGATGGCCCTGTACAGCTGCCTGCCTTTTCACTACTTACTCTCCTCCCTCTCCTTGTGTCATCTGCAAATATATCTGCAAGCAGTGATTTTATATTTACTTCTAGAACACTGATGAAAATGTTGAATAACATCACACCTTTACATCCATCCCAAGGGAGTCCTGCTAGAAACACTCATATTCAGTTATGATTTTCCATTGATAACTATGTTAATTAGCTAGTTTTCAATCTATTTAATTTTCAGTCCATTAAAAATGTACTGCCAATCTATTTTTTTCAGTAAGAAAGTTTTGTGAATACCTCACAGATGTATATTATCTTCTTGCAGCTGTTTCTATCAACTCAACCTTTAACCTCTTGAAGTAATACAATGAAGTTTGTTTAATAGGTCCCAATGCCTTATTGACTGGCATCAATTATACTGTTTTTGCTGGTTCTCAAGCATCTGTTTTTAAGCTATCTCTCCCTCTTTTACTTTGGCACTGGTGCTAGGCTAACTGTCCTTGAAACATTGCATGTGAATGTTTTGAAACTCACATGAGCTTTAAAATT
This sequence comes from Hemiprocne comata, assembly GCA_020745705.1. Classification (NCBI taxonomy): domain Eukaryota; kingdom Metazoa; phylum Chordata; class Aves; order Apodiformes; family Apodidae; genus Hemiprocne; species Hemiprocne comata. The sequence continues at coordinate 126,428,575 of CM036587.1, forward strand.
GTTCATGAACTTCCCAAGGTTTCTTCAAAATTAACTTATTTGCATTCATGGATCTCAACATCCAGTACCTTTGTGTAGCTGTGAGTTGCCCAGCTTAAATACTGAATATGATCTGTTAATTGGTAGGCCATTTACTAATGGTTTAGAGGATACTTCTTCCTTCTCATTCTGTTCTTTACTAAATAAAGAACTGAAATATTTATTAAATATGTCCGCCTTTTCTGCCCCTTTAAAAAATTCATTTTTCACCTACTGCTAGGTCTAGATAACCTCTATAATTTTTTTGTTCCTAATAAGCTCAATGAACAATTTCTTACTGCCGTTAACCTTGCTAGCATGGATTCTACCTGATATATTTTTCTTCCCCAATAAATTTTCTCCACTATATATTCTCTAATTCATATTGACTGAAATCTTTTCTCCTTTTTTATTCTGGTTTCTTGAGGAATAGGCTGACAAAAGCAGTGTATGTTTCTGTCTGTTTACCTGGCACTGAAAACTTTTCTACCCATTGACTGCAGAAATTTTCACAAAGGATTAATCTTTCATAATTAAATCCTTGTATACAAGTGCCATTACAAATGGAAAAAAAGCCAGAAGAGAGGACAAAAGAAACTCTAGCAACTCCATGGAGAGAAAAAATGCTGCAACCTCTCATTAGAAACTTGAATTTCTCTCTTTAGTGTCAACTGAACCAGAAGAAAGACCACAATGGAGAAGTCAAGGAGACCCTTTTGTATTCATTCTCAGCTTCTCTCCTTCACCCAAGGCACCCTACCTCTGAACCTGGAATATCCCTTAACTTATTACCCCCTGAAACTCCATCTGCCATTCAACTAGAGCCTCTGCATCCCTTCTCCCCAACTTGGTCAGTGCTGCAGACACTTTATTTTTCTGACTCCCTTAGGACAGTATGATAAAAATGTATCTTCCCCCACTTAGAAGTCTTTTCTGTGTTCTTGATATGCACAACCTCCACATCTGCTTCAGAAAAGCAATGAGCAGCACACACACAAAGGGCTGGTGTAGACTAAAACATAGTCTACACCAAATTACAGTGGCTATTGTCCCATAATGTTGTGCATTCCCAGACTTAGATCTCAGTATGGTTTTCTTCTGCAGCTTCAGTACAGCAAGACACATGATTAACTTAAAACGCATGAGTAGTCTCATTAAACACAATAAAATTACTCACATGCTTACTATGTGTTTAAGTAGTTTGCAGAATCAGCACTAAAATAAGAGGCAATCCATAGACCTCTCCACTTCTCATATATTAAAGTTTAGGACAGAGAGGAGGATTTAATATAAAAGCTGAAAAAAGCCAAAGTATTCCTCAGGTGCAAAAATCTTGTTTTATGCAATAAAGTTGAAATGCAAAGATATTACGTATTTGATATATAATAAACAAATGCTGATGTATGGGTCTATCTGTTATTCTGTGTTTTTTATATTATGCACATTGCAACATTGCCTAATAGTATCTCTTAACAGCATTTTCAACTCATTTAGGTTGCATTTACTTGTATTGATCTTGTTTTTATTACGGTGACACCTCTTCTATTTCACCTGTGCTTTGTAAATTCTCCCAATACATAACATGAGGTGAGAGAAATTCAATGAATTGGAGTCAGAAAAAGTCAGGGAAGGATATATAGATGTATGAAATCTGTGATAATGTTTGAAATCGGTGTTAATGTTTATTTAAGTAATCATCTGCCTTAACTTACTATTTTAGCGCATCTCTGAATATTTAGTGTTTTAAGAACTATATTTTTAAGTTTTTTATAAAGAAAAATTAAAAAAAACCACTGGGAATTAAAACCAGTCTTAGCACCTGAAAAAAATTCAGAGCCAAAGAAAGCATTAAGTTGGTGTGAAAAAGACTGCACAGTGTGATTTTTGTTTTTTTATGATCTGTGACCAACTCAAAAAATAACAGGTTTGTCCTGCTACGTCACAGCAGCAAGACTGGGAGTAGTGTAATAAAAAAATCTTTCTGACATAGTTTGTCTTTTAATTTAGTACTTGCATTTTAAGTCCCTTTATTAGTATGGAGATATAAATGTGTTCCTGTATGTAAGTGTTTTGCCAACAGTAAAATAAGTTGATGTGTCAAATAAGTATCATTTAATAGTTTGCAGGGTTATCTTCTGCCTTTCTGATAGAATTATCACTCCCTTTCATTTGTAATTCCACTTGCCTTAATAGATTATTTTGTCAGTCCATTGAGTGACTGTTTAATTCATCTTTTACTGTAGATGAAAAGAAATACAGGAGCTTATGAATTACACTTATAAATTACTAATTCATAATTACTATACATCGTAATGAAAACAAAATACAGTATTTCAACACCTGCAGATTTTTCTGCTGCTTATGTATGGACTGATGGTAAATACCATTTTTAGGAGAAAAAAAATAATTTCATTTTGTGAAATGTTGTTAGAAGTTCTGGGCTTTCTGCTAAGATGATATAAACTGAGATAGCTACAGGGAGAAGCATTGAAACCGTGATCATACAGATTAGATAAAAATTTGGCCTTATTGTTTTTTAAATAAAACAAAAACACTTGTGTGCAAAATAACCTTAACGGAGAAAAAAGGTTTTTTTCCTTGTCTGAGGAGGAAGAAACCCCAGAGGGCAGTGATATAAAGAGAACTTGACACAAACAATGCCTTTTTAGGGATTCAGTCAAAGGTTTCACAAAGGCCTCTCCATGAGCTAGGATAGAGCTTCTCCTTTGAAGACTCTGCCTTCATGGCAGTACTGGAAAGGAAACTCTGTGGGTCTTGCTGCCCCTCCAAAGGGAGGGCATCATCTGTGTCCTCAGAACTTCCCCTACTATACCTTTCCATAAATAAACCATTCCTCTTCCCATGCGTGAAGGAAAGATGCTGCAGTCCCACCTCACCCAGCTACCAGGGTAGACAAAATTTTGCTGTGATGTCCTTTTTCCATAAAGTACTGTCCACCAACTCATACCATTGCTTTTTGCACTGAGCTGTGTAGCTTTCCTCTATGTATTTCTATCCCTTGCTTTCCAGACAACCACTGCTTAGGTATTTGACTCATGGAAGTCAACCTGGGCTTCACTATGTTTTTAACAGAGGTTTTCTGTGGAGGTTGTGGACGCCTCATTCCTGGAAGTGTTCAAGGCCAGGTTGAATGGGGCTTTGAGCAACCTGGTCTAGCGGGAGGTCCCCCTGGCTGTGGCAGGGGAGTTAAAACTAGATGATCTTTAGGGTCCCTTCCCACCCAAATCATTCTCTGATTCTCTTGTAGATACCAGTAGCCCTCAGGTACCTGAAGTATTATACAACGACAGTCTAAAAACATTGTTTATATTTGTTGGGTATTTGAAAAAAAATTGTCCCTTTGTACTTGATGAGTGAGTCCTAAAATATATTGTAGATCTTTGGTACCAGGATAGACTTTCAGTCTTACGTTTGAGAAGTGAAAGTCAAGTATAAGATTTATATTTACCTAGTAAAAAGGCAGACTACAGATTCCTGAAATCAATGACTCTCAAAATTGCCCAAACATTGAATCATATGCATGAATAATTTAAGATTGTTTTGTTAAATGTGCAAAAGTCAAGTTATCCTTGCAGTGAGACTCTCTGTAAATCGCCAGCAATTTACTGTGTTTCTGAAAACCACAGGCAGCAATTTACAGACAAGATTAGACCTTTTACTATAGACACGTGACATTTTTTTGATTTAAGCTGTCATTCTGAAAAACATTTTAACTGACAGGCAGAGTTTGGAATGCGGTTATAAAGTTTACTGAAGGAGTCCTTACCACTGAGGTTGAGCTATATTTCTGCTTGGGTAGAGAAGAGCATGTAGACCTCCTATCACAACTCCAGTATGTGTGCATGCAAATTGGTGCTTTCAAGGGAAATTATACATGAATTTTTTAAACATTCATGTCCCGCAGTAGTGTGTGGTGCTGTGCTGACATTTTACATCTCATAAACACAATGACATATTTCCGAAATACATTCTTCTGAAGTATGTCAGAAATTCTGACTGTAAATGCTACAGATGGTTGGCAGTATAGCAATATGCATCAGCTTCATCATTTTGTCTGCTCCCTGGAACTGATGTTTATTGAAGTAATTTCTGAAGATGATCTGTGGGGTTCCAGAATATCATGTTGGAGCACAGAGGGAGGGGATATTCATCTTGATTTACAAGTTGTTGTTGGTTTTTGTTTTTTCTTAAATTACCAACAAAACTGGAAGTCTTCCTAGTATTTTACCTGTTTTATTACCATGGCGTCTGGACATGCAATACTTGACCTAAGGAATATATTTCATATACATAAGGAATATATATCATCACAATTCTGGGAGTTGTTTCAGTATAAGTGACACCTCCTTTGTCTTTCTCTAGTGACCTCCAGAAATGACCACGCACTCAGATGTGTGCTAACTTAGATATCCTGTCTTTTAAATAGTTGCAAAGTATTTTCTGGTAGTCACTCATTCAAAATGTGTTCAGTTTTGCAGGCTATTGGTCTGGATAGGTCCTTGGTATAAAGAAGTCGTCACAGTTAGTGAATCATCCAGGAACTGCTTAATTAGAAAAAGGGAACTTTGATTTCTTTTCCTAAAAGCCCATCTTGTAAGGTATGCATTTACAAGTATAAATCTTTCCCAGATTTTTCACTGTAACTTTCAGTCTGAAACTTCCTTATTTGTCATTCGAAAATAAAATTCTTCTTATCAGGGTTTGACATCCATAGATTTTACATAGAAGATTTTGCATAAAAACTTCTTTTGTGTAAAAGTTTAAGACAACTTTGCTTTCAGTAAGTCTCTGAGGAGGGAGAAAGCCAGTCAGCCTAAAATTGCATTGTCTGGAATATTATGGACATGGTGTTCCAGTGAGAAAAAGGAGAAAAGAACACTGTTGACAAGAGACTTTATTTCACCGTTACCCTGTAGATAAGCCATTCTTCCCTAGCAGATGAGCATGAAGAATGACCCATAGTGCTGCTCACCTGGAAAATTTTCTGCCCAGAATGATTCAAAATTAGGAAACTGTTAAAGTAGAAAGTGATCCTAAACACTGGAGAACTACTTGAAAGGAGGTGCACTGCAACTTCAAGGTTCTACATTTTTAGAAGAATCTCATGGGAAAAGAGTCTGAATATTCAGCATCCTATGTAAAAAGAGACAAAGAAAAAGATGCAGACTGCTGGGATCTGAATTATATGTAAGAATGCATTGGAGGAGAAGATTTAGAGACAGTCCTGTTCACCTCTATGAGCTGGGGATACCTGAGAGCTGATGAGCGCTTGTGTTACAGGCAGGTGGTAACAAGAGGCAATGGAAATGTGTGGCAAACCTAGTAGAGATTATAGTAAAAAAAGAACGGACCTCTTTGTAAATCAGACAAGCTACAGTTGTAGGCAGGTGACAGTTTGTTCTTCTAGGAAGCTGGTGATCCCTTGGGCATTGCCACTCCTATTACTCCAGCCAAACTGGTGAAAGTTTTCAGCCAGGACGTTTTGTTGCAAACAGGTTCTTAAGGATATCCAGGAAAAATCAAAGGAGGGAAAAAGCCTAGGATGAGCTGAATTATCTTTCAGTATAAAAAAGTCTGGCTTCAGAGGGGACCTGGATTATTCCTTGTACTGGACTAGACCTGGTGTTGAAAAAATGTCAGTCAATATCTGGCGACCTAATTGTCCACAGCTGATATTTTAGTCACTTTCCTGCTAGCAAAAAGTCCCTAGTCTTTGATTTATTGAAAAGGCAAACTGATGGGTTGTTGTGACATTTTACTTATGCATCTTTGATTTCTAATTCAGTCCCTGTGCCCAAAATGTATACACACATATGCACAGAAAGGCTCTCATTCCAACTCTCTTTATTAAAAGCTCCCTTTTAGTCTCTGTGGGGTGGATGTACTGCCCACTTCGTTCTCTCTCCTTTGGTGGATCATTAGGCAGGTCTGCCTGCACAATACCTTCTGGCAATGCAAAGTGAGAGAGGCTGTAATGCTAAAGGTGCACAGTGCTGCTGTTGTGAAACCTCCTGCCTCAAATGTGAGTATGGGAATTTCCATGGATTTGCCTCACTGAGTTCTAGTATGAGTTATGCAGTCGTCCAGGGAATTCAGGGATGCTGCTTTTTGGATAAGCAAGATAAGAGTAAACTCTGCCTAAACCTGTCCTAGAACATTGGGTTTTATTCCTTGTGTTTCAAAACAGTCTACTCCAAATTAGTATCTCCTTTCATGTTTGGTTAATCTGAATGCCAGTTTTTCTCAAAAATGAAAGATATTACAGTCTTTTAGTAAATTACTGGTTTTCTTTCCCCTTTCAACTTCCATGGACAAGAACAGAAAACATTAGAAATTCATCACTTGAGTTATAAAAGTGAAGTGGTCAGTAAAGACAGATTAATATTATCCCATTAATTTGATATTACTTGAGTTATTTCTTAAGTCAGATCAATATTACACAAGCCAGTTCCAAGTGCCTGTGAAATCTTTCAGCAGCTTTTGATTTTTCAGAAGTATGAAAGGCAGCTCTAAATTGGATCTGCAATAGTAATTATTTTACTAGTCAGAATTCTAGCATAAAATATATGGGCTGCATGTTATACGATCTGACCTGATAACAGAAGTGTGACTTAGAAATATGTGGAATAAACAGTTCCTTCGCTCATATTCTTTTCTTCAAAAAAAAAAACAAAAAACAAACCAACAACTTTCCTGTATGAGAAGTGACTGTGTACAAATTTCTAGATCTTTTGAACTGTTACAAACCAGCTGTATTTCTAGTGTTGAATCTAAATGAAGTAGCATGCCAAATTAATTTTTGTAAATACATTTTAGAATTGCTATGAATACTTTTTTCTCATGTGCAAGCTGATTTACTCTGTCTCTCTCTGCTGTTCTACAATAGGTAGTTTCCCCAAATAACCACCCCTGGGCTGTTTGCCCAATTGGTCTCCCTCTGATCTTGTGCAGTGCCTTATGTTGTTCTTGGCCACCTGACATCTAAAAACAAAAGGTCTTTAAGCAGATACTTTACCAAATTACACAGCAAAAGAACAATAAGCAAGAAACAATCTTAAATTGCTACCATACATATTGCCCTGTATCAAGTCTAAGTACTTGCTTTTGAAAAACAGTCAGATTAAAAACTGTTCATTTAGAAGATTTGGTTTGAAAAGGGTGGTTGTTAGGATATGTTTAACCATAATGCTACAATACAGTTGATGACTTTTTTGTGTTACTCATTTTGCACATGCACATCTGGTTTTGACCTGAGGAAGGTGCTGTCAACTTTTAGAGTGAGTTTAGTACATTTTTAGAATCATGGAATCATTCTGGTTGGAAAAGACTTTTAACATCACTGAATCCAACCAGTAACGTAACTCTACTGAGTCCATTGCTGAGCTATGTCCCTAAGCACTGCATCTACATGTCTTTTAAACACCTCCAGGGATGGTGACTTGACTACATCCCTGGGCAGCCTGTTCCAGTCTTTGATTATCTTTTTGGTTAAGAAATTTCTTCCAATATCTAATCTAAACTTCCCCTGGTACAACTTGAGGCCATTTCCTCTCTTCCTATCACTTCTTACTAAAGAGAAGAGGCCAACACCCACCTTACTACAACCTCCTTTCAGGTAGTTGTAGAGAGCCATAAAGACTCCCCTCAGCCTCCTTTTCTCCAGGCTAAACAACCCCAGTTCCCTCCTCATAAGACTTGTGCTCTAGACTCTTCACCAGCTTTGTTTCCTTTCTTTGGACTCACTCCAGCACCTCAATGTCCTCCTTGTAGTAAGGGACCCAAAACTGAACACTGTGTGGGAACTTGGAACTCCCAACTCCAAAGTGTTCCATAATAAAAAGTAATCCTGCAAAGAAACTTTGTTTCTGTTAGTTTCATTGTAATTATAAATTAAAACACATCAAAACAACATAATCAGAACAATAATAATTCATGACAGTGAAAGTTTAATAATTAGTGACTTGTTTGAAGATCCCTGTTTTGTTTGATGTAATCAAGGAACTGAGTAACATCTCATGGTGTTTTCTGTCAATGGAAGATCTAAGTCATGGTTTAAAATGTTCTGGAACACACAATTCATAACTTTTTGTTACTGTCAGTTTCTGACTCTTTGGCTTGTCTTATCTTTTTTTTTTCTTTTTTTTTTTTTTTTTAATAAATGCAAGGACGATCTTATTTTATCTGCTTCCACCAAAAGAGCAATAATGGAACAAGTGACTTCATGGAAAACTCAGCCTTGTAAAAAACAATTTCTGCTATCTGTGGATTTTTGTTCGAGTATGTCAGGTAACATCTTCCCTTAAAAATCTCTGAGTGCTCTCAGCCCTCTCATTTTATCACCAATATTTATATTGGAAAACATAAGCTGCTTTGACATCTACCTATAAACAGTATTTTAGAGGCATGAGTCAGCTGGGGTCAATTGGTGAGGGAAAATGCTTTTTGATTAACAAAGGTAAAAAACTGCTGAAAAAAGATCAAAGCATATTCTCAATCTCAATCGTTTGGAATGACAAGATCTTTAAGAAAATAACTGAGGTAGTTTGCAGTGAACTTATTAAATATATTGCAATTAAATATATTGTTAGCTAATTTTGTCATGTGTTGCCTTTGAGCATATTGTGTAAACTCATGGGTTCTGCTATGAAAGTGGCATAGGGTATTGCAGCTGTCAGTGAAAAGCAGGCTCTGGTGGTGGTTGTAGACTCCACATGAGGGTGAACAAAGGATGTTGTGGCTTGAATTTTGGGTATTATTCTCTTGTTCAAAATTTTCATTGCTTATTCCATGCCATCAGTAGTCTTTGTACACAATATGGGAGCATGTGTCCATAGTGAGAGAGACCACTATAAATTCACTAGATTAGATGGAATTTTTTATTTATTTTTTTTTTGCAAGTGTCTAGGCCCTTCACTGCAAAAAGGACATCGAGGTGCTAGGGCATGTCCAAAGAAGGTCAACAAAGCTGGTGAAGGTTCTAGAGCGCAAGTCTTACCCGGAGTGGCTGAGGGAACTGGGGTTGTTTAGCCTGGAGAAAAGGAGGCTGAGGGGAGACCTTATCAATCTCTGCAACCACCTGAAAAGAGGCTGTAGCCAGGTGGATGTTGGTCTCTTCTCCTAAGTAACAAGCAATGGGACAAGAGGAAATGGCCTCACATTGTGCCAGGGGAGGTTTAGATTAGATATTCAGAGGAACTTGTTCACTGAAAAGGTTGTCAGCCACTGGAAAAGGCTGCTCAGGAAAGTGGTCGAGTAACCACCCCTGAACGTATTGAAAAGACACGTAGATGTGGGGCTTAGGGACATAGTTTAGTGGCAGTATTGTCAATGTTAGGTTAATGGTTGGACTCAATGATCTTAAGGATCTTTTCATACCTAGATGATTCTATGATTATATATAGTACTTCTATGTGAATCTAGTTCAATAGCAAATTTAAACAAATACTCTTTGCATTTTGTACATAGATATCCAGCCTTATATTACATTCTGGAGAGGAGACAAAGATAAAAATACGTATGAGACATATAAGCAGAATGCCTGATTAATGTATGTTTCAGCTGGGACAGACTTGTGAAGAGTGAAGGGTCCATAACCTAAAGCTTGCAAGATACTCTTCTCCAGGGACCATCCTAATTCATAAGGTGATTCCAAATCATGTCTTTGCTTGTTTGCCTCCAGAGCCAGAGTTGTTTTGGGGTTAATTCTTTAAACTTTTAATTCTTACATTTAGTAAAAAGAAAAAAGAAAAAAAAAAAAGAAAAAAAAACCCAAACCACCCAAACAAAAAATAAACAAAAAAATAAAACTTACAGTTTGTTTCATAATTAGGTCCATATGTATCAACAGGAAGATGTGCTCTCACAAAATGTATTTGAAAGGTGTACTTTGTTTATGGGTTCAAAACAAGCCTTTTTGGATATGATAATCTTAATTCAGTAATATCTATTGGTTCTAGAAATCTTTTTGTGAGTCTCATTAAAACCAATGTTTCTGTTGGTCATGGAAACTTTGGTTCTTGTTTATATTAAATCAAAGTTCAAGAAAGTTCATTTAGTTTTCGAAGAAACATTGAATTTTTCCTTATTTTGTTGAAGGAAGTTGTCCTGGTTTGAGCCAGGATGAAGCTAATTTTCCTTTCACTGATTTTTTTTCTTCAGTAAGCTCTCTTTTAACTAGCAACAAATGTTCCAGCCAGTGGGCTGATAACACTGGAATGTTTATGTTTCTGCTGAGACTCCAAGGTCGCTTCTCAGCTCTGCTGCTACAGAGGCTACCGGGGCAGGAGAATTGTATTTGTAAGCCCCCCGTAGGGGAGCTGGACTAGACAGACAGCAGAACTGACCAAAGGTGTTCCATTCCATATATCTATGTAAGCTCTGAGGAAGGTCAGAGATCACAGAAGACAACTTCCTTCCTGCTGCTTCTTCCTTTCTCTTCCATCCATGGTCGGCATCTGGGGAGGACTCCATCCATCCATCCATCACCATCGACCCCCAGGCTCTGACCTCATAACCCTCATAACCAGCCCCTGTCTGCTCTGCCTTATCTCCTGCCTGTGGGCTGAGACATTTCAGGACTGCTCACAGCTAAGGAGAGTGCCGGGGGAGTTGCTGGGGGTGGGGGGAGGCAAAGGCTTTTGCACATTCCTGAACATACTTGTATATAATTGTACATATAATTAAAGCTGTCTAATTTAGTTTTCAATCCAGCTAAGTCTCTCTCCTAATTCTCTCTCCTTCTCTACTATTTGCCGATTCTGAGTCAAACCATGACAGCAGTTTGTTTATCCAGACTGCCTTCTAGGTTATTGGAAGAACCTTATTTTCTTGGTTTAGGCTCTTATATTAAATTTCTTACGTATACTCCATGTGGCAGATCTCCATCTCCATGGGCAGTTGAGAATACAAGCAGGCCCTGTAGAGATGCCTGGTTTGGAGAGTTGTTCCTTTTGTGCCATTCCAAGAGGGATAAAGAAAAAGGCTGTGTCTTGATTTTATATCTTTGATTGAAAGTATTTGAGCTCAATAATTAAAGTAATGAAAGGTGCCAGTTAGTCTTTTAGAGAACTACAAAATGTATCTACCTGAAAAGTCAGGTGAATGCAGGAGTTGGCACAGAAAGCCTTGAGGTTGGACATTAATTCCAGCAGGTTTCTTGGTATCGATTACACAGATTGCAAGTGCTCATATCTGGGCCAGAAGGCAGATACATCTCTTTGCAGGCCATTTGTCTCCTTTTGTTTCTTAATTAAGATCACAGATTTGAAAACTTGTGATAATGAAATTGGCCTGTTAATTAGGCTAGTCTTTAGCAGTAAGGTTTTGATATCTTAGGGGGTTTTTTCCAGCACAGTTAACAGGAGCCTTGTTAAAATTCATGCTTGTTTTCTTCTTACAAAGTTGTCTATAATTTAAATAGTTATACTGATGTGAGAAATAAACACGTTTTCTGCTTGGTAATCATTTTAGTGTTAGATAGAACAGAAAAAGACTGATTTTAAAATCTTGCTAGTTTTAACAATCAGTATCTTAAATGGGGAAAAAAAAAGTGGGTGATTTTTTTTTCTTTTGCTTGATGTAAAATATTGCATCACAACACTTTGATGCAACTTTTCTTGGCAGACTCAGTTTTCTCTGATGATTGTGCAGATTTTCTCCAGAAAAGAGGGAAATGTTTTATTTCTTTTAAGGAGTAAAAAAAAAATAAAAATCAAGGCATAGCAGAAAAATGAGAAGAGGGACAAGAACACAAATGAAATATATATTTAGGTGTCTTGGTGAGTGTTTTGTTGTGAGGAAGATGTTTTGTTTGGTGTAAATTCATTTCGTGGTTTGATGTTCGCCTTCAATTAGAAAATGCTTACTTTTTTTTTTTTTACTTTTTTTTTTTTTTCCTAATAGGTTGTGACTTCATGTTGAAAAGTAAATATTCTTTTGGTCAGTGTTGCTGTACATTGAATTTTGACAAAGTTATCCCTAGGAATCAATGATGAAATCCCATCTGTGTTGACATCTCATTCTGTGTCCTGCATGCAGCCCTTGTAATTCACAGATTCAGTCAAATAACCTTTCATTACCTCCTCATGTTTACATCATTTTGGTTACTAAAATGAGTCTTGCTTTATTTTAGTACATCTTTATCAGAGTGAATTATATTTACATCAAATATATGAGAAGTTTAAGTGAGAAATCAGGGGTGGATTATTAGAAGAGTAAATGATCCCTCTGTAAGGAGATCACTGTAAGTGTTAAGGTCAGAAAATGTTTTCATAAATATTTAATGTTTCATTGTGAAATATTATTGCATATTTTTTGTGTCCCTTAGGAGATGGATGTAGGCAGGTGCAGTAGGCATAATTGTTCATATATACAGACAAAAAAAGCGTCTTTAACATGAACACTTTCATTGTCCTGTTTTTGTCCCTTTGAGTGCTAGTGTGATCTTCCTTTAGGGAATGTCCAGGATACAACGTTATTTTAAGGTCTCTTGAAGGGGTAAAAAAGATTTTTGGAATTGTTGAACATCCTCTAAATAAACTAGTCAGAATAAAGAATTGCATTAAAAAATGCTTTTGTGGAATCTGAATCTTTCATAGCCCATATGACCTTATGTGTACTCACAGATAAATATTATATATCTCAGCTCAAGCAATGAAATAAGCTACTTACTCTTCCATTGAGCAACTAAAGAGTAGGTTGCAGTACTTTGCTCACGTTTTCTGAAAAACACCATGATAAGGAAGAAAGATTGAATATATTAGCTCCCTCAAACCTGAGATTTTTGTTAAAACTGCTATAGCAGAAATTGCACACTAGCTCTAAATACAATGATTTCTACCTCTCTGTTGTACGTTTTACAGTACTTTCCCATACATTTAAACCAAACAGTAGAACTCAGAAAACTTTAAAAACATCTCATACTTGGCTGCCAAAGTAACTTTGCTAATTGAAAATTTCATCTTAGTGGCGTGGCTCTTGCCATTTTTAATAAATCTTGACAGATTTTATAGTTCCTGTCTTTGCTTCATTATTTTTTCCTCAAGGTTTTCTGAAGGTTTTTTCCCTTTCCAAACGCTCTATAATGTAACAGGGCTGTTGGATAAATCTGGCAAATCAATTAGTTGTGGCCTATGCAATGAGAGACACATCTAGTTGGTATTTCCAAAGCCAACAAGGTGAAAAAAGTATCCCAAAGCAGACAAAAAAAGCCTCCCCAAACCAAGAACAATTAGTATCCAATCGTGCATCCTGCCAAGGAGAGTTCCATTTTGTGAGCTAACAAGTAAAGGGAGGCTGGATTAAGAAGTGGACATAAGACACTCAGTCACCGTATGCAGTCTTTTGAATAACCAAAAGTTCTTTCATACAATCTCTTTCATAAAAACTAATACATTTATTACATATCATGTGATTGCGTGATCCAGTGTTGTTTTATTGTGTCATAATACAAAATACATGGATTTTGTGATCCACGTGCCACATAGTCATTTGCAATTGCCAACTCTGCATTTGTTGGATAACATTATGGACTTCTCTTGACACTAAGTATTTTTTATGATCTAAAGAAAATTCCTTACCTATTTTGTTTCTTGTTTTCCTCTTTCTCTACACTTCAGCATTATAACTGCCTTTCTTATTAAGAGACTCTTACCCAAGATTGCTGCTTTATAAATTCAGGATGCCATCCCATCTAACACAGGAGAAGAGCAAGTGTGGTTTTCAACTAGTTCTCTGAGATTTTTATTTCCAGAGCAGAACCAACAAAACATCTTAAAGAGAACAGCTGAATCCTTTTTCAGATAAGCAATTGGTCACAATCATGTGACAAGTACCTCTAACTTTGTGTGTCTTTTTGTTGTTAAATTTAACTGCACTGAGGGTCTGTAGATAGATCTGATAAGGTTAAAGCTGAGCCAGAGTAATTATATTGTTTTATAGAGCTGTTAGAGTGTTGCATTGTTGTAAAGGAAAACACTACTTCTGTATTCAAAGATAACTGTAAAAACCTAAGAAAAATGGACTTTCTTCAGTACTTCCAACACTGAGTTAGAACTGTTAATTACCTTTGCATGAACTGCACAAAGTACACAACTTTTTCTTTTTTCCCCTCATTCTTAGCCCCCTCTCACAGCAGAAGCATGGAAAGTTACAGCTCATCATTTTTGGAATGAAAAATAAGAGGAATTGGCAAGTTAAGACATGGCATAAGTTATCTTTTGATGTGTGTTGGGTAAATATGAAATATACTGTTCTCGATATGTTGCTCCTAATCAGCTGTTATTAATGAAAAACAACTAGTATCTTTAAATCTATCGTAAAGTTGCTCTGAACAGTTTCCAATACATTTGGACACAAGTATGCCTTTAAATTTGTACGTGTTTTTTTCTGCTAGGGAGGTGCTATCTATGGATCTGTGGCACGAGAGTGCTGTTTAGATAGCAAATTATTTGTACTTGGCTTGTTTCTAATTTAGATGCTGTTTGCAGCAGTAATCAAACCAATCTGTTGTTGTGGTCTGCACAACAGACACACACAAACAGAAAGCAGATTATCTGGAAAAACAGTTAATTTGCTCTTTTTCCTGTAAATCTGGCCTGAACCAGTCAGTGTTTGGCATGATGCCAAGAGGCACAGTGCTTTTAAAGTTGCCATCTTTTAAAAATCTAGTTTTGCCCATTTGTAATCGTTGAAGATACTCTGGCACAGTTAGTTGGTGTCTAAGTTGAGCTCTCTGATTCCTGTATCTACAGCCTCCATAGTATTTCGACATGATGAGGTATTTTTTAATGGCGTCATCCCACCCAAGAAATTGATGAAATAATCCTTCCATAAATGTTCTGGTTACTTTTTGGATATATTTTAGCACCCATTAAAACTGATAAAGAATCTGAAGCTGCTATTTTAAAAAGTCACATATAAATACAAACCTTTGTTGCTTTCTTACTTCTGAGAAATTATACCCATTGATACAAAGTATTCCATTATTTTACACCACACAAATGCCATAGAAAAACCTTCAAAGGGGGCTGGTTTCCTCCTAGGGGCAGATACATACCCAGATTTCAGAAGAAAAGAGTTGCTGCTGTACTGGTCTGCTTGCTTTAGTGTGCTTTGAAAAGGATATATTGGATGTCAAGCACCCTAGACATTGAGCAGCCGTTTCGTGGACTGGCAACAGTGGGTTGTGCTGTGGCACCTGCACTGGATGTCAGAGGAAGATGGTCTTGTATAGTACTCGGTCAGTAAGATCTGTCTCCAAGGGAGCCAAGAGTGAGAGCACTGTTTTTCAACTCTGAAGAATGGGGGAGAGAGGAGAAGTTTGCAGGAGATCGTATCTTTCATTTGTGTTATGGATTAAGTGCCACCAGTCAAAAGCCTTGCAGACTTCTTTCTCAAACTTGTTAAACAACTGCTTCTTTCTTTGCTGGCTCATGTATTTTTTTTTTCAGCTATAAATAAATAGAAGATGCTATTTGCATTTAGTACCTTATTTGTAAAAGGGCAGCATGCCAAAAGGAAAGGCAGAAAGATTTTCTACATTAGTCTTGAGTGGACAGTAGGGGTAATGAATGAAAACCACAGAAAATGGACAATTTATGAGAAGACAGAAAGAAAACCATTGAAGTTGGTGAAATATAGTTTTGCCTTTTGAATGAACAGATGCGAGTAGACCTCTTCTGCCTCCTTATGAAGGCAAAATAATCTTTCATACTTTGACAGGTCCTGGGAAAAGTCTCTTTCCCTTCCAGTTAATGAGTTGTATCAAATATTCAGATTATGTTACGGTTTTAATTATGTTTTTATTGCTACGATAACACCGTCATAACTTGGTGCATCATTTGTCTTAGAGAGATAAGAGTCTGAAGCTGTATTTTCCTTAGGCTCTAGGTGTGAAGAACTCAGAAATGCCTACACATGTAGGGTAAAATCTATAACAAACCTAGTACAGGGTGGAGCTGTCAATAGCATGTAATTAGAAATCTAACCAGCTTGGGAAAGATATTTTTTTCTACCTCAGTTTGAAAGATAGCAAGGAGTATGTGTGACAAGGTGCTCACCAATGTTAAACAAGCATGTTGGCAAGCAGAAGGTGTTCACCTACCAGAAGTGTGGAGGCAGGGAAGCTGGTTAGCGTTTTCTTGTTTGTCAAGAACTAATAACCCTGCGGTCCCAGAGTTCCCCCTCTCAGACTCTCCTCGCTCTGTGGTCATGCTTGACACAGTGGGTATGGCTGCTGAACGATCTGTATCTTCACAAGTGGGCATATACAAAGCGTTTCTGGCCCCACAGGAGTGGTTCACACAGCAGTGCAGCTGAGCACACCTTGGTCTTTCCCAGCTCCCTCGATGCTGTGAGACACTCTGGCTGAATGCCAGCCATTCACTCTTCCTAAGGGCCTGCCCTCCTTCCTTACAAAGGTTATGTCACATTTTTTGCCTCAAAACTGGGATGCTAATGCATATTTAATAGTGTTGCGTGCTGCCCGCCTTCTTGAATAGTGGGCCTGACATTGATAATGCTGTACGAAGTCTGAAAAGCATTCCATAAATGAATGACAAAGAAATATGAGTAAGGTGTAGGGAGGGGATGGATGGGGACAATAGACAGTTCAGAAGGAGAACAGCAGCAGCAGTAATTCTTATTTAATGGACTCTTGTGCTTGGACCAAAAAAAAAATGGCTATCATGAGACTGGATGGAAGGCTCAGATATCCAAGTCTCCTGCCAAACTTGGTAGTGAAGTATATGTACCACATGGCTGTTTTCTTTCCTATAGGATCTTTCAAGCAACCTTCAAACTAGGGAATAAGCCCAGTATTTTAAATGAGTCAAAATTAATAATAAATACTATAAGAGGGAGAGGGAATTAAGGGAGAGAGAGCACATAAATTTCCAACTTGGTCTAGAAAACCTCTTAATCTCACAGTAAACCACTTTTCCAATATATGTATTTTTTTTTAACTTTGCTACAAGCAAGGGCTAATGACCTGGGAAATTATCTGCAAGGTTGAGTCCACCCTGGAGAAGTCTATAGTGGCATACGATTAATATTTTAGTGCCAGTAGCTAGTATTTTCTACAGCTTCCAGAAAAAAAGAAGGAAGGTGTTCTGGCAAAAGAACCTTTTCTTTCTAGTTGAGTATCTAAGGATTTTTGACATTATTAAAAGTGGTGTTAAAAAGTTGCATTATTAAGCGTTATCACACTGACAGAGGTTTTAAATCTAGGTTTGTTTTATGGGTTTACCTACCCTGGAAAATCTGTGAAGGACACTAAGATTTTAATTTATACTAGCTACTATATCTTAGCACTCACTGTGGGTATCCTAGGTGACTAAAATATGTGTTTACTTAATACATGCTGATATCCACACCAAGAGTTAAACAGAAGTAGAAAGTGTGCAATAAGCTAGCTTATTTTTGAGCAAATTCTCACAAAAGGCACGTCTTCCAGTAAATTCTGCAGCTTCTGGTAAATAGGTGCATTAGCTCTTTCAAGAAACCTTTCTGTTTGCTTAACTATTTCACATTGTGATTGAATTATCTAGTAGAACAAAGTCTTAGCTCAGTTCTCCTAAGCATCCATTTCTCATCGAGCTACTTACTGCAACTTAGCACAGAAGTAAATGTGTTCTTAGTTATTAGAGGATTACTGCTGATTTTTTGTTATTGTAATTAGGCATTTTCCACTTAATACATGTTTGCAGTTAATAAGATTAATGACAATGAATATGTCCTGTGTTCTACAACAGTAAGCTTACTCAGCACCTCTACTTAAAGAAACCTGACTTCTTGGGGATGGAATTTAGCTTTATGCCATAGAAATAGGAGCCATTACGAGCATTAAAAACTTCGTTCCTTCGGAACAATTTATGTCTTCTTGGTTTCTGAAAACTTTTTTACTGCGATCCACCAATTCAAACAGTGTGGCAGCTGAAGTCTGTGTAACAACTTTGTGCCTTTATTCTGGGGAAGTGAGAGTTGAAGAAGAGGAACAGACATAGCTGAAAATGCTCTGAATATTGTTCTTCCTATTCTCCCTCCCATCCCTCCGTCTCTTTTAGATCTTAGACATGGAAGGCATTTGTCAAACATAATATTCGCTCCTGTGTTAGAATTTAAGATCTTCTGTCAAATGATCTATACTGAGTCCTACTTTGAAGTTCTCAAGGTAAAAGGCTATGAGAGTCTTTTAAAGTTTTTACATACTTTTTCAAGACACAAGAGTAAAGCCCTGAGCAACTTGGTCTGATCACATAACTGACCCCACCAGGAGCAGGAGGTTGGACTAGCGAACCCTAAGGTCCCTTCCAACCTGAAGTATGCTATGATCCTTTAACTAATTTTATACCATAGTTTGTCTTTCTTGCAGTCTGGTTAATAAACTTTGTAACTTGTACTTCTATGGGTCTTCATGTTTTGCTTGCTTCCTCAGTAATTTGAAGTAAAGGAATAGTATTAATTGGCACATTTAGGAGGATGCCTTCTGTAAATTAATTTTGAACCAGCTGGACATCCTGGAGACTCTGTGGTGCAAATTTTTGTCTTGGAGGAATAGATGCATCTGTGATTTTAAGCTTTCTCTTGCTAGGTTTCAAATGTTCCCAAGAGAAATAAAAAGAAAAAAAGCTGGCTGAGGCCTGCAAGCAATCTGAAGTTATAGGAGACTCTTCTCCCCGTGGCATAGACCTATCTAGGTGAACCTTTTCTCATTTCTTTTGATTAAAGCTTCAAATCAGTTTCTGGGTTTGTGGGTTGGTTTGTCTCTCAGCAACTGAGTGAAATGTGTTCTTCAGTCTCTCATTAAGCCAATTCTTGCAAAATTGTTAAGAGCCCAGCTGCTACCACGTCAGCTATGACTGAACAGGCAGAAATTATAGATACTGGATGATGTGCAATAGTGTCTACTGCCTGAAGCCACCAACTACTGCAGTGATTCTACTAAAAAAATGTTTGGTGTAAGTACGGTATCAGGCCTTCTTATCACAACTGAGAATTTCAATTTAGTAAGGCCACCTTCACAGCTGGATGCCAAGAGCTGCTTGTGAGTCAGACCATGGCAGGCTGCTTGTGTCATCCCCTCAAAATAGTATGAAGCAGCTAGTCATAACCCTTGATCCTAAAACTGCAATTTGTCATTTGAAAACAAACAAACAACAAAAAAGATATTGAGGACACTCACCCCCCAACCACATCTTATTACTGCATTTGTCTATGGCCATCAAGGGACCCAGTGGTGACTGAGGCCGTGCTGCCCACCTCCTTTGAGCTGATGGTGCTGCTGGTCTTCTTCCCTCTGGTGTCACCACAGAGTGACCACCCTGTACCTCTGTCACGGTCCGACGGCAGCAGTAGCAGGCCGCCGGCAGTCTGGATACTTCTGTGACTTCCCCTTTTATTCAGAGGGATTTTTAAAAGAGACTGAGGTCTGTGCGCAGCGTTTTCCTCGCTCAGAGGAACAGCCACTTCGGGGCTGTATTTTAGAGCGGAGAGAAAGATGCCGCCCTCACCACGCCCACAAATTGTTGCTGACACCAAATTAAATTTACAAATTAACCGGTTTATTTAGGGAAAAGCCAAACTAAGGGACAAGGGTTCAGGAAAGGTAGGCTGATGGATATATCAGGGAAATAATTCAAAAGTAATATGCCCTTATTAAATGCACACTCCGAGGGAGGGGTGCAAGGGTCAGTGGAGTACAAGGGAGAAGGGCGAGCCTGACGAAAATCCTCTTTGAGAGGTCGCGATATGTGTGCGAGTATGAGGACAGGGACCGTGGTGAGGCCAGGGATTTAAGGGATAGGGTGCAGGGTTTTGTTACCCTCCCGTGAGGTCTCAGTGTGACTTTGCTGCTCCTTTTCCGGCAAGCAGGTTTGGGGGGGGGGGCCGCTTCCAGAATGCAGGCGCTCTGGTAGCGCAGGTAGCCGTAGCAGCGGTGACCCCATCAGAGTCCAGCCTCTCCGGCGATGGCTTCTCCGGTAGCGGCGGTGGTGTCCTGGCAGCATCACAGGTCCTGGTCAGGCAGTAGCAGCAGCAGGTGTCCCAGCAGCAGCGCGTCAGGCAGGCAGGCAGGCAGCTCCCCTGAGGGGGGGACAAGCAGGTCCTCCGCAGGTGGCGTCCAGTGTAGGCCGCGTGGGACCAGCAATAGTTGCTGCCTTTTATATTACAGGGACACCATTTAACTTAGTGCCGAGATGCATTTAAGTTTGTGCCGAGATGCATTCTTCTTATTAACATATTAATAAGGCCCAAAGCCAATTAGCATTCATGGGTCCAAGGCCAAGGAGGGCATTGTTAGGGGCAGTCCATAACCTTTTGTCCATGTTGCTGCCTTTGTATCACAAGCTTTGTATTCCTTTTCTTGCCTTCAGCCCTATCAGTAGAACAGTCAGGCCTGTTCTTGTCCATCCTTGAGTAATCAGCAAAAGCTGCCTCTGCTGGCTTAAAAGTAATTTTATTTAGTCTTGTGTGGGGGGACCATTCTCCACAACCTCCTTTGCCGCTGGCCAGTGTGGGAGAAGTTTGTATGCCTGTGCCTGTGCCATCAATCAATTAATTACTGCTTTGCTGTGGTTTTCACCTGGCTTTATAAGCTTTTTGGTCCACACTGCAGCTCTAGGGACGGTTCTGGGGGTGGGGGAACACAGCACCTTACCTGCCCTTTGTTTGACTCCTAGCAGGAGGTGTGACTGCGCTTTTCACATCTCTGTCAGTCCCTAACAGACAGGCTCCTGCTGGGAAATGTCTGTCTCTGTGGCAACCCCATCTTTCCACCTCACTTGCAACCTCTTTCCTCCTGCTGGATAATTCATTATCAGACATTTGAATAGTCTCTCTTAACCCTTTGAGTGCCGGGGGGTACATTACCAGGACTGGTCAGTGAATGTCGCTGGATTAAAGGCCATTATAGAGTCCGTCTCTCACACACAGCATGAGACAGTTCCTAATACATATGTCATAAGAGTAATTAGTTGCATGTTCCTCATTTTCTGATTTACTGATTAGAAAGCAGAGTGGCAGAAGCACTGAGCTAACATTTTAGAGGTTCTTAGTTCAAGATCCATCTGTTCTGCACAGATGTGCTGGTTTGACTGGGACAGAGTTAATTTTCTTTATAGTAGCTAGTATGGGGCTATGTTTTGGATTTGTGCTGGAAGCAGCGTTGACAATACAGGGGTGTTTTCCTTATTGCCAACAATGCTTATAGAGAGTCAAGGCCTTTTCTGCTCCTCACAGCGCCCAACCAGTGAGTAGGCTGAGGGTGCACAAGAAGTTGAGAGGGGACACAGGTGACCCCAATTGACCAAAGGGGTATTCCACACCATATGACGTTATGCTCATCATATAAATCTGGGTGGGAGAAGGAAGGGGAGATGTTCAGAGTGATGACGTTTGTCAAATAACCATAGTATGTGACAGAGCCCTGCTCTCCTGGAGATGGCTGAACACCTGTCTACCTGTGGGAAGTAGTGAAGGAATTCCTTGTTTTGTTTTGCTTGCAAGCACAGCTTTTGCTTTACCTATTAAAATGTTCCTGTCTCAAACCATGAGTTTTCTCACTTTCATCTTTCCAGTTCTCTCCCCCATCCCAACTGTGATGGAGTGAGCAAGTTTCTGTGTGGGGCTTAGTTGCCAGCTGGGGTTAAACCATGACAACAATCAAAGTATGTGTTTCTAGTGATGTTTTAAAAAACAAGAAACATGCCAGATACCCCAGCCATTGTCAGTCTTAATCTTTTAGACTTGCTTTTGCTTCTTTAAAATGTGGATAGTAATACCTCTTCATATGCCAAGGAAGTTATGGAGACAAATTTAAGTGTGCCACCCCAAGAAACATCCAGTGCAGGTAAGTAGATCGTGTGCAGTAAGGATTTAGAATTATGCACTAAATAACAGATAAGAAAGTAAAGAGTGAATAATTGAGCAAATATTTATTATAAAAACTTTTCCCTTTCTTAAGGGGGAAAAAAAAAAAAGCATGTGTTCATGGAACTAAAGATGAACTGCAAGTGAACAAAGGGGCCACATAAAGATTGCATAAGCAGTCTTAATAACTTTTTATGCTTTATTTTGCAAAATTCACATGCTTCGGACTTCCATGGAGGAGTTTGCTAAAATGACTAACTTTGTAAATTAGGTTGCTCACTGGTAAAAATCAGAAAGAATTATCATCTTTAAAAATAGCACTAGTAAATGATACACTGTGATATTTTTGGGCTTCTGAAGCATTAATGAGATTTGTAGGAGCGATTGTTATTTTAAAAAATCACAGCAATTTATTGTTGCTAATTACTCTCTTGGCACTGCATGTATTTAAGATTAATTGGAATGTCTGTACTCAGTAATGAGGTCCCATGTAGTTTACACTGACTGACAACATCTTCATTTATCTGGAAAATTGCCACACTGGAAAATTTGTAAACAGGGCAGTAGCTCTTGGCAATCATGTTTTGGAAGTTTTACTTGATACAGTAGCTACTGAGTTATGGCAAAAAGATCAGACAGTTCCAGCAATTAATAATAACAATTAAAAAAAGTCCACAGGAATTCTGTTGTGAAAGTATAACTTAAAAACACAGAAATGGATGTTTGACTCCTATGTAATCAGGCAGCATTCAGACAGAGACCTAATTTCTCAGTAAGATACAACACCATTAATTCAAACTGCAGCATTTCTCAAATATTTATTTTATTACTATTTTGCTACTGTAAATTTAGTCACCTAAGAATGGATGCTAGAAGATAAATCCTTTCATCTCCATCCTGAAAAGCTGTGAATAAATAATAGTAGATGCTGAAGACAGAGGATTATCTTGTGTTGCGTTACAAGATTTATTCTGAAATGCTTTGTATGTACATGTGTGTGCATGATTGTGCATTTAAGTATTTCTTTGGCAGTTGGCCTATTTCTGTGGTTCCTGTAAAGATGGGAACTTTGTGTCGTTCTTTCTTGTTTGCATTTATCAAATGGGGCCGATAAAGAATCATGTATTACAGACTTCTTTGTCAAAGAGTAGGAAATGACTGCTCGTGGTAGAATTCATTGATATTTGAACTGGAGACCTGGTCTTCCCAGCCACAGGCACATTCCTGGTGCTGCAGACAAAAGAAACACTCCAGTCCCAAAAATACCCACCCAAACCCCATAACCTTCGTCACTCCTGCATTGCAAAATTCAAGCCACACTTAGTAAACTTATTAAAAAAAAATTGTTTTCTGTAAGCTCCAGATTTTCTTACAGAATTTTCAGGCAACAAGGAGGTCTTTCTGCAGAAGCTGTAGGGGTGCAAATTTTCAGGTAGGTAGGCTGTCAGCCTGCAAAATTTCCATTAGAATTGTCTGATCAATCAGAATTGTCTTGAGAATTTCTTAGATTAGCCCTTGAATAAAAACAGCAAAGTTGTAACTTTAATGACCAACAGATAAAGTGGTTTTTTATATGCTTCTTTTTACTTTTTCAGTGTTAATTTTATAGCTTTTTTAGGCTCACCTCTGCTCAGCTGGTGAGCAGTTGAACTGTTAGCATGGAAGTTACAGCAAAATTAGCAGATATACTTTGAGTCGTTCTTGCTTGGAGCACTGTGTATTCAGGTATTATTGTTGATGTCTGAGTTACCCATTTACAATGGGAAAAGCATGGATATTTACGTTGGTGTTTAACGAGACTGAATTAGTCTCAGAGCCACAATTCTATTGATCTTTTCTTTTTTAAGGGAATGGGGAAGAGACAAGGTCCTGACTGTTCTGGTAATTAGTTACACATCTTCAAAGCATTTCAAAACTGAACCGTTCAGGAGGCATTGTGTGTTGGTAGGCATTAATTCGGAGTGGTTCTACCCAAAAGAGATAACAGCATACGTGCTCCTTTGCAGCTGGCCATCACCCCAGCAGGAGTCTGTGGCTGAAGTTGTGGTTCTCACTTCCACGGTGCCTCCAGGGTTGATAGAAGAAGCAGTCATTGTTTCCCCAAAGCCTGTCTTTGCCTGGAGGGTGCAAAATAAGAGCAAAACTCTTCATATGCTTGTTTATAACCCTGCACATCTGGGAAAGGGCTATAATCCTGCATTTCCACTAATTGACTAAATCAAAGCTGACACCACATCCCACCTAAGCTCTACATATTTTCAACTGGTTTTTGTGGTGGCTGTTAATTGCTCTTCAAGATCAGTGCAGAACCTGGCAAGTGGTGTTCAAAATGAGCTATTAAAACTCAGAGATCAGAACACAAATAAGAAACTCCGAAACTTTTCAGCAAAAAGAGAGTCTAAAAGAAAAAATACATTTTTAAAAAGAGCAATGTCTGAGGGCAACAGAGTGTTGGAACAGGCTGCCCAGAGAGCTTGTGGAGTCTCCTTCTCTGGAGACATTAAAAACACACCTGGACACAATTCTGTGCAACCTGCTTTACAAGAACCTGCTTTAGCAGGGGGGGTTGAACTAGATGATCACCAGAAGTTCCTTCCAACCCCTACCATTCTATCATTGTATGATTGTATGACCAGGTTGATGTGTTGTTGTGTTGGGGTTTTTTTGCTGTTTTGTTTAAATAAAACAAACACAAAAACAACAAAAACCAAAACAACTAACTGATTTGCTGATCCTGCCTTCAGTGACCTTGGTTATTATCAGTCCACTGGCACTGCTAAAAAATTCACTGAAAGGAAGAAAAAAAATTAGCAAAGAGCTTGCTCAAAACAAAACACTCTCCCAGAACTGGTGTGAGTCTTCCAGATTCCTTAGCTGTCCTGGCCCAAAAAGATGCTATTCCCAGGAAGTTGGGCACCTCCTAGGAAATGCAGAGGAGTCACAGCAAACCTGTGATAAAAGGCAACACAAAGGCCCTCATAATCGTGGCTCCTGATGGGACTCCTCAGTACTCCAACCCTTCCAGGCTCCTGGGAGTCTGGTTTACCTATCCCTAAGGCTTTTAGAATGCTTGGGTTCCTTAGTCCAGGTGTCTTTCAGCATAGTGGTGCTGCCCAGTAAGCAGAAATTTTGGGAAACTTGTGATACAGAAGGTCAGAGAGCCCAAAATGTTATTAGCAGAAACCTGTGTGTTGTCCAAACCAGTACATTTCTGTAGGTAATGACTTTTCTCTAAATAATTTAGTCAGATAATTAATGAGTAGTTCCATCCTATGGCTGTGCAATGTGAAAGCACTGTACATGCACCCTTGAACTGGCAGTGCTGCTGTCAGTTTGTATTGCAAAGGACATAAGGATTTTTAAAGTAATTTATTTAGAAGTTGGGTTTTGGGGTTTTTCTGGGTTGGTTTTTTTTGGGTTTGGGTTGGTTCTTTTTTCAAATCTTTCAAAAGAATTGAGTCCTGCACTATCTCAGAGTTGTTGGTAAGGTTGAGTACTGTTAACCCAGTCAATCAAAAGTAATGAATCAAGTCCAGAAAAATAATGAGATTTTAAAAGAAAAAAAGATTATTATTAATTTGCTTTCAGATGTGTCAGATCTCTGGGTATTTTCATAATGTCCTCTATGATAACAAAGGCTAAACCCTTGCATTTTGAGCAAGGGTTTCTTAAATAAACATTCTTCTGCTGCAATGGTAGCCTAGCATATTAATATAATTAATTTAATATATCAATATATACATCACGTATATTTAAAAGAAATATAATAAATGTTGCAACTACCAATGAAATAATTGTAAATGGTTACAGAGTGGATTAAAATAAGCAGACCTAGGGAAAAGAAAACCCAGAGAAGGTTCAAGTTCTCTAGAAGAGGATACATTATGATTGCTGGGTGCTGCAATGCATGAGGAGCAACTTACATTTTGCCTTGGAAGTAGAGTGCTATCCACGTGAAGCACTGACAGAGACAGATATTGTCATGGTTTGACTCAGGATTGGCAATTAAACCAATGACAACAATGCTCTTGGTCCCTTCTCCCTCCCACCCAGGTAGGGAAAGGAAACTTATAAGGAGAGAGACTTTCCCAATTGAAAACTAAATTAGACAGCTTTAATTAAACACTAACGGTAAAAGAAAATATGTACAAATATATACAAGTATGTTCAGGAATGTGCAAAACCCTATTGCCTCCCCCCATCCCCAGCAGCTCCCCCAGCACTCTCCTGAGCTGTGAGCAGTCCTGAAATGTCCCGGAGCGCTGCCGGAGAGAGCGGCAGAGCAGACAGGAGCTGAGGGGAGAGTTATCAGGGTCAGGAACGCACAGGCCTGGGGATCAATGGTGATGGATGGATGGAGTCCTCCCTGGACACTGGCCATGGAGGGAAGAGAAGGGAAAAAGAAGGCGGTGCTTGACTTCTGTGATCCCTGACTTTATACCAAGTCCTACATAAATATATGGACGGAATACTTTGGTTCACTGATTTTGCTGTCTGTCCAGTCCACTCCTCCCTACGGGAGGGTTGTAGGTATGAGTCTTCTGCTCCTTTAGTATCCGAAGCATTAGATTCAACAAGCAGAGCAAAGTGTCCTTGGTCTCTTGGCACTAACTATAAACATCCAGGTGTTATCAGTCCACTAGCTGTAAAACTTCTGTGCTGCTTAAAAGAGAGTTCACTGAAGAAAAAAAAAATCAGTAAAAGGAGAATTAGCTTTATCCTGGCTCAAACCAGGACAGATATCAAGGAAATTACATAGATTAGCCATCATACACTTTTACCCCACAGGTAGCTCAAAATCTCCAATGATCTATAATGCAGCACTGAAATTAAAGGTACACAAACATTCTTCTTCTCCCTAATGTCCAAAGCCATCCAGGTCCAGAAGCCTTCACTGTGAGTGCCAGAGTCTATTAGGAGATCTGTCTGCTGAGCTCTTCCAGTTACAGAAGGTGAGCTGATGAACAATGCCAACAGGTCTATTAAAGCTGCAATAAGGACATATTCTCGTTTATAGTAATGAAATTAAGAGATCATTAACTTAGCTGTGTATGCTTCTAGTGAGAGACATTAGGAGGCCATTGGCAAGCTGCAGTTCTTAATCTTTATATTTTAGATTTGCTTGTCAATGTCTTGGTTTGACTGTTACCTCAAAGGAGTAGCTAGTTTTTAACTCAGGTGAAAATAAAAGCAAAAGTCGCAAAATCTCTAAGGGGAGCTAATAAGGTAGCATACCTTTTGTCCTTTCACCCTCTGAGAAGAACACAGATTACCTCCTAGTGACTTACTAGTCATAGAATTTGAAAAAAAAATGCTTTTTTCATGCTAGAATTGTCTGATTTTTGGGTCAAAACCTTATCCAGTGATTCATGGTTTAAAAATCCTTAATTCTCATTGCTTCTTTCCCAGTTTTCAGTCTCTTGATTAGAATTGTGTCTACTTTATTTGCGGATGAGTTGGTACATTGTGGTTTTGTGTATTCAAAATTATCAAAGCTAGAGAACTGAGTTTTTGGCAAAGTAGTGAAACTGGTTTAGGCTCTTCCATGACCATGATTGAAATCTTTCATTAGCTTATTTAAGAGTTTTCATCTAAAAAATTTCCCTGTGTAGGTTGACAGCTTCATTAGTACTCATCACCCAAACAAATCAAACTGAGCCAGGTCACTTCAAAATAATGAGATTGTCTTTTTATTTTTCTAAAGTACTCCTTCTCTTTCCTGGTTATAGTAGTCTTTCCTACAATTAGCACCTATTTTTATGCATGATGATTTTGAAAGCTGAAAATTAATGTTAGTTAATGTTATTTAAAGAAGAAGCAGATTTGGGCATTTTATATAAACGGTGACACTTCACCCATTGTTGCCTCCTCAGGGGCTCCCAGTGCATGGAAGATAGTTTGAATCATGTGGAACTCAACAGCTGAAGGCATTAGAAAAACAAGTAATGTCAGTCCTCTGTGAATTTCTTTGAGAACTCCTTAAAAGCAAGGAAATGAGTGAAAGTTGTGCTCATTACCAGTATGATCATAAAGGGAAAAAAATCCTGGTTTTATAGGCCATAAGGGTAGATAAAGCAATGTTTGTGTAATATATAGTACTTTGGAGTAATATGTAGTTGTTCAAATGCTTGTTTTCTCTATGTTACTTTACATATCGTTAGCCTTGCAGGCATATTCTCTGGTAAATCCAAATAAGAATAACTGTCTGTCTGCTGTAAGTAGGCTGCTCTTATAACTGTATCTCTTTTTGACCAACACAGGACAGCAGATCCCATAGCTGCTCAGTACCAAGCTGCAGTTATGAGAAACAGAATCACCAAGGCTGGAAAAGACCTTTAAGACCATCAAGTCCAGCCTGTGATCTAACACCACCACATTGGCTAGACCACGGCACTAAGTGCCACATCCAGCCTTTCCTTGAACACATCCAGGGACGGTGCCTCCACCACCTCCCTGGGAAGTCCATTCCAATGTCTAAGCACTCTCTCTGTGAGGAAGTGCTTCCTAATATCCAACCTAAACCTCCCTTGGAGCAACTTCAGGCCGTGCCCTCTTGTCCTGTCACTGGTTGCCTGGAAAAAGAGCCCAGCCTCCACCTGACTACAGCCTCCCTTCAGGTAGTTGAAGAGAGTGATAAGGTCCCCCCTGAGTCTCCTCTTCTCCAGGCTAAACAACCCCAGCTCCCTCAACCTCTCCCTATAAGACTTTCCCTCTAGTCCTTTTGCCAGCCTTGTTGCTCTCCTCTGGACCCACTCCAGCACCTCAACGTCCTTCTTGAAGTGAGGGGCCCAGAACTGTACACAGTACTCAAGGTGAGGCCTCACCAGTGCTGAGTACAGGGGGAGAATTACATCCCTACTCCTGCTGGCCACACTATTCCTGATACAAGCCAGGATGCCATTGGCCTTCCTGGCCACCTGGGCACACTGCTGGCTCATCTTCAACCGGTTGTCAACCAGTATTCCCAGGTCCCTCTCTGATGGGCTGCTTTCCAGCCACTCTTACAGAATCACAGAATCCTAGGGGTTGGAAGGGACCTCGAAAGATCATCTAGTCCAACCCCCCCCTGCCAGGCAGGGTCACCTAGCGTACATCACACAGGAACTTGTCCAGGTGGGTTTTGAATGTCTCCAGTGAAGGAGACTCCACAGCCTCTCTGGGCAGCCTGTTCTAGTGCCTGTTCCATTTCCCCCAGTCTGTAGCATTACAGGGGGTTATTGTGGCCAAAGTGCAGGACCCTGCACTTGGTCCTGTTGAATTTCATGCCATTGGCCTCAGCCCATCGACCCAGCCTGTCCAGGTCCCTCTGCAGCTTCTTCCTACCCTCCGGCAGGTTGACACTCCCCCCCCAACTTGATGTCATCTGCAAACTTACTAAGGGTGTACTCAATCCCCATATCCAGGTCGTCAATAAAGATGTTGAACACAGTGGATGCCTTAATAACGTGGGGGCTTTTTAGTCCAAGAAATTGATGATTTATTGCTGTTCTATGAACAACTTGTGGAAATCAAGAGGATTCTTCTGGCTGATTTTTTTTCTTAAAATTAAAAAAGAAGCAAAACAAGCATCCCCAAATGTCCATTTGCTTCTTATAGCAATGATCCAACAAAAGACTCATTGTCTGCTTTGCCTCTTCCAACATTTGAAATAAAATAGGTAGACAGGCAGCAATTCTGCCTTTTTATGACATCTGCAAGTCTTGTGCTTATAGTAAAAACACCTTATTCATTACATATTGTCTGACCACTTTGGTTTTGGTGGTACTGATAGCTGTAAAATGCATCAATGCATCTGATTTAGGTTGGGTGCTCTCTTGGTGAAGCAGCTGGTTGCATAAATGAAAGCTGCAGCTTGTGCCCATCTCTGTGGCTGTGTTCAGTCACCTTATCCCTCATCATTTACTTGGGGATGTGGATTCCACTGCTTTTCTTTTCTCAATTTGTTATGGTATTTGCACCTTCAGAACTAAATAAGGGGCCTCTGAAGTGAGACATTGCTGCTGCTTTGGGGTCTCATATTTCAAGAAACATTTATCTTTTACTTTTTGTTCTTCTTGCTTTGGTTTTTGGTTTTGTTGGGGTATTTTTGTTGGGTTTTTATTTGATTTGTTTTGTTTTTTTATCCCAAGTTGCAAATCCATCTGGAAAAGCTTCTATAAAAATGGTTTGAATATCATCTATCTGTATATTTGCTATGAGGACAAGCAGCAGTCTTTGTCAATGGAGATAACAGTGTACAAGCATCTATATTTAAGCTCCAGAACTAAGAGGGAATTTCATCCCTTGGACCCTGTCAAACAAGAATATTTTTTATCTTTTCTAAAATGGCAAAAGCGAACCACTTTTGGAGACAGAGTACTACAGAGTACTGGGACTGGCCAGTGAGTAACCAGACCTTGTAAATCAGATCTTTTGTACCTAACAGCATTGAAGGTGGCAATAGCTCAGACAAGGGATCCATCTGCCAGAGTTTAATCAATGACTCTACATCCTCTAAACTGCAGTAACAAGCCCCTTAGCTTTTCTTATCTCACAGATTAGGTAAATTGTATCAGTTGATTCCTAGTTCCTTCATTCCTAGTTTCAGTGGAAAACTAAAAAGGAAAAACAGCTGGGCTGCTTATAATGACAAGACTCAAAATCATTGTAGGAAAGTTGCCAAACTTGCTTGCAGTTGTCACTGGTTTTGGTTTCTGTATTGGTGAATGTTACCAAAGATTGTAACACACACCTTCAGCAGATGCTCACAGCTGGACTTGTACCATAATTTAGTATTTCTAGCTGAAATAAAATATCAGCATGTCCATTATTCTATTTTTGTACATAAATGTGAATTTCTTCAAGAAAATCTGTTTTTAATTTTTTCTGTTTGCTGAAGAGTTCATTCAGTGAATGTTAGTGTCCATTTAAAGAAACAAAGAGATGCACCACAAAACATAAATTCCTATGCTGTTTTAATCCCCCCTTAAAGAGGTTTTTCAGTGCATTTTATATAGATCACTAGCATGTCTGTGTATATTTCTACTGTATACGTCCATTTCGAGACTGATGAGAAAGTGAGAGGGGAAAAATCATATCCAGGTATTTAAGGTCTTGGGTTATCTCAGCTGAAACTCTCTGCCTGGTTTGATATGCTGTAAGCTAGAAAATAGGTATAAGAGCAGACATCTAATTATTTCTCACAATACAGACCATCTTTCAGCCAAATACTTAAATGCATGCCTGACTTCTGAGTTGCTCACTGTTAAATCCAGCATATTTTTGAATGCCTTGATGAATAAGCAGCAATATTGAGCAATGAAATGTGCTGAAAATGTGGCAAGCAAATAAAATTACCTAGTATTTTGCCTGAGGACCTTATATACTAAAGTAGTGTTCACTAACTTTTGTTGGCCAATAACTGGTAAGACCAGTAATGTACTTCATCTGTTGCTCTCCCCATGGTACTTGTTTTTTATTTTAATCTCCTTGCTCCTGAAGTACACCAGAGCATTTCCTGGGCAACATGCTTGTGCAATCCTTAAACTGAGGACAAGCCACCAAATGGTTTACATGTACTATGAATATTGCATTTGCCACTGATGCCATGAGTAAATATTTCCAGTCTTGATAGATCAGGACAAATTATATTCACTTACAGTAATTTATTTGAGGATGCCTAACATTGCTTTTCCCTGTCTACCTTTGCAAGTGCCTTCTGAGCTTTGCAAGTGGAGCCATATCTATTGCTGAGGCATGTTGTTGGCAGCAGTAATTTTCTTTGTCAAGATGAGCTCTTATTCCTCCTGGCATTTACAGTTTTATATATGAGACTACAGACATTGTAGCCTCAAGGTCATTGAATTTTATCTAGTATATTGTTTCACTCCTTCTGCTCTGGCAGAAGTGGTAATTATCACATGCTATTGTTCCACCATAGTAAGAGGCCTCAGAGTCATGAAGTACAGCTGAGCACAGCCAGTTTACATTAAAACTAGTTTTGAGCAATTAAAAATTGCCCAATCTTTCCTCCCTAGTTGATAACACGCTGTAGGAGTGCTGCTGAAGTGTGTTAAACCAATGTATTAAAGCAACAGTAAATATCTCCAGTCTAGAATAGCTTTACTGTTCACAGACACCAAGTAATTTTTATGTAAACTACTTATTAAAACACAAGCTATTCACCACCATAGAGAGGGATGCACTAGCTACATTACTTTCTATTTTTTCATTTATTTTAAAGCCAAAAAGCAAGGTATAAAACCTATGGGTTTTGCTTGTTGCTAATTGATGGTGTTGTCTAAGAAGCATCTAGGATTCTAAGAATCTTTTTTATCTGGAATAAGTAAGTGTAGCATTAAAATGTAATTGTTAGAGTAAAAGTAGCTATAAGTGATAAAAGTTCGCGTGTAAATTAGAGTATTCTGCAGAAGCCCCTAAATGATGTAACAAATGAAAGAATTATGACTGATAAAGCTTTTAAAGACAGAAAGGAGTCAGTGAGTTTAAATTTGTGTTCACATTCTCAACCTTGGCTTTGTCTTTCAGGAATATACTGTAGACCTCTATGCATAATGTTTTGCATGTAGCAATCACTAAACTCTTTTCTTCTTCAGCAAATACTCCTGTTTTCTGCAATGCTCCAGTATTTTTTTTTATCATTACCATAGCACCTGGATTATGTGCATACATGTATGTCTATATCTTTATACTTTTCATAGAATCATGGAATCATAGAATGATTAAGGTTGGAGGGGACCTCAAAGATCATTGGGTTCCAACCTCCCTGCCACGGGCGGGTGCATCTCACACTAGACCAGGCTGCACAAAGCCTCATCCAGCCTGGCCTTAAACACCTCCAGGGCAGAGGCTTCCACAACCTCCCTGGGCAACCTACTCCAGCACCTTACTACCCTCATGGTGAAGAATTTCTCCCTGATGTCTAACCTAAATCTGCCCTCTTCCAGTTTAAAACCATTACCCTTTGTCCTATCACTACCCTCTCTGGTGAAAAGCCCCTCCCCAGCTTTCCTGTAGGCCCCTTCAGGTACTGGAAGGCCACTATAAGGTCTCCTTGGAGCCTTCTCTTCTCCAGGCTGAACAGCCCCAACTCTCTCAGCCTGTCTGTATAGGAGAGGTGCTCCAGCCCTTTCATCATCTTCTTGGCAAAGATACTTTTATCTATTAATACATATATATGTGTGTGTATGTATATATATATAAAAACATACATACAGTTAAGTGTATAGAGGTGTCTAAAAATACATCATAAAATCTGTAAACAGAAGAAGAAGAAAAAAAGGAAATTATACCCTAACTCAGATGCTCACATAGTGCAGAGAAGCTGTTTTGCAGGTCCTATTGACAGAAGCTCAGATATCGAAGCTGCAGTGGTGACAGCTACAGAAGAACAGATCAGGCAGGAGCTACAGATGAACACTCAAAACCCAGCATTTAAGACATGTGGCACTCATATTTCTATTCAGGCTTTTCTAGGTTGCATAAGGTATGGCTTTGTACATATAACATCTGTGAATTGCTTTTGCTTCACTTTGGGGTGATAATCAATGGACTTTGTGGAAAAAAGCATGGCAGCCTTGCTAGTGGTAAAGGCAATGATATGAACAAATGTTTAAAATTGTTTATCCAAGTAACATTTTTTTTGTCAGTGTTCCTCCAGTTATTCTTGATTTAAATCTGCTGCAGAACTGAGGAGCAAAGAATCTTAATCAGTTGAAAAATATCAGTCCGTTATTATTCAGTAGAAAATAAAACTGCAGCGTGACAACTGTGCCTGAATGGAGAGCAATGCCATTTCTCCTCAGGCAAAGAGCACATTTTGCCCAGGCAAAGAGCACATTGAGCATGTCTCCTAACTGCATAAACAGACAATGATGCTAATAGAAAAACAACTTAGTGCAGGGAAAACATCATAAAAGCAAATGTTTTAAGAACAATAACAAACAATACACATCAGAGTAATAAATGTTGATGAAAGCAGAATTAAAATTATAAATACATCATTCTCAGAATTCCTTTCTTAGCATAAATGAGTTAAAGCAGATTCTAATGGAAGAGCTAATAATATAAATATAATTAAAATAAATAAATTAAATATATTTAATACTGGAGATAAAGCATACAGCCTCTGAGGACCCAGCTTTCGATTACATTAACTTGTTTTATGTTTTTTGTCAGGATGGGGGAAACTCAGGAAGTGAATGCATGTTTTAATGAAGTTGTGTTGCTGCAGTGAGGCAGTGAAAGGTTACTCAGGGCTGCATTAGCTCCAGTGCAGGGCAGGAGATCTCTAAGCAGTGGCTCCAGCTGGAGAAGCTTTGCTGTAAAAGTAAGTGTATGGGGTGCAGGGCAGTTTGCTGGTGACCACCACTTCCCCTCAGGGTTCCTGCACCATCCAGCTCTGCTCCACTACAGCAAATGTCCAGTGTTCAAATGTCCACTCCTTAGGTGTTTTTCTTGCGCTCAAAGCTGAGACTTCTGGAATGGAAGGGAAGGGCCCTGATTACTGGTTGGTGTGGCAGCTTCCAGGGGCTTCTCATTGAGGTGGATTTCTTGGATGGAGATGGTTGCTGAATGGCACTGGAGAAAGGACAGGCAGTTGCTAGTGAATGGGCAGAGTTGATCTGATTCCTTGTTTTAACAGAAAACGTCTTCATCTTTGGGGATTTTTACACTGGAAATACTATGGCTTTCAATATCCTGACAGGTCCCTGCCATCCTCTGCTCTCTCATGGTGATGGCAGGACTTTGAGCAAATCCATTGTGCAGTAAATACATTAACCCAGACTCTGAGAGGATGCTGAGGGCACCACTGTAGGTACTGTACTCAGTAACTTGCCAGAATAGATACTGGAAGACCTAGGATGCTTTGAGAGAGGACTTTCAGGTGTGGGCACCACATGGGCCAGGTACCCCCAGTTTGTCTGAGGGTTTCTCTTCCATCTGAGGCTCTGCTAGTGCTCTAGGAAAGTACTGCTGTGTCCAGATACCATGGAAAACACCTGACATTTCCAATGTGGACTCCATCAAGAAGGGGGAGTTGCAGGCAGTGGCAACAGCAAAAGTTTATGAAAGGGAAAAATCTGCCTTCTCCGTATTGTTTCATGTGTTCTCATTTGCTTCAGGTCTTTTTTTAAATTGAGTGATTGGTATTTTGCCTCCTTCTCTCTCCCATTCTCTGAGTACCAGATATTGTCAATGAAGAAAACCAGGAATCCTTCTGGTTAATCACCGATGTGTGTAATCACTTGGTGCCAGAATTTTAATGAGTGGCAGGTTTGCAGAATATATAGATTTAAATATTGGATGTTGACTGTGTGTCCACAGCATGTTGGTGATTATTTCTGTGCATGTGTGTTTGTTTATTCATCACTTATGGAGGAATCCTCAAAAATAAAGATTTCTGTGGCTCAGCTACACAGATGGAATTGGCTGTACAGGACCCTTCTTTGAAATTAACAATCTTTACTCTTTATGGAAAGAAAAAGGCTCTATTAGAAGAGCCTCATCTTAGCCTCCTCTCATTGTCTTAATTGAGCCTTTGAACTGCAGTCAGTAAAAGCTCACAGCAAATACAGTATCCAATCAGATGTATATTTTTAAATTAATCTACATTTGAATACCTTCCCTAATTTCCCACTGCCACCTGCAAAAGAAAAAAAAGAAAAAAAAAAAAGATAAATGTTTGAAAAGAAAGGGAATACATTTGCAAGTTTGATTTCCCTAGGGAGAAGCAAGCTTTTTCAGAGCAACTTTGATATGTTTCTTTCTTCTTTGTGTAACCTGTACTTTATTTTTTTTTTCACATTTTGCGTTCACATTTGCATGATAAAAGAGGTTCCACTTATCTTTTAAAGATTATTCCAGAAAGTCAAAATTATTTGTAGGAGGAAACCAGTAATAAAATGAAAATTTTAGAATTGTTTCCTTTTTTAGTAATTTGTGTATGCAGTCCACTATGATTTCCAACACTTTTACTGATATGAGCATACAGCTATGTTTTTCAGAAGGTTGAATGAAATATGTCTGCACTGCTATTTTCATGGTGATCCTGTACACAGAGTCTACATTTTTAATGGAATTAATCATCCCAGAGATGGAATTTTTGATCTTCAATGTTGAAGATATTTTCAACAAACTTTCTCCAATCCAAGCAGCTCTTTGGGCTGCTCAATATCCCCTCTAAAAGCTTCTTTCGTGCCACCCATCATGCAGCTAAGGTGCTTGTGAAACTGTGAGTGAAAGGACAGAGAAAATCTTTGGAGCAGAGCAGAAAATGTATATGACCTGTATTTGTCTCAGGGAATCCCTCCCTTCAGTGTTTTGCTGAAAAGCAGTAACACTTCAGAAGTTTTATTTGGTCATTAAGAAAACTAAGGGAAAGATGGTTTGTTTTTATATAGAGGAATTCTTAAGTGTTTTTAGTTTTAGAAATAAGCCTGTGTTATCTTAGATAACGGGTACATTAACAAAAAATACTTGATGTAGACAAAATATTGCCTACTGGGATTCAGTCTGAGTGATAGGAGTCTTTTAAAGGTTGCTCCCAAACACCCTCACAGCCTTTTCAAGAGAGGACAAATAAATTTAGTGTTATAAAATACCAAAGTTAAAAAATATCAAAGAGAGCTCTTGGAGACTCTTTAATACACCTTACTGGTCTGTAACACCAGGTCACACCTTAGGATCAAGCCCTAAGGGCAACTCGGGGAGTGTCAGGCTGACTGACACTCCAGGTTCCCAGGTTAAGGCAGAGTATGTGCCAAGAATGTGTGCTGTACAAGAACTACAGCGTTGCTTGAAGCAAAAGGTTTTCACAGCCCCAGGTAACACTGGCCCCGCTTGTGCCTCCTCCTCAAGATGGTCAGTGTCAGAGCTAAGGGTGATGGCCCTGATTGCATCAAATGCTACTGTTATGTGACTTTGAAAGCAGTTGCTTTTTATTCTCTGCTCCCTTTTATTCTCTGCTTCTCCTATTCACTGTCCTTTTTTGTAGGGCAGTGGTGATGTTTTTCAGGTCTTCTTTTTTTCCTGATGACTGTCAGGCCATTAAGTATGATGATTGTGTGTTATTCTTCAGTCTCTTCTGTTGTGTTACTTTACTGTGCAACAGCAGTTCACTTTGGGTGAAGAACCTTGCTTCTTTCACAGAATCACAGAATCAACCTGGTTGGAAATGACCTTGAAGATCATCAAGTCTAACCATAACCTAAATCCACCCACCATAGCCTTTATCTACCCGTTAATGCTTAAATCATGTCCCTTAGTACCACATCTCTATTTCTTTTAAACACTTGCAGGGATGGTGACTCCACCACCTCCCTGGGCAGCCTGTTCCACTATCCAACCACTCTTTCAGTAAAGAAATTCTTCCTAATATCTAGCCTAATCCTCCCCTGCCACAACTTCAGGCCATTTCCTCTCGTCCTGTCATTATTCACTTGAGAGAAGAGACCAACTCCCACCTCCCCACAACCTCCTTTCAGGTAGTTGTAGAGAGCAACAGGGTCACCCCTCAGCCTCCTCTTCTTCAAACTAAACTTCAAACTAAACTTCTTCTTGTAGTGAGGGGCCCAGAACTGAACACAGTATTCAAGGTGTGGCCTCTCCAATGCCGAGTACAGGGGCACAATCACCTCTCTACTCCAGCTGGCCACACTATTCCTGATGCAGGCCACGATGCTGTTGGCCTTCTTGGCCACCTGCACACACTGCTGGCTCATGTTAAGTCGGCTGTCAACCAGCACCCCCAGGTCCTTCTCCACCATGGAGCTTTCCAACCACTCATCCCCAAGCCTGTAGCTTTGCCTGGGGTTGTTGTGACGGAAGTGCAGGACCCGGCATTTGACCTTGTTAAATCTCATACAATTGGCCTCAGTCCATGGATCCAGCCTGTCCAGGTTTCTCTGCAGAGCCTTCCTAACCTCAAGCAGATTGACACTTCCACCCAGTTTAGTGTCATCTGCAAACTTACTTAGGAAGGACTCAATTCCCTTATCTAGCTCATTAATAAAGATATTGAACAGGACTGGACCGAAAACTGAGCCCTGGGGGACACCATTGGTGACCTTTGTCAATAGAGTTTGTACTTCCACAGCACTGATCACTAAAACCCTTTCCACTGTAAATTTCACGCACATCCTATGAGTATAGTAGGTATGTGCAACAAATTTAAAATGTTGAAAATGTATAGAATTTTTAAGAGCCAGGTTTATCCCTGGAAGAAGTAGGTCACTGTATTATTTATTTTTCACACTTAAGTCTCTTTTCCTATCTTATCAATGCTTTTATCCTATCTGAAAGCTAGACTGAAGGTTTTTTTTCCAGGAAATTGAGCAATAAAATGTTTATTGCTCACACATTTCTTTACTTTCTGTTTGCTGGTTGTTCACTGGGTAGTTTTTCCATTATGTTCTTGTCAATTCTACAATGTCAAGATTTTCCACATATTTGTGTTGTCCCACATTTTAAATTCAAAATTTGCTGCACTGATAACAGTTACAAAATAGACTGACCATGATGTAGAAAAAGGTAATTTTAAATAGATTTAAAATCACCATTATTTTTGTTGCTTTTGTTTCTTTTAATCTCCTCGTTGGTATACGTACACACGTCCACAGAACCAAAACCAAGGCTTAATAATAGGATCACAAAAACCATTTTATCTTATAAGAAACAATTTTATATTCCGGTGTGATCTTCAATGCTTCTAAATTATTGTCCCACATAAAGCCTTTCTCTTCATTCTTTACAGTAATAAACACAACAAACACATTTCTTCCACAGCTTTTCAAATTTTCTGTCCACAATTCCTCAGCTGCCAGATGAAATCAAAGTCAGATCCGCTGCAGTGATTCCTGATTTCTTTTTACTTTTCCAGTTGGTAATTTGAAAGGATTGTTGACTTTATCTTAATAAATAAGAAGGTTAATTTATTTGTGTAGATCCAAATATAATTTGACTTTGTTTAGTATAATTCATAATAGGAACATGGCGAGTAACTTTTCCTGTACTAGTCACGGTATCATGATTTTTCTCCCTCTTACCTCCCTCTTAAGCAAGACTTCATTTCTAAAAATAAATTACTTCTCCACCAGATAGGAAGTTCAGTTGCTAACCAGTCTTACAGGAAAAGGAATGCCCCCAGTTAGTTCTTTTGTTTTGACAAGGCTGTGTTGGTAAAGAAGGAAAGCAAATTAGTCCCCACTTTGAAGCAACAATGGTTGGGAGTTCCCAGTACATCCTGTCACTGGTTGTGAAGAGAGGGTAAATAAAGAAAAATGTAATTTTAGGTAGAATTCCAAGCCCAAATGGGGAGGGCCATAACACAAGCTAAAGGTGGCAAGTAGCATAGGGACATCTTCAATATTAAATATTTCTGTTTGGAGATTTTCATTTATGTATGTATTTCTTCGTTTTACAAAGAAACGCATCCCACTTCCCATGAAAACAGACAAAAGCATTCAAAAGAAGTACAATTTTTCTGTTACAGTTAATTTTGAGAAATAAATTGGCCATAATAAATGTGCTGAAATGTTAGAAGCAAAGTACAGTACTTGGCTATAAAAGAACTGAAAGTTAACTAATGAGATTAAGGAGCTGCTGGCATGATGCAACCATTCCCTGCCGACTGTGTGTAAGGGAACTTGCTGAGAATGAGGTTTTCCTTCATTTTATTCACTTAGCAGGTGGATGATTGGGTTAATTTGACTTAATGATGCATTACAGCACAGATTTCTTTCCTTGCAGTCATGAACAGCTTCACTGTATGAAGGGGATATTGTGGTATGGTCTGTTGAACCAAATGAGAGGAACCCCCAAAAGCCATCACACACAATTTGCTCGGAGCTTAGTACTTTCTGATCAAGATTTAACAGTACGTTTGATCATGTAGAGGTAGAATCTTTCTGGTTGAGTGAGTTTTTATGGCTCGATGCATTTGAGCAAAAGCCTGTCTGCTTTTACTGAAGGATTTCACTGTGTGCAGAAACTCCTCACCTGTCCATAGGGTGCGATTGGGAAATGTCAGTTCTAGGCAGCAAGGGCCTAATGCATAAGTTAACATTTGGCTAAGGCTTTTTAAATGACTGAAAATACCAGTTACGTGACAGTGTGGGAATGTGTTAATGATAATTGGTTCCAAGGTATTGATCATTCTTGTCCAACCTGGGAAAGCAGCTGATTAGTCCCACTAAAACTGAATTTATTACATTTGAGCCCTTTGTCTGCTGTTCACAGCTATTACAAATAAAAATGGTAATTTTATTTTTTGAAAGCTATTTTTGAGGATCATTTCTAGACCTGATGTTTGAATTATCTTAGTTTGAATTATTTCTGGGAAGTTCAAGTTAAATGCTTCAGACATAAATACTGAGAAGTAAGTAAGATTTAAATACGTTATGTTATCTTAGGTAAAAAGCCATTAAGGAAAGTCACAGCTATTCTTCTAATCTTTCAGGGTTTGTTGTTTTTAAAAGATCATGACATTTAAGCAGTATGCAGAACACTTAAGTACTTGCTAGGAGGAGAATTTTGTTCGGGATGTGCTAATTACTTTATACAGAAATTATTTTTCTGAAGTGCATTTCCATATCAAGGGTTGACTGAACCATACTGGTGATGTGGGGACATGGAGTAGGGAATGAGAAGGGGAAGAGAAGACAAAACTGCACAATCTCTCCTGCGAAAGGTGCAGCCTTTAATGTCTCTGGTCCTTCTCATCTTGGCCATGACTACTGCCTCTCAGCTGGCAGTAGTGGCAAACATTCCTCATAAGGCCTGTTTTACATATCTTTGAAATAATATCTGACCTTGTGAAACAAGACTATTTTGTCATGTCACTTTTCTTCATGACTATTTCAGCCCCATGTGGCAAAGTGTTTCTGCATATGTTTAACTTTTCAGACAAAATAGTCCTAGAATGGACTCAGGCTCTTTAGGTATTGTACATGAGTAAGTCGAAGGATTGTCCACTATAAAGAGAACAATCCAGCATTGACTTTCCAGAACTTTCAACTTGATCTAATTGAGCTTTAAACTGTGAAAAATATTCACTGAACAGAGCAAATAGAAAAGCAGGTAGTTCTCATTCTGCATGTGTCTGTGTAAAGATCCAAAGTTATAAGCCCTCTGAACAAGCTATCTGGGAGAAAAAGAGGTGAAAACTGTGAATAATTGATGGATTAAGCCGAGAGATCTGCAGCCTAAAGAAAGGCTTCGAGATACAAGGAGATTGTGCTGGGTAGCTTTATATACTTCAACTGAACCAAGATATGATGTGGACTCTGGGCATTTTTGTATATCTTTAACTCTTTGTTGTTCTCAGCAGCAGTTAGCTGGTCAGCTTTAAACTAGCTAATTCAAGAACAGAAAATATTGCTATAATGGCATCATAATGCTGAAAGAGTAAATCCTGTTGTGGTATCCTTCTGTGAGTACCATCCACCATGGATCAAAGTGCTGTAGTTTCTACCTTTAATCTTAACACAAGAGAGATCCAGCAGATGTTAGTCTTCCACTGTGTTCATTTGTTTTACCCAGGTGTGAGTTGTGTTGAAGCAGGATGATGCATTGACACAATCTGAGCCCCACCTTCAGACTGATCAGAATCACAGAATAGTCATGGTTGGAAAGGACTTCTGAGATCACCGAGTCCAACCATATTAAAACAAAACCCAACAACAAAAAGCCAAAACCAAAAAACTCCACAAAACCAAACCCCCAAAAAAACCCTGCAACACACAACCTACAATCTCAGCCACTAGAGCATGCCCTGAAGTTCCTCATCTAATGTTGCTTCATTTTATTGAACAGCTGTATTACAGTAAATGTGCTTATTATATACATGTTAACATATATATTTGCTTTCTTAGGCTTTAAAAAAAATCCCTTAAAATTATGCAGAGCTACTTTATTCAGTTACCTTTTAGTACAGAGTATGAACTCAAAGGCTGCAAGTGATCTCAGATAATAACTTTGCAAGTTGCTTTCCTATGCTCCTAAATAAATCTCCAAGTCCTTCACAGGGAGCTGTGTAACCCATTTGTATAAAACTTCTGAATATTTTCTGTGAATGGATCTTTAGCAGGACAAAGTAAGAATGTTCCACCCAGC
This sequence comes from Hemiprocne comata, assembly GCA_020745705.1. Lineage (NCBI taxonomy): Eukaryota > Metazoa > Chordata > Aves > Apodiformes > Apodidae > Hemiprocne > Hemiprocne comata. Next base: position 126,470,590 of record CM036587.1, read on the forward strand.
TATTTCTGAGACTTAATAAAAGAGTACGTTGTCTCATTCTCTGTGGCATTAATTTAAGTAAAATTTTTAACTTACGAGTGAGGAAATTGTCGAAAAAAACTGGTTTGGGTTTGGCTTGACTTGTTAGTTGTTTTCTTTTCTTGTTCATCTTCTGAACAAAAACAAACAAAAAAAAAAAGTGTTAGGCATGCAACACTCTGCACCCAGCTGTTGGATCAGAGACTGAGATCTGCCTGCTTGTGTTCATTGAGTTTGCTGTCAGTCCTGCTTAACCCTGCTTACTTGACTGTAATCTCAGTTCAGATGAGAAAATCTTAGTATGCCCTGCAACGCAATGTTCACCCTAATGTCTCTACTATAGAAGTAAATATTGCAAGAAGAGCAAATAAATTAACTTGAAGCAGAGTGAGAAAGATTTCCAAGAAGTGTTAAGAGTGTCCAGAGATTTTATATTATGCTTTCAGTGTATTACTTCGTTCGACTGCTTAGAGCAACCATTATTTTGCATCCATTTGGTTGGTGTGGTTGTATTGAAGGAGCTGTGCTAAGATGGATGGAGCTGTCTTAAATCCTGCTGAGCTGGGTGTCTAACTATTGGGCCAGTGCATTATGCTTGCTAACAGCTGTACTGTGGGAAGTCAGAGCCGCCTTCCCCTCCCCTTTTCAAGCTAATAAAGCAGAGTATAGAGGGAAAACCTATATAGATTTAGAAGTAATTTAAGGGGTACTTTTCGTTCCAGTACAAGCTAAGCGTGTCAGACAGATGATTTCACAAAGGCTCTGTCCTCAAGAGATTTTCACTCAGAAATGAACACTGCCCTTCTAACCTAAACACAGATCGAAGATGAATCTGTGACAGTATCACATATTTATTGGATGGAACTTAGAGACCAAGCCCTAAGATTCTGACTACTTTAATGGAATGAGAAAAGTAGTGTCATGGAAGGACAAAACAATAATACTTTCTGTTTTATGGATCTTCTTCTCGTTCCTCCTTATAAATCATATCACTTTGTAATTTCAAATTAAAATACTAGGCGCTTTGCCTTTTCATAACTTGTCTCAGTCCCTCCTTGTTTCTGCATTCAGGGGAAGCTGCAGCTGCATATTCCCTAAGTCTTTTGAATGCTGTATTTTAACTTTATTTGAAATGTCACGAGTCTTCCTTCCATAACAAAGAGCATGGAGATCTCTCTATATTTTCTTCTGCATCCCATTGCCTTCAATATATTCATATAATCAGAATTAATTTATTTTTTTGTATTAAAATGTGTAATAAATGGTATAATTATGTTTTAATGTAAAATTAAACAATTAGAAATTAGAAATAATAATCTGCTTCCTTTCACTGATTTGATAATCTTTGCAACCTGACATGTATAATTTATAGATCTTCAAAGCTGTCTTAGGTACCAATAGCCTCATTTTATTCATGGTGAAAGTTAAGGTTAAATTCGTATAGATGGGATGTTTCAGCAAGGCACCAAGGAAGGTACTTTGTTGACACTTCTGAGGCACTAGAACTGGCTGTCCAGGGAAGTGGTTGAGTGCTTAGGGACATGGTTTAGTGGTGAACTTGGCAGTGTTAGGTTAACGGGTGGTCTCAATTCTCTTAAAGGTCTTTTCCGATCAAAACAATTTTGTGATTATAAGTGACCTGGTTTTCAGAGGCACTGGGCACCTACAGCTTCCAGGGAGCTTCCTGCATGCCTCCTCTAGATCCAAGATTATGGCTTCTGATCCTAATTCTGATCCTAACTAATGCTAATAAAAGGGTCATACAAAACTGGCTGGTGTCATCAGTGTTGGGGGTGAGTTCCTGCTGACACCTCCCCTCCCACTACCCCTGCCACCAGTAGTTTCCTCTCTTCCCTCCATCTCTTTCCTTGATCAGTGCATAAAACTTTTAGCTTTCATTTTGACGAGCCTAACTAAACATGCCAGTCTTCTGGTCTCCTGCCACTCCATACTGCCAGTTTCCCCTGAGCATCCCTGTAAGTCTTCTTTGCATCTGCTCCAGATTCTGAGCATGGCTGCTCTGAATTGAACATAGATGATGTGACACAGTGGAGGTCCCACCAGTGCATTGTGTCACAGCCTCCCCATTTCTTTGGGAACTGCCTCTGGTGGATCACACCTGCCCTTTCCTTTTCGCACTGGCATTTCTGAGTCATCCCAAACTATACTAGCACTTCCATTCCTGCTTAAACTCAGTTATTTCCAAGTGATTGTTTTATAGCATGCATTTTTTGTCATTCCCTAAGTGAAAGACTTTTTGACTACTGGATTTCATCTGTTACTAAAACTTCAGTTGGTTCACACCATTTATTATTGTGATTCTCTTTTTTTTACTGATACTTTCTATAGCTGGTGTGGCCCAGAGAGTAAATTTTTACTAGGTCATACCTACTTTTTGTGCCAGAACCTATACAAACATCTGCCATTTTCTGAGTTATCCATATGATCATACAAATGTGCTCTGCATGTGAACAATTGCCTAGAGGTGAATGCATGTGCATCTGTAATTGATGACAGCCTAAAAGCAGAGCTTTAAATCAACTCTGCATTAATAAGAAGCAGCCAACATAGCCAAGACTGGAACAAGCAGTGTAAGCATTAGTCCTCAAAATATAAAATAAAGATATTATTTTGTCTGAAAATGTAGTTTATTACTTCTGAAACTCTTAGTCTCAGAGAGACTCTTATTTCCCTTGGATCCAATTCATCTCTGTTCTCTGAATAAGAAACAAGAATTGGACCTCTGCAGCAATTGCTGTTGTGGCAGCCACAAATTACACTGTGGTGCTGCTAATTCCTTACGGGGCACAATGCATTTGCAGCCTCCTCTTTGTTATTGGTTCTTTCTGTTAGTCTGCACTGAACCCTACAATAGAATAAAATAATTTACAATATATTTTTTAGCAGAATTATTCTTATTCTTATTCTTATTCTTATTCTTATTCTTATTCTTATTCTTATTCTTATTCTTATTCTTATTCTTATTCTTAATTTTCTCCTGTGACCTGAAGTTGCAATACTGCCAGAAGAAACTGAAATAATTGGGGTTTTCATCTATCAGTAATTATATGTTTTCCTAAATTCTTTTTCTGTGAGGTTTAAAGCAGAAATCTGTGGCCAAGCAAATCCCAGTGTTTTGTCTGCCTTTATTCTGAGTGCCTTTGGTTTCCACATGCTTTCAACTGCTCTCTGATGTGCCCTTCTGCCATCTTTGGTTCTCTGGAAGCAATGTGGTTCTTGGCCCCAGAGTTATAGAAAAAAGAAAATGAAATTTCAAAGATTACAATGAAAGCCCAAGTAATTTAATTTGTAAATGATCAGCAGCTTGGCCTCTGCGTTATTAGTCTTTATGAACTAATATTTACACCACAAAAGCCCCCATTTACATGTAGATAAGTGCATACAGGTGAAATAGGTTCCCTCCTACCCAATTTGAACATGCAAATGATATTTCTGCATGCAAATGCTTTTCTTTTATTCCTTTTATTAGCATAGTCCGTGCACCCAAAATTGCAGTAGTATGGAATCATAAAAATTACATAGGGAGTGAAGAAGTCCCTTACCAGGACTCCTCCATCTGTCTTGTTCTTTGACAATGTATTCTCATGATTGTCCTTTTTTTCTTTTTTTAGTTAATTAGATGTGTTTAGAAGCAAAGGTTTCTCAGTTTTCCTTAAGAACCTGCAAGGGTTTCTGCAAAAAGCATTTCACCACTTTACTTATATTTCTGTCCTCATACTCACCCAATTAGAATGTAAACCCTCTGAAGGTCGGTCAGCAGCAACAATCTCCCCACCTGCACAAATTGGGTAAATGCAGGGAGGGAGGGAAACACACTTTTTGTAGAACTGAGATTTAACTTAGAATTTACATTAAACAATACATTTTATTATAAATATATGGCCTTTGTTTTCTACTCTTTTATATCACCTTCTCACTTTCTAGTCCTCATATCACAGTATTCTTTAAATAAGTATTTTCCACATTTTTCTATCTATTTTCTATCTATTTCTTTTTTTTTTTTTTAAAAAAGAACAGGCTGGTATTTTACTCTAGTCTCTTTCCTCTTCAAGGAGGAATTTCTTATTCGCAGGTTTCTTACTCAGCATCTTTTTTCTCTCCCTGCTTTTGATCCTCCTCTGGGAGATTTTCTTTTTGCCTGAGATGCTTAGCCCTTCACCATTAAGACTTCGTACATGTTTTCTTTCTAAGTTTTTTACTACCGTTCTAGCAGACAGAGGACATAAAGGAAACTGTTAGAAATTGTCACCAAGCTCCAGAAGGTGACAGTGGAATGATGTCTCCATGCTTTCCATGGTTTTGCTGTGGCTCCTCATGTTTTGGAGAGCCTCTGGCCTGTGTGTAGGTGGGGAGGTGAGGGAGAAGGGCTGCCCTCCTCCTGCGGCAGGCGAGATGTGCTCTGGCACCCTGAACCAGAAATGCCACTAATTGGAGACCAACTGTCAGGCACAACCCTAGCAGAAGGGAAAGAGACCAAATTAGTGGGGCTTTAGTTTTGTTTTTTTACAACTGTGGATAGTGCAGAGTAGGACACAGGGTGATGATTTAATACTGAATGTATTTAGGTTTATTTTATAACATGGTGGGTCATAATGTGAAAGGTCTCCAGTGAGAACCACCTGCAACTACGAAAGGGACTGGAAGAGCTACTGAGTGGTCATTTCATTGCCAAGACATCAGGACTGGATGGAGACTGTAGCCTCTTTGGTTACTCCCAAACTGTATATCCTCCTCTGACTTTGTCAGCATGAAATGACACTCTCTGCACTAGCCAGGTGTAGAAAAAAAAAACAAACACAACAAAATTAAATGGTCTCTGCTGAATTCAGCCTGCTCTGGAACCACAAAGAGTTTCTCTGTGAGAACCGCCACTATTGCCCCAGTTCCTCTTTGTTCTGGGTCTGGACACAGAAGAAGCAGCCACTCTGCTCTGCAGCTGTCTAACAGGAATTTCTGATAAAAAGGTTCTCTAGCAGAAAATGTTCCACCCACATAATGAAATTTCAGGAACATATGGGTTTCAGTTGACATCTTAGTAAGATTCTTCTCAACTTCTGATTTTGTTTAGGTTAGGAAGTCATATGACACTGTTTCACATAAATTAAGAAAGGGAAAGGAATTATTGAAGCTAATCCAAATTGTTTTGAGGTTTCTAAATACAGAATATTTAGAATGCCACTCAATTTTTTGAGATTTAGTTACTGTTTTTTCTACTTGGACAAGAGAAAATTTTGCAGTACCAATTTTTCACCAAAACAAAAGGAAAATATATTTTTGATTGAAGGGCTTTGTTGTACTTCTTTAGCACAGCTATGTGTGTTTAATGATAGGAAGTGTTATTTAGATTTGAGCTTTCTGATCCCTGACATAGACCTCTGCCACTGTAACTAGTAGAGCAGCAGCTGGAAAAAATGGTTTGACATCTTGATGGACCAGAACTTGCATGGGAGAAGACATTTTGACCATGGGTTTTGCAAGGAAACAGGAGGTTTTGGACTCCATTTGCAGGCAAAGGGGTGAATGTGCTTCAGGATGCACAGAGCTCTGGGGAGGTGAAGTGTTTGCCACTTTCTGCTCTGTTCACCCCAGCTCCTCCTGTCTCTTCTCCCTCTTTTTTGTCCTCTCCTCCTCACTTGTCAGTCCCACTCTACCATGCAGGAGCCTTATCCTCTGACAGATTTGTATTTCCCTGACATCTCTGTCTTTCTCTGCTACCTTCAATGTTGTATTTCTATTAAGACTCACAGTCCCAATTTCCCTCTTAGGACCTTTAGTTCCCTTCTCACCCTCTCTCCCTTATATAGGATCCTTCCAAGCTACACTCAATTCTCCAGCTGCACATAAATCCATTTCCTATGCTGCTATTTGAAACAGCTTCTAGATTGGCATCTTACCTGAACTTTATTGCTGATAACAAACTCTCCCTTCTAGATCATCAGTGAACACATGAAATATTACAGAGACAGATTCCATTACATACGCTTTACAAGAAAGGTATTTTGTGGGGGGTTTACATTTTATTACATGCTCTCAGCTTTTGAAGATGTGGGAAAAAGAAAATTAGATATGATTTTACAATGTCACAGCAGTGAGTCAAAGAAGGGAGCACTAAAAGCTTAAATTTGGATCCATCAGACTAACAATCCCACTTCCATCTTGTTTCCAAAACTAGTCGAAATTTGCACAAAAGACCACAGAAGAGTCTGCAGCACAGTGAGGGAGGGAAGAGACAGAAGAGAGGAGTGAGAAATGAATGCGCTCACAAATGAATTTCAATTACCTTTTTGCTAATGGCTCATCTCAGTAATGTAATTTTGCAAAGAGGTGAGCATGTATCAGAGAACACAGAAAAGTGATTCTGTGTGTAACAGGACGTATGGTTGTGAAGGTTGGTGTAGCTTCAAGAGGGACATTTTTCATCAGCATGAGCATGGAAAGTAAGGGAGATTTTTTAATAATTGTGTCTGCTTTCCTAGATCTATTTTGTATCTGTAGTGTTCTCTCTTCCTTGCTCACCTCTGTCTTTGTATCCTTTCTATATTTTTTTCTTTCCTTTGGCTTTTTTCTGTTCTTCTCTACTATCATTATCTTCTCGTATTTGCTAATGCCCTTTCCTTCAGCTCTAGCCCTCTTTCTGTCCTATCCCATAAGCCTTCCACTAGCTCAATCCACCTTCTTCTGCTCCAGTATTATTCCTCATTTATTTCTCTCCAGTTCTAATTTGGTTCTGTTACTATAAAGAGTCAGAGCACAAGTAGAATAGACATAGACATTGCTGTTTGCTCCTTCACTTTTTCCCTTCCTCCTCACTTTCTCACTTAGCTGTACTTTTAAAACAGTTTTAGCTTTCTCATTGGAGCTATTAAAAATAAGGCTTTGCAAACCTAGTATCAAACATTAGTGATGTCTGTATGTTATTCCATCTTTTATGGTGTACACAGAGAAGACCCTTAGATTTGCAGGAAGACCAGGTAGACAAGCCTTTGTAATACTCCCAAGTTAGTTGACTTGGTTCCTATAAAAGGGAGCTAGAGTGGCTTCATGCTGTTCCTGAAGGAAAACAGTGCCAAGAACTGCAGCTGTCTGAATGAGGTAGAGAAACAATTTCAGATCTGGGCTACTTCATCAGCAAACCTGAGTGGCTTCAAGAAGGAAGTGAAAATAATTTCCTCCTCTGTTGCAGCAAGGAAAGGGTGGTATTTCAGGAGGGATCCAAGCCATGGGGACAAGTATGTAACCATGACATTTGGCAGGTATACATAAATATATGTCAATGAGATAAGGCTCAGATGCCCTAAATCTTTCCCAGCTGAGGTTTACTCTATCAGCCTGCCAGGAGCCCAGCTGGGAGATCATAATATATACAATAAAATAAAATAAAATAGATTTCTCTTGGCCTTACAATTCTTCATCCCCAAATGGAGTCCCACATGCTAGGACTGAGACCTCAGCTTTGTTTCAGAGATAGGAGACATAGCAGGGACATAACTTTGATCCTTCCTTGCTGGTACAAATCCAGAGTCAAACATTTTTCCGCACAGAATGTGAGAAAATAAAAATTAACTGACTGTATTGGAAAAGTTGTTAACTGTGCCACCTATTACACCATGAAAAATACTCTGAAAACACTGTTAAAAAAACAACCAACCAAACAAAAAAACAAACACCAAAAAAACTGCTTTAAAGGGACTGACCATTTCATGGCATTGATAGCATTGTAGAACTCCTAATATTGATTTGAGAAATCCTCAATGAAAGCACAAGATGAAAAGATTGGGATACAAGGTAATTTCTTGAAGCAGATCTATAAATTCAGTCAGGTCAGTGCCATGATGAACTCAGAGTAAGTAAGCTATTTTTTTGCAGTGTTGGTCTTCTGTACTGCAAGTCTTGTATTTTCTACAAAGGTCTGGGAAGAGTTTTATGGGTAGATAAGAGAATAGTTAGAAAGATGATCATGTGGACCTTTCTGAACTTAACATCTATTGCATAGTTGCCCATGGTTGCAGAAAGCCAGTCTTGAAAGCTCTTGTGACCCCTTCAGAAAGCCTTTCTGAGTTCTGCTGAAAGTGGAGTACAGAATAAAACAGTTCAGGAAGCTCCCCTTTCTGATCTTTCTCATCTGGAAGGTATACATTTTCACCATGGCTGTGGTAGGAGATCTGTGACTAAAACTGCTAAAGTAAATTCACTCACTAAGTGAATTTTTTGGGTGAGCTTGTAGCATCTCTTTGTAATTCACAAAGTTAGTTTGGAAGATTTATTTCTTTTTTAGTGCGTTGATTATGACTCCTTTTCTAGGCATTTAGTCATTTAACTAATAATGATTAAGATTTGGGTTGCTAAGAAACTAAGAACTAGCTTGAGCTGCTCAAAAAGAACTTTGTTTTCCCTGCCCACGTATGGTTCTGTCTGTGATGCACTTGGTGTATTTCTCCCTGACGACCTTCCTAGCTGCTCGTAATGGTATTAAAAGTCGTAGCCCTGGCAATGACACCTGAGTCGGGTTTCCCTCATTGCACATAAATCCTATTTCATATCAGTAACAGCACGGCAGGAGTGCACTCCCTGTTTGCTCTTTGGCCTTACATTTGACATCACCACTGAGGTGGGGTCCTAATTATGCAGCCTTATTGCCTCTCAGCTCTTATTTTTCTATACAATAATGTAACATCTTCCTAAGTGTACTGTAAAAACTGATGACACGGTACCCTTACTAGTACATAATTATCCCTTTCTTTTTCTGTATTCTAAAAGTCACTGTTTTCATGAGATCTAAAAGCTGCAAGTTGCATGATAATTAATCCCTGAACAGCTGGATTATTTCAAATGTGGCTGAAAAATGTTCTGCAGAAATAATTAATTGATCAGGATGTATAAAGCATTTCTTATAGAACTATTAAAGATTTTTTTCATGTTTATAGATGCATTGAAAAATAAAATGAGGAAGGAAAATCCCCCCAAGTGCTTTAAATTAAAGTAATAATTTATCTGAAATTTAGTTCAGAAGTTACTTATTGCAATAACCATTTAGAAACTTAATTTACATAAATGCATTGTTTACCGATGTTGGTTGTATAAAGATGCTGCTGGTAACTTCAAAGTATACCTGATTACTTGAAGAAGACATTCTCCATCATTTTGCATTTATGGATTTGAGAACATAAATCTGCTTTACAAGTGGTGTACACATGCAGTCCTTTGTCATCCAAAAGGAGATATACCATTATTTATATGGAGATAAGGGCTATATCAGTTGGTCTTTGATGTCTGAGTTGCTTTTCCTTTATGTAAAAATTCCTGCTGGTACATAGAAAGTTATTTGTTAAAAACAGCTATTTTATTTTTTAGTTAACCTACGATCATCCTTCTGGATGCAAAAGACAGTGTTGTTTATGGATTTTGTGCAAAGTTAAATGGGATACCAGGAAAAGAGGGCAAGTTCTCCAGTTGTTTTTTTTAAATGGTCCAATTCTCATCCTGAGTATAATCACAGAAAAGCTCTAATCTGCCTTCCTCAGAGAGGGATTCCTGTTTTGCTTTTGCTTCACTACAGTCAGTCCAGAAAGAGGTAATATAAGAGAGCACAATGTGTTATTTTCCTATTTTTCCATGAACTTATTGAGAGATTTAGTTTCCAAAGGTGTGCTGGGTGGATTTACAGCTCTTTATCAAGCACAACATGGTCAACACAGACTCTGCCGCCAGGAAAGCCAAGAAATGAGAGGCTGTGGTACACCAAATGGGAGTGTATGATACATAGAATCATAGAATGGCCCGGGTTGGAAGGTACCTCGAAGATCATCCAGTTCCAACCCCCCTTCATGGGCACTAGACCAGGTTGTTCAAAGCCCCATCCAACCTGTCCTTGAACACCTCCAGGGAGGGGTCATCCACAACCTCCCTGGGCAACCTGTTCCAGTGTCTCACCACACTCACACTAAAGAGTTTCTTCCTAATGTTTAACCTAAATCTACCCCCTTCCAGCTTAAAACCATTACCCCTTGTCCTCTCACTGCACACCCTGGTAGAAAGTCCCTCCCTGGCTTCCCTGTAGGCCCCTTCAGGTACTCGAAGGCTGCTATAAGGTCTCCTCAGAGCCTTCTCTTCTCCAGGCCTAACAGCCCCAACTCTCTCAGCCTGTCTTCATAGCAGAGGTGCTCCAGCCATTTGATCATCTTCTTGGCCCTTCTCTGGACTTGCTCCAAGACCTCTATGTCCTTCCTGTGTTGGGGGCCCCAGAACTGGACACAGACGTCTCATGAGGGTGGAATAGAGGGGCAGAATCACCTCCCTCAACCTGCTGGCCCTGCTTCTTTGGATGCAACCCAGGACACAGTTGGCTTTCTGGGCTGCAAGTGCACATACCCAGCTCATGTTGATCTTTTCATCAACCAATATACCCAAGTCCTTCTCCTCAGTCCATTCTCCACTCAACCTGTATCTCTGCTTGGGATTGCCCCAACCCAGGTGCAGGACCTTGCACTTGGCCTTGTTGAACTTCATGAGGTTGGAATGGGCCTGCCTCTTCTGCCTGTCAAGGTCCCTCTGGATGGCCTCCCTTCACTCCAGTGTGTCAATCACACCACACAGCTTGGTGCCATCAGCAAACTTGCTGAGGGTGCACTCAATCCCACTGTCCATGTCACCAACAAAGATGCTAAACAGCACTGGTCCCAGTACCACTAATCACAGGTCTCCATCTGTACATTGGGCCGTTGATCACTAAGCTATGAGTGCGACCATCCAGCCAATTCCTTGTCCATCGAGTGGTCCATACATCAAATCCATATCCTTCCAATTCTGAGACCAGAACATCTACCATTTCGAACTAGGAATTTTATTTTTTTTGTTTTATTTGGAAAATTGCTAGGATGTTGATCTTTTTTAAATAAATCCCAGGAGGAAGCCACCATGATTATTCCTGGTTTTGTTCTGAGCCTGGACTCTAATGTGGTAGAGAAAATAAATTCTCTAATGTTCTGTCCATATGTCACTGAATCTCAGCAATTTCATAGCTATTGCATTTCAATTTCATACCCATGAGCTGGGTTAATAGACTTTAAACATAACTCTATGTCATATGTTTCTTTTCAGGTATGCATAAGAACTTCTTTTCTTAATTCTTCTTGAAACTTGTATCTTTGAAAGAATAATTCAGTTATCTTACTGTAAATAATAAGTAATTTCTCTTAACGTTTACTCTCCCTTGGCAACCATTTTAATGAAGACATTCTGCCAGATTCATGTCTGTATCTTTGCCTATGCAGATAAGGTTGGATGCTGTTGAGAGAAACAGAGAATTTTGTTTCATTTGGTTTCATTTGGTTTCATTTGTATATTTCTAACTTTTTCTAAATACACTAGAGATGATGTTTGTCTATTGGACAACCAAACCTTGCTAACACAGTTTGATTTCAAGTTAAATCAGGTGAAAAGAATCACATCTCATTAGGAAAAACATAAGTATTATTTTCCTTACTCGTTCTCTACATTTGACTTCAGAATTTTAAGCTGCAAGCAATGAAAAGTTAGTGAAGAAATGTAGTGTATTATTGAATAATTTGTTTTCATGCTATTTTTAAAGGAATGTTTGAGATTTTTTTCTATCATGGCAAATACTTTGAAATAAAATTTCTCTTAGGACTTGAAGTGAGCTGTCATTGATATTCCTCAGCATTATCCATTGCTTTCAGTTCACTGAGAATATTGCTGACTCAGACATTGTGTATTTTGGGGTTTTGGACTTTCATATTTAACACCATTCTGTAACTGGCACTAAGTGCAGAATTCAGTCAGTCTACTTGCAAGAGTAACTGCAGCTATTAAAATAGACACACTCACAAAATATTGGCTGGTGGAGATTTCAGGTTTTTTTTTCACTTTTATGGAGATTAATAGTGTGGTTTCTGTGCCTGGAAGCAGAACAAGAAGGAAATGTAGGAAGTGACTTCTTTAAAGCATTAACACTGCTTTTCTACAGAAAATTGGAAAGCAATATCTTTACAGGTGGGGCTTAAAACCTACGTTTAATAGGTCTGCAAAATTTTATACAGAAGAGAAGGTTAGGGATAAATCTAGTTCATTATAATGCAAGGAGAAGAAAGGATTATGCACCCCTGAGGAAAGGATCTTTTCAGTTTGATTAATGCAGCATAAGTTATTCGCTACAAAATGCCAAGTCAGTCTAGAAGTACACTGACTTTTGTGCTCCTGTCTACTTTAGGAGCCCAGATTGCTTTCAAGTTTTGCAGTTTGGAAGGTATCAAAGAAGACTCAGAAAGTCCTTCTGGGGAGAGCAGAAACTGTTGGTTATAAAATGTCTGATACGCCAGAAGTATCATGTGTCATGGTTTAATCCCATCTGGTAACTAAGCTCACTCCCCCCCTGCCTCCCCTCCTACCCCCAATGGGATGGGGAGAAAGATCAGGAAAAAAAAGTAAAACTCATGGGTTGAGATAAGAACAGTTTAATAATTGAAATAAGATAATGGTAATAATTGTTTGAAAAGGAAGACAACAAAAAAATAAGCAAAACTACCTGCTGACTGATGCCCAGCCTGTTCCTGAGCAGTGATTGTCCCTTCCAGCCAATACCCTCCCCACCCCCAGGTTATATACCATGCATGATGTCATATGGTATGGAATATCCTTTTGGCTAGTTCAGGTCAGCTGTCCTCACTGTGTTTCCTCTCAGCTTCCTGTGCACCTCCTTGCTGGCAGAGTGTGGGAAGCTGAAAATTCCTTTACTTAAGAAAAACACTAGTGAACAATAATTGTGCTATCATTTGCTATTAATTGTGCTATTGTGCTATCAACATTATTCTCATCCTAAATCCAAAACACAGCACTGTTCCAGCTACTAGGAAGAAAACTAACTCTATCCCAGCTGAAACCAGGGCAATATGGAAAGCAACAGAGATGAGGAATGGCAGCCTGATGAAGCAGTCTGTAAGCAACATGAGTTTTAGAGTTAGACCAGCTCTAAATAGCAAACCTGAGATTTTTGGACCAATCCATACCGAATGATGACAATACCACAGTGCCATATATTTTAGGGCATATAAGCCTTAAATGCCATTTCTATGTGAAGGTGGATTATAAAATTTCCCTTAAAAGGAGGCTTGAAGAACACATTTCCATGTGGGTTTTTTTTCAGCATTTTACTCTCTTGGGAGAAAATTAACCCCATCTTCAGTGGTTACTTTTCAGAGCAGTGTGGCTGGAGGACTTGCAGCCTTGTGGGGCTACCCAGTAAGCTGCCCTTTGCTGTGTTCCAAAACATCCATTTGCTTTCTTCTTAAAACCCCATTATACTATTGTAAAAGTGTGCAAATCCAGTTTACACACTAGAACATATTGTGCAGCTCTGGAGTCCCTAGTACCCAAAATGTTTGAGTCTGTCACTGGTGCAGCCTTAGAAGAGGTCTGTGGCTTGGGGCACTCATGCTTGAGGGAAGGGATCTTGCCTCCCTCCAGCCAACCTCTTTATTCAGGAGTTTGTTGGTGTTCACACCTGTGAGCATACTTGTAGGTGGTTATGATATCTTCCCTGTCTGGCAAAGTTAAAGATAATTAATCCTGCTAACCTTTCCTCATTTATCAGCCTTTTCAGTTCTTTAAAAATTTAATGTATTTTCTACTTTATCTGCTATTTGTCAGCATCTTTCAAAATCTGAAGAGCTCCAAATCACATTATTTATAGCTAGAAATTGGATTAGGTTTTCACCACTAAAATAAAAAAAAGACATAAATGTCAATCTGGAACAAACTGTTTTATTAAAGGAAAATCTTATTATTAAGAATTACAGATACAATTTTTTATTATGATTACTGTATTTAAAGAAAACCAAACTGTTACCTGCTTCTTAAATTACTATATTTCAACTTTTTAGTGTGCTATTTAGAAATATGAAGATGTCACTGTATTACACACTATCTTCCAGAATTTCAAAGCAACTTATACATATAAATGGATTTAGCCTCATCAGTACCTCTAAATGATGACAAAAAAAAAAAAAAAGCAAGCCATTTATTAAGTACATGCATCTAGTGCAGATCCTGTCTGCTGGATTTAAAGTCCTGATTTACATTTCAAAACACTTTGGGGAATTAATAATTTCAAACTAGTCAAGGTTGATTATGTGGGCTCCTTCCATCCTCAGTGAAAAGGGAAAGACATCCTCCACAGGCCTCTCTGCTACTTTAAAATACCCATTTGTAGGAACAACTGCCCTTTAGAGGTACATCTCTCTTTCCAGGAGGGATAGACAATCGGGTGAAATGAGGTACTTAGCTTTTAGACACTTTAGACCTACTGAAGGTAGGTGAGATTGATCACTTCTCCTGAGAGTCTTATCGTTAGTTTCCTTTTGATACCCTGTAAAAGAACTCCTAGTGTGTGCCATTGAAATACTTTAGATAAATGCTGAATGAACTGCATGGCTCTACAAATTAGAACCATCTAATGAGTAATGAGAATTTGTAAAATGAAATGTAAACTTTAACTAATTAAATGATAAAGAAAGACAGAATTGTCTTTTTATCTCTCTTGCCTCTCAGATGCCTAAGATTCTTTCTTTGTCACTCTCTGTGCTATTATTGACTTAGAAATTGTTATCCTCCATAAAAATCTTCCTCTTTTTTCTTTATTTAAATAAAAATATTATTATAAAGGGAAAATAATGGAAGCCTCTATCAGTTCATCCTTCCATTTAAATACTAATTTGGTTCTTTAAAAATGGCTATTTGTTTGATATATGGTAATTGGAAAGTCAAGGTTCAAGTCAGAGTGGGACTGTTAAAAGAGTAGCACTAGATATTACTTGCCTGTTGTCACTAAATTTGGTAGCCTGGGGAGACCTCCTAATTGGAGAAAGCCAAGTTATCATACCAGATGATTATTTTTGTGACAAGTCATCGTAAGAACAGTGCACACCTCACTGACAGGTCACTGCCTCAAATAGCTCTTTCTGTTCTACTCAGTTTCATTACCTGTGCAGTCCTCTGAAGTAAGTGAAGCAGCTTTAACAAACAGTAACTCGTTTCCTCAGGTCCACTATCATAATCTAGTCGTCAGCAGTTAACAATCTATTAGTTGCCCAGTCTATATCACCAGCAGTTAGTTTTCCTTCAGCTGAGTTAAGGAATGTTGATTTTTTTCATTTCTTAGCCTTCATGGCCACATAGACAGTCAAGTGTCTTCTGTGAGATTTTGAGGAAATTATAGTAAAGCCTATGAAAATAATTATACAGCAGCTGACTTATGAGCCAGGGAGAGCACAGAACCAGCATATGAGAAAGATCTCAAACTTAAGAAAAATGTCCAATACTGGGATGTGCGTGGTGGAGCCTTACCAAGGGACATAAGGTAGATGAATGAATGAAGAGACTGTGATTGCCCTTGGTCTCTGTTGAGTAACTTTTTCAGCACCCCTGAGCCTCTGATTGTCTTAAGATGTACACTGGTCCTTGGGGAACGTGCACACAGGTGCCTTAATCGGACCGCAGAATAAATGAAATTTCACTGCCAATACAGACCTTACTTTTTTCCATAAGATGAATAACCATGAAATTAAAATGGGACCCTAGAGGGCCCATTAGAAGTTAGTTTTTTATAAATTCTTTTAAGTTTTTGAACTGGGGCCTCCATGCAAAGGATTATTTTGGGGAGGGTCAAGGGAGGACAAAGGACTGGAAGGGCTGTCCTGCAGGGGTTGTGCCTCCTTTACCCATACAAAGAGAGGATGCTCTCACATTCTGTGTTATGATTGCTCAATTACCATGTGTTGCACAAAAATAAATAGTCCTCTGGAAAACACAAGAATTCCTTATGAAATAAATAGGCAGGTTCTTTCTTAAATCTGCTCCAGGTTTAAAAAGAAAATGCAAGTTTCTCAAGCAATTCTGTCATTTTTTCTTTCTTATTAGGATTTTCTTGATCTCCCTCTCCTCACAAGGAGAAGACAACATTGTTTTTAGAAGGAAGAATGGACTGCCAGAGTGTAGGAAACTGGCTGAATTTTACAGTTTTCAAACTCATGTACTTTAATTTAAGAATATGGCAAAATAATAGGCAATCAGCCTGTATAACATGTTTTTACTGTTGGACAACTTGGAAAAAAACTCTAGAATATTTGCCATCTTTCTGGCTTTTTTTCAGAAATGAGGGAACTCCTTCATATATGCTATGATGTCCTCTTCACTGACTGGCAACACTGGATAAACATCGTGACTTTCATTAAGTCATGCAATAAATTATTTTAGCATTTATTTTTTAACATTACATGGTTTTAAATCCTGAGCCATATATATGGAGACATAATAAAAATTTAATCATATGGGAGAGAAAAGATTACATATGAGTAATTGAATATTATTTTATTTGTACTATAGAAAAATTGTCTAAAGCATTAATGCCTGGGACTGTACCTTTGACGTCATTACCATCCTTGGCACTTCCATATTGCAACCAAGAACAGAAACACAGGAGACAAGCTAAAAATACCACGACCAGGCAGCAAAAGGAAGCATCTTAACTGTGTTGAAGATCTTTCTGTCATATGGATCTGTTTCTCCACCTTTTCTGCTCTTGGTGTTGCAACTGGCATATTGGAAACTGGAAGTGACCTCCCTGTGACTTTCATAAAGTATATAGTTCCTGTTCTTAAAAAGTAGCTGGATTTTTTGAAAGGATACATAGCAGGCACAGTATTTGAAATGAATAGAGGGAAAGCAGCCTGCCCACAGTGAGTAAATGCAGCTGTTCTCATGACACTTCTAGTGAGACTTGCTTTCTGAAGTGCAGGCTGTTGTGCCACGGCAGAAAGTGGGATAATTTCCAAAGAAATAATAAAAAAAAAATTAAGTTCTCAACATTAGCTGCTATGTTTACCTTTTTTTCTTTCTTGAACTGTCACTAGCAGGACTGAAGACTACCCTGGATGATGGACTGAGAGCATAAATCACTCACAGAGGAGCACTGAGACAAAGACTGTGTTTTCCAGAACACTTAAACCCCTCCATAACAATCTGTAGCTGTTTTCAGAGAATACAAGAGCTCTTTCACTGCTATTGCACTATTTGACTGTGGGCAAACTAGCCACATTCTGGAAAACTGAAAGCTTAGGCTTTTCCTGTGACATCTGAGAAATTATGCAGTGGGAGTAATTATGTGATTGCTGCTGGTACTGATGATACCATCCTACCAGGCTGGTGCTGCTAATCTATTTTACATTATCTTCTGCTTCAGGGAAAAAACCATGCCTAAACCGAGGAGGAAGATGTGAATGATGATGTTGCCTCAATGTTTTGTTTGTGACAGTGTCCTGCTGATGATTGTGTTGGTCCAGATGGTGACTTTCAGGTGCCACTTTTAGATATTTCCGAAGAACCGGAGGGACAAACAGGCAGAGGCTGGGACAGACACCACTCTTCGTTATACTTCTTTGGAAATATCTTCAAAGAAAGTCCAAATAATCCAGCTTTAAATAAGTGATGGGGAATTTCCTTCAAAGTTAGAAACTCTTGTGGTGAAAACCTAACTCACGTGTTTGCAACACCACGAGTTTAAAAAAAAACACTTGAGAAGTGCATAACATAAAGCAGATTCCCTGAAGATGGATTATTTTAGCTGGTGGAATAGAAAGTTACAAAAAGACTGCTCTGAATTAGACTGACCCCAAGATCTGGCAGAAGCATAAGGTTGATTTGAAGCTACTTTTCCCTTTTCTTAGAAAGCCAGCATGTACACAGAAACAGAACACAACCAATTCACAATAAGCAGGGTTGCAATGACCTTGGGCTAACTAATCAACGTTCTGAAAGAAGCATGATTGAAACTTTGGTATTTTATACAGATTGCAAAATCAAATTCTGAAATAGGAGAAATATTTGTGGTATTTGCAGTTTTATAATATCGACTAATTTTACCTGTTAAAATTAGTGAAAATGCTTCTCTATCCTGAAAGCAAAAACCCCCCAGAAAATAGACTTCTCTGAACATGACAGGGATTAAATATTAATAAGATAATATTAGCATCACTCTGTATCTTTCCAGTCAGACACCTGTAATTATTCCCAGCTATAGACAATGCTGTAAAATATGATGGCAGTAGTTATTTGTCTTTAAGTCTAATGTGCAACAGTAGGCCTCTGTCATAGGAGATTTTTAAACTGTTAATAATTACTCTCTGGCTATAAATGGCAATGGCATTAATGCCTAGAATGTTGCTGCTGCAGAAACTCTGATTACCCAAGTGATGCTGTCGATGTTCAGAACTGTTGGTGTTTCTTGTTCTCTCACTATTGACTTCTCCAAGCTAAAATCCACTGTCTAATTTCTATTCTTCCCTGACTGTCACATTTCCAAGGCCAAATTCTTTAGCAAGCTAAACGTTCTTCCCTGCATTCACTTCAGTGCAGGTGCATTAATGCATTTCATTGCCCCTTTTCTCTAGCAGACAATCTAAGCTAGAAGGGAAGAAAAGGAAATATTCAAGAGACAAACTTCACCACCACCACCCTGTAGCATAGTATTGGTTTTGAATTATGTTTTCTCTTCCTTTGTTTTTTATGTAATATGGAAGGGCTATTCATCAAAAAGAGGCAGATGAGTATGCATTTATTATAAAGGAGGTGCTGTTCTGTACTGCCACAATCTCATGTCGGGTTCTGGAGCATCAATTCCCATGACTATATATTTTGTTTGCATGTTGTGCTACGGTAGAAAATAAATTCTCTGCTTTGTTTACAGAAGAACATTTTTAAAACACTCTGAGTTGCAGTAGATAATAGCTTTTTCCTTTATACTTGTTTACTTCTTTAGGCATTAAAAATGCACCTAAAAAAGCATTCTAGTATTAGGCAATTAATTAATTTAGGCAATTAATTAATTAAATCAGGCAATTAAAGGACCAAAGATAACTGTGATAGAAATAGCAATCCAGCATGGTGGCTGAGTTGGGGATGAGTAGGATCTGAAAGACCAGTTTCAATATAGGATGTGGAAATTTAAGCAGAGACAGAAGCAAAAAGTAATGCAGCTGGAGTGAAACTTTAGCTTCAGTGGAATCATCAGAGAAGCATATGTTGTTTTCAGTAGGCCAGCATTTCACTAGATGTGATTAATGTAATTTTTGCAGCTGTCTTCTGTACAGATCAAAGTACAGAACATGGACTATATTATGAAAACAGAGACATAAAGAATAAATTATTCATATTTACTTAAGTAACGGATAGGACAAGACATAAATCTAAAAAAAAATATAACGACACACAAGATCCAGATGGTTTCTTTAGGATAATACATGTGGTGTTGAGTAGAGGTAATGGTGAGGAATTGGAAGAGATCATACAGAAAGTGAGTATCACAAAATGCCTCTAAGAGTTAGACAGGGAACTGTCTTCTGTTGACTTCCCTGCCTCATATTGGAGAGAGGAGGGTGTTTGCTGTTATGAAGAGCTTAACAAGATTAGTCCTATGCTCTTTCATTTTCTTGTATGCTTTCTCTCTCTTCTGACTCATCAGTTCATCCTAGTCATGACAGACCAGAAATCTGGTGTTTTTCAGACTTTTAAAAGACTTTTTCTTATAACTCCCCAGTCTGCAACTTCTTTTTTTCTGCTACTATGATTTTTTTTTTTTTACTTTCTCATCTTAAAGTCATATACTCTTTAGGATAGCAACCACTGTATACAGGTTTTAGAGTAAGCTTCCTAGGTTCACATTTTCTCCTTATATCACCAGCTTTTATCTTGTTATTTATTTACAACCATTCCTCTTCTTTTTTCTTTTCTTTTTTTTTAACCATGTTTCCTCCCAAACCCTAGGTTGGACTTTTGTTGCTTTTTCCACATATTTAGGTATCAAAAAAGGAAATAAGAACTATCATTCCTCCTTGGTTAAGAATACATTCAAAAGAGCTGAAACTCATTTTTTTGAGAAGCTCCCTTCTCTCTTTTCAAGACACCTTCTCTCTTTTTGGGAGCCTTCTTCAGCTTGGTCTTCCAACATCCTTCTCTGCCCATAAAGCTCAATGGCAATATGCTCTTTTGCTACTTGTTCTTATTGCAATAATCCAGGCTGGCCAGTGGGGCGAACTTCCTCTCATGGCCTTTGATAAACCAGTAGCATTTTCTAGGATTTTAAACATCTTGTCTCATGGAAGCTCTCTGCTTTATTGAAATTTAAGTTCATAAAGGATTTTCATGTAAGTCTGGCACCCCTGGATGTCCTGCCTGAACGCAGGTGGCAGAAAAAGATCTGTGCCTCTGGGTTCCAGTGGGGCAAGCTTTTTTTTTGCTGATAATACATAATATATTCTGATACTGTGAAAATTTCTGGTGGCCATTTTTCCCAAAATGTAGTAATTTCATTACTTGTCAACATTCAGTCATAACATTGGTGAAACCCTAGCAAATAGGCAACATAAGCAATTGTATGAGCCGTAGAAGTAATGATGCCTCATTTTGTGTTTGTGCTTTGACATTGATCTCCCTTATGGTTTCTCTGATATCAAAAAAAAGGCAAACTTTCCCTAGGGTCCTTCTCCTCCTCTTGACTTCTTGTTTTAATGAAATCTTTCGGAAAGTTAATATACTTAAGACCTTTCCTCATTTGCAAATGTTTTAAAATGCCCCAAGGGGACTGAGAGCCAGACGTGTACGTACTGAGATGCTATGACCTTTCTTGCTTTAGGAAACCAAACTAAAACCATATAGAGTTGGACCAAAAAGCATACCTGAATAATTTATTTATTATGATACAACTGTGAGTATTGGCCGTTCAAGGCTGATAGGTCCAACTGTTCTCACTAGGAATGTGCTGCAAATGCTTGGTTGACCTGGGACAGGAAGCAAGTTACACAATCTGCACGATGTATTCTTGATATCAAGTTGCCCTGTACACGAGCTGCCTTCATTTGTTTTGGACTTACAGAAACTTGGTACAGCACTATCAGAATTGAGCACATTACCTCCCAAAGCAATACTTCATCTATGCATATTGGTGAAGCTGTTAGGTATGTATTACACAGGCTTTCTCATTTCCTTGAAAGTGTCAGTATGGACCATATGCAAAAAAATTCTTTAGTGGACTTTGAGTGAATGGCCACTTAATTTTGTTAGGGCCCTTTATATGACATTTCAGGGTAATTTACTCCTTGACAGACCATTTACCGATCACAGGAAGTAAGGTTTGGGCTAAACAGCACTACTACTAGAAGAGTTAGGGGTGAAATTTTAATTTTAATTAAATTATTGAAATAGTATAGTCACCACTGTGGTCATTATTATGCTTTATATTATGAAGCTTTCTTATACCGTTATGGTTTATTCTGCATACTGTAGCACAATAAGAAAGACTGTTAAAGTGCCCTTATAACTTTATAGCTGTTTCTATGGCAGTGGAAGTAATACCAATTTAATTATACCAATTTAGCTGAAAAAGTACTGCTCTGTGACCAGGCTTTGGCTGTGGCAACCTGTATGATTTACTTCTGTATTATTTACTCATGCTGTGTTAATAGGGATTTTTTGTTTTGTCTGGGTTAGAGGGGGTTTTTTTGTCTGGATCAGAGACTTTTCATTCACTAGTTAGCACAATCTGCATGAGTAAAGTTCTTAGAGATTAAAAGTTTTCCAAAGAATCATCTGTGCCAGCATTTAAAGTGAGCAGGAGCAAACATCCTTTGTTTAGAGCTGTTTTCTCATTTTTCCTTTAGTAAGAGGACTCCAAGGAAGTTATTTAATAGACATGATCCATGTATAAAGTTTGTTAGGTTTTTAGGGGTTTTTTAATTTTTATTTCAGGGAAAACAAATTGTTTGCTTTCTTAGAAATCAGGTGTTTTGCAGAAGGCTGTTTTTTGTGTTTTTTTTTTCCTCTTTATTTGCCTTTCTGAGATAACTACCTTGAAATTAAAAATGTGGGAGGGATTGTTCATTAATTGAGTCTAAATCATATAGTGGAGGTGGTCTCTGCACTTCAAAGAAAGTGCACCTCCCACAGAAGTAATCACTGAAGCTAATCATAGCTATTGAAACATCCTTCTGCTGACAAGTCCACCTGTATAACCTTGTTAAGATAATCACAATAACTTGTTTATTCTATCACAGCATTACTGACTTTGACTGACAAATAAGACTAACACAATTTTTGAAGAACAAGGATTTTCCCCAAATCAGAGTAAAGTGAATTTTAAAGCAGCAATGTACTTATGTGGGAAGAAAGAGAGAGTTATGCCTCCATGAATCATACAGTTAGCATTAGGAGTTGCCCTCTTTTGTACCAATACTTCATTCCTCTCATTATAAAGCATAACCTGCATGTGCTGCATTCTTGAAGTACATTCCAAGAAAGCTCATTTTGGGATATAAAGGGGTGTCATTCCGTGACAGAGCCTTGCTCTTCAGTTGTTTCCTTTCTGCCAGCCAGTATTTACAATTACTTAACATCTGTGAAGTCTGTTTATGACATTTAGACATTGCTTCCTACTTTTGTCAATCTCTTGTCACATTTTTACAGTTGAATTAAGAATAGTAACCTGTATTTTGAAAAGCAATTTCTTTGAATGGTTATGAAGTCTCACCTTTGACTTAGGAATTTAATGGTGCCCTTACAAGATATTACTGACTCACAGTGACTGCAACAGTTGCTCATTCTGCTATCAAACGGGAGAGGTAGCCCTGCCACATACACTTACATAAACTGTGTGCATTGGAACCTCAATCAGTGGAATTATTTCATAGAATCAGAAGATCACAGGATGGTTTGGGCTGGAAGGGACCTTAAAAATTGTCTAGTCCAACCCCCCTGCATGGGCAGGGACACCTCCCACTAGGCCAGGTTGCTCAAAGCCCCATTCAACCTGGCCTTGAACACTTCCACGAAGGGGGCATCCACAGCTTCCCTGGGCAACCTATTTCAGTGTCAAACTTCCAGCTACATCAACAGAGCAGCCAATCCACTGGGATGTCTCTGAAAAGAAAGCAGAGCAGTATGATTGATTCTAGCAGTTTTTTAATTAAAATAATTAAAACTTCTAGTTGTTTTTTTTCTCCTAAGTAGAAGCTGCATTTATTCAACTTTAGCAAGTTAATTGTAAAGCTTTTAGAATCTTTTGAAAATCAGGTAGCTTTTATTAATACGTTTTTTTAAAAGAAAGTCAAACTAGACTACAAGCTTCCCAGTAGAGAGCTCAGTAAAATAAAGTGAAGGGGCATTTTAAAGGTGACGTCTCAAACATTACATTTTTTGTTTCAAATTTTGGACCAATTTGAGATAAAGACTTTATAAAATCATGTGAAATAATTGTAATATTTTTGTATATCCATAAGAAACAGACCAGCAGCAGAATTATACAGTAACATATTCCACATTATATTTAAAGCTGTGAAATTAGATCAGATCTCTCCTTATAAATCCTCCTTTTCATGAATTTCTAACTAAGCCATATTCTTTGTTCAGAGAGAAACCTTGAGATGTATGGTCTTTTTATTACTGGTTTTTAGTACTCATGCTGTGGAAGTGCATTTTCAGCTGAAAAATTGCTTCCTTCCCAATGCATTTAAAATTAAACAGAATGTGAATGTTCAGGGTTTTTGTTTGGATTGTTTTGGTTTTTTCCATTAGAATATTTAAATTTTCCATGTTTGGGTCATAAGTCTTTGCTGTGTAATATTTGCTTTTCCTGTTGGCAAGAAAAAATTCAGAAATAGCAGCTTCCTCTTTTATAAGGATTGTCAAGTTTAGATGTCTGCAGATCTTTACCTTGTTTTCTAACTTGCAAAACTAGGTGCTCACTCCTCACATGCTGTGCAAAGACATACCTGATTGCAGTCTATGAATGACGTAGTGCCCTCCTCATATTTCCATGAATAATTCTATTTTTTCAAAAAAGGAAAAAAGCAAGTTGGAAGAATATTTTGATTCCAAACAGGAAAGCTAAGCTCAGTGGAGGGCAGTGAAGGTGTACTTATTTTCTAGGTGTGCATGTTGATGTGCTTTTATAGCTACTCAGCTGCAGCTATCCTGTCATTTCAGATCCTTCTCTGTTAGACGAAAGTGGTTTGAACTTCCCTGTGCCAGAGTTAGGTTGAAAGGGATCTAATTCAAAGCTGTCTGAAGTTCCTGAGAGCCTGTACTACCAATGGCTGCTTGGCTGTATCACTACTATGCAACTTAGATTTAAAACCAAACCCATGAACGTGTAGATGTTGGGACTGGCAGTGCTATAGATGTGAAGACATGAAAGTTGTCTGGACGTACCAAGACAGGGTAGAATTTGGTGAGATTTTTCCCATCAGGTTTCCTGATCAGCCCTGTCAGACTACATGGCACTGAGGCAGCTTCCCTGGGCAGGGCTGATTCCTGCTCATGCCCACAGCTGCTGTCATCTAAGCTGGTGCAGCTTTGATGCCTTACAAACAGGCAGCCTGTGCCCAGCTGGCAAGCAATTAAAGCTGACCCGTCCCCTCTCAGCCAGCCAGCTCTTAGCACTGATTTAAGAAACAAAATGGTTGTCCAGTCTTGGGCTCTGAGAAGAGGCCATTACTGGAAAAGCAGCAGTGGGGAAGTCTGTGAGGGCTGGGGAGTAATAAGAGGCAGGAGACTTTCTCTCACCCCACTTAATGTCTCAAGATCTGAAAATTTCCCCACTTTATCCTATCTATCATCTCTCCCCAGACATGCTTATCACTGGATTTGTCTATATCTTTGCTATTTAGCACACAGGCACTGGCTGGCTAAAAGCGAGGAATAAGCTAAATGTAAACAACATCTACTCTCTTCATGGTCCTCTCCCAGAGGCTGAAAGGGAAATTCACCTTTAAAAATGTATTCTTAAAGTATCTTGTCCTGCTGTCATTCACAACTCTATCAGCTTATCTAGAAGTTGATTATTGTTCTTTCCTTTGTTACTATTATGTCAAAATTGACAGTGAAATGAGACTATAATTTCAAACATCAAGGTACGCTTACTTCTTTGCAGTGGTCTCATTTTGTTCTTATTTATGAGGGCAGGATATATTAAACATTGCATGAGGAAGGATTACAGACAAATCTGTGATGTTAAAGAGCAAACGGATCATTAGGCTTCTCAGTGGCTTTATTCATTTCTTAAACTGACCAGATTTATACAGTATCTGTTAACAGGGCCATTAAGTAATCCACCTAGACTTGGAGTTCTTAACGGAGCCTTTTACAGGTCCCTCTTGAATGAAAAATATATTTCTGGAGAACATATTCAACCACATTGATTAAAGGAACTTTGTGAGAAATTTCTTCAGAATGAAAAAAAAAATAAGTAGACTTACCACCTCACTGATTTTTTTTGGAATTAAAAACATAAAATTATCCAAAAGATGCTGTACATCATCAGATCCTTCTGATTAATCTCATCAAAAGAATTTCAGAGGTTCGATTATGATGAGTGTAATCCTGCTATAGAGAGTATTTCAGAGAAAGAGAGGTCCTTGTCCCTGAGGTAGTCTTTTGAAAATCAGAAAATGACTGGAGAGGACAAATGAAAACTCTTTTTTGTGAAAGCCTGTGAGAATTATTGAGGTTTGGAGGTGGATTAGTCTGCAAATTAAATTAATCTGATTAAGGCCAGGTGCAATACATTGCTGAAGGAGATTGTTAATGCTGCTTTCTTTGACCACTGTTGACAGTTGTTCTCAGGAAAGCACTGCTGCATCACTAATTTGTGTGGGTAAATATAAATACAGGGAACCATAGAATCATACAATGGTTTGGGTCAGAAGACACCTTAAAGATTATCTGGTTCCAACTCCCCTGCCATGGGCAGGGACACCTTCCACTAGACCAGGTTGCTCAAAGCTCCATCCAACCTGACATATACTTATTTTATGTATTTATGTAAAAGTATAAATATACGCATACTATATGTACATGAATAAAATACAAATTAGTAATACATTTATATATTTACATAAATGCCTAAAGTGTTTTAAGGCACCTAAAATAAGGACTTGCGCCTATAGTGAAATGAATAATTAAATCATATTACCTGAGCTCTGCATTTTGTGCTTCACTGAAATGACAATATGAAAATAAATCCCTAGCAGTTCAATACCCTTCTGCTGCTTATTGTTTCATGTCTCTTTCTATATTCTGAGTCTTCAGACTCAGCAGTGCAGATACTTCCTGGCAATCTCTTAGTGGCAGATGGTTTTATTCAATGGACTGTATAGGAGTTCACTCAAAAGATGCAGTGAATTCACACAGCTTTTGTGTTGCCCTTTGCACACACTCTAAAATAAAAAACAGGATCTTCTGACTGAAGTTCTAGTAAATCATAAGGTTTGATTTAAGTATCAATAAAATCGGGTATTTCTTATGGCATCTGACTTTAAAGCTTTTAGGGTGCACTTATGCCATTGTTCACAGTTAAAAAACAGTTGATCCTTTCCTATGCCCTGAAGGATCCATGGTCATCTCAGATGGGGGACTATGGCACATGGTGCCCTGAATAACTGTGATCTGAACTGGTGATGAAGATGTTTTCCATTTAGATTCCAGGAGATCAGCTTTAAGAAAAGCAGCAAATAATTCAAGTTACGGCACAGACTGGAAGTGCTTAACAGTAGAGCTCGTGATTTTTGAAGCTTTTACTCTTCAGCTCTCTTTCTTTTAACAAGCCAAACTTCTTACTGTAATCTCTTGTCCCTGGGAATGGAGGCTTTAACAAAAATGCTAAACATAACCAGACTTGCCATAAAACAACAAGAGTTGGCAATATCATGAGCAACTGCATTGCTTCAAGCAAGCAAAGCACAGAACACAACAGCAGTTGCTTAAACTGGCCTATTAATCTTTAAAACTGTTCCTGAATGCAGGTATGAACATTCTGGCTAGTCTCAAAAGAGGGAATTATATTTCTTGTCAGAAATTTTAACATTCAAGTGAGTTTTCAAAAGTCTTTTTAAGGTGGTTTTTAATGTAATTGGAGTCTGGTACAGACTCTTAAATCTGGAACCTACTTTCTTGTGCATTTACCTCCAGCATAGCATTTGTATCCTTATATATAGCAAGCAAAGGTATGGTATTCGTATAGTTGGGGCAGAGAAACAGAGCACAGAACCCATCAGAAATGAAGGAAATTATTAAAATTAACTGTACTATTATTGCAACATTATATTCTTAAGCAGACTTTTCTCCCCATGTTTTGTCTTTGTTCACAACCACTGAGAACAAATACAGTTATATGACTAATAATGAAGTTGAATCCTGTTTTGGCTGGAGGCTACATTCCTCATATGAGACTATGTGGGCTTTTGGCACAAACTGTCTCTCCTATTTGCATTTATTTCTTAGTAACATTAGAACTATCTCCTCAAGAAATGGTCATTTTGCAGGGTTTGTCACATTAGGGTGTCCATGGTACAAAAGTCAGAGAACTACAGAAGAATGAACAGTTTTAGCGTGATCAAGCCAGGCCAGACCTCTCAATTTTATATGTAGAAATCCCATCCCCATCAACATTGCAAGTCTTCTCAGTAGGTACTTCCTTAACCAATGTATTTGTTGAATGCTTGGAGACTGTATACAGTAGTGAGGCACTCAGGCACAGAAATCTGATCCTTTCTGCTTTGGGTTTCAATAAATGAAATATTTTAAAATAGTGTGGGAAGAGCTTTCTGTAGCCATTTGAGGCTGTGATTCTTCACTATTAGTTACATTTCAGTCTTTTACCGATTCTTCATTTCAGTCAAAATTGGGAATCCCATCACTCCAAACTTGTGTTGTCTGATATCTCTGGATCATCAGCAGGAATTGGTGAGAGCAATTTTCAGACCAAGTGCTCAGCTTAATCGCATATCAAGGACTCCATCCAGCTTTTCTGGGCAATTATGGCTTCTTTGTGCTCATGTTGAATTTCTGTGCTTATGTTGAACATCCTTTGACAAGTGATGAGTAAGGCTCATACTTATCCAGTCCTGTCTCATGCCATTTTTACCTTTGGGTTTGGAGCTTATTTCTGCCATACCGTGTTACCTCTCTGAGCTGTTTCTGAGATAGAGAGATTGCCACAGAAGGGAGGTAGACCAAAGGGATAAACCTTGGAGCTGGGATTAAAACATGGATCCAAATATTGCCAATTATCATCTTTAGGGGCAACAAGTTTCAGAAAACAGCCCCTTGCTGGTTCTTATAACTTGTTCTTGTGACTAATACTAATACTGCATGAAAAAGACATCAGAATGCTTCTTTTGTTGTCTTCTTGCCTTCTGGCTTTCTAAAGACATTCCACTTTGCTAGTAAGTTTGGTAAATCTAATTTTTAAATTGCCTGTTTTGCAAGGTAGGAAAAGATCCCTGAACTTGTGGCAAATTAAACAATGCAGAGGAACTATTTTTATAATTTAGGTAGATCATCTTCCTGTTTTTCAAATAAATTTCCTGTTCTCAAACACCTTTTTGAGGGGGGTGTAGGGGAGGTGTCCTGTAGCCAAATGTTTAAAAAGTGTTTTAGTGTGGATTGGTTGGAAAAAAAATTCAGATTAAATCAGTGTAACTTTCCAACAGTAGTTACACTTGGTATGGAAATCCTTTCCTGTAGTCACGGTCTGATGTCATGGTTACAGGATTTGCTCAATCTGTGAACCTCTAATCTTAGTGAATGGGAACCATGAACCTCTAACCTCATCACCCAAAAGTGACTTTGCCTCTTTACCTCTTTTAACCACTCTCATCCCTTGATGCTGGGTTTACATCATGATGTATGTCTGAAGATCTTGATACTGTGAATTTTCTTTTTTAGTGATAATTAATTTAGGTATATCACATGGTCCCTCTGGTGTAGTGTATATTGAGTTTGCTACCACAAAGAGCTGAATCCATTAGATCTGGTCTATCAGCCAGTTCAGACAGCCAAATACTCCCAAGAAGGTCAACCCACGTGCTTCAATTTAGGAATGCTCTTCATGTAATCTCTTCACTAGAGTGCTGAGCATGAGGACAAGATATTGACTGTATTGTATTTTCAGCAGTCACCTCAACATGGAGGTTGCTGGGAGGCAGTGTGGTTCTTTATTCCATCATGTTAGCAGGAGTGTCACAATTATGGAATGGGCTACCTTCAGCCTTTAGCTCATGGGGCAAGTAAAAGCCATTTGTATAACACTCAAGCAAGAGTTTATATTAAAAATAAACAGGGAAAAAACGAGACAATAGTCAATTTTAAAAAAATTCTCATCCAAATCAAGACAACGTGGGAGCTAGTGACAGAATTTTCTCTATTTGCCAATGGACTTCTTCAGTATTTTCTGCCCAGACTTCAATATGTTCAGCAGTAGTGAGGGGAGATGGAGCATAACTGGTCACACACAGAGCAAGCTGGGATCAGAACCTGTGGTTTCAGGAAATAACAGGGTGGAAAACACAGGTTGTGCTGCCAGTGGAGGTCTTTGGCTAATAGCTCATGCTCATACTTCCAAGTACTTACACAGAGCAGGTTTTGTCAACATTGGAACACATATTTTGTATCTAATGAGGATTAATGTCTTCTTGAAATACTAAGGAATATGCATGTGCCTTGTCCTTGCCAACACCACTGTATCTTAACTACAAGCTTAATTGCATGTAGGGAATTACAAGCAAATGTACTGGATTTTTTCCTAGCATTATGTGAAGTATGTTTTGTTACTTACTGACCAGGTGTTTGATCGAAAATCTTTTCTTCTCACTGGTGAAAAACAGAAACTGGATAGCAAGTCAAAGCTAGAGCATCCTCAGTACTCTTAGGAAATGGGATAGAAATGTTTATTGCCTCAGCCTAATTAATGTTCATTTATAATACACATTATAGTATGTATCAATAAAATATTAAATGTTAGGAAGAGCTAGGTACAGCACAAGCAACAATAAAGTCAAGTTCTTTAACATTATGCTCTGCCAGCCCTTTGTGCTCTTGCACAGTCTGTGAAGTATCAAGTGTTGACTGCTGTCTTATGGAGGAAACAGTACTTCTCTTCCATCCCACTCAACACACTGTTCTTACAGTTTTCTTAAGAGTGTGGTTTTCAGATCCTAACAAGGAATGAAAGAAATATAAATTAGCATGTCATAGAGCAGAAACTTACAGTGAAAAAATATTTCTGCAATGCGTAATCATCATGTCACACTGTTGTATTTGTTATACAAGGCCATTTTGGTGTGGGGTTTTTTTGTTTGTGTGGGGTTTTTTTGTTGTTTGGATAGTTGGTTGTTTTCTCAGGGGGATTTTTTGTGTTTTGTGGGGTTTTTTTGGCTTTGGTTTGTGTGTGTGTGTGTTTTGTGGGTTGTTTTGTTTTTTTTTTCCCCTGGAGTTTCATTGTCATGTTTTCTTCACATGTGATGTTTTTAGTCTTAATTTCTCATTAATTTTTTGTGTTGTTAGAGGCACTGTGCATAAAGTACACACAACTAAATGAGAAGATCATCCTTATTATTCCTCTTTAATTTTAAATGAAACTATGTTATTATCTGTTATTATCTTCTATTATATGTTAAAATTTATTTAGATTCACCACCTAAAAAAAGAATAATAAAATCACAGAATGGTTTGGGTCAGAAAGGACCTTCCAAGATCATCTAGACCAACCTCGCTGCCATGGGCAGGGACATCTTCCAGTAGATCAGGCTGCTCAAAGCCCTGCCCAATAGAAAATGTCCATTTGGAACCAAATATAGAATCTAAGCAGATATAATGAAATCAAGCATTACCTCCAAGCACTTAGAAAACAGTATTATTGAGACGTAAAGGGATTACATCTCACCTAAAAGAAAGTACCTGCCATAGCAATGATTTCCAATAATGATCAAAATTAATCCTTGGGCTGAGAGCCAACACAAATCCTATACATAGTGTAAAAGCTTAAAAAGCCATAGACAGTCAAGTGGGACTCCACATCAGCAGAAGTGTGATTATTGGGCTGATGCTGCACTAAGGAGCAAACTTGTTACCACAGACTGGAGTACTACTTCAGTGCTGACTGAAAAAGCAGGGAGTAGGACATAGGATTTCCCTTTCCTGTGTCACTTCTGTAAGTCCCACATGATTTTCCTGGAAGTCCTATTATCTCTAGTCAACCTACTCTTTGTTTATGGCATCTGAGAGGTTACCAGCTGATGGGTATAGTTCACCTGCTGATGTATGGAATTAAGATCAAGATATGTTAGGAGTTTGAAGCTCAGAAGACAGCAACTTTATATCCATGATTGCAATTTCAATTGTTAAATGAATTCCAGAGAGACTACTTGAAATTGAGTCTCCTACTATGAAGCAGCAGCATTCTTCTATAAGAAATAGTTTACATTACATCACCTGCTGAAGATTAAGCATTTTATACACATTTTCGTAACGATGGCTTGTGACATTGGAAAACAGTGTGTGATCTATTAAAAAATTTCAAGTATCTGCTTGTACTTTATGAAAGAGTTCTTAACTTTCATTAAACATACAACTGAGAATAGGCCACTGGGGCAGCTGTTTCTGCACCATGCATAGGGTTTCCAAGCACTGAGTTCATAACTACTGAAACACTCGCAGAAGTTCACAGATATTTAAAAGCTGTACTCCCAGGAAAAGAATTTGTGAATTTTCTAAACTTCTGTAAATTACAATAAAGATGCAGGTTAATTTTTTAACACCTGGCACTTTAACTCACTTTATGGATTAAGAATCTCCAAGAAGTTAGAGAGGAGTGTGCTTCAGCCGCTAAAGAAAAGAGAATTGATTTTTGTCAGGCTTTCTTTTATTGATTGGCAGCTTAACATTTATCAGCTCAAACAGCTTACAGCTGCCATTTTGTGAAGTGATATTTTAGAGGTCAAGCTAATACACCCAATGGTTTTGTTTGCATTTCTAAAACTGATCTTTGCTAGGCCATCATTCTCTGCTTTTACCTGCTTTGAGGACTCAGGACATAATACATAGTGAAAAGTAATTATGAAAAGTTCTTCTGCCAGCCTTTATCCATAATTTCTGAAGAATAATTATTTTCTATAAAGCAGCAAGTGCCCTGATGACATTGTTTTTGCTTTTGATTACAGAATTTTGACTATCCTATTGCTGTTTCCTTCTCTCACTGCCTCACCAGCAGCCTTGAAATGCAAACATGAACATCTTGTTAAGCATCTCTAAATAAGACCATCAAGTCAAGCAATTTTTTTAATCACCCCAAGAAGCAAACATAATAGTATTCTAGAAATGAAAGATTTTATTTACAAGAGGTGTTTGTACTGACCACATGCCCCGAATTCCTGCATTTTAAATGTGTTTGCAACATTTCCCAAGCTGTTTTCTGATGCAAATTTACCCTTTTTTTTCCCCCCATTGGCTGTAACTGGGCAATAATCAAAACTCAAAGACAAAAAAATAAACCTTGAGAGCAAAGAAAGCTGTGACACCAACGCCATGGACGTCACAATTTATTCCCACAGTTGTGATAACAAAGCGTTACCTCGCAATGTTTGGTACACACCCACGTGGCAAATCCATATTCCAGCTCAACAAAGAGTCACTGAAATAGATAAGAGTGACTATGTGTGTGTGTGCTGCTTGACAAGTGGCATTTCTTACAGCTGACAATTGTTAAAAGCACTTGATAGCACTGTGCAATCTCTGATATTGTTGTATGGAGAAAGCCTCAGCTGTTTCCTATGACTATAGACTTATATTTTCATTAAGCTGAATTGTCCATCAGCTTCTGATTTCACAAGTTGTTTTCATCTCGCAGCTGAAAATTTTCTGAACTAGTATCAAGGAATAACATGCAAAGTCAGAAGACAAATGCCTCATCAGCTGTAAATAATCCTCCAGCAAGTCTGCATTTTGAAGGTAAAGAAGTTGTGGAGAGCACAGCAGCAAATCACAAAGCCAGATTTCTTATGACTAGCTAGCAGTAACAGAGACTGGCAGGATGTAATTCACCCATTAATTTTTATGTGTGGCCAGAATTAGAGTAATTAACAGACAAAAACAACAAGAGGACTCCTTCTGCAACTGTAAACTGCACCCAGTATCCCTTTGGTCAGGGTGAAAGTAAACAGACTGACAGGACAGATGTTGAAAGTGGGATGCAAAGGGCGAATCAGTGTCACAGCAGCATTGACAAACTGGCATCTGTGGAAATGAGGGTTTTCTGTGGGCATACAGCTGACAAGTTTGCCCACATTTTTTACAGCTACCTTGGAGGTGAGATGGGGAAACATGAACCTAAATCTAAATTAATTACTTAAAGTATCAATATAACTAATGTCACATATATCTCCAATTAGGAGGTTGGCTTTTGGCATTTAAATGGTGTCCATTCAGCTTCAGTGCATTTCAGTTGACCATGACCTAAAGATCTAAATCTGTTGTTAATTCAGATTGATTTTCCTGATTATACTTCACAGGTAAGCTGTTAGAAAATCTCTAGTACATTAGTATTTTTGCCACCTTCACTCCTTCAAGTGAAGGTGGGATAATGTTAACTAAAATGCACAGACATTATATATATTGTGTGGGCTAGAGTGCAACCCAGACGTGTTGCAGTGGGTTTAAGGCCTGATTGGACAAGCTGTGGTTGAGGCTAGAGAAAATTTGAGTGAAGACAAGTTACTGTGTTTATTTTAAACCCAAATCAGTTCACAGAAGCAGGTGTCTTAGCTAAACTGACATTATAGTAATATGGATGGTGAGCAGAGGGGAGAAAAGAGAGCAGGGTGCTTGGCTGGAGACAAACTTTCATTTGAATCTTTGGCAGCTGAAACAGTCTGCCCGGCTGCAGTCCTACTTCAAATAGTAGTAATAATTTATAGTTATTACTTTAAATAAATATGGTGGAAGGTTGTTTTAGATTGTCTCCAGAACAATGGGGTAAAACTGTCTCTGCTGCCTGTTAAAAAAATTAATTCTTAAGTGGCATTCTGATCAAGTAACAATGAAATTGCTTTTCAGGCTGTAAGACCGTGGAGATGCAGGATATGCACTGTGTACTTTACAGTACCTGGTACTACGGTTCTTCTGCCAGACAGAAAGCTCCTATGCAGTAGAAGAGAAGGAGGTTATCAGGAGTAGCCAGCATGGATTTACCAAAGGGAAATATGTTTGACTAATCTGATAGCCTTCTATGATGTTGTGACTGAATGGGTAGATGCAGGGAGACCAGTGGATGTTGTCTACCTTGACCTTAGCAGAGCTTTTGACACTGTCTCCCATAACATCCTCGTGAGCAAGCTCAGGAAGTGCGGGGTAGAAGAGTGGACAGTGAGAAGGATGAAGAACTGCCTGAACAATAGAGCCCAGAGGGTGGTGATCAATGGTGCAGAGTCCAGCTGGAGGCCTGTAGCTAGTGGAGCCCCCCAGGAATCAGTGCTGGGTTCAGTCCTGTTGGACATCTTCATCAACAACCATCAGCAAGTTTGCTGATGATACAAAACTGGGAGGATTGGCTGATTCACCAGAAGACTCTGCAGCCATTCAGCAAGATTTGGAGAAATGGAGAGCTGGGCAAAGAGGGACCTAATGAGATTCAACAAAAATAAGTGTAGTCCTGCACCTGGGAAGGAATAACAACACGCACCAGTACAGATCAGGAGCTGACCTGCTAGAAAGCAACTACATGGAAAAAGACCTTGGAGTCCTGGTGGACAACAAGTTATCCATGGAGAAGCAATGTACCCTTGTGGCCAAGAAGGCCAATGGTATCCTGGGGTGCATTAAGAAGAGTGTGTCCAGCAGGTCAAAGGAGGTTCTTCTCCTCCTCCTCTACTCTGCCCTTGTAAAACCGTATCTGGAGTATTGTGTCCAGTTCTGGGCTCCCCAGTTCAAGAGGGACAGGGATTTACTTGAGAGAGTCCAACGGAGGGCTACGAGGATGATTAAGGGACTGGAACACCTGTCTTAGGAGGAAAGGCTGAAAGACCTGGGGCTGGTTAGTCTAGAGAAGAGAAGACTGAGAGGGGATCTTATTAATGTACATAAATAGCTGAAGGATGTATGTCAAAAAGGAAGGGCCAGTCTCTTTTCAGTAGTGCCCTGTGATAGGACAAGGGGCAATGGATGCAAACTAGAACACAGGAAGTTCCACCTCAACATGTGGAAAAACTTATTTACTGTAAGGGTTACAGAGCACTGGAACGGGCTGCCCAGAGAGGTTGTGGAATCTCCTTCTCTGGAGATTTTCAAGACCTGTCTGTATGTGTTTCTGAGTGACCTGCCCTAGATTCTGTGGTGGTCCTGCTCTGGAAGGGGGGGGGTTGGACTCAATGATCTCCAGAGGTCCCTTCCAACCCCTAATATTCTGTCATTCTGTGATTGTGTGATTCTGTAATTATAAAATAAACAATAAATGTTTGCAATTTCCTCTCTCCCCTTAATGGCCTCCTTTCATGCTAAAGTTACTGGAGTGAGGGGGAAAGCAAGTTCTTTATCTTACTTGCTTTAGAATAATTGAAAATACCTTTTATTTCCCTTGCTTTACCTTAAATAACACAAAGTTAAAGGTTTTCACGCTTCTTCCCTCCCTGTCTCCTAGGAAACTGATCTCATGACCTTCAACATCTCAATGCACCGTTCCTGGTGGCGGGAACACGGGCCTGGCTGCATACGAAGGGTGGTGCGTCCTTCTGCCCCTGGCATCCTAGACGATTACTCCTACGTCTCTGTGACAGGCTGCATAATTGATTTCCAGTACCTAGAGGTCATTCACAGTGCTCTCCAAATACTCCTCTCCGTAAGTTCCCAGTTCCTTTTGTATTCGGATCCTGGCAGTCCTTTCGCATGCAGCCTGCTGCTGTTGGGTGTCTCTGTCCTGGAAGGGGGCTGTAGTAGTTGGATAACAACACATTTTTTAATTGCATTTTTAATTAGATAATTACAGTTGCATTATTAAAATATGCACTGTTCTTTTCTTTCCTTATATCCCTAAAGTTTTGTACAGGCATAGTCCCCATTCTGGCCTTTGCTGGGACAGGCGAAAATTAACTCAAGTTCTTGGCTGTCATTCATTACAACAGGTATAGCAAAGGAGAGCAGACTTGTCCAAAATTCATTAACCTAAACCTTTCCAAAGTTCACAATCAATGACTGTATTTATTCAGCCCTGAATGTAAATATATTTTACATGATACTTGCCTAAGTTTCTTCCCAAATTGAGATATAGGTGTAACACTTGAAAAAGGTAAGGGAAGTATTAGGAATTGAAGTACTCATTTGTATTTAACCATGTCATCTGTTCTTTTCTGGGAGCCAGTGTTATTAAAAAAATCTGCCTTTGTCATCCACATTTTGTAGTTGCAACACCAGACAAAAACTGCAAGTATAAGAAGTTGTTATGAAAAGTCCACAGTGCAGGGAAGTCCTGGGGCTGGATGAGTTTCTTCAGGAGCAACAGCCCAGTCTTGGCCACAGTCTTTACTTAGTCTGATGACTGTTTCTGCTTGTGATTAAAAGGTTGTTTGGCATGAGCTGTGTGTGATCACTAGAGGTGGTACTTGTTTCTCTACACAGCTGTGTGTGATACTTAGCAACCAGCCAATCTCCAGTGGGTGCGCACAGAGGTCTGATACATTCCAGACGTCTGGGCCTGTTCTGAGAACGTAAATGCTCGTGGGTAGTGGTCCTAACTATGGCCACCAATGCTTGTCAGGCAGTAGGAGAAAAGATGGCAGTCTGCAGCTCACACCTACTGGTCAGGTGACCTACCTTGTCTGGGCAACCGGAAAGGCTGGATATTCCTGATCTATTCCGCACTTCAAGCTGTTTTACTGACTGACCAGTAAATAGTATCAGTGGCAAAGTAAAAGGACTCTATAGGCTAAATCTCACTCATTAGTTGAAAATTATTTTCAAATGTTAATTTTTACATTTTTTCAATATAGGGACATTTCTCTCAAGACAATTTCTCTGTGTTACTAAATGCCTTTTGTAAGATGCTGCGTGCTTTTTCTTCGCCACTGCTTTAAAAAAAAAATTAAGAAACTTGTATCTTATGGCAGTGATTAATAAACTTCCACTTGACAATACAGGTCTGAATTAGTGCACTTGATTAAGTGCACCAGTGACATCCCATGCACCTACACAAGTTTTCTCCTGACTGTTGTTCAGTCAGGCAGCAAAGACTTGGAGTCAGGATCTTTCCCAGTGAAGACAAAATTACTTCTCTTGAGGCCCAACCCTGTGCATGTCAACATACATGATAAATGTTTCTGTGAAAACAGGCCTTGCAGAAGAATTTTGCACACTACATCTGCAAAGCTTAACTGAATGCACCTTCCTTACTCTTGTGGGGACCTGATACAGGTTACTTCTCCCATGAGCTCTTCAGATGCCACAAATCGTCCTCGCAATGTGGCATCATCCACTCTGCCTGTACAAGGGAAACTGAAGAGTGGTTGGTTTAAAAGGATAAAACCTTAAATATTTCCAGTACTTCCTCATTTCTATAAGAAATAAAAACCAACGTATTGTGTTAGAAGTTTTTCTAGAATTTTTGTAATTAGAAGCACATTTAGAGGAAATGTAGCTGGTTGTTGAAATCAGGAACTGTTTTCTTCTACACTTATAAGTGCAGTACAGTTCTGGTAAAAATTTACTAAATGACAGAAACACAAATATTAATATTAGAATAATAGAATAAAATAAGTATGTATATACAAACTAAAACAAACATAAAAATAAAAGAGTATAAAAATTATGGAATTATTTTAAAGTATAACATGTAAAAGGCCCTCCCTTTCTTGAGGAGTGACTGATTGCGTGAAGCAATCATAAATAAATTCTGGATACAATTCATTGCATGTTCAAAATGTGCCAGGATCTTATAAGGCTTGACTGTGAATTAAATAGTTGCCAGTTTCAGATACTGCTTTTGACAGATATACACAGTGTTAAAATTAAAAACTCATATGCAAAATAAGATTTTCTTCTGGTCCTATTATCTTGCTATCCCATCTGTGATGCATTATGATTCACATCCCATGAGTCTGTGCTTCACTTTCCATTCTGAATTGTAGTTTAAGCTTGTTTCATTCACTGTCACACAGGACAGAAGTCACCACCTAGACTATTAGACTTCCCTCCCATTTTCTGAGTACTGTTGACCTGAAGAAGTTCCCATTCCTTTCGGATGCATAACTACTTTCTTAATTGGAGTACCAATTTCCATAATTAGTTAAAATACCATTCAGGTTGTCTTTTTACCGTACCAAACAATAGTACATCAGAAGATCCTTCTTTTCTATATTTTCCAGTAGCAACTTCTAAAAGGAACCTATTTCTTTTTGCACCTTACAACCTACTTAATTTTCATAACATTTTTATGTAGCAGTAGTAGTGTAACAAACCATTTTACAGTGTAACAAAAACTTTATTGGCATAACAAATCATTTTATCATGCTAAACCTTGTCCAAATGGCTGGGAAGGTGAGTGCTTCCATTTGGAGGGGAGTTAGAGCCTCTGTAAGAAGAAATCCCTCCAGGGGTAAATATTGGATACCTGTTGAGATGTATAACTCACTAACAGCAATTCTCCAGTTTTGAAAGGTGAGTTTTATTGAAATCTTTTTTTAAACTGGTATGAAAAATTTTTAATGCACAGAATGCTGCAGCTGTGACTACATTAGACCCTGCTTCAGGGAATAGGCTCGACATTCATTTATTTATTTCTAACACAGTAAGGCTCTTTTTGTATTTGCTTTATAGTTTTTTTCTTAAAAAAAAGTATCTTTTATTGGTAAAACTTTGTATCTCATCCTGATTTGGGGCAGCTGTTGAAGTGGTGGGGAGTTGAAGGTGTTAAGCATTTATTTAAATTAGGGGGAAATCAAGATAAATATCAGAGTGGGATGCAATTGATAGTAAAGAAGAAATACATTTCAATTGTGTGTTAAAGATCTATACTGTGTAGGGCACAGTACATATTATTTTGATTAATAAATCTTTTCACACAATGCAAGGCAGATTATCTTTACTGAAACCTGATTTTTTTGAGAACAAGTGGATATTACAGTCAAAATGGTGACAGCTTAGCAATTCTGAGAAAGGCTTTCACGGAGTCTTTTTTGGTATTTCAAAATAGATAATACATATGTAGAATTCTACATGCCAGTTAGACTGTGGTTTGAATGGCTTGAGATTTAAAAAGTTCTTCAAGTGCAGAAACTTAGGTATTAGACCCGGAGCCTAATATCATAGTGAGCTTATCCACAGCTACACAGTGAAGCAGGGATCCCCTGAAGCTAGTGTTCAGTGAGGTAGCTCTGGAATTAGCAGCTGCATAACTTCGTCAGTGGTGAAAAAGCAAAATGAATTAATTTTGGCAGAGCTGACACAACTCAACTGCTGCTGGGGACACGAGCTACTACCTCCTCACAGCACTGCATTGCACAAGGTGAGGTTAAGTTACCATCTTGGTTTCACCACATTACTCTGAGTGTATAGAAGAGCCATACCTAAAATCTACAACTCTGAAGGAGGAAAGAACAGGAAGGAAGGAAGGAAGCAAGCAAGCAAGCCAAGCAAGCAAGCAATGGCAGGGACACCTTACACTACATCAGGTTTCTCAGAGCCCCATCCAACTTGGCCTTGGATATTTCCAGGGATGGGGCTTCCATAAGTTCCTGGGCAACCTGTTCCAGAGTCTCACCACCCTCAAAGGGAACAATTTTCTCCTAATGTCTAATCTAAATCTCCCCTCTTTTTTAATTAATTTTAAGTTTTAATTAATTACCCCTTGTCATCTCACTACATTCTCTTGTAAAAAGTCCCTCCCCAGCTTTCTTGTAGATCCTTTTCAGCTACTGGAAGACCTCTATATGGTAAAATGGAGGCTATGAATCTTGTGTAAATGATTAATCAAGGGAAACATTGTGACTGTTGAGCTATAGAGAGACTAAGATTGGGGTCAGTACCAGAGTAACATAATGAAGTTCAGATCATCAACTAAGATTTTACCGCTGAGCCATAAGTTTGAATGCTTTTTGGATTAATTTGGATGACTCTTGCTCTGTTCCTGATGTTAAGAATTGCCTTCTCTATGCCATTTGAAAAGCTCCAGGAGCTGCTCTGGAAGAGGCTGCAGAGCAGCTTTTACCACTTCCTCCAGGCAGCCAGAGCTGCAGTTTGGTTCAT
This sequence comes from Hemiprocne comata, assembly GCA_020745705.1. NCBI lineage: Eukaryota > Metazoa > Chordata > Aves > Apodiformes > Apodidae > Hemiprocne > Hemiprocne comata. Next base: position 126,510,748 of record CM036587.1, read on the forward strand.
ATTCATTTACATGCAACAAAAAGGCTAATGATATCACTGTATAATGTGGTTCCTCCAGGGAACTGCAGCAGCCCCTTTTTTCCTATTAGTTATGGTCCTGTTATTGTTATAATTGAGCAGAAAGGAAGGCTAGGAAGCACATCATGTAAGTTATTCTCCAGGGAACATCCCTGCAGGGGCAGACACCCATGCTCAGGCAGGTTCCTTGCTTTCTTTCCATTTCCTCAAGTGACATGTTAGTGATTAAGAAAGCCAGTCAACATCAGCATGTGACAGAAAACATGAGGTAATTTAAGGTTAAGGGCTATAGGAGTGGTATATGAGTAAAATATAGTTGTCCTGAAGGTATTACATATTTTCTTGAATTTTTGCTTGCAACTTTTTCACCTTTTTTTTTGCTTAGGAAACAGTTAAGGTCTTCTTTTCTGTAACAAACAGGTGCACAAGTGGCATGAAAAATTAACTTTGCATTGTCTGCAAAGCTAAAATTCAACAGTACCCCAAAGAGGGTATAAAGATGTACCTATTCTTCATCATCAACATAGTCAGGAACAGTTGTCTTAACAGCAAGTTAAGGTGGGCTGTTGGTTTCTCAAAGATTCATTAGTAAGTTTATTGATCATCAGATCATTACAAATCAGAAGAATGTTTTCAGCCTGAGCAGTGTTACAGAGGAGACGTTTGTCTTGAACAAAGTGCAGAGAAGTTGGCTTGTGCAAATGGGTTTTGAGGTTACACCCAGTTCTTTGTAGCAGTTGTCTGATTGTATTTTTACAGCAGTCTATGCCTTGTGCAGTTCCTCTGGTGTTTATGGTATTAGATCAGGGATGCATACAGCCCTTTGCCAATATCAAGCCTCCAATGTTAAAAAAATATAACCAAGAGAAACAAAATTAGTGAGAGACTGTATCTGCACCTACCTTCTCGAAATGACCTTGTCCTTTCTTGTTAGATTTTGTTAGACCCCATTATGCATGGTAGTGCATAGGTGGTAAAATACACAAGTATATTTGTCTAATTACCAGTCTGGGTCAATGAAGCCACTACATGAAAGACAATCAGGAAAAATCTGTTTTTTTTCCTTCTCAGTTGTCCTTTCCAGGGCATCTGCTTTTTGAAGCTTATTTCAAGGAACTGAAACCACTCATTTACTCATTAACTTCTATGATATGAATTAATGAAAAAGAGTTAGGCAACTTCTGCAGTGGATCTGGCTAAAGGTGAGGAGATAGGGGACAGGAATTTAAGCACTGGCAGTATAGTAGTGCCTTCACCTTATCAACTAATCAATATGAGAACAAATTGTTCTAGACATTTTGCAGTACTTGATATAGATTTGTTTACATTTTACAAGAAAGTTACTATGGCATTTTTTCAATATTGAACAAAAAATTCAGTGAAATTGAGTCCAGGTGTTATATATTTACATGAAAAATATTTAGAGCAAAAACCAAAGTTAATTTCATATTTTATTATTTCTTTAATCAATTAATATATCAACAAAAATATGCAGAAACACTGAAGATAAATAGGAGATTTGGAAAATATATTTGAATTTTTTTTCCCCTTTAGCTTTTGCCCAAGATTACCTCCTCTGTGGCAGAAGCAGTGTAATAGACTGTATTTCTGGAATTTAGTTATTGTCATTCTTAGTTAGATACTTTCATTCAGATACATTTCTGGTATTTTTAAGTTATCCTGGACTGACTGAACAGAGAACCTCAGTGGCCCAGTGCACAGTAAACTTGGTGGTAGCTGATTCCAATACAAGGCAGCATCTCTGCAAATAAGCAGGAGAGGTTGTGGAAGAGGTAAAAACATGTTAAAGTGCCTCAACAAACATGTATGCCTACATGCTCTCTTTAGAGCTGAGCAGAATGCTGAATTTATGTTACAGTAGGAGTTTGGAAATTATAAGAGAAACTGGGAAGTGGAACAATGATGATCAATCCAACTTTTTTCATTTAGAAAAACTGAAGCAGCATTTCCTCTGGACTTCAGGGATAGTTTATTGACGATGTTGTCTGAAGCCATCAACAGTTTGATGGGCTACTGAGACATCAAATATCCTGGAAATTCCTGTTTAAGCCAGAGCATGGTGCTCCCATGGATATTTGTCTTCATGCCTCTTAGGACACACCTGAGCTTTCAGCAGCCTCTGTGGCATGATGGTTTCCTCGGAAGGTGGAATCAAATTCATACCTTTCTGCCAAGCTGCAGTTCAGTGCAAACAGCTCTGCTTCAGCTCCAACAGTGAGCTGCATCGGGTCTGTTCTGATTGCAAAGCTGACAAACCAGCCAAGGAAATGAACTCCTCCTGTAGGCTAAGTATTCATGTGATTGGCAGCTCTGGCTGAATAGGCTTGACTGTTGTTCTTTTTTTATTTCCAGAAAATACAATTCTAATTGATCTGTACATGCAGGTGTGCATTTAAATAATGAAAATGTATTCTATGAAGAAGGTCTGACTCCTTAACCAGGGTCTGCACATGGAGTGTAAAGGTCACCAGCAAACCAGAGGCAAGCTTCAATCTACAACCTTGCTGATCCTAACAGCAATAGATCTGTGCTCACTCATACTTACCAGAATGATTCCTTCTGCATATTGTAGTTGATAACCATGCGAAAAGTTTTTCTTACATGGGGGAAAAATATTCACTGATTAAAACCCATCTCAGTGTGAGCTTCCGCTGACAGGACATTTTTCCTTTAATCATGTACTGAACTCACAGCCTAGCCCTTGCATTAAAATATGTCATCTGAATGTGACCTGACTACAGAAAGAATTCTTTTATTCTCTCGACTACAGTCCTGGATGATTTGCAATGCTCTCTGTTTTGTCCTAGGGAAATATGAGAAGCCAGAGCAGGGATTTCACAAAACAAGCAGTGAACCAGCTCATACTCTTCAAGCTTTGAGGGGATTATTAGGTTTTCACCAAGGAAGAAAGTCCATGTGCATATGTGCTCCTCTCAGAACAACTCACAGAAAGACAGGCAAGGTTTTCTGGGAAAATTTATTTTCATTAGGAAGATTGCAATCCAGAGTAAGTTTTAAAAGGCCTGTGTTCTGTAAATGCTGCCTTCATACATTTTTATAGTCAGCGTTTCTGGCCCAAATGCTGTAATATATCTGCGTGTCTTTTGACTGTTCTTTGTATCTAATATTGTGGAAACTTCTTCTAACTGTTTCCTTTATATTACATAGAATCATAGAATCATGGAATGGTTTGGGTTGGAAGGAACCTTAAAGATCATCTAGTTCTAACTCCCCTGCATGGGCAGGGACACCTCCCACTAGACCGGGTTTCCCAAAACCCCATCCACCCTGTCCTTGAACTGTTCCAGAGAGGGGACATCTACAGCTTCTCTGGGCAACCTCTGCCAGTGTCTCACCCTCACAGTAAAGAATTTCTTCCAAATGTCTAACCTAAATCTCTCGTCTTCCAGTTTAACACCATTACCCCTTGTCCTTTCACTACATGCCCCAGCAAAATGTCCCTCCCCAGCTTTCCTGTAGGCCCTTCAGGTACTGGAAGGCTGCTATGAGGTCTCCCCAGAGCCTTCTCTTCTCCAGGCTGAACAACCCCAACTCTCTTAGCCTGTCTTTGTAGGAGAGGTGCTCCAGCCCTTGAATCATCTTTGTGGCCATTCTCTGGACTTGTTCAAACAGCTCCATTTCCTTTTTGTGTTGGGGGCTCCAGGACTGGACACAGTACTTCAGGTGGGGTCTTACGAGAGTGGAATGGAGAGGGAGAATCTGCTCCCTCAACCTGCTGGCCACACTTCTTTTGATGCAGCCCAGGATGCGGTTGGCTTTCTGGACTGCAAAGCAGAGCAGGGCTCCCACCATCAGGTGCAAGGTCCAGCACGAGGTGTGCTTCCCTGGCACCTGCCTGACAGGTTTGAAAATGGGGCACGGTGGACTCATTACAGGGATGTTCTATCCCCTGCTTCAAACGCCTACTTATCTCCTATCGGCTCTCCCCTGGGAGGTGATGGGCATGGAAACAGCCCAGTTTGTGCAAAATCCTTTGACAGTGTTTGGTGAAAGGCACTGAGCTGCAGTAGTGATCCCAGAGTGGTTCTTCTGCTACTTCAGTGCCTGCCTGAGGAGATGGCTGCCACAACACTCTTCATTCCCAGATTGTGTGCATAGCTGCATGGATGAACAATGAAAGGGGGAATTATAGCCCCTGAGACTCATTCACACAGGGAGAAGAGAGCAGAGTATGGGTGACACTGCAATGTAACAGGGAGGATGCATGCTGACAAATACCTAAGAAGTGATACTGTACAACATCACAGTAGTAATTTACATAGAATTGCTCATGAATTATCCTTTTTTTCAGTTTGAATTTGTTTTTTTCAGTGGTTGCCACTCTTGCTTAAGGGAATAAGTACTTTTAATACACTTTAATAGAACAAAAGAAGTGAGCCTCATGTCATGGAAATAAAACCAACAAACAGCTGAGAAGGATGGTGGTTGAGGTTGTGTCTAGGAAAAAGTATATATAAGGTTTTTTGTATTCTCCAAAGGTTCAGAAGAGACAGAGATTGAGTGAAATGAATGCTTGAGGCATTTCTTTGCTGTGGTTTGATTGTGATTTGAACAGGTAAGATTGCTAGTGGTCTTGAAAGGGAGACTGGTGTGAATTACTTTCAGCTTGTAAGTTTTTTTCTGGTGTCAGTAACTCTTCTGAGAGAACAAAATCGCCTTAAAGTAGAAGCCTGAAAAGCAAATTTCATTTCTTCTCTCCTTTGTATATTATGTAGAAGGCGTCAGTTGAAACAATGGAAAGACAAAAATTATTAATAATGCCATTGCTCCATAATTCTGATGTTCATCTGAATCAAAATGATAATCAAATAAATCAGGTGTTATGAAAGACATCTCCTAGATCTCTGTCTGAATTTATGATAAGGTAAAGATTTTTCAAGAAAGCATTTGTAGTGATGTTGGACTTTTCTAGCTTAACTTTCCATTACCTCCTATGTAAATTCCCACTATGTAGATTAATAGATAATCACTGTGGATGATAGTAAAAAGTGATAGATAGTTAAACAACCTGTTAAAATAAGATTATAATTTCCATTTTTATTTGTGATTATTTTTTTCTTGTTTATTAACTTATAATGCACCTGATATGTTCACACAGGTACATGTATAGAGACTTAAATAAATAGTTAAAATATAAAAGTGAATGTAGAAAACTAAAGCTACATTCTAGTCACTTACACCAGGTAGCTGGAGTGCTTATTCAAGTAAAACAACAACTTCCTGAAAGTGAAATCCTGTGTGGTGAATATTTGAAGTGCCCTCTCCATTACCTGTAGGCTTTTCGTACAAATTTGATCTTCCTGGTAGCTCTCATCTCTAACAGCCATGGATTGCCAAGGTCACCCTCCCTGGATATTGATTTTTTACTCGGGGAAGCGGGAGTGAACCAGAAAGACCGAAGAGTTTCATTATTGCTTCTTCTCCCTTTTGTCTTCCTGAGAACGTGATTTCACAAGTAACACCACCTGAAGGTTGCTCTCCCTGAACCAGCCCCCACAGGAGTTGAGTCTAGGACACAATGGGACTGCAAGCTTTGCATTCCTTTTAGTTTGCTACTTTATATCCTTCAGTTCCCCCTAAACATCCTCTGAAGATCCCTTTCCCACCCAAAATGCAGAACAAAATCTGGGACTATAGATGTGTCCTGTCCCATAGTCGTTCCCCTGTCTCTGCAGGGTCTCTAGGCTACACGCACATTAGGAAGGGGGATGGCACTGCTGTTGGACTAGCCACGGGCACACCTCGTGCCACATGTTCATGCATTTGATGAGGGCATCTTGACACGCTGCATCAAGGCTCATCTCTTCAGTCTCTCAGTCAAAGCTGAGGGAAAGAAACACAGGAATTTTATTTTTTTTTTTAATTCACGTTCTTCCTTTATATCTTACATATAAAATGTTTTGACAGTTTGCATTGTTAACTCAGTATTAAAAAAATATACAAAGAGATGGATTTTACAATGAAAAATAAGTCAATATGATGTAAAATCCTGATTCGTGCTTAAATATTATAAGAAGGAGAAAAGATTTAATTAACATCTTACCCATTCCTAGGTTCAAAATACCTTTTCTATCCACATGGCAGCCTTTACAGACACAGTTTAATGCTCAGTTCCTTGCATTCACAAGACCTAAGAATGATTTTGTAACCAGTCCCCTGACCTTATTTCTATCAGCCCAAGACACAGCAGCAGTTCTTACGTAGGAGAATAGCAACCCAGGATCAATATTAATTGTCCAGGGAGAACTTTGTGGATATTTGTTGGCAGAATTTGCACCTTTTTTCTTTTTTTTGCGACAAAGGGTTTTCAAATAACGTTTGAAGGTTTGAAGTTTCTGGCTTTCTCCACATTTTTTTGGTTTTAATCAATGTGGGGCTCTTGGGGTTTTTTGGGGGTTTTTTGTTTTGTTTTTGTTTTCATTTTTTTCTAAACCTAACACAGAACTTTTTCTTTAGTACTTTATTTACTTAAAAGTTTCTCACAAGCTAGAATTAAAGAGATACTAGATTAAATAGATAGATAGGTGACATTTTTGTATTGCTTTTATTCAAAACTAAACCTAAAAATCTGCTGCAACTGAAAATACAAGATTAATCTCCATAAACTACATAGGCATGAGTATCAGCCAAATTCAACAGACATATGAAGCTCCCCCTGTATTCTGGAAGGCAGTGAGTTTAGTGTCCACGTGAGCAGGAAATGAATCATCAACGTGATTCTTTGCCGAAACCAAACTATGAAAGAGAAATCTCTTTCCTCCATTTGTTATTTTTAGAAAATTCTGCAAGCCACATTTAATTCATTTGTGGAGTCAAACCACAGTCTCATTTAAACACACTACAGTGTTCAGGAGTGGCAGTCTCGTTACTGTGCCATTGTTTTGTTCACTGGAAAGGTGGACCATATTCTGTTTCATGGTACCAGGCTTTAACAAGTTATATAATGCAATGGTTTATCAATATACAATCTGGAACAGAGCCTTCCAACTGGATAACTTAATAGATGTAATATAATTATCAAATCTAGTGACTGTCTTGAGGAATTTTCCTATTACAAAATTCTTCTTGGCTTTAACTTTTTATTTTCTTGTGCAAATCCTACATGAGTGATGTAAAAATGGCACCTCAGTCAGGGCTTATGGTAGTGGAAGAATTTGTCTGCTTTTTCTAACCATGGTTAAAATTTTTCAAATGCTAGCTAAAATGCTAATATAAAATTATATTGATACAGTATAATGTGCAATTGTCTTAATATTATCATACGATATATAATTAATTATTGTAATAACTCTCCCTAGCAATCTTACTTAACTACAATATGATCCAAGTAATTAGACTCCAAGGAAAAAGCACAAAAGACTTCAGGATATATTTAATCTGCTCATTTTTCCACAGTCAGCTAAAATGGACTATGAAAGTCATAAAAAGAGCAATTCACCATTCCACTCCAATGCTCTGCTTTCTGTATTGATTGTACTTATTAGCAGGATGTCCTCGTGTTTCCAACATACTTGGTGTGCAGTGCAGAGGTGTAATAGCCCTGTCAAGACCAATGAACCCAACAGGGCCAGAAAATTAATCTGAGCATCATCCTCAATTACTCATCATGTGTGAACTTGAACATCACAACTTGAACATTGTTGGCCACCAATGCTGAGCACAATGCAGCTCAGGGACTATGGCCAGGAGCCAGGGTGGACAAACCCCCCTGTTTGGGCTGAGCATGGAGAGAGATGAGGAGAACATAGGTGCCGAGGTGTGATCCATGCCAGCCACACCACTTACCCTGGGGCAGCCAGGACTGTGCCTTGGCCCATTTAATGTACTCCTGTATGTAGTCCATGGAAGCAAGAATGCTGCAGAATCTCATTGCTTGGGTTTTCCATCATTCACCAGTATGAATGGGACATTTTCATGGTGTTTGTGCCTGACACAGTTACAAAAATGTTTCAGGTTTTAGGACTATTGTCATGGTTTAATGCTGGGCTGGCAATTAAATGAATGACAGACTGTTTTCTGTTAACCTTTCTCCCTTTCCTTATAGGGAAAAGAGAGGGAATAAGGGAGAGAGGCTCTTACAGGTTGGAAAAGAAACTACACAGCTTTAATGAGACAGTAGTGATGAAAAGTAATGAAATATATGCAAATATATAAAACTATACACAAAAGCACTATTGTGCTCCCCCCACCCCCCAGTAATGCCCACGTCACCACTGGGGCTGCAGGGAAGGCCCTGGAAAAGTCCCAGACTTGATTCATGGAGTCAGTGGCAGACAGGAATTGGGATGCAGGAGCACAAGGGTGCAGGAATGCAGGGATGAGGATCAAAGGCAGATGAACAGATGGAATCCTCCCAGGATGCTAGCTATGGACAAAGAGAGTGAGCGCTGACCCTTGTGATCCCTCAAAATTATATCCAGTATGATGTGTATGGGATGTGATACTTTGTTTGGTCAGCTTTGGTCACCTGTCTGGTCTTCCTCAAAGGAGGGTCTCAGGAGTGACACCTTACTGGTTCCGGAGCATAAGATGTTTTCTTCAGAACCAAGCAGTGGCCTTGGTTCTACATACCATTCTCTCACCGTAACTATAAACATCAAGTGTTATCAGTCCTAGAGGCAGAAACTGACTGGAAAAACATGCTGTTAATTTCAGCAACTGCAGCCACTTAAATGGGACTTAACTAAAAAGTAAAATAACTTCACCTCCAGGAATTCCTGTGCAAATATACTCAATTTCACAGGAATGTGACTGCTTGGTACCATGTCAGTTTATTATTTCATAAAAATGCACTCTTCAACTCCCATACCAAACTTGGGGGTGTGCCCAATTTAGTTTTGCAATAGAGTGGCTGAATGAGTCAGGTGTTTGCTTTTGGCTTTAAGCATTTCAGAAATCCTTCTTACTTTACTGATTTGTGGATTTTTGTCCCCAGACGATGGAGATGGGACTCCATGGGAGGTCTGTAGACAAAAAGCATATAAATAACGTTAAAATCTCCCAGGCACTTGTTTTTTCATGACATTATGTTGGCAGATTCTCATACCTCTGGGCTAAGAATATTTTATAGCCACTGGAGTTTTCTCCTTTGCTCTGTTAGTTCCAGTCTAGAGGTGTCACTTCAAAATACCTGATTAGGGATTTTTCTTTTTCATATGGGAGTAATTATTTTTTCTTAAAATATTGTAAACTAACACTGCTGAAACACAACACCATTTTCATCAGAAATAATTCCAGTAGAATAAGTGGAAATACACAGCTGTAAAGCTGATGCAAGTGAAAAATAAGCCCCTCAGTGCTCATTGATAAAGAATTTATATAGGAAACAATGAGTACGGAGAAAATTGCCTAGACCTTGCAGTTTCCATGATTTTCACGCATTTCCTAGCAGCATTATTGAACCTAGGGCACTCACTACAGTAAATAGTGTGTTTCCAGACACTCATTTCTTTGTAGGGCTTCACAGAGAGGATGAAAGGTGTATTCCCTCTAGTGAGAAGAAATGCATCCAGACATTTGCCTGATTTAATGACAGACCAAAGGAGTATCACCACGATATACTTAATTCTACCAACCACTGTATATCGAGCCATCTGAGAGAATGTCATCTAGAAAAACGCTTTGCTCACTCAAAGCTCTCCTCACTTGCATTTGTTTTTGTGTTTGAAGTGTTTCAACAGAAATGAGACTGAAAAGCACTTGATCTATAAACCCTTCCAAACCAAATGTTTCACTTTCGTATTTATATTCTTGACCTCTTTATGGGGGAAAGAGTCAGCAGTAGGTGTAAACATGAGGACTGTAACTTTTGAGGTGTGCTTTGTAGCTTGAACAGAGATCAATTTGAAGAGGGAATGGAGAGGGCTGGCTGATGAAGAGCCACCAGGCTTCCCTGCTCCCTGCCTCCTAGGAATGTTTTACCAGTGAATGAAGGAGTTTTACAATTGCAGCCATTTCTCTCCCTCTTTGGCCAAGCCACCCCAGGCACCACACCGGCCCCCCGAGCCTGCTGCCAGGTGATGAGGAAATTTGGCATAGACTCCCTGCTCTCAGCCCCATTTTTCAGGCTTAGGGACCAGACAGGTAAAAATGTCCTGCAACTGGGAGTCTGACCTTGCTTTTGTCTGACCTGCATTGCAGGCTGAGTGACAGTGACAGTCACGTGCATCAGAAACAATGCCTCTTGCTGCCCCTACTTCAACACCAACACCTGCTCCACAGAGTAGGGAACCCATGATCTACAAAGGAAGAATTTTTGAGCATGGTGGAGATTGATTACTTCCATCAAGTGGGAAATTGAATCACTTTATCATGTAAAATAAAGCAAACATGAACAGTAAATAGAAATATCCTCAAATGAGTTGTAACTTACCCTGGTGCAGATGCGTTGGATGTTTGAGGAAGATTGTACAGATTTTTTTCAGAGAATAAAGTATGAGCTTCGATTCTGCTTTTACTTGAGCAAAATTAAAAATGCAAACAAAGCAAGAGGAATGTGGGATTATCTTTACAGCTTTGAAGTGGCAGTTGGAGTGCATCCATTCTTATGATCCAACATACTAAAAACAATAAAGATAAAAGTAATGCTTTACATGGAACATCATCTGTGCCTTTAGCATATGCAAAGACTTTGCCTTGAAAAGTTTTGCACATTTCCATGGTGAATTAAACCCTTTCATTTGAGGAAACAGAGGCTCTTGAGAATGAAAGTGCATCTGCACAGCACAGACTTGCTTTCCCACTCCTTTCATCTCTTATTTTTCAGTTTCTAATTTGTCGCTGAAATCAGCATTTCAGTCTCTGGCTCAGATGTTGATTTTCTGATAAAAAAGAACTTTCAACTGCAAGTAAACTGAATAGTGGGGAACAAGAATAAATACAAAAAGACAAGAGGCATTTAGGGCTGAGCCTGACTCTTTACACCTGTCAGAAAGAGCAGACCTTGCCAATTGCACCAGTCATTAATATGTTAAATTGAAATTCACATCCTCCACCTGAACCATGTTCATTTTGAATATAAAATAGGGAAATAAAAAAACAAATGCAGTATTCCTTTATTGAAACTGTGGAGTTAAGTTGGTTTTGTGGGTTTACTCTACTTGGTGATAGAATTCCCTATCAAGAGCAAAAATATAGGGAGTATGTATGTAATATATTGATTTGTCCTTACAGAATGCATTTATTTCAATATAAACTACACAGTATATAGCTTTGTCCTTGAAGAATACATGCTCTTCTAATCTGTAAGATGCCAGGTCTCTGGGCAGTTGCAGTTCTATATTTCCAAGCTCAAATTCCAGGTGCCTCAAGGAGCTCAAGTAGAAATTTAAAAAAGAAAAATGTGTTTTGTAATTGTGTTCTGTCAGATAGATTATATAGACACGAGAGCTGGGCTGGTGTACATCAGCATGCATTTGGTTATTCACTACACAATGGACTGAATAATCCTATAAATATTTATGAGTAAACCACAGAGGATTTACTCTTTCTTCCAGCATGGGGGGATTTTATAATGTGCACCATGTTGGTTCAAAGTAAAACCTAATGTTTTGGTTACTACTTCATACATCTAACAGCATGGCTCTGCATCACATATGCATACTCTCTAGACAGTTACTCACAGACAATATTTTGGAGCACAATTCAGGAGGAACTAGTCTATGACCACCTAATTCTCAAAGCTAATACACAAAGCGTATGTTTGGGTTGGAGAGGATACAAGGTAGGAGCTGCTTTGTAGTTTGTCCTGAGGCAGCATCAGCTGGGCTCTGTGGATTAGCAGTTTTTAAATGAGTAGTTCAGACTGAGCAATAATCCTAGTGGAAAGGGATAAATGAAAAACCCTGAGAGAATCAAATTAGTCTTTTTTGGTTGGATTTTTACGGGTACAATGGCTTTAAGAATGCCAACTGCCAACTCATTGAGCCTTATGGTCTGCAAAGCTGCCCTGTTCCTGAAATGGTTAATTCATTTGGTTTCTGATACCATGACATGAACAAGCCTACACTCAGTTCAAATTTGTTCTTAATATCTTTCAGATGAGAGCAATTTCCATGCTTCCCCCATCTACCTCTTCCATGATTCACCTTTATAGAATCATAGAATCATAGAATCATAGAATCCTAGGGGTTGGAAGGGACCTCGAAAGATCATCTAGTCCAACCCCCCCTGCCAGAGCAGGGTCACCTAGAGCACATCACACAGGAACTTGTCCAGACGGGTTTTGAATGTCTCCAGAGAAGGAGACTCCACAACCTCTCTGGGCAGCCTGTTCCAGTGCTCTGTCACTCTTACAGTAAAGAAGTTTTTTCTGATATTCACCTTGAACCTCCTATGCTCCAATTTACACCCATTACCCCTTGTCCTATCACTGGTCATCACTGAGAAGAGCCTAACTCCATCTCCCTGACACTCACCCCTTACATATTTGTAAACATTGATGAGGTCACCCCTCAGCCTCCTTTTTTCCAAGCTAAAGAGACCCAGCTCCCTCAGCCTTTCCTCATAAGGGAGATGTTCCACTCCCTTAATCATCTTTGTGGCTCTGCGCTGGACTCTTTCAAGCAGTTCCCTGTCCTTCTTGAACTGAGGGGCCCAGAACTGGACACAATACTCCAGATGCGGCCTCACCAAGGCAGAATAGAGGGGGAGGAGAACCTCTCTTGACCAACTAACCACGCCCTTTCTAATGCACCCCAGGATGCCATTGGCCTTCTTGGCCACAAGGGCACATTGCTGGCTCATGGTCATCCTCCTGTCTACCAGGACCCCCAGGTCTCTTTCACCTACACTACTCTCCAGCAGGTCAGCCCCCAACCTATACTGGGACATCGTGTTGTTCTTCCCCAAATGCAAAACTCTACACTTCCCCTTGTTGAATTTCATCATGTTTCTCCCCGCCCAACTCTCCAGCCTGTCTAAGTCTCTCTGAATGGCAGCACAGCCTTCTGGTGTGTCAGCCACTCCTCCCAGCTTAGTGTCATCAGCAAACTTGCTGAGGGTACATTCTATACCCTCATCCAGGTCGTTGATGAAGATGTTGAACAACATCGGTCCCAGTACCGACCCCTGAGGGACTCCACTAGTCACAGACCTCCAAACAGATTCTGCCCCATTGACTACAACTCTCTGACTCCTTCCCATCAACCAGTTCCTGATCCACCTCACTACCTGATCACCAAACCCATACCTGATCGACTTGTCTACAAGGATGCTGTGGGAGACGGTGTCAAATGCCTTACTGAAATCCAGATAAACCACATCTACCGCTCTACCATCATCTATCCACCTAGTAATTTCCTCATAGAAGGCTATGAGGTTAGTCAAACATGATTTACCCTTGATAAAACCATGCTGACTGCTCTTGATGACCCCCATGTCCTTGATATGCCTAGAGATAGAGACAAGAACAAGTTGTTCCATCACCTTTCCAGGGATGGAGGTGAGGCTGACCGGTCTATAGTTACCCGGGTCCTCCTTCTTGCCCTTCTTGTAGACTGGTGTGACATTTGCTGTCCTCCAGTCCTCAGGCACCTCTCCCGTTACCCATGACTTACTGAAGATGATGGAGAGTGGCCTAGCAATGACCTCTGCCAGCTCCCTCAGCACCCTTGGATGCATTCCATCTGGACCCATCGATTTATGGATGTCCAGATTACTCAACTGATCCCTAACCCAATCCTCATCTACTATGTCAAACCCCTCATCTATCTTGACTACTTCTGCGGCTATATGAATCTGGGGCTCATGGGGAAATCCTGCAGGAGTAAAGACAGAGGCAAAGAAGGCGTTCAGCACCTCTGCCTTCTTTATATCCTCTGTCACCAGGGCTCCCCCCTCATTCAACAGTGGGCCAATATTGCCTCTAGTGTTAGCTTTGTTAGCTATGTATTTGAAAAAGCCCTTTCTATTATCCTTAACCTGACTTGCAAGGCTAAGTTCCAAGGAGGCCTTAGCTTTCCTAATTGCCTCCCTACATCCTCTGACAACAGCCCTATATTCCTCCCAAGTGACCAGCCCCTCCTTCCATGATCTGTAGATTTTCCTTTTCCACTTAAGTTTGCCCAGCAGTTCCTTTTTTAACCATGCTGGTCTCCTAGCTCCCTTACTAGATTTCCTAACCATTGGGATGCTCTGATCCTGTGCTTGCAAGAAGTGGTCCTTGAATGTTGACCAGCTATCTTGAGCCCCTTTACCTTCTAGCACCCTGTCCCATGGGATTTCCCTTAACAGTTGATTGAGGAGGCCAAAGTTTGCCCTGTGGAAGTCCAGGGTTCTGGTCCTACTGGGTATTCTGTGCCTTCCACACAGGATCCTGAACTCCACCATCTCGTGATCACTGCAGCCAAGGCTGCCACTGACCACCACTGCTTCAACAAGGCCCTCCTTGTTGGTTAGTACAAGATCCAGCAGCGCTCCTCTTCTAGTCGGCTTGTCCACCATTTGCATTAAGAAGTTATCATCAATGCACTGGAGGAACCTCCTAGACTGTGAAAGGCTGGCTGTGTGAGTCTTCCAGCAGATATCGGGGTAGTTAAAATCTCCCATGAGGACTAGGGACTGCAGTTGTGAGGCTACTTTCAGCTGCCTGTAGAAAGCCTCATCAACTTCCTCGCCTTGATCAGGAGGTCTGTAGTAGACCCCCACGACTGTATCACCCACACCAGCCTGCCCCTTAATTCTTACCCACAGACTTTCAACTTGCCCCTCATCAGCCCCTGCACAAAACTCAATACATTCTAGTTGCTCTCTCACATAAAGAGCAACTCCACCACCTCGCTTCCCCGCTCTATCTTTCCTAAAAAGCACATAACCATCCATGGCCACATTCCAGTCATGTGACCTGTCCCACCACGTCTCTGTTATTGCTACCAGATCATAACCCTTAGCCCGCACACTGACCTCTAACTCTTCCTGCTTATTCCCCATGCTGCGTGCATTAGCATACAGGCATTTCAGGAAACAAACAGAGCCCACTGGTGGGACTAAATCCTCCTTAGACCACCTGCTTTCAGGCCCTGGTACGTTCCTCTTGTGCTTGTCCCTAACAGACCCAGTTTTCTCCCCTTCCCCCTTCACATCTAGTTTAAAGCTCTCTCAATGAGCCCTGCTAAGTCCTGCCCCAAAAGCCTCTTCCCCCTCTGGGACAGGTGCATCCCTCCTGCCACCACCAGGCCAGGTGTCTCATATAGCATCCCATGATCAAAAAAACCAAAACCCTGTCTTTGACACCAATCTCTTAGCCATTCATTGATCTGTAGACTCTTCCTATATGCCTCCCCACCCATTCTTGCAGGAGGGATGGAGGCAAACACTACTTGCGCTCCAGACCCCCTAACTAGCCGTCCTAGGGCCCTGAAGTCACTCTTCATTGCCCTTACATTTCTCTTGATAATTTCATCACTGCCAACCTGAAAAATCAGCAGTGGATAGTAATCAGAGGAACCCACAAGATTAGGGAGTTTCCTTTTAACATCTCTAATCCGAGCCCCAGGGAGGCAACAGACCTCCCTGTGGGATGGGTCCGGTCGACAGATGGGCCCTTCTGTCCCCCTCAGAAGGGAGTCACCCACCACAATTACTCTCTTTAGTCATAGAGTGGAATCTACTCTCTTAGCAGAGAAGGAAATTTGCTCCTTTCCCACTTTCATCTTACCTGTTGACTTTGAGACTTTTAAAAATCTTTTTTCTTTCATTTGTCAGTTGTTCTAAATTGAGGGCTAAGTCATTTATCTTCCTGTTTTGATGTTTCTCTTTGCTATTGATCAATCATGTCACATGTGTTCCACTCTGAAGAGTGGACATAGGCAAATGTCATTAACTCAGGTTTCTGCTGAACCCCAAATCAGGTCATGGTGAAATCAGAACCTCTAATTCCAAGCACTAGAGATGCCAGGTGAGCCCTTGTGCAAACAAATGGAAGATTAAAGTGTCCAGAACCCATGGAAACAGGACAACATTTGATGGATAACCTTGTTACAGTTCTTACAGTACCAATATCCTTGGTACTGATAGTGTGCATTTATATTAGTGCCTAATTTCCAGTGAGAGTTGGCTTTTACAGCACATCTCTCAGCAATGCTAGCTTGCTGTGCTGTGGATCACATCAGGGAGAGATCTCCAAGTAAATGAGCTGGATTCCCTGTGCATGAAACTGAACTTGAAGATGAGCTCCTGGTGGACATATCAGGCATGAGAGCCCCAAGCAGGCGTTCAGCTGATGGGATCAGACAAGAGTCAGTCCAAAAGTCAAAAACTCAACAAACCAGAAGAACCTCATATGTATGTAGTATGGGTATGAGGTTCTCAGGTCCAGCTGTTTGACTATACAGTTCTGTGCCTGTTAGTCTGTGGTGCTTGCTAGTGTAGACAGCTCTGGTCATCATTGTCAGTAAGGTTGCTTAGCTTTCTAAAATATTTTCTATTAGCATATAGTTCTACCAAATTTGAAACATTCTGTCTAAAATTTTTCCTAGTATGCTAATGCCTGAAGCTAACTTAGCTCAACTATCAAATTTTTTCTGAGAATGGCACCAAGATAGAATGCTCCACCCTTCCAATTAGAAAAAACAAGGACATCTGTGTTAAACAGGACTTTGAAATCTTTAGGGAGGAAGAGATGGACGGGAGTCATCTAAGGTTCTGGTGGAGTTTTGTTTCAATAACTTCTCTTAAACATGTGATATCCTTCGCTGATGATTCTGTTACTGCAAAGCAGGCTCCAGCCCTCAGAGCTGCCTTGCACAGTCTCTGTAGGTGAGCTGCAAAGGCCCATCAAACCTTTCACTTAGAGCTCCTCCAGGAGTGACTGAAAGGCATTGCCTTTTGATCTCACCTTTTGCTTAGGACATGTAAGGAGGAAAGGTAAGCAAGGACTGATAGAGAAGGCAGAAAAGTGAAAAGTGTATGAAGAGGCTCAGTAATAAAAGGAGACAGGAATTTCTTCACTTCTAACATTATGGGTGCTCTTTAGAGAAAATACATAAGCTGACTCTAAACAGTACATTCACATCCCATATGAAAGCACAGATGCTGTATTTCTTGTACACATTTTATTCCATTCTTCACAGTTAGTGAAGGTCCGTATCAGTACCTGAACTATTGTGCATACCTAATCTAGCCTGACGTTTCTGGGTTAAGTGTTACCTACAGTTAATGTGTCTGAACTCAACTGAAAGAGCATTACTGATTAAGTACCAATTTTGAAATACCCCAGTTCTCTTAACTTTATTCTTCAATGCAATTATGTAGACAGTAATTGACACTGGGCTATTTCATACCTGCTTATATGAGGTCTAATTGCTGTTTACTCTTTTTCAAGGAAAAAAGGGATGCAAAGGCTCAGAAGAATTGCTAGTTGCTGCTCAGGTGACGTGTACTGTAAAATCTAGGGCAAATTACGCTATCTTTATCATGCTTTTTTCCCTTTGTAGTTTCTTGGGTAACTTTTCACTCATCTGTCTGGTTCTGAAAAAAGTGCTGAAGATGTTCAGAAGGTGCTGAGCATCTCCCAGATCAAACTCTTTGATGTAAATGTGTTGGCTGAGTGATTCTGTTTGTACTTGTCCACACAAGTAAGCACAATGCTGGAACTTAGCAAACAGAAACATCATCATCTGTCAATTGAGTAAAATAAGGCAGCCCTGGAAGAAGAGTGCTCCATATAGCAGCAGTCAGACTCCTTGTTTGCACCACACTACATGATACTATATGGTGGGTTTTCCCACTCTTTCATCTCTCCTTTTCTGTGGTGAACAATTGCTTGAAAGCTGTACTTAGGCTTTAGCCAGTAATATATATCTTAAAATAAGTAGTCAGTTTAAGAGTCACCACCTCAACATGAGGAAGAACTTCTTTACTGTGAGGGTTACAGAGCACTGGAACAGGCTCCTCAGAGAGGTTGTGGAGTCTCCTTGTCTGGAAACTTTCAAGAACTGTCTGGATGCCTTTCTGAGTGATCTGCCCTAGTTTTTGGTCCTACTCTGGCAGGGGGGTTAGATGATCTTCAGAGGTCCCTTCCAACCCCTAACATTCTGTGATTCTGTGATTCCGTGGGTCCCCACTTTCACCAGTTTGCTTGGCTGATGTTTGGCTACTGTCAGACAGGCACAACACATGGTCAGTAGTAATTTGAGACTTTACAGATCTTCTTCAGGATAATTTAGTGACAATAAAGCTGGTTTAGATACTGAGAGAAAGCTACAATCCTGAATAAGCAAGAACACATTGCATCTGACTGTCGTTTACTAATTGTCATTTTGAGTTTCTCAGAACATTAGTTCACTCAAGTTTTAGCAGTGCCTTGTCAGTGAATGATGATTTACAACGAACCAGAGTGAGACACACGGGATGAAGCAGACAGAACACCAATGCCTGTCACACAGGCATGTGCTGCTGCTTTTTAACTGCCAGGCAAAGATTTAAATGAGCAAGGAGCCTTCAAAGAAAGCATAAATCTCAGTAAGCAGTAAAAAACCTACTGTCATTAACACAATTTCAACTGAGCAGACATGTTCAGAGTAATGCTGGAGATTTTGAGAATGGACAAGTACAAAGCATCAAAGGAATTCATATACACTGTAGAAATTCCTCCTGGCTATTTTTCAGGAAGAACATAATAACAAGAGAGAACAACAGTACTCAGCTAGAGAAGAAATTATCTAGATTTTTTCCCACTATTAATATCTGTGATTGTGCAATCACTACCTGGGTCGGTTAAACTGGAGAGAATTCATAGCAGGGCCAACTACATAATTACAAATAAATTTTTCCCATATTCATTCACAAATCTTATGTTAATAGACTGTGATTTTGGGGATTTTGTTACAGAATGTTACTCAGGAAATCTTCCACAAAAATAAATTTTACGGTCAATTACCTGTACAATTTCTTTATTGTACTAATTGTGAATAATTATCGGCTGGAAATGGGTCTTTCAGCTGTGTATTTTAAGCCCTATTCTGTAGTTATATGAACATCACTATAATAGAGAACTATTAAGATGGAGTGCTGGAGTCCTTGATTCTCTCAGGGAGTAAAAAAGCAGTATTTCTTGTGGGGATGAGTATGTGTCTGAACTTCAGATTACATGTGGGTTACCTAGGATTTATTTTCACTGACATCTTTTTCTTTCCTAAGTAATTTTTGTGCCTGGGTACAGTTAAGTCATCTTCATGAGCATTATCACACTTCCTTTGGAAACTGCTGGTTCGCCCTTCTTGTTAACAAGCCTAGATGCTTCCTCCTCCAGAAGAAGTGATGGGCAATGACCATGCCTCCTCATGGGTGTCCCACAGTATCTGGCTTGCCAGTCTGCCCGTGTCTGCCACTGGTGCTCTGAGACCATCCCAGCCTGATGTCATCTCCCTGATGAGACATGGGTGTGCAGCTGGGTGTCACCCCTTGCTGCTCCAGCTTGTGGTTTGTGCGGATATCTCTGGTTAGTGTCACATTATGATTGCTGGTACCAGACCTCTCTGGAGAGAGGGTAAGTACAGGTCCCTCTGAGTGATTAACCATCACTCAGCGGGATCAACTCACAGGTCTGCAAGCAGAATAAAAAAGATGGACTGGAAAGCAGCAACACAGTAAAGCAGAGGAGCTTGTGACAGGGTGGAGGAGTGCAAACAAAACTACAGGGCCTCTGGGAGACTTCATACTGTCTAAAACCTGTGTGAGGAGCTATCACACATCTGTTGGAGACCCAAAGATGAGAGGAGACTGTTATTAATATGATTGTAAGAAAGGTTCAAAGTGTTGATTTGTGAGAACAATGGCCTTACTATCATTCTAATAATCTTTCTGCCCTCCTGAGCTTTCAGTCTCTTTTCTCTCACCCTCCTAGTACCTACTGCTCAAAATGGGGAAGGTATTAAAAAATATACAAATACCTAAATGTCCCCCCTCCATAAGCATGCAACACAGCCAGTGCTTAGTGCTTTTCTTCTAAAGCCCTACATAGAATTATCTTTTTTTGGTCCTTCCTTTTCTCCATGCTGAGGAGAGGGCACTTCATGTGCTGACAAGAATAACACTCAAGGAAAAAAGGACATTTACAACAACAGACGGAACAGAAAAAAAGGGGGTTGTCCTCTTCTGCACTAGCTCTGGGGTGAATAACAGTAACCACCATTGCCTAGTTTTTGTGTTGCTTTTCTGCAAAGAGCTCTTCAGTGCCTCTTTTGAAAGATTCCTCCAAAGAAACAATTTTGAGACATGCAAAAAGAATTATTTGCTTTGCTTTGAACTTTGAACTTTTTCACAACCGATATCAGCCCACCCATCAGCACTTCATGGGAACATGTAAGAAGTTACTAGCATCTGTTTTCTCTAACCTACATCCCATAAGTAATTCCTCAGTTCTTTCCACCCATTACATACCACACACACAAACTTTGCTGTTAGCTTTCTAATGCACATTATGCATTTTACAAAAAGACGTCTGTGGGAAACCCTTGCTGAAGTCCCCAGGACTCTGGAAAGCCTTAGGAATATATATTTATGCAATATCTGAAAAAAGAGAAATTACTAGAAATAGACTTATTATCCTCGTATCTTTTTCCTATCACAAAGTTGTCGATGTGGTTAATTTACTTCAGACATAGCTGCTGGGGATAACAGGTTGTTGCATTAAAAAGCAAAGTAATTTGGTAGAAAATAAGCCCCCTTGCATTCTGGCTTGTCCTCAGATGTTAGAGGAGCTGGGGGTGGCTGGGCTTAGATTCTGATTGATGCCCAATTTGGCATTAATAGTCTGGTCGTGCTCAATGCCTATATTAGACTCTCACGATTACAGATGCACTGCTGACGCTGCACTGTCCATCCAGCAGTGTTCTGTGAACTCTCACGGCCACACTCAGGAATTTGGTCGTGTTCAAGAACTCTCAGGATAGCCAAGTGTTCAAAACCTACCCAAAGGTGTCCATATGGAGGGCAAGAGATTTGTTTTATAACGTATTTATAATATATCAGATCCCATTGTTATCACAGTTTTGCCTCTGCATCTCCACTCCACTCTCATGTCATTTCTCTGAGAGTTAGCACACCAAGTTCCCCTGATGTTTCTGACATCTAGGGTTGCCTAGGGAGTTGCCATGGTACAAACCCATTGCACATTAGCTGCTTTCCACCCTGCCTCAATATTGTACCTTTCCTTAAAATGTGAACATATGTTTAATTTCTGAGTCCTCCCCAACAATTATTCCACACAGTTATGCAAACAAGTGGCCTGGACATATGGCCATGGAAACAAAAACCTGCTCTCAGTTTATCCTTTTTCTAGGCTACAATGCTTATCAGTATGGCTCAAGACTACATATATTTGTTTTTTAAAAAATCTATTACTGTTTGCAATGCTTACTTTAGTGCATGGAATATTTGTTTATTAAGACATCATCTGAAAAAAGTTCCATAGTATTTCAAGAGTATTTCAGGTCTCAAATCTTGCATGGAGGCAAGATCAAATAATCTTTACCAGCTTTTATACATGTTAGTACAATTTATTCTGCCAAGTCTGACCATGCCAGCATTTCAGCTTCTTAGTTAACAATTCTCCTAACTAGAAAGGTTTCCAACCTACATTTTCTTTGCTAAAAATGAATAGCATTCTTTCCCTGCATTTCTCATACAGTGAACAAGGGAAAAATTATTAAATTTCTGTATATAATTTTTTCACATATTTGAAAACTGTTATTATACATCCTGCTGATTGCCATAGTCTTTTCTTCTCTAGATTAGCTCTACTAATTCTTCCAATTGTTACTTTAGGTCAGTCTTGCTGGGCTTATCATCACTGTCATTGTGCTCTGGATCCTCTTCAATATTTCCTGAATGTAGTGACTAACAGAGAACATGGTAACTAAGGCAGACTTTAACTGCTGATGTCATCCTACCTCATACTGGTGCTAAATTCCCAAAATGCATAATTTCAAAATTTACCCCACGATATGATAAAAAAATAGTTGGATGGTGACCATCATTTATGTCTTAGATAAAATTATCTTCTTTCTTTATGGGTTGCTTCTGCTCTCATGGTGCAACTGCAGAGCCTCCCTAAGCCAGGGTCTCTTCTGTCTTGCCAGTCTAAACTTTGATCACGACTCTCTTCTGGCATCTGTGAGGCTCTTCCCCGGGCACCTACAAAAATTGGGCAACAGAAACCAGACTGATGGTTGTAGCTGGTGAGAGCAAAGAGGGTTCTGAGAGCATGATTATTTCTTCATGTCTGAAAGTTGGTCTGATAACAGATACTATCTTGCCTCATGTATATTGTTTTGCCACTGAGGGAATTTACTTTCTCCATTCAGACACATCCTTAATACGAAGGGAGTGTTGTGTAGCAATCCAATAAAATGCCATTTTTCCATATTCTACATAGCAGCCAGAGGCAAAATGACTTTTCAATTACTTATGCTGTAAATTAAATATGCAGAAGGCATAGATTGTGTCTTAAGGAGGTCAGCATGGGAATAGAAACAGTAAGAGTGATGTCAGTACTACTATGTTAGTAATCCCTTAGTAAATATTTGTGTGAAATGTGCTATGCACCCGTTTACTGTAGCCTGCAGTTGACCTATGGATTAGCTGCAGGAGCATTCCCCCTGAACGTGGCTGTGGTTTGTGTGCTCCCCCATGGCATTGCTCCATCTGGCCGTGTTCTGCCAGCTGAGCAGCACCTCACTGTGGAGATGAGCTGAGCTCATAAAAATCAGTGAAGGAACTGCGCAACAAACATGTCACCACATCTGGGAAGGGAGGATGCAGCTCCTCTATTGGGGGATTTTCTTCCCTGGTCTCATCACTTGCCCAGCACTGGATTATGCAGCCATTACTGTGTCATTGACTGGTCCCACGACCTCCCTCTATTTGGTGTTGATGTACACTCATCAAACGGTGTGTCACAGTGCTCATGTTATTAGTCACAGATCAGTCTCTTCTCTGCCTCACTGCTGAGTTACACGAGGTTGCAAGACAGGTAGAAATTGAAAAGTCAAGTAACAGCAGGGTTAATAGTGAACAAAGGTGGGATGTGAGTCAGAGGCATCAGCCTCACAGATGTGTTTCATACAAGCTATCAGTAGATTTGGAGTAATTGATATTCCCTTTGAACACAGGTGCTTGAGAGAAACAGAGTGAAATGGAAAGCTCAGAGCAGCTTCCAGGCTGCCTGGAAACTGGCAGAGCAGGCTCTGGAAGCCTTGCAAAGTAGCAACAGAGTGAGATGTGAGCAAATGTAGGAAATCAAGTCAAGATATTTCTGATAGGGGAGTCAAATGTACACTCAGGGATGCAGCACCACTGATCTTAGCACAAAACTGATCTTAGTGTCTGGATGGCTGATTCTTCCTACAGGGGCTCTTCGGAGTGCTCATCTTTCCTCAGTTAACCACAGTCCTGTGTCCTAAGTCCTCTTGACTAGGCTGTTACTGAAAGGGAAGTGAAAGCATGTGCACAGCTGGTAGAGCCCTTGATACTGTTTGGATGAGGCATTGCAATGGCACAGAGTGTAAGGTGGCAGGCAATTAAAATCAGTTTCATTCAGAAAACAAGAACAAGCTGTTCAGTCTCTGCTTTTGCAATCAAGCTTGCTCACCATTGTAACACCGTGCTAATGAGCACTTCACAGGTTTGAGCATTGACCACCTTGTATAATTTAATAGGCATAATAAAAAAGTATAATTGAGCACCCACATGTTCAAATGAACCTGTGGGACCAGTGTCTGATGAAGACCTCCAGGTTGAGAGCAGGCTGGGAAATGATCCCAATTTGAACTAATCTCATTATATTGGTGCTATCTGAAACCATGATTCACATGCAGGCTGGCACTTTTCTTACATTTATAGTTTTTCTGCCTTATTACCTCGTTGTAAAATGCTTTTACAGGCAGAAAAAAAAAAATGAGAGGTATCTTGCACCTTGCTGACCTGTATCTTAGCTTTATTCAGTTCAAAATACTCACAGGACTATACAGGCTGCATGTGAATTGCAAGTTGCTATATATCTTCAGGAAAGAAGAAGCAATGTAAATAAATTAGTATTTTCATAAGACACTAATTGCATTGCAACATTATGCTTATAAATATTGTCCTCCTTAGAAATGCAGTCAGCATGTTTTTGCAGCTGTGATAAACTATCACCCTTTCTCTGTTTCACTGCTTAATCCTGTTGGCTCCACAGAGTAACTGCTGTCCACTCCTGAAATGTTCAAAGGAAAAAAATTCATATTACCCTGAATGGTTAATATGAATGAGAACATATGTTCTCAACAGTTCTAGCATTTCCTTCTATGTGTGTTTTGTTTTTTGTGGTCGAATTATACATGTATGAGCCCTTAGAAGGACAATATATTTGATGTATAATTGTAATTATAAAATAAGAAACGCGTATCTTAGATATATATTTACAAATATATAAGCTTATATAATTACTTAGGAATTATAGGGTTGTGGAAGGGTATTTAATAGAATTATAGAATCATGGAATGGTTTGGGTTGGAAGGGACTTCACAAAGATTATCTAGCTCCAATTCACCTGCATGGGCAGGGACACTTTCCACTAGACCAGGGTGGCCAAAGCCCCATCCAGCCTGTCTTTGAACACTTCCAGGGAGGGGACATACACAGCTTCCTGGGCAACCTCTGCCAGTGTCTCACCACCCTTACACTAAAGAATTTCTTCCTAATATCAAGCCTAAATCTACTCTCTTACAGTTTAGAGCCATCAGTCCTTGCCCTGTCACTTACAAGCCCTTGTAAACAGTCCCTCCCCAGCATTCTTGTAGGCCCCCTTGAGGTATTGGAAGGCCGCTATGAGGTCTCCTTAGAGCCTTCTATTCTCCAGGCTGAGCAACCCCAATTCTTTTAGCATGTCTTTATAGGAGAGGTGCTCCAGCCCTCTGATGATCTTTGTGGCCCTCCTCTGGACTTTCTGCAGGAGCTCCATGTCTTTCTTATGCTGGGGGCTCCAGAATTGGACACAGTACTCCAGGTGGGGTCTCATGAGAGCCAAATAAAGGAGGAGGATCACCTTCCTTGACCTGCTGGCTATGCTTCTTTGGATGCAGCCCAGGACACGGTTGGCTTCCTGGGCTGCAAGTGCACATTGCCAGCTCATGTTGAGCTTCTCGTCCACCATCACCCCTAAGGCCTTCTCCTCTGGACTATTTTGGATCCATTCACCACCCAAACTTGTATTTGTGCATGGGATTGCTCTGACCCAGGTGCACCTGTGTCACTTGGCCTTGTTGAACTTTATGAGGTTGGCACTGTCCCTCTTCTCAAGCCTGTCAGGGTCCCTCTGGATGGCATCCCTTCCCTCCAGTGTGTCAACCTCACCACACAGTTTGGTGTCATCAGCAAACTTGCTGAGGGTGCACTCAATGTCACTGTCCATGTCGCCATCAAAGATGTTAAACAGCGTCTGTCCAAGTACCGCCACTTGGTGAACACCACTCGTCACAGGTCTCCATATGGACATCGAGCTGTTGATCACTATTCTTTGAGTGTGACCATCCAGCCAGTTCCTTACCCAGTGAGTGGTCCATCCATCAAATCCATATTGTGCCATGTTTGGTACGAGGATGTTGTGCAGGAGAGTGTCAAAAGCTTTGCACAGGTCCAGGTAGATGATGTCAGTTGCTCCTCCTTTGTCCACCAATGCCATTACCCCATCATAAAAGGCTACCAAATTAGTAGTGTTGAGGTGCCTGAGGACTGGAGGAAGGCCAATATCACTCCAGTCTTCCAAAAGGGCAAGAAGGAGGACCCAGGGAACTACAGGCCAGTTAGTCTCTCCTCTGTCCCTGGGAAGGTGATGGAGCAACTCATGGATGTCATCTCTAAACATGTTGAAGAACAGGAAGTTATTGGGAGTGGTCAACATGGATTTACCAAGGGTAAATCATGCTTGACCAATCTGCTAGCCTTCTGTGATGACATAACTGATTGGCTGGATGAGGGGAGAACAGCAGATGTCATCTACCTTAACTTCAGCAAGGCTTTTGACACTGTCTCCCATAACATCCTCATTAGGAAATTGAGGGAGTGTGGGCTAGATGAGTGGGCAGTGAGGTGGATTGAGAGCTGGCTCTGTGACAGAACTCAGAGGGTTATGATCAATGGAGAAGGGTCGAGTTGGAGGCCTGTAGCCAGCAGTGTCCCCCAGGGATCAATACTCGATCCAGTCTTGTTCAGCATATTCGTTAACAACCTGGATGAGGGGACAGAGTGTATCCTCAGAAAATTCACTGGTGGTAGAGGAGAGGTGGATGACACTCCAGAGGGCTGTGTTGCCATCCAGTGGGACCTGGACAGGCTGGAGAGCTGGGCAGAGAAGAACCTTATGAAGTTCAACGAGGGAAGTCTAGTGTCCTGCAGCTGGGGAGGAAGAACCCCATGCACCAGTAGAAGTTAGGGGTGGACCTGCTGGAAATCAGTTCTGAGGAGAAGGATCTGGGAGTCCTGGTAGCTAGTAAATTATCCATGAGCCAGCAATGTGCCCTTGTCTCCAAGAAGGCCATTGGAATCCTGGGTTGTGTAAGGAAGTGTGTGGCCAGTAGGTCAAGAGAGTTTATTCTCCCCCTCTGCTCTGTCCTGGCGAGGCCACAGCTGGAATACAGCAGATACTGGGGTGGTTGAAATCCCCTCTGAGGACCAGGGCCTGTGAGTGTGAAACTGCTCCTATCTGCCTGTAGTGGGCTTCATCTACTTGGTCATCCTGGTCTGGTGGCCTGTAGCAGACCCCCACTATGATATCTCCTTCCCCTGTCTTCCCTTTAACCCTGACCCATAAGGTTTCAGTTGACTCCTCCCCCATCTCCAAGAGGAGCTCCACGAACTCCAGCTGGTCACTGATGTAGAGGGTGACATCCACTCCTCTTCTGCCCTGCCTGTCCTTCCTGAAGAGCTTATACCCAACCATCCCCACACTCCAGTCATTGGAGTCATCCCACCACGTCTCAGTGATACCAGTAACATAATAGCCCTGCAGGCATGCACACATCTGCAATTCCTTGTTAATTCCCCATGCTCCATGCATTTGCATAGAGGCATTTCAGATGGCCCCCTTTCAAAGCAGTTGTGCTAGCAGGGATAACATTTTGCAGGTCAGATGCTTTCCTGTTGGCTTGCAATCCTCCTGCAGGCCCAGGGCATCTGTTACTGGCTCTGTCCACAATGTGGTGGGTGTAGGATGAGTTTAGGGTCCCCGCCCCCAGCATCATTAGTTTAAAGCCTTCCAGTTCAACCTGTGCTTTGTTACAACAGAAAGTAATCACACTTACTTGTCTTGCTACAAGACATAATCTGGCTTTGTTGGCAAACACTTGCTCCCTATTTTGGCTAAACTACCAAATGTTGCACTGATTATGACCCGTAGTGTGCAAGTAGAGTTGGCTGTAAAATGTTGAAAAGTCTTAAATTTAGAAAAATGTTTATGTAATTTTATTTTCAAAGTTGTCTTTACTAATTTTAGTTGATTAGTATCTGTTCTTTGAGTACTAGTTACTGGGGATTTGTTAGCTTAAGTTTGAATGAGATCTTTTTCAAAGATCAATTTGGAAAATTGCTTTCTGGGAAAAAATATATATATGCTGAAAATGCATTTTGCTATTTAAAACAAATTAGCAGAAAATTTGAGTGTACATAAATCTCTTTGAATAATCACCAGATGTGTTAAAAATATTTATGTAGTTCAGATTAAATCAAGATACACCATATAGTGGCAGCAATATAGTGGCAGCAAGCAGCATCTGCAGCTAAATTTGCTAATGTCCAAAACTTGTGATACGCGTGCTTCAAAAAGTAAGATTGTTCTTAGGTTTTGTCATTTTTACAAAAAGGGACAAAAAAAGAAGCAAAAGAAAACAAAACAAAGAAACAAAAAAACCACCCCACCAAAAAAGCAAAGGAAATGCTGAGGCCCAGGCTCGGACCTTAATCTCAAGAGTTTTTGGGCAGTGCATTCAAAATGGGCTTGAACTGCATCTCGTTTCAGCTGAGTGGCCTCCCCATTATTCCACTGCTTGCACAAGGTTTTGCCTGCCTGCTTGGCACCTTCTCCTACCAGTTCTCCCCAGCCTTTGGCTTGCTGCCACATAGATTACGATGCTCACTTTCTATTCCAGCCTTTCCATTCCTATTCCATGCCTTTTCTAAAGGGCAGCTGGCCATTCCCTGCTTGGTTCACCTCCCTTTAGAAGTTAAAGGATTGTAAGCATGAGGTTGTAGAGGGAGAAAATTGGCAAATGCCAGAGGTTTCTCATTACAAAAACCTCAAAAAACAGCTCAGGTGGGTCCTGGCAATACATTGTGGAGAAATTTATGGATAGGAGAGTCAAACATATGCACTGCCAAAGGAATTGTCTGCAGGAAGTTTTTGTGAATAGACTCACTAAAACACTGCTGAAACACAGGAAGAAAGATACCCCTAAGTGTTGAGCACCTCTTCTTTCTCAAAAAGTCTGCTTTAATTTCCATAAAGCATTTCTTTCTGTGAATCATTCATGTATTGAATCATTCATGTATTTCTCCCAAGACTTCTTTTTCCCAGTTAAACTTCTTGGTTGGAATCAGAGCAATCAAATGCATCAAATTCAAAATGTGATGCCCTGAAAGTCTACCAGAACTGGATTTAGCAATACCTTTGAAGTGACCATTTTTTTAGGGGTTGGTCCCTGGTCAGGTAATTAGTTTGCTTCAAAAGTCATTATCACTAACGAAAGCTCCAGAAGGGGTCTAGGATGAAATTAAATACCTGCCCTTTTACCATTAATCCCCTCTTTTCTTCTAGATACTGACCAGGTTTGTTTGGTTTTTAAAATAATAATTATTCAAGACACAGAGATATTTATATATACTACCTTCCTTTCAGACCATGCACATTTTGTGCCATTAATTTTAAATTTGGTATATGCTAGACCTCAAATAGGCAATTTTTTATTTTTTTTTTTGGCCAGTATTTCTAACTGGCCAGCTTTGCCTAGTTGACATTTTCTTTAATTTGAAAAAGAAATAACAAGAAAGAACTAATGCACTGTCTTCAAATACCTCCTGCGTTGCCCTAATGAACCCAAGGCAGTGCTCTTCAGTCAAACAGCTGGTTAAAACCACCTGACATTTTGTTCTGGGCATGGTGATAAATTGCAGCAAATCTCTCAGCTTTAGCAAAGAAAGATGCTTCGGGAGACCAGAGAACTCTCTCGTTCGCTGTGCTTGAGAATGAGTGATCAGTGGAAATTGGAACTATCAGGAAATACTGGGCAACCCTAATTTCTCTGCGTGACCTCACTGATTTTCAGATGGAAAATGGGGAATCTGAGCAATTTGTCTCCCTGTGTCTTGCCCTGAGTGGTAACATAGAGCCTGGGTTGGCTCTGCCCTCCTGCCCTTTTTCTGTCATTGCCCTGTTTTCTTGCAAGCAAAGGTAACAATTAACAATCCATTTAAATCACAGATTCAAAAATAATTGTTCTGTTCAGCATCCATACAGGGTCAAAGAAGTCTGCTTCAAAACATATAATCCAATTCTAAATGACAGCTATAAAATTTCCCATTGTTTAACATGAGAACAAAATCTGATTCTCATTCTATCTCATTATCACAACTATTTTCTGATTATTTCATCTTTTTAGTCTTAGAAGTTTATTTACTTATGTATATAATGCATATATAAAAGATTCTGATATAACTCTCCAAATTAACACTCTAGAGCAATGAAATGTTGCTACAGCTGTAAAAAGAGTAAAACATGAGCACTTAGGACATGCTGAAGTGCAGAAAGTCTAAAGGGAGACTATTTACTCAGTATTATTGTAGCTTTGAGCAAAATATTAATTTTTCCTCTTCAGTTTAGTACCTCCTGGGATATATATTCTTCCCATTTCAGCACTTCACCTGAACAATGTATAATGGCCAACAACTGAAAATCAAAATTAAAGAAAAGAAACCTTATGTGGGTTAATCTGCTGAATTTAAATCTATGTTAATATGTTTGGTTTTAAAGTAGCTTTATCTGAAAGGTGTCCAGCCAAATTTCATATTGTTTTGAAAACAAGTATATGTTGTACTTGTCATATATAAATCATACATAAAGGTATAGAACTGTAAATTCAGGAGTCCAGTGTTATATTCCCGTTTCTTGAGCCTTGGGTGTGTTTTTTTTCATTATCATCATCTTTGCACATGTGAAAAGTCCATTTCTTGCTTGCATATATTCAGTTGTTTTCCTCAAAATTTCTCTT
Organism: Hemiprocne comata; assembly: GCA_020745705.1. NCBI lineage: Eukaryota > Metazoa > Chordata > Aves > Apodiformes > Apodidae > Hemiprocne > Hemiprocne comata. The sequence goes on from CM036587.1 coordinate 126,541,044, forward strand.
TGTTTGTTGGCATCTTCTCATACTGAGGTAGAAGATTCTGGAAGTGACTTTATTGGTGCTGTGTAGAAAGGTGCTATTGGTGTCCTAGCACACACTGCTTACATGTATCTGGCTCAAAATCATACTGGCTTCCTTTGTTTTCCAGCACTAATCCATATCCAATTTACTATGTCGTATCTCTCCTTGGTCTCTCCCAGGATAATTGCTTTCCAAGTATTTCCATCAGTAAAATTATGTTTTGGATTATTATTTTCAGAATATCAGATATGCTTTTTTTTTTTTTTTTCCTTGTTTGAATCTCAAGTGCCTGTCCTTTCCCATATTGCCACCTTGTTCCTTGTTATTTGATCTTCTCTGTAGTTTTTCCAAGTTTAGCATAATATGCATATTTTGGAAAATACATATCTGATTTTGTACATGAACAACAAATTAATCTGAACTTTCCTCTGCATAAAACATTAACCACTGCACTAACTGGACTGGGTGTTTGCTGTTCTCTGCGCCTTTACTCTACCTAACTGCCTGTATTTGGACCAACTGGGTAAAACTGAAATTCTTACTTCACTTAAGATTAGTGCATTTTTCTGCAAATAGATCTGGAGTTTGGGGCTTGAGTAATTGAATTTCTGAGCATGCAAAAAAAAATCTTTTTTTTTTAACCTTTAACAAGGTCAGTTTACTCATGGTGTGACTAATTTATGGAATTGTGTCACACAGGGATCCATTCTGCTGCTGGTTTGGAATACAAACAAAATAATTAGCTAATACACATATGCATTTCTTTTAATAATGTATGTGTTTATTGCATGCCTTCGCCCTCTAGTATGTTTTGTAATTCACAATACCAAACATATTTTGAATAGAAGTTTTTTGTTTAGCCATTATGTATTAATGATAGTGTTATGCACAAAGAGCTATACATAATTTTAGAGGCAGTTGTAACACGCTGTTCAAATATTAATGAAATCATATTAATTTAATTCCTAGCCTTGCTCAATTAATCTTAAATGGCATAATGCTAACAGTCTCACAAGTGTAAAGCCCACACGGATACTGCCAACAGAATAAATGAAGAGAAGAAGAGCACATGCCATGTGTTTAACTGCATAACTGAAAGCTCCCTCTGCACCTGGGAGAATAAAGGTCTAATTTTCTGCCACTAAAAGACATTTTCTCTTCACAGAGAGCTGAAAGCTCTACTAGCCTCTATTCATCACTGCTGCAAGACTTTGTTAATATCTATTTTCTGAGAAGTCCCAGCTAATAGTAAAAGGCTTAGGCTGTGTTAGAAGGGCAAAGAGAAAGATTGCTTAGGCTGCTAACATGCATTTTTAATGAGCATGGCCTTGCCTCATTCTTGTGTATATCCTGTGACAGATTACTCATTTCAGTCTTATTGGAGCGTGTTATGCTCTTCCAGATACTGCCCTCCAGTTTTGTTGCTATAAATAGTTTAAAGTTCATTTTGGAAAACAAAGAAGTCCAAGGAGGCTAAAAAAGAGTACGATTTGTTGTTCTGATAAAACATAAAGGAAAAATAAAACCGTAGCCATACCATGGTTTTAGATAATAGTGAAGGACAACTGAGGAATTTAGAACAGTTATAAGGGAAGAAGTAAGAAGATTAGTTTGTGTGTGAGAATACTGATATGAACATAAAAGGAATGAAAGAGAAACTAATCAAAACCAACTTTAATATTTTATATCAAAGAAACTCAGGTAATATGGTAGTTGAAAAAAAGGAATATGTAAGTACTTTCTGCAAAAGAGGTACAACAGTTTTGCTTTTGAAAATGTCAACGTTCCCAAAAACAGAGATACAGACACATAAAATAGCATGAGCAGGGAGTCACACCATGGTTGAAGAACTATGTTTGAGAGCCATGAGCAGGGACAGTATGTAAGAAACTGTAGGAGCTGATGGGGATGACTAATGAAATGAAAAGATATGGGGATGAAGAAAGACTATGAGAACACCAAGAGGAACAAGGATATAGCAGGATAGGTAATACTGAGGCACTGAAGCCAGGACAAAGAAGCAGTTAGTGTCATGATCACAGGGTCTGAGACTCAAGCAATGATGGAGGGTGGAGCAGAGAACATGGAGAGAACACATTTTATTTTTTTTACAGGAAATAAAATAGGTGGCCTTATGAAAGATAAAGGAATTTATATGGGACAAAGAAAAGAACATGTGTCCTGTCTCTGTCTTTGAACCTCACAAGAAGGATCCATCATATAACCCAACTACAGAGAAAAGTAATAAAATCGCAGTAGCAGGCTATGCAAGGTCTGTTTGACAAGGATAGTGCTAAAAAGTGGCATGAAACAGTAGCCTGTGATGTTTAGAGTTCCCCCTAAGGAGGGAAAATGCAATATTAATTTTATTGCAGTGTCAAGTAGTGTCTATGCTCTTTCTTTTGACAGCCTCTCTGTCTTGAGTTTTCATTGAGTAACAAGGTAGATATCTTTTGTTCTCCACATTGTACGTGCGAAGAGTCGCCACTGCTTTTACCTTCTGCTTCTTTGCCCTGAGAAATCTTGGTTGAGGAATGCATTTGGGTTTAAAGGGTATCTTCAGAGAAAGAAGGTCTTTGCTCTGAAGAATAACCTTTTATCTCGTCTTTATTGATACAATACTGTGGCAACTGCCTTTCAGATGTTTAGACAGAAAGTGTATCCCAGAACTCCTTCAGAGTTAAGTAATCCAGGACTGCAGAGAAAGAAACAAAGAAGAAGATGCTTTTTTGGAATTGCGGGGAATACATTAAGTATGCACAAACTCAGGCTTTATTGAAATAACTCTAATGACTCTGACTCTGAAAACAATGGAAGGTATGAGATGGGACTGAGGAGCTGGAGGCTCAGTCCTAGAAATCTTGGCTCACGTAAATAATCCTTAAATATGTTCATAGACTTATCAGCTTGAATTATGTGGCTCTAATTACTAGGGAAATGCTCATGGGAGGAAAAACCAAAATGAGGATTAGAAAGACAAAGCTTAACATTGTATCTGGGCAACTAAATTTACCAGTATGTATAGGGAAATCAGACCAGCCAGTAGTCCTGAAACAGATTCATGGTGAATGCTGTTATTTTTTAATCCTTTTAACATGCTTTCATTTTTCTTGTGGATTTTTAAATTGAAAGGCCACAATGAACAAGTTCCTTAGGCCTATGAAAAGGCATACTGAATGCAAAACTACTGAATACAGTATAATATTCTCATTAGAAATGGTCAGTTACACTTGAGGAATATTTTGTTTAACCAGGCTCAGTGGTAATGGCAATCTGTATCCACTGATGTAAATTAGAAGCATCTTCTAAAGGCCCCTAATAAAAATGTACAAGATACGGATTCCAGAGGTAGGCATAGGACAGCTGCAAAATGCCTTAAAACATCATAAATATAGAATGAAGATGCAGAAGAATTGAAATAATTTTCTTTTTCAGTAGATCCTTTTGAATCCCTTTACTTTCTCTTGTTACTTCATAGTAGCTGTGAAAAAACTGGCCCATTTTTATTACATCCATATATAAAGGACATGATTTTGAAAGATCAGTCTGTATTTCTGTCTGTGTGGTTTCATGGACATGTTTAATTGGAGATATATTTTTCTCCTACATAAAAAGTGGTATGTTCAGAATTAAACCAGGATTGATTTTCTTTTGAACAGAGGGTTTGCTTATTTAATTCAAATGTTGTCAATCAATATTAATGTATTTTAGCACAACAAAAGCAAAAATCAGAGACATGGAAAGCCACATAAATGCATACAATAAGAGGGTTAGGAGCTGGCAGAAAATTCCTCTGAAGTTAGTAATCTCTGAGTGTTATTTTTAGTCCACTCTAGGTAAATTATTCTGTTCTTGCTAGATAGTAACTCTAAAAGAAACACGTTCATAAAGGAAACTTGAAGGAAAACAAACCTGAAACAGGTGCCTGAAAATTGCAAAGCCATTATCATATTGAGAGCTATGACTATAAGATATGGTGCTACAGTCACAGCTGAAGAAATAAGAAGACAGGAGGTGTTTAAACAAGAATTAAATGACACTCTAAGGGAGTGAAGGATGGTGAAGCCCACTGCTAGCAGACAAAACAAGCATTTCAAGCATTAATTGTTCCTGCTCAGCCTTCCTTCCTTCATATATCAAGATAATTACAGTCTAAGTTGTCTGATTAGAAAAAAGAGAGCATGTTTTAAGTTCAGAGTTTGAACAAACACTTTAAAATACTCAGTGGGCTCTATAGTAGCTCATACTTTCTGCTCACCACAACAATAAAGGCATTGTGCTATGCCTCTTACCGATTTCAGGAAACTTTGTATCAGCCTTCCAATGTAAGAGGGTACTACAGTCTCACTCTTGTATTTGTTAGACATCTGCAAAGTAATCACAGGAAATTACAGGGTAGGGTGATGATGGCTCGTAGCACTTCAGACATGCACATGGAAAATACAGCTCCTTTAGTGCTCCTGGATGCTAGGTCAGACCATCACTGTCTGGAGGTTCCATGGAACAAAAATGATGAATTGCAGTGTGTTCCTACTTCCACCACTTTTAATGGTTTCATTTCAAAGTAATCTATAGCTTAATTATTAAGAAGAATTAAAAGTTAGGAATGACAATTTTGTGTGACATAGCTCAGTCATTCAAAGCAAGTACGCATTGACAGCAACCAGATTTCAATGTAAGCAGCAAGACTTAACTAAGTCCTAAGCAAACATTTTTCTTGTAAATTAATGATTTAAAATACTGGTCTGGATTATCAAAAGAAGAATGGGCATTGTACAAGGTTTTCATTTTTTTTAAATTATCTGGCAGAAAGGAATCTTTTTCTATGATATTCAGGCACCATGTCTAATGGCCAAGTTTTCATCTTTCCAGAAAACAGATTAATGTGAGCATACATAAAGGTCCAAACCAATGTGTATTTTGGTATTAAAGTGGCATTTTTAAAGCAAAATACTTATATATGCTCTTTGTTCTATTTATTTCATATACTACTCTCACTATCTCCTTGTTTAGGTAACTATGAGGAGAATGTGATCTACTTGTTATAAAATGTCAGCCTCTCATTGAATTCTACTGTCCATCTTTTCTCTCATGAAAAATACATAGCTCTATGACTCTTTATGCACTCATTTATTTATGGTGTAGGGAAGCTCATATTCCCTGGGCCATAACAGCTCACTCTTTCATTCTCCACTGGGCATATTTCTGGAACACTCGAGTCAGGTTTTCCTGATGTTGTTTTGTTTTGTTTTGTTTTTTTAAGTAACAAACCTCAAGGAGAGAGTTTAAAGGGAAGCAAAGAGACAATCTGTTTACCTTCTCTTTCATTTGCTCTTTCCATTTTTCTCTGGCTGGCTTTCACTGCTAAGTGTCTATCCAGTGACTCCTCACCTTTTCTCCAAGAACATCAAAATACTCATGAATAGAGTACCCTGTGCTCTTATGGTCTGCTCTGTCTTTTGTTGTGCTTGGGCTTCTGACTCATATTTCTAAACATTCTTAAGATACATTGCTGCCAGTGGTTACTGACCTGCATTTCTTACATAGATTATGGAAAATAAAACTGAACGAAGCCTTAGTGGAATGTGAACTATAAAAGTCTGTTACGTTTTGTTGTTGTTGTTCTTTTTTGTGGTGTTTTTTTGTTGTTGTTGTTGTTCTTTTTTGTGTTTGTTTTTTTTTTTTTAAAGGAATTTGAAATGAAAAGTGCACATTCATGGGGCATTTTTGCAGCCATAAATAACTTGTCCCGCTGACTGCAGTGAAGCATTTCAATCTCAAAATATTTTCCTGGCCAGTTTTCATTTCTGTTCTGTATACTTCCAAGATTTTTGCTCAGCTATATAAGGAAGTGCTAGTATTCAATTAAAAGATACCGCTTGTCTATCAGAAGTGACTGAATATTGCCTCTAGCTATCAGGCTATCAAACAGACAGCTATCTGAGTTTTTTTGGGATTGGTCCAGGTTGCTGTCTTTCTAAACCACTGCGAGTAATTCTGTGAGATAGTTAATGAAAATAGCAATTATCCTTTACTATGTCTTTCAGAAGTGTATGGCAAACCAATCCCTACTCTAAAGTGTCATTCTGCATTAATATGAGTTCTTTTATTGTGTGCCAGGCAATACATTTTATGCCCTTGGCAAAGACAGTATCTTTGATGCTGAGAGAACAAGTATATAATACTGGATCTCGGAAGAAAAAAGCTAAGCCACAAGGAGAGTGTGGGCCTAATTCTCACTTCACACTGATTTTACATTGCTGTATTTCTACTGCTGTTAGCTGAGCAGCCTTTGATTTATGCTAGTATAAGCAAGATTAAAACCAAGTCCTCTATACCAAGTGTTGGCTTTATGTATCTTTTTATTACTTGCACTGAAATGAAAACCCATACAAATGAATTGCTTATATATAAAGCTTGTCGTTTTGGCCAAATTAGGGGTGTATATAATTAGCACACCAATGTAATTTTTTGTCTTTGTAGGCAGATATTAATTTCTTTTCCTAAAACCGTGTTTGACTTATTTTCTCTAAAATTGAAATATCGATAACATATATTTAAGTATCTATACATTAAACTGATACAATGTCAGTCAAAAAATGCAAGATGCTAATGTCTTATTTAATGGTGTCTCTGATTAACACAGTCATCTGGTATATGTTAGTGAATTTTAATTCTATAGATAACTCTTATCTCCATCCATACAGTGTATGGATCGAACACAAGTGTAACAGATATATTTTCTAGCTCTCAGACTTTCCATACATTTGCAACCTCGTGAAGAATAAATCTGATTTTTTATGGAACTTGGGCAATTTCGAGCTTTCTTACATTTACTATAACAACAGAAAAATATGTATATGAATGAAGGAATAAGGTAGGGTCGATTTGAAAAGATGAGATATAAAGAAGCTGATATAAAAGGTCTTTTATCTAGTGTAATGCACTGCTTGTGAAACAAATCGAGCCTTTTAGTCACCATATGGCACTTTTAGAGCTCTATTGTTGTCCTTATATCCTAGACCTCTGCTCTAACCAACCAGATTTCCCCTTGCTTGTGCCTTGTTTACTTCATTATTGTGCCATTCACATTTTCCATTTGACCGCTGATTCTGATGGGAAGGAAGAAAATTATTCATCTCATAAGAACAAATGAGGATGTTAGTGGAGACAAGAGCAGTAAAACTAAGCAGCTGTCTCCTGCCTTTTTTTTTTTTTAATTGACAAAAAAATCCAAGCTGCTTTTATCCAGTAGATAAAACTAGAAGCAAAGTCTGCTTCCTTGTAGAGAGGTACAATATCCATTCAAACCATACACCACCTGAGATAATAAAGTATAGGTCTAAACATAAATCTACTGGGTTAAAAGTAAACACAATAGATACCATAAGTACGTAATGAAGCATATAATTAGAGAGTTGAAGAAGATGGAGGACAAAAAACACCTGATCTGGGGAGCTCTGAAATAAATGACACTGTTTCCTTCTACTTGAAAACAGACTCTCAGTCAAATCTATAAAGACATGACATATGAAAGCATCTATTGGAAAATTAACAGTCATTTATTTCTAGGGAAAATTTCACACTCATTCAAAGTCACGATCAAAGAGCATCAAAAGAAGATGTGAATTTGATCCATATTTTAATAAATAGAAACAGAGAGGGAAAAAACCTGAAGGCTGAAGAATATTTAAGATAATAGGCCATTTATTTATAAGAAAAGCTCCATCACTGCTTGTGTAGTGCAAAGTGGTAGCCTCACCCTTCACAAGGCAGGACTTTCCAAGTGGTAAAAGCCCCTCCGGACACAGCAACACCAACCTGCTTCAAGAGCAGAAAAGCCAATTTCAGAAAATTATAATCTGACTCAGCATTGAATCAGCTATTTATTGGTCTAAATACTTGTGCTGGCAAGCTTTCCATATTTTTATTTGCTGTTTATTATTTTAAAGCTTCTTTTCTTCACCCTTTCCAAAAGCTCTGATGTTTCTACCATCCATCTTACAGCCTGCATGCACAAACAGTGCCAGCAGAACTGAAGAGAAGAGCAGCAGATCATGCCACAGGCAAACCAGAGGCACCAAGGGGAATTCAGGGTGAGGAATTGTCCCTCACTGGTGGTGGAAGTGCCAGGGTAACTTCAGCCTCTATTGCCAAAGACTCTGGATGCTGAAAAGCAAAATCTTTTCTTTTTTCTGTATAAGCAAAAACAACCAAAGACTTCAAATCACCCCGTTAGCTCACTTGTCAGGTAAGAGGTACAGAAGCAGTTAACAAGGAAAGGAGAGGAAGCTAGTTTCTAAGAAGGGGAATTATTTTTAGACTTGACTGTTGTTAGCAAAATGAGAAGCAAGAATATGAGAGAAGTTAAAAGTGGATTAAATCCTGGTCCTGTTGCAATGAATTACAGAGCTCCCACTGGTTCAAATAATAAGGGATTTTTTTTTCTTTGTGTATGGATTTTACCACATACACAACATATATTCTCCAATTGCATTTAAAAATCAGAAGTGATGAGAGTTTAAGTGATAACTGTAGTTTAGAATAAGGAATAACAGCCTCTAATGAAAAGGAAATAGCACATCAGTCTCTGATAAATTTTCAGGTACAATTTCCTTCCAACATCAATAATAACTGCAATAATAAAGAAAAGGAGAGAAGCTCTTTACTCAATATATCTGTCTGCTACCAGGAGCATGGCAATCATTACAAAACTCCATATTCTTCTCACTTGCAAGCTAGTTCTGCCATCTCACAGAGTTTCTTGTTTAATTCCCATATGCCAAAGTGCTCTCTTTCCCTTTTGTGCATGTTCCTTGGCTGTCAGTCCTGCTATTGTGGCCAGTTTCACTAAGGCCACACACAGCTTGAAAGCAAGCTTTGGCACCATGTCAACCACAGTAGCTTCTCACCAGAGCAGGCAATGTCCATTGCAAGGATGTTGGACCCTATGAAATACACCTAAATCTGCTAAAATGTATAAATATTATTTACTCAATTTGCCCTCCATGTCTAAATATTTGAAGGCATCTGCCAAAAACTCTGGACAAAGATGAGTTTCCAGTCTAAATCAATTTTAAAATGCAGCAATGCAAAATAATTTGGAGACGTGCCCTGAGACCCCCTCAGACTGTTTGACCTGCTATATACCCAAACATGAAGCTTGCAGACTTTGTTCTGGATTTCCATGGCTAAGTTTGCATGTGAAATACCATATTGATTAATTCTGCTGCGGTGAAGCTGTGAAGACTGAAAATATGAAAAGAGGCTTTATTAAGGGAAAATAGGTCCAGTCTTTAAAGACTGAGACTAATTCCTCCATACAAACAGACTATTTAGTGGTACTCTGAAAACTTAAGTCACTAGTTCTGTAAATGCTCTATGAGATAATCCTTAGAAAAAAACATAACAGGAAGAGAGCGTTAAAAAACAGACTGACTGGGCTAAAAAAAAGAGAAGGGGTTTATTGGAAGCCTGGGAATTTTGAAGGAGAGCCTAGATTTACCTAGTTGAGTTTAGAAGCTTCAGCAACATTCAGCCATTTGCAAATGCTGTGTAAAAACTGCTATTTTTACATTCTTCTCTAGTATATTATGAATCATCGTCAGATCATCTTTCACTGGGTAAGGAGGGTGGAAACCAGGGAAATAACAGAAGAACATAGGGCATGGAAAGCAGGAGAATTCCTGCTGCATGGCTGGCTAAGTAGTCATTGAAAAAGCAGTTTGGGGAGACTTTTTCTGTTACTCAGATTTATGATTGGGAGTTTCTAAATGCAGAAGCAGTCAACAGTGCATCTGCACATTAGCATTTGTGCAATAGATTGCTCTACAAATGCAGTATTGATTTCTTAGAAGAACATAGCATACACCTTCATAAATTGTCCCTATATGAAGAGATCATGGGCTTTTTGCTTTTCTGCCCTTTGCAAAGGGTTCCACAACTTGAATTGGCCTCCCTGGCTACAGCATTTATTACAGTATAGTTCTGCTCTTCCCTTACTGTTTAATTTGACCTTTCTAGATGCAGTCTAATAATTTTCTATCCTATAAAGTTAATTAAGAATTGAACATTTCTACCTGTTAATGCAGTAAAGTCTGGTTGTTCTTTTGCTAGAACATATTAATAATGTCACTAATTAAAGACAATAGTTGTCAGGGCGCGGGATCCCTCATTTTGCTCTGAATGAGTTTTACCTGTGGGAGAAATAGGCTGTGATCTGACACAGGAAAAGTAAACTCTTGTAAGGAGAGAACATGTTACAATCACCCTGTAAGGCCAGGGATATGCACAGCAGAAACAATTAGCTGGGGGCAGGAGAGCTTCTCTGGGGCTGTAGCATCCATACGCTGTTACTGGGTCATTGATGTAATCATCCAGCTAATCTGAACAATATTACCTGTCTGGAGGGTCCTTATTCCCCCACCTTTCCTATGGAGGACTGCAGTGTGGCAGTGGCTCAGACCAGTGCACTGAGAGGATGTTCTGCTAGGGGAGTCAGGGATAAATGGGTGGTGTGCCCTCAGGTATGTCTCCAGAAAGCCCCATAAGTGCTGTTAAGAGCCTTTGGGTGATTTACGGACTAGCTTTTCAGGACAGCATGAGCCTCAGCAGAATTGCACTTCTAAGAAGTAGCTGCGAGAGACATGTTTGCAAAGCCTCAGGTGGTGGGATGCAACATCCCTAAGGAACAGGTGCACCCTTGTCAGTTGGTTTTACTGATGCAATAGGTGAACCAGAGGGCACAGTGGTCTCAGTGGGACAATTTAGCAGAAAAGAAACCAAATTTCTTTCATGTCAGATCAGCTCCTTATTCACTGCATCACAGTACCTCTCAGAAATACCACTTGAAGTGTGTTTATTGGTAATGAGACTAGATTGTCTTCTGCTTCATCTTTGAAAAATTCAGTGTGAAGTACTATCAGAAGTTTTTGTAAGCAAAAACAGAGGTAAGGATGAGTCAGAGATCTGATTTGCACCTGGGGGTTTTGCCTGTCCTTATATTAGCATGAGATCTGAGGTCTTGGCTAGCATGTGACCCGAATCATAGAATCATCAAATGGTTTTGGTTGGAAAAGACCTTTAAGGTCACCAAGTCCAACCATTAACCTAACACTGCCAAGTCCACCATTAAACCATGTCCCTAAACACCACATCTACACATCTTTTAAACACCTCCAGGGATGGTGAGTCCACCACTTCCCTGGGCAGCCTGTTCCAGTGCCTGACAACCCTTTCGGTGAAGAAATTATTCCTAATATCCAATCTAAATCTTCCCCAGAACAACTGGAGGCCATTTCCTCTTGGCCTATCACTCATTACTTGTGACAAGAGACCAACACCCCCAGGTAGTTGTAGAGGGCAGTAAGCCTCCTTTTCTCCAGCTGAATGACCCCAGTTCTCTCAGACATGCCTCATAAGACCTGTGCTCTAGAACTTTCACCAGCTTTGTTGCCCTGCTTTGGACATGCTCCAGCACCTCAATGTCTTTCTTTTATTCTGCCAGGCCATAGTCAAATTCTGGTATCTAACTTTTTTAAAAATAATTTTAAGACCTCATGCCTCCTTAAGCCTTAATCACAAAAGCTCTAAATATGTCCCTGAGTTATCACTGGTATCTTTTAGTGCACTTTGTACCTTTAAAACTGAGACAAAGTCTAAGTGCTTCACTGATGGAAGTAGCTGATGGAAACCTGTAAGCAGATAGGTCTTGGTCCTTATTCTTATCTGTGTGATACCAGGGTGGGGGGAATAGTTTAAAAATTATTATTCCATAACTATCAAATGAAACTATCAGCATGTGGCCATGTGCCTCATATGAGGGTTAATTACCACTGTTTGTACTTACAGAAGCAAGCACTATTTTTGCATTTCTGTGAAAGGAAGGGACTGGAAGATATCTACTCTGAACTCATTCTATGTTGAATAGCTTCTGTCCATAGCAAAATGGGGCCAGTCATTTGCCATATTCTGTCAGTAGTGAAATGTTAGAGCTAATTATAATTGTAATCTTTGTATATAGCTAAGTCTTGCACAAAGTGTTAAAATAAATATTTGCTAATACATTAGATATGTGCCTTTCTTTTCAAGATTTGAAGTCTCAGTCAGGTTTCTTCAGCAAGGTGGGGAAAATCAAAATCACAGCTTCCTTTGTGAGAATCATAGAAACATAGAATAGAAGTTCATTATTCTTGGCTATAGTTGCTTTGCTTAAATATGCTATTACCTTCTGTCTGAATTCAGTGCACTCAAGCATTCTGTTGATGTTCATAACTGCTGCTGCTTCCTATTCAGATATCTTCATCAATCTCTTTATGATTGTTCCTAAGGATTCTTTTTTTCCTGAGGACCCAGGCTGTTCAAAGCCCATTGGAGTGTTAAAAGTCTGATTAAACTTTCAGTTTATCTGACAGGCCTAGCTGTGGGGATTCCAGATTAACCATCTGGAATCATTTGATCTTAGTATTAAAATAATGTTTCAAGAAACCCATGTTCGAATGCTGCTATGTTTATAATCCAATAAATGCTCTCTCACTATCAGCTTTTATTCACTGAAGAAATTATTTCTCTGAGCTGCCTCAGCTGCAATACAGTGTCAGGGTTTTTTTAGAGTTTTTATAAATTTATCTTAGTTTAAAGATCCACTCTATACAGTAGTGTGCCATATTTTTATTGAGTGCTTGCTTAAAATATGCTAAAAAAGTAACTGTTCAGTTATTGTAGGGCCTTGTAAATGCTCTACCAAGTTTTTTAGGAATAGAAAAGCTTTCCCTGTACCATGTCCAAACAGTTTCTATGGTCACCTGTTCCTCTGTGAATGAATCAATCAGCAGGGCAGTCCAGCTGGATTCAGCTGAGATCAGTTGTCCTCCTCCAGAGATCCCAGCATGTTCAGGTGTGCCTTTTCTAGCGGTTGCCGACCTGATCTACTGCTAGGGTGAGATGCCTTTTAGAGAAATTGGTTTCCATAAGTGCTTTTCTTTGAATTTAGCTGAGCTTTGACTGCAGGATGCTCTAGATATATAAATCTTAAAACCTGAGTTTCCTCTTTTTGTGATTTAACTTGCTGCTCTATGAGTCAGCTTCATAAGAGCTGAGGACAGAAAGTAGCTAAGAACCATGACGGAGGGTGTCCTTGAGTGCTGCAGCTGAAGACACTAACCATGACATTCAGAGTGTGCTATGTGCAATATACATTTCCAGTAGATCTTCCTTTGAAGGGGAAAATAAGCAAGGCAATAACATTAGTCTGAAATCCTTGCTAAGCTGCAGATTATACACAGCTATTTCCATAGCCCTTTGTGGAGTCAGCTGGACTCCTGCAAGCAAGCCATGAGAAAAGATAAGGAAGGATTTTGCTCTGGTTTTGCCCGTCTTCTTACCCACACAACCTCTAGTTCACTTTTAGCATCTCTTCTTATTTCCCCGTTACCTCTCCTTTCTGTCAATTTTCATCACGCATATGAAAAAACCTCAAGAAGCAAGATAAGATAAGCTGTTAATGCCTATTGCACATTAGTCATGTTAAACTAGCTAAGCTGAGCAGAAGACAAAATTGCAATCACTTATCTAAGATAATGTTTTAATATGCACTGCAACAATAAGAATTCTTTATTCTTACTAGCCCATCACTTTAAAAAAGAAGGATATTTTGAATAGATTAAACAGGTGAAACACTTTATCTGGACAAGAGATACATTGTACGAATAAGATGCTATTGAAAATATAGGAAATGCATTACAGACTTTTCTGAAAGTAACTCAGTGCCATGAATGATGTTCACAAACATTAAATCTTCCTTTGAATTAATTGTTTTCCAAAAGTAGGAATTCTGCTGTTGTAGGGATTCATTTTATATCCCATGATATAATAATTCTTTTTCTGAACAACTCATCTAAGAAAGTTTCAGATGAAGTAAACAATTTTAGAAAGTATTTGGGACATATAAAACGCTACAGCTAACAGTAAAAGAAACTGAAAATGCCAGTCAAAATCTTTCATTTCCCAGGGTTCTGTACAGACAAAATGCAGAGAAAGTTCTTCCAGCCTGGATCATTCGCCTTCTTTAATGCAGGTAGGACATGGAATAGGTACAAAACAGATAGGATAAACATATATTGAAAAGAGAAGATAAGAAAATTAACAAAATACAGTAGGGAAATTACATTTACTACTGGTTACTGCAAAAGCTACAGGTGCTTTTTCTGAAAAAAAAAATAAAAAATCGTTTTTTTGCCAGTGCAACCTCTTGATCGGTCTTAGAAATGTGAGATGGGTACAGCTTTCAGGAGTTTTGGTGTTGAAATATTACAATTGTAAAATATTTTCATTCTGTATCATACTACCATTTTTTCAGTATGATAACAACTCCTTTTTATACACTGTATTTTAGTCAACTAAATCTTAAGAAGGCTGTACAAACCTCATTCATAGGGGTTTTCACAGTAAGAATCACCCTTTGTGTCACCTCCCCACTGAACTGCAGCTCTCATTACTATTATTCAGCATCTTTCTCTGCTCTCTAAATGGCAGTTGGACTGTATCTAAACATATTCTGAGGTAAGATTTTACCTCTTTTATACTCTTCAGTCAAGCTTGGAAAGCACAACCTTTTAATTTTGCATGTGCTCTCAAAAAGTAGCCAGTTATGCACTGATGCAAGAGTAGGACAAGTAATCAAGTCTTGATCTTTCCTTGGCCTTTTGATGTACAGCTCCTTTTCTGCGATTTACCAACCAATAAGCACTGAGAATCAAACTGCTCTTGATACACACACAGCTAGCCACTTCTGCTTCCCTTTCAGCTCCCTTCACCTCCTTCCTTGGAAAGCTGAAAACCCTCACTTTGTCCTCCTGCTGGCTTTTGCAGATGACCCTTAGAAAGTTGATACGAGAAAGGATGTAGAAATGGTCTTACATGACTCCTTTGAGATTCCAGACCAAAGAGAAACATACTGCCTAGACTCTGTTGTGATTTTTGAGAACATAAGGTATAAATGAAAATAAGGCATAAACAAAAATAATCGACAAAACTCTCCTATTCCTATCAATATCATCTTGCAATCAAATAATTCCTGATTCTTAGACTGCATTAAGATTGTCTACCTTCTCAATTAGTCAAATGTCTTTGGAGGTACTTGCAGGACTGGGGAAAATGTAATTTCAGACTTTGGGTGAACATGTTATTTTCCCAGTATTCAGAAGGTTATCTCCCTAGCTTGCACAACATTTTTTAGTACAACACATATATTTCAGCCATTCCACTTAGTGGTGTCTTTTTGACCACACCACAAAATCACACCTTTTGGAAGAAAATTCTCTTGCACTTTATGGACCAGTTCTAGGTTCCTTCACTCCTCTACGTCCTCTGGGAAGAAGACTTTAATCTACACACAGCCACCCTCCAGCCACATCTAATTCAACTTCTCTTGATAGAGTCAAGCTGTATTGTTTAGGTGAGAAGAATACCAAGCAATTTTTATGGTACAGTTGTACAGTACCTAACCACATTTTGATCAATATAAGTGAAATGAAATGTAGACAATGAAGAAAAAAACGTCTAGAATACTTTTTTTTTTTTTTTTAATTATTCTCCCCAGTTTGGAAAATATCTTGTGCCTTCTAAATGAAAAGTATTTGGTGTCATTGTATCTACATTACGCTATCCCACCAAGTTTTCAGCTGGTGATTTGAAATGCCTAAGACATCTGCATATGGTAAGTGGATGTGAAGTGGGACCTACAAGGTGTTGACCTTATGGAGTGAGAGCTGGAAGCTTGGCAGAGTGCTCTATGATTCCTAAAATAATATTAAGTGTGTAAGTTAAGCATCTATCCACCTTCTGGATAGGTGTGGTCATCTGGACATCTGGCTGACAGTGTCTCAAAGGTGTTTCCTAGAAAGAATTACAGAATTATTCTCATGTAGAACCCAGGGACAGCAGTAACTTACATTTTGTTTAATGTTGAAGATGTTTACTATTTCATGGTGATTAATTTAGCCTATTGGGAAGGCAGTATCCCACCCTGAACAGTATCTCTGCATAGAGAATAATACCCCTGCAAACCTTGTTTCTCTTTTCAGCTTTGGGTATTTCCTGTGTATCATGTTTCTTTCACACTAATTGAATCTTTCCCACATAGAGCCAGCACAAAACCTGAAGTGATTGAATTCTGCTTTGCATCTCATCCGCTCTTATTACAACTGTCAGATAAAGTTATGCCCTGTCTAAATTCATAACAATATTAATGATGTTTTTCATACATTAGCCTGAAAAAAGACAGTTCAACTGTCTTAAGATTTTCCCTTACAATGGGGACTCAACAAGAAGTATGAATCATTATTGACACTCTCTAAATAATCTGTCATGCTGCTTTAAAATACTAATGAGAAAACCCTTGAGTCTTTTGATATTAGTAGATGTTTCATGTTGTAATTGAATTTGAAAACCTCTGTTAAGATTTTTATCCTCTGATGGCATCTTATCATTTCTAGAATAAAATTGTTTGTTAAGTGGTTTAGATGGCAGCAGTCTGAAGAAGCCCTTTGCACTTCGTCTTTCTGTGAACAATGTGAGCCAACAATACACTATAAATGTGGTCTCCCAGATCCAGAAGTGTTAAGGGAACCTGTAATTTAGTGTCATAAGCTTTCACAGAGGTTATGTTTCCTAGATGTTTGTTCATCCTTATAATTCTCATCTGGACTTCTGATTGGTTCTCATCTTTGCTGAAGGCAAATCTCCAAACTATGCACAATCTGTCAACTAATGCCTTACTGGTGCTGCATATTAGGGCAATCTTGATTCACCTTGAAATTCAGTTTTACATCTCAGTATGCTGTCTGATTTTTTTTCCCAACTATGATATTATCAAGTCATAGTCCGGGTGTGATTCATTACTCTGTGGAACTGCAATGTAGCCTGTTGTTCACCCTATTCTGTCTTCAAGTACTTCATTATTCCTACTTAAGTACAGTAATGTGCACTTGGCCTTACTGCATCATATTCTATTTTTTTCAGACCTTTTTTCAGTTTGTCAAGATCACTTTAATTCTAATTTTGTCTTCTATGGAGCTTGCAACCACTGCCAGATTGCCTCCATCTGGAAGTGTGAAAGGCAAAATATCTCTTCAGATAAACAAAGGACTAATGAAACTTGTGCATAGTACTGGACACAGGTGGAACTCTATGGAGCCTCATTGGTTTTGTCTCTTAATTTAATAGAGAGCAATGGGTAGCTATTTCTGAGTGCAACTTTCAAGCCAGTTGTTCAATCGACAGAACAGTACTTTGGTCTAAGAAGTATTTTCATAGCTTGCTTATAAGATTGTCAAGCAGTGTCGAAATGCTTACTAAAATCAAGATATATCACACCTGTTGCTCCTTCCCTAACCACAAAGCCCATTATCTCTCCTAAGAAGGAACACTTGATTTAACATTATTAAGTTCCTGATAAATTCATACTGGCTATTACTTACCACCTTGTCTTCTTAGTAGTATTATTATTTACCCACTAATTATTTGATTTCTTGTTTCAATAAGTTTATAGTAAATAAGTTTATAGAAAATGAAGTTAGGGATATAATTCTGTGGGTCCTCTTTCCCTTCTCTTTTCCTGTCTTTGTGTAAAGAGATAGGGACAATATTTGGCTTTCTGCAGCCTCTCCTGTTGTAAAGAAATTCTCACAAGTATGATCTAACATGCTTGAGATTGTTTTAGACAGACTCCTACATGCTTTGATCTGTATTTACCATAGAATCATAAAATCATTTTGGTTGGAAAAAACATTTAAGATCACCAAGTCCAAGAATTAACCTAGCACTGCCAAGCCCACCACTAAACCATGTCCCTGAGCACCACATCTACACATCTTTCAAATACCTCCAGGGATGGTGCTCCACCACTTCCCTGGGCAACCTGTTCCAATGCTTGACCACTGTTTCAGTGAAAAACGTTTTCCTAATATCCAATCTAAATCTCGCCTTGCACAACTTCAAGCTGTTTCCTCTCGTCTTATTGCTTGTTACTTGGGAGAAGAGACCAACCCCCACCTCGCTCCTTTCAGATAGTTGTAGAGAGCAATAAGGTCTCCCATCAGCCTCCTTTTCTCCAGACCAAACAACTCCAGTTCCTAATAAGACTTGTTTGCCAGACCCTTCACCAGCTTCATTGCACTTGTCTGGACACACTCCAGCACCTCGATGTCCTTGTAGTGAGGGGCCCAAAACTGCACACCGTATTCAAGGTGTGGCCTCACCAGTGCCAAGTACAGAGGGACTGTCACTTCGCTAGTCCTGCTGGCCACACTATTCCTGATACAAGCCAGGATGCTGCTGGCCTTCTTAGCCACCTGGGCACACTGCTGGCTCATATTCAGCTGGCTGTTGACCAACACCCCCAGGTTCTTTTCCTCTAGGCAGCTTTCCAGCCACTTGTTACCCAAGCCTGTAGCATTGCATGGGGTTGTTGTGACCCAAGTGCATGACTCAACAGTGAGCCTTGTTGAATCTCAAACAATGCCCATGCCCAGGGTTAGTACATCTGAATTTCTTCAGATTTCTAATTTATTCAATTTTTCCAGGACATTTTCTTCCTTATTCTCACCAAAGTCCTTCATCAGTGTCCACAGCATTACTTCACTGACCATGGTTACTTCTTTCTACTGAAGAAGAGAATAAAGAGAAAAGAGATTGGATTTTTCACCCATCTCAAGGTCATGGCTCTGTGTTTGTTCCCTTGAAGACAATGCATTTAACATAGCCAAACCTTATCCCCAGCTGCTCAAACTCCAGTTAGCTGGAGAAGATCTTTGCATAGCTGCAGTGGGCTGCCCAGCTGATGGGTGACCTGTCCATGCAGGAAAATAATTACATGCACGTACAGCGTCAGGGTCACATCACTGGGGAATGTGACAGCTCATTGCTTGAGCTTGCTCTTTATTAGTAATATTCCATTGAATATTTTTTATTATGCTTTATTCTGTTTTTAGTTGTATCTCGTGTCTTGAGCTTTCTGAGTTTGTCCCTATACACTTCTAGTTTTATTTTATGCCTCCAGTAGTCTGTATGCAGGTCCTCCAAGAGACTATTTTTGAACTAAATCCCATCACATTCTATGCTTCCGCTTGGAAAAGTTTGCAGTCTTTCAGTATGTGTTCTATCAGTCAGTCTGATGGCTTTCTTCAACTTCTCTTTCTGATAGACTTGTTTGCACCTAGAAGCTACCTTCCATCTTGTGTCACTGCAATCTGGTTCCTGGGTGTTCACTGTCCTCGTTCCACTGTGTTCCTTCTAGAATTGTTATTGCTAATGGTTCATGGTTTCTGTAGTGCAAGCTGTCTTCCCATTCAATGCTATTTCTTATAAATGTTATCAGTTTTATTCATTATAATATAAAAAAGAAACCTTATCCCTTTCATAGGACTTTCTGCAGGAAGCTGAGTAAGATTATACCTATTTTAAAGTTTTCTTAGCATCAGTTTTGACCTCTAAAGGAATACAAGGAATGCTGAAAATTTTTTTTCACGGTGATGCAAATTTTTAGAGAAACCATACAGAAGACAAAATGACTGTGTAACAATATGTATCTAATAATAAAAGAAGTTTACAAAATGTTAACAGTTATTAGGTTTCCACTGGGTTCCCCAAATAGCTAAATTTAATAATTTTAAAAAGTTGTATAAGAATTTCACAAACTGAAATTGCAGGTTCATTTTCCATGTAGAACATTATCTGCTTGCTAACAATCAGCAATATTTCCAATTGTAAAAGAAATTATTGACATTTTAGCATTTCATTATACAATAATTTTTAAACTATCAAAAGCTATTGTAAGAAGTTTCTTTTTAACGTAAACTAATATATTAAAGATTTTAAAATAAAGTTATTTGACAACTGCATGTTAATTTTTTCCCCAGTAAAGATGCACAAGCTATTTTTTTATCTTAATGGAACTATCTGAAAAGAGTTTTTTTAGATTAATTTGGGAAATTGTATTAAAGTATTTTCTGTAATTCACTTTTTAACCGTTCTGAAATATCTCTGTCAATTTGGACACAGTAAATATCTTTTTTAACTTTGCTTGTGTTTGTGATCCATGTTGCAATTTGAGAGGGCAACTTATTCTATGATCTTCTTATGGATTTTGTTAAAACATTTAGTGAACAAATAGGAGCCTAAGCACATTATTAAGATAATAACTTCAGTTAATGGAAAGGATGGAATATATGTTCAAATCAAGACAACAATTAAGATTGAGTCAGTGAACCAGTGAGTTCAGTTTCTCACATCACCCAGCTAATATGCTACCAGATAATCAGATTTAATGTCACTGGGAATAATTAATTGTTATTTCTTTAGAGTCCATTTTCCTTCCTGCTAAAAACCCTATCAGGGATCACTGCAATTTTAGCAGTAAGCATGCCAAAGACGGCAAGAGCCACAGGTCACAGTTTACGTACGACTTACGTATTGGCACTTTGATTATTGCACTTTGGCTACTGGGTATTTCCCAGAGCATACAGAGATGTCCCTTGCTTTTGTCATGGTAAAGCTGTTTTGCCATTTCTCTCTTAAACCTTGTTCTTACCAAATATCATTAGTTTATTACTCTCTTCTTCTTTTCATGTGGTAACATGGAGTCTTTCCCTTAACTTAAAAGAAATAAAGGACAAGTTGAGCATAATACAAGTGTATTGGTTAATAAGTAATTTTAAATATGTAATTATGTACAATTTAAAGATTAAAAATCTTTGTTGTTAAATTATGGGAATTTTTGGAAGTGTCATTTTGTAAGTACGCGGATTTTCCGATATAAATGTAAAGAATGAGCCATATTGCTAAGAAAATACAGAGAAAAATTAAGATGGAATGAGTATTAGTGACACATGAGTTACCCAGTTGTGAATACCTCTAGACAGGCAGTAGAAGTTTACCTGATGAATATGAGATCTTTCCAGTTTTAGCAAACTTACCAAACTTCCTTAACTAAATCCCCAGGTCACTTTTCTTCTGGATTATGAAAACAGCTCAGCCCTCTCACACAGGACAGAATTTTAGGCCTTGGTCACAGAGGAAAGATTGGCTGACTAGTGTGACCTTTGGACTTTTAAAATATATCAGATACAAATTCATAAAGTACTTTGACATTTTGTTACAACCAGTTTACTCATAATTAAACAATAAAAAGTTTTCCTGGCCCAGCTCCAATTGTAGCCCATATTTCTCACAATAAATAAAGTTTTAAGGAAGTCTTGGATCGTAAAATGCTGAGAATAATCCTAGAAACCTAGCATGGTATCTGAGCATCACTCCTACCTATTATCAATTTCATAGGGATGCATCTAACATTATGTCTTTCCCTCCATCAGGCATAGGTAGCATACCTAACTGAATCATTTAATATGAATTCTAAAAGTTGAATGCAACCAAGCTTCAATTAATGCATTTCAATTCAACAAATAGTGAGTTGAATTTATAATACATACATGAGGCCTAGAGCTATCATTTTAATCTCTTTCTCACTGTGTAAGTTAGACTTTGATACTTGTAATTTTCCAGCTATGTGATTTACAACTGAACTTAGCAAATGTAAATCATAATACACTGACATATTTAATGCAACAAACATGAGTGCTTAACATCTCCTGACAATATTGACTGGGACTTCTTGGGACAAATCTGTAGGAGCTGAGGTGTTTTTCATAGCCTTTGGTGAACATGTTTTCCCTGAATGTGCCTAATCAGCTTTTGACCCACGGATAAGTCCCACCTCTCCAACATGTTCTGGGCATTAAGTTCCATGGTTTAATTCTGATTCATGTGGAAAATGTCCATACTTCAGTCTGTGATGAACCCCTTAGTCTGTGATCTGATAATGTGGTTTGATTTTCCATTGTTCTTATATAATGAAAAATGGAATTAATTATTTTGTATTAAACTTTCCAAGCCACTCTTATTTTTCTTTTTTTTTTTAATATAAGATTTTGTCATCCATTGTCTCCTTTCCAAGGGAGAATTTGTTTAATCTCTCCTTATTCTAAAGCCACCCATATCTTTGATTATCTTTGACACCTTTCTCTATACGTGTTCTGATTCAACTACTTCCTTTCTGAGATGAGGAGAAAGAACTGTACGAAGCACTGAGGATGCAGGACACAAGGGATTTGTACAGTGGCATAATAATGAATTCTACTTCCTTTTATGTTGCTCTTATGCTATTTGATTCTCCTTTCTGACTGCCACTGAGCACTAAGCTGACTTTTATAATGAAGTATTCACAAGTTTTCCAAGAAGTCGTAACAAATGTAGAGCCTATTACTCTGTATGTGTACTTAAAATTGGTTTTCTGTATGTGCATTACTTTGCATTTATTGACATTGAATTTCAGTCCTAATTTTATCTCCCAGTCACTCTGTCATGAGACCCATCTAGAACACTTTGTGGTTGATTTTCATTTTGTGTTCTCACCAATCTTGATTGAGTTCCTCACCGTATTTCCTAACCATTCATGAATACTTTAATTGCACATGGCTCAGCATGATTCTGTATAGGGCAGTACAGATCACTTCCCTCACTGTGAACACTGATCTATGAATACACCATTTAAATATCCTCATATACTTTGGCCTTATACGTGATTTAGAAATTAATCCTTTTTATTCCAGGACAACATCTAATTCTTGAGAAGCTGTGGTTAGAAATCGGGTCAACAAATTTCTGGACGCGCATGTGCTCTGTATTAATTTAATCACTTATTCCACAAAGGGCTTGGACATGGAACACGGCTTTCCCCTTCCATCATCTTTCATTCTTCACCATTCTGTCATGTTCTCATATTGAATAATTACAGTTTGTGCCAATTTACTTATTACAGGGGTCAAACTGCCTCCCTCCCCCACCCCCCCCTTTTTTTTTTTTTGAGCAAAATTGGCTTTTGTGAAAGTTAACTTTTCAAAGAACTGTTAGAGTTTTCTATAAAATAGACCTTGTAAAATAGACCCTGCCTCCCATATGCACACTCACCAGTGTGCTTGTGCAAGTTTTGTATGGAAAATGAGACAAAGTCATAGAATCATAGAATGGCCAGGGTTGGAAAGGACCTTAAAGATCATCTAGTTCCAACCCCCCTGCATGGGCAGGGACACCTCCCACTAGACCAAGTTCCTTAAGGCCTCATCCAACCTGGCCTTGAACACCTCCAGGGAGGGGGGCATCCACAACCTCCCTAGACAACCTGTTCCAGCATCTCACCACCCTCACAGGAAAGGACTTCATAATGTCTAGCCTGATTCTATGATTCTAAGTGTGTCAATCATCTTTTCTGTAAAGGTCTTAAAAGACTGACAGAGTTCAGTATTTTTAGCTCTTCAGCAGATTATCTCTTTTATTTTTAGAGGTAACAATAGTTCTTAGGTTAAGAGGGAGACAAAAGCCTCATTAGTTTTGGAATTTCAAATTAACTCAATAAGGCACTGAGGAGATTTTTTTTCCATGGAAACCTTAAAAGTTGCTTAAAGGATGTGAAAAACAAGGGAAAGCCTCCTGCTTAAGGGTGTCTGTGATAATGATATACAAATATAAGCAGCCCTGTCATGCTGCAAAGCAGCTTGGGAGCGTGCTCTACCCCAGCCAGGGCAGCAGCAGCCCCTCTCTGCTGGGGGTGGAGGTAGTTTCAGAAGCCACTGAGATGGAGGATTAGAAGAGCCAAGTGCTCTTGTTGAATCCTCTGCTCGTGGAGAGGTCAAGTTAAAGGGTCACAACTGCAAGACCTTCTCTGCCTGGGCAGCCCACCCCTTACCAAGGACTCAAGTAACTTAGACAGAGAACTTATGGTGTGCCCCAAAACCTCTGCTGCTTGTGGCCCTCAGGAGTGTCACTGCAGACAACAGAGTGGTCTCAAGCAGTCTCACATGTCACACTCAAACCAAAAAATGTCACTAGACTTCTAGTTTGGTCAAAATCAAAACTCAACATGATGGTGTAGGAACTTTTTGTTGCAATTTTCTTCTTTTTGCCTAATCAAGGCCTTCCTTAAAGGAATGTAATTTCCTAGTTCTCCAATGCTCCTGCAGCTTCGTTTTTCCTGGTTATTTCAGCTAGATTTTTGTTCCATTTTTTGGTTGTTTCCTTTGGATGTGTGTTGGGCATGTTGTTTGTTTTTTGTTTGTTTTCCACTCGAGGAGATTCAAGCACTTTCTAGCAGATTGTCTATATGGGTAAACTGGAATTTCACTATGATGGTGTTTGCAAATTGGCAATGGTTTTTTTGTTGTTGTTGTTGTTGTTGTTTGAAATAAAAGACTTTGTGCTGAAAAAAAAAAACAACGTCCTTTCTAGAATGGCTTCAGTGTGGCTTGTGTATTTTGCATGCTGCCTGATTGCAGGATGAGCTTAGGCTCCTTGGAAAAGAAATATTGATTTTGGGTGCACCCTGGGCTTTGAGCTGCAGAATCAGACCCAGATGAAGGTAAAGGGAGCAGTGGAATGCACTGTCAAGGGACTGCTGTTGGTGACAATCAGGGAGGAATGGGACATGAAGCCAAAATGTACATATGGGGACCATATCCTGCAAGAAAATAAACTGTGCCTGAGAGGGGTGGTGTAAGAGCTGCACTGGGTCAGACATGACTGGAGAAGCCGCTTCTGAAATTCATTAGGCACTGATAGATAGAAAGTGAAGCTTCATTGAAATTCTTGATAGCTTTTCTGCCCAGTGGGAATCCAGCTCAAAAGCCTTTTGTCACACAGTTTAACTGGGAATACCTGAGTAAACTGATAACGTTGCTGCTTTTATGGTAGCCTTGTTTCTCACATATCACAGCAGGCCACTCCACAAAGCCTTATAAAGGGGTGTGTGTGTATGTGTATTTATGTATCTCCCTCTACACATTCAAGTAGCAGCTTGAAAGAATTAAACAATATTATCCATACTCAGAAGAACTACAGTGGGAAAGATAGCCATAAAAGAAAACCAACTATTATACAAGGGTTTTCTAAATGACCTCCATTGCTATTGTAGAGCTATTTGTGTTGCACAATTTTAGACATTACAGCTGAATGAAGAGGATGCTATGTTACCTGCCAAACACATAAATCCAGCCACATTTCCTATGATAATATTGTTTCTTCCAAAGAGCAAAATCAGCTCAACTGTGGCTCAAAATCGAGTTATTTTTTCTGTGGTTTCAATACAGCACATTCATACAGAAGTGGTAGATCGTCTGCACGCATGTGGTAGATCATCTGCTAAATATCCTGTTAGATGGGAATTGGTTAGGAAAAACAAAGTGATTATTAGGAAAGAGCTTTTTCACCTCTTCTATCTGTGACATACTATTACCCAACACTCTAGTATTTCGATGAACACAAAAAAGGCAATACAGTCACTGATGGATGCAGAAGTGTTTTTTCTTATTTTTTTAATTTTTGAGAATCAAAATCCATCATATGTTGGCCTGTTTTGTCTTTTCTTACCTTCTTAAGGTCCAAGAATGGACAGATTTATAATCTGTGGTCCTCTAGGGAAGAGAAGATTTTAAGAATTTCCAGTTTGTATTTGCACATCCATGAAAAAAAAGAACAAAATTATTAGTTGTTTGTTATTCTACTTGTCTGTATTAAACAAAATATTAAAAGAAAAAGAAAATGTAACTTTGCAACATCCACAAAGATTTTGGAACTGAGATCCAGAGAGAGAAATAGCGTGTGCTTCTTTTCCAGCTCCCCCTGCACACTAGATTATAAGAAAACTTTTCAGACAATCTTTGCTCATCCATGCTGCTTCAGATTAATTTCTACACTCTCGCAACTTTTAACCAACTCTTGGTTATTATTCAAACTTTTTTTTTTTTTTCCCCCACTGTGATTTAATTAGTGCTGGGTCTAAGCTGATACATGTCTTTCAGGCTTTGGGTCTTACTTCTGGGGTGCATTTCTGTGTCTGCCACTCTTGAAAATCCTCCCTGAGGGTTCCACTAGAGGGGCTAATGTGAGCAGCCTGGTATGGGTAGTGATTAAACCTTACGTTGCAGTTCATTAGATCATATAACATTTCCTAACGTGAGTTAATATGACGGCTTAGGTTTTATCTGTGGGTTGCTTTTTGTTGTTCTGTTTTCCCCTGAGGTATGCTCTGGCACAATTGGTGTTAATGAAAGCTTTGCATTTTTTTCCATACAATTTTCAAGCCATATTTATGGATCAACAAGAGCTATAATAATAATGTATTCAGTCTTAGCTATTGTCACCTAAGTATTTAAGAAGTATCTATAAAGGACGTTAGAGAATAGTGGAGATTAGTCTGTAGTAATTCTATTCTTGCACTCACTGTCACCCCACTGAAATCTAAAACTAGTTATTTTTATTTCCAAGACACGGGTTTTCTGTCTTCAAATGAGTACTGCCTCATGGTGATATAATAGTTTCATGTCTGTGTTACTTACATAGCACATGAAGAGAAAGAAGTGATTCAGTAGCAAATAAGCAATTATTACAGATTCCAATGCATTGCTGGAATTAAAATGATTCTTTGTGTCTATTGCCACAAGTAAGTGGAAATAATACTGATTATGTGCCTTCTAACCTAATAAGGAGAGAGAAAATATCTTTGGCATTCTATCAACAAAGGACATCTTTCATAATTGCTGTATAAGCAGTGGAGGAATATTAAAAGGAGTATTAACATAAGAAATGGCCAAGCTTTGCAATATGCTGCTGTTCTAAAAGGAGTTTGCTTTGGTATCTCCTGCATGCATAATTGGTTTCCCTGGGATTCAGAAACCTTCTCAAGTACCTTGTCAGATGCCAAAGAGATTTACATTGATTCTAGTCACTGGCAGACGTTTCTTTCATTCCTTCTTCTGATTTCATTACCAGCTTTCAAAGTAGTACGTGCAACTTAGTGAACGTGAAGTCATTACCTGATGGATACCTTGAAGAAACACTCTGGGTTACAAGGCATGATCAAATCTGAATTTCTTTGCTTTATCAAAAGATGTGAAATAGCATGTCATTTGGAAGTAGCTCTGAAATCATCCTTAATACTGAAAAGTTAAGGTAAAAGCAAATAAAAGTAGTTGTTTAGAAAGTATAAAAACAAATAATGCAAAGTCAAGTTCACAGAAATGAAAGAAGGGCATTTTTTCTGTCTGCTTATTGTAAAATTAGGTGTAAAGGGTTTTGTCACTTCCTGTTATACATCTGAAAAGCTAATTAGTCATTAACCTAAATGTGAGAACTTTGACCCCATTCTTGGGAGGGCTTTTATTTTCTTTGCAAGATGAAGGAAAATTAGATCTAGAGACAGCCATTCTTGTTTATGCAGTTCTTTTCTGGTGATTTTGTTAGAGTCTCTCCAGATGTAGTTCTCCTTTCTCTTCTTC
This sequence comes from Hemiprocne comata, assembly GCA_020745705.1. Taxonomy (NCBI): domain Eukaryota; kingdom Metazoa; phylum Chordata; class Aves; order Apodiformes; family Apodidae; genus Hemiprocne; species Hemiprocne comata. Next base: position 126,568,442 of record CM036587.1, read on the forward strand.
TTCTGCCTTATCACCCTCATTCCCTTTCCTTCCTGTCATTTTTTCTTTAACTTTCAAGGTCTAAAATGAGCTCTATTTTATGCTATTGATTATCGCCTTGTTCAATTAAAACATTAATTTTAAGATAAAATAATAATAATAATTTTTAAGATAAAACACTGTATTATAACCAGTAATGTTTAAATACTGTGTTTTTACATACTGAGAATTTCACTTTATTCAAAATATAAAACTTAGATATCTATTGCATGATAGACAACCAAATAAATAGGATAAATGCTTGGGCCTTATTTCTTTATCTTGCATTAGTGAAAGACAAAGGTTCCCACATCCCTTCTGTGGACATGATTCATCTGGAGCTCGAGTACGCCAGCCTAGTCTGTGAGGGATGCCCTGGCAATGTTATGATTGGGCTAACAGAGTATCTAGCTGAAGTTCTGTGACCTGCAGAATTACACAGGAGTCTGAATTAAACAGTTTGTTCCAACTCCTCCAACTTTCTGTTCTCAGAACATATGATGTTATTTCTAAATGCAGAGTATTACAAATATTATTGCCAATTAGGTTGCTAAGAAGATCAACTGCTCGCGTTCTGCTCTTTCCTCAAAATTTGTTAGCTCTTCTGAAAATACTAGTCAAGAAATAGTCATAGTCAGTGTTGTTTGTAATTTAATGCATTTTTACCTATTCACTACAGTATATTCACTCTTGTGACACGGTTTCCATATAAGTTAAATGTAAAGACTTCTTGTCAAGCTTTGTCTCTTACATCCTTTTCATACATAAACATCCAATTAAAAACTTTCTTCTGCTTTCATACTCCCATAATCGTGATGGGAAATGGAGCAATAGTGAAATACCTTGCAGAAAACAGTAGCTGGATTTGCCAATTTACATGTCTCAAGTACCACAGAGATAGATGGAAAATACTGTTCCTGAGCTGAAATCAGCAAGAAAGAAGTCAATAAAACAGTCATAGTCAGAGAGAAGACAACCTGTATGGACTGGGTGTGTACAAGAAAGGACAAGCAGCACAGTTCACTTATCTTTTTGATTGGAGGAATCTTCTAAATCTAGTTTATCTATGACATCGCATACATCCTTTGGGAGCCAGGACTATTGAATATTAGTTTATTTGGATGGTCCTTTGTGGTTGTAACGAGATCTCTACAAAAGTCTGGGCAGTAGCTTAACAGTGATAAGTGTCCGATTGTACACCTGATCCTGAAGATTAACCTGATAACCTATTTCACTCCTTCATGTAATCTTAAATACCCAGTATACATTCACGTATCTCCTTTGAACCAGTGGAACCGCAGGGTGTGAAGCAGATAGATAGAAAAGTAATCACATACTATGAGAGTAGATTTAAAGGCCACAGCCAAGCATAAAGATTTAAATGAAAATTATCTAAAGCACCAATTTTAATAAAAAGTATTTCAGTCTCTAGACAATAGCCTTGATTTAAATAGTATCTTCTAATTTTATTTTGCATTCGTCCTTGTTTTCCTAAGGAAAGGTTAATCCACATTAACTGGTAAGTATTAAAATATATTAATTTGCAAGTAAATATACATTTTACACTCACTTTGGTTCTTCTTTTTAATAGGATATATTCTAGCAATATTCATTTATTAAAGCAATTATATGGCACAGCATATATTTCCTCCGATGATTAGTTTTATAATTTCTTACATGTTTTCATAGTTTCTTACTGTTTAGTGATGGACAATTACAGAATCTAATTTCACTTCTATTAAAGTAGGCATTTATATTTCATGCAGATGTCCATAGCTTCTGCCTAGAGATTTCAGTTAGACTAAAGCATTTACGTCCTCTAGAGATTATACTGCACAGGAGAAAAATAGCAGAGACTACTACTTCATTTCTACCTAAGGCTATCAGCAGGAAATAAATTATGTGTCAAAAGCCTTGATAATAACACCATATAAATGTACCCATGTTTCACTAATAAGAAATCCCTTTGTGCTCTCCACACTGGAGTTTCTGCCAATTTAGCCTAGTTTTGCTGGTTGTTTCCTACAGCCTGAGCCTGCTCATTGCTATGATTTGGAGAATGTGAGCAAAATTTATCAGCTCGTCGTTGAAGAAAAAAGGTTTGGGTATGAAAAAATTTGTGGTTCTGAAAATACTGGATGTCTATGTCCGAGGAGTTATGGCTTAATGTCCAAATGGAAACCAGTAACAATTCTCTCAGGAGTCTCTATTGGCACCGATATTATTTCATGTGTTCATTAATAACATAGCTGGACTGAGTGCACCCTCAGCAAGTTTGCTGATGACACCAAACTGAGTGGTGCAATTGATACACTAGAGGGAAGAGATGCCACCTAGAGCGACCTTGGCAGACTCAAGGAGTAGACCTGTGCAAAACTCATGAAGTTCAATGTTGCAATTTAGGCCCAGCCAGCAACAAGGCCTCTGCTCACTCAATCCCCACTGTGGGACAGGGAGAAGAAAATCCAACTAAGAGCTCATGAATTGAGACAAGGACAGGAAAGTTTTTGCTCCCCAAATATGGCTGTTATACAGTGACGGTGGAGAGACTCTAGAAGAAGGTTGCCCAGAGAAGTTGTGGATGTTCCACCCCTGGAAGTGTTCAAAGTCAGTTTGGATGGGGCTTTGAGCAACCTAGCCTAGTGAAAGATGTCCCAGCCCCCAGCAGGGGAGTTGGACTAGATGATCTTTAAGGTCCCTTTCAACCTAAACCATTTCGTGATTCCATTAAATATCTGAGTATTTTAAGTATTGCTTATTGTCTCCAGAGCAAGATGTATACACTAACCACTATGTAGCTGGACGAAATCAGAGGACAACAGTCTTGTCCCTCAGTTTCCCACTTGATTTTCTGTAGAATAGGACTGGCTAGTGTCTTCTGAGACAGTTTACTAGACTGGGCTCTGCAGGCAAGACAGGCAGTCCCCTGTATAGGGCATGGATCCCAGAAGGTTTCCATGCCTTGAAACTCAACATTGTCAGGGCCAGCTCACCTTGACTTCTCAATTGCTCTCTGGATCAAGGCAGAGGTTCCCGTTTATACTTTCAGGTGCTAGTGACATTTCATGCTTTCGACATCCTGTTCCAACCACTTCATTGGTCCCTCTGATTATTGAAACCCAAGATGAGCAAATTCAGTATCTTGCAGCTCATTTGCATCATATTTTCTTTAGTTATCAGGGAACACATATTTAAGTTTATCACTTGGTGCCAGGCCAATAGGCAACATTTCCAATATCAAGAAACCGGGCAGTACACATCAGTCAGCTCATTGCAAATTGGCCATTAACATGATGGCTAGATAGGTTCACATGAGCATAACATTATTAATTAAGCAGCAGCTGGGTTAATCAAGATAGCAAAAGTAATTTGTTGGAATAAATATTTTATTAGTGTGTCCAAAAGAAGAGTTTTAATTAATTCCTTTATAAAAATATTCACACTGTGGTGGCTGTAACTCTGTTTAAGGATCTGGAAACAGATCTCATCTGTAGAAGGGTATATTCCCACTTTATCACTTCATGTTTATTGTCCTTGAGATATCAGTTTCCCAACTGTAATTACTAATATGTTAGTTACAAGACAAGCATTCTGAACAGCAATACCTGACAATTGATGCTAAAGGGCTCTTTTTCTTCTTTGTTGCTTTATTCTTTAAGAAATGTGGTTTTTACCTTTTAATTCCTGGAATGTATTATTGGAATATGGTGGGTTATGATAACTTCTGGCAGAATGAGAGACCAGATCTTTCTTTTCCCCCTAAAAAGGCCATGAAATTGAGAGAGGGAGAATATATTTTTTAATTCTCCTGGTATTAATAATTAGATGGGGGAAAATTGTGTATTTTTAAAAAGTATATACCATAAACAGAACAGGTGGCAGTGATTTCTATCTGACTGAGAAATATTTAACTACTAATTCTGAGGAATGTAAAGAAATGTTGATAAGCAGAGAGAGGCTGCTGATTTTGCAAGAAGATCATGGATTAGAAAAAGTGTGTTTCAATCACTGAAGAGAGTGGGAAAATATTTGCTTTAAGTATGAGATAGCCTCTTCAAAGATCTGCTCAGTAGAATACCATGGGTCAGGGCCCTGGAAGGTATGGATGTCCATGAGAGCTGGGCAGTTTTCAAACACTACTTCCTCCAAGCTCAAGACCAGTGCATGCCTATGAGGAAGAAATCAAGCAGAGGAGGTAGGAGACCTGCAGGGATGAGTAAAGGTCTTCTGGAAAAATTTAAACAGAAGAAGGAAATTTACAGAATGTGGAAAACAAGATTGGCCACTTGGGAGGAATATAGGAACGTAGTCAGAGAATGCAGGGATGCAATGAGGAAACCTAAGGCCCACCTGGATCTCACCAGATCGCCATGACCTCTCAAATATGATGAACAGATGCTTAGCAACTGCATCTGCCAGCTCCCTCAGGACCCGCGAATGGACCCCATCAGGTCCCATAGAGTTGTGTACCTTCAGGTTCTTTAGATGGTCATGAACCTGTTCTTCTCCTATGGGGGGGGGGGGCAGCAGGGGGTGTACTTTGTTCTCTCAGTCCCTGCTTTCACCTGCTGTGGCCTTTGTGATGAGGCTGGAGCTCTTGCCGTAGAAGACTGATTCAAAGAAGTCATTGAGGACCTCAGCCTTCTCAATATCCTGTGTAGTTAGGTCTCATGTTTTCTTCAGGAGAGGGCCTACATTTTCCTTGGTTGTCCTTTTTTCCCAAACGTGCCTATAGAAGCTTTTCTTATTCTTCTTTACATCCAAGGCAAGATTTAATTCTATCTGGGATTTGGCTTTCCTAACCTGATTCCTAGCTGCCCACACAACTTCTCAGCAGTCCTCCCAGTTACCTGCCCTACCTTCCACCCCCCTTTATACTTCCTTCTTGAATTTTTCTAGGAGCTGCTTGCTCACCCATGCCAGCCTCCTGGAGTTTTTACCTGACTTCCTTTTGGTTGGGATGCATCTCTCTTGGGCCTGGAGAAGACAATCCTTAGATATCAGCCAGCCTTCATGGGCCCCTCTTCCCTCCAGGATGTTATCCTATGACACTGTGTCGAGCAGATCCCTCCAGAGGCTGAAATCTGCCCTCCTGAAGTCAAGGGTAGTAAGCTTACTGTGAGCCCTCCTTGCTGCCGTGAGGATCTTGAACTCCACCATTTCATGGTCGCTACAACCAAGGCTGCCCTTGAGCTTAACATCCCCCACCAGCCCTTACTTGTTGGTGAGAACAAGGTCCAGCATAGCACCTCTCCTTGTTGGTTCCTCAGTTACTTGTAAAAGGAAGTTGCCATCAACACACTCTAGGAACCTCCTGGATTGTTTGTGCTTTGCAGAATTGTCCCTCCAACAGAAATCAGGGTGGTTGAAGTCTCTCATGAGTATCATGGCTTGTGAATGTGAAGCTGCTCCCATCTGTCTGTAGAGTGCCTTCTCTATACTGTCCTCCTGGTCAGGCGGCCTGTAGCAGACCTCCACTGTAATGTCACCTGTGCCTGCCTTCCGTTTAATCTTAACCTATAAGCTCTGCGGTGGCTTCTCATCCATCCCCAGGGAGAGCTCCATGCACTCCAGCTGATCTTTGACATAGAGGGCAACACCCCCACCTCATCTCTGCTGCCGGTTCTTCCTAAAGAGTTTATAACCCTCCATTCTGATGCTCCAATCATAGAAGCCATCCCACAACGTCTCTGTGATGCCAATAAGATCATAGCTCTGCAGGCACGCACACATCTCTAACTCCTCCCCATGCTCCATGTATTTGCATAGAGGCATTTAAGCTGGGCCTCCAGTGAAGGTAACTGAACAGCTGGAGGGGCTGGGATTTCATTATGCTATACTCCAGGTGCTCCCCTGCTGACCCATACCCCTTCTATAGGCTCTGGGCATCTATTACTGGTGCCAGCATCACATTGAAATTGATTGGCATGGGATGAATGGAGGTTCCCTCCCCACAGCCCCACCAGTTTAAAACCCTGTTCACCAGTTTGGCTAGCCTATGTCTGAGGATGCTCTTCCCCATTTCTGACAGGTGGATCCCATCACCCCCAGCAGACCAGGTTTGTCAAAGCTGGTCCCATGATCCAGATAACCAAGCCCCTGGCTGTAGCACCAGTCATGTAGCCAGCTGTTTATTTGCTGGATCCAATTGGCCCTGTCTATCCACTTCTGTCTGACCGGCAGCATTGATGAAAATACTACCTGTGCTCCAGAGTTCTTCACTGCTACTCCCAGGGCCCAGTAATCCTTTTTAATATTCTTAACACTGCTGGTGACTGCATCAGTAGAAGCCACATGAAACACCAGGAGCGAGTAATAGTCAGTTGGATCTATGAGGCTAGGGAGCCTCTCAGCAACATCCCTGATGCGAGCGCCTGGTAGACAGCGTAGTTCTTTATAGAGCTGGTCTGGTCTGCAAATGGGTGCCTCTGTGCCTCTGAGAAGAGAATTGCCTACTACTATCACCCGTCACTTTTTCTTGTTCACACTAGTTGTTACAATCAGAACAGATTGAGCCGCCTTATTCTGCTCCAACACCGGTGTAGGCTTGTTATTTTCTTCTTCTGTTGTTTGCAGAGGAGTGAACTAGATCTTCAAGGGTACATCAGGCTTTGAGGGAGGCCCCTTCCTCCTGCTTGTTCTGCTTCCTACTACCTTCCACTCCCCCAGTTTAGCGGCTCCCCTCCTTTCCGTGTGCACTGGGGGGGAGTATTTGGCCGACTGGGCACTGGCTGCGTTTCCTCAGCTGTGGGCACACGGATCACACTATCCAGCTCATTCTCTCCCTCCCTGATACTCTGCAGCCTCCTCACTGTGTCCTGCAGCTCAGCTATCTGCTGCAGGAGGTCATTCACCTGCTCACAGCTTTCGCAGGCAGGCTTCCCCCTTACCTTAGGCACAATAGAATGGTCCAGGTGAGTTGGATTAAGCTCACTTTCCCTAAACACTGTCGAGGGGAATGCCCTGGAGAGGAAGTTCTGACAGGATTGTGCTGCAGCTCTGAGACAGCTCTCATTCACAAGTAACTCAGCTTCAGTGCACTGCAGCTGAAGTCTCTATGGGGAAGATTAATCCCTTGGAGGAGGATTAAACTACAGCGAACTAAGGCCACTTTATTTCTGAATGGGAAAGGCCACACAGGGATTTAATGTACATTATCTTATATGCATTGATTTCACAGCTTTAGTTAATTCATCTTAACTTCCCTGAATTCCCTTGTGTGGACAAGCTTTTTGTCTGCAGAGGGGCTCTTGGAGCTACTTGTAAAGCTCCTCATGCAGCCCAACAAAAAAGCAGGTTGGAATGATTTCTGTGCCCCTAAAGGAGCTTATACCTGCCTAGATACTATTAAATTACCTCTTTCTCAGATGGTTGATCTGTGACACCCTTAGAAGAACTATTTTAATTAGATTTTTTGAATGGACTGGAGAAAAAGCGTTTTTTGTAAAAACCGATCTCTGGGTTATTTTAGAAATCTCTCATGAACAGTCTTTTCAAGGCTTTTAGATAGCACAAATTCTGTACAGCTGCACAAACAGTATATTCTCAAGCATGGACACGTCTGGACAGTGCAGTTTAGTAGGTTTCCTTGCCCAATGAGATTTTTGTCTTCTTTAGTGATGTCTGTAAGAAAGCATTTTCTCTATATGAAAAGCAAATGAGAGGAGTTTCCATTCCCTGCTCCTAAAGATGATCTTAATCCCTTCCTCTTGGTGGCACAAGTGACATGGATGTGAGTTGAGGAGGGTATTGTTGTGAGAGCTGCTGTTAAAATAATGACATGATTTTGCTGCTGTCCTTTGGGGAAATGAGTCTGCTCATTTTTTGCATACGTAATGCGATTTACTGATAGGACCTTCTGATAAGGTGTTTTCTTAAGCTGATGAATCATAACCCAGCTTAACTCTTTAGTTTCATCATGACATTTCACATAACAAATTAAACTTTTGCCAAGCATTTCTTCACTGGGACACTTTATGCAACACAAAAAGACATCTCTTGTGGATTTCATACAAACTATACTATGACTTAATTCTGTAGCAGTCAATAAATATTTTATCTTTCTAGTAGGCAGTTAGGTGTTTGGGGGGGCCATGTTCATGTGGACAGAGTAATGTGAAATTGGAGGTACTGAACAAAGGAGTGTAAGTAATAGCTGAACACCAAGGTCCAAGTGTTTTCCACAAGTGTTACTCAATAGTAGTGTTCATCAATAGTGATCTTAGTGGGGCTAAGAAAAGAGTTTAAAATATAATACAACATGAACAAAAGTCTTTAATTTAGCTGTTTCTGACCACTTGCACTGAAATTTACATATTAATTCCAGAAATGGAAGCAAATAGTTTCTAAATATAGCTGCAGTACCTGTGTTTATATAGCATTGTACTAAAAGCTCCATAAGTGTTCAATGTGTTCTAATGATTGGTTTTCCTCCTCTTTCATGCAGCTGATTGGATTTGTGTATGCCTGTTACGTGATCAGTATTTTCATGGAGGAAGAGGACAGCTGTAAGTACTGATACACACCTCTCCATCTCTGGAGCCACAGTACCTGGGGTGAGACTTAGTCTTGCATTAACTACCAAGGTGAAGAAAATACTCTGAAAAATAGTGCGATCTGGCATTCATCTACACCATCAGTATTCCTCAAAATACAATTATTTAGGTACTACCACCTTATTTAGATGTCAGAATTGTACTTAATAAACTTCTTCATAGGCATCTTTGAAGGCACAGGCACCACTTACATGAGCTGTAATACTGCTGAAAAGCCTGTGATCTGTGCTGCAGATATATATTTTATGTATGTACATTGAAATTTGAATCTCCTGAAAAGATTTCATCTGTTTTTCCAAATGGCAGTTTTATCAGCAGTAAAGGTAATGCAGATAACAGGTCAAGCCTTTTAGTGTACAGTATCACTCTGATCAATAAATAATTAGATAGATCTGTTCAACACTTATGAGTAACTAGATCTTTCATCTGAAATGCTGATCCCATGTTCTTAACCTGTCATTATCGAGAAACCTCTGTATACATACCCACAATGTTGAAAAAGTTTGAAAGTGAACACCTTTCAAGAAGTATTTCTTGAGAGTTATTAAGTGGGCGTTGGAAAAATCTGAATATGTTGAACATTTCAGTAGGATGCTGTGTGAAAAGAGGTTGTGAGAATTGCCTAACAAGCTCACTGTACCCATGTGACTAGCAAAGGAATTGGTAAAAGCAATAGTGAGACTGGAATGATACTGGATGAGCAAAGAGGAGTGAATACAAAAAAAAGGGAAAAGGTGTGATCATGTCAATTACTTCATCTTGTATATGAGTAAGTAAGTAGTAAAATGTCTACTTTTAGAAAAAGAAAAAGAAAAGGAACTATTGCCAATACCACTTTTTTGCTATAGGCTAAATAATACACAACAGAATGTTTATTCATAAACTTTTATTCATAAACATAGTTTTATTTTTTCACAGAATAGCACTAGTGGGTGAAATAAATACAGTGGAAAAATTAATTCTGTTTGTAGGAAAGCATTTGATAATATCTGGAAAATCTTTTTGAAAACATAATGCAAGTAATTTGTGGCTGTGACGGAAAAACAGACTTTTTGATTGAAAACAGTGTGACGGACCATAAACAAAATACTTTTCCACTGCTACAAATGGTACAATTTTTAGTTCTCCATCATAATGTAATAGACATTAATGTCAAATCTATTTTAATGCTGTCATTTAGGTTTCTAAAAGGAAGAAAATATATCAAAGAGATTCTCAGATAAAACTGAGTGGGAGGGAGTCATAAGCATGTTGTGCACATAATGTACTGTGAAAAGGCACAAGGAGCCTGAACAAAGACTGGTGCTGTAAAGGAGAAATACGAATACTTGGAGATGCAACATGAAATGGTTGGACTCAGTGATCTTAAAGGTCTTTTCCAACCAGAACAAATCTGTGATTCTATAAAATGCAGGTCTTGAGGAGGAAGAAAAGCCCAGATAAAACTTCCTTGGAGAGCTGATAGTTGCCAGTTAGTCAGGAACTGGTAACAGAGAGTAACAGCAGAGGATAAGGTGGCAGCAAGACAACTGTATAATTCAGGATGTATTAACAGTCTTTGATGAGTGAAACCCAGAGACAACTGTCCTTTCCATATTTCTGTGGTGAGTCATGATGGTAGCTGGGGCTTCATACGGATATATGGAAAGTTTGTTTGAGACAATTACTAACAAAATTCCTGGAACAGGGAGGCTTCATTAAATGATTGGGAGGGACAGCAAACTGATAAGGAAGGCACAAACTTCAGTGCCTTTAAAAGGGTAATAGTGAGTGTACCTGCACACCCACGTGCAAACACAGATAAGACAGACTCTTCACTTTTTTCATAAGTATATTGTATTATTGTTAGTTTTGTTTAGTCCTTTACAGCATGCTTCACACATCCGTGTTTTATGCATGGGTGAAAGAAAGACAAAACTCCCACCAAAGAATACAACATGTTCTCAGAAAATGCTCAATAGTATATGCGGTTTATATTCTGGCCTCACAAGAGGGTTATTGTCAAGTGAACATCCTTGTTCACCTGGAAAATGTGTCTGCTTCAGAAGAGTTGGGGCAGGGTCTGTCTTTGACATTCAAGGCCTAATCCGCTTTCCTCTGACTGCAAGCCCACCTTACTGTCTTTTGAATGTTTCATGCCATAGGATATCAATGAAAATTCAAATCACTGAGAACAGAAAACAGTTGATATATATATTAACCAGTAGAACACATTAAGTGCTAATGTGATCCAGTATGGAAAACCAACCCAGTGCCTGTTGTCCACAAAGAAATTGGGTATCTGGGTTTAATTTCAGCTTGTCGTCCAGAACTGCCAATGGCAATTTGGTGATTTGTAATGTACAAGTGAAAATCATCTTACTCATCTTGGAAATTAAAGTGTAATTTAGCTCTTTGTCCTTCATTAGGAATGGGCAAGTTTCCCATCCTTGCTTGAACCTTTAGATGTAAACTTCTAGATTCTTGTGTAAATAGGTTGTTTTTTTTTTTTAGTTAGCAAAGGATAAACTCAGGCAGAGGGTGAAAGAGTTGTGCTGGAAGTTGAGCAAAGAAATAGAATAGATACAGCTGGGAGATTTTGCAACCAAATGGAGAGAAATAATTTCTGGTTTGTTACTTCTTTTTTATTGCTTTTATTCAGCATCCTTTTAAGATGCTGAATTTGATCAACAGCAACTGTATATCTCTTTAATATCTCACTTTGTGCTAATTTGTGTCTTAATGCCCATTTGTATTTTTGAGTTCTCTCTGCTTATAGAGAAATATATTGAAGACAAATGCTAACTCATTTATAGGAATCCCACAGATGTGTTTTAAATGAAGAAACCTCTGTAAAGCACAGTGGGAAAATGGTTTGGTTAGGTAGAGAAGAACAGGACTTATTCTAGAAAATTTCATATTGGCAACTTGCAGCGTAATGAATAAAAACATATTTAAGAGACAAGTACAGTGGTGCTTCAAAATAGTCAGGTTAAAAGTAGACAGTGATTATATTAGGATAAAAGTCCAAGAAACTGCATCAAAAGAGCAATTTTATGCATTTTAATAAGATGCAGCCATCTCTTCTCTTACCTAGGTGCAGCTAGTCTATAATATTTTTGCAGTAGTTTGCACAGAATAAATCTTCAGCCATCTCAGAGGCAAAGCCTCTCTAATTAAATATACTCTGCAATATTCAGTGCATCAAACTAACCCCAGTACTTGGTCTGAAACCCATCAGGCAGACCTAAAAATTAATAATAGCTGCCTGTTTAGCCTCTGTGCAGTGCTTAAATGGATTTTGAGCCTGACATTTCAGCTGATGGACACTTTTCTGAACAGTAATAATGCTTGAGGAAACATTTATTTCCAGCTATTGCTCACCTTACCTACATTTCAAACTGTAGTTAACTTTTACTTGGAAAGAAGATGATAGCAGGTCAAAAGGAATGAAGAAGAAGACGTAAAATGCATACTGCTGTAGTGGGGTTAATACCTTCCATCATTCATCCTAATGAAAAAGTCTATTTATATCTCTTCTCTTCATTTTTTCATTTATTTCTTTGTAGATCTATCAATCTAAGTAAGCTCTTTTGAAGGAATAGAATATGTGAAATCTGTAATCATAAAAGCCTGTCACTATCTTGTTTGTAAATCATTTTCTCCTAAAAATGAACTCAGAAGCTTGTTGCTACCTTGTTGTCAGAGGTAGTGAATGGTTTTAATAAAGCAGAGTCTGGCTATTAGGCAAAATACATTGTTAAAAGTATTATTAAATTTCTAAATAGGTTCTGGACTTTCTTTGAGTAACACTTGTATTGTTGCTAAATACTAATTCATAAATATGACATGGACACATGTCAGAAGTGATAGTGCTGTACTGTATGTGAATTTGTGGACTGGAAGCTGGGTTGTATACTAATTGCATAGTAAAAAAAAATAATGAAATCAGAGGGGAAGATTTGCCACAAACCTACAGTTGTTATTTCAGCATTTATTATAACAAAACTGAAACACCAAGAGGTCAAACAGAGAAATTCAAGCCTCTTTTGTTCAGGAGCAAAAATAAAGAGCTTCCATTCACTATGATGGAAAGCTTTATTCCCTAAATGAAAACACGAGAACAAAATTGAGAAACAAAATATTATTTTTTTTAATTTCCCTATGCCAGTTGTATTCAGAGCTCAGCTGTTCTTTCAGAACAGACAAGATCAATCTGTTCTAAAAAAGGATGAGTTGCCCATACTGTGATATCAATAGAAACTTTCATATGCCATCATTAGACAAATATTAAGTAAAGCAAGATACATAGATGCCACTGTTGAAAAACTACTGCATTGTCTTATCTGACATATGTTATTACATTTATACACACCATTGAGCATCTGTTGGCAGCAATCAAGTGCAGAAGGATTCTTTACATTTAATTTAATATTTATAGTTACATAGTTGTTTTGGTTTGAGCAAGCTCCTTGCTGATTTTTTTTTCTTCCTTTCAGTGAACTTTTTAGCAGCTCCAGTGGACTGATAAACGGCAGTGATAAATTTCTTATAAATATGCTATTTTTGCAAAAGGAGTTATGAACTAGCAATAGTTAATATAAGCAACAGACTCATATATATTTTTATGTGTGATTGCCTTTGCATATAAATATACACATTTCCTTAACTAAGCAGTTTTGAGGAACCCACTACCAATATCTTTACATCAACTGCAACTTGCCACGTGGCTGAGTCCATTCACCTTCTAGAAAAGTTTTTATCATAAAATTGTTAATATGAAAGATGGCCAAGAAAGAGGATCCTGCACTACATTCTCACTATACTTTTCTTGGGCATTACATGAATGAAACATCTCAAAAGAATGACTATCCTAAATTACCTCCCTGGGGACTTAAGAAACTTTCCAAAAAGCAGCACAGATCCTCTCTGGGCTTTAGCACTCACTGCTCTTACTTTACATAGAATCATAGAAATGTTTGGGTTGAAAGCAGCCTTAAGGTCATCTAGTTCCAACCCCCCTGCCATGAGCAGGGGCACCTCCACTAGAACAGGTTGCTCCAAACCCCATCTAACCTGGCCTTGAACACTTCCAGGGAGGGGGCATCTATAGCTTCCTGGGTAACCTCTGCCAGTGTCTCACCACCCCGACAGTAAAGAAGTTCTTCCAAATGTCTAACCTTAATCTGCCCTCTTCCAGTTTAAAGCCATTACCCCTCAATCTATCACTACATACTGTAAAAAGCCCCTCCCAGACTTTCTCCTAGGCTTTTTTCAGGTACTGGAGAGCCACTATAAGGTCTCCATAGAGCCTTCTCTTCTCCAGGCTGAACAACCCCAACTCTCTCAAGCTGTCTTCATAGCAGAGGTACTCCAGTTCTCTGATCACCTTCGTGGCCCTCCTCTGGACTCATTCCAACAGTTCCATTTCCTTTTTATGTTGAGGGCTTCAGATCTGAACACAGTACCCCAGGTGGGGTCTCACAAGAGCAGAGCAGAGAGGGAGAATCCCCTCCCTTGACCTTCTGGCCACACTTCTTTGGATGCAGCCCAGGACACAGTCAGCTTTCTGGGCTGCAAGCGCACATTGCTGGCTCATGTTGAGCTTCTCATGAACCAGCATCCCCAAGTCCTTTTCCTCAGGGCTGTTCTCAACCCATTCTCTGCTCAGCCTGTAGCTGTGCTTGGCACTACCTTGACTCAGGTGCAGGACTTGCACTTGGCCTTACTGAACTTCATAAGGTTTGCATGGAACCACCTCTCAAACCTATCAAGGTCTCTCTGGATGGCCTCTCTTCCCTCCAGTGTGTCAACCAGACCACACAGCTTGGTGTCATTGGCAAACTTGCTGAGGGTGCAATCAATTCCACTGTCCATGTCACTGACAAAGAAGTTCCCTGAGGACCTGCAGATGGATCTTGTCAGATTACATGGATTTGTGCACTTTCAGATTCTTTAGATGGTCTTGAATCTGCTCTTCTCAAACCTGCTCTTCGCCTGCAGTGGGGTGATCTTACTTTTCCAGTCTCTGCCTTTGCCTTCTGCAACTTGGGTGGTGTGGCTAGAGCCCTTGCCAGTCAAGACTGTGGCAGAGTCACTGAGTACCTCAGCCTTCTTCATGTCTCTCATGACCAGGTGGCCTGTGTCCTTCTGGAGAGGGCCCACATTTTCCCTGTTCTGTCTCTTATCACTGACCTATCTGTAGAAGCTTTTCTTGTTACCCTTGATGTCCCTGGCCAGATTTAATTCTATCTGGGCTTTAGCTTTTCTAACCAGATCCCTTGCTGCTCGGACAACTTCCTACTACTTCTCCCAGGCTACCTGTCCTTGCTTCCACCCTCTGGAGAATCTCTTTTTACATCTAAGTGTGTCCGGGAGCTCCTTGCTCATCCATGCCGGCCTTCTAGCATTCTTGTCTGTGTTTCTCTTTGTTGGGATGCATTGCTCCTGAGCTTGCAGGAAGTAATCTTTGAATATTGACGAGCTTTCTCGAGCTCCTCTCCCCTCCAGGGCTTTATCCCATGGTACGCTACCAAGCAGATCCCTAAAGAAGTCAAAGTCTGCTCTCCTGAAGACCAGGGTAGCGAGCTTGCTCTGCACCCTCCTTGTTGCCCTGCTTGCATGATCTTTAGTCCATAATGACTTGAGATACTGAAACAAAATATGTTGTTACTGACCAATTGATGAGTATGCTTGACACAGGCTTTAAAAATATAAGTTTTACTGCCTGGCACTGAAACAGCACTGTAGCTGCCAGATTGACAGCATTCTCCTGGCTTTGGCATTTCTGTAAAATGGCAGTGACTATCAGTATTTTTGGAAAGCTTGAAAAGCAATTTGCATCATTCTGTTCATCTGGACAAGCAACCCAAACCCCCAGAATTTTGCTATACCAGTTCTGGTAAAACAACAAAACCAGTGATTTGCTCCAGGCATTGACTATATGTATCCCTAGGCTAGGCACAGGATTGTAATGGATCCATAACCAAAATCTATTCTGTAAGTGTTCATTCAACTGAACAGATTTCTAAAAATAAACACATGTGGACTTCTGCAGAGATGAAGAGTCTAAGAGCTATCCTCAAATGTTGTCTGTGACATCTAGAAAGCCAGAGAACCCAGCTAATGCCATGAAATGTCTGGCTGATGGCAGGTAGTTCCTGCTGCTCCTTGCACAGAGGTGCTGCCCACATTGCAGGATAGTTGGTGCCAGGGAGTGACTCACTCCCTGCTAGCAGCTACTCTCATTGCCTTGCAGATGCCCACCATGAACCAAAGGAGAGGTTGAAGTGTGACCAGAAATAGCACCAGGAATATCCAGAAAGCTCCCTCAGTTCAGCTGTGGCCCAGGCCAATCCCACTAGACATTTAGTACAGACAAATGTGAAAGAAACAGTTTCTGTAGACTTAAGAGATCTGTACAGCTAATTAGATGCAGATTCACCTATTTACTATCCTGCTTACACCTGACTCCACTTTCTCCCACACTGGAAATATAAAGGATAAGTCTGTTATTCCAATAATGTTGTATGGCCCTACTGTCCCATTGGTGTCGTCCTATTTATCATTAGCCTTAATGTGTGAATTGACAGAAAATGCATGCTCACTCCTAAACACAATCAATTCTGAAGTATTTAATGATGGAAGAAATACAGCAGGGATGTTCTATGATTTAAATCCCAACTTCATACTATTTCAATTTGTTGTTGTTGTTGTTGTTTTACATTCTGTTATCACACATTACCTGCTTGTTCTCATTCCTATGGAAATGTGTGCATAGATATAATGCACACAACCAAAGGTAAAATCTCTGAGGTGGTATAAAATAAAAGCAGTTAAACAACTTAAACACTAAATATGAGAAGAAAATTTGATCCTAATTGAATCGGTGGCCAAAAAAATGCATCGGAGGCTTGATTCTCCCATCTTTTTTTCTGCTTAAATACCATAGGTGAATAATCCATCACAGGAAAACAACTAAAAAAAATACCCATGCCACCCTCTGCTTTTACATTCCCCTAGCAAAATGTACAAAATAATCTTCATTTCCAGTTGTAATCTGCATGGACTGTTACAGAACACTTTGGTCCAGCTGAGAGATTGCCTTTAAATAGTGGATAGTGAACAGTATATGAAAAGCGAAGTCTTGGCTGTGGAATATTTCTAGCAGCATCAGAAGTTATCTGTCTGAAAGCGCCACACATGCAACATGGAATGCAACATGTAAGGTTTATCCAGATATAGTGCAGAAAAAGTGTGGAAAAAGGGCATAATTTAAATAATATGTACACTAATTCCCATTTTACATTGATAGAACATAAGTTACTGTAAGTTTTGAATCCAACAACTTGAAGAAATCTTCCTTGAGTTTCTATATCACTTGAGTGAAATTTTTAGTCTATTTCAATAAAGGATTCTGTTCTTACTCTAGTGTTACCTCTAATCTCCTCTTCCCACACCAAGTTTACTTATGACTTTAAACTTGGACTAACTTGCCTGGCAATAGGTATGAAAATAACAATCAAGATGCCATTTCCATGCAAGCCAGCAGCTCATTTATTTTTCATTAAGAAAAAGCATAAATCACTCACATTACAAGAGTCCTCAGATGCCTTCCCACAGTTCTTCCCATAAACACAAGACAGAAGTGGTTTGCTTTTTTTTTTTTTTTTTCTGAAAGTCAGTAGGAAAGAACCACCTCAATCACTTTAGCATAAATAATTAATATTGAATATTGCCCAGAATATTAGTGGGTGAGAGCAGTAATGGTGAACACAGTACGGCTTTGAAATGTTCCTGTGTGGGTGAGAAAATCCCAAGTACTCAGAGCCAGCTGCCTGGCACTACAGATAGCTCAGGAGATGATACATAATCTCCTCTATTTCATACACCAAAGTGAGACTTGATCATTTTGATCAAGTTGGAGTTATCCACTCATTCCTTTCTGTACAAAGCTGAGGGAGAGTTTAGGGGTGTAAAATTTAATATTTTTTTTTTTAGGATCTCTTTTACATCAATTAATTGTGTGAGCTTTCAGATGCCAAAAGGTACAGAGCTGCAACCACTAGCTTTCATCCACTATTTTGGATTCTGACTGTAGAAATAAGCATCAATATGTAATGGTTTAAGTGAGACTTCAGGAGTACAGGTGAAGCGTGTATAAATATCTGTATGGAAAGCAAAATTGTTTTTATGTATTATTTGCAGAAATTACTAACACATTTCTATGTCAGAGTGGTGTTATTTCATATACTCGCCAATTTTTACCTGTTTGGGTAAAAAAGTACACATATATATATGTACATATGTGTGTAGATGGATATGTATATGCATATAGATGGATATGTATTTAAATATATAATACTTTTGTTTCAAGCAAAGGTATACACAGATGCCCCTTATCTTTGAATTGAATTCCAGACTGATAACTAGAAAGGAGAGTTTTTAAAGGCTAGTTCACTACTACCTCATAAATTTCTGTGTTGCAAATGTAATTCATGTTAAGCATTTCTGCCATTGATTCTGTATATAATTTGCCATATCCCATATATGTATAAATACACACACTTGGGACCACAGATAGTCTTTTCATCAGTCTTCCTGGGCAAAGGGAATGGGCTTGAAAGGGCACATCACATTGGGAAAATCAATAAATGGTTACAGGTGTGGTGCCACATCCAGGGCTTTGGCTTCTTAGACCATAGGACTCGCTTTGAGAAGCCTGGTCTCCTAGGGGCTAATGGGGTTCATCTTTCAGGGAAAGTGGTGAGTATCTTTGGCAACAGGCTTGTCAATCTAGTATGGAGGGCTTTAAACTAGAGTTGCAAGGGGAAGGGATCCTCAATCTATCCCACTGACACCCCTTTGAAGCCAATTCAAGCAAGAGATGCCCTGGGCCTGAAGAAGGATCACAGGCCAGCAGGAGAATACCTGAAATGGATAATGGAATCCCAGGCAATGAGGCAGCTTCACTGGCTGTCTTTATGCAAATGCATGCAGCATGGGATATAAGCAGGAGGAGCTGCAAATGTGTGCAAGACTGCAAGGCCATGATGTTATTGGCATCACTAAGACGTGGTGGGATGACTCCTGTGACTGGAGCATGGGAATGGATGGGTATAAGGTCTTTAGGAGGGACAGGCAGGGTAGAAGAGGATCAGGTGTCACCCTCTACATAAATGACTAGCTGGAGTCCATGGAGCTCCACCTGGGGATAGATGTGGAGCTGACAGAGAGCTTGTGTGTTAGGGTTAAAGAGAAGATAGCAGCTGGTGACATCACAGTGGGAGTCTGCTACAGGCTACCTCACCAGGATGTCCGAGCAGAGGAGGCCCTCTACAGGCTGATAAGAGCAGCTTCCCGTTCACAGGCCATGATCCTCATGGGGGATTTCAACCAACCCGGTATCTGCTGGAGGGACAACACAGCAAGGCACCAACAATCCAGGAAGTTTCTGGAATGCATTGATGACAACTTCCTTTCCAAGTGGTAGAGGAGCAAACTAGAAAAGGCGTTATGCTGGACCTTGTTCTCGCTAACAAGGATGGTCTGGTGGACTATGTGAAGCTTAAGTGCAGCCATAGCTGCAGCGACCGTGAAATGGTGTAATTCAGGATCTGTAGGGCAACAAGGAGGGTCCACAGCAAGCTCGCTACCCTGGACTTCAGGAGAACAGATTTCAACCTCTTCAGGGATCTGCTTGGTAGGATATCATGGCATAAAAACCTGGACGAGAGAGGAGCCTAATAAAGATGGTCAATATTCAAAAATTACCTCATCCAAGCCCATGACCAGTGCATCCCAAGAAAGAGGAAGGCAGGCAAGAGTGCCAGGAGACCTGCATAGATGAGCAAGGAGCTCCAGTGTTGCACAGGGAGGCTGTGGATGCTCCCTCCCTGGAAGTGTTCAAGGCCAGGCTGGATGGGGATTTGAGCAACCTGTTCTAGTGGAAGGTGTCTCTGCCCATGCAGGGGAGTTGGATATAGATGATCTTTAAGGTCCCTTCCAACCCTGGCCATTCTATGATTCTATGATTCTATGATAAATATACATGTAAAACAATTAACTTCAAATAGGAATGTAATTATAATAATATAATTTTCCTTAAACTTAAATCATACCGTCCTTGTAAGATTTTTTGTTGCCTACTATAATAAATAATATTCTTATTAAAATGGAAACATTCCAATTAGAGGGCACATATTGTTTAGTTAGATTTCCTTGACATTTCTTAGGTCCGTGCATTGCTTCTTGTACTCCCAAATACTAAGTAAGCCCTTTTTTTTTTAACTAGCTGATTTGATTCAAGCTTCTACTTAGCTAATTTAATATTGATTTTACTTTCGTCTCCTCCTTCCATCTCCTGGGCCTTTCTGTTCAAATTAAATCTGCTTTTAAATGAATACTATCCCAACCCCCGGTTGCCAGCACCTTAGCCTTTTCACTTAAATTGCACCTATTGTCAATCAATGTTACTCCAGCATCCAGCATTCAATATCCCTCTCCCCAGCTCTCCATGTGACATGACATCCAGGCCTAAGTGGTGCCGTTCCTGTCCCTACCTTTTGGCCAGCTTCTCCATTAAAGTGAAAACTCTTTACAAATCCATTTGCCGCTTCCAGTACCAACCTTCTTACCTCTTCATTTCTAAATGGCTGTGTGTCTGCTTGAAAATAACTTTCCTCTTTGTAAATGCCATTCCCCCCAAGTCTTAGCTTTCATGCAGACAGCTCATCCTAATTTCTGGGCCTCATCTTAAGTAATATCATTTCATTGTTATTGCTGCTTGAGTGATAATTTCTCAGTAAGCACATCATGCCTAAGAGGTCTGCCTTTGGTGTGGACAGCGTGAGCCTGGAGTGAGTGGTGTGCCCATGTGCAAGGCACCGTATCGAGCCAAGGAGAGTACAGGACTAACCAGGCCATAAATTATCTTGGTTAGATGCTGATAACAAATGCTTATGTGCTGGGGATTCAGTGAGCTGAACAGTCACAACTGAGATAAATATTCCCAAGGCTTCCTGTTACACATATTTTAACGTGTTTGACACACTCAACAGACTTGTGGATGAATTAGGTGGCCAGAGTTCTAAATGCCCTTTCCTTTATGCTCATGTCTGGTCTGAGAGACTGTCGGTGAGGTTTCATTTTAGAAGAAAGAATTGTCCTCCCTTTTTCCTTACAGACAATATTCTCAAAAATGAAAGCAGATCCATACAGAACAGATGAGCCGAGAGATTGCCACTAAATTTTCCTGAAGCTGAGGTTTATTTACAATTCCTTTCTAATATTAAGCTTTGAAATACAGCACTAAAAAAGCCAAAACTGCTTATTTTTTGTTTTAAGGGAGTATCCACATTAAAAATTATACAATATGGGTCCCACTGTATGTAATGTATGTTTGCAATCATAGCCTTAGAGGCTACTCAAAAAACTACTTTGCAGTGCAGCTAATGTGTAAACTCAAAAAGACACAAGTCAGTGAAGTACAATGAACCAAGCAATAAATTTCAGGTCACAGGTAATATTGGAAGATCATTTTATTTGGTAATACGTAGTTTCTCAAAATGTGGCAAAGTCAAACAACTCAGATAAGAATTAACTATCCATAGGCTTACCCGTCTTTGAAAAATCTCAGCTCTAAATCCCCTAATTCTGAAGACAACCAGTATGTTTCACCACAAACAGTTTTTAATTTTGTTTTTAAAAAGAGAGGATAACAATGTTGATTGTTGATAAAATCAAAGCAAGAGAAAGACCCATGCAAATAAAGTATCACGAGGATTTGTTAGGAGAACCACAGTCAAAGAAGATAAAGGAGAAGATAATAAAATAGTAAAACTAAGGTTTTTTTTGCTAAACCCTTTATTTTGTTGAATTTTAGTGTTATTTAGTTCTCTTTAATGTGTGTCAGATGTCATCACACCTTCAACCCTTCATAAAATAACCTTTGTAATTCCTCCTATTAGTAAACCTGGACTTGTTGTCTGTGTGTTGTGCTTTTCAGACTTTCTAGCTGTACTATTTCAATAGTCCTAATGATTTCAGGATAAAAGAGAGGCAAGATTTATAGCAAGAGGTTTTATCTTACAAAAATGGGTGATATATCTGATATGGTTTTCCAGCTGGACCAGTTGGTGAAATACACTATATTACCTCCTCCTAAAACCCCTATTTTTCAAAAAGTTTGCATTATATTTCTTGTATTTAGTCTCTGTTGCTGATGTGCTTTCATTACCTCTGTATTTTAACAAGTCTTTCCTACCAGTGCTCTGTGATCTGGGTCATAGCTGGACTCACTTTAAACTTCATCTGACATTCTTTTGCCTTGAATCAGTAAATAAACAGTTGGTTTTGTTAGCAGAAATTTAACCTCAGTACATCTGTGTTTTTCTCAATATTACAGGTTAGCTACAGCAAAACCTATAATGCTGTGTGACTCTCACCATTTCTATGATGACTCTTATTCCTTGGCATTAGTTTCTACTCAGGTGTTTTCGTCCTTAATCATGACAATGTGTTATTTTGGAGGACTGAAATTCCAGAGTTACAGGATTTTCACAGTAGTGTGTTTTTTACTTCATCTTCCTTCAGGGAGAGGATTTTTTATTGATGAGGTCAGTTTTGCATTATCTTTCTTTATCATTAGCAGATAGATTCACTGGTAGCTTCAAAATTAGTATTAATCCTGTTACAGACTCTATTCTCCTTTTGCAGATTTATCTTTCCTCTAATATAAAATTATATGAACTTTCTAACAATGAAAAAAATATTTTCCTAGCCTGATATTTCTTTTTTCACTCCATCATTTATGACAAGACCACTGGCCATTGTAAGCTCCGATTTTGTAATGCTCTATGCCCTTAGCTCTGTTGTCAAAGCTGAGAATGTTGTATCATTTTTTGTTGTTTTGAGGATCTAATTTGAGTTGGTGACAGAGGGGGTAGTACTGAAATATTGAGAGATGACTTGAAGGTGAAGATAGAGCAGGACAAAATCAACAACAATATGAGGTGCAGTAAGCTTCCCCATTTGCAGAGAAGCACTCAGAGACAAATGAGTACTCCTTGCTGCACTTGGAAGGGATTAAGTAGTAGGCTTACTGGATACATCCACTCTGGCTTTGAAATAGTGGATGATCAGATATTCTGGGGCAGGCTGAGGGTACCATAGAAGCACTTGATAGTGGGTTTAATTGAGCTAGAGAAGGCTGGGATTAAACTGGTTGACAGAAGGGTTATTTTGCTGGCTTTCCGATCTTGAAAAAGTAAAGGCAAGAACAAACAGAAGATTAGCGCATGCTGGCTTGTGCTCATCCACAGAGATAAAAGGTAGAAAGGAGAAGACTGAGAATCTGGAGATGTGCTTATCCACTTCTGATCTGTAGACTTGAATTCAGAGATGGCACAGTAGGACCACAGGCTTGCCTGCTGGTTAGTCAAAGAGGGAGAATGTGGGATTTTCTGCGGGGATGAGGAGAGGAAGGCTCCAGAAGCACTGGGGACAGCTTTGTCTGCTTAGCAGGGGAAAAAAGATAGTTTGGTTTTTAAAGAGGCTGAAATCCTGAAAGAGGTGTGGTAGAAAGCCTTGGGGTCTGCCTCCTCAAGCTAAGTATAATGTAGCTGTGAGCAGGAGTTGCAGAGGAGGGAATGCATACAACACCCCATACTAATGAGCAAATGTCCTGTGGAAAAGGAGGATTTTTACACAGAATGTCACCCATGGTCATGGGGGAAATGACAGGGTGATAAATGAGAAAGAGGATGTGGAAATGGAAATTGCCTTATCTGAAATGGAAAAAAAAATACACGTTTACATGCTTGATATCATTGTCACAGTTTGAGT
The DNA here is from genome assembly GCA_020745705.1 of Hemiprocne comata. NCBI lineage: Eukaryota > Metazoa > Chordata > Aves > Apodiformes > Apodidae > Hemiprocne > Hemiprocne comata. The sequence continues at coordinate 126,591,838 of CM036587.1, forward strand.
CAGGATCAGCAAAGAAACCAGAGACAACAATGCTCTCGATCCCCTCCCATCCAGGTGGGGAAGGAGAGAGAGACTTAGGAGAGAGACTTAGCTGGATTGCAAACTAAATTAGACAGCTTTAATTATATGTACAATTATATACAAGTATGTTCAGGAATGTGCAAAAGCCTCTTGCCTCCCCCCACCCCCAGCAACTCCCCCAGCACTCTCCTTAGCTGTGAGCAGTCCTGAAATGTCTCAGCCCACAGGCAGGAGATAAGGCAGAGCAGGCAGGGGCTGGGTATGAGGGTTATGATGCCTGAGCCTGGGGTCGATGGTGATGGATGGATGGAGTCCTCCCCGGACACTGGCCATGGATGGAAGAGAAGGGAAGAAGAAGCAGGAAGGAAGTTGTCTTCTGTGATCTCTGACCTTCCTTGGAGCTTACGTAGATATATGGAATGGAACACCTTTGGTCAGTTCTGCTGTCTGTCTAGTCCAGCTCCCCACGGGGGGGGGGGTCATAGATATGACTCTCCTGCTCTCAGTAGCATCTGTAGCAGCAGATTCACTGGGTAGAACAAACTGACCTTCGCGTCTCAGCAGAAACATAAACTTTCCAGTGTTATCAGTCCACTAGCTGGAACACTTGTTGCTAGTTAAAAGAGAGCTTACTGAAAGAAAAAAAATCAGTAAAGGAAAATTATCTTCATCCTGGCTCAAACCAGGACAATCATAAAGTGGAAAATTTCACCAGATCAATATTCTTCTGGAAAACCTGATACCTGACCTCTCAGGCTTCTGGAAGTACACATTTTAGCATGTGTGGCAAGTTCAAATGTCAAGTCTGTCAAGGTAAAAATGGTACTTCTGAGTCTGGACCCCAGCAAGGTCAGCTACTAATAAAGAAAGGGTCGGGGAAGAAGACAACTCTCCTGACTGACAGCAGAAGACATTAATGGGAGAGATGTAAAGTGGATTTTAAACCAAAGGCTTGAAAATAGGGCCATAAAGTAAATTAAAGGAAAATTGCAACGGGGCCTGAATGTGACAGAGCTTCAGTCAGCCAGAGCTTTGAACTAGATATGCATATTCCTCTTTATAGACAGCTCCCAAAGAAAACAACAACACAAAACTCAAAAAAGGCAGAATTAATTGGATTAAAGCTAGTACACTTCTTAAATGGAAAACTCAAAGTTACTAGGTTGTACAGAATAGAATAAGAGGCTTACAACATTTCGTCCCTTGTTGTCTGTGTCCATGTGTTTAGAGAACCATGCTTCCCATCTGAGTTTCAGCCAAGTCTATGGCTTCTTGAATTGCAGGAGACACTGCCTGGCTCCTCTGGTCCTTAGCAGTGCCTTTTCTCCATCAACTCTAAGACTTGCCCCATTTGCTGCTCCCTACTGCAGACTCGGCTTGAGGAGCAGCTTCTTGCCTCTCAGAAGTGTCCTGTGCTGTGCCATGCACACAGACATGCTCTCCTGAACATCCTCGGCTCACACCTGTTTGTTCTTCTTAAGACAAGTAAAGATACAAACACATAAAGTAATATCATGTCATAGAGGTTGAGAGCAGCAAAGTCCAGGAGCAGTCTTCCATCCCTAGAAAAGTGGCAACAAAAAGTCCAGAATCACTCAATAATAAAAAGAGTCATTCTGGTTCTATAACCTGTGTTTTAAAAATAATGTTAATATTCTTCTGTTGTGAATGGATGATGTGCATTTCTTCTGTGCATACAAATCCTTTCCTCCAAATGTTGCAAGTGTTCTGAAAGGCATGGCTTTTTGTCATGTATTTGATTTTGTAAATGCTTTGCCCTAAGAAGTTTATATTTAATTATTCAATAGAGTTGAAGAGGGTCTACATTACCTAAGGGGACATTAGTTTCACATACTGAAGCATCTGTGATGTGTAGTTAAGGCTAGAAACAGCAGTTGTGATATTTTTGGATGCATACTAACCAGACAGATAAAGATAGTTAAATTTTGTCTCAAAAATAAATAATTGGATCATACTGGCAGATAATTGAAGCAAAAATAAAGAAATAGAGCCCTTTGGGACTCAAATGGTGGGAAAAAGAACTTGAAGGAGCAAAACACCTAACTTTCATCTTAGCAATGAGCTGTAAGTGGAGCAGATCAATTCCATTTGGTCCTAGCGTCTGCACTAAACATTTTTATCACAACAGTGTAGTTGATGGCATCAAACTCAGCAGAAATATAAAGGCACACTTATATATAACATAGATCTCTGAAACAAAAAAGGTCAAAGCATAACTTCAAAAAGCAGATTTGGAATTCTGTCTCTTCTGAAACCAACCTGGACACATTTATTGTGGAGATCATGTGTTTGGAGGTGGGACTGAAGCTGTAGCATCCCTCTGTACAGCAGTCTTTACTCTTGACTAGTTGAGCTACCATCTTAGTGGGTTGATTGAGTATATGTTGTGAAAGCTTAATAGCACTGTTTCTCTCTTGGCACTGTGGGAATGTAATTGAAAGGTTTACTTTCTTGGTATTCTGAGACCAAAGGGATTATATCAAAAAGGTGCCATAGAAGAGAAAATCAGTAATTAGTGAAGAAAAGTGGGCTGAGATTTTTCAAATTTCTAATTTTATACTGTATAAAAATGACCTAGGAAGTTGTAATTGGATTTTTTTGTAATTTCCTTTGGTTGTAGGATGAAAGAAGTCTACCCTTCACTGTATTTAAAACCATCTTATTTTAGAACTAGCAATAGCACCTTTAAATATAAACCTTGGAAAAACATATTTATTTGTTTGAAGTGATTTTAAATAAAAATTTCATATGCTTATTTCCAAAAATAAATGACAAGTCATTTAGTTATTAGTCTTTAGACATATATTTTAGTCATAAAGACAAAAATTAAGGAAAAAATATTATTCTCATTAGTATTTCCATTAGAATGAGGAATAAAATAGTGACCTACATAGGAAGAAAATGTATCATCAGAAGTATCATGTTAGGACAGTCTTCCAGTTGTAGCCAACTATGCTGAGATGTATGGGACATTTGATGGCGATGCTGATTTGGTTGTTAAAAATATTAGGCACCGATATGTATTTAGAGGGACTGTGATACATTTTAAACTAAAATGGAAAATTATTCCTCATCAAGATTTGAATATGAATTTGCAGATACCACAATGTCATCAAAAATGGGTGATCACTGAAGCCTAAAGGAAAGAATTCCTATATATTTTCAGCTTAAAGTATATTATTTTCTGATACTAAATTAGTGATAATTAACTTTTAAGACGTTGTCATGGTTTGACTCAGGATTGACAGTGACTCTTGATCCCCTTCCCCTTCCACCCTGATAGCGAAAGGAGAGATAAAACAAAGAGAGAGACTTTCTGGATTGAAAACTAAACTAGACAGCTTTCATTAAATACTACTAATAAAAGAAAATATGTACAATTATATACAAGTATGTGCAGGAATGTGCAAAACCCCTATCACCTCCCCCATCCCCAGCAGCTCCCCCAGCACTCTCCTGAGCTGTGAGCAGTTCCGAAATGTCCCGGAGTGCTGCCGGAGAGAGCGGCAGAGCAGACAGGAGCTGAGGGGAGAGTGATGAGGGTCAGGGACACAACGGGTTTAGGGATCAATGGTGATGGGTAGACGGAGTCCTCCCTGGACGCCAGCCATGGACGGAAGAGAAGGAAGAAGATGGAGGAATAAGGAAGAGGCTTGACTTCCATGATCCCTGACTTTATACTGAGTCCTACGCAGATATATATGTATGGAATATCTCTGGCCCATTTTGCTGTCCGTCTAGTCCGCTCCTCCCTATGGGAGGCTTGTAGATATGACTCCTCTGCTCCTTTAGGATCTGAAGCAGTATATTCAACAAGCAAAGCAAAGTGTCTTTGGTGTGTTGGCAGTATCTATAAACATTCCAACGTTATCAGTCCGCTAGCTGGAAAACTTGCTGCTTAAAAGAGAGAAAAACAAATCAGTAAAAATAAATGTGGCTTTATCCTGGCTCAAACCAGGACAGACATATTTTCTCTCTAGATCTTATATGTGATGTACTCTTACGTAGTCTTCTATGGACTTTTACCACATAATGGCAAGGAGTCCTTAATGACTTGAAAGTGATTGGGAAATACTCCTTATAAGAAAAAAACCTGAAATTAGGCAGCCCGTCATTTAACATCAGTAATGGGATGGTATAGCTGTAAATAGATTTCAAAGACATGACACAGACAACATTTATGATGAATGACTGAGTGATCTGGGATAAGGTTTGAGCCATTTTCACTTCCTAAAATATTTGATCTTCCTCATACTTCTTTCATCTTACTGGGCAGTCATATCCCAGGAGAGTAATAAATCTCTGAATATTCAGTGTTAAAATCTTGGATGTCAGAACACTGATAAAATGAGGAGAGGGTTCAGTAGCAACGATTGTAGTCAAATTTCTGTGCCAGTGCCCTTTTTAAGGAAACTTGTGAGGGCATGCTTTTTTGGACACAGTCCTGCAAAGAAGTGTGGTTACCACGTGTTACAATTAAGGGTGGTCTTTAAAATAATGATTTATCTCACTAGGTGAAGATTCAGAAGAAAATCTGGTGCAAAATCTTAATAATTACTGTGAAACCCTGAATTATTCCTCTCTCAGCTCCTGGTAATAAAATCCTATGTAGAAGGTTGCCTCTTAGTAATTTTCTACCACTTCATCCTGTCTTAACCTGATTACCATCTGCTAGTACTTTATAGAGAGAACAGCAATCACAGTGCCACAAGTGATTACTAATGCCTCTTCTCCCTTTCTTAATTGTCTTGCACACTTTTTTTTTTCCTTTAGACCTCTACATAAACAGGAAGGTATTCCTGGGATCCTGCAAATGAATGTGTGAATCTTCTGCTACCTGACTTGAGGCTTAGGTGTTCTGACGTAGTATGAAGAGGGGGAAATGGATAGTATTGGCTCCAGACAGACAGCTGGGTCGGTTGGCCTGGTTCAGTGAAGGGTGTAAGAATAATGTGTCTCTTGAGAATGGAAGGCAAACAAAAATACAGAGACCCTAGGAAAAAATAAAACAAAACAAAAGAACAAATGTGCTTAACTGGAAAGTTGGTATAAGCTACAAGTGCAAACATCGGAATGTCCAAAGTTTGGGCTTTATGCATCTATCACTAACTTACCCATCAATTCCTCATTCTTGCCTCCTTTTTCTTGTTGGCTTTGGCTCTTTTTCTTACTACCTGTCCCTCACGTGACCTGGTTACACCCTCCCCAGTTACATACCTTTTCATAATGAATGTAATTGCATTAATATATTGCCATTCAAGAACATCTCAGCACAAGGGGAATAATTCAATGCAAAATAGTATTTGGAACTCCATAGGTTAAGAAAATGTTTTGTACATAAAAGCTCATGTTCAGGCAGCTGCTAGCCTGTCCCTCTCATGGAAAACAGACAGCTGGAGAGCCAGCCGTTCATGCTGTCAGTTTTGGGATTTACTCTCATTTATAAAAACGGGAGGCAAACATCAATAAGATCTTAGGTACTCCAGGCCAAGAGACTGCAGGATTTACTAAGAATTTAGCTATCTGCATATCATTGCTCTGTTCACACCCTGCACCTCCAGACACACTTCAAATTTGCCAACTTTGAAAGGAGAAATTAGTAATATACCAATGGGCTGGCAAGCCCTGGCAGCTGTGTGCACAGGGCCTGCCAGCAGGGCAGTGGAACATTAGCAGAGAATCTGCATTCCAGATGAGGTGGGAAAGGAGACAATATTTTTTCAGAGCTCTGATTCATCTGCATTAACTTAAAAGGAAAGTACATTTTAACTGGCATATGGGTGAATGCAGTGGCTTAAGAGTAGCAAGGTAAACCTAAATGTCATCTGTCTAGAAAAGAGTAACCCTCAAAATTACTGATGACAGTGAATAGGCTTCAGCCAGCAGTGTATTGCTCTTCTCTCAGTCAGGCAGATTATGTCAACAGTTCCTCTCATACGACCCATGAGTGAATTAACATCATTTAAATGGACTACCCACAGCAGACAGCCAGCACAGATTTGCACTTCCAAGCCCAGCAGGTAGTGAACTCTAAAGGAACATTTCACACTGGCCATTAAGCATCCAGCATGACCACAAAACAGGTGACACAAGGAGAGAGCAGTTCCCTGGGAACATGGATCATGTTTTGCAGCCAGCTGCAGATAAAATAACTAGCCTCTGCTGCAAACCTGCTATTATCTGTGGGGTATTAAAAAAACCTCTCTCTAATATTGTAAGTTTCTCTCTGCATGACTGTAGTTAATGACTGGACTCCATGGGGTGTTCCTTGTTTAGTAACCTAATATCCCTACTGCTAAACAAGTTATGTGTGAGGGGCTTATTATTATTTAATGCATAGAATTATAGAACTGTCCAGAAAATGTTTTTTTTTCATTGACCTTCTGCCAGGCATATGCAACTTTCTGAACTTAACTATTGTATTCCTATGAATATATGGTAGAAATCATCCATAATCCATGATCCAGGCCAAAAATAAAGAAAATCTATTATTTGGTATCATCCTTAACCTAGTGCTTACGCCATGGGAAACCTATACAGATGTTTCTGACGTTTACTTTTGGCCATCTAGACAGAGGGATATATGCATCCTAAAAGTTTAATGAATGTAAAATTGTAAAGTATTTGATCAAATCTAGATGTCTGTGGTGTGTCTATTTTAAGCAAAATATACATAGTAATATCTTCATTCAGAATGAAAATTAAAAATAAATTCTCTATATTTAATGGCCATTTAAGGTCTTAGTCCTGGGAGTCTACTAGATATAAGTGGTGAAAATACCAGGTAAAATCTGACTGAATTTTTAAATGGAAAGTAACTTTTAATTCAAGTAACAGATAATGAATCTTCATATTAAAGAGCTATCAGCCATAAAGTAGAGTGCATAACGAAAAATGGCACATTCCATTGTCTTGTGTGATAGAGCAGCTTCTTGCCTTGAGAATCAGCTTCACATGAATTTTAAGTCACGCTTCAGTTCTAATACAGTGCAACATATCTTGGATTGCAAAAGGGAAAGCCTCAACTAAACAGGTTTGAGCAGCTCATCTCAAAACTTGTTGGATGGTGCTATTATATATGTTTTCTTTGTCAGATAAAGACATGTCTATGTTGTCAATCATTAATGCCTATTGACTTAATTTCTTTCTGTAAAAGATTTGTTGGTAGAAGGAGTAGTTATTTTAAATTTCCTGCTTACAGTTGCAGATGATTCTTGTGATTGCTAAGAGGAATTATATGTGGTCCAGAAGTGGTGAATTATCTTAAAAACATACTTTTTGACTCCTTCTATCACATATCAACAGAAAAAAACCCAAAAAACAACAAAAACACAAAACACAAAATAAAAAACAAAAACAAAACCAAAACCAAATAAAAACCAAATAAAAAACAACCAACAAACCCCTTCAGAGATCAGGGAAAACTAAGGTTTTCCCACAAAACCAAATTATGGACAAAATGTATTCCAATAAATGAACTAGTATCTATGTCTTACATTAGACAGCTAGATATCTGAAAAATCAGCTTTTACAAAAATATACCTGCAGATATGTCTTTATGTAAGCATCCAGCCCCATTAGTGCTTAAGTCAATTTTTATGTATGTTACTTTATTTAGTGACAGCATTGTGAAGGAGAGCTGCAACATGAAAGAAAAACAGCATGAAGAGGAGGTGCATATAGGCTAGGGTTGGCACTCAGGCTGGGCTAGCTCTTCAGAATTATGTCCTGCTCAGACAGTTTTAAGACAAAAATCTTGTGGCTAAGACAATGCCGTGTGATTGAGTACATCACATTCCGTTTTCAGCTAAACTACCCCTTTCCTGGACACAAGGAGAGAGGCAACTAAAATGAAGAGGAGAATTTCTGCAGATTTCAGCGGGTATTTCATCAGTGTTTCAATCTTTCAGCTTTATTTCCCTATCCTCTCATCCTAGATAAGCAATTTCTTTCTTTGCTTGCCTAGGGCACACATTACTTGGGAAGGGGCTGTTTCTTATTAGGTGCTCATACAGGGGTTAATACAATGAGAATCTAATTTATTTTTAGGACTTTTAATATATGCCTACACATAAACAAAGGAAGGCAGTTTGCTTTCCATGTGACCAAAGAATCCTAATGTGCTGTGAATCTGTCACCTGCACAGTTCTGCAATGAGCCCGTCTAAGTGGGCAGAAAAAACAGCCTTCTCCATGAACCTGCCTTTAGATTTCTAGGATAGCTTGGCCATGTGACTTTTTGAAGCTGCTGAAAATCTTAAAAAAAGTTACAAGATACAAGATTCAGACTAAAATATCTTATTTTAAAATTATTATGACCATAAAAGGTACTAAAACTTCTCAAGAGCAGATATCTCCACATTATTTCTGACATAGAAATCTTAAGAGAAAGTGGAAGGATTCTGAAAAGACTGCCTGCCACCACAAGTTCATCCAGAGAAGATGCTGCTGATTTTTCAAATTCAGTTGTCATGTAGGCTAAGTGCTGGGTCCTGCACTTGGGCCACAACAACTGCATGCAATGCTCCAGGCCTGGGGAGGAGTGGCTGGAAAGATGCCCAGAGGAAAGGACCTGGGGATGTTGATTGACAGCAGGCTGAATATAAGCCAGCAGTGTGCCCAGGTGGCCAAGAAGGCCAACAGCATCCTGGCCGGTGTCAGAAATAGTGTAGCCAGCAGAGCTAGGGAAATGGCTGTCCCCCTGTACTCAGCACCAGTGAGGCCGCACCTCATATACTGTGTTTGGTTTTTGGGCCCCTCACCACAGGAAGGACATTGAGGTGCTGGAGTGAGTCCAAAGAAGGGCAACAAAGCTGGTGCAGGGTCTGGAGAACAAGTCTTACAAGGAACATATGAGGGAACTAAGGTTCCTCGGAGGAGGTTGTAGCAAGGTGGGGGATGGTCTCTTCTCCCAAGCACAAGCGATAGCATGAGAGGAAATGGGCTCAAGTTGTGCCAGGAGAGGTTTAGATTAGATATTAGATGAAAATTCTTCACTGAAAGGGTAATGAAACACTTGAACAGGCTGCCCAGGGAGGCTGTTGAATCACCATCCCTGGAGGTTTTTAGAAGACGTGTAGATGTGGTGCTTAGGAACATGGTTTAAGCCCTGGGCTTGGTAGAGTTAGGTTACAGTTGGACTTGATGATCTTAAAGGTCTTTTCCAACTGGAATGCTTCTGTGATTCTGTGATTTATTCTCAACTCAGTGGACACACCTTTGGTTTTCCTTGTTTTATTGCATTCCCATGCATCCATTAATTTGTAAAAGCTTAGGCAAAATTAGGTTCACAAGCTCAATTGTTTCAACTGTCTACATTTCTAAAAACCTCAAAAGGAGTCCAAAGCACATTATGAAGTATAGGCTGAGATTGCCCTAAAGAGCAGTAGCTGCATCACCCCACAGTGGTTTCTGTTTACATACTCTGCAGATCCAGGGATGCTTGTTTTGCATGCATACTGGCAGGAGTGTGCATATCTGGCCAGCCAGCTGGTAGCCTGTCTTTCCAGACACAGGGCTACATGGGCCTTAAGGAAAACAGGGCACCAAGCCTTCTTTAAGCAGCTTCCACAGCATTTTTATCTACTTGTTTATTTCTAGTATGCAAACCTGTGCATGTGCTTACTATTTTTTTTTAAACATAATTTGTCCGTATTTCTTTTTCAGTTGACATATTTTTGTTTCCATTTGTTCATTTCTGGAACTGTTGTATTTTCAGTTGATTTCATAGGTGGACTTGACACATACTCCTACCGACAGCCCCCCCAGGAACATGTTGAGTTAAAGCCTGTAAAGCCTGTAGGTAAGGTTCTGGTCCTATGGACCACATTAATCCTTCTAACTGGACTGAAAGCTAACCTTCTCTTGAAATAATGTTGGCATCAGATTACTAATAATTTAATTATATTTTAATTAGAACTTAATTAAAAATGAATTTACATAAAACATATGAGTAAGGACACTTTGTCACCAATGACATATCCGCTAAAGCGAGGATTAGTGGATATCACCACGTCTGCCATGTCATGCCTTGGCTTAACACAAGGAGAGGTTCTCAGTGAAGGATGGAATTGCTTCCTTATTGACTTTTTAGCAAGGAAAGAGCTGGTTTATGGCTGCAGGATAAACCTTAACGAGATTAACCAATTTATGAAAAAGCAAAAGCTTTTACATTTGTCTAGCTAGTGAAAGAAAAATACTTACTGAAAAACTGTCAGCTTAAAATCTCTCTATCTGTAGAGTTTCACTAGAAGTTCATCATCTCTTTGTCATCACTTATTTCCTCCCACCATGAAAATCTCATGGTCTCATAGACTCTTCCTACTCTGCTACCTAATGAATAATTTTAGATAAGTATCTGTTTATTTAATTTGGAATAAATCAAGATACAGGGAAACAGTGCTGGTACATATATTTTGGCAGAACCTCAGGTAATTTCAAATAGATTATATTTCAAAGTATTATTGTTAAAACAAAAGATGTTCATTTGGGAATTCTTCTTTGATGCTTGTAAGTTGTTGCCCTGATGCTTTCTGTCTGTAAAATTTTACCTTCGGGCTTTTAATGAATCTTAAATGAAACATGAAACCCACATGCAGCTAATTGACTGAAACTGATGTAATGACTTACTGTATTTCATTTAGCAGCTAACAGAATTAAAATGGGTTTGAAGGATTTTCCTGCTGTATGCATGTGTACATGTGCTAGGAGTTTTAATTTAAAGTGGACAATTGCTAACTGAATGTTTTGAGTTAGCACTTGACACCTGAACTTTGCTTGTTACTTTATTAATTATTGCATGTTTTAAAAATGTGAAACTGGGCGACCAGGCTGCAGTGACCATGACACTGTAGAATTCAAGATCCTTAAAGCAGTAAGAAAAGTGTGAAGCAAGCTGAGCACACTTGATTTTAAAAGGGCAGACTTTGATCTCTTCAAGGATCTGCTTGCTAGGGTAGAATGGGACAAAACCCTGGATGGGAAGGGAGCCCAGGAAAGCTGGTCCTTATTCAAGGAACACTTCCTGCATGCCCAGGACCAATGTGTCCCTACAAAGAAGGCGGCAGGCAGGAGTGCCAGGAGGCCTGCGTGGATGAGCAAGGAACTCCTGGACATACTTAGGTGTAAAAACAAAATTTACAGAGGGTGGAAGCAAGGCCAGGTACCCTGGAAGAAGGTACAGAGAGGTAGTTAGAGAAGAAAGAGATCAGGTTAGGAAAGCAAAAGCACAGAGAGAATTGGATCTGGCAAGGGAAGTTAAGGGCAATAAGATAAGTTTCTATAGGTATGTTAATGATAAGAGGAAGACTAGGAAAAATGTGGGCCCACTTCAGAGGGAAACAGGAGAGCTGGTCATCCAAGCTGTAGAGAAGGCTGAGGTACTCAATGACTGCTTTGCCTCAGTCTTCACCAGCAAGGAGTCTGGTCACGCCCCCCATGTTACAGAAACTAAAGACAGGGACTGGGAAAAGGACAGTAGATGAAAAGGAGGCTCGAGATCACCTGAATAACCTGAAGGTGAACAAGTCCATGGGACCTGATGGGATTCACCCGCAGCTCCTGAAAGAACAGGTGGATGAAGTTGCAAAGCCACTGTCCATTATATTTGAAAAGTCATGGCAGTCTGGTGAAGTTCCTGCTGACTGGAGATGGGGAAACATAACCCCCATTTTCAAGAAGGGAAAAAAAGAAGACTCAGAGACCTACAGGCCAGTCAGTCTCACCCCTGTGCCTGGCAAGATCTTGGAACAGATCCTCCTGAAGACCCTGCTAAGACACAAGAACATCAAAGGGGTGATCGGTGACAGCCAACATGGCTTCACTAAAGGCAAGTCCTGCCTGACTAATTTGGTGGCCTTTTATGATAGGGTCACAGCCTCGGTGGACAATGGCAGAGCAACAGACGTCATCTACCTGGACCTGTGCAAAGCTTTTGACACTGTTCCGCATGACATCCTGGTAACAAAACTGGAACAATACGGATTTGATGGATGGACCACTCGTTGGATAAGGAACTGGTTGGCTGGTTGCACCCAAAGAGTTGTGATCGATGGCTCAGTGTCCAAATGGAGGCATGTGACAAGTGGTGTTCCTCAAGGGTCGGTACTTGGACAAGTGTTATTTAACATCTTTGTTGGAGACACGGACAGTGGAATTGAGTGCACCCTCAGCAAGTTTGCTGATGACACCGAACTGTGTGGTGAAGTCAAAAAGCTGGAGGGAAGAGATGCCATCCAGAGGGACCTTGACAGGCTTGAGGAGTGGGCTCGTGCAAACTGCATGAAGTTCAACAAGGCCAAGTGCAAGGTTCTGCACCTGGGTTGAGGCAATCCCATGCATGAATACATGGAGGAGTAAGGATTGAGAACAGCCCAGAGGAGAAGGACTTGGGTGTAGTGGTAGACCAGAAGTTTAACATGAGCCATCAATGTGCACTTGCAGCCCAAAGAGTCAACCATATCCTGGGCTGCATCAAAAGAAGTATAGCCAGCTGGTTGAGAGAGGTGATTCTCCCCCTATACTCTGCTCTGGTGAGACCCCACCTGGAGTACTGTGTCCAATTCTGGAGTCCCCAGCATAAGAAGGACATAGAACTCCTCGAGTATGTCCAGAGGAGAGCCACAAAGATGATCAGAGGACTGGAGCACCTCCCCTATGAAGATAGGCTCAGGAAGTTGGGGTTGTTCAGCCTAGAGAAGAGGAGGCTCCGGGGTGAACTTATAGCAGCTTTCCAGTATCTGAAGGGGGCCTACAAGAAAGCTGGGGTAGGGCTTTTTACACAGGTCTGTAGTGAGAGGACAAGGGGCAATGGTTTGAAACTTAAAGAGGGGAGGTTCAGGCTAGACAGTAGTAAGAAGTTCTTTCTTGTGAGGGTGGTGAGATGCTGGAACAAGTTGCCAAAGGAGGTTGTGGATGCCCCCTCCCTAGAGGTGTTCAAGGATGAGGCCTTAAGCAACCTCGTCTAGTGGGAGGTGTCCCTGCCCATGCAGGGGAGTTGGAACTAGATGATCTTTAATGTCCCTTCCAACCATAGCCATTCTATGATTCTATGAAACATATTTCACTTGTACTGCAGCTGTCAGTTTATAGAAATAAACATGGATAAAATTTTACTCACATGTGTTGAGCAAATATTGTAGGATTATAAAGGCCCAAAAAAGATAAAAAGCCCTATCTCAATAGTATGATGGTGTATGATGGTGTATGTTAGAAGAGGAAGAAGTATCACATTAAAGCAACAAAATGAAACAAGAAGCAGTTTAACATGGCATTAAGTACACCCTCTACCTTGGAATCTGCATTTTCAGTAATATTTCATTACAGGCTACTTTTGATGCATTTTCTATGAGAAAGATGGCAGCAAAATGGGGTTTTGGCCATTCTGAATAAGCTGCTAGACTGAAAAAGTGAAATTGGCACCCAGGAGGAAGAAACCCACAGCTACAATGTTTACACCTCTCCATAAAAGATTCTAATCTCTAAATCTGCACTCAGGTTAATGTTGAATTATTAGGTGGATAACTGTTTAGTATGTTCTTAGCAAACTTACTAATAACTAAAGGAGAGGAAAAAAAGACATTTTCACAAAAGACTTAAAAATACGTTCCTGCAAAATCTGTTAATTTGTTCTGCAGTAAAGAAGTCACAGATTCTGAGAATTTGTTCTTCGATAGTAGATTTTGGTTAAGTAGCTCAAAGGATTTTGAGGTTGCCATGAGACTGTAATACTGGAGAATAAATGGCATGTATGGGTATTCTTGTACAGCTGAGAGGACCATCTCTGGCCTCCTTATGGCTGCTAGAAGTATAAAACTAGAAGACAAATTATATTGTGTTTTCTTCTTTATTGATATTTTGGTTTTATGCACTGAAAGATATAGAGAGGATCTTTACCTAAGCAGGGAGGGAAAATAATATCAGTGATCAAAGTCTGAATTCAAAGCCAAATTGCTGGAAACGAGTAGGCAGTGGATTGTGCTTGAAATTTTCAGGTGCTTTTCTGTCTGCAGCACATCAGCCTTCTTGACTCCTTTAATAAGTTAACTGCTAGCCCTGTATCAGTTATACATAGTCTATGAATCCATAGTGTCCATAAGAAATGTGATGTCTGGTACCCAAGCTGTGAAAACCTCCCTTTGTTTGCTTAGAATTGAACATGAATAATGCTTGTTAAGTACATTCAAACTCTTAATAAAGGTTTGGATCTTTTGCCACCCTTACAACTTCAATCATGGGAAAAATTAGAATGATGCTTTTTCTAAATGAAAACTTGTCTATATTTGCCCTTTTCTCATGCCTTTTATTTCCTTTATTTCATTTATAAATTAACTAAACATAGTCCATTGAAAATACAAGGCTCTGTGGCATCATCAAAACTATCTAGAAGAAAGTCTAGTTGTGTTGAGTACTCATACTTAGTATAATGTCTGCTTAGTGCTGCTGTAATTATTAAATATTAGTAAGTATGAGATTAGTTTTCCTTTTCACCCCTGAGAAGAGGTTAAACTGGACCTTGTTCTGGCAGGGAGCATTTTTTAATGCAATTATGAATAGGTTGTCTGTTTGCTCTTCGTTCTGCCTATAACTCCATGAGGCAGCCAGAGAAGGATAAGCAGGATATTTGCCCTGAGCACAGTTTCAATTAAGATGTATGTAAGGCAGGACACAACAGATCATGTTCTCATTAGGACTAAAGCACATGGACTGTGAAGGAGACTGTTGTGTTTTCATCTGTTTCAAGCACGGTATCAACAATCAGGTCTCTCAGTAGTAATTAGAGTTGCTTCATGTACTACTTGCTACGCAGAAAAGAGAGAAGTGTGGGGATTAGAAGAAAAAAAATGCCTTTTGTCTCACATTAGGGTTTTTTATCATCATCATCACTTAGTAGTAGTAGTAATACTAATGGTTTGCAGAAGTTAACCTTGTTCCTGTTTGGATGAGTAGGTCTTATCCAGTGCTACCATAGCTTTGGGCAACCTTGGCTGGACAATTAGAGATATCCCTAGCATTCCTGGTGACATTGCTGACTTCCATCAGGGGACTAATCCAGTGTTGTGAGAAACTCCACCTGTGGAGAGGTCACCACCCTGTGATGGATCTGAGTGGTCCTGTCCTGTTTGGATCTTCTTCTGAAGCCCTGTCTGCTGTAAAATTTCTACAAAAGGCCATAATAGATTTTCCAGTATTACACAAGGGAACATGGTTTACAGGGAGTCATGTGAGAATGCATAGATTCAGCAGGCATGTGGTTGTCTTGAGGACAATAATTAGTGTGAGTCCAGCTCAAATATACATTTGTAATCAGGTCATGTCTGAATTTTATAATCTGGTGGAAATACATCTTATACTGTTACAATACTGTCATGGTTTGACTCAGAATCGGCAATTAAACCAGAGACAACAATGCTCTCAATCCCCTCCCCCTCCCACCCAGCTAGGGAAGGAGAGAGAGAATTAAGGAGAGAGACTTAGCTGGATTGAAAACTAAACTAGACAGCTTTAATTATATTTACAATTATATGCAAGTATGTTCAGGAATGTGCAAAAGCCTCTTGCCTCCCCCCACCCCCAGCAGCTCCCCTGGCACTCTCCTTAGCTGTGAGCAGTCCCAAAAAGTCTCAGCCCAAAAAGTCTCATCCTGCAGGCAGGAGATAAGGCAGAGCAGACAGGGCTGTGGGGAGAGTTATGAGGGTTAGGGATGCCTGAGCCTAGGGATCAATGGATAAAGTCCTCCCCGGATGCCGGCCATGGATGGAAGAGAAGGGAAGAAGAAGCAGGAAGGAAGTTGTCTTCTGTGATCTCTGACCTTCCTTGGAGCTTACGTAGATCTATGGAATGGAACACCTTTGGTCAGTTCTGCTGTCTGTCTAGTCCAGCTCCCCTACGGGGGGGTCACAGATACAATTCTCCTGCCCCGGTAGCCTCTGTAGCAGCAGAGCTGAGAAGCAACCTTGGAGTCTCAGCAGAAACATAAACATTCCAGTGTTATCAGTCCACAAGCTGGAACACTTGTTGCTAGTTCACAAGCTGGAACACTTGTTGCTAGTTAAGAGAGAGCTTACTGAAGGAAAAAAAAAATAGTGAAAGGAAAATTAGCTTCATCCTGGCTCAAACCAGGACAAATATGTTATACTAAAAAGAATCTATTATTATGTGAGCTTCAGACATGTTTCACCACCTGCAGGATTTTTCCCCAAATGTTTTTTGCCTTTGTGATATGCATGATACTTTGTGCCTTGTACTCTTGACTTTACATGTGGGTCTTATAGCTGAGGAAATTAATGACCAGAAGTGTTTTATCCACTTGTTCATTAGATGCTAACCTGTGAGCTGGTGTGAATTTACATATCACAAATTAGAAGATAAACAGAATAGGTTTTAATTTGTAAGTAATTCATATATCCTGCTTTTTAGGTCGAAGTAAGTAATGAACATGGACTGAAGACTTCTGCTGCTGTAGCTGAAGAAAAGACCAACCTTGTGACTCATCATTCTGGAAGAAACCCACTATCTGTTTCTCACGACACGTGGATTGTTCTTCCCACAGGCTCAGCGTCATTATCAGCATTGTTATTTCGTAGATCCTTGTAGATGATTTTGAATTTTTTAATGATTTACTTATATGGACACTTGTAAATTGTAAATTTTTTTCTTTTTTAATTTCAATATTTTTACAACATTTAGTGTTAAGGCATGAAAACAAAACAACCTGTGCAAACTAGGAGAAGGCTGTGTCTTTCTCAAAAAAAGTCAATATTTTTGACTGATAGAATCATACTGTGCCTGGTCAAGATTGTGTTAGTAAACAGTAATTTTGACTCTGAAACATGCAGCAGGAGTCAAATCCTACCAGTGTACAAGAGATCATTTCAGTGCTGTGTTTAGAATTCACAATGTTCACTCCTTTGTTTGAGCTGCTGTATGCAGTAGGAATTGATCTATGACTCTTCTTATCCAGATGTTCCAACACTAATGTACTCATCTAATTATTGCAATTCATATATGGCTCCTTCTTCCTCCCTAATCTCTTTTGCCCTGAGCCCAGCACGGGTAGCTGTCTCTGACTTGCAGACAAGTAGGATGACCACTGTATGGATGTTGGTCTCTAGGAGCTCTTACACCCTGGACTCTTTAGATGTCTGTAATTTGCACATCTTTCAACTTTTTTCCTCCCTTCTCCCAGGAAGAAGCCAAGCATGAATGTACAGTACAAGGCACCAACTGAAGCCTTAGAAGCCTCTGGGGACTAATTTTGCCCTTAATTTTAAAGCAAGCAAGCAAACCCGAAAATGTGTGTAAAAATTTGTAAAGGTATTTGTAAATACTTCTAGACAAAGAACATGTATGTAACTCTGTGGTATTTTGTTTTCTATTCTTTCACCACTAGCATAAAGTGATACACAAAGCTGTTTTCTCCTGGGAACTGGCAGTCTTTTTAACAGACCACTTTGTTTCTTTCTTCTTAATTACTATATAAAGTGCTGTGCACAGCTGTATGCCCCAGAGAGTTACCTCTCTCCACAGAGTCTACGTGTCTTAGCATTCAGCAGAAATTTAATCAGGGTTTTGGGGCTGTTTCTGGTTTTGTGCTTTCTCGTTAAAAGGTTTCTTTACTGGGACTGTCAGGAAGGATGCTCCCTCTGATATGTGTATCTCCACCTCCCCACCAGAAGCTGAACAGAGGTCCACTAAGTTCCTTTATTAATATCCTAAACAGTCTTCAGCCGGTAATTTCTGGTCCAACAACATTTAGATCCTAAATTTGCAATCTCTCTTGAATCATGTATTTCCAAGTCTGAGCAGATGAGAGCTAGAAGGTGGCTTGTCTTGATTCTTTCCCCTGTAAAGTCTATTTGTGTTACTTATTGATACCAACCTAATGGGGATGCTAACAAATACAATTGAAGTAGAGTCCATAATTTTTAGGTGACAAGGTTCTTGTGGTGCATCTACCTGTTTCTTAGCTACTTAAATGAAAGACCTCACCATCTTTGGAGAAAACCCAACCTGAACATATGTTAACCTCCCCTGAGTGTGAAGGATTAAGATAAAGTCAAGAGAAATGACAACTGAATAGAAACCTTCCTTAGTATTCCTAGGGCTGGATATACCTCCAATGGTATGTCTTTCTGTGTGAAGTCAGACTGTGCCAAAAAGAATGCTCTGTATGAAGGTAATGTCACCTGTCCTCATGTATTTTTGTGTTCCCTCATGCACTCTTATCCCCTATATTCTAGACTACTGTGAAGTACCAGGTTTGTCCTATCTTGAAGATCTCATTTTAGCACTAGAAAACAGGTAGGTTTGTCACAAAACTGATGTGAATAATAAATATTTTTGAGGCATTATGAAGACTATACAGTGTGAATTGCTTCAGAGTGCTAATATTTTAATAAGGTGAAAACATTTTCATCTATTCTATAATATTTTACTTCTGCTTACCATGGCAGATTATTTAATTTCTTTACATGATGCCTTAAACAGTGATGATGCCTACCTAGCCAGTACCTGTGGCCCTCTGTGTTTGTGATGGCCCCAGAACTCGGGATATCTGAGCATGGTTCAGTGTCTTACAGTTTCCAGAAGCTGCCTTGTTTCAACTTTCTCACTTACAGTGGGTGTTCAGAATATGGGCATCTAGCATGATCATTCCTGTGATCAATGTGGTTCCCGTTTGGCCTTTACATTTCTGCATTTATTTCCCAGCATTAATTATTACAGGCTGGCAGATTAAAAGCCTCCAACTGGACTCAGTGCCACCCTCAGGACCAGGCAGGAGGAAAAGGAAGGAACACTGCATCCCTGGTGGTTGCACAAATTCACACTGTTCTGGCAGAGCCTCAGAAGTGTGTATTTAATTTTCTACCAAGACATGTCTGCTGGACCATGTTCTACAAATTTGTCTGAATGCATCTAAACCCTGCCTTTCTGTGGGTTCTTCAGGTTTTCAGCTTGCTAATGAAGAACTGTGTACGTGTTACAAAAATTCTGCAAAGACAGAACCTGACTTCTCTTCCATCTGAAATATCGATCACTTTTTAGCTGGGGAACACAGACCAGTACGTCTCAGATACGCTTAAAATCTCAGAATCATTACCAACACAGTGAGTCTGCCATCTGTCTCACCTAATGAACAGAACAATCCTGATTGAGAGGAATTTGTCTTCATTAGAACAAACCAAAATGCACACTGCAATGCCAAGGGAAACTGTCATTCTTTACTAAACTGAGGCACAAAAAATAGTACCAATCAATCTGTACATGTTAAGGGAGAAAATTCTGAGAATAATAAATGGATTTGAATGCTAATTACTGTGTCCTCCAATGCAGTAGAGCGTATTTGCTAACATTTTTATAGGAAGCATTAAACAATATTTTTTTAATTTTTGCAACACATACATTCAGTAAGGTGTTAGATGAGTCCCAGATCTGGAAGCACTGGAAATAAGTGTTTGCTTTCAAAATAAACTTGGATGGTTTTCTTAAACTTAACTGTAACACACAACTTCAGGAAATGTCTAGGTTTGTACTGCAAAACAGAATTTGCTGACAAACCTAAAACCTCAGAGCAGATTATCAGTTGGTATAAACTGTTCTGGTGGCATTAATAAGTCATATCATAACAACTTAGAACAGCTGAAGATCTGTTTTCAGACTTTTAGACTTTTTTCCTCTCCCCAAGTTTCTGCTTAATTCAAGTTTTACAGAGAGTTAGATTCACAACAGTACTTTAACTGACAGCAAAACCAGAAAGGTGTAGAAATATTGCACTGTGTGTTCACTGAGGACTGAGCCAAGTACCAGCAATTTGGTAAGAGAGCAGCTGATGTCTTCAGGACCTGAAAGCAGAAAGTGTCTTGAGAAATAGATTTTTGCCTGGTACAGTGACATAGGGTGATTATGTATTAAAATTTCTGATGTTGCTGCAGGAATTATTGGTTGGGCTGATGTCCTCAGCTCTCTCCAATCCACAGAGTTTTTTTACAAAAAAAAAATTTGAAATAAATATTTTTTTTTTAAGTTCAGTTTTGATCTGAAGGAACTTTCTAAAATGAAACCGTTCATACCTGTATTTCCTTAAGGGTTTTTACAGTGCTAGGATATGTCATTAACTACTATAAGTAATTTTCAATAGAACTCTACCAGTTAAAACCCTGGGATTTATGCCTAGTTTTATTCAACACCTGTTTCCTTTCAGTAGTGCTAAAGATGGTATTACTGCATGGTATTTACCATGCAGTAATGAGGATATCAGAGTTTGAAGCCAGGGGTATGGTTGCTGGCTTGCATGCAACAAGAATACTTTTTTTTTTAAAAAAACCTGAGAACACATAATTGAGCCACTCGAAAGTCTGTAGTTCTGCCCCCAAAATGGCAGATTTCAGCCCAAACAACTGGTGGCTTGTCACTTTCAAGCAACGTTGAGAACAGGCTTTCTTTGTTAGCAGCTGCTGCGCGGTGATCAGCTCCATGTTTGAATCTTGAGTTTCACCTCTCCAGTTGTCCACAGCTCAGGAGTTTCAACACCTTTGTCACCAGCAAGCACCACATTGGCAGGTGCAGCCTTTTTTCAGTGCCAACTGCTATGTGCTTCTCTGCAGCCAGCTGCCTGCCTGTCTTTCATGTGACGATTATCTGGTTGAAAAAGCCAACCCAGCAATCTATCAAGTTCCTTTAACAGACTTTGACAGTGGCAAACAAAAATTGACATCCCAAACTAATTGGTTTGCCTCTTTTCAGTATCAACCTCATCTGCTTTAATTATAACAAATTACAACCTGGAAGCTCTTTTATACATTGAAGAATTTTCAAGTTGGTAAAATGTTCCTTCCATATAGTGCTCCCATGCCTGCAGGACGTTTTTTTGCAAACAAATTCAGCTCTTACCCATTATGCTGAGCGTTTTGACAGAAACCTGTTCTTTAGTGCTTGACGTAGTGATGGCATCATGTCATTACCTGCCAGAATAGCACTTTTACAGCAGTGTGGCTGGGTTGGACCCTGAGGTCATGTCAGAAGTTTGATGGGTTAGGGCTGCATATGGTGGAGGGTGCACTCGTCAGTGCAGCCTTAAGGAAGAGGTCTGTCTCTCTCTATCCTCTCTGCCCAGGGAGCTGACTATGCCTGCAACCATAACTGGGAATCAGCCTGAAAGGGTCATTAATTTGCAGAGGGTTAATGAGCGAACTAATATATGCATTATGGACAATCAGGGAATTCAGATCTGTGAAAATGAGCACATAAAGAAGATACTTCATATCAAGATTACTGCAGTGGGGTTTGCCCCATAGAGCTATGCCTGCATTACATGCTGGTGGTGTGCACACAGCATGTCAGAGCAGCCCTGACCACCCAGGAGCACCAGCAGCACTCTGCTTCACTGTAACGGAGCACTAGGTTGTTCAGTACCCTAAAAAATTATTTAGCAGCTAAGGACACAGATCTAGCCAATACTGATTGCTGGTAAGCACATGTAATGCTTACATATAAAAATGCTGTTTTCCCCAGGTTGGTAAGCACCTGCTGATAAATGATGGTTTCTTGCATAAATTCAATTTTCTTTATAAAAGTCATAGTTTGAATGTTTCTCTTTGATTTAAAAAAAATTAAACATCTGGATTTAATTCCTGCCTTGGCATGCATACCTTCTGGTCAGTCACGCAACACAGTCTCAGACGTGACAGCTCTGTAGAATAGTGGCCCTTGCATAGTCTATTGGCTCTCAAAAGCAGCAACAGACTCTGAAGATAGTCTCACTAAACAGCAGCCATGCATAGATAATACTGGAAAGGCAAAGATTTTCCTTTTTTTACTTATCCTCCTAGGACCCAATATCACTTCTTTAAGCATTCTGTCCCAGTTTCCTATTTATTTCACACCAGTCATATGCGACCATGCTTTCAAAACACTCCTGGAAGTCAATGCCAAGCAGACTCACTGAAGCTGAATTATAAATTGGCTCAATGAGATTCTGAGAGAGTAATCTCATTTCTCTTTTTCCACAACATTGCGTACCTGCCCAATTAGATGAGCATCACATACAAGGAAGGGCTACAGCATTTCCTAGCATGTGACATATTTGGAACGAGAACTGTGCTGCACCCTGAGGAAACAAGTCAGCTCCCCATGTCAGCCCATACTGTTCAATAAAATGTCACTCGGGTGTATTTATCCTGCTTTACCTGTGTAGCCAGAACCAGTGTGGAAAGCCAGGAGAGAGAGCCAAGTGCTGGGGCAAATGCAAGCCAACAACTTATTCAAACAACTTTGCTCTGATATTGACAATCCACAGTGCAATGTGTTGTTTTTCGTAACAAATAAAGCTGCCTGGCTTATTGTAGAGGTTCAAGGAGGAGAGAAAGAGGTTCAAGCGGTTAACCCCTCCCCTTTTTGGTTTTACTTTACTTGATACCTGTTGAAACGCCTCCCCCACATGGGTAGTGCACACTCTCGCTCAAAAAGGAAATGAGTACACAGAGTCAAGGTTTTTATATGTTGTTGCTTTATAGACAGAACAGAGGTGTACAAATGTAAATATAATGCAAGCCACAGGGGTGCAAAAGATAGGGAGAAGATTATTATAATAAAGGAAAGTGATGTGGAGGGCGTCGCAGTTCCCCCTCGGAGGGGTCACCGTTGTGCGTGTGAGAACGGGCCATCCACTATCCCCCAGGGAGAGAACCCTATAGGAAACAGGAAAGAT
The DNA here is from genome assembly GCA_020745705.1 of Hemiprocne comata. Lineage (NCBI taxonomy): Eukaryota > Metazoa > Chordata > Aves > Apodiformes > Apodidae > Hemiprocne > Hemiprocne comata. Next base: position 126,614,584 of record CM036587.1, read on the forward strand.
TTGCAGATGCGGTTCTTACACTCCCGGCGTGTTGAATGTAGCGGCAGCGGTGGCTCCTGGGAGAACTCCAGCAGCTGGTGATCGGCGTTGAGCAGCCGGGTGGGCTGGAGGGCAGCAACACGCACCACGTGGGGGGCAGCAGCGTGGCAGCGCTCGTGGCTCAGGCGGCGCGTGGCAGGGCTCGACGCTCGGGCAGCGGTGGCAGCGCTTGGGTGGCGGCAGCTTGGCTTGGGCTCGGCTGCTCCTGGCTCGGGCTTGGCTCAGGTGGCAGCTCAGCATCTCGGCTTTTCCTGGCTCGGGCTCGCCTCTGCTCCTCTCGGCTTGGCTCCACCTGGCTCTGGTGCAGCTCGGGTGTTGCTCGGATCTCCTCCTCTCTTCTTTGGAAGCAGGCAAGCATCTCAGCTCTCTGTTCTTAAAAGAGCAGTAGGATTTCAGCCCTCAGCTCTCTCGGGTTCCACGAGGATCCAGCAGCAGAGTGGCGTGCCTACAGGCTACCAGTGATGTCTGCTCTTGCTCTCTCTCAACAGAGGCAGAATCTGTCCGGGGACTTCTATCTAGGTTAGGGTAACTCAGTGCAGAGTCCCAGGTGCCGCAATGCATTGTCCATCTGCATGCCAGCCCTGGCCCAGCCAATCTTGAGTCTCAGAACAGACCACCCACAGGGAAGCAGGCCCCCCTCCCCTAGAAGCCTGGTTGCTGTGCCACAGGTACCAACCATGCAGGAGCGGCATCCCTTTAGTCGCCCTTATATGGTGAAATAGTTTTATGGGAGGCATATTTTGTACATTGCAGACAGATCCTCAGGTGTGTGATAGCCAGTAACCTTCTATGTCACACTTACACATATATCTTCACAGTCATGTTTTGGTTTCTAAAGGCCTTATAATTTAAGTAAGTCTGTTTGCCCTGAAGTTTAGAGAAGTCTGTATCTGGACTGCTGTAGGGAGTGTGCCTTGGAGTGTTTGGAAACCAGAATAACAACAATGGAGACCACTGCCTGCCTATGGAGGCACCTCCAGGACCTCTCCTAGTGCCAGCACTGGCTCGCAGCTCTGGAGAAAACCCAGAGGAGCCCAGAGCTGCCATCCACAGCCAGCTCCCACCCTGGGCTCTGTGACCTGCAGCAGCCTGCTAGGAAACAGCCCTTGGAGACTTCCTCAGGGACCTCCCCTACATTGCTCAGGAGTTGCATTTAACTGCCTTTAAACCCTGGGCTGTGGTGCCTGACCCCAACTTGCCCATGATGCCTCCTGGCTCTGCCTTGTACCTGCCTCATCTCCATCACCTTTGCTGGTGATCTCTGGATGGTTGTTATTCTTCTTGTTACACACAGGATGACAGGACCTCATCAGTACAGGTAGGGTCCTGCCGGCCTGGCCATCACCTGTGGCTCTCAGCTCACCTCCTGTGGCCACCATCTTCCCCACTGTTGTAGCCAACAAAGGCTCCACATGACACCTTTGTCCTGGCCTGGTCTCTTCCATTCTTCCACTTCTTTCTTTAGGGGTTGGGAAGGGGAGGATTGGGATTTTTCCTGTATGAAGTATAGTCCCCTAACAGCTTAAAATGACTTTCCTTTTGCATTCCTTTATGATAAAGGGATGATGAGGTGATAAGGTGCTTATAAGGTTCTCCAGAGATCAAAATGAGACAGCTGTAATAGAGACTGTGTTTACTAGAGAAGGAAAACCCATGGCATATAATCCATTCGCTGATTTATGGCTTGCCAGGGAGTTTTCCAAATCTGCAAAAAATCTTTTTGTACTGGATTTTATTTAGGATTACAGAATCTTTGGTCCTTTTTCCTCAAGCAAGCAAATACAAATAAGCCGTGCTCAATAAATGAGTTTCTGTTGCACTTTTGATAATGAAATATTAAAATCATGCATGCTGATAAAGTTGTCATCCAAATTAAGACTCCAGCTTGTTAAAAGAAGCTGTGTGTTTGGGAAAATATTAGATTCAGGTATGTAGTTCCCAAATGTGTAATATGTATCTGATTTAAAAGGCATTCCTGTTAATCTGCCCAGTTGGTAAGAAATTAGACTTGTGGCTATTCTTAACTCATCAAATCTATTTACATTACAAGAATCTGCTAGGCCTGTGAAAGAAGAGAGATTTGGGAAAATGAATAATCTGACTTAGAAAAGCAGCACGCTGAAAACAAAACTAGATAGTGGAAAGCAAACAAAAACAAAAAGAGGAAAATAATTGTGTTTTTATTGTTAATATCATCATGTAGTAGTATGCTCAAAATAATTATTTGCTAGAATGAGAAGCACCTTAACATACATGCACACAAATATGTATATTTGTCATTGCTTTTGGAATACTGTAGGGTTTCTAAAAGTTCAACTAGTTTTACAGCCTGTCTTTCACCACTAAAAAGTAATCTGCCAGGAAATATGATGTTCAAAGAAATATTAAAAGGAAGGTTTGACTACTGTTCTGCTGTGCATGTTATGCCACCTCATGGTTAGTGGTAGAAATACCACCACACTCGTAAGAGTGCTATTTCAAAAGTATAGCAGAGGGAAAACAGTAGCACATCTGGTTTATTGGTACATATTGCTGAAATATCACAAGTCCCAGTGGGATCAGTCAGTGCAGAGAGCTAAGAGCAAATCTGTGAATTATATATAAGGAAAAAAAACACTGCAAAACATATTTCCTTTTAACAGTTTACTTTGCTGTTTTACTGCAAATATATTTCTAATATACCATGTAATCAAAATCTGACTTGGTACTGTCCCATAAGCAACAACTCCTGTGGCGCTACGTTTAACTGACTTCATTGCCACTAACTGGAAGCACACGTTATCCACTCCAGGAAGTATCATCTCTTTTCCTCTTCCATTTCAGTAACAAGAAATATTTACTTACAGTTGGATAACTAAAAGTGAATTCCAGTCCTGGATGCATATGACATACACATAATTATTGGATTTGGATTTTAATGTGACCTAAAAGACTTCGGGTAGAAACCAAACCAAAACAAAGCAAAACCAAAAAGCAAACCTCGGGAGAATATGATTTTCATTCAAGTCAGAAATTCATAATATACAGTAGCAAATACTGGATTACATTTTTTACATTAGAATAAATTATATAAATAAATAGAAATGGAAGTGGGAGAAACAATGAGATCTGGAGTGTACAGCCAGTTAGGGGATGCCTAGAGTCTCAAGTACCTTAAAGTCACTTTGGAGAAAATGGCATAACATTTTAATACAAAATATCTAAATTTAGGAGTCCAGTCATCTAACATTACCAAGTAGAAGGAAGGGAACTGTGTCTCTCTTGCTCCAATATGTGGTTTGTAGTAATCAGGTTCTTATTTTGGGCATCTCAGTCCAATCCACAGTCAGGCCAGAGGAATGTGAAACAAATGTACTTCCAAATTCTTTGTTTTAACTTTCCCAATCTTTCAATGAAGCATACTCAGCTTCAGACCATTCAGATTATGGTCAGCTCCTGAGTATCTGAGGAAATCTAGATAAATCAGAAACATATTTGAAGCGAAACAATTCTTAATTATGCACACACACACACATATCATCTTGAGAACTGAAACCGTGGCATCAAAAAGTTAGGCCTTTGGGGTTTTTAGGACCTTCTTAACCCACAAAACAGACAACCCATCAAGAACACATGAGACGTGACAACACATAGTTTAAAATTCTTCTTCTAAAGGGCAGTCTTTCCATCAAGACAGAGGATAAAGTAATTTTACTTGCTTTATCTCTTTGCAAGACTTGTAGGTTAATTTTGTAAAATGAGTGTGATAGCCAGACACCATTTGCATTTTCAATATTCAGATTCTTTTCTTAATGTAGTTGTTTGAAAAAAGGGCTGGGCCCTTCTTTTGATGTAATCTAGTTCAGAAATAATAAAATACTTTTGGTTTGTATGTTTAGAATGGGTACAGATGGGTTCTCTCCCTCTTATCCAGGAAATTCACTTGTTTGAGCAAAGGTCTGCAGTGCAAAATTACTGATGCATTTAGAGGCTGTCCTCATTTCTCCGACTTGCCAGAAAGTTCGTATTCCCAAAGGATGACTTACCATCCAAATAAATTAACATGCCAGCCTCACCAGAAAAAATACTACTTATTTCCTGTTCAGAAGCAATCGTTTATTACAGCAAAACAAAGTACATTTATTGGTAACTATGTCAGTTTTTAAACTTCAATGCAGAAATATCTCATCACCCTGAAACCTCTTTCTGGAGATTGCTTAAACAAGGAGATCATATGTGGAGGAAATGTCACATTGGAGTCAGAATCTTTGGAAAGTAAAAAAAGTTATAAATTGTGCATTCTTCCCCTTCTTCCCGTTTCTGGGGTTAATTTGGCCAGCCATGAATAATGCATTACAAGATGGGCTTCCTACCTTCTGAGATTCATTCTGTTCATCCAGTGAAACTGTTCTGACTCTCAGTGTACTCTGTGTGACATATAATTTTGCATAACATTAGCCAGTATGTTGGAAGTGGGGCTCCTTAATAACCGGAGTTTCTGCTTCCAAATTACCCACAGATGACTTCCTGGAGCTGGCTGGAATATACACTCCAAAACCTATCTTCTGAAAATACTCACATCCTCTATAAAGACATTTAGAATGACTGATGGAAACCCACTTAGGCTAAAGCATTAGTATTTAATGGTGTGGACATAAGTCTTTGTCCTCCTGGAGAAGAATGAAGACTCGGCTTCCTCAGTAGATGTGCTTGCTTTTTGCACTCTAGTTCAGCTGTTTCACTAAGGTCCAAGCCTTACTGGAAAACAGAGAAGAAAATGCAGGCCTTTTCCCTTTGTGCTAGGAAATTGCAAGGCATTCTTCTAGCTGTATTTGCCACAGAACTTTAAAGAAGCAGAAGACACTTGGGGATTTCTCTGAAGAAACAACACTGCCTGCTACTGAGACCTCAATCTAATGGCCCAAATTGTACTGTCAGTGTGATGTGGAGTCCCACCGTGGGACTTGGACTGTAATATTTAATCTCATTACCACAGTCCTCTGTGAAAAGACAATAGTAATAGCTAGGTATCACTTGCCTATGGAAACTGGATTTTTACTCAGATTTTACTTATTTTACTTAGTGGAATGGCTGACTATAAAGTAGGATGTTTGTATGGTGGTGACACTAGTAGTTCCCCACCTTCTAGGGTTCAATTTCCATTTACTTCCATTTAATTATCAGGTAGCTGCAAAGACAAAGGACCAAGACTGTACCTCCTTCAGAAGGCAAATCTGTGCTCGTGCCCAACTCCTTCTCTCTTCCCCTTCATCTCCCCATGCCTAGTCTGACAAGGGGAAGGGTCTGCCCACAGCTCTGGTTGATAAAGCAGCTGTTCAGTGCACTGATAGATGATGGGGCCTCAGAAACCAACCCTGGACCACCACTGCCCTGGCACTGTCACTAACCCCTTGGCATGGTTTTGAGTAAGGCCAGCTCAAAGTCCCAGCAAGTACGGCCCAGACTGGGAAAAAGCATGGGCTGGGGACTGTCCCCAGTAGTCAGTATGGATGAGTACACCCTGCTTCAGGTTTTAGCAGCATGTGAATGAGCTGTGCTGGGCCCTTTCAGCAAAAAGAGCACAGGCCTTGGCCCACTTTATTTGCTGTACTGGCATACAGTGACAGCTCTCCCCAACTTGTTGAAGATGCTGTATGTCGCATAGGGGCAGGCATGACTGTGGTACCAACTGCTGCTTTGCAAACTTCAGTGCTTGGAGCACACACCATCCTCCACACTAGATCCCTGGTCAAGGGCAGGATGCTCACTACATCTCCAGAGCTCCTTCTCCTTCAGCCTGGATGGACTGGACATGAGGAGAAGATATCTGTATAGTATGGGGATTGAATTCTGGCTACACTTGAGTTTAGAGTAGGTGGAAACCTTAGGCTGTGAGGTCTTCCTCTTCTACTCTTGAGCTCTGTATTTTCTTCACTTTATGGGGAAAGGCATTGAGGGGATAAAATGAGGTGTGAGGTGAGGCATGAAGAAAGCTCTGGGCATGGATACATTTGCAAAGAAAAGGAATAAGGAAGGCAATGCCAAACCATCCTCTGAGTCATGCCATGTAACTGAAGAATTGTAAAAGCTCTACCTCTGTTAAGGAAAATCAAGGTAAGGACAAAAAGGAGGAAATTATATTGCATGTGACACAAATAATGGAAAAAAGTGCAAAAGATGAGAATTTTGAAAGGTCCATCAGAAGTAGAAAACATAAGAAAGGGAATATTCAGAGAGTAATTTAGAAAAATATGCCAGTCAGAGAGATTAACTGTGCAAGGAGCAAACACAACAGAAGAGACAGAACTAGTCAGCAAACCAACAGAGAGGGCGAGATTCTTGTGTTACATTTAGGTTTCTGATGGCTTTTTTCAAGGCATGCCATGGAAATATGCAGTTTGATGGTGAAGTTGCCCTCTTATAAATGTTCTTTACAGACAAATTGAAGGACTTATATTATTAGGAGCTATACATGAACACATGTTGCTGTAGGGCATGGGGTTTTCTTTTTTATTTTCAGCTGGACAGCATTGTTGTCTCTGGTTTATTTGCCAATCCTGAGTCAAACCGTGACAGTAGGTTAAGAAAGTAGAAATGTATTATTCTTCATTGCAGTTAAAAGTGCTACTGAACCCTTAAAGCAGTGAAAAAACATAGTCAGGAAATCTGACACAATGCCCAGGCTTTGCTTCCACTTCAGCGCTCAGTCAAAAAGTAACTGAGCACCAGCACTCCCTGTACCTGCTGCTGTTAACGCCACATGAGATCCTACTGTCCTCACCAAAACTGTGTTGTTTTGCTGTTGTTCTTTTTGCAAAATCAAACAAAAACTAGAAGAGTCTATTAAATGATTGCTAAAGCAGACAAGAAAAGCATTGTTGAAAAATGCACTGCAATAACAAGGTGTATTACAAAATGATAGTACAAAGGCTGATACAGTGCAACAGAATTTAAATTATAGAGATCTTTGTGTATGGCTACTGCATGGCTGTTGCTCCTGGATGTGTCTTTTCTCCCTACCAGAAATTATACCTGTTTGTCATCATTCAGGATCATCATCTGGAGACTTGGGATATTTCCCAGATTTCTAATAATCTCATAATCTTTTGGGGGGTTTGGCTTCTAGTGAGTGTTAGCTATGATCTGTAAAACAACAACCCTTGATTTGTTCAGTGTGAATACACAGACTTCTAGTGCAGCACATCTTAAATCCAGTGCTCCCAGGGCAAGTTCACAGCATGTTTAATGCTACATAGAGTGTGCTTATTTGGGCAACCCTGCAAACAGCTAAAAGAAATTCTCTATCTTGTAAGCTTGCCCCAGTGACAGTAATAAAGAACATTACCAGTGACTGTAGCCACAGGCAGCCTACACCTTCAGCAGACTCAGTGAGCTCCAGACATTTTTTGCACTCGTTTAAACCTCTGCCCAGTCCAGGAAGAGACCATCATAAACTGGAGTGCCTCTTTGTGCATACACCAGGCACTGTATATTTGCAGTGCACTTGGTTTAATATGTCTTCTGTACATGAAGTGGATAAGGTGTGACCATAACAATTTGCCATTTTATCCACTTCCTCCTTTCATGCTCTGCTGTGCAGGAGACTAAAGGGTCATGAGAAGCAGAAACATAAAAAATTAAAACAAAACAAAACAAAACGAAAAGCCACCAAGTTTACTTTCTTGTGCTGAATTATCTTTGTTTGCAAGGGGGCTGTGATACTGCATGCAACACACATACTGCACTGTGCAGCCAAACACTGGAATTCAAAGCAGAGAGGATGCTGTGTGACCAAAAACACAGTTTGTTGGCTTCAATGTGCTCTTCTACTGCATCTGTGCAAAGAACAAGGAGGGGGAAGGGTTGTACAAGACACAGATAGCAAAAGGTAAAAGTATGAGGAAAATATGAGTGCAAAAAAATATACCTGGACCCAGTGAGCCAATTGGATAGTCTCCGCAGACATTCTTTTAACTTCAAATCCACCTATTCAGGTGTGTTGAGCTCCCTCTGCTTCACATCGCTGCGAGTCCTGGCTACTCGTGCAATGTGAATGGGAAGAGCTGGTGCAGCAGTAGGCAAAGAGAAGCTCAAGCCATACAGAGATTGACCTAAAAATAGGTTGAAGGCTTCATAAATGAGAAGTTGCATGCTTCAGTCTCACCTTTTCCTGAGAGAGATGAAATCTTTGCTGTAGCTTCTCCTCCACACAGAGAAGCAGGTTGATGCAGAGGGGCAGCCATGCAGAGCCACCACGTAAACAGGCAGAGGGTCAGCTACCACCTTTCTTCAGAGAAAAACATTTCTATGGTGCAGTGAGACTTGGTGTAGTGAAATTGTGCCTCTGCTGTCAATGTGGTACCACTCCACCACCACTTTTTTCCCTCAGGGGGTTTGAAGAAGTCCACAGAATTGGTGCTACATAAGGGGGTCCCTGCCCTAGCTTAGGGACTAATCCCATCATGTGTGACTCTTTCCTGTCATTTTGCTGGTGGAAGCAGATTATTGGCACTGAAGGTCAAATAGCAGGTACCCACTGAACACTACCTTTTCACCCATGTCCTTATCCATAAGGCTGAGAAGAAATAATCTATAAGGACTTTCATCTTTCAGATGCTGCAGCTGGCAGGCAGGCAGATAACTGAAAGCCACAGGTACTTGTTCAAATCAACAAAAACAAGAGTCAGCTGTGAAGTCCAACACCTGAAGTAACTCCCAGTGTTAACTGACTGCAACTGCCATGTCTTGCTTCAGCTTGCATCCAGGACCTAAGGGCTAGTTTCTTTTCCGGCACTGATGTATTCCCTCTCATTTCCATATGTTTGCTGTATTACAGCAGCTGTCCCAGAAAATCCCAGCACGCTTGTTACTGTGCAAATATGTAACAGCTTCCAACAGACTGACGGCACAGTACATAGGAAGGCAAAAGGAGTCAGAGAGAGGAGAGCAGCTCACCACCAACATGGAAGGTCTGGATGAAGCTGACCTGGGGTGGGCTTCCTTCCACATGACTTCGCAACCCTGCTTCTGCCTGGGAAGGGCTGCAGGTTCTCATTGCCCTTACATGAGGGCAAAGGGCAGCATTAAGGAATGGTTCAGCTTGTGATGGAGGGTGTGAAGCTGGGTGTCAAGGTGGCCAGCTGGGATGCTCACCCAGGAAAGTCCCTCTCAGGCCTGCTTGATGTCCATCTCAGCCAACACAGCTTCCTCCTCCACCTGGAACTCGCTGCAGGCTGTCACACTCTCCCACTTTCCCTGGCACTGTTAGACCATGAAGTTCACCACACCACGATTTAGGTTCCAAGCTGCTCCACAGTCCACTGAGCAAGGGCCCCAGCTCCAGGTGGAGATTTCTGCAGTGCACTGAGGAGAATAACTATGTTAAGTGGCCCAAACGTGTTGAGAAGGACCCAGCCTGGCTGCTGTCACAGTGCTGGTGTTATTTATCACACCAAAGCAGTCTGCATCTTAGTTGTAATGATCAAAACAGGGTGGTTGCGGACAAAAGAGGAAAGAAGATTGGGCTATAATGAGAAATGTCTAGAAAGCATCAGCTTTTTCTACTGGAAATTTTCATGAGCAAATTTCCATAGTAAATGGCATCAAATTGAAACACTTTGCAGATGCATAATATAGCAAGGCTCAGTGAATCTGAGAACAGCAGATGGCTTCTATACATCTGAGGAGTTTTTTAGTATTAAACAAATAAATGAAGATTGGAGAGGAGTGTCAGTCACGCATCTTGTTCGATGTTTAATCAGCCAGATGAGACAACCCAATTTTTAATTGCCTCTATTTTTTAGTGCTCCAGTCTAATTTAAAATTGCATAAATGAAGCTCTCTGATTTTTCTTGTCTTGTTTGAAGTCTTGGTATCTAGGTTATAATTTATCAATAAGTTCTACAGGACATAGAGAACAAGACAACTACCAAAAACCCTTGTACTCACGGAAGTGTAAGATCATGTATCTTTTTAATTACTTCTCATATAATTAATCATTGCTCTGTCTGGATTTTATTCTTCAATATTGTAGCAATGAGTTTAAAAACATGCAATGGATTCATGGCAAGCTTAGCAGGAGATAAGCTGTGCTAAAGGAATAAAAATGATATGTGGTAGTGATTTAGAGGTTGCAGCAAAGTCTGTAAGAAAAACGTCAGTTTACTGCTTCATTGGCAATAGGGGGTCATCTGTCTTGTACCTAAGCACTGTGCAGGACAATCAAGGTCTGTTCTAAATAGAGCTTCCCCCACAGGAAACACTAGACCTAAATAGCACTGTGTAAACATGCTCCCACTCCTCAACCTGGGGACAACTGATCCCAGCAGAGATCTGCTTTGAGTCACTTGCCACATCAAATAGCAAATTGCTGGGAATTCAAAATCTATGCTGCCTTTCCTAGCAACACCACTGCATGGATGAAAGCTACGAGAAGACCTTCCTGGAGATATCTGAAAGACATGTAGATGGAGTGCTTAGGGGCATGGTTTAGTGGTGGACTTAGCAGTGTTAGTTTAATGGTTGGACTTGATGATCTTAAAGGTCTTTTCCAACCTAAGTGGTTCTATGATCCAGCTCCAGTGAGTGCATGGGAGGTTCGTCTCATGGTCACCACCCCCCTTCTTGGGCCATGCAGCCACAGGGCAGCAGTAAGGAAGCACATCTGCTGCTGGGAGAGATCCATGGAGCAAAGGATGGGGCTGATGTCATGTCTGCAAGCCTGGCTCTTCATTTCTTTATAGATCATGGGGATAGGGACAGTGAACTGAAAAGGTGAGCAGCAGAGGAAGTACTGCTACCCTATCAAGGTCCCAATAAGCAGAAGATAAGAAAAAATTCCATTTATTTGGACAACAAGATATAATTTCTAAATAGAAATAATTTCATTGTGCCACATAGGTATCAGTTTTATGAAGAATGAAGGAAGACAGAACATTATTCGGCATCTTATGACCTTTCTGAATTTCCTTTGTCCTTTGTGAATGGCACAAATACACAGCAAGTTTTGTCCTCATGTCTGTGCTCATGGGTGTAATAGTGCAGAGTAACGAGCTTCAGGCTTGCTCAAAAGTGAAAGTCTCCTCAATTTTAAGTATGAGCAAGACATGACAGATTGGGTGTGATTCGTGGAACCCTGACTTGTCAAACCTCATCGGCCACGTGACTGGTTTCCTTCCCCCACACAGTTCTGTGGCCTGACTGCCACAGCCAGCCAAGCCACAGAAGGAGGCATTGCTGGGTTTAGCACCTAAGTCCTGGTGTGAACACCACCATCTATGTGGAACCTTTGCAGGAACAGTTGCCAAAAGGTTAGTTTATTATAATAAAGGAATGTACCTTGCAAGGTACATAGTTCCGGGCTAATAGTACTCAACCCAATTGCTTTTATGATCGGAAGCAACGATTGCTAGAATTTACTCCCTTCAGACTTTTGTTTGCTTTTTGCTTTTCATTTTCAGAAAGCTTGACTGTGAGGAACGCTTGTTCACTACATTTCTGAGAATCACAAAGAAGGAACTTGAGATATTTTTGCTTAACTTTGGAGCAAATGCCTTGTTTGAGAGCTCTTTCAAATAGTAATGGCTATTGCTAGATGGTCTGGACATCCTGGACAAAAGGGTCTTGGAAATTTTTGGTTAAATAAGAAGTCACCAAGAAAATTAGCTCTTAAAACATACTGCTTACATTAAGAAACATATATAAACTTTATGAGGAAGTGATAAAAGCTGGAATAGTATCCTGATTAACAGGTGGCCCTGAGCAGGATATTCCTCACTATTTCCTCCATAAATAAGCACTGGATTAGGAAAAAAGCCTGCCCTGAGGAAAAACACAGGGCTAATAACAGAAGGCAATCAATCACCTCACAGTATCTATCTATCTTCCATGTAAGTACTCAAATCAAAATACTTTGAATAGACATTAGAAACTTTAGTGGGATTGAAACACTAGCCAACTCCTGTAGCTTTTTTGGTAACACCACCACCAGATACATACAAGTGAAGTCCAGATAAGAAAAAAAAAAATTAAATAAAAAAATGAAGTTAATTGTTGTGATAAAAGTGACTGTAAAATCTTGTAAAACCTCCTACCTCAAAACCAAACATTCCTGAGTATACATCGGAATGCAGTCCTCAGCTACCTGATCTCACACCTATGTATTTCCCTCCACTCAGGACTCCTGCCTCGTAAGGGCAATGAAGAGGTAACACACAACTAGGAGACTATTAATTATTGTTCTTCCTGCTTGTTCAAACTGTCCTTGTACTTTCCTCTCTGTTCCAAGAAAAGAACTACCAGCTCCTCAAAGGCCTCTCATTTCCATGGAAATCTGCCCAGCAGTGCAGTGCAGTCCAGCTTCCAATATCCTTTTGCTGATTGGCAGCCACAGCAACGAATAAGGTGGCACTGATGATGAAGTGAAAAAGGTTGAAAACTAGTCTAAAAATAAGCTAGTCAGCATTAAAGTGGGAACAGGGTCATGGCCTGCACAGACACTAATCTCTGCTTCGGATTTACTACCTTCCTAGGGAATTTTGCATAGTTGGTCAGCCCTGAAGTGGTGGGGTTTTGAGTGGGTTGTTGTTTGTTCCCCCTCACCCAAAGCAGCTTGTAGCTTAGCTCTTACTGTGTACTTCGAGCACTTATGATTTTCTTCCTTGTAGTTTCTTCCTTGCCTGAAGGAATTCAAACTGGTCTTTCCTAACTATCAGGCAAAGGCTTTCCAAGCTCAGGTTCTCAGCTTTTCCCATCTAAGCTGTTCTGCTTTGCATGAGCTTATTTCCTGTTTATGAAAAAGGAACCAAGACAGATTCTGTAGCTATAGGGAAATTTTCAGGAACCACCTGAAAATTGCGATGCCATTCCAGTTACCTCCAGCTAATTCTGAAATGCTTTAAATATTCATCAGTCAAGATTTAATTCCAGCAGAATTAATTCTATGCTCATGTGCTCCATTTCTCATCTGCAATCCTGCCAGTCTGGCTAGTTACGCCTGTAAGATTCCAGTCTTACTCTGTCTTCTCCCTTCTTCTTCCCTCACTTCCCAAATACCCTGGCACATAAGTAAATACCACAGTACAGTAAATACTCTAATTCAACATGACACATGTCACGGTTTGGCACAGAGTTGGAACACTCTCAATTCACCCCCCTCCCCCTCCTCCCCCAAGGTAGGGAAAGAGGGAGAAAAATGAGAAAGAGAGGCTTTCTGGGTTGAAAAGTGAAACAGATTGATTTTAATTATTAGTGATAAGGGAATATATATATATTTGTAAAGGGATGTGCAACACCCGATCCCCTCCCTCCTCCCCCAGCGACTCTCACAGCAACTCTTCTCCCTGGTGACTCCAGCTGAAGGGGGGAGTGTCTGGGCGCACGGACGGGGCCCTCGGGTGTCGGCCGTGAAGAAAAAATGGGAAAAAAAAGAGATCCGAAGAGAGGGCGATAGAAGTGACAGCAGAAAAGTGAGAAAAAAGGAAAACGAGAGGCTTGACTTCCGTGATATATTAGCCTATACTGAAAGCCAAATAGAGAAAATATTATGAGAAGGGAATAGTCTAGTTTGCTGATCCTGCCTTCAGTCTAATCTGCTCCCCCATAGCAGGGGGGGAGGCTGCAGACAGTCAGAAGTGACCTTGGTTATTATCAGTTCACTGGCGCTGCTAAAAAGTTCACTGAAAGAAAAAAAAAAATCAGCGAAGAGCTTCTCCCTGGCTCAAACCAAAACACACGTAAAACTTGGACTACCACCACACCCGACTAAAAAATTGCATGAAATACTAGTTCTTGTAGGCCATCTAGTGGTAAAAGGAGAACAGTACAAAGATAAAACCATTTCAAAAACTTTTCCTTCTGAAAGATGGTTGAATACAATCTGCAAAACACACAGGGTTACCTTGCCAATCAATGGATGTTTTTTCCACACAGCAGCAAGTAAGATGATTAGGCTTATAAGCCACACTCTGAATAAGCTGAGAATATGGCCACAGGCTCTTTTCATTCTCTCTCCAGCATTAATCCTAAAAACTGTGCCAGAAGTTCTGTCTGAGCAATGAAAAAACATACTGTAAATCACTTAGAGCAGAGAGCAGGTCTACTAAAACTTCTTTAAAACAAATTTTTTAAACCCTTTATTGGGTGAGTGCTAGCCAACTCTGGGTTTCTCTAGTTTGCTTCTGACTGCAGGAGAGCTTGGTGGAAGATGCCAGGTATCCAAAGTTCTCATTTCACTGAACATTGCAGCCAGCCATTGCTTTGCTTACAACTCTCAGAGCCCTGAAAGCACCCACGGGCTCTGCAACCATTTCCCACCTCTGTAGGGTTTTGGCTGCCTGTGCACAAGCCAGCTCCAACACTCTGCAGCTGGGATGAGCCTGCTGTGAAAAGGCTGCATGAGAAAGAGCTGCAGGCATCTTTGTTGAAAGCTTCTGCCCCTTGGCTCAGCAGCCACATTTAAGTGCATCTAAACTCAGGCTCTGGGCACGTATGGGTCCCTGCCTTAGCTGTGCTGTAGTTATGCCTGTGCCAGGCCACACCTCTCACTTACCCTGATCCTGACTTGCTAATATGACCATTCCAAGTGGACACAGGTTACAGTAGTCTCCAGATTTGTGACTGTCACAGATGGAAATAAAAAGACAACTATTAATGCTTTATCTGTAGTATCTAAAAGAGAACAAAAATACACTTCTGCTTGAATAAAAGTTTATTTCATGTATCATAGAAAAACATGGATACCATCAAATAAGGCTTGACAAGATAAAGGATATAAAGGAAAGACATACAAATTTGTGCTAAATACACTGCTCTCTCATCCTATTACGCACAATATTTCTTGTAGTCACACACTTAGGAACTATTTATTACCATTGTAGTTAACAGACACTTCACTGGCAAGATTGATCCCTGTTTTTAAGGCTAAATCCTGCTTTTCTTACTTTGGCAAATTCTTAGACCTATTCCAAAGAACTCAATCTGAATAAGAAGACTGGACTTGGTTTGTAAGTATCTTAGCTGCTACTTTTATATGCAACTGTACAGTGTAATCCTCTTTTTACTCTTGGTTCTATTCAGGAGTCAGCTAATATAGTTAATATAAAAAAATAATCTATATTAAAAAAGAGTTCCATTTATGGAATTTGGCCAATCTGACAAATGCAGAAATAATCTGCAATATCGTGTTTATGCTTGTAATTACCTGGTATTGTCTTTCTAGTAGTCATAGATTGCTAATGCATTTCAAATTCTTTTACACAGTTGTTTCACGACAAAGAACAAGTAAGAGAGTCCTTTACTTGCAAAACCTGAGAAATGTACCAGCTTCATTCAGATATGGTACTTGAGCATATAAGGTACTACAAAACAGAGCTGAGGTACAAAGCTGAATTCTTCATAAACTCCAAATCCCCATTGATGTTAACAGAGTTTGGAAGCTGTGCAACAGAGGAGAGCTATATTTGATTGTCTCATCTTAAGTTTCTTTTTGGACACCACACAAAACCACTGAACAAAATTTTCACTAAATGAAAGCAAAGTAGATTTTTAAAAAAGGTATAATAGTGTATTGAATGCAACTGCTATAATCACATTATGTCAACATTAATAGGTTTCTCAAATACATTCATCTGCTGTTTGAATTCTAGCTGCATTAAACTATCCAACAAGACAAAGAAACTACTGTCTTTAGCTACAGAAAAAGTCAGACTATGTAAAGAAAAAATTAGGCTTACATTCTTTTAAATACAAAGAAATGGATGTCTGCATCTCCTATCTGTCTGCTGAGTCCAGTTACTCTCAGACAAATTCTTCAAGGATTTATAAAACTGAATTTGAAAAGAAGATAAAGTGGAATCAGCACTTAACAACGCCCTCCAAACTTATTTATTTTACCTGGTGTTTGTGACACCTAGTTCACACTGCATCCTCATATTTATGTGGAAGTCACAAGGTATAAGCATGCCAAACAATGCTGAATGTACAAGAGAAACAGCTTCATAAATGGGATATAACACATGCTTTTCAAGGAAAAATGTGTCCTTGCTGTCATATCTCCTTACTACTTTGGCCAATTTTTCAAATGACAAAATAGTCCCTGTCAAGAACTTGGTTAAGTACATATATTTATGATATATCCAAGATCAGGAGTCTCATTTGTTAAATCCTTTGAAAAGGATAGGATTTAACTAAGCAATATATCTAAGTCTCTAGTACTATCATACTCCACAACATTTTAAAACATAACTCTCATATTTTAAGATACGTTAATATGGTGTTTTTCCTTGCAATAACCAGATTACTTCCAAGTTTATAAGCATAATCAAGATCTCTTCCCTGGAAGAAAATTGCATTTTTCTGTAGCTTGCCTTAAAGTGTGATCCAGGACAATTATCGAATGTAAATTTTTATATTAATGATCCAACAGTGCAGAAGAAACACAAGATTAAAAATTTTAAAGGAAGAGAACTGTTCTGGCTTTCTGTCACATGCAGTGCACTGTATCAGCTTAATTATGCAATGCTGGCAAATAATTCCACTTATAAATAGCAACACTGCACTTTTGACTCAACACTCAATCAAAAAAATAGATTTGCTGGAATGAAGAAAATGTTCCTGTATATATTGGAGTATAATTATAAATCAATTCTTTCGTTTCCTCATCTTCACTGGGGAAATGGTGCAAGCTCTTCCGGGCTGTAAAACATTGTAAAAGTACAGATCAGTTTACTGTTATCCTCGACAGTAGCTTTGTTGGCAAAGTAAGTTATTCTGTGTAGCACAACAGCAAACAGAATTACAGTAACTAGTATGTGAAGAACTGTGAAGATACATCTTCAGAAAGTTCGTTACAGCAGCTTTTTATTACTGGGGATTGAGAAATCTAATTATTAATTCAAAGCCAAGACAGTACAAAAATATTCATCCAGGAGATACTGGCAGTATCTACCAGAGACACCTGTAACACTGAAAGAAATGGATCAGAGTACCAGCCTACTGAAAGCTGCAGTGTTAGCACGGACTGTGCTCATGAGGACAATAAAAACTGAATCCTCATCTGGTTTATCATGTTGGCAACTCTACACAAGTTAAAATTAACAATTGATGGATATGAAAATAGTATTTCAGTAGAATGGTTTAGTTACTAAATGAGCAGAGATGAGTATATTTTTGCCAGTGGAAAACAGTTTACATTTTTCACTCCGTGGTTTCTTTTCAAAGTTAAGAAAGACATTCTGTCTTACATTAGCTAAAAACATAAATTACTCATTGTAACATTATGATATGAAGCACTCAGTAGGAGCAGCTGTACACAGATTGGAGAGATAATGAAGAATAACTTGTGATTCGGTGTATGAGATGGGGGTAACACATAGAGCTGGCTGACACAAGTTTGCTCTAGCAGAATTGAGGAACAACAGATCCAAAAGCTAGTGACTCATCTGTGTGGTACTATGCACAAGCTCATTATCTGTGCATAAAATAACTCCAAGCACTGTGTCTCAACAGAACTTACAAGCAAAACTGGCACTTACTTTGCCACATTTACTTGGATGATGGCCTGAGCAAGGTTACTTCTGCCTATAATAATAGAGTGTGCAGACAGAACGTAGCAAACAAAACTAGAAAACAGGCTCCATCCTAGTATTAGACTACAGAAGAAAAAAAAACAGACTCTTACCATACTTTCTCCTTTATTTTTGCCTTAGTCTCCCATAAGTACCTATCAAAATTCTTAAAATTTGTATGAAGCACAACTTTCATTTCTACACTCTCCATGCCCAGGTGAGCACAAGCTGTATTTCTTTAAATCACTGCCTTCTTTCTCCAATTAGGTGACTCTTTGGTTAGAGATCAAATCCAGAGACGAAACTCAATTAGGTTACTGATTATGTTCTTCATAGTCCCAATGAGGTTAGACAATTTCATAAACAGTAAACTTAAAATATGAAAATGATCTTTCAGCAGAATGGTTTCTTAAGTTTAAATAAAGGAATAAAGTAAATTCCATCACTTCAAACACTCCTTTATTTATAACCCACTTACTTATAGCGAATAGACCAGAAGTGTAATGACATATTAAAATTTTACACATTAGATACTTGTGGCTTCTTAAGGTATCAAAATCAAACTAGAAGCTCTGTAAAATTAAAAAATGTTTTATGCTGTCTATAGTACATAACTGTTGGGCCCTATATTGCACCCCCTTGAAACATCCGCATACTTAGCCCAAGTGGTATTTATAATCTTCATGTGCTTATTTTACAAGCAAAACTGGTAATACATTGAATGGCTGTAACTCAGTTACATTGGAACTGAAGAAACCACTGGAACTATAAATGGAGTATTTTTCTCCTGGACTGTATTTTTTCATTTCATTCTTTGTGCAAGGGAGGCTAAAATGTTACAGTGATCATTGAAAACAGTAGAAGGTCACAGCACAGACAGGGCATTTCGGTCAGTCTACTGGAAAGAGTTTGTGGAATACTTGGCCTTTTGATGTCACTTTTACTAAGCTACTTTATTTCTAGTAACCTTTGTTTTTTTTATAAACCTGTAAAGCTTGCAGAGTAATCTTCTCAGAAAGCAGTAAGAGGTACTGAACTTTGACAGCTGAAAAAGAGGTTTGTCATCTTCGAAGACTTTCACTAATACTTCACTCTAAAAAAATGCCTTTATAGATAATAAACTTTTTACCTTCATTAATGAAGAAGTCAGCTATGTAATATGCTGCTCTTACAGCTGATGGGGAATGTGGAATGCCTGGTGAATTCTTCCACTCAAAAGGATTTTTCTCTGGATGCCACTGTACACCATAAATTGGGTATTTGTATGCTGCAACAAACACAAAGCACGTAAGCTAGGTCTATGATTTAAGAATTAAGTGCTTAGTCTTAATGCAAAAGAAACTCAAAGAATAAGCTACAAAAATACCTCACTTATCAACAGTTCCACAAAAGGTTTAACAGCAAGTTGAAATTCTGTTAAAGTCACAGTAGAACTGAAGGAAAAAAATGGATATTGTAAAAGAAGGACCTTATTCCATACAAAAAGATTTTTGTATACAAAAATATGTCACAAGTGTATCAGTCTCAAAATTTCCTATCTACTGCCAGCATCGCTCATCATCCACTATTCACAGCCACACAGGATATCCCTGGTACTTTCATGTGACAGATCCAAGTCTTTCAGGATTTCCTTGAAGGCCCAGTCAATGCAGGGGCAGCTCCCATCTGCTCTGTGCCAGGCGTGATACATGCAGCAGGAAGCCAGTCCTTAACTCTCTTACAGAGAACAGTAGCACAGCAGCTGACTGCTCTTTGCTAAACCGCTTGCAGGCATGGGAGATGTCAGCGTTAGTCTAATCCAGTTTTCTAATCAACCTGCTATTCTCTTCTGGAGGACAGCCAGCATGCCATACAGAGGAACTTTATGGCTGACAGCTGAGCCTAACTGTAGAGCTGCTACTAAGTCATCAAGATAAACCACTCCCTAAGAGCTAACTTGTTTCTTGAGCTAAGCAAGCCTAGGTGCAAAACATATGCAACCCAAAATAAGGAATGCAAAAGGGTTTTGGAGGAGGTCAATGACCAGTATTGCTCCTCAAGCAATGAGGGAGGTTGCTGTTACCTCAGTACCCTGAATTGTGCTCCCTGTACAGGAAACAGATGCAGAGCATCACAGGAAGGCAAGCATAAGCAGACGGAAAGCAAGATGCAACCAAGGCACACTGCACTGCAGAGGGATTAAACTACTACACTTCACATCACACCACTCGAATATTCCACTACTGAAGCGTAACAGCATAACTAGGAGGGGAACAGCAGGTGAGAGAATTAAGTAATTAGGCTCACATGTACTCAAAAGATAAAATATCCCTGCAAACAGGGTTATGCTCCTCACAGCCAGAGCACTGACAGGGCTGATGCTCACCCTGCTATTCTAACAGTAAGTTTGCTGTACAAATCAAAATCAATACCACAAAACCTCTAAAGAACTAGTTTGTTACAGTCACAGTTTACAAAGGAAATTAATTTCCCTACCTTCCATGGTAGAGATAAACTCCACTTCATCATCGGTGTTAGTGGTCAGAACATTATAGAAATTACGAAGCTTTTCATTCTTTGTGAAATTCTGTCATGAGGTGGAGGATGGGGAAAAGATGTGTTATTTACTAATTGACTTCTAGTTTTAACAGAGCAAATACACTTGTGTTCAGGAAATAAAATGATCAAATACCTCCATGGAGAGGCTCCACATATGAAAGTTTGATGTCAATGGCTCAGTAGCAAATGCATGCAACACATCATCAGGGAAATTCTTGAATAATCTACTGTCTTTTGCAGCTATTACCAAGAAAAATGAAAAAAGAATATTGTCCATTACCCAAGCTGACAACAGATGGACTAACACTGAACAGGAGGTAATTAAATAAAAGACTGCATTAAACTTTTTTCTGTAATTTTATGATTTTAAAATACACTGTAAGGAAAATCAGTGAATTAACTACAACAGGTTTCCAATATGCTGTTACCACTGTCCTTCAGCCTTGAGCCAAAGAGGACACAACTTTACTACTCAAGTTCTCTCTAAAAGAAGCATCATCCCTTGCCACTCGTTGCGGTGACCTTTCCATTCACAATGAGCACATAGGACAGAATTTGTGAATACTACATGGTCTGCAGATGGATTATTCACAAATTAAAGCATAAAGTATCAACAGTGGCCATATTTTACCAGTGTTGCTGAGTGGCACAGCTCTATCTTAAGGTATCTCTCTTATTTCAGTACCACACAAGTGGGGCAGCAAATGCTAATATTCATCATTAGGAAAGATACAATTTGAAAAAATTAAGATCACCTCCTCTCTGAGTTTTGGACCCATAAATGTTGTTCAGTCCAGTAACAAAAAGGGACCTCAACTCACATTATTTTTGTAGGTAATAATTATCAAATGACTCTAAGAGCCACAGTTATGGTTTTTGCTGACTGCTATTGGTTTCAAATGGCTTGTGCTCAAATCTCTGTTTTAGAAGTGACAGAACTGCATTGATTTTATAAAAAAAGTCATTGCAACTTAATAAGAAAGAATTTCACAAAATAATCAGAAACGTCCCAAACGTTTAGCGCTGCATATTTATCATGAAAAAACACAACACCTCTCAGCAAAACTCAGACATGAGATGTAATGGATTTTTCACCTGAAGTAAAGTTCAGAGGGAGTGCAAAACCATTTGTCTTGGTGTTAACAAGTAAAACTTCGCCACTTGTGAGATATGTAAGCTCTTCATGTCCAAGACAGGTTCCCCACACTGGGAAATAATCTCCGTTGTCGTTAGCCTTCAAAATAAAAAGCAACAACATAAAGTACTGAAGATTTACAGAAAGAAGCCTGAAGAGAACTTGCTACTCTTTTTGCTTTCTCTTGTGTAGGTGAGAAGTAAAACTACAACAGAAGTACAAATTGCTACCAGAGGAATTGTAACAGTTCAGTTACAACTAGAATAAACACAGACTCCATTAGTTTTTCTCCTCAAGTATGAAGGCTAGGGGATAGACACATCTCCACTGAAGCAGTAAACTGAGCCTAATGTTGATACTAATTTGTCTGCTCTGTTCTACAAAGAGGTCATGCTGAGAGCAGCCTAAACATAACCACAAAACGGCAAAACTTCTATAAAAAAGGCAGTCATAAGAAGGGACACAAACCAATCAGTCACCATTTTGAGGGAAGCCTATTCATTACAATTCATACTTTTACATGAAGCATGTTATGATCACATAGCAAGGGCTCTCTGCAATTTCCGTATGCCTGGGCCCACCTGCCGGTATTAAGAAAACATAAATCCTATTAGTAGCATGGCCATGGTCTTAAGTGACATACTTCTATGCTTGTTTAACTAGCAGGTTTAGACCTGTGTTCCAGAAAGACAACTTGTAAGTTTAAGCAATATAAAAAAGTGATAATCATTTTCAAAATAACTGAAAACCAGCAGGTAAGTGTGAAAAACGAGAAGAAACCAAAAAGGAGAAAAGGAAAGCAAAAAGGGAACAAAACTAGCTTTCTGACACTTAACTAAGCAAAGTGCATATACACAGTAGAAATTTGCATTTTTGTATGGTTAATTCCTGCTGGTAAGCACATGTTAGCACTGGGATGCTCCAGAACTCCTGTTTTTGTGAAATTTGAGTAGTCTTGTTCCAAAACTTTTTTGAGTTATGCATACCACCCCATCCCACCCCCCCCCCGCACCCCGAGTAGAGCTGCTGCTCAAAAGCCATTCATGAGAAAGCTGAAATTACATGCTTAGAGTATAAATGTTACCCTACCACATTACTGATAGTGTGGTAATAAGAGCCCATGTAAGCCCTTCTTCTCAGAGCAAAACAGGGAAGATTTGCAGAAAGATGGCTAATGGTGCTACAGAGTCTTTATGAAAACTTGTCATGCGTGGTTAGAGACACAGAACTTGTAACTCCACTTTCCTTCACGTAAGTGAGACATAAAATGGCCCCAAAAAAAATGGACTACAGTTTCAGAACAATTACAACCCAATTGTAAATCTTTTGTGCCTCAACCCCTTTTTTTTTGTTTTTAAAATAAATATTAGCCTGGAGGCTAAGCATGTATTAAACAACACCCAGGATGTCACATTTTAAAAACTAATTTAAAAGCTGGAACACAGTATTGCATTTAGGCTTTTGCCTAGCTAGTAAAATTCTATTGATTTGGATTGGGGTTAGCATTTCACATCTTTGATTCACGTTAAAGCAGAGCCAGACCAAGTCATCGCTCACTGTGAACATTCAAAAAGAAAAGGAGCCCTCATACATTTTAAAAACACATAAAATTTAGTCAGCTTGGTACCTGCTAATATACTCTTTACTATAGTAGCTCACCTTAAATTAGGAAAAATACCAATATTTACATTTTATAGCTCTAATTAAACCTCAAAAGATGAAAATCAAAACATGCAATGATCACAAAGAGCAGTGAAAAAAAACCCCAACTTATTAATAAGGGTTACCTATGATGAACCAAAAATCACCTTCTGCCTCTCACTCACATGAAATACACGTATCATCTAATAAACCTGCCTCTCTGATTATAAAATTACAACATAAGTAATTCTGTTAATCTTTGTGAAATGTCAACAGAATTTCATAACACTTTTCAACAGAATTTCATAATAATACTACAAACCACAGGAAACCCTCACCCCAATACTGAATACCAAGACACAGGCTGCACTTTACACAGTGAGCAGTTTCAAAAAGTCAAATGAGATAATTGTCTTAGAAGGGAGATAGTCTTTGCAAGATTCAGGTTTAAGGTGACAGACTAACAATCACCACGAATAAAGACAAGAGAAAGACAAAAGAGTAACAACAATGGTGCCATAGGGATTGAAGAGTAGGAAACTTAATTACTAATTCGCAGCAGCTGACCGCTTCTATGAATGCCACTGCCTGCGACCTCCTTGCCTGCTGCTGGAAAGTTGGCAACAAGGATGGAAGAGGAATTCCTCACTGCCAATGGAAGCTTCTGCCATGGTAACAGTTCAAGTGCTACTCCTAACTAGCCCTAGAATTCCCAAGTATGATTCTGTGACAATGTTAATCAATGTTAGATGAAAATAAAATAGAGTCAGTACAGAGGAAAAAAGGAAGAAAATTTAAATTTGTATTCAATCTGAATACAGAAGATCTCTAACAAATTGTAAGAAGTGCATATAAAGCTCAATGAATCTCCATTCTTTTGTACAATGCAAATTTTACTTCAAAATGTTTTGACAATTATCTGGAAAAAAAACACCTCTTATACTGTAAGATAATTATATCTTCAATAAGGATTCAGAGCCTTCGTGATATTTTTTTGAAAGAAACAGCTTTTCCAGATTTTTTTTTAAATAAGGCTAATAATCACATAAATAGTATAAAATAATTAATATAACCTTTCATGTTTCCTCCCCTTTTTCATCTTATAAGTTAAGCTACTGTTTAGTTCAAAAATCTGCTATATGTACAGTTGCCAATACAAAGAAATAGGTAAAATGGTTTACCATGCTAACGGAGACCCCTCATCTGCACCTCCGAAGATGTATTTATATCTGCTTATAGATAAGTGAGAATAAAGCTGTTTCACTAGCTGGAACGTATATGTGAAGAGAGGCCTTAATCTTGAATTACTGTAAATTGGTTTATTTGAGTCAAAACTTTAGTCATAAGACTTCTACAAATGATCACATTTATGTCTATCTTTGTTCAACGTTTTACGTCAATGGATACTCTGGTCTTCTGGAAGGAATCATTGCTACTTCATTGCAAGTTTTACACAACCATAAAGCTCCGGTTACAATGAATAAATGATACTGTTCTCATGTGAAGAACTTGGGAGTTTAAGACCATGACAACATACACCAGGAGACGGTGTCAGGAGTCTGAATCTTAAGCTACAGAATTATTCTTTATGCAGAAGCCAACAATGAGCTACTTATTATGGGGCTTACAATTAACACACTGGATGCCAATGGAAAACTATGAAAATATGAGCCTCCCTGTCATTTTGATCTTTGAACAGTGACAATAACAAGAACAGACTGTTCCTTAGTAATTACCTCTAATGCCTTGTGGTAAAATATCTTAGCAACCCTGGAATATTCTGAAGTCTTAAGATCCACACCACCTCCTGGAAAAAGTACCCTGAAAGGCAACATCCAAGAATCTGATTAGCAATGGTGATCAAAAGAAAACCTGGACAATGTACACAGATAAAGGTCTGACAGGGGTTTTAAGGGTAGAATTAAGACATCTACATTACAGAAATCTGTAGATAGGAATATAAGCTTCCCTTATAGACAGCAGGGATCTAGTCAGAAAAGTCAGTGGAGGCTCGAGTATGTTTTCTAGAGAAGACACCTACTTGGTCAGTAGGTTGAACAGCCCTGTTGGCTGCACTGGCTGGCATTCCAGTGAGTTTAGACAGCTAGTGCGCAGGCAGACAGCTACGTGTAGTTGTCTTAGTCTTTAAATGAATCATAGACTGATTTACAATTTTGTGAATCATTCACCTTAAGACAAACCTGGTCACGAGGGTTTAAATCCACACTTGCTCTGCAAATGCTTGGGATCGTGTGAGACATTGCTAGTTATTAGCTGGTTGTTAGTACCTCACTGATGCAGGTTGCCATTTCTAGAGCACAGAAATACAGAGTAAGTCCATCAGCCATTTTGGTAAAATTCAGCAACTGATGGATGTGGCTTAAATAAATCTAGCTGGGGGTCTGCTGCCGTGGGTTAGGGAGCATTCAGACAGTCAGTTCTGTATATGTGAAATCTCTGCTAGACTGTACTGAGTCTTTTGTGATGTTTGGTTTTGGGGAGCTGCACAAAGAATTGCCATTGCTGATTTTTAATTTATTTTTTTTTTTGGTGGTGGAAAAAGATTGTGCACTATTTCTTTGAAGTAATCTCTCTGATTGTTTTGTTTTTTTCAGCTATATTAGATCCTGTGTGACCAAAGGTTATGGCTAAATGTACTTCTTTTTCCTTTTTAATAAGAACTTTTTGATCTGTGTTGTGTGCAATAAGGAGGTCAGTCTGCCAGGGCCACAATTCTTTTTTACTGAAATTGAACAGGATTAATTAAGATTGGATCCAGCATTTTGAAGTGGTAGGGAGAGCCAGCTAAGAGTCAGGGCAGGATTTGACAGAGTCCTTGCACACAACCGTTTTGTATACCAGCTGAAATCTGTATGTTTTATGTGTATTCTGTTTACTCAACTCTTATGTTATGATAGACTCAGTCACTACTTTGTGATAGTAACCAGTCTTCAGTAGAACACTAAGATTTAGTCTATGATTACTCTCCAGTGCCAATATAGAAAATGAATACAGCTAAAGGTATTTTCAGAACAGGCCAGATGATAAATTTCTGCAGAGACCTAGTTAGACAAATCAGGCTGTCTCTCACACAGGCAATTGTTACCTGGAAGTGGTAGAAAATTCACTTCACCTTTTCCTTTTGTTCAATTCAAAAACTAACTAATGCTAATTAGGAAAAACAATTGTAATTTCTGCTAAAGTAAAAAGGAAGCAACGCATTAAGTACCACTGATAATGGCTTGACATTGTTATTAGCAGACTGAAATGCAGGTACCTATATTCCAGTATCTCTAACTGATTAGAGCTGATGATATTCACTGTGAATTTCAAAGACTATCTCAGGAGTACATTACTGTATCCATAAAATTCTGTCTCTACTATTGTAAATTTCATGGTTTTAAGAAGGTGGCTTTTAAAAATAAATAATTTCAACTGCAAAGAACCTGGAGCTAAGCTCTTACAACATGACAGATTAATGTATCAATGTATCTCTTTTTTATTTGAAGTTTCCATAAAATGGAAAGTTCTTCCCTCCAGAAATCTTATTTTTCATTTACACACAGCAATACTGTGGAAGCTATTACCTGACAGTGGAGGGCAACACGAGGAAATACAGAGCATCCTTACCCACCTACATAGCATAAACCCAACTGCCAGTCACTGCAAAGACAGAAGGATAAGAGAACTGGATCTACTTGCCTAACACCCTCTTCTGCATTGAGGTAGGTGGTGAGGTAGAAAGAATGGGAGACCACAATGGTGAAAGTCCTTCTGGCAATCAAATAGAGGCTGGCAGCTCTAAGAAAGCGATGAAATTATACATTTTGTCTCCAACATAAGGAGCCACAGGGGACACAGTGTCGCTGTCTTATACTTGATTATACTGCAAGACTGTAAAGACACTCATCTTAGTGTACAGGACATGCTGTGGAGTATAAGAGGACAATACTCTTCTCAGACAGCCACAGGTCTAAATCTGCAAGTTATATACATGTTGATTAACATTCTAGTATATGCATAAGCTTAACAAAAATATTCATGGTTTACGATGGTCATCTTATGACTGCAAGTAGCCCAATCACATGCTATGGGCTCACATACAGTCAAGCCTGTGAAGCTGATTTAACTCTTCTGAGGTGCACTGTTAGCACGAGGCAAACATAAAAGGTTTTGACTTTGCTTAGTTCACAATAAAAATGTGTTAAATTGGATCACATTTTCCCACATTTAAAATGCAGGAAGAACAGATGGATGAATGGCTGCCATAGGTCAGATAAAAAGATAGAATGTTTGTCTAATAAAAGCCTAAGCCACAGACTCACAAAAGGCATGATGGGCCGTTCAAGTAGCAAGAAAGCACCCCCAGAAAACAGGGTAGAAGAGACTAGAAATCAGAAACGTGCATGATAGAGGAGATATGGAGAGGACTGAAAGAAGGAAGAAAGGGTGGGAACGGAGATGAAACATCCAACAAGTGCCACTAATTTAACAAAATTAAGGTGATGACTCAAATGAGAAAGAAAAAATTAAAGAGGAAGAGGGCTATTTCACCTGTAAAATTGTTAACTACTATAGTGTCACTTCTGTCTGCCTGCAGACAAGCATAAGAGAATGCCAAGATAAGCCTGGGCACTGTTGCCGATTATCTGGCACGTGCTCCTCAAGGAAGGAAAGGCAGCAGACCGATATCGGATGGAATAGTGCTCTCTTTGTTGTAGAACACATGTACATGTCTGGAGGTCACAGCACAACCTTTCAAGAAAGTAGAAAGACAGCTTTCTTGGGAATCCAGCCAAGCTCAAAACCAGAACTATCATGTCTTTCAACAGAAAATCAGTGTTCAAAACTCACCCATTAATAGAGTGGAATATTTTATCATACTCTTCATCTGAAAGATTTAATCTGAAACACCAAGAAAATAGATACAGAATACATATGAAATATATTTAACCATAAAAATATCATTATTGAACAGACACATGAGACACAGAAAATATGTAGAAAGCATGCTTTCAACAGAATAAAACAGACCCAATTCAAATGAAACATTTAACTTGAAACAGCTCAATCCACAAGACTGAAGATAGGGTCCTGTCAGGTACAGTTCAGGCTTAGATACTCTGAGACCCTTTTGCAGACACTTGTTAAATTTAACATTTACACAAATGGAATGGCTATTATTTCCTGCAGACCGGCAACTCCGGTTTGCAATCGACTCCAAGGAGGGCAGAGCTGCAAACAGTGGGTCACACCCATTCTTCAGCAAAGATACAGTTGAGAGGTGGAAAGATGAGAAAGACCTCAGCATCAGCAAAACGTCAGCAAACCAGTATGACAGCTGCACTGCAGAACTGATACACGGGACATAATCAAAGTGTCCAGCTTCGCTGTATCTAACTTAGTTGCCAGAATTAGAAGTCTCCATTCACTGATGAAGCTTCTGGTCAGCAAACATTCTGAAAGCTCTGCCAGCTACATGAGGAACACTGGCTTCTAATTCAGGCACTTAACTAACACTCTCATTGGACTGTATATATACATACTACTGTGATTTTCTGCAGCTGTATTAGTATAATTGTTAAGTTCTGACAATTACCATTTTATCATCTGATTCCAGCACATTTACTATTTTATCACCAACTGCTGGCTATGAAGTATTGTCAGCTCTGTTACTTATTCTGCTACTTTTTACCCAACAAACAAAATACAACACACAGAGTTAGTGAACCATAGTTTGAGCAGAACTGGACTTTGGTTTCTTCAAGGAGTACTAATAGCCTTCCTCCATTACTTGAATTCTAGGACTACAGAATGTGACAAAAGACAGCATGTATATATGTACCTAGATACCTATGTGTGGTTGTGGGGCACTACACATTAGACTGAATATAGCTAACTTCACAAACCACACACGTAAACTAAGGAGGATCATTTTATGTGTTAAAAAATATTTTTCAAAGAAAGGTAATTATCTTAAGAAGAAATATTAACAAGTATATGTTTCAGTCTGCTTTTATTCTGATTTCCAAAACTCCCTGCAAATTCTGGCATTTCAAATAGTCTCTTAGGAGTTCTAAACTCTCAGAAAGACAGCATGACTGCTTTCTCTGCCTCTGAAGTAATACTCTTACATTAAACAATTATTACCCACTTGTAAAGATGTAAAAATCTACCTTATTGGCACAACTCGGGCACCAGCAGATTCCAAAAATTTCACATATGAAGCTGCAATATAAGAACTTCCAAATCTGTGAAACTTCTCGAAGTGACATTCCTGTGCCAATATTCCTGAAGGGCCAAAGAAAGAAAATTATCACTACACAAATAGGAAGTACTACACACTGGAAGAGTAACTAAACTCGAATTTCTTACGTGCCAGGTTATAGTGCTACATTTACTGCCTGAAGGGATCACAAACAGAGACAATTGGGCACTAATTACAACGCTTAGTCACAAGGTACCAAATAAACACACAATATCTAAGACTCAGCTTTAACTATTTAGTAGTATAACGTCTCTTAAGTTACAGCTATTGTAAAATTTTTAAACAAAGTATGTGTAGCATGACACTATTTATAAAAGCTGCAATCAAACCCACGCTTCAGGAGACATTTCACTCCACACAGAAACCGGCAGGGTTTCGTGTCGGTTTTGGCAGCCGTCCCCTCCCGCAGGACAGGGAAGGCAGTGTGCGAGGCAGCCCCCGACCGGCCGCTAATCCCCGGGGAGCGGCCGCGGGAGCTGAGGGACCGCCGCCACCCCCTCCCCCGACTGCCACCACGCTGCCGCGCCCCGGCCGCCCCTTACCAACGATGGGTCTCTCGTTGCCCTCCGCCAGGCGGCCGCGCAGCACAAGGGAGGCCGCATCGGCGCAGCGGAGGAGGAACAGCAAGAGGAGGGTGGCGACCAAGAGGCAGGGAAGGCCGGCCCGGCGCTCCATGGCTGCGTCTTTCACCGCCTGACAGACGCAAGCTCTTCCCCCAGCGCCCAACTCTGCGCCGCGCAGCGCCCCGCCCCGCCCCGCCAGCCTGCGGCCATGCCGCGGCGCACGCTGGGAAATGGAGTTTGGGCAGAGCGGCTCGGGGCCTGTCCAGGGGAGTTTGAAGCTGGCGGCCCTGGTCCTGCCGAGGGCCCTTCCCAGGCCTCAAGGAAAGCAACGCTGGTATTGTTGGAAAATAACTCACAAATTTAGAATGATGTGGTTGTATATCTATATATATATATAGAGTACATCTTACACAAAATAAGTTAAAAATTGTGGTCAGAGAGGCATACAATTAGTACCACAGCTAGCACTGAGCAAAGACATCCTGCAATAACTAGGCCCTGAAGAAGGCAATTAATCAATAGGTTTAAAGAGCGTCTTATGTAAATCACCAACTTGGCAGAGAAGACTTGAGGTCTATACAGATAATTGGACCTAAAGAATGCAGGATGTGATAAAAAAGACCCAAAATCAAGAAGATCGACAGCTAAACCAGTCTTGGGCAGTAGAAGCTTTAGAAGTTGCAATAGTGTCCTTTAGGTGAACTTAGCTCGTTATGTCATTATGATACTACAAATTACACCCCTGGGTCAAAAAGACCCTTGTCTAGGTGAAGACTCTTCCCCTGATCATGCGTGACAGCAGAAAAAGTGATGTAATATGTACATATGTGATAACTAAATCACTAACCAATCACTGTAAGGAGGATGGACTTGGAAACTTCTTAACTTTATAGTTCTGTATATAAATATGTCATCGAAAATCTCATTTGGTGTGCTTGATTAGTGGGAAGGCACCAAGCATGCAGCTTTGCGCAAACCTGCAATAAATAACGTCTCCTTCCTAAACATGGTCACTTTGTCGGCATTTCGGGAGCTATCTTAAAATGGTAACAGTACCGCTAACAGACAAGGCTGGTTCAGTGGAAACGTTTTATTAATGTAATTATGTTAATACGTACAAAATTAAAAAAACATTCTGCATTACATTGTGCTTACAGTCAGTAAGTAGCAAATGATATTGAACAGTAAATTACTTTTTTTAGAGGCACTCCTGATATTGTTAAATAATGCACTTAGAGATTTTTACCATTTTGCTGACTGCAGCTCAAAGGTGCTGTACCACCACCCATCCTACCACTACCTCTTCATTTTTTATGCAAATGTCCTAATTGTCTTGTGTCATTATCAGGAACTGCAACTACCCCTTACATAAAGTTCCTACCTTCTATATAACATGTAACCATTAAAAATAATTAGCAGCTCGTTAAAAAAACCTGCACTCAGTGCTCTAACTGTTGTGTCATGCAACCACTTTACCATTTAATAATAGATTCAAGATATGTTAAAAGACATAGGACTTTATATTCGCAGAGCTGGTGTAGTCCAAATGAAGATTAAAAAAAACAGCTAGGTTTTCTTCAAGTGCATATACATATGCAATCAAATGAAGTCTCTGCTACATAAACCAGCAATGATCAGAGATTGGTTGCATATTAGAAGTTTACATGTTTGTGTTCCCTGAAACACAGTTTATGCCTGTATATGGTTTACATTCAATGATTGAAATTGAAGGAGCATAAAATTAAGACAATAGCTTCAGTTGTCCAGTTCATGAATTATTTGGAACTTGAGTTACACACCTGAAGAATTGGCAGATGCCTGGCTACTTTGTTAATTTTCTTATAAAGAAGAATTAGCACTTCACTGAACTCCTCTATTTAAGGAGCTTTTACATCACAAAATAGTTCAATCAGAAAAAAAAAATAATAATACTTGAATATATTAAAATGTAGCTGAAAAATGTTTCTTTAAGTTTAGGCTCCATATAAAAGATATTCTGAAAGAGAAGAATAAAAAATGCACTTGAGAAAGTGAGGGAATTGGAAGAAAATTGTAAAAAGTCCCTGTTTGTTTTGAAATAATTTTTTATCTGGCATTGCCCTTACCAGAGCTGAAAAACTACACCCAACAAATACTCTACGGGCCTTTCATAGATATTCCTCTTGCTAATAAAGAATAGCTTCCAATGGCTTTTGCAATAATGCAGTATTAATGATAATCTAAAATAAGACACTTCTGATTTAACAAGATAGTCTCATTTCTCTCCCCTAAGCATTTATTAATATACTTCCCAACGTCCTAAAGATTCCAAAGTAACTGAAGTGACCATCTCTAGCTACCTGAGAAACAAAGTATTTTTTATGGATTCATTTAAACAAAGATTCATATGGAATGCTTAATTATATAAAGCTTATGCAAAGACCCCTTGGCTTACTACAAAGCAGAGTAAATGAACTCCAGCAGTTGGTGTACTAACAGCTTTTAACAAAAAGCTGAATGAAAAGTAAAATATTATTAAATTCTCAGGATTGCAGGATGATACTGCTACATAATGAGAATGATAGCTTTCACACATGCAGTGCTCATATCTCAATCAGGTCCCTTAAGGAAAATAAATCTGTTCCTCAATAAGTATAGACAATTTTATTATTTTTTTCATTACTCCTAAAGAAGAGAGCTCAATGGAAATTAAAAAGTTATCTCTTCCACTGTGCAGCATAAGATACAGACTGATGAGCTGCCAATTACTTTTATAAAAATAAAATGAGGATACCCAATATTTCCTATGCTGAAGTCCAAAGTGACCTACAAGCACACTTAAACAATACAACAAATACTTCTAAAGTTCAAAGACACAAAGGATAACCTACCTCACCCTCCGAAACAGATACTGAACAGCTAAGAGCTCTTGACCTCTGCAGTACTCTACAGTTCTAATTAAAGGTGATTGTAATATGAGTTGCTTTAGCTTGTCCATAGACAGTACCTCTTTGAAAAGAAGAAAATCAGAATTTTCAAGGTTGTTTTGACTCTCTTACAAGTTCTGATTCCTCATACTGTCCTTGAAGAACAGGTACATGGTGTTTTCCCTATCTTCCTCTACAAAACTGGATGATTACTGTGTTAATTAGCACAAAAAGCAAAGCTGCACAAGCAGCACAAAGAGTAACATGAATGTCTCCCTATTGCTGACTAATTTTTACTTTGACACAAACTAACTAAACAGCCATTTTCCCTGAGAATCAACCCAAAAAGCAGGCCCTCTTCACTCCTTGTAGATTAGCCCTGTAGTCATACTTCTATGCCATTCACATTCTGTTCTTTCTTGTATCCTATAATCTTGACAAGCCAAGATACAAGAGCTAAGCATCAGGTTCTGGGCTGCATTATTACAGGTGAGCTGTCTCCAAAGACCTAACAGCAGCAGTAGTGATCTCTGATACCCAATGCACTATCCAGCTTTTTGACATACAAGTTAACAAATTACAAACATGTAGAATTCATTTATCTCTTCAGACGTACATACTGATTGACTCCAGTTAGTATGAAAGTGCAGTCAATGTACTACTCAGTGCCCTGCAAAGACATACTGGTTTCATTTACAGTAATTTCAAGTTTACATGAAGGATGTTGTATTAAAAACTTATTTCCATTTCCAGTGTTCAAGAATTGATGTAATACTGTAGTGAGGTCATTCCTGGGCAACTAGAGAAATGCTCTGAAGATAATCTGCAGATGCCATTATAAAGTCAGTCCATTCCTTGGCCAGTTCTTCAATAGAGACTTCCTCCCCCCCATATTCCTGTGGGAGAATGCTGACTGGGAAGTGTTCTGTCAGACTCTGCATGTAGTTGCTTCCATGCATATGCACCTAAAATAAATAAAGGAAAGCATTTAGTTGGGTGTGAATGCCAGACTACTGACTGAAAACAGGCAGCAAAGACACTCAATGCAAGAGCTGAAGCCACCAGCTTCGCTCGACTAAACAAGTGTACTTGTTCATAATGAGCTCCTTACATTAAGAAGAAAGTACCACAATGTGAGTTTCCCATGCTGCTCAAACTGTCTGGCTCAGTATCTGCAGCTGGATGAAGCATAGGCTACAATCACAGAACTGCAATTTATGCAGCTGCAAACTCAGGGGCTGAAACTAACTGCCAGCTTGTTCCAGACTGGTTTAGCGACACTGATGAGGGTACACACTGTGTACAGGTAAAGTCAGCTAAACCACAGGAAGTCTGGGGTTTGGTCTTGTCATGATAGAGACCATGTATTTGCTTTTCAGTCATTTCCAAGAAAAGAATGCTGTTTGGCTCCTGGCCATTACTATCTGGTCCTGCCACATGTATTTAAAAACAACATTATGTAGTATGTATCTAGGTTCAGATTCTTGTGAATATCCTCCTTGGCACCTATCTATCTCAGTCGTTATGTTTCAGTTCCAACTGAAATTAGATCCTGGACTACTCCTCCACTTTAACCCTTGTAATACTGTAGCTTCAGTTCTTCTCTTCTTGCTTTACTGAAGCTACTTCTAAGCATTCTTCGTTACTTTCAGTCAGAAAATGTATAGGCCTCTTACTAACACTTAACAAGAATTTTCTGCAATTATTATTACACAAAGAGTACAAGAACATGCACTCAAAAGGTAGTTGGCTGCCTTTTATCAAACACTTCTTTATCAGGAATTAAGACCATGAGTGTATAATAATTATTCCTATAAAGATATGGGGAAGTGCCCCTTAGAGGTTTTTTTCCAGATCATACCTGAAATTCTAAGAGAGGAGATGAGCCAATCTGCTTCTTTTCCATTCTATTAACTGGGATATCTGGTTTGTCTTCTTTTAGGCCTTTACTGTCCATCTGCCCTGTCTTCTGCTTTTTGAGTTCAGGCCTGAGATATTCTGAGCTGGCTCAGGTGACAGGGGCTTGTTTCACAGGTATTATTAATGTGAGAGAAGAAAGGCCAAGGCACCAAGCTGCTGGAATGTACTCACTTTTTTAATCACCTTTTCAGAGGGACTGATGGCAGAAACAATTCTGCCTCTCTCCCATAACAAAACAAACATGCTAGGAAAAGGGAACTGGCAAGTAACAGCTAACAGTAACCAGAAAAATATGCATCTACTGGCCTAGAGTGCACTGGCTACTGCAAGTGCACAAGACCTATGTGCACAAGGAGGCTTCAGAGTGGGAGTAACAGCAGGCAGTACTGCTTATTTTGTACTTTAGTCCTGCTGTTAATACTTTCCTTTTCTGCCAGCTGAAATATTCAGCTCCAGTATTCTTCCTATGCTACAAAACCCAGAATTCTTACAGAATTCTTGACATGTTTTTGCGTCCAAACATAAATGGGGTTTTCAGATTTAAACCTGCAAACAATTAAAAAACAACTAAGAAGCTATGTGGAAAAGAAGTTTTGAACTTAAGCCTGACCTATTTTTGATGCATAAACACCTATACCGGCATTTCAGATTGAATGATTTGTATTCTACTAATTCTGCACAACTTGAAGCATAACACCAGTGTTCAGTGACAATTTCTCACTGTCATTTATAGGCAGACTGTTGGGAGAAGGGCACCTATTTCTTCCTGGTGCTGCAGAAGAATTGCTGTGTGGCCTCAAGCAAATAATTTAACATCTCTGCGTCACAGGGGTTTTTATCTTTGGAGTGGTGATAGCAGCAACCACTTGCAGCTCTCACAACGTTGATAACTGCAAACGCTTTACAATCAGATTCCGGAGGCCTGTTTGGCCCTAACACACAATAATGATTTATGCTCTTCAGTGCTCAGGAGTACCAGATCCTAAAGGAAGTGTTGCAGATTCTCATGTAGGGGTTTTGTAGCAGAAAGAAATACTTGTGTGCACTCACCCGTTCTTTTATTTTTTCAGTGAGAAAAGGCTTAATTAGAGCGAAGACTGGGTGGAAGAATAAAGGCTCATTAATCAAGTGGATACCTCGAACTTTTAGTGGAAAGGAATCCTGTCAACATACATGAAAAACAGCATAAGAAAATATTATTGAAAAGATTCTATTGTTAAGGACAAATCTGTGAAAACTATCTAGTTCATAGGTTATAGTATTCCTCCTGAGCTTGCTAATACTGGCACTTTGGAGTGTCATTAGTTTACCCTGCCACGACAATGCTTAGAAAATCACATCTTGGTTCCTCCCATTAGAAGGAAAAATAACAAAGAAAAAACCCCAACAGTATGAGGAGAGGCTATAAAAAACAAAACAAACAAACAACAAAGAAACAACAAAACCCTCATTGGATTACACATAAATAATGTATACAAAGCTTGTGCTCAGCCTTCCCTCAGAGATACAATTGTTCACAGCAGAGATTCTGCTGCTAATTTACCAAAAAGCTACCTACCCATGTACTTTCATTGGCAATTCACAGCTTGAAGCATAATATGTAAATACATATAAATATAAAACACTGAGGCACTAGCTTTAACTTAAATACATTATAAATATAATTTAGAGCCTTCAAATTACTGGGAATTTGCCCAAGCCAGAGGTTCAGCTTTACAACAAGATTACTGTTGTAATGAAAATAAAAATTATATCTGCTATACAGCCTTTATAATACAAATTACTTTTACTTGCTTTCAAGATTCATTTAGAAGTCCCAGATGTTCCCAAGTTAAAAGAAAATATGGCAGTGCTCAGAGACAGCATTATGCAATGGGGTAAGTGTAGCTTTCATTCATATCCCAACTGATACTACCTCTGCAACCAGAGGTTCTCTGCTTATAAAAATGGTACTTGTTACCAACAGTTCTCCCCACTAGTACAGTAGTTCTTCTCACATTATTTCATGCACTCTTCTATGGATTAAAAAAAACCCAAACCCCACACATTTTTTAAGTGCAACTCCTGTAAATTTTTAATGTATAAGAAAGACCTTAAAACTATCAGATTATAGCTTTACTGCATGTTACTGTCTATTATCATACACTTAAAGTCTACTACAATGTTTTTCACAAAACTATTAGGTTTTGTCTGGGGTAACAGATTTTTCTAGATTATGTCACTTACTAATGTTACTATGTTTTCCATTCCTTAGTACATACTTCCTTTTTATTAACTTGTGTTTCTTCACACAGGACAGTAATTTGGAAGACACATTTATTAAGGAAAACACAGGGCTGAAACTACGGTTCCTTAATTTGTAGTTATAAGCATATCGAACAACACTAAGACAATCTCCTTTCTGCTCTAGTTCAAGGTTAAAAAAATACTAGCAACTTGTTTACTGCCTCGGAAATGAACTCAAACACTCTCTTATGTCCTGTTATCATGAGATCCAGTCCAGGATTATATGAACATCAGGAGTTCTTATTCTGGATGTGAAAAGTTGGGAATACCGGCTGCTTTCGCTGAAGTTTTACAGTAGGTGACAAAAAGGAAGGACAGCTGAAGTTCTGATTATATTAGTTAAATGACTAAGCTTTGACTGAACCTCAGATACAAACCTTACTAAATCATTTCCACATCATACACTAACTGGTTTTATTAGTAGTTTATTTTTCAACTGTTTATTTATTATTTTCAACTTAACTTCTGAAGGAAAATGGGATTATAGGACTACACTCTAGCTTGTCTGTCAATTCTCTGTCCCCTTTTTTTTCCTTTTATTCCTTTTTTTTCTTCCCTCAAATCCATTGGCAAAGTTCAATCGAATTTGACAGAAAGAACAAGTCTTAACAACAGTACAGTCCCCAGAAGCGTTGTGAAAAACAGGAGGTGAGGTAGCAGTGAGTTGCACAAAATAATGCTCATGTTGAGAGGCAAAAGGCAAGCAGAACAAAAACATTACACATTCTGTTAATAGCAGCTGAATAGTTAGGTAGCAACATTCATACTGGTAACAAGTTAGTTCTGTCTTGCTCTTAACTACTCTTAGCACATGCTATTTCTCATCTTCAATGAGAGGAAAAAACCCTCTGAATGTTGAGTTACTGCACAAAAGAATGGAAGAGAGGAGATGAAATGAGATAATTAACACAGATCCTTACAAAACTGGGCTTAATCTGTTCTTACACTTATTAAATTCCTGTGATAGAATCACAGGATCATTAAGGTTGGAAAAGACTTTCAAGATCATCAAGTTCAACCATCAGCCTAAACCATCTAAACCATCTCCTGAAACACCTCATCTACCTGTTTTTTTAGCACCTCCAGAGACAGTGACTCCACCATCTGCCTGAGCAGCCTGTTCCAATGCCTCACCACTCTTTCTGTGACGAAATCTTTCCTCATATCCAGTCTGAACCTCTCCTGGCGCAACTTGACCCCTTTTCCTCTTGTCCTATCACCAGTCACTAGGGAGAAGAAACACAGAATCACAGAATCCTAGGGGTTGGAAGGGACCTCAAAAGATCATCTAGTCCAACCCCCCTGCCAGGCAGGGTCACCTAGAGCACATCACACAGGAACTTGTCCAGGCAGGTTTGAATGTCTCCAGCAAAGGAGACTCCACAACCTCTCTGGGCAGCCTGTCCCAGTGCTCTGTCACTCTCACAGTAAAGACGTTTTTTCTGCTATTTACATGGAACCTCCTATGTTCCAGTTTGCACCCATTGCCCCTTGTCCTATCACTGGACGTCACTGAAAAAAGCCTGGCTCCATCATCCTGACGCTCCCCCTTAACATATTTGTAAACTTTGATGAGGTCGCTCCCCTCAGCCTCCTCTTCTCCAAGCTAAAGAGGCCCAGCTCCCTCAGCCTTTCCTCATAAGGGAGATGTTCCACTCCCTTAATCATCTTTGTGGCTCTGCGCTGGACTCTTTCAAGCAGTTCCCTGTCCTTCTTGAACTGTGGGGCCCAGAACTGAACACAATACTCCAGATGCGGCCTCACCAATGCAGAATAGAGGGGAGGAGAACCTCTCTTGACTGACTAACCACACCCTTTCTAATGCACCCCAGGATGCCATTGGCCTTCTTGGCCACAAGGGCACATTGCTGGCTCATGGTCATCCTCCTGTCCACCAGGACCCCCAGGTCCCTTTCTCCTACACTGCTCTCCAGCAGGTCAGCTTCCAACCTGTACTGGCACATGGGGTTGCTCTTCCCCAGATGCAAGACTCTACACTTGCCCTTGTTGAATTTCATCATGTTTCTCCCTGCCCAACTCTCCAGCCTGTCCAGGTCTCGCTGGATAGCAGCACAGCCTTCTGGTGAGTCAGCCAGTCCTCCCAGTTTGGTGTCATCAGTGAACTTGCTGAGGGCACACTCTGTTCCCTCATCCAGGTCGTTGATGAAAATATTGAACAGTATCGGTCCTAGTACCGACCCCTGAGGGACTCCACTAGTCAGACCTCCAACTAGATTCTGTCCCATTGACCACAACTCTCTGACTTCTTCCTTTCAACCAGCTCACAATCCATCTCACTACCTGATCATCAAGACCACACTTCCTTAGCTTATCTATGAGGATGCTGTGGGAGACAGTGTCAAATGCTTTACTGAAGTTAAGATAAACCACATCTACTGCTTTACCATCATCTATCCACCTAGTTACTTCCTCATAGAAGGCTATAAGGTTGGTCAAACATGACTTCCCCTTGGTAAAACCATGTTGACTGCTCTTAATGACCCCCTCATCCTTGATATGCCTAGAGACAGTGCCAAGAATAAGTTGTTCCATCATCTTTCCAGGGATGGAGGTAAGGCTGACCGGTCTATAGTTACCCAGGTCCTTCTTCTTGCGCTAAGAAGCCAACACCAGCCTCACTACAACCTCCTTTCAGGTAGTTGTAGAGAACAATGAGGACTCCCCTCAGCCTCCTCTTCTCCAGGCTGAACAGCCCCAGCTGCCTTAGCTTCTCCTCCTAAGAGCTGTTCTCCAGACTCCTAATCAGCCTAGTTGCCCTTCTCTGCACCTTCTCCAGCACCTCAGTGTCCTTCCTACACTGCAGTGCCCAAAACTGCACACAGTACTCGAGGTGCAGCCTCACTAAGGCTGAGTATAGAGGCAGGATCACCTCCCTGGTCCTGGTGGTCACACTATACAGGCCAGAACAACTGGAACACATTGTAACATTCTTCAAACATCCGTGGTTAAAGGACACTTACTGCTATACAAGGATGTATTTCAAGTCAAATCAAGCATAACCTATGCCTGGGCTATCTGACTTCTAATGGATTTAAGATTTTGTTCTTTCAAGCTGCATAGAATCTAAGATGATCCAGGGAAGAAAAATTTACCATAGCTTAGAACAGATGAAAAATTGGGAGTTATAACAATGAAGAAGCATAAAGCAGTATGTCATACTCACTGTGAGCACTGCAGCAATATTCTTGGCCACTGCTGGACTGATCTGAAATGCATGAGCAAATCGCCACCCTTGAAGATCAAAGATAGCCTTGACTCCTTTCCGCTGAGTCTCAATCTCTTTTACAATAAGTTCAGATGTAATAAGACTTACACGGAACACATCATATGCTGTAAATAAATTGGGATCCCATTGTCCTGAAAAGTAAGTAGATTGCAGTGCATTACCATAGGGATACCACATACACCAGTGCTTTTGCTTGTTACTACTTCTTACATGCTTCTCAGGAACAAAATGTAACCAGCAACAAAGGTCCTAAAATAAAGAGATTTGCCAGGACACAAATTATTTTGTGTGCCTGCCCTGTTACTCATCCTTTGAACCCTTTTTATAGATGGTGCGCCACCTAATGGTAGATAGTTGTAGATGCCACCTAATGTAGTATGTTCCACCTATTGCCATAGCCTTCAGTACAAGGCTTTGACAGAACAGCTTAATTCAGTAAATCATGTTAACAGAAACTACAGATTATCAATCCAATCAATTAATGTAATTTTTCTTTATGCAGCAATTCTGCCAAGATGCAGTGAATCCCACTTGTTTTTCTGAGGCCTGAGCAAAGAACTAGATGGCATGAGCCTTAACCCTACCTAGATGAAGGCTTCAGAGAACAAAGCTTAGCAAAGA
This sequence comes from Hemiprocne comata, assembly GCA_020745705.1. Lineage (NCBI taxonomy): Eukaryota > Metazoa > Chordata > Aves > Apodiformes > Apodidae > Hemiprocne > Hemiprocne comata. The sequence goes on from CM036587.1 coordinate 126,655,291, forward strand.
TGCATTGATTTCTACTAGACCAGCCAATACTAAAACAATTATTTAAAAGTTAGCAAAGATTATTGATCTGTCCAAAACAAGCACAAAGAAATATGGTAACGTGATCATTCAAGTACATCTGTTTGTAAAAGACTTGGGAGTGCATGAAACAAACCAAAGATCTTCAGTGTGTTGGTTAGATAGGGCCCTCTGGCTACATCTAAACAGTGCAAACTCAGTGAACTTCTCATCCACATCTAAACTGGATGTTGGTGTGTGACTCACTGTACACCTTTTTTTTTTGTGTTCTTTCTCTCCCCTCTGTGCTGCATGTGCACCAGTACCACAGTTTTAACACATTGCTTTGCAAATTTGCACAAAACCAAATGATTGTCAGGACACTCAGACACATATAACCACATATTATTGCACGTTTTAGGGTTTGAACCTTGAGACTTCTTTTTGATGCAGACAAGGATTCCACTAAAGTAAGTTCTTCATAAAGGATTGTCCAGCTTTTGCCATACCAGTATGTAAGTTAAATGATATAACTGTTACAGCTTAAGAAACTCACCTTTATATTACTATGAAGGTATTTCTAACAAGGAACATAAATATATTACCTTGCTACTTACTCTGATATTATCTAATTTTATCAACGCGGTGCTGTATCCATAAAACCCTTTAATTTTGCTGCTGAAATTGTGACAAAAAAAACCCCACCAATAAACACAAAAATAACCCAACAACAACAGAAACACAATAGAACAAAAAAACCCCACAAAACAAAAACATTAGTGTGACAGCCTGGTGTAAAACAGGTCACTCACCAATTCTATATATTAGAACTTTGCTTCCATGCGGGTCCCTTGATCTCAAGACTCCAAGATACCCAGCATTCAAAAGACCAAGAACAGAAGATGGTTGTAAATCTGCACTTATTTCTGGGCATTCAATTCTCCACTTCTGGTAATTCTTCAGTAACTGGGGGAAAAAAAATAAATATGGATGACAGAAGGTCTCAGGTATTTAATGAAAAGCATATTAGAAATGTGTTTCAACATGTGGTCACAGTTAGAGGTTTAATTAATTAAATTAGCCATCAATTCACTGTGTATTTTCATAAAATCTCACCTAGTGGTAGAAGGTTGCTATATTGGATCAAATAACTGAGTAAGTTATGATGAATTTAGAATCCTGTCAACTTGTTAATGGACTGTAGTTGTCATTTTGGGTCAGAAAAGAAAATGAGAATATAAAGAAAACATCAGTAGTTTCTATGTAAAATACATTTAAAAAACAAGTTTTCTTATTCAGGTTACATTTAGGATTGTTCTGTTTGATAGTGCATCAGATTCATTCAGGGTTTGTTGAACTTAGATGTGCAAAATCTTAGAAGAACATTCCCCCTTCACCATCCCACCCTTGCTTAGTATGGGCCCATTTTTTACTCTCTGTTGTTAATAATTTCAGTTTACTATTTGAAACAGATTTGATCATCAGCAAACCTAAAGCATGTTTTCCAAGCCCCCCCCACTCTCTGAAATGACAGAACATAACAATGTAGCGGGTCCATTACCCTTTAGACAATTTCCCCAAAGTGGAAACAACGAGATCCTGTTTTGCTGAAACAGATACCCTGCCCATTACTGGGGACGTGTTCACCTGCTTCCTAAGGCTGGAAGGCAGCATCATAAACTAGTGTATCTAAGGCACAGGAAGGGCTGCGTGTTGAAAGGCAATGGCCTAACTCTAAGAAAGAGCCAATTAAATGTGTTCCTTTCTGAGGTAACATCTATGTAGAGGAATTACAGGTGATACTGTAAAAGGTCATGTTAGAGATAGATAATAAAAAATTAAGTTGGTCATGCAGTAGTGCTGATTTCTAAGTCTTAATTACTGTTTCTCCTTTAATGTTAATTGAGTGGTGGTGGAGAAAATGCCTTGCAACTAAAATTTATTTAAGCCATTTTGTATATCAAAGTGGGAAGCTATGCAAGACTATTTTCTAAAAAGCTTCCTCTCAATTCATCAACTAAATTATACCTCTGCTGTATGCTAAATTCTCTAGCACTGAGTTTGCAGGGTATAGGGATAGCTAGGGCAAGTAATTCAGATTTTGTGTTAAAATTTCCTAAAACACCTACAATTTCAATTTCTAACCTAAGACCTTCAAAGAAGCTACGAGCATCAGAATTTTCAGTACCTCATTTCACAACAGAATGAGATGTAGGTTTAAATCTTAGAGGTAGCATGCACAGGCTAGCCTTTCAAATTGTTACTGTATTTTGCCAAACAGCAAATCACAATCTAATCCTCAGCAGCTTTACAAATTAAATGTGTACACCATAATGAAAGCATCAATAAACAGTCTTTTATTTCCTTTTTTATTTGTATTAACAGAAAATAATTTTTACTCATTTCTCAATCACTTAATTTCACAACAGAAATATTGAAACATAAAACCAGCTGACAGTTAAAAGAACTGTCAACTCCAACTAATAAAACATATAATAACCTTAAATAAATTACAGATTTCTTGAATCTATGCAAGACGTGTCCTTTTCTTCACCATTTTCATAGAAAGAAAGGTCAGAGGTAACTTCACTGGATACTGAATTCATCCCTTTGAACATCATAGCACCAGCTATGCTGTTACTTACCTACAGACTTCTAGAAGGAGACCCAAGACTCACTATCCTGCACCTAATAGCATGCTTATGTTAGAGACTTAGTTTTATTTCTTACCCTTCCCTCTACTTCTAAGTTTCTTGTTTTGTTTTACATAGTAACACATATTATTCCTTCATCTTAAGGCTCTTCTGCTCTGATAAAAGTCTTGAATTATTTTGAAGGTGTCAAACAAATTGTCACAAGGAAACTATTTATAAGGCATTACTATTTGTCAGCAGAATTTACTTAGAAATAGATCATATACTGATCAGGAACTACCTGTGTCTTTCATGCAAATAGTACCTATAAATATGTATTTATGGGTACAAAATCAAAAAAGTTCACCTGCCACATTAGAATCCCATTTGATTTGGCAATGAGAAAGTTGTTAAAAGCCTCATCTTAAGCCACACACCACAGAAAAGAAACTTTTAACCATTAGGAGAATTTTACTAGATGCTTTTAAACTGCATCAAATCATTCTAGTATAGGCTAACTTAAAAACAAACCAAAAAAAAAGGCTGAAGGGGGAGGGAGTAGGGAAAGTAAGTTAATTTGTGGAATAAAAATTTACTGTGATTGCAAAGTTTGGCCAGATGACATACTCTGATTATCTCACTCTGTTAGTGCTTCATTCTCTACAAAGGGTGCTGTTTGAGCAATCCCAACCACTCTGTGCCAACCAGACAGCATTGTCAACATTTTACATTCTTTTCCTTGCTCTAACACAGACATTTGAACAGTAAAATACAAAAAATACCCTCAGAACAACTATGCAAACATTTGTAGCTTTGTAATTTCTCTCTTTTCTCCTAGAATCTGCTGTATCACACTTAATTAACCTAATCAACAATTACATAAATATTTGAAATATCTTCAAAGAGCTACCTGCCAAAATCAAGATGAGAAAAAAAAATGATACATTCATTCCGTACCTTAAATAATCCCATCTTTTCAGTCCAGTTACTTTATTGTTTTCATTCATATTTATGTTTTCCAAGTTGGGAACAAGGATTTAAGTTCTGGACCTTGGGGGAAAGGGAATGGTGTTTGCAGCTTGAGAGACACTCGAGATCATTATGGAAGACAATTTACCTATTGGCGAGTCCATTACGGAGTAAATATAAGGTTGGAATAGTTCTGACACCTTCCATGAGGTGGGCAAGTGGTACATCTTTTAGATGGCTAACATGCTAAGCTTCAAACATATGTCCCTTGGCCAGAAAGCCACAAAGTGCTGAAGAGTTCTCAGATTTTGAAAACTTATAATCTACATACCTTAAACGACTTAGAGCTGAAGTAAAGGTTAGCATTAGATAATCTTGCACAGCACCTACAGCTAGTTTTGATACATATTCTGTAAATTTTTATTTACTTCAACAATCGCTTTCTTAGCAGTTGGACATACTCAAGTCACACACAGCTACTTAGATGTGTAACCCTTAAACACACAGCAGAACCAAAGAACTAGCAGTGAGTACTGAAAGCTTTACTTTGTTTTGAAAATTTCTAGTTTAACAATTTTTTTTTAGTAAAGATAGTGAGGAAAAACATAAATATCATACATAACGATCAGTCTGAAAGATTAAGAAACCTCATACCAGGAAAAACAGGAGCATTCATTACCTAATATAAAAAATGGCTCATGGGCTTGGTAACACAAGGAAAACATCTCAATGTATAATTATCTCTGTTTACAAACTGAATATCCTACTTAAGATCTGCTCTGGAAAGAAGTGCATGATAACTTGATAAATGAAGAAAGCTGGTTGAAAAACTACACTGTCTGAAGTTAAGCATTAATTAAGAGCTTTTTGTCCTGAAGTCTGTTGGGAACAGTTTCATATTCCTGAACATCACAAATGATGAAGTTGAGTTTTAGGTTTCTGAACATCAGAAATTACAAAGTTACTGATTAATCCAAGATTAATGTGCTACAAAACAAAGTGAACTTAGTGCTTTACTTAGAATTAAAAGAACTAGATAGAAACCAATGTGCTTGTTACATAAACCAATGTATTTTTATATGTACATTTTTTCTTTATTAAGAGCTATTTATTCATGTTAACAAGGATGCCAGATGGCGTTAGGCCTCTACTGTGTCAGCAGCTGTACCAATGCATGCAATGTTTAAGAAAAATATATTTTCTATTGACAATTGTTGGAGGACAAACCAACAGCTCAAACTTTAAAATATAAACATGCATATATACACACACATAAACACACACCTTTGTGCAAATATGTTTTATATATGTATGTGTGTATGTAGCTAGACACAGAATTTAAACATATAGTATATACAGACAAAGAATTTAACATATTTTTATAGAGACATAGAACTTTCCCAATTCCCCACGCATTACTGGGAAAAGAGGGCACATGCATAAATTGAGACATCTGGCCTAACACAAAGGGAAAACTGGCTGACTGATTCGAGTTTCCTCAACAGTCATATATAATTATAGGTAGGTACACCTCCCACTAGACCAGGCTACTCCAAGTCCCGTCCAACCTGACCAGAGAGCCTAACAGGGGCTCTTCTATCCTTTTTGAGGAATCCCTCTGTATTGATGGAAGAAAAGCAGCCAAATAACTGATTTAAACTTGGTATTTATATTTGAATAATGCGAAGATCCTCAGAGATAATGCCTGAGACTCAGCAGTACATCTGAAACTATGGAAAACAATCCTTCTTGTACATCATAGCTGTACTAAGCAACATCCTTGCAGTACAACACATTAGGAAATCCTGATTCCTACACATGTCAAATGCAAAGCAAAGACAAAGTCTGGCTATATACCTCTATATCAACCACAACTCCTAAAAGGATTCTAGATAGCTAGATATTTTGAGTGCCATAGAAACAATGCTTACAAAAGTCTAAGTAGTATGTTACAAAAACACCTCATGGCATAGAGCTTCGATGTTGCATTTTTACTAAATTTAAAGATTTTCACTCTTTTTCCCCAGAGTATAATCTATTTTAAGTACAAAAAGACAGTATCCTGAGGCACTGAGAACTAGCCTTACACATGTAACTAGAGCCATGCAAACTGCCACAAAAGTACCAAAACTTACCAAAGCCTGAAAAGTGTTGTAAATGACTAAATTCCAAGAGAAAAGTTTTTACTCATAGCTTTACATTAAAGTAATTATAAATCTGTAGTGAAACTACTATCATTACTAGTATCAAGTTACCTGAGCCTGATAAGCATGGCAAGGATGTCCTTTAAAGGATCTTGTTTCCTGATCGGAATTGTGACCTCACCACACTTACCGTAAACTTTACATTACTTCAAGACTGAACAAAGTCAGCCACGATACCACGTTTTTATACGGCATCATGCTATGCGTGGCAAGCAAGGAGTTACACCCTGAAACTCCCTGCTTGGCCTTGGGCAGCCCCAGCAGCGAAGCTCACCCATTCAACACCCAGTGGGCTCCATACGCACTCGGCAATAACCCCCCTCCTGCTCCTCGATCCCACGGCGGACCCATCGCCCTCGTGCCTGGCAGCCCCCTGGACCTGCTCAGCCCGGTCCTAAGGCGAGTCCCCCCCGGCAGGTCGCAGGGTGCGAGGCCCGGTGGGCCTGCGGGACCCCGCCCCGATAGCGGGCGGCTGGGACACTGCTGGGTCGCTCCCGACTGTCTTACAGCCGCCGCGGGGGTTCTCCACAAAAAGGGAGAGGCTTCTCGCCCTCAGCAGACGACGGGAGACCCCCTGGCCCGCGGAGGGTCTCCTGGCAGCGCCCGCTCCGCCGTCCCTCCTTACCCTCCAGGTCAGGTCCAGGTGGAAGTCTCGGGCGCGCAGGAACCTCACCAGGAAGGAGTCGGTGAGGGGCTGCGACCAGCGCTGGCAGGGTTCAGCCTCAGCCCGCCGTCGCAGCTCGGCCACGGCGCTGCGCACTCGCGGCGAGTGGTCAGGCAGGTCGTTGAGGTGCCCCCTGCCCAGCGGCCCCTGCGACATCCCGCCGCCGGCCGGCTCTGCGGCGACAGCAGCGCTCAACCCCGTCGCCTCGCTGGTCCCATTGGAAACCGAGCCAGGCTGCCTCCGCCCCTGGCCGGGCTTAACCCCTGAGCACCCTCCTGGGCCGGAGCGGAAAGGGGGGAGTCAGGTGTGCCGCGTTCTCTTGAGGCTCGGCTGCGACGGCTGGTCTTTTGGTGTTGTTTTTTTCACTTTTATGGACTTTGCCAGTTTTTAGAATTTTACGCTCTAAGCCGATCTCTTGTTTTGCGCTTGCAGCTTCAAAAAGGAGCTGTGCCTGCCCCGGCCCAGAGCGAGAGGAGCGGCCCCGCCTCAAGGAGGGCCCGTGCCGAAGGCTGGTCATCCCAGAGCTCTGAACACTGTCAAGTATGGAAGCCTGTGTTTTATGGGAAAGTTAGCAATCTTCAGGTATCGAATAGCAAAAAAGTGTAACCTCATTGCAGCTGGGAACCCCTGTGGAAAGGAGAGATCAGTGTTGATGGAAAACTGCCTTGGAGCATCTAATCATTGACTTGAATATGCAGTGATAGAAATACATCCACTCTTGACTGGAGAAAGGATGGTGAAATTGCATTCAACTTTACTCCAACTTTGCCGCTCAGGAGCAAGTTCAGTTACAGAAGGTGAAGAGTTCATTGCTGCTTTTAGTATTTATTATAACCATTTCCTTTGAGATTTCTCTGGCCTACTTAGGCTAAAAGCCTTACTTCATTTAACATACAATTTATATGGCATACTTAGGCCTATTAAAAGGTTTACAAAACTTTCAGATTATCTTCCTCTTCTCTGGCTTTCTATATATTTAAACTTAATACTTCCTTACATTTTGGTTTTCACTTTGGTCATATCTACCATGTCTTGGAGTCTTACATACTGCAACAGTGTCTACAGGTATCCCCCTCAGTTTTATGAATGTGAAAAAAAAAGCCTAACTAAATGCAGATAGATAAAGAGTGGAAGGGATATGAATAATGTTGCCAAAAAAAGAAAAAAAGAGATTGAAGCAGGAACTCAAGGGATTGAACAGGAAAGATAAGCTTGAAGGGGCAAAGTGTTACAGCAAAGGATGAAAACTAGGCAACAGTTTGGTGCAGCGGACAAGAGTATATTAGAGGTGGACGTGTAGAATGGCAGAGAGGAGGAAGGTATGAGGAAGTAGGGACCTGTGCTAGATGAAGAAGAAAAAGCAAGCTGGAAATAAATGAACAAAGAGAACAGAATGTGGAGAGGGCAGTAGCAGCAGGTTGTGCTAAACCTTTGTTTCTGGGCAGTGCCTCCGTGGGAAAAATGCATGCAGACATGTAACCCAGCCATGGGTGGAACGACAAAGGGTTATCACAGCAAGGTCATACAATGCTTTTAGACACCACTTCCTAATTTTTTGAGCACTTATTTTTGCCATCTCAATATTCTTACCACTTAGGGTTTTGTCTGTAAAAACAAAAAGGGTAATAAGAAAATACAGAGCACTCATAGCTTTTAACTAGCTCTTCTACAAAATTTAGATTGCTGTTTTGGCTGCATATTTGACAAAAGTTGGTTTTACTAGTGGTTTCAGTGATTTGCCTCAAGACAGAGTTACAAAAATATCTGTAAATTTAGGACCTGTCTTAAAAATTCTATGAGTGAGACTGAATTTGCAACACTAATGAGAGCTCCTGTTTCTAACAGTGAGGATGTGATACCATCAGGGCGTTGCACATAGAAGCCAACATGTTGGCCCTTCACCAGAGCAATTAAGACCTGCTGGAATATTAGGCTTGTAAGTAAAGTTTTCATGTTTTAATTTGATCTGGAACAGAGCTCAAGTTCCTGAAAGCTTTGTCTAAAATATACCCATTTGTAAACTTAGCCTTGTTTGTGTCCTTGGAGCATGATGATTGCTGTTACAACAAAGACTTGACATTGTGGCAATAGCTCTTGGATGTCCCCTTTTGGTGTGTTCGTGTGACAAACAGACTTTTCCCAGATAGCTGGAATTTGCACTCCTTCAGCAGAAGCTTTACATCTGTGTAAAACCTACTTCATAACATTACCAGGTCTTTTGTGGCAAGCATTCAAGGGTTATGAAGGCAACCATCTTAGACTGACAGTAAAATATGCATGTACATGCACCTGTGCATATAGATACATATCTGTATAAAACGTGACAGGAACAAAACCTTTCTGGAGTTTAAAGCATCCACCTCTATCTGCTTAAGCTGTATTTTCTTAACCTGTTTTCACACGTAAAGGCTTCGGTAATTCCTCCAATCTCCTTCCACTTGCCAGTAGCACCAAAGATCCCACAAATTCATTTGCAAAATGGGAAGAATAGCTTTGGTTATGCAGCATGAGTGAGCACTTGGCCCAGAAATGAAGTCTTGGGTCACAAACTGATGTTGCAGGCAGACTTAAGTTTGTTACAGAGATTTTGTAGACGTTATCTGTAACTCAGAAGGTGTTTTTCCAGTCAAAGACATGTGAAAAGCATTTGCATACTATATCTTTTAGAAATAATTGTTTTAATGGGACAATTCACTATCTCAAAAAATTCTAAGGTTCAAGGGAGATAAGACTTAATAGGTATTTTCTGATCCTTGTATTGTCCAGTGTCAATTAGTATTCCAAATTACTCTAAGATTGGGTTCTTACTTGCAACTCAAAAATTCCCTTTCCGTTACACTGTATGAAAGAAAATATATGTTAATACAAAGTTCATGCTATTATATTATGGGATGTTTCTAAGGCATTAAAATACATCTTTAAGTTTAAAAAAAGTCCTTTGGTTAAGTAAACTGAGAACAGGTCCCAGGGAGTCCAGCCTCATAATATACTGTCTATGGATGAAATCCTGAAGATATTGAAAGAAATTTGTGTATTTCTGTAGTACTCATTGAAAGGGAAATCCTAATAAATATCCTGGCTAAAGTTCAGGCTAAAGGTCAGGGAGTAGAAGCTGTGAAAGTCAGTAGTACATCCGTAGCAAAGCTTCTGAATCAAATGGGAAAAGAAACATGAACACTGAGGACTTTTCCATAAAAAGCATTAATCTGTTCTCCTTTCACAGGACGCTGTTAAAAATCATAAAAGGTTTGTGAGTTTCAACCCTACAGTAGTAGCTGTATGCTCTTTCTGTGAATGATAAACTACTTTGGCATATTGCTGTGGAAGAAAGAAATCTTTCAAGCTAAGCAGAATTGAATCGAGACCCCATTACTGTATCTGAAGGCTGACCATTTTGTACAGAAAAAAATGTGCGTAACAGTTGTCATCCTTCCCTGAATGAATGCTGTAGGAATGCCTCAGCAAGGGTCATAGTAGTGCTGAAGATGTCAGCCCTTCAATGAAACTTAAACCCCAAGGTGTAACATGTCTGGTTGTTGCAGTAAATGCATTCTGTTTTTTGCCTGAATTTCTCCATGATCCATCCTTCTTGTTGTCTAATCTGTTCACCGATGCTGATAGCATTGCTCAAAACTTTGGCAAACCTTTTCCTATTGTACTAAACCTAGAAATGTGTAATATCCTGTCTAACAGGCTTTGTTGCTGACTCAGTAAGTTAGCAATAGCCTTTAAAAGTCTTGCTTTATAATACAGTATAATTTGGCAATCTCAGCAGACAGCTGATGGTAGCTACACTGGCACAGAACTTGTCTTTCCTTTTAAAGCACAATATGGTGGGAAAAGTGTAGTATAAGCACAGCCCAAGCTTCTAGTTAAATTATCTAGTTTATTTTGCGGTGTAAGACACTGCAGTCCTTGGTGTGTGAAGAGATGATGAAAAACATTCATGATCAGGAACCAGCAAGGTAACTCAAGGACTGAGTGAGTGATAAGGGGAAAGACTTTCATCCTGCTTTCTTGCTGTAGCAAGAGTATGAATTACCTGCACCAAACCATTTGCAGAACTGATGGTTTATTTACTATCTGATTTACAGCCATCCCTGTGAAGTCTGCGCGTGTTATGGAGGCAATAAGGGCTGCCTTGACCAAGCCCTGTCATGTTGCTGGGAGAATATGCATCACACTATATGCATTTAAAGAGAGGAAAGATTTGTGTAGGTTCCTTCACCCTTGTCTCTTCCTCTTTTCAAATAAATCTGTGCCCATACGTATGGGAAGGGATTTACCCATTGGCTGTGTATTTAATTAAATAATTCAGGCTTTAATTTCACCTTGCATAGTTTTCCACCTATCACTCATTTTTAGTTGAAATTTATGTAACTAATTTCACTGGGATTTCATTGAATTGCTTCCGTAAACTGGTGGTGAGGAGAAGCAAAAAAAAACACGCAGCAAAAACCAGCTCTTCAGCCAACTTCTTGTTATTCCCTGCATCTGTGTATTTCACAACTTCTGTCTCTGAATGTGTGCTTGGTCTGGCTGGCTGTGGCATCCCTCTCTGTGACCTCTGCTCGCAATTTTTTTGCTGCTTTTGCAGCTTGTCAACACTGTGCAAGTATACAAGTGATAAAAGATGCTAACTTGGGTTGCTGGGGCTGACAGCCACCGAACAGCTGCAAGCAAAATCAACAAACAGAATCCATAGGACAAATATTTGTGCATTCGCATGCCTTGACTTTCCTGCATGCTTTCCAGTGTATGGCTACCACCTGCAGTGTAGCTGCCTTGTACCTGACTTGACTGCATTCTGCAAAGAACCACACCTTGAAACATCACACTTTGATTGAGCACTTGGCATTAAAGGTAAAGGAAAGGAGAACTTGCTGTAGCAAACCATAACCCACAGACTGCAGCTACGCTGCTGTGTGCCATAAGCAGGACTAAAAAAAAGCAGGATATGCAGGCTAATAAATAGAAGCCATGGAACAGAAGCAGTATCCAGTGCCCCGACTTAAATTTTTGCCTGGGAAGATGATTCTAAGTTGAGTTTTACTAGCCAGGGAGTTAGGTGCTGACTCTGTGCTCTCAAGATGTGCCCGTCTTGGAGTTCTGTGCTGGATTTGTGCCCTAAAATACATGAAAAGAAAACAAAACAACAAAAACGAGGAAATCAATTTCTGTCATTAAAATATAGTCACTGGAGAAGGGGATGTGTTGTTTCATATTATGCCAATATGATGGTTAGATCATTTGCCAGGACTGTAAAAGTTCCAGATTTGATTCCTCCCTCTGCCTCCAAATCTTTGTTTAAAAAAAAATAAAAATGCCTTAAATGGCTGGGCTGCATCAACAAGGGCATCACCAGCACAGATAAAGAAGTCATCATCCCGCTCTACTCAGCACTTGTGAGACTGTACCTAGAAAACTGTGTTCAGTTTTGGTCCCTGCTATACAAAAACAATGCAGACAGGATGGAGAGGGTCCAGAGAAGGACCACTAGGATTACCAGAGGACTGGAGAACCTGTCAAATGAGGAGAGGCTGAGAAAACTGAGTTTGTTCAGCCTTGAGAAAAGAAGGCTTTGTGGAGAGCTTATGACCATGTTCCAGTACATAAAGGGTGGCTACCAAGAAGATGGAAACTCACTATTTGCAAGGAGTCACATGGAAAAGACAAGGAGTAATGGGCACAAATTGCTCCTCAGGAGATTCCCATTGGACACAAGAGGTAAATTTTTTACCGTGAGGACAATCAAACATTGGAATGATATCCCAAGGGAAGTGGTAGATTCCCCCACATTGGACAGTTGTAAGACTCAACGGGGTGCTGGTCCATCTCATACAAGCTATGGTATTACCCAAAAAGGCTGGACCACATGATCCTTGAGGTCCCTTTCAACCTGGCATTCTGTGATTCTATGATTCTAAATGCTGTGAAAGAATACTATGAGAACACTCCATCCCTTAGCTGTAATACCCATTGTTCATTAGGATTATTTGGATTTTGGGGCATAATAACATGAATTTGACAAGGTGGCATAGCAATCGGAGTAGTAACTAGCATAGTAGGAACTTTGGCTCAGGATCCTGCTCCAGGAACTGCTTATATATTTTACAAGTAATACACAAAGATATCCAGGAGGGACTGCCAAACAGTTCTGTCATTGAATAAACATCGCTGCTGCTTTGAAAGCCTGTATGAGGCATGGAAATCTCCAAGGCAGAGAAAAATGTTATTTTTATCTTTCAAAAATCGGACATTTGGGGAAAAACAAAACATCCCTAGTAGTTATTGTGAGAGACGGACTCTATAATGGCCTTCATTCCAGCGACATTCACCGACCAGTCCTGGTGAGGTGCCACCCCGGCACTCGTGAGTAGAGGACAGAGGTACCAGGCCCAGGCGCATGCGCACTGACTACAGACTACAGCTCCCAGGAGGCACGGCGGGGCCGGAACCGGAAAGAGGGAGGAGCAAGAAGGCGCGCGCTCTGTGAAGGCTCTCTCCAGGCTTTCCCTCTTATCCCTGTCCGGGAACGGGAACAGGGGGGAAGGGGAGAGGTTATCTCTTGTTTTCTATGTGTGTTGTTATTGGTATATAGATGTAGTGTTGTATAGCTGTTGGTACATGGATATATAGATGTGGATATAGATATATAGATAGACCTCGTGTGTTAGGTGATATCGGACTTGCCAAACCCTCAGTGCCTTTAATAAATCTATTGATTCCTAAGCGTTGTTTGTGAGTGTGACGGGGAGCGGTCCTCAGCTCTCGATCCCCTGAGGACGGGGTGTGGGTCGCGGCTTTACCTATCTCGGTCCGCGACAGTTATTTACAGCAATTGTTGTCAAAATATTACTTTAGGAATAAGTGTACTAAGTATAATTTAATACAGAGAAACTACTGAGATGTACTAAGTAAGTTTACTTTTGAATTAACACTTCTATTTAGAGACATTAGTGTACCTCTCACAAAGGTTTTTGTCTCTGAAAAAATTAGGAAGAAAATAACAGTAAGAGAACATCAGTACTGTTGATAGCATACACAGGGATTACAGCCAATGAAGCTCAGCACTGATTTATAACTAGAGATCCAATGTTATAATAGGGACTCTGAACAAACTTTAAGTTATTCTAGTTCCAATGAAGTTATTTCTAGAGGAAAAAGCTTGAAGAATGAGCATGATATCTATATATCAGAAACAGCCTCAGGAAGTTATATAAACATAAAGACTATGTAAGCCTATAATATGCAAAATTTTTATTGTCTAAACCCACAAGATTTTAAATATTGTAAATAAAATATATATAGAAAACATTTTTAGAATCAAAGTGCAAAGTCTAATCACAATTTTAAAGCTACTGTTACTTTTTTTACTGTGAGCAAAAACATTTCAGAGTTGTGGTCAGTCGTTCAGTGTCATAGTGGAGGCAAGTGATGAGTGGTTTTCTTCAGGGGTCAGTATTGGTACCAGTGCTGTTCAACATCTTTGTTAGAGGAATGGACAGTGGGATTTAGAGTATCCTCAGCAAGTTTGCTGATGATACCAAGCTGTAGTTGACACCCTAAAGGGAAGGGATGCCATCCAGAGGGATTTTGACAGGCTGGAGAGGTAGGCCAATGCCAACCTCATGAAGTTCAACAAGGCCAAGTCCTGTACCTGGGTCAGCGCAACCCCACGCACAAATACAGGCTGGGGGGAGAAATACAGGCTGCTAGAGAGCAGTCCCAAGGAAAAGGACTTGGGGGAGGTAGTAGATGAGAAGCTCAACATGAGCTTCCAGTGTGCACTCACAGCCCAGAGGGCCAACTGCATCCTGGGCTGCATCAAAAGAAGTGTGGCCAGCAGAGCCAGGGAGGTGATTCTTCCCCTCTACTCTGCTCTGGTGAGGCCACACCTGGAGTACTGGGTACAGCTCTGGAGCCCTCATCACAGGAAAGACATGGAGCTGTTGGAGAGGGTTCAGAGAAGGGCCACAACGAAGATGATGAAAGGGCTGGAGCGCCTCTGCTATGAAGACAGGCTGAGAGAGTTGGTGCTATTCATCCTGGAGAAGAGAAGGCTCTGGGGAGATCTTATAGCAGCCTTCCAGTATCTGAAAGGGGCTACAGGAAAGCTGGGGAGGGGCTTTTCATCAGAGAGGGCAGTGATAGGACAAGGGGTAATGATTTTAAACTGAAAGAGGGGAGATTTAAGTTAAACATCAGGAAGAAATTCTTCTCCATGAGGGTAGTAAGGCACTGGAATAGGTTGCCCAGGGAGATTGTGGAAGCCCCCTCCCTGCAGCAGTTCAAGGCCAGGTTGGATGAGGCTTTGTGCAGCCTGGTCTAGTGTGAGTTGTCCCTGCTTATAGCAGGAAGGTTGGAACCTGATGACCTCTAGGGTCCCTTCCAACCTTAACCATTTTCTGATTCTATGATTCTATATAGAAGCTTCTGAATTTTTTGCCATTTCTAAATCTGACTTTATAAGGAAGGAAAAAACAATACAAAAGCATTGCCTCAAAAGTTTATGGGTTGCCTTTATTTTCTGTCTCTCATTCTTTTTGGTGCTTCGTTTGTTTGTTTGTTTGTTTTCCTTCTCCATACCTTTTCCAGATCAGCCTCCTGACAAAGACTATTTGAGAACTGGTTTCTTGACTTAACTGGGATTTATACCTGAGGTATATGCTGATTGCTTTTGCGCTGTGAGGACTAAAAAATCCTGGGCATCGCTGCAGTTGAGTTAGGCAGCTCGCACAAGCAGCTACAAGATGTAGTTACTGAGATTTAAATACCTAGTAGGTACCTAATTCTTATCTAAGGCACCTGATGTCCTTCACTGATTTGGTCATGAAATACTGCACTTTGACATAATTCTCAAACAGGAGTGTTAAGTTTGGCTCACACTGTAATAAAATGGAACAGAGAACAAGTCAACAGTTAGATAAACATTGCCTCTGTACTGTTCAGCAGCTTTGAAATGTTTGTAATCAAAACTCTATCGCTCCCAAACTCATCCTATGTCAGGCATGCTCCTCAATGACCTAGGGGTCTGAGTTAGATTCTAGGTAAATCATAGAATCCTAGAATCATCAAAGTAGGAAAAGATCTTCAAGACCATCCCCCCTACAGCCCCTAACCGCTAAACCTTTGCCCGAAGCACCATGTCTACCCAGTTTTTTAACACCTCCAGGTGCCTCCACCACCTCTCTGGGCAGCCTGTTCCAATGCCTCACCACTCTTTCTGTGAAGAAATTGCTCTTAATATCCAATCAAAACTCTCCCTGCACAACTTGAGGCCATTTCCTCTTGGCCTATCACTTGTTATTTGGGAGAAGAGGCCAACACCAGCCTCACTACAACCTCCTTTCAGGTAGTTGTAGAGAGCAATGAGGTCTCCCCTCAGCCTCCTCTTCTCCAGGCTGAACATCCCCAGCTGCTTCAGCCTCTCCTCCTAAGATCTGTTCTCCAGACTCCTAATCAGCCTAGTTGCCCTTGCCTGCACCTTCTCCAGTACCTTCATGTACTGCAGTGCCCAAAACTGCACACAGGACTCGAGGTGTGGCCTCACCAAGGCCAAGTATAGGAGCAGGACCACCTCCCTGGTCCTGCTCGTCACACTATTCCTGATGCAGGCCAGGATGCTGTTGGCCTTCCAGGCCACCTGGGCACACTGTTGGCTCATGTTCAGCCTGCTGTCAATTGGTACCCCCAGGTCCCTCTGTTGGGCAGCTCTCCAGCCACTCCTCCCCAAGCCTGTAACGCTGCTGTGGGCTGTTGTGGCCAAAGTGCAGGACCTGACATTTGGCCTTATTCAAATTCATACAGTTGGCCTTGGCCCTTCGATCAAGCCTGTCCAGATCCCTCTGCAGAGCCTCCCTGCCCTCAAGCAGACCAACACTCCCACCCAGCTTAGTGTCATCTGCAACCTTACTGAGGGTGCACTCTATCCCCTCATCTAAATCATCATAAAGATGTTAAACAGGAGCAGCCCCAGCACAGAGCCATGGGGAACACCACTCATGACCAGCCGCCAACTGGTTTTACCTCCATTGAACACAACTCTTTGGACCCGGCCGTCCAACCAGTTTTTCATCCAGTGAAGCATGTGCACATCCAAGCCATGAGCAGCCAGCTTCTCTAGGAGAATGCTGTGGGAAACTGTGTCAAAGGCCTTGCTAAAGTCAAGATAGACAACATCCATAGGCCCTTCCTCGTCCAATAAGCAGGTCACCCTGTCAGAGAAGGAGATGAGTTTAGTCAAACAGGATGTACCCTTCATGAACCCATGCTGACTGGGCCTGGTCACCTGGTTGTTCTGCATGTACTGCATAACAGTACTCAGGATGATCTGTTCCATCAGCTTCCCTGGTACTGAAGTCAGACTAACAGGCCTGTAATTTTCCAGATCATCCTTCTGTCCCTTCTTGTATATGGGGGTAACTGGCTGATTTCCAATCTGCTGGTACCTCCCCAGTCAGCCAGGACTGCTGAGAAATGATGGAAAGTGGCTTGGTGAGAACCCCTGATGCTCTTGGGTGCATCCCATCTGGCCCCATAGATTTGTGCACATCTTCGAGGTGTAGCAGGTCACTGACCATCTCCTCCTGGATTGTAGGGGGATCGTTCTGCTCCTGGTTCCTGTTGCCTGGCTTAGGGAGTTGGATTCCCTCAACATAACTGGTCCTGTTAATAAAGACCGAGGCAAAGAAGTCATTAAGCACCTCAGCCGTTTCCTCATAATTTGTCACCATGTTTCCTCCTGCATCTAACAGGGGATGGAGGATCTCCCTGGTCTTTCTTCTGTTGTTAATATATTTATAGAAGCTTGAGAAGGGGACTGGAAGATGAAGAGTGAAGGGACTTCAGGAGTGGAAAAGCTTAAGAAACACTGCTGTAGAAATTTAAACCTTAGAAATGAGATTAATTGCAGTGCTACTCAGCTCAAGAAACCCAGCAAAATTAATGGTTAATTTTATATCCTGAACAGGTCTGCATTTTTTTTGGTGATCAATGAATATTGTTGGTTACCAGTGCTGTGGAGATAAGGATTACATTGATCAGATTTTCACTGATGTGATTTTCATTTGTGAACAGTCATACAAAAAATAATGGTTTTGGCAAATAAGATGGCATGGCAAAGACTACTAAAAGCAATTTCCAGGGAATTATTTAGTACATGGTAAACTTTCTTTGGTGGGGGTTGTGAATCTGTGAAGACTTTCACCTCCTTCAGTAATCTGTGCAGTTTAATGATTCTGAGTAAATTAGAGTCAGACCTACTGCATGCTTTCGCATGAGAATACATAGCATTGGTTGTGAGACATTGGGAAACCATTTGCAAGCTGAAGCCTGTAAATAACAACATTGAAAAGGGCCCCTGCAAATACTGCAAAAGTTCACCCAGGTGCACCATCAACGTGTTTGTGCATGCAGAAATATAAAAACTAAGCATGCATGGTTACCTTTCACTTCCATACCAGATAATGTAATACATTTTCCCGTCCTTCTTTTAGTGTTGTGTCTATTATAATACTATATACCTCAGCAAACTAAATGCAAACTTTTATTTGGGTCTTGAATTTTATTAGGGCTTAGGTTTTTATTTTGCATATGCTTTAAATAAATAATTTCTCCTGATGAATTTATACAGCTATAGTTCTAAATAGGACAGAATCCAGTATATTGTATTGTAATAGAATGAGATACACAAAATACAGTATTCTTCATAAGTGATATGGGAGGGAGAGATTATTTTTCTTCTTAAATAACTGAGATATGTGTTAAGTGATGGTCTGCTACTACTGGTATCATTAGAGTTTTATACAAGAATATTCCTGTACAGATCAATTCTTATAATAAACAGACATTATATTGTATCAAAATTTATCATTTTTCCTTTTTACCATGCAGAAAATGCAGGTTGGTTTTTTTTTGAGGGGGGAGATATGCTTATAAGTATTTTCTCTTGTGAAACCCAGATTTATTTATTTTTAAAATCATGCTATTTATCAGTTCTGCTGGTAGATATTTTAACAAGGAGTTCCAGGATACATGAAGCCAATTAGATGTGACCAGACCATCATTCTGTTTGAAACAATAGGCATCTTCTTACCTAGGCAAGCTTTAGACTGCCAATACATAAGTGCTATGACCAGAATCAGGACACTATGACACACTGCTATGTAGAATCTATGCATTGTTTCCATTATGCCTGGACTAAAGCAATAACATAAATCCCCACAGCTCTTCATGTACTAAGCATCAATGCAGCAGGAATTTCCTAGGCCTTGTTCCTACTACTAAACAGGTTTGTGAGGTGAAGAGGAATACATTGCATTATTGCTTTTCACTTCAAGTGAATAAAAATCATTTACCTTGTCGTGATTTAGATACGTAGATAAAAATCAAGCATCCATAAATACTTTGTCTTTACTGGAAAAGAAACTGTCTGATTCCAGGTAGGTATAGCACTGGTTTCAATTCTCTATAAATACTCTTTACAAATATTCTTTTGAGTAGCTGAGAAAAATGGCTACTCCTCTCTCCTAGTTTTCTTTCCACTGCTAGATTAAAAACTGGTTCATGCTGCCTTCAGTTCATACTCTCTCAACACAAAGAAGTCTTTTAGAATAGCCATTGGCAACATAATTTCATTTAACACCAGGTTCTCTGTTTCCAGCTGAAGGTCAATTGTCTCTACCAACTTTCATAATTTACTTTTACTGAGCATGTGATAACATTGTCCACTGCCTTGCCGACAGTATGGGCATTGTGTGAGGTCCAGCAAAGCTCAGTGCTGGGTCCTGCACTTGCACCATAACAACCCCATGCAACACTACAGGCTTGGGGAAAAGTGGCTGGAAAGCTGCCCAGAGGAAAAAGACCTGGGGATGTTGGTTGACAGCCACCTGAATATGAGCCAGCAGTGTGCCCAGGTAGCCAAGAAGGCCAACAGCATCCTAGCCTGTATCAGAAATATTGTGGCTAGCAGGAGTAGGGAAGTGACTGTCCCCCTTTACTTGGCAATGCTGAGGCTGCACCTTGAGTACTGTGTTCAGTTTTGGGCCCTCACTACAAGAAGGACATTGAGGTGCTGGAGCGTGTCCAAAGAATGGCAATGAAGCTGAGGGAACTGGGATTGTTTAGTGTGGAGAAGAGCTTATCACTCTCTACAACTACCTGAAAGGAGGTTGTAGCGAGGTGGGTGTTGGTCTCTTCTCCCAAGTAACAAGCGATAGGCCAAGAGGAAATGGCCTCAGGTTGTGCCAGGGGAGTTTTGATTGGATATTAAGAACAATTTCTTCACTGAAAGGGTTGTCAGACATGGGAACAAGCTGCCCAGGGAAGTGGTTGAGTTCACCATCCCTGGAGGTATTTAAAAGACGTGTAGATGTGGCGTTTAGGGACATGGTTTAGTGGTGAACTTGGCAGTATGCTAGGTTACTCGTTGGACTTGATGATCTTAAAGGTGTTTTCCAACCAAAATGATTCTATGATTCTGTGTTTAATATTTTCTTTACAAAACAGACTGAATGTGAGAAGTCAAGTTAGAGCCACAGCCTGTGGATAGATTTCCATTCCTTCCTCTGGACATGGTACCCATCCTGGTGGCTGATCACTTGGGATCAAGATGAGATAAACCTGGGGGGTGATAAATACTATCCAGTGTGAACCAGGACTAGATGACAGTACATCTGCTGCTGGCTGCGTGTCATAGGGCCAGTCTGGAGACCCTTCCGAAAGGAACCAGACTGGAGGACCTTCTACAAGGTAGGCACCTAAGTCAGCTCTTAAGTACAGCTGGTGTCTCTTGGACAGATTACCTTTTTTTTTTTTGCCTTTGCAAGATAGCAAAATCGGGGGGGGGGGAGGGGGGCAGAGAACAACTAGTTTTAAATAAGTTCTGTTGATTCCTTTCAGAGGAAGGGCATGGTTTTCAAGAACGTTTTTCCAGAAGCTGTGTTGAGAAGCTGCCATTCACTTCTGGCTATTGTAAGTTAGCAAGTGATTGTTTTTAGACAATGAAACTAAAGAAGCTTAGTTTCTAGTGGATCTGTGTTTCAAATTTCTTCACCATCCTTAGTCCTGGCTGCCTTCTCTGTGCAGTTTGCTCCTGGAGCTCAGGTGAGACTCTGTCTGGCAGAGATGGTGGTGATGTGCTGGCTGTGACCAACACACTTGCTGACTAGTGAGCCTGAGTGGACAAGAGAGAAGTGAGGACAGCTGAGCTCATGCTGCAGCTCTTGATGGAAGAGAGAAGGTCACCTCTGCCCTTTCTTGAGTGCTTATACTTTGTAAGGACTGAATACCTTTGGGCACTTGTAGTCAATTCTAGCTGTCGGGTTCAAACTTTATGACGGAGAGAGACAGATCAGAGACTGATGGACAGACAGATGAGCAGACAATATGATCACATATGTTTCCTTGGGAAATCAGCTCTGTAAATCATATGGAAAACTGTGGATCATATGTTGGTGGGTGGGATTTTCAAAAGCTCCTAAGACCCAGAGCAGCAGATTTATTTATGTACCTCATCTTAACTTGGATAAAAGGAGAATTAGGTACCATTACTAAGTACCATAATTACCCTAAGTAACATTAAAAGTTGAACCTAAATGACTTTAATAGAATTTGCTGTATCACTTGAATAGCCTTAATAACACACTGTATTTAAAATGGTAGACAATAAGACTTTTGGCACTGATTTAGAAGAATTTATAATATTATAAAGCTTACAAAAAGCAATGGTACGGCCTGAAACCTGAAAGAAATTAGTTACAGCATCAGATGCTGTAATTCACACACATTGTCTTAATGGCAAAATGTCACTGGGAAAACAAAGCCTTAGAACGGTGCCAGTCAACACTGAAGCAATGTTCCTACAATATTTTACATTGATCCAGGCAAGTTAAACAGAAGTGGATAAGAGATCTCCCATTTTCTGTAGCCAGTTAAAACATACAGTATGTCAGAGAAGATGACCAGTGAAATGTTGCAAAGGTACAGTTAGGGCAAGAGTTCTTTTGATGTGTAGTACTTCTGTATGTGAGGTGTGTAACGAAGAGCCATTTGACTTGGTGGATAAGATGTACTGACTCCGTCAGGACCTGTGAGTGAATTCTGGCTGATAACTATTTGCAAGAAAGATCGCAGAGGAAGGTGGGCAGAGTGACTGTAAGTACAGATGTGGCACCCGTGTCTGCTGAGCACTGTGAAAGTAAGACTGATATGCACCACTATCAAAATTCATTTCTCCATATCAAATGGAAGGCAGCTTCCATCAGTTGTTCCAGCATCTCACACTCAGTATTTATTTTTTCCCAGTAAAGTTGCTTTTTAAGAAGATGATTAATTAGTTCTTTTTTCTTTTTTTTTTTTAAACTGAGAACAAGGGCTTTTAAAAATGTTTTTCGAATAAACAATTAAAGCTAGGGATGCTAATAATCTGTCCAGAGGACGACCGTCCATTACTGCATTCCAAGATTATGAAACTTGCTGTCTTTTTGTTCTGTAAAGAAAAAAAAACCTATGAGATCATAACATGTCAAAATATTTGGATTTGGATTTAAAATGTCAGGTGTGTGTTTAGATATTGTACTTGCAGTGACTAGACAGTCAACATGGGACATTTCAGGAAAAAACTCAATCCAAATTTATAGGTCTCTGAAAGCTTTGAGTTTAAATTAATAATATCTTCTGCAAATAAATGGTTCTGAGTAGTTTTACTACAATGCCTAAATGAATGGCTTGAATTTCAAAAATGCTTAAACTGGCACAAAAGATGATAAAAGACTTCTGAAAATTATAATGTTTATTGTGAAGCTTATCTCTAGGTACTTATAAAGAAGTTGGGCAGAGACTAAGAAGTGCAAATAATTTGGCCTATTTAAATTCTAAGCATTAGGGCATTATTTGCCCATCTCCCTGACACTAAAACCAAAGCTAATAAATAACGACATTGCATCATCATTCCTTGCTACCTTCAGGGAAATCCTGTTTACTTAGACCCTTGACCGTCAAGTGAAACAATATTTGAGTTCTTGAATGACATATAAACTTTAATCCAGGTTGGCAATCACTGGGTATTCACTGACTCGGCTGAGTTAATAAATGAATTGGGAAATTTTTTTCTTGATTTTCTCTACCATTTCTTCAGTGAATTAAACTAAAAGAACGATGATGCCGTCTATATTGCCATACTAATAATATTCAGAGTCTCTATTGAAGGAAGCATACTAGAGCCATTTCTGTCTTCTGTCAGTGTTTTCCTGTGCTTTAGTGCATGAAGGTAGCCAGAGGACAGAACTGTCCTTAGACACTGAGATAGTCCTTCTCTCACATCTCTGTGATGTTCTTTCAGCTGTCCAGGCAGGGGAACTTGGTATCACATCGATGAAATTAAATGAAAGGCATGAGCACAGAAGGACTGAGAAGGTAGTTTCATGATGTGGTTATCCCAAAAAAGTGTCTGTGATTCCTAAAAAAAAAATGTAAGATGAATAATAATATTATGTATGCATTAATGGTGTTACTGCTATGGTTGATATTACTACATTGCCCTATTCTCTTAGGTTCTGTGCAGACACAGAACCTGTTGGTGTCTGGCCTCAGGGAGCCTGCATCTACATATTAAAAAAACCACAAAAAGCTGGAATTACACAGAGGGTAAGAAAACACTGAAATCATACTGGTCAAAACAGTAAGCCTAGATGATTGCATGTCTGCAACCTAGGCCTTGAGAAGCTTGGAAGTATCCCAGGCGAGTTTCAAGGAGGCACTGAAAGGAGAAGACTCCTTTTGTGTAGCTTTTCCCAACAGAAAGGGCAAAAGGAGGCCTCTACCTGATTCTAACTCACTGCTAAAGAAAGACTCATGCCATAGGTCAGATGGCAGCAGTTAAAAGTGCTTTGATTTGAGGATAAACATGTTTGATGTGACAGAGAGATGGGAGTATAAGAATGCACACAGAGAGCTAAGAATTTCAGATGTGCACAAAAAGCAATCTTTACAGCAGCCTCATGGGTAGGTGTGCGTGAAGCAAGACGGCTTTTGACAAGACCAGAAAAAGGTCTCAATAAATGAGACAACCATAACATGAATGACAAGTTCAATTTTGTGAGTAAACAAGGACAATTCTCTTTTACAGAGGAGCCTGATAGATACTCAGGTATATCCAAAAAAGGCAGGTGGAGAGATGACATCTGCCATGGCATCAAAGAGGAGGCAGAGAATGGTTGGGCTGCAAGATTGCCAGAATGCCTGTCCCCCTGTACTTGGCATTGCTGAGGCTGCACCTTGAGTACTGTGTTCAGTTTTGGCCCCTCACTACAAGAAGGACATTGAGGTGCTGGAGCGTGTCCAAAGAATGGCAATGAAGCTGAGGGAACTGGGATTGTTTAGTGTGGAGAAGAGCTTATCATTCTCTACAACTACCTGAAAGGAGGTTGTAGCGAGGTGGGTGTTGGTCTCTTTTCCCAAGTAACATGGCCTCAAGTTGTGCCAGGGGAGTTTTGATTGGACATTAAGAACAATTTCTTCACTGAAAGGGTTGTCAGACATGGGAACAAGCTGCCCAGGGAAGTGGTTGAGTTCACCATCCCTGGAGGTATTTAAAAGACGTGTAGATGTGGCGCTTAGGGACATGGTTTAGTGGTGAACTTGGCAGTAAGCTAGGTTACTCGTTGGATTGATGATCTTAAAGGTGTTTTCCAAACAAAACGAATCTATGACTCTATTATTCTATTTGCAGAAACAGCCATTTACTCCAGCTTTTTGTTTGCTTGTTTCCGTACATATTCAATGTTTAATTCATAGCAAAATCCATTATTATTCATCCTCTTTCATAATCTTCATTCTGTAGGTGTTCCTGTTGCAACACTACAGAAACTACACTTTTAGAACACCTTTTCCTGCTATTTCACTAGTTTTTAAAAAGCCTGCAAAGCAAAGCATTTTTCTTCCCCTTGACAAAGGCTGTGTTGGTCTGGCTTTCTATCAAGGCATACTTCTGCAGCTCTGTCTTCAGACTGACTTCTCTCTAAACTTACAGAAATCTTACTAAATCTTACTAAATCTTACAGATTGACCCAGAAAATGTTTCTAAAACACTGACATCGCTCAGTTGTATGGAGTTAACACGAAGAATCAATTTAGCCGTGTTTAAAACGAATAATAATTTCAGAACATGGCATTGCATGGGTATGGCCTGGCTAGCTGCCCTCAGCCACCTGCCTACCACTGTAGGCAAGCAAAAACGGTAGGAACACTTTCATTGTTTTTCCTCCCTCTCCTTCTCTTTCTCTTCCACGGTTGCCATATGGTTTAGAGGAATTTGTTCTACTGAGGTCTGCAAAGAACCTTTTGATAGGCACTTCCCTCAAAACCACGTGCCAAATGAAGCCTGGATTGCCAGTATTTCACCTTCATGGCACAGGGAGAGGACATTGTGATGGCCCAAGGACTGAAGATGTCACAGCTTCTCCTGGCAGCTGGAGGGGCTCCAGAGCTCCCACTGGGACACTGGGCAGGTGTTTGACAGGACTAACACCCTCTTTGATAGAAGCAATGTCAGGAACAAATACTTAAGTTAGAAGCTCATACTGTCAGACTGAAAGGGCTTGGTCTCCACGAGGAAATTGGCCCAATGTCCGTAATTCATACCTGCAAAACTGGCCATGTGTGCCTTCCCACCCCTTCCCCCCGCCATATACCGTAACATCTCGGCAGTATTCCTTTCTTATTGGGAGTTAAAACTTCTTTCAGGACTGATGAGGTGCTTGAGTAATGCCAAGCTTTGACTTTATTTAATATTTAAAGAACTACTTATCCAAATCACTTTGAGTCTGGACATAAACTTCTTCAAATGCCAAAAATACTATTGGAAAATTATATATTTTAAGAGTACCAGAAGTGAAGAAACACTGAAATTTACAATGAGGAGCAGTTTATCTCCATAACGGTGAACACGTAGTTTTACTTCTGAAACAGAGAACTCCATTTTGGAAAAGAAAGCACCCAAGCACTTGAACAGCAATCTTATTCCTGTTGCCAAGAATATTCCTGTTGGAATTTTGACTAATGAATTATAGTTTAACATTTCATAGCCACAATCATTTCCAGTTGCCCCATGATCTCTGGGATGGGCTTGGCAACCCTGAGCAGGTCACACTGGGGTAGCTTATTTCGAGCGCCACCTAGTGGATCTATATAAAAGACACACACACGGACACAAAAAGCTATTCGCAAAATACTTTAGCTTTTTGAAGGTAGTTGAACGTCTTGCTTCTTTAAATGTTGTCATTTGATTGCTCGTTAATAGCAATTAATAACAGCTCTGAAAAATACTAAATTAATAAAGGTGAAAAAATACTAAATGTGTCATGCTGTTCCATGTACAAATTTTGTCTGTTCTGAGCCTCAGCATGGGACATTCACTTCCCAACTTATTAGACCCAAAACATTAAATGAGATATGTCCTTTAATGATCAGAATTCCCCAATTAAAGAAAATCTAAAAATTATGCATTGAGACTCTTGATAGGCCTACTATCTGGGCAATTTCCTAAAATAATATATTAATCAATACAATAAGTTTATGAATACTTTTTGTTTGTTTGTTTGTTTTAAGTATAGAAGTACAGTTGCTTTTTTAATTCTGTATTTGATTTGAGCTTTGCATCATAGTGGATGTAATTCATACATTAAATATTACCTATGAAGAACATTTTTCAGAAAGTTCAGGCTTACTGTTGCAAGAAACTGAGATTTGATTGAAAATATTAAAACACTGAAATCTATAAAGTGGTGGTTTGTCAGCCTAAACTAAACTGAGTTTGCCATGGTTTATGACTGGGACCAAACCTTGAGCACCTGAGTACTTATGCCTTGTCTAATTAAGGGGGCTAGCCACTACAGATCTTGCAATAAAGATTAGGGAATATAGATGACCATGATCAGGCAACTAAAGTATAAAATGGAAAGAATACTGTGAAGTGTCAACAGTAAGAGAAAATACTGTCACACCAAAATCAGTATAACCATGTATAAGATGCAGTTTCTGATGGCTGAAAGATAAAAACAGTGGCAAACAGAGATTTGTGAAAGAACTGAAAGGAGAAACAATTGCTCAGAAAAAATTATCTTGAGTTCTGCCCTAGAGACACTTTTGAGTAATGGTGTTGATCCAGCAGCTGATCAGACATTTGATTATGTAGGTTAATGAAAAGCCTTAAAAAAATTGACAGCTTCTGTGTTTGGAATGAAATATAAGGATGTAGAAAGGATTGTATATCTCTCTTTGATGAGGCTGTTAAAATAAAAATGGCTTCACAATAGCTAAGGGGTTAAGGGTTCCATCATGTAATTAGTTAAGTCAGCTGTATTTTATATTTATTCATTCAATTAATCTCTATTTAGGAAAAAAGCTCTTAGTTCTAACTTTTGTATATTGAAAGTATTATCACTCATTTTACACTAAACTCATAGTCTAGATTAAACTTGCAATTTTACAGTAAGGCATGTCTAAAAATACATCAATTCTTGTAAGGAATACAGAGCTAGAAGTAGTGATAAAGAACAGACATTTATCATTAATGATGAAACATAGTTACTTTCAGTTGACTGAATGAAAATGACCAAAGTACCATGTACTAATCATCACAATTTTATCTTTATTTTGAAATTACATGAGTTGTTTAGGTCTGTATGTGGTACATTACAAGATATCTCTGCTTTAAAACAGAATTGAAGTTTCACTCTATCTACAAATAACAATGGAGAATCACACTTTGTTACCTATTTGTTCATGGTATTCTTTTTAAATATTTGGATACTAAAAACATAAATCAAATATATTTATTTTGTGCCTAATTATATAAATACCTGTCCTGGTTTGAGCCAGGATGAAGCCAATTTTATTTTTACTGATTGTTTTTTATTCAGTGAACTCTCTTTTAAGCAGCACACTTGCTGCAACTAGCAACTAGTTTTCTAGCTAGTGGACTGGTAATGCCTGAGTGTTTTGTTACTGTCAAGAGACCAAGGACATTTTGCTCTGCTTGTTGCTTCAGACACTAAAGGAGCAGAAGAGTCATATCTACCACCCTCCCATAGGGAGGAGCACACTAGAGAGATGGCAAAATTGGCCAAAGAAATATTCCATCCATATATATATATGTGGCACTTAGTATAAATTCAGGCATCACGGAAGCCAAGCCCTT
Organism: Hemiprocne comata; assembly: GCA_020745705.1. Lineage (NCBI taxonomy): Eukaryota > Metazoa > Chordata > Aves > Apodiformes > Apodidae > Hemiprocne > Hemiprocne comata. The sequence goes on from CM036587.1 coordinate 126,682,960, forward strand.
CTTCCTTCTCTTCTGTTCATGGCTGGCATCCCGGGAGGACTCCATCTATCCATCTCCTTTGATCCCTAGGCCCATGTGTTCCTGACCCTCACACTTCTGCCCTCAGCTCCTGTTTTGCTCTGCCACTATCTCCAGCAGCACTCTGGGACTTTTCGGAACTGCTCACAGCTCAGGAGAGTGCTGTGGGAGTTGCTGGGGGTAGGGGGAGGTGATAGGGGTTTTGTACATTCCTGCACATATTTGTATACATTTTAACATATTTTCTTTTATCATTAGTATTTAATGAAAGCTGTCTAGTTTAGTTTTCAATCCAGGAAGTCTCTCTCCTTATTCTCTCTCTCCTTTCCCTTCTTGGGTGGGAGGGGGAGGGGATAGAGAGCATTGTTTTCATTGGTTTAATTGCTGATCCTGAGTCAAACCGTGACAATACCTTTATCCTGGGAATGCCAAGTGGCTGTGCTGACAAAGTAGGTCTAGGGCTTAAGTATTTCAAAAAATGCAAAGCTTTCTCCTTGTCCAGATTTTTGTTAAATATTTCAAAGTGACGCTGTTGTGGTTTAACCCCAGCTGACAAATAAGCACCACACAGCTGCTCGCTCAGTCCTCACCTCTCCACAACGGGATGGGGAAGACAATCAGGGGAAGAAGTAGTAAAACTCGTGGGCTGAGATAAATACAGTTTAATAGGACAGAAAAGGAAGAGGAAGTTATGATAATAATAATAATATATAAAATAAGTGATGAACTATGCAATTGCTAACCACCCACTGACAATGCCCAGCTCATCCCTGAGCAACGATTGCCACCCCCCAGCCAACACCAATCAGTTTATATCCTGAGCATCATGCCATATGGTATGAAATAAGCCTTTGGCCAGTCTGGGTCAGCTTTTATGGCTGTGCCACCTCCCAGTTTCATGTGCAACTACAGCCTTCTTGCTGGCAAAGCATGAGAAGCTGAAAAGTTAAGCTTGACTTGGTGCTTAGCAACAGCTGAAACATCAGTGTGTTATCAACATTATTCTTATATTAAATCCAAAACACAGTACTCTACCAGCTACTAGGAAGAAAATTAACTCTATCCCAGCCAAAACCAAGACAATATCCACCCCTTATTCTATACCAGAAATGTCATGCCCAGGTCCCACACTTTCCAATATGTTCCAATTAATCACACAATTTTTCGTGACTTTTGATATACATACATAGATATAATATCCTTAGTCTGTGTGCCATCCCTCTAAAAATGTTTGTTGAGTTAATTTAATGCAGACCATGACTTTGGGTTCCACCTGTCATAAGAGTCCTTCAGGGCAGGAGAAATGGTGTGTGATGTTGGGCTGTTGCATGCTGAAGCCAGTTTTGGTTCCATTATCGCTGCACTTGCCCAGTTCTCTAATTGCTACACTTTGCTCAGTTTCATCAGTTAATTCATCGTTAATTTGGTAATACCATATTGGTACTGTAATACCATCAATATGGGTCATAGCAACCATAGTAGTGATGACATAGTAGTGACTCCCTTTTACAGTTTGTAGAAGTTTTGTTTGGGCAAGGACAGCTCGACTGGTAGCTCCCCTAGGGTTTACTAACCAAGGTGGCTTTTGCTAAATAATGTGTATCCCAATGTCTGAATGTCCCAGCACCCATTCCTCTTAGTGTAGTCTTTAACAGCCCATTGTATTGTTCAGTTATCCCAGAGGCTGATGCATATAGGGAATGTGATGCACCCACTCAATACCATGCTCTTTGGCCCTTGTATCTAAGAGTTGTTTCTGAAATTAGTCCTGTTGTCTGAGTCTTCCTGGGGTGCCATGTTGACATAAGACTTGCTTTTCAAGGCCCAGGATAGTGTTTTGGATGGTGGCAGTGGGCACGGGATATGTTTCCAGCTGTCCAGTGGTTGCTTCCACCATTGTAAGCACATAGCAGTTGCCTTGGCAGGTTTGTGGGAGTATGACATAATCAATCTGCTGGGTCTCCCCATATTTATATTTTAGCTATCATCCTCCATACCAGAGAGGCTTTAACTGCTTGGCTTCCTTGATTGCAGCACGTGTTTTAAATTCATGGATCATCTGTGCAATCATGTCCAAGTCCACCCTTTGATCACGAGCCTATCTATCTATATGTTGCATCTCTTCTTTGATGGCATCAAGTGTCATGGGCCCACAGAGCTATAAATAATTCACCCTTTACGTTGCCAGTCCAAGTCCACCTGAGCCACTTCAATCTTAGCAGCCCAATCCACCTGCTGGTTGTTTTACTGCTTTTCAGTGGCCCAGCTTTTGGATATATGAGCATTTACATGACATACTTGTACAACCAGGTTCTCTAACCAGGCAGCAGTATGTTGCCACGATGTGGCAGCCCAGAGGGGTTTACCTCTATGCTCCCAGTTGTTCTGCTTCCATTGCTGCAACTACCCTCACAGGGCATTTGCTGCCATTCTTGAGTCAGTATAGAGATAGAGTCTTGGTCACCTTTCTCATTTGGCAGTGTCTAAAGCCAATGGATGGCTTTCTCCTTTGCAAACAGATTTGACTGACCTTGGCCTTCAGCAGTGTCTGCAACTTGTCATATGGGACTCCATGCAGCAGCTTTCCACCTCCAATGCTTTCCCACAATATGACAGGACCTATCAGGGAACAGGACATGCTGATTCTCATTTTCTGGTAGTTTATTGTATGCTGGGGCCTCTATAGCCACTGGTGCTTGTTGTGGTAGTGATCAGCACCTGTTGTTCTTCACCCCTCAGCAACCCCACAACAAGAAGGATCCTCCAAGAGACCAGATGAGGCAGACAGCTGTTTAATTTCCTCCATCTCCAGGGCAGCTACACCAAAAGCCCACTGGTACACTTTTCATGGAATCACAGAATCATAGCATGCCAGGTTGGAAGGGACCTCAGGGATCATCTGGTCCAACCTTTCTAGGTAATGCTATAGTTTATATGAGGTGGCCTGGCACCCTGTTGATCTGAGTCTTAAAACTGTCCAATGTGGGGAAATCCACCACTTCCCTTGGGAGATAATTCTAATGTCTGACTGTCCTCATGTTGAAAAATTTTTCTCAGGAGTCCAATAGAATCTCCCCAGGAGCATCATAGAATCATAGAATGTATGGGCTTGGAATGGACCTTAAAGGTCATCTAGTCCAGCTCCCCTGCAGTGTGCAGGGAACTTTTAAGATCAGGTTGCTCAGAGCTTGGTTGAGCCTGACCTTGAATGTCTCCAGGGATGGGGCCTCCACCACATCTCTGGGCAACCTGTTCCAGTGCTTCACCACCCTCATTGTAAAGAACTTCTTCCTAATGTCTAATCTAAATCTACCCTGCTCTAGTTTAAGACCATTTGCCCTTGTTCTATCACTACACACCCTTGTAAACAGTCCCTCCCCAGCTTTTCTCTAGGCCCCCTTCATGTACTGGAAAGCCACTATAAGGTCTCCCCAAAGCCTTCTCCTCTCCAGGCTGAACAATCCCAGCTCTCTCAGCCTGTCTTTATAGGAGAGGTGCTCCAGCCCTCTGATCATTTTTGTGGCCCTCATACGTACCTTGTACCTGTTATCCCTTGTCTTTTCCATGTGACTCCTTGCAAATAGGGAGTCTCCATCTTCTTGGTAGCCACCGTTTATGTACTGGAACATGGTAATAAGGCCTCCCCTAAGCCTTCTTTTCTCAAGGCTGAACAAACCCAGTTCTCTCAGCCTCTTCTCATATGGCAGGTCCTCCAGTCCTCTGTTCATCCTTGTGGCCCTTCTCTGGACCCTCTCCAGCCTATCCACATCCTTTTTGTATAGTGGGGACCAAAACTGAATGCAATACTCCAGGTGTGGTCCAACAAGCGCCGAGTAGAGCAGGATTATTACTTCTTTATCTCTGCTGGTGATGCCCTTGTTGATGCAGCCCAGCATCCTGTTGGCTTTCTCTGCTGATACAGCACACTGGTCACTTACGTTGAGCCTGTTGTCCACCAAGACCCCCAGGTCCCTTTCCACAGGGCTGCTTTCCAGCCAGATGGATCCCAGTCTGAGCTGCACTCCTGGGTTATGTGTTCCCAGGGGCAAGACATTACACTTGTCCCCATTGAACTTCATAAGGTTCTTGCTAGCCCACTCCTCCAGCCTGTCTAGGTCATCCTGGAGGGTGGCTCTCCCTTCCAGAGTGTCAACTTCACCACTCATCTTGGTGTCGTCAGCAAACTTCATCAGGGTCCTCTTGATCCCTACATTCAGATCACTTATGAAGATACTAAACAGTGTTGGGCCCAATACTGATCCCTGGGGGACCCCATTTGTGACTGGTTGCCAGTTTGAGGAAGAGCTGTTTATTATCACCCTGTAGGTACGATCTGTCAGCCAGTTCCCCACCCACCACACAGACCACTCATGGAGGCCATAATGAGTCAGTTTCTCTAGGAGGAGGCTATGGGGGACCATATCAAAAGCCTTGGAGAAGTTCAGGTAAACGATGTCCACCGCTTACCCTACATCAACCAAGCAGGTTACTTAGTTGTAGAAGGTGATAAGGTTCGTCAAGCACAATTTGCCCCCAGTGAATCCATGTTGGCTTTTCCCAATCACATGTTTCAGTTGACTTGTGACAGACCCCAGGAGGATTTGCTCCACAACTTTACAAAGAATTGAAGTGAGGTTAATGGGTCTATAATTACCTGGGTCCTCCTTGGAACCCTTCTTATAGATGAGGATGACATTAGCTTTCCTCCAGTCTTTAGGGACTCCTGATCTTCTCCTGATCTCAGTGACTTCTCAAAGATTATTGAGAGTGGCTTTGCAACGACATGAGCCAGCTCTCTCAACACCTTAGGGTGGATGGCATTGGGCCCATCGATTTGTATGGGTCAAGCTCCTGTAATAGTTGACACACCAACTCTTCCCTCACTGACAGCAGGTCAGTGTCTGCATCAACCTGGATTTTTGTTCCCATGGCCTAGGATGCAACAGCTCTGGTAAAGACAGGTGAAAAATGTGTTGAGGACCTCTGCTTTTTCAGTATTGTTAGTGACTAGTTCACCTCTCCTGTTCAATAGTGGGCCAATATTCTTCTGTTTCTGCTTGTTGTTAATGTATCTGAAGAACCTTCTCTTGAAGTTTTTGCTATCTCTGGCCAATATCAGTTCAGGCTGAGCTTTTGCTTTCCTAACTACATCTCCGCATACCCTGGTAATGCCCTTCTAATTTTCAACAAGTAATGTTCCACTTTTTGGGTCCTTGTAATACCCTCTCCTGTGATAGTCTATGCTAAAGATAGACGGAGCCTCTGGGCCAGTCACAATGGGGTGCTTTTGCATCCTCATGCCAGTGAGGTTCACTTCAGCCTCCAATACAGTTAGTTGTTGGGATCCCCCTGTCACTCTACTGATGCTATAAAAATTATATCTTAGTCCTTCAAATTTATTCTCTCTCAGTGACTTCTTTATGGAAGTATAGTCCAGATAGCGCTGACCTGAGGTCCTATTGGTGTGTGTCTGCATCATCAGGTAAGAACAGCTCCACTATAAAGGAAGTCTGGGTAGCCAAGGATATAAAGTCTGCAGAGAGAGACATGGAAAACTAGGGAAAAAATTATTAATAAATAATATTGAGCAGATGTCATGGGCACCTAAAGCTCTAGGATTTGTGGCTCTCTAAACACAAACCCTAAAACATATGGCATGTGAGGTTAAGGTCTCCAGCGCCATGTGTGGCTGAGATGAAAATGTGTGGATGGAGGAAAGTTGGTGCAATGCCATACTCACAGTGGGGTGTCTTTTCCAACCCAAGTGTCCCTGGAGCTCTAGGCTTTGTGGTTCTCTGAACCCTATGGCAGCCTGCAGCTGAGGCTGAGGTCCCCAGCACCATGGGTGGCCCAGATGAGAAAGGTGTGAATGGAGCAATGTTGTTGCAGTGCCATAGCCCCCTTGGCATGCCATTTCCATCCCAAGTGTCCCTGGATGTGTGCAGGATTCTAATTATTGTAGTAGTTTGCCAAACATTTCTTCAGAACTGTTTACAGGTATTTTCTACCATGGAGAATTGTATTATATTAGTAAGGTGGTTAATTAGCCCATGTTTTTATTAATCTGTTTAAACTCTTTTCCAAAATACTTTACAAGTTTAATTTATGGAACGCTGTATTTTTTTAAGAAATACACATAATGTCTTTTTGATATAGTAAACCTTTTTTTAACAACAAATATATACTTGAATCTAATGTCAGCAATGGGAAACACATAGTTTGTCTTTGAAATAACCACATAACTTAGTTCATGACAGTTTTTCTTAAACAGGAAGATTATAATATTAAATTGAAACGAAAGTATAGCATTCAGTTGATATTCTCAGGCACGCAGGTTACCATGGGAATCTTAGCACCTAAAATGCCAGCTTTATGTATATTTACTTTCAGCTCATCAGTGCCAATCTTTTAAGCAGGAATGAAATATATAAGCAACTGTGCTGGAGTACAAATTTAGCAGCCTAAGTGGAATTAGTGAAGCTTTTTTCTTTCTACAGGTCAACAGTACAGCTTCTGAACACTGTCTGTACAATAGTTACATGCTTCTTCTTGTCTGGCAGATGAAATAACTTGAAACAGGGTGCAAAGAGGCCATGGGCTGCTGTCTACAGTGTACTTTATGAAAAGAGAATTGCTACATGCAGGAAGGAGCGTGTGTGATTTAAAGCCAAATGCAAGACTTTCTGCTTTGTTAAAATTAGACAATTGTTAATTTTCCTAGATGTTATATACTTTGCTAATGAACTGGGATAAGTAAGATCTTAAAAGTACCATAATGTGGGCCAAAAGTACCCCAGCTATAGGAACTATAGCCACTAGTAATCTTCTCTAGCACAGTGCCTGGTTGTTACCCTCCCCTCCAGGCTGTAGTCAGGATGATGGCATAGCCAAGCTTCAAACATGCAGTTGTGGTGGGTAACATTGTTCACCTAAAGGGAGATTGCTCTATGTGATTAGAAGCAAAAGCAGCAGAGACATTCATTTTACCCAAAATAGAAGTGGAATTTAGATTAAAAGACTGATCGACAGAGTGGGCTTCAGGGAGAGAATGTAAGAAATAAAGGGGATTTGTTGAAGACTTTTTATAAGAACTAATGAGAGCAGATCTGCCAGCAACTAATAATTTTTGTGGACCCAACCTAGTGTGATTTGTGACTACGTGCTCCCTTAGGCCAAATAGTTAGCACTCTTTGTTATCAAATATTCTAATACTTCACATTAGTATATATCTGGGAAAGAGCTTACAAATATGGAAAGCTCCTGTCTTACCTCATCCTCCCAGATAATGGAGCCCACCAAAAATAACACACTGGATAACAAAGGTAATAAAATCAAAGTATCTAGGAAGTGAAATAATAGTTTAAACACCAGAATCTCCTTTTTAAAGACAGCATACACTAACCTAGCTGCTTAACTGTCACAGTGTTAGCTATTACATTCTATTTAATTTGTCCATCAATTATAATTTTGTTCTAAGATTTACAGTAATTTCATACAATTTTGCAGTCCTTTCTTATGATGCTTTCCTGCAAGCTCTTTCGTAAGTGCAAGCCTTTATTTCCTCATTCCCAGAAGTGCATCCACAATATTAGCATATTGTACAACTTCACCACTCTTTTATGGTCACTGTATTTTCCTGAATGTCTGTTGCACATTTTTAAATTCCCCATTCCATAGATGCTAATGTACTGTTCAAACTATTCAAACCTTAGAAAAGAATGCTTACTGGAATCTGCAACCTGCCCTGGCCTTCAGCAAAGGATTGAATTTCACACAGGGTGCAGAGCATGTAGGTATCTATCCCTGACTAAACAATATATGATAAACATATATACTCCTATTTTAACTAAATCTCACACATCCAGAGATAAATTGTTTAATTATATGCAGTTGAGCTGTTTTTCACTAATTTGTAGCTGCCTTATGAGAACTTTCACCAATGTGGTGATCCTGCATACCAGATAAAGTTGTGCAGCTCAGTCTCTTGGCCCCAGAGCCAGGGAACTGAGATGCAATGCCAAGCTGCAGCTGGATGTGTGCTAATTACTGGGACACCCTGGAAGGCAGGTTCCTCAGCAGTGACCTACTGAGCTTTGACTTTGTCTCGTGAACCATCCACTGACTTTCTCAATCCCAGATAATCATAAAAATGTTGGTTGGTGGGGATATCTGGAGGCCACCTAGTCCAGCTTACTGCTTGGAGGTCTTTCACAAACACTAGATCATAATTCAGATTTTATTTTATATATATATACACATATATATCTTGAGGCAGTAGAAACACAAGAACACTAGTAGCAAGTATTTTATACTTATTTAACAAGTATTTTCATTATCGCTTTGAGCTGTTGTGTTACACTGCAAAACACAAGCATCATGCCATTTACAGTTTTCTGTGGTTTGGTATTCATTTGTTAAGAGTCTTGGGGCCACTTTCTGTGTGTAGGCCAGACTTGCCAAAGCACCTGTTTTACAGTCCAGGGACAGCCTCTGAGACACAAGGGAAAATAATGGTTACTTGGACTTGGGTCTTTTTTACATTTTCCTGGCTAAGAAAAGAATCTTCACTACTTTTCTGAGCACTTAAGAACTTGTGTCTTAAATCTCAATCATTTTTAAAGTCATTACCATGAAGTTTTCCCCATTTTTAAAATACATATATTCTTCTGCTTTTGTCTGGTGAAACTGAAGAGAAAGATGTATCTATCTCAAAAGGGTAAACAGCATCATCCTTTTGCCCTTCATGTTTTCCATCAAGTTGGCAGAATTGCTACTCTGAAAGCAGGAATGGAAAAATCCAACAGGTTTTGTTGAATGTAACAGGGAAGACTTTGAGAAAGACCTAGTGATTTAATAGTTAAGCAATGGGAATTGTCCTCCTCCTGAGCTCTATTGTAGACTAGAGCTACATTTCTAGAAGGGCCCCCAAGACCTTTTTGGGATACTGGGCCCACATCTGTTGGGTATGCATTTCAAATAACTATGAGGAATTGGAGTCCTGAAAAGAACATTACTGTTGGTTGGCGCTCCCTGTCCAGTTAAGTGCAGTTGGAGAAGTGCCAGTATAGTGGCACCAGTATAGCTCCATCTGCACCAACTCTGCAAGTCATGCACATGGATGATGCAAATCTTCAATATGATATGATGGGAAAGGGTTATGGAATCAAACTACAATAGTTCAGGTCCCCAAATGCTTTTCCTGAACTTAATGATTAGACGATGGAAAATTAGAGGGGGAAAAAAAAATGCCTAAAAGCATTTGGAAAAGCAAACCGTATCTATTTCCAAAGCCTCCAGAGCCAAATAAGGCCAGAACTTGAACTATAGCATTACAGAACTAATGGCCACACAGCATTCCAGCAAATCCTCAGAGGCTTGCATTATTCCCCATCAAAAAGGTTAATTTGAGCCTAAGACTTTGTAAAGCTTGCAGTGCAGACTGGAATCCTGCTGAACTTGCACTAACTTTAAGGATAATTTCCACTCTACCACATTCCTAATGGTATAGATAAGGAAGAACAATGTAGAACCACTTCCCAGCATAGGCACCAACGTTATCAAAAACCAGAAATATTTGCAGCACATTCGGTTTTTGTCACACAAATCACAACAACCATTATAAACCAAATTCAAAATTCCTACTGCTTTTATTTATTCCACTGTTGCGTTGCATGTTCAACTGAATAGATGCTATTAAGTCACCAGGGGCCAGCACTTTCTCAAAGGCAGTACAGTACTTCTATAAAAGGAGCAATGTTTAAAACCCTGAACATTCAAAACAAACTGTCCACCTCATAAAATTAATGGCATTGGGTCAAAACCAATGAGATCTTAAACAAATAATACACTAAAGTTCTCCTTTCCTGATGCCCATTTTCAAAGTTCTTGGCTGCTTATTTTCAAAACTTCTTGGTTTAATCAGCAGGGCTAAAGCCATTTTTAAAGGTGTCACTTTTAAAAGCCATTTTTAAAAGTGGCATGTAATCTTATGATTCTAAAGATAGGGCACTCTGAAAAATACACTTCCTAGGTTTCAGGATACAATTCTGAGAACTGGCAAGGTGCTATGAACCACGTGGTTTAAAGCTGGTTGTTTCATTGGCCTAGATTCCCTAATAGACTTAGATGGCCGATACTCACTGAGCACTCCTGATGTCAAACTTCGGTCCCTCAGACCAAAACTAGAATTGTAAATGCTGTATTCAACATCTAACCTTGTGGGATTTACCCATGGCCAGTAGTCCCCATGACCTAAGAAATACTAAGATCTGAATTATCTTCTCAGTGGGAAGAGGTCAGAACTCACGTTTCTCATGGCAGTATTCTCATCACCACACCAAAAATTATTCTGGGGTTGAAGTTATTTCACTGTGGTTAAATGAAGTAAGGTGTCAGGTGCCAAACAAACAAAACCCCTCAACAAACCAAAGGTAGAAATGAAAGTCTAGCTTACTGGTAAGAAGACAATCTAATGTGTGCATGCTTTTCTCCCCAGTACCTGGGCTCTCTTTGACTTAGTTTGACTTTTCCTCTGCCTACTCAATCTTTATTTTCTGTATGTAAACTAGAACCACTTCACCAAGAAGTGAGAATCCCCTCATGCCATAGCTGCCTATGGAATAGGAAAACATAAAAAAAGAAAATAAATACGATTTGAAAGACTAAATCTAAGGGTCCCATCTGCTTTATAATTGTGCTGTTACAGAGGTGGAGGTGCAGTTTTACTTGCTTTGACAGAGTTTTAGAGTCCTATCCAAAGTTAAGTCTGCAGATCTACTAAAGGTCAACTAGTTCATCCAGGTATCATAAGAGACCAACTTTAACTTTTGCCAGCTGCAGTTTACATCCGTCTTTTGTCCTGTTTGAAAGAATGCAGAGAGAAATTACCACTTTAAGCATAAAAATACTTCATTATCAGCTCCCATTCTTCTCCTTCTAGTCCAACCAAGGCCATTTCTTTCAATCTTTTATTTTAGAACCTATTTTCCAGACTTTTCATCATCCTTGCTGCTTACCTCTAGACTTTAGCATGTATTTCTTGATGTGTGGTTGTCAAAATTAGACTGCACTACAACAGAAAAAATAAGCACTCAGCAAGCCTTATCTACATGAAGTTTGGGGAACTTCGACTATAATGTTGACTTTTTGACAACAGAAATTATCCACTATAACCTGTCTCTTTCACCCAGAACTGCTATTTTTTTTCCCAGGATCACTTTGTGCAATTGCTTACAAAAAACCCCCAACACCAACCCCAACAAACCCAAACAAAAACTAACAACAAAAAAAAAAAACAAAAAAACGAAACAGAAAAAGACACCCTTTACTTCGTGAAGACATGTGCACCAAGTTTCATAAGTAACTTAAAAGTCTTGAGTGATGTACCTTCTCAGCACCCTAACAGGTGTTTTCAGTACAGCTAATGTTGGATTTAAGGCATTCTCTCGTCAAAATTCCAAACAGCATACTATCATGTCGACTTTTCAGATTCAAGTTCATAAATGCTTAATTATTCCCTGAGGCACTGCTCAAGCGATCTTGGTTTTCACTGACGGTTGCTACAGGAAGCCCTATACATTTGCCGACCTCGTGTTTACACTGCTCGAACGCTGGTGCGCTTCATTAATTAGGGAGGTGCCCGCAGCTATATGCACAAAAATACATTTGACGAACCATGCTCGTTCTCTCACCACACCTGTATCAAAGGACAGGCTTCCAAATGCAGCCTAGGGACAGAGCGAAGCGGATGAGGGATACCAGTCCGTAACCCCGCCACCCACAAGTTCGCGCGGTCACAGGCCCCAGGCAGCACCGTGCGGCAACGGCGACTCGCCCTCGGCCACCGCGTACCAGCCCGGCCGGAGGTGACGCGAAGGAAGCAGCAGGGCCTCGTCCGCCCGTGGCAGGGCTCCACGCAGGAGGCGGCAGGCAAAGGCGACGGCGGGAGGGTTGCCGGGCCCACCACGGGCAGTAACGGCCGCAGGGCTGGAACCCCTGACAGCACTGCTGGGCCCACTGCTGGCTGCCTCTTGTGCACGCGCACTACACCGCCGCTGCGCCCCAGCACACGCGCGGAGAAGCGCACGCAATTAACGTTATTTATCGCCGCTCCCTGGGCGCTCCTCAGCGGTGCCGGCAGAGCATACGCCCTCTCTGGCTGACAGGGAGGTGGGAAGAGGCTCTAAGTCCTTCCGGCCTGCGTCCCGCTCCGCGCATGCGCACTGACCGCGACGGGCGCGCGCGTGGCCTTTTCGCTCCCCACGTGACATGGAGGCGGAGACGGGAAGGGAAAGGTCAGTGGCGACGCCGGTGGAGGGGGAGCGGAAGGTCAGGGCTTCGCGGAGCGGAAGTGGGAGCAGGAGCCCGTCCGCCATTGTGGGTGAAGCGGAGCCCGGAGCAGGGGGGAAGCGGCGCTGCGTCCGGCCGGCTCCTTCCAGCGGAAACCCGATCGGCGGCGGCAGCGAGGCCAGGCGGCAGCGACAATCAGGAGGCGGCGAGCGGCGCGGCGGCGAGCGGCGCGGCGGCGGGCGGGTGGGCGAGCGAGCGGCCCCGGCGTGCGGAATCACTCGAGGCCCAGGCGGAGCGGAGCGAGGGGATCGCGGCTCCCCGTGAAGAATGTCAGCCACCAGCGTCGACCAGGTACCGGCTGCGGGGCGGAGGGGTGGCCGCCCGTTGCCTGCCCTTTCCTCTTCCCTGGCCCGTCGTTATCCCCGGCGGAGGGGGCGGCGGCCGGGCGGCCACCTGCACCTTCCTTCGCCGCCGGGGCGGCGCGGTTGGCGGCCTCCTCTCTGTTTCCCTCCCCGCCGCCATGGGAAGCAGCGATCCATTGGAGCCGGCGGTGCTCGGGATGCCGGGCCCAATTCCCAGCCCCAGCAGCCCCTATTTATAACTGCTCATCCGCGCCAGAGCCACTCCGCCTCCCGGCGCTCAGCCCCGCGCTCCCGGCCTGCTGCCTGGCCGGCCCGGCTCCCCCGCCTGGCCTCTTTGTGTCTCCCGTCCCGCCAGCGAGCCCTTCCCGGCCAGGCCCCTCCGCGGTCCCGTTTTCTCTCCCCGCTCCCGGAGCGCCCTGGCGGCGGGCTGCCCGCGGCGCTCAGCTCCCGCTCCTCGGCCCTGCGTTCCCTTCATTCTCTCCGCCTTCTCTTTACCGCACCCTTTCGCTTCGTGCCTTTCTCTCCCTTCACCCGGCTCTTCTTCCTTCGGGCCTCTGGTTTCTGCTCCTTCCCCGCGGCCCCCGCTGCTTCTAGCTGTTACACTCTGTTTCTGCCCATGCACTGTGCTGCACTTCTTTAGTTGGTTCTTCACACAGCTCTGAGTTTATTTTTTATCTTTGCTAGGCCTCTGCTGGCCTACTTTTCTGGCTGGAAGCTATTCTGTCTTGGTCTCAGCTTGCTCCTTGGGCCTCTGCCACTCCCCAAAAGTTTTGGCCCTGCAGTCGCCTGCCCCCTTTTATTTTCTCTCTGTGCTTTTAATGTTTTGTTTCTTCTGTTTCTGTGCATGCTGTCCAGTTTCCTTTCATGCACTTATCTCTAACTCACTAATCTCTTAGCTTTTCATTGCTCTGTTTTCCACGAAGGCTACATCTTCCCAACTTTTTTAGTTCTGTGTCTGTTGTTGCTCTCTGTATGTCTTTGTGTTTGGATTAGACTCATGTCAAAATATGAGGTGGTTGGCGTTTTTAAAGTTACAAGATTTTTCTCTAGTTTTAGGAGAGGGAGATGACTAACCAGTGTAGCTAGTGCAGCTTTAGATGGAGCAGTGTTAAACAGTCTTAATAACTGAGACAGTTGCATATAAAAGCAAGGTGGAGGGAGTTGCCTGCTAAACTTTCAAACCTCTCAATACTGAGTTTTGCAGGACTAGAAATTGTTAGAGAGTCGTGAAGCCCAGATGCCTACTCAGGCTTAATTGTACATATGTGAAAAGATGAGTTAGATTTTCATGGGCTAGCATTTGTTTTTCTGAGGCATTTTATGTTGCTGTAGAGGACTTGAGGATACTGTAACTTGTACTGTTAGTGAGTCTTAGTGCATGACAGATTAGCAGTGTTTTGTAATGACTAATCCTAAAAAAAAAAAAAAAAAATCCTCCTTAAGGTATTATTTCCTTGTGTGAAAGCTTCGTACGGACTGTATCATTTTCTCAATGTAATTGCCTGGACAAGGAATGCACAACTCATAGTTAAGCTTACAATATCACAGTATATTCCTTTGTATATTTAAAAAGCAAGGCATTGTAGGTTATTTTCCGATAAGCACCCATCAGTCAACTTAAAAGGTGACATTTGATAACAAAGTCTCCTGGTACTGGCAGTAATCTTAGGCTCTAATTTTCTTTGGTTTTCTACTCTATGCTTTGTTTGTTGCTTATTTCTCGGGGAGGTGGGCAATACAAATTCATACGTTTTTCAGGTTTTCAACATCATTTAAGCTTCACATGCTGTAAAAATACTAGATTATTGAAATATTTTTTGTGAAATTATTTCTATTTTAAAATTAATTTGTTTTTTTGGTAATATATTATTATTTTATATAATATTGTAATGTTTTTATAATAGCATGTTTTTAATAATAGTTTATTTACTTTAAATGATATTTAAGTTGAAAAGAGCAGAATTGGCAAATAAACTGAATTACCCTAAAGTAAACATTAGAAGATTCTAACTGAACTTGTTTTCCTTCCCCCCCCCTCCCCCCCACACTTTCCTATATACAGAGACCTAAAGGACAAGGAAATAAAGGTAAGTTGATTCCTTGTATTTCTGTCTGAATCTTTAATATTGCTGTTCACAGAGGTTAATGTACTTCAGGCAGTCTTGAGAAGAGAATGAAGCTATAGGATGTCTTATTTCAGAGCAAGATGAACAGGAAATTGTGCCAAAATTATACTTCCCAGCATTTTTACTGTGGCACGACAGTACATCAGTTTAAAACATTTTATTTTGTAAATGAAGATTAACGTCAGAAGTTGGATGATAACATAACTATTTCTTTTCTAGCTGATTTTGTGATATGCTCATATAATCTCTTTAACAGCACATCTTGGGCTTTCTGTGCAGTGGATAGAAGCAGTGTACTTGAATCATCAGGAAGAATCTTTTGAACAGCCTCCTTAGCTTGCAAGACAACCGCCATGTGACTATTTAGTTACTCATATCTGTGAGCAGAACACATCATCTTCCTTATTCTCAGAAATTTTGTGGGTTTTTCTCTTCATTTTAGCATCAGTATAGAATATTCTCTCAGGGTTTGTAGGCCTTCTGCTTTTCTACTTTTTTCATGTTTCTGTCAACATCTTAGTTTTTAAATATGGTACTCAATGGAGTTTATTCTCTCACAGAAACAAGGAACGAACTACTTAATAGTCTTTCTAAAATTCTTGGCTAGTCTGTTGTAAACGGCATCTCAGATTATATCTTGCAATTTATTGGTGGCCTGAAATGTGTTTTCTTTGATATGAAGACTAATATTCTATTGGGAATTCTTTTTGCCTAATCAGTACACTTACAGCCATTTAAATCTTGAGTGCTCAGCAAGCTGAGCTATAGAATAGCATACATACAGCTGCCTTCATGTGTTAATATGCTTATTATTTATTTGAACTTTTTTTGGAGTTCACATACTCTTTGCTTCCCGCTGTTCATTATCTGAACTAATCTAATTGTTCTCTGTGAGTTGTCGTTTAATGTTATCTGCAGCATACTTATTTTGTTATTCTGCCTGTGTGCAGATTATCTGCTTCTTATTACCCATACTGGTTATGAGGTGGCACATGGTTCCTGAATCTTGCTGAACTAGGCCTGTTCCTTCTTAATTTCTCTGTATTCAGAGAAAAATAAACTTGTGTTTACCTCCTCAAACCTTCTCAGTTCAGTCATTCTTGAGTACTTGTTCTCTCATATTCTAATACTTCTACCTTTTTTCCTGAAGCTGGAGCTTTTGACTGTTTCTTCACATCTTTGAAATAGTTTGTGTTTATACCTTCCATATTGCCCTTAAATGAAAACAAAAGTCAGATTTGTTTTAGCAAGTCTTTTGTGACTTCATGATCTTTGAATTACCCTATCTCGGTTTTAGTGAGGTTATCGCGATGCATCTGTTAGAGAATCATACAAGTAGTTTTTGAAAAATACTCCATACATATGAACTGGAGTGGAAGTATAAGCATTTCTGTTTGGGTCTTATGTTGTAGCTTGTTTAATAATGAAAATGCACGAGTCAGCTTTTCTTTAACTTATTTATGTTAGCATATTCTTAAGTGCTATAATTTGTAAATGCTGCAGAATGTTTGAATCAAAACAATTTGCTATGTAAAAAAGAGATTTTTGCATTTCTGAACTTGGATTTTTATGGAGTGCATCTTTCTTAAAAATGGATATTTATTGTGTATTCTCTTGGTGAGAATATGACCTAAATGAAAACTAGTGAAACGAAACAATAATCTCCTCCATTGTGTTAAATTATTTGGCATAACATCTATTTAGTGAAAACAAATTATGATTTAGCATTAGATTAAAGGACTAGAATATCGAGCATGGTAGCACAATGTAGCATGTGTAGTTGGCTTTGGGTTAGAGACTTTTTCAAGAGGATAAATTAAGTCAGTATCAGCAATCTTTACTGATCACATTTTGGCAGACAGTAATCTTTCTTAGGTGTCACGATAGGTCCCAGTTTAAAGGAGCTTCGAGGGAAGAAGTAATACTGAGTTAACAGGCTGATCCAAAATTGGTTCTGTGCATAAGAGTAATAACCTACAAGAGGGTGGGAAAAAGGTTACTGTCCACATGTCTGGTTAGAGCATATGAGAGAGTGTGAGTGAGCAGTACAAGGGGTGTATGCATGGAAATAAGAGTATTTTTCACATTGAAAGAAAAAATACTGGACCTGCAAATGATACCAGGAGGTAGCTGATTTGCATTATTGACTAAAATGTTTTGGATGCTTTATTCTAGTTAATTTTAAATTGGTGTACTGTGCTGTTGCCCTTCAGAATTTGTGGGATTGAAGTTCTAGTGTGTCTGTCCTGTCAGATATTAATGTTAGTATTTCAGAGACTTGAATGACTAAAATCATCCTGTCTTGAAAGTTTTCTTATTCTAGTTGTCAACTACTGTACAGTTGGCATGAAAACGTAGAACTGATATCAATCAAATAATGTCTTATGTGGGATATTGGGGCAAGGGAGAAATGGGTATTCCTGAAACTTTTTTTCCCCTTTTTGTTGTATCACACCTATAATAGCAAAGTAGTGACTTGTGTTTGCGTATTATGTATATAATTTTCGGGTTTGTAGGAGGTTTAAATGTACGCGTTAGGTTTAAAACAAGAATGAAATCTTACGTGTTTCTTTTAGTATTTTTTTCTCCACATTAATGAAGGTGTAATGGCTTCCTTTAGTGCAAAATTTATTATTATGCTTTTGGCCATCATTTGTGCATTTTGCAAGTGGCTATTCAAAGGATAGTAGCAGTTAAAAGAATATAAGCTTTAAGTTCCTTTGTTTGATGACTTGTTTCTTCCCAATATCTAATTACATTGTATGTTTTTCAGTGTTTGTGGAAGTATTTGGTATTTTCAGTGTTGGATTGATACAGATATTTTTAGTAACTGTACATTAGTTTCAATTAGTGTTCTTAGTTGAAACACTTAATGTGAGATTTTGGAAATGAGGCATGCATCTTAATGTATTTGCTCTTGTTAAATGTGTTGTGTGGGCTACATTCTTCATTATTAACACATGATGTAAAGTTAGAATGAAAAGCCAAAGAAGTGCACTTCTAAGGATGCTATTTCACTGGGAAATGTATATGTTAACTAGGAAAGATGTCAGTGTAGAACTATTTTGTGTCCCTGACTTAAGATCTCCATGCAGAATTAGTAAGAAATAAAATACATTTACAAGAATTTTCTATGTTAGTTGTAATGGCAGACCAAAAATAATTGTCTTAAGTGACCTTTAGATACCTCTGAAACAATAAACACAGCAGATGCACGTTTTATGAAGATTAGCTGTCAGTATGAGGAGATTAATTTTGATAGGATTCTATCTAGTCTTGGCATGCAGCTGTTTATTTCTTTATTTGTGGTTGCATGCTTTTAAGTAACTCGTATGCCACCATCTGTGTTTTTCATTCTAACAGAATTGTCTTTGTGAGTTGTGCTCTCTATATTGTTTGGTTAAGTAATGGACATGACACAGACAAAAGATTTTGAGGTTCATCCTCTATGTGACTGGGCTAAACATAAAGAGGAATATAGTGTTCCAGCTCATTACTATGTTACCAGTGCGTGTTAATTCAGGATGATCAATGACCTTAGCTGAGACTATTTGTGGGGAAAAAAGCCCCAACACCTAATGTTAATATAAACTTGGTATTTAGCTGGGAATATTGTTCTGTCAAGTGTGAAAATGCATTGTGCTTACCGTTGCTGGCCACGTTTGGTGGTGGCTAGTATACAAATGCACTGTGCCAGTTTGTGATAACTGAAGTATCAAGCGTTACAACTTTTAAAATGTCAAGAAGATGCTCAGAACATGAGTTGCTTTTTTTACTTCCCAGATAGTTTGTTTTAGGGGTGTTAAAGTCAAATATGAAAAAAAAAAAGTGATTAGGTCCAGATACCACTTGGTTTGCAGTGTGACCTTTGGGAGCCCAAAGTAACCCTCAATGGAACAGAAAAAAAGCCTCCCTTAAACAATAACTCCAACACAGCTGAAGTTTAGTTACATGGTTGTATGTATGTTTCAGAAGCTTTTGCTAAAAGAGGGAAACCACATAATCAGCTCCTAACTCAGCATCTCCAGCTGTAAGAAAATCTGGTTTGTTGTAACTTTATGCTGTCATCACAGTAAAACTATGAACCTGTTTGATAAACAGGTTCTGAACCTATTTGATAAATAACAAAAAAATTGTATTTGGAAAAACAGGAAGTTATTTTTGAGAAGAGGTCTTCATCTTCAAATTGTATAATTGCAAATTGCTGGTTTAAGTCCCTGTTCTACTTTGCACCGTGGGAAACAGTGGAACTTAGTAGAAATTTGCTCAGTTTGGCTTTGTTTGAATAGTAGCCTGGGGGAGGATAGAGAGACACTTCAAGTAATTTGGGCAGCTGGAAAATCCCAGGTAGGAGTAATAATGCCTTAGATGAAATTGAAGGTAATAGGAGGCCAAGAAGAGCAGGTAGGGAGAGATTCCAGCATATAGTGGCTTGTATGTTGGGAAAGGACTGTAATAACCCATGGGTACTTTAGCTCTTCTTTCTGCCTTGCTTTGTGCCCTCAGAGCTTCAGAGATGACACTCATGCAGTACAGTATAATAGTTATGTAGGAAATATAAAATTAAATAGCTGAATATTGGTGCCCTTCGTGGTTGTCTTGTCAGGTAACTGCCTTTCCTCCTGACAGGAGGAAGCTGTATGTTGCAACTTTCCCTGAACCTATTGAATGTGTCTGATCTAGTAGGTCTGCACATTTGCACTTGGTCTGGTACTTCTGGAAACGCTGGATTTGCTGCTTGTGCAAATGAGGCGTGCCTATAGTTTTTCCTCTGTGGAGCTCAGAAAAGGATAGTCAGAAGTAGTCTACTCTGGTTGGCGTCTTTCCAGAGCTCTCCTGAGATCCGATAGGTATCATCAATAGAATGAACTATTTTCTTTAAATTTAACAAAGTGGTTCTTAACAATAATATGTTCGGGTCTCAACAAAGCACAAGTATTTCAGTACAAGTGATTAAGAAATGTTATCTAGATTAAAAGTGCATAATAGATTTTTCAGAGTGTACCTAATACTGATTTACTTTTAGTTTCAGTACAAAACGGTTCGATTCATCAAAAGGATGCAGTAAATGATGATGATTTTGAGCCATATCTAAGTAGTCAGACAAATCAGGTAAGTGAACATTGTTCACTATCTTGAAGTTAATTTTGGAGTTCAGCTGACTTCCAGACTTCATTAATTTTTCAATGATATTTCTTAGCATTACTTACTTGCCTGAATATCCATTGAAATAAAATTTCCTGTCATATCATATTGTAAGACATCTTAAACAGGTAAAGTCATCTTAATAATTCTGGAAAAGATTAAGTTAAAAAGTGTGCTCTGATGTCTCCTGCTCATGTACTTGCGCTCTGACTTCAGAAAGATTTAGTAACAAGAAGCCTGAGGGGGGAAAAAAAAAAACAACCAAGAAACCAAAACACAAACCCCAAAACAAAACCCCACACCTTAAATCTATAATTTAATAATCATATATTGATTGCAGTTCAAAACGAGTTTCAGTTGCTCTGAGAAAATAGTAACTTCTTGGAGGTGATTTCTTTTGAAGGTGGTAGAAGTAGCTCACAGTTGATGGCATAATAGATTGGTGCTTAATGTTACTACAGTTTGGTATAACTCTTCTGCCAGGAATTGAATTACTTCTATTCAGAGCAGAGAGTTGTTTTGGTAGTCAAAAGTTAATATTCATTACATTAAGTTTGTAAGGTGTAGCGGTCTTGAGAGAGTGCAAATTATTAAAAGGCTTTGAGAATTTTGCTTACCTTCCCATTTTTTTCAAATGATACAACATTAAGGAGGCATCAGCTAGAGGATGATCATGTGCAGATTTTTTCCCCCAAAACAACATCAGAAGTCAAATAGGGGCAGTCCTTCAAATACTTTGTAGCTCTGTCTTCTTAAGAAGTAAATGCTGTTATGTTTTGGGAGTAGGACCTGAGAACTTTGTTCTGCTGGACCACAGATTGTTCTTAATGACCAGTTGCAATAGTCTGGAATTGTTCTGGTTTGATTCTTGTTCCTTCTGAAACAGACATCCTTGCATCATGTTCACTGTAATATTCTGGCAGGTGTCTCCAATTAGAAGCGAGAAATTTGACAAAAAAAACTAAGAATACCAAAACTAAATCGTAATACCAAAACTAAATCGTATTTGCATCTATAAAACTACAGTTGTTATTACTTGTTTTTTAATGTAGCTTGTTAATTTATTGATACGGTTGACATTGAGGCACTCAGAGTAACTGTAAATAAAGATGATATGTAACAAAAAATGGGGCTCTGTAGTGCTTTGGAAAGACCTCTTGAGGAAAAAGTGTCCATGTCTAACAGATATTTTGTTCATCCTTCATGTTGGAAGGAATGGTGGAAGTTACAAATGCATTAATATAATCCTTAAAAATGTTTTGGACTGTGTTATTTCCTTTTTATCTATATTGCTGAATTTTCGTTTTATTTTCTTGCAGAGTAACAGCTATCCACCAATGTCAGACCCATATATGCCTAGTTATTATGCTCCATCCATTGGATTTCCATACTCTTTAGGTGAAGCAGCATGGTCAACTGCAGGTGACCCTCCAATGCCATACTTGACAACTTATGGACAGATGAGTAATGGTGAACACCATTACATACCTGATGGTGTATTTAGTCAACCTGGGGCATTAGGAAATACCCCTCCATTTCTTGGGCAGCATGGATTTAATTTTTTTCCTGGGAATGCAGACTTCTCTACATGGGGGACAAGTGGATCTCAGGGACAATCAACGCAAAGCTCTGCTTACAGCAGCAGCTATGGCTACCCACCTAGTTCTCTCGGGAGAGCCATAGCAGATGGACAGGCTGGATTTGGCAGTGATACTCTGAGCAAGGTGCCTGGGATTAGCAGCATTGAGCAAGGCATGACTGGACTGAAAATTGGTGGAGATATGACAGCTGCTGTAACAAAAACTGTAGGTTCAGCTCTGAGCAGTACAGGTATGACAAGCATTGCAGCAAATAGCGTGCCCCCAGTTAGCAGTTCAGCACCAAAACCAACCTCGTGGGCTGCCATTGCAAGGAAGCCTGCTAAACCTCAGCCGAAACTCAAGCCTAAAGGTAATGTAGGCATCGGGGGCCCTGCTGTACCGCCACCACCTATAAAACACAACATGAATATTGGAACTTGGGATGACAAAGGGTCCGTGGTAAAAGCACCCCCAGCCCAACCAGTACTGCCTCCTCAGACTATAATCCAACAGCCTCAGCCATTAATTCAACCACCACCACTGGTGCAAAGCCAACTGCCTCAACAGCAGCCTCAGCCACAGCAACCGCAACAGCAACAAGGACCTCAGCAGCAGGCCCAGCCTCACCAGTTGCAGCAGCAACAGCTGCAAAACCGCTGGGTAGCTCCTCGTAATAGGGGTGTGGGCTTCAGCCAGAACAATGGAGCTGGTAGTGAGAACTTTGGTTTAGGTGTTGTATCCGTCAGCTCCTCACCTTCCGGGGCAGAAGTGCACCCAGTCCTGGAGAAACTAAAGGCCATAAACAACTACAATCCCAAAGACTTCGATTGGAATCTGAAGAATGGACGTGTGTTTATAATCAAAAGTTATTCAGAGGATGATATTCATCGTTCCATTAAGTACTCTATCTGGTGTAGTACTGAACATGGTAATAAGCGCTTGGATGCTGCTTACCGTTCCCTGAATGGAAAAGGCCCACTCTATTTACTCTTCAGCGTGAATGGCAGTGGACACTTTTGTGGAGTGGCTGAGATGAAGTCTGTTGTGGACTACAATGCATATGCTGGTGTCTGGTCTCAGGATAAGTGGAAGGGGAAGTTTGATGTCAAATGGATCTTTGTCAAAGACGTTCCCAATAACCAACTGCGGCATATTCGCTTGGAAAACAATGACAACAAACCGGTTACCAATTCGAGGGACACTCAAGAGGTACCCCTAGAAAAAGCCAAGCAAGTGCTTAAAATAATTGCTACTTTCAAGCATACCACCTCAATCTTTGATGACTTTGCACATTATGAGAAGCGTCAAGAGGAGGAGGAAGCCATGCGTAGGGTAAGAAATCAATGTCATTATAGTAGCTCTCTTGGTTTTGCAGGATTTGGAACCCTTATTTTTCAAACAACTGGAAGTTTTTTGTGCAAGTGTTGAATCAGAAGTAGTGCTTTTTACCCGACGGGTCTGTACGTGATATAACCAGCTCTTAATGAGAAGAGTTAAGTTCTTTTAACTTGTTTGGTTAACACAGGCATGTGTTTAACCACAGTACTAACACAGGCCTGCATAAGCAGACTTCTGACGTGTTACTCTTCAAAGTAAACAAAAACCAAGTCAAGTGTATTATCTGTAACTGAAGTTGTCTAGTTTAGATTTTTATGGTTTCCGGATGTCAAAAAAAAAAAGGAGTTGGAATTACAGGAGAAGATTACTTTATTTAACAGTTTATTCAGTTCAAATGCCGCTTTAACAAAACATTAAAAACATTATTGCAGTGAAAGGCAGGTTTTACCCTTGATTCAATAAGTCTTTTGTACAATTGTGTAACAGAAGTGATACAGTAATGACTTGTGCAGTGTCAGAATCATTCTTCGGACATTTCTGATAGTGTGTTGCCTCAAAAAAACAAACGAAAGGAAGATGATGTGTTTTATTTGTGGTTTTGTTCCCTCTGTAGTAGGTAAAAGACACGAAATACAGTGAAGAGTGGGTAAAATAGATTATTAGTAGTGTTTCTATGTATGCTAAACTTAAAATTCAAAGGACTACATTCAGCATGTGGTAGATCTCTTAACTAGATGACTGTAATTGTGCATATTGGTGTAATAAAATAACATCACTGTTTCCTTTAAAATCTTCAGGGAAACATACAGTCTGTATTACTCCAGTACTGAATCTCTGCATTTCTCTGTTAGCAGTTACCTTTCCCAGTACTATCAGGAGAAAACATACTTGTCAAAATACTTACATAGTAGTAAGCATTGATTCTTCTACAACATCATACAAATTTATTTTGTGACTAATCATAAAAAAATTACTTGAGATGCATATCTAGTTGTGAGGTTTTCTCTTTGTAGATGGATTGGAGATACCCCCTGAGCACAGAATCACAGAATGTTAGTTAGGGGTTGGAAGTGACCTCTGGAGACTGAGTCCAACCCCCCTGCCAGAGCAGGACCACCACCGAATCTAGGGCAGGTCACACAGAAATGCATCCAGATGGATGTTGAAATTCTCCAGAGAATGAGACTCCACAGCCTCTCTGGTCAGGCTGTTACAGTGCTCTGTAACTGTTACAGTAAAGAAGTTCTTCCTCATGTTGAGGTGGAACTTCCTATGCTCTAGCTTGCATCCATTGCCCCTAGTCCTATCACAGGGAATGACTGAAAAGAGACTGGCCCCTCCTTCCTGGCACCCACCCTTCAGATATTTATGTACATTAGTGAGATCCCCTCTCTGTCTTCTCTTCTCTAGACTAAACAGCCCCAGGTCTCTCAGCCTTTCCTCATAAGACAGGTGTTGCAGTCCCTTAATCATCCTTGTAGCCCTCCTTTGGACTCTCTCAAGTAAATTCTGGTCCCTCTTGAACTGGGGAGCTCAGAACTGGACACAATACTCCAGATGAGGTCTCACTAGGGCAGAGTAGAGGGGAAGGAGAACCTCCTTCTACCCGCTGGACACATGCTTCCTTATGTACCCCAGGATACCTTTGGCCTTAATAGTTACAAGGGCACATTGCTGTCCCATGGATAACTTGTCCACCAGAACTCCAAGGTCCTTCTCCACAGAGCTGCTTTCTAGCAGGTCATCCCCTAATCTGTAGTCATGCATGGTGGTATTCCTCCCCAGGTGCAGGACTCTACAGTTATTCTTGTTGAACCTCACTAGGTTCCTCTTTTCCCAGCTCTTTAGTTTGTCCAAATCTTGCTGAGTGGTTGCACAGCCTTCCAGTGAATCAGCCATTCCTCCCAGTTCCGTATTATCAGCAAACTTGCTGAGGATACACTCTCCCCCCTCACTCAGGTCGTTGATGAAGATGTTGAACAGGACTGGACCCAGCACTGATCCCTGGGGTCTCCACTAGCTACAGGCCTCCAGCTGGACTCTGCACCATTGGTTATAGTGAGCCTCTGGGCTCTATTGTTTAGCCAGTCCTTCATCCATCTCACTGTCCACTCTTCTACACCACACTTCCTGGACTTGCTCATGAGGATATTATGGGAGATGGTGTCAAAAGCCTTGCTAAGGTCAAGGACTACATTCAGTGGTCTCCTTGCATCTACCCATTCATTCACAACATCATAGAAGGCTATCAGATTACTCAAACATTTTCCCTTGGTATATCTATGCTGGTTACTCCTGATAACCTTCTTCGCTTCCATGTGCTTAGAGATGACCTCCAGAATGAACTGCTTCATATGTACTTAAAAGACAGGAAGTCCAAATTAAACTAATGACAAGTTCTGAGAGTTAATTTTTATCACAGAATTGTCCAAGTTGGAAGGGACCCCTAGAGATCATCTAGTCCAATTTCCCCACTAAAGCAGGATCCCCTAGAGCACATTACTCAGGACTGCATCCGGGCGGGTCTTGAGTATCCCCAGAGAGGAGACTCCCCAACCTCCCTGGGCAGCCTGTTCCAGTGCTCTGCCACCCTCATAGTAAAGAAGTTTTTCCTAATACTGAAGTAGAACTTCCTGTGTTCCAGTTTGTACCTGTTTCCCCTCATCCCGTCACTGGAAACTACCGTAAAGAGTGTGGCTCCATCCTCCTTGCACCCACCCTTTAGATACTTATAGGCATTAATAAGGTCTCCCCTCAGCCTTCTCTTCTCCAGGCTAAAGAATCCCAGTTCTCTAAGCCTCTCCTCATAAGAGAGGTGCTCCACTCCCTCAGTCACCTTTGTTGCCCTTCACTGGACTCTCTCCAGTAGTTCCCTGTCTCTCTTGAACTGGGGAGCCCAGAACTGGACACGATATTCCAGTTGTGGTCTCACCAGGGCAGAGTAGAGGAGGAGAGTGACTTCCCTCGATCTACTGGCCACACTCTTCCTTATGCACCCCAGGATTCCAATGGCCTTCTTGGCGACAAGGGCACATTGCTGGCTCATGGATAATTTACTAGCTACCAGGACTCCCAGATCCTTCTCCTCAGAACTGCTTTGCAGCAGGTCCACGCCTAACCTATGTTGGTGCATGGAGTTCTTCCTCCCCAGGTGCAGGACCCTACACTTTCCCTTTTTGAACCTTACTAGTTTCGTCTCTGCCCAGCTCTCCAGCCTGTCCAGGTCACGCTGGATGACAGCACAGTCCTCTGGAGTGTCAACCACCCCTCCCAGTTCGGTATCGCCAGTCAACTTGCTGAGGATACACTCTGTCCCCTTGTCCAGGTTCTTGATTAATATGTTGAACAAGACTGGACTGTGTATTGACCCTTGGGGGACACCACTGGTTACAGGCCTCCAACTTGACCATGCTCTATTGATCACAACCCTCTGAGTTCTGTCACACAGCCAGCTCTCATTCCACCTCACTGTCTACTCATCTAGCCCAGACTCCTTCAGTTTCCTAATGAGGATGTTATGGGAGACAGTGTTAAAAGCCTTGCTGAAGTCAAGGTAGATAACATCCACTGTTCTCCCCTCATCTAGCCAGCCAGTAATGATGTCCTAGAAGGCAATCAGATTGGTCAAGGATGATTTCCCTTTGGTGAATCCAAGCTGACTTCTGCCAATGACCTTCTTTGCTTTCACATGTTTTGTGATGACATCCAGAACATTTTTTTCCAGCACCTTACCAGGGAGGGAAGTGAGACTAACTAGCCTGTTCCCTGGGTCTTCGTTCTTGCCCTTTTTGAAGACTGGAGTGACATTAGCCGTTCTCCAGTCCTCAGGCACCTCTCCTTTTCTCCATGACCTCTCAAAGATGATGGAGAGTGGCCTAGCAATAACATCTGCCAGCTCTTTCAGAACTTGTGGATGCATCCTCTCAGAGCCCATGGATTTATGGATGTCCAGTTTGGCTAAGTAGCCTGTAACCTGGTCCTCCTCTACTGAGGGAAAGTCTTCGTCTCTCCAGACCCTATCTATGACCTCCAGGGTCCAGGATTCAAGAGGGTAGACTTTTGCAGTGAAGACTGAAACAAATAAGGCATTCAGTAACTCTGCCTTCTCTGTGTCTTCTGCCACTACGAAGACACTAGGAAGACTTACAATTCTCTTATGGTTGAGTTCTGATTTTAAACCCCTGTGTTGCTTTTTTTATCACATAGTGTACAAACAACCTGTCTTTGAATTGTAAACATACAATTCTTTACTGTTTTATGATTCAATAATAGTTTGGAAATGCAACAGTTAGTATTGTAAGCTCTGGTTTATGGTTAAGTGAGTAATCCTTAATTATTTAGTCCCAGCTAGGCTTTTATGGAGCTTTATTTAAATTAATGCACTTTCTATTGTTTGTAGAGCTGTGTAAATTGAGTTCATGCCTGTATTCTTTGGCAGCTGTGGCAATAACTTTTTTACAGTGTTTCTGTCATGAAAAATGTGCTTATTGCTGTTAATAAAATATTACATGCATCAAGCAACAGTAGGAATTTACATGTTCCTTAAAGTTCAGTTAATGTTTCGTTTTTTCATAGGTGGTAACAAACTTTTCATACATCCAGTGATCTAAATAGGATAAACAGCATGTGATTTATGGATTTAATTTACTTTATAACTGTTCATCATTCCAGCTAACTTATTTTAAAATAATTTGTTGTTAAAGTTTAATCTTAACTCAGGGGATCAATAATTAACTTCGAACATTATCTACCAGTATGTCTTATTAAAATATGGCCATATACTTACAAAAGTGCAGTGAATAATCTGTGATTAACATGAAACATCAGTAACTTTGCCATTTGATAAAGATTACTTGCAAATGACTGTGAATAATTTCTTTAAGTGTAAATATTGTAACTCTAGTGTCTACCACTGTTTGATGTGACCCTGGTGTAGGTGTCTACAATTGAGGCTGGTAACAAATTCATGCAGTAATCATTGACGCCTTTCTTACTCACACCTTTCTTATGGTTCCAGTGGTCTCTCTTAAATGTTCAAGTGCTGTCATCTTTCACCAAAGGAGCAAAGAAATCAGCGATGTTTCTCACGAGTTCTGTCCGTAGCATGTTGAAATAATCTGAGAGTGCATTAATCATTAGTTTGAACTACTGCTTTGTGGTTTTAAATGTGCTTATTCGTGTGCAGATTATTTAAAACCATGCTTGATTGTCTTTCAACAGAAAGCAGTAGCAATAAGATCTTAAAAAAATGGAACAAAATTCTTAAAATATGACGTTTAAGAGGATATAATTACATTAGGAAAATAATTTTTTTTAAAAAGAAAAAATCTGTACTAGTAGTTATGTGCCTGATCTTCAGTAAATATATGGATCAAAATGAAATGTTGCTGTGATTAAAAACCCAGTTGTTGTAAGACTACACTTTCGTCACCCTCATGGTGGCTCATTAGCCTACAGTACTTGTTTTCCTATGACTTAGTTGCTTTTTAGTGCAGAATTCTACTTTTGTAGCATACAATGGAAAAAAAAGTCATGGTTCCATGCAACTGCAGAATGGGTTAGATGGTCTTCCTAGTGAAGGTAGTTCAGAAAAATAATTAATTTTTATCCATGGGTGAAGGCACAGGAATTCAGTATATTGGTGTGTATCTAGTTTGTATTTGGAGTTTTTTACTTTTCCAAAAGCCTTTAACTGGCGGGCAAATAAGCATTTTAAAAGTTAGCTTTCTCCTGTTTTACTACCTATCTTGTAATAGGAATGCTGATACAGCTAAAACTTCCCAACTCTCAAAAGGAGTAATTTCATTTTTTTTCTTCCCTTTTTGATACCAATGTAACTTCTGTTTCTCTAATAGTTGAGTTATAGTTGGGCTGCAGTGTTAAGCAGTGTACCTCCTTTCCACTCTAGGACATTGCTGACTTTATGCTTGATTTGATATTACTTAAAAATGTCTTAAAGGAAGGAGGAAGCGAGAAAACATCCATTAAGAGTGAACTGTAGATACTCCTTCTCTTCTCAACCATCAATTACTAGGTTATAATGACTAAGTCAGATATAGATACATCTACAGTCCTTGTGCGA
This sequence comes from Hemiprocne comata, assembly GCA_020745705.1. Taxonomy (NCBI): domain Eukaryota; kingdom Metazoa; phylum Chordata; class Aves; order Apodiformes; family Apodidae; genus Hemiprocne; species Hemiprocne comata. The sequence goes on from CM036587.1 coordinate 126,711,899, forward strand.
GTCAGTGAAAACAGGTATTCAACCAACATTTTTAATGTAGTTACCTGATGGTTGTACCAGACACCTTTATAAAGTTTGTGTATTTACATCTAAAAGATGTTCAAAACGGTATATAGAACAGGTTATGTAGTATCTTCTGAGAAACTCGTGCATTTCCTAAATGCTTTTGGTGATGTTTCAAGGGCTGTTATGTGGCAGTTTCCTTGAACTTGATGTGTATCTACAGTTTCATCTGTATAAATTAATATAATGTTTCAGGTCTCATCTGTTTTAAGAAAAAACGGTATGGTCAGAAAATAGAAACAGAAGACATTTTTTGGCTCACTTGATGATTGTAAGATGAATATGTACCCATGGTCTCAGGAGAAGAGAGTTATTTGGAGCTAGAATAATTTTAGACATACTGATCCAAAATTTTCATCCCATGATAGTGTGCTTGTTAACAATGTCTTAATTTGCTTTTGCATCTTCAGTCTTCTGGAGACACTTAAAAATGACCTGCAAGTTCTCTTGTTACAGACACAGGGATTTCAAATGTGCTTGTTTTCTGTGCATTTGGTAGAGTCAATTGTTTCTGCTCAGAATTAGTGTTTAGAATTTATTACAGGATGGGGATGGGGTGGAGAGATCTTGATGTTAAAAAGTGACACTGTACAGAGTTACTGTGTGTTAAAGTAGTGATGTGGCCTGGCTTTCTCTGGGAAGGAACAAGGTGCTGCAAGAGGGTAAGTGCAATTTTAGACTGTTGCATGGAAGAGATGGAATGTAATTATACTCGCAGGCAGTCTTAGTTTGTAGCAACACTTGTATGGATCTTGTTTTGTTTTTCTTTTTTCGTTTGAAATTTCTACCTGCAAAACCAAGCCTATGGCTTCCTTTTTGCAGGGTGGATTTAAACTCTTGGACTCTGGGACTTGAAAGACCAGTATCTCCTGTAAAATAGGGACCCCTATTGGAAAAGCTAGGAATATCAACCAAATGGTTTACCTTAACGATTAAGAGACCAGTAATATTTGGTGTCTAATTCTTTAGTGTTCATACATATGAAGGTATCTACCTAAGACAAGACTTAAAACTTGAAGTGAGCTGGATTTGTGATAGCTCCACTTTGAGTTGTGGTTTTTAATGCAAAGGAGTAATGCTGAGTCTCTTCTTCCAGAGCAAAAGCAAAACCTTGAGTATACACAAATAGCTATTAAAATTCATGCAGCAGCCTTCTGCTTCCTGCTACATCTCCTCGGGTTGCACTGCTCTATTAAGAACAAATTGCCTAGAACACTTGGTGCTTTTCCTGCAGTTTGTGGGAAGATCTATGCCTGCATATTGCAAAGAAGTCACAACCCATGTGACTCCACTCAGTACTTGAGCCTTGCTTCACTGATTCATGCCACAGATGGACTAGTTAGCAGAAACTTGAGTGAAGATTGCTGGTGATGCTTTGCTGGAAAAAAATGGCACTTGCATATCTAGTAAATCTTGCATATCTAGTAAAGGTGTTTCTGTATATTCAGTTCAGTTAGGTTTGTTTACATTTTGTGTCAAAACTGGTTTGCTTTAACCTTCCTATTCATCTAGTTGAAAACTATATATATTACAAAAATTTGTGTCAGATGATGAGCTGTTTGAGCCCAATTTTTTCTAAAGCACCTTTTCAGAAGTCTGGTACTGTACTTAATATTGACAGGTAATTATTGTTTTGCTTCTCTACCTTGGGATTATAGTCAGTTGTAAAAAAGTAAGCATAAACTTGCATGTTCATTGCCCTTTCATATAGAATATAATGGAAACCAAAATAAAATAAGTAAATCTTACGGCAGAGTGGAATTTGAATTACACATGTGCAAAGGACATAAGTGGTGAGGCTTAAAGAAAAATTGTCTGAGAAATTCTTCCCCACTGTATTTTGTAGGCCCTGCAGTGGGTGTCATTTCCCTTCCAAGGCTACTTCAGATTCCTTAGCAGAGCAATTAAATGAGATTTTGTTGATGCCCATGAATGTTTGAGAAAAGTTTACAAAGGTCAATATTTTTGCTCCTTCTGCTGGGAAGGTGATTATCATTGAGTGCAATTGCCATAGGTGCAGTTAGACACTAGCTGTTGTTGACAGTCTTCAAAAGTTGATGTTATACTATGAGCATTGTTAACAAGCAATAATGAGGATCTGTAAGTTCGATTTTTTTAAAAAAAAAAAAAAATTTCTTTTTAATGAACTCGCTGAAATGGCTGTCTTGTAGGTAATGAAAGTCTGATATTTCAAAGTGTACAATGTATAGCACTGAAGGAAGCACTTGCTACTGGTAGTTAGAATTGGCCACTCCATCATTGAAAGCATCCACCTGGGAGAACAAGACTGGAAGGGCTTTTCTGCCTCATGGAATTCAAGCTTGGTTTCTGCAGAGGCTTTCCTCGTTAAAGTAAAGTTTCTTTCCCCACCTCTGCCTTCTGAATAATTCTACCCTGTTACTTAGTGAGCTATGAAATTTCAGATCTGGATTAAGTTCTTACTGTATTTATTGTTATAATGAACTAACATGGTCTGTCCATGTGCTAGTAACAATGCATGTCTGCTCAAATTGAAATTTATTTACCTTTTTACTGCAACTTGTTCACAATTTTGCTGTTGCTAACGATGTTTCAAAGACTGAAATAAGTAAAATGCCATCAAAACTAATAAGCAGAATAAATAGATTAGAAGTTTAGGTCTCGTAGCTTTTCAGGCTTTCTTAATATTTATATGCTTGAAAACCCTGTTAAGTGTCTGGAGTTCAAATGATCAGCAGCAGGGTCTCAGATGAATATTATTCCATAAAGCTTACTGGGGGAAGGAGCTGCTCTGGAGTTGTAAAACCTCATTAGACTTCCTATGTTGGCTTTGATTTTTGATTTGTGCCTAGCAGTTTTCATGTTGGAATAAAGAATAGACGAAAATAAATGTTTAGGGAGGGGATTGTATTTCCACAGGAAAAATGTTTAGGTCCATGTAGAGCTTCTAGAGATACCTCCCATCTGATCCTTCCTTCCCATCTTCCCAGAATTCCCAGAAGTGCATCTCATAAAAATGTACTTAAATGTTTTTATCTGATTTTGAGCTAATCTGTCTTCAGGAGGTTTACCCTATCTAGTTTGAAATCCAAGAGCAAGAAGTTAATAAGGACCTTCACTTCACACAATTTTAAAGTTTCAGCAATGGAGTTGATGTTAGCAGCCAATGAGATCCTTGTCATAAACTGAGTAAACTATTTCTAGCACTTTTCAGTTTTCTGAGTAATCATTGTGGATCTTAAGCACTAAGGTCAATGTTTACACTGTCATAGCTGTAATGGTACACTGGGGTGTAATAAACTGCAGCTTATGGTTGATGCCATTAGGCAGTGAGATTTCATGAACTTCGCTGTGGCTTCTCACCACCTTACCAGCTGTCTGTTCTGCCTCTGCCAGGTGTTTCTGCCCACTCAGGGGAGTTAGCAGAGGAGATGTGTGCCTGTGCCTCACTTCACAGAATGCAGTCTGACATGTTAGCTTACATTGCAGATGAGCAGGGCTTTTAAGCTGAAGATTAAATCACAGTTTGCAGTGAAGCAACTAAGATGTGCTACACATTGCCTTCTGGAGCTCCTGTGAGAATGCTGCTTGGGAGAGGGGCAAAGCAGACAGCTTCAGGCATGTATGTTTTTAATATTGCAGCAAGATGCAAAGGTTTGGCAAAATTCTAAGAGTTTTTTGCAAGTATTGCTGGTTGTGTTGGAAGTGGGTGCGTGTGGGAACTATCTGCAATTAGCTTGTGCAAGTTTACAATCCTAGATAGCTTTCAAAATGGACACTTTGAAATGCTTGCACTTGCAACTTCTATAAAAAAGCGAAAGTCCTTCTTTCAGGTCTACCTTCCCTCACCTTGAGCTTGGGTTTGTGGGATCTTGTAAAAAACCCTACATCTGAGGACTGCAGAAGCTTGTTATTTTTCGGCTACAATTTACATTTTTGCTATTAAAAATTAAGCTTTTTAATTTCCCTTCTTTTTGACAAAAAAATTCCAGAAGTTAGTGTTATTTGCATCTCAGTAGTTTTTTCAAATCAGATCAGGGAACACTTATTGCTTTGAATTTTGAAATTTTGACAGCATAGAGGTTTTGTTAAATATGATAATAAATTACATTGCAGGTACTTTTCAGCATAACATCATTGGACTAATGCCCTGAATTCAGATAAATGAAAATGGCAAGTCAGCCTCGGAGTTCAGACCAGGTTTTTGTTTGTACTAGATCCATGTGTGTTTTCAAGGCCCAGGCATTTTTAGGTTCACCTTTACTTGGTCTTGTCAGGTTGTTTAGAAAGTTGTTAGCATGGTCTGCAGTTGGCAGATACTTTAACCAGCTGATGCATTCCCACATTGCTCTGATTTTAACTGTACTTAATTTCCATGTTCTGCTCATAAACTCCCCCTAAAGCCAGGTAACCTCACCCTGGCTAGTTCTGAAGGGAAGCTGACCTTTGCCAGGGAACTTAAATTGGCCAGAGATGCTTTTTATGCAAGAGCATTGTGAGAGTTGTGGCAAGCATTTTGCTCGGCTGAATGTAAGAAATGAGATGTTGGGTGAAAGGGAAATGTGGTGGAATCTCAATAGTATGCTGGAAACTTCCTCTGCTCTGATGGTGGAAACCTGCTGGGGATAAAGTCTTCTGCTAGTTTGTCTGTGATGACTGTTTACACAAAAACAAGCCATCAAACAAAAGCCACCCCAAAAACCCAGAAGATGAATACTTTTTGAGAGAGAAAAAGGCAGTGAGTGTGATGTGACATAGAGCTCTGGGGGATTTTAGTTTGCTTTTGAGTGTAATACCGCTACCTGCAGTTTGAATAAATCAGGTTTTCTCTCTGTCTGTTTTGCTGGACAGAGAGCCAGATGTCACTGATACCAGTATCTGAAGAATGTGCTGTTCATTTGCATTGAAAAATGTCAAGTTTGTATGTCTGCTTTAAGTATTTAAATATAAATGTAGTAACATGTAAGTTGGAGATTACAGGAAGAGTGTGCTGATGGTGTTTTGAAGACTTTTCCCTCTGTAGAATTCAAAATAGACTTGAAATTTGTCTCCTTTATTTCATCTGTTGGCAGCAGGTAGTTAGGATATAATTCTCTTTCTACTTTGCATTTTTATCAGGTGAAACACATGCTGAGTTCAGGGGCTACACAAAGGTTGGTGAGTTTTCTGTGCAGCAGTTTGCAATGCAGAGGGAGGCTTTCTAGACAGCTTGACTCTGGTCGCATATGTAAAACTTGTGGGCAGGAACTGATTATTTTATTTGTATGTAGATGGTATTTAAAATGGTTAAAATATTGATATTTCATTATTTAACACTTCCGTTTCATAGGCATACTTAATATGACGATAGTGTTTTTCAGCACTCTTTGCAGTTCTTTCAGTTGAAGTCTGCTAATAGTAGAGGAATAATCTGAGATGTGCATAAGCAGGCTATTTTTGAATGTCTTACATGCATAGTGAGGCATGAGGCCAGTGATCATCTGTTTTCAGCCTAGACATGCACTATTCACTGTTAACATATCAGTTTGTATTAATGACTGATAGTATCAATCTCATATTGTAAAAATCGTATCTTACTATGCAAATACTAGTCATGTCTCTTTGAACTTGGAAAAAATATTTTCTAGCAGAATAGTGCAAGTACTGTTCTCTCTTTAAGTATACTGAAGTTCTGCCCTAGAGAATGAACAGTCTTAGATACTGAGCTGCTGGGACCATGAGCTGCTGATTAGTGACCAGGAACTCTGTGCAAGATTAACTTTTTTGGTGGTCATCCTGAAGCAACTCTTAAGATCTGTCTTGGAGAGGACTAGATCATCAGCTGTACTCTTAATTACCAGTATAAATGCTACATATCCTCTTCTTTCATTGTATTCTTTTTGGGAGAACTTACTTGGTTTCATATGCTAAGTTGCTCTTTTCCTCTATAGTGTCTAACATTACAAAGTTTCAGCATGGGATCAGATAGAGTGGCTTTCATATCATTGTTCAAATGCCTCCTGGTTAGTTTTGATTTTTCCTGCTATGTTTATGTTCCATTTATAACATGCTGTTTAATGCAATAATAATAAAAATACTGGAAATTAGTTTTGTGTTCTCTTTTAAGTGAGGGATGGAACCTACCTCTCTTCCATTTATAGGAAGGTAATATATAAGGTATTTATACCATTTCTATAATGTGTTCAGTTGTACATATTAAGAAAGAAAATGCTGTTGGATCTTAGAGTTAAACTATAGTGTGTTTTTGCAGTCTAGAAGACTTGTAATGAAGACAAGGAGATATAGTTTACTGATCTGTTTTTATTTTTCTCCTAGAGGTAGTCAGAATGCCTAAGTCTATGTTTACTTTAACTATGTGGAGAAAATAGAGGATGATGGTAAAGCAATGAAAATGTTATTTACTCTGCTAGACTTGTAATACAGAGGAAGAATTTGTTAGTTCCTGATAGAGATACAAGACAATTAGTATTTTAACCCTTAACCATACAAAGTGTTTATCATTGTTTGTATTACAGAGGTGGCATTACACATTTTGGTCCCCTTACACCAAATGCAACATCTCACAATGCTGTGAGGGCTTTCTTTGTGGGAAAGATGGTGTTGACTGCAACTCAGGCTTGCATTCAAGTTGAGTTTATTTCCAGCCATTCCTACATCACTGGTTTTGCATTTTGTTATTAAATGTTATTAAAAGTAATTTCTAAAAAAAAAAAATAAATATGGATAGCTTTTTTTTAAATTCGTGCCATTTGAGTGATGTGTCTGCATGGAGAAGAAGGTTGCTGGGCCAACTTCTTTGTTTACCTTTTGATATTAAGGACACTGAAATATTTTATTACAGTGGGCTTTGAATTAAATACCTGGGAATATGATCTTTACTTTTTTAGGGATATAATGGATGGAGAGTAGAATATTTAATTCATGCAGAGCTTTTTTTGACAAGCAGAAGATTTGGTGTACCTCTTTCTTGCCTTGTTTGTAGATCCCTTGGTCTCCTTACTCAGTTTGCTTTGTGCAATATATTTTATTGGAAGTGATTTAACAGTAACATTATAAAACCTTTTTTTCATAGCTGTTTTTTGAAACATATTTGCCTTTTGGATTGATGTATACTTCTGTGTTTCTTTTTAAGAAGTTGACTTGAACTAGGTATTTCATGCTCGTGAAAAAAAGTAAAGCTTTTTTCTTGAAAGTTTGTTGGCTGATTTAGAGACATTTAAAGCAATGCAACTGCTCTAATGAGAGGAAAGCAGATAATGTTGAACTGTGTGTATTAACATGATTTTCCTTTCTGTTTTTGTTTTGTTGTTTGTTTGTTTTTTCAGGAGAGAAATAGAAACAAACAATAACTATATGGAGATGTCCTGCTAGAATTACAACACTAATGATGTAGACTCTGGAAATGCCTAATATGTCCAAGAAGACGTTATTAAAGCTTTTTTCTGCTTAAGGTGACATCTTTGAACACTTTAACACAAAATGACTCTTCTTGTAATGGTTCTCATCAGTGCATCTGCCCTTATACTCTCTCACCAAACACACTTGAGAACTGTACCTTTGTCAAGCACTTTCTGTCCTGAAGCTTTTACCAGTATCTGCTGTCTTTTGTATTTATGCATCCTAGCTAAGGCACAGGAGACCGAACGAATGCAAGGATTCATTAACTCTTTGAATTTGTTAAATACTAACATTTAACCATTAGAAGTGGTTCAATGATGTGAGATTCACATTGCTTCAATTTAATTTTTTCTTTGTTGTAGTTTTTTTAATTGTCAGTTTTTAGCTATTCAACAGATTAAAAGCGAATCATGCCATATTTAGTCCTGGAGTAAAACTCAAGTCTAAATGTTCATGTGAAAATTATTGTAGTAATCTTTTAATATGGCAAAGCAACTTTTAAGCTGCAATTTAGCCAAATGAAACGTAACATAAAATTATATTAGAATGACATTTCCCTTGTTTCAAACTGTTTGGTGTAAGAGAATATTAATATGCAGCTTGGTGGACACCACCAGTTAATGCACATTTCTTTATTTTCTTTCTGTAACATGTATACTGAAAAAAAGTGCATTTGTCTGAGGAACTGTTTGTTTGCTACCACTCAATGATTCTCAGTTTTGAGTAAATGTACCTCAGTCTAAATCAGACTTTTTATGACCTTTATAACTACATTTAAAATAATCTTTAATTCCTATTTCTGGGTGTTTGCAAGCCTGACAGATTGCTATCATGAAAGTGAAAATTTACTCCTCTAGGTGATTCACTAGCTAAATAAACATAATTCTTGTTTAGCAAGCATATACTCTGTTTCTGAAATGTTTTTGTTTCATTGTCCCAAAATCCAGGTGTTCTTTTTCCCTATTGAAAAATATTTTGAGAAAAATACTTTGATCCATGGAGATGACACATTCATGGCCACATTAACATGATTTTTGTTAGAACCATGCAACAAGAATTTTAGAATACATGTTAAGCTGGGTGGTTCTGTACTAGTTGTTAACTTCTAAAGATTGCATCTTTTGTTTCAGTTTATATAGCAGCACATTCTATCTGCTGGAAGAGAATATTAAAAAAATGTTAAGCGGGTGTATTGACTGTGCAAAATACTGAACAGCCTGTACCAAACTCCAAGGATAGCTTTCTCTTTTTAGAACAGCAATGTAGAAGTCAGATATGTTATAGCTTAAAATAGCAATACCACAGATTATGTGAACATGTTTCATGTCTTACTGTCCAACACAGATGTTTATATTGTGTTTCAAGTCCTACATTTACAGATTGTGGCAGTCAAATTTCTGGAGCTTAAGTGACAAAGGTGTGTTTTGAATACAGACTATTTTGCTATATTTTACTTTCTTCTTAAGCTCCTTCCACTCTCTTAACCTTTCGAACACAAGAAGTTCAGTACACACTTATTTCTTGCTCATTATTTAAAATATTGTTTGAGACTGTGGAGTAGCAGATACAAATCTTAATTTTTATTGCCAGTTTTCTGGAAGCTCAAAAGAGAAGCCGCTCCCATATTGTGAGTAAAGAAGCAATCTCTCTTAAATTCAGATTTGTAACAAATAGCAAGTGGGATAAGGGAAGGATAAGCAAAGTGCATATTGTAAGAGGAGACTAGGAGGTAAAGGTTTCAAGCCCAAACTCTATGAAGTTTGGCTTGAGCCCCAAAACAGCTGCTTCCACGCATTTCTGTTTCTGGCTAACGAGTTTTATAGCTATTTGTTTCCCTCTCTTGGCTGATTTATGGATTACCGCCTATTATTCCAACTGCCATTGATCAGTTGAGTTGGCAAAGGTCAGTGTTGTGAGTCCAAAGAATGTAGTCCTTCTGATGATCCTTCAAGCATGTTCCTGCTTCTTTGTTACAAAAATATCTTGTGAAAATGCACAGAAGTTTCCAGTTAAAAGCTACTCTTAGAATCCAGCATTCCGGCATTGATTGCATGTGCAACCTTAGTTTGCTTCCACTGCAATATTCATATTTTTGCAGGCTTTGTTAGTATTTCCTGCTTTACCCTTTGCCTCTTTTTATTCTAATAGCATGAGCACTGCTCTTGGATTGAATCAGGTTTAGTATAAAATTGGTTCATCACTCTGTTGAAGACTTTGAAAGCTTTGAAAATGAGAGAGGGTTGGGAGAGAAGGAGGTGATCACATTTAGAGAGCTCTGACAGTTCTTGTACTGTTCCAGGTTTGTTAGCAAATCTACAAATAGAAGAGTTTCATTGCTGATGGTGTTAGTCATGTTGCGACCGATTTGCTGACTGCTGAGAGTTTAGTATGTGCAGCTGAAATTAAAAGGAATTTTATGTGCATATAAAGTACTGTAAAAATAGTATATAACATTGTAAAATCAGCTATGGAGTGCTGTACTAGTTAATGGACATGTGAAACTTCTAGCCTTCAGCTTCCTTATGCACGAGTTCTTTTCCTCCAGAAAGAAAAGCAATGGTGCTTAATATCTCAAATAAATGTAGAAATACATTTTTTGGTCTGATTTTTCAATACAGTGAAGTTGTTGAAATGGCTACTTGCTAACTTGCTAATTAAGGAGTCAGTGGAACACCTTTTCTGTTCCTGATGTCTCCTCCTTTGTGTCCACATTTGTTTTCCTGTCAGCTATACTGAGCCAGTTAAGACATTTTCTGCTGCTTTCACAGTCTGAGCAGTTCTCTGTGAGTTTAGGTGTTTAGAAGGGATATGGTGGGAGGGAGATGAAGGAGAATTGTCCTTTTAGCAGAAGTTACCCACTGTTAAATAGGTTTAGCTGCACTGTAACTACACACCTATGGGCTGGTGAACCAGAGATGAAGCAGCATGTTTAAAACTGGGAAAGGTTTCCCAAGAAAAACAAAACAAAACAACAAAAAAACCCCCAATAACTCTTGTGTTCTATGTAGGATTTTGCTAGTGTATGGTTAGATATGATGTTATCAGGCACATTTAGTGATACCAGGAAGAGGGAAAAAATGCCAAGTGTTTACCTTTTGGGTACTTAATCCACTTTAAAGAGACCTGAGAACTCGTAGAGAAAAGTTATTGCTGTAAGGCTTGTCCTACCAACACAAGTGGGACAGCTGAAAGTCATATGAGCTTTGCTAACCTGTGAATGTTTCTTCCCTTTGTAACATCAGCATCTTTTAACATAGTTTTTTGGGTATTTGACACGAAATGATTCCTGTCAGTTGAATGCTCAAGTTGCTGACTTAAGGAAAACGCAGGCGTTGCTCTGTTTTGAAGGTCTCAGATTGGGAAAAACTCGATTGTTCACAACTAGACAAAATTCACTGCTTCATGTCTTTTCCTATTCTAGGCTTAATTTATCAAATACTTGCTTCTATACATTCTCATGCTCTGTTTTCTTCTTTTTGGATACTCTGGCAGTTTCATGATGCACTGCCTGCAGAGTTTACATGCAAAAGCCCCTTGCCAAAATTATTCTCATCCGAGGCAAATCTGTGACATCAAAGGAAAGATAATGTTGAGCTCTTGCTCAAGTGCAAATAATGTAACATTTAGGAGGAAGGATCTTATAAATGTGTCACTTTTTAGTCAAAGCTCTGTATCATAGGAGAATTTACACGCTTGAAATATAAACAGTTTTGATGTATCAGGTGTCAATGTATCTTTCCTAGCTGAATCTGAGTTAAGCAACAGTGTTTCAAATTCTGTAGGTAGCAGTTTCCTAAATTTTTCAAAATTCGGGGTGGCTCTTTCACTAGAAGGATACTTAAATACTTCACTGATTCTAGCACAGTGAAAATCCAGTGTGAACAGTCTTTGAATTTTCTGCAGCACTGATTTTTAAATTAATAATTCTAGTTGTTCAAATACAAATCATCATCTTTGAGGAATGCATTTTATGTTATTTTCAAAGACTTCTGAACTGATTTTTCTAACCACTTTGTTAAGGAATTAAACACCAGTTTTTCAGTGTCTTGTTTATTGTTTTGCTGGGCAAAGAACCATATAATTTACTGATAAATTCAGAGAGACAGAGTAGTTCTCCATTCAGTTGCAGCAAAACCTGATTTAAATTTCGTTTGTTTTTTGTGTGCATTTGGAGTATGGTAACTTAAATGAGAGTTGTTTGACATGAGAATTAACCATTTGATCTTAGTCAAAATGTTTGAAAGTTTCAGTGAATGTAACCTGTTCACATCATTATTTATACTATTTTCAGCCTGATGCATCCACCATAGTGTAGCACGGGAGAGGAAAGAATTTCTCTATGGATCATAGGAATTTTAATTAAATTAGTTTAGCTTCATATAAATTACAATATTAGTGTACAGCTGACATGTTTTCCTCAAAACATCTGTTCTCTATTGTCTGTTCTACTTTATATGTTTGAATAAAGTGCATTTTAATATGATGAAAATGAACCTTTCAGTTCACAAAGTTAAATTTGTGTCCACACCTTTTGACAGAATTTCTCTTAATGTAATAATCCTGAAGCATTCTTACTAATGATACTTTCAGTGTCTAGGGATCTCTAAGCCAAATATTAACAATAAAACTTGCTGTTTATTATTATAAGGGGATGCATAATGTTTGTATTACCTGCTCTTTCCTGACCTTGTCCTTCTGCACAAGTGGAAATTCGACAAACAAGTCAAACACCAGTTGGATGTCTTCTCCAATCAATTTCCTTATGTGTTCACTAGCAGCTGTTTTGCCACGCTGCAAGCAGAGTGCAAATGGGTGGGTCTTCAAGTATCTTCCTCCAGAAATCTATTCTTACTCAGACATTCAAAAGGCAGTGAATTTCTTAATCCCATCTAAGTAAGCATTCCTTCCTAATTCCCTACCCCTTCTGGGAAGACTCCACTGTCATGTCTTTTGTCTGCTGCTTCTTTTGGATGCCCATGAGGAAAGTCTGGTGTTGGATGCTGATCTACAAAAAAAGTTCCTGACTTCATGTGTTTCTTTCTCTGGACAGAGGAAACCACCTGGTTTAGTTCAGCTTGTCTCAGTCTGTCTCAGCCCATTTGCCACAATGTAAATAGAGAAATACTGCTTTAATAACTGAATGAATTTAGTCTCCCATGTGGTGTATGCCTTTTTTTTTTTTTTTTTTAACTGAATTCTGCAGCATTTTTGTTCAGAAGGTGGAAAGGGGCACGATTTCATTGGAATTTTAAAGGCCACACAGTAATTTAAATACAAGGGTCCACTCAAAGTGTTCTGAATTTTAGTAGTGATGGTTACTGATGAGTTAACAGAGTTTATAAGCTGTTGACATATCCTATGTGCATTTGCACTTGTCATCATCCTTTGCCTGTCAAATTAGTTTGTAACACTTGAAAAAATTTACTTCGGTTTTTTGTTGTTTTGATTTTCATCCACTTAGAGATATTATCACTTTTCATTTGCCTGCACAAGTTTACGTACATCTTGAGGATGAAGTGGATATTCATGTAAAATGAAACAAGATACTCTAGATTGATGACTGTATTTTAAGTTGAGCTTGTGGGCTTTCAGATGAACAAGCTGTCTTGATTTGTGCCCTCATAAGTGAAGCATTACACTTTAATCTTAAACTCTGAATTTATGCATCCTTTCTTTCCTGTTCTGCAAACATCTGAAAGAACCTCAGATGTCAAAAAAAGAAATCCTTGCTTTATGCTTAGTCCATGAATAAAAATTTCCAAACGAAGCATTTGAGCAAGCTAAATGAAGATTTTGTTTTAGTTTGAGCTTAGCTATTACATTTCAAAAGAAGGGTGAGATAAAAGGTTGCGGATCTTTCATTATCTACTGTAATTGTATATCTACTGTTAAAAAGCTGAAATTTTATTTTGCAAGCATTAATGTATGCAGCTGCTGTTCAGTATTACCCAAGGATCTTACAAGTACTTGCATCAGTTCACATTAGCAGCTATGTAAAATAGATGATGAAAAGACTGAGATCTCTTTTTCCAGGAATACAGAATTGTTAAATTGGTTAAAAATTCAGATGTTTGTGCTGTGTGACTGGAATACATTGGATGTTAAATATATGCCTCTACTGCTAGTTCTCTGGAAAACATTGCTACTAAATTATTAGCATAATTTTTATTTTTTTTTGTACTTAAATTGGCTGCCAATTTTTTTTTTTCAAGTGCTTAAATGGTTTGCAGCTTAGTTCTCATGAGATGCTTCACTGGGTCTTGTGAGTGTGGTACTTCATCAGAAAACGTGTAAAATTGTATTTTATTTCTTCAGGTTAATGTAACTTAATTGCTATTAACTTGAACTGTATTCCATTCAACTTCATATTTTATGATAATGCTTGGTCTTTCAGTTGTATTGATCTTCTTTAATTTCAAGAATACCACAAATGCAGAGCAATTCAGAGAAGTTTTTAGTTCCTGAAATTTATGCTTATTTTAAATGTTAATAAATAACTATCATATCTCTTCTTTGGGTTGCTAGTGTGAGTATTGATGTCTTTTTTTTTTTTTTTAATATTTCACATTTTCTTTAAATAAGCCATGTATTTACTGGGGTTTTGAAGGTTAGTTGTGTTTAATGCATAGGCTGTTCCCCTGCCTAGTGAACGTTGTTGCTGTTTACTAGACTTCCCCAGCTGATTTCATGGGCAGTGAGTTTTCTAGTCTTGCTTATTTTCAGTTGCTTACCTGAAGACATTACTCAGTTACTAGTTTATTTCTGTGAATAATTGTTAGTGTTTGGAGCAGACTATACTGATAAGTCGCATCATTTTTTATCCTCATAGTGATTAAATTACAAGATAATTAAATACAATTAAGTTCTGCATTAGATTAAAAACAATACTGAAGGTTTCCAACACAAGCTGTGTTTTGAACACTTTCACTGCCTAACTCTCTTGCATGTTCTGGTTAGCTTTCTGTGTGCCAAATCTGTCTTAATGGGGTTCAAGGATTCTTAGGTAGACTGAAAAGTCTTAGTTTGAGCCCAGCTTTTCTGCAGCATTACACCACGATGGAGTTTCTCACTTAGTGTCTTTCTTTAGATCTATAAGTAAGATTGTGACTGTTGAGGAGCTTGAATCTTGTTCAGGGAGCTTACCTGCTTTCTCTATAACAGAAAATTCACCTAAAAGGACACTTTGACTTTCTACCTTATTTTTCTTTTGGTATTTTCCTCCCATTCCTTCCAATGCTATTAATCATACCTGTGGCATGTAAAAGAACAGTGAACTGTTGGTTTATTCTGTTGGAACAAGTGGGATGGGTAATGGGAAATCTTTCAAGAAAAAGAGAAACAGATGGAATTGTGTGCTGTTTCCACCTGCAGGGGGCAAACAGAGCAACAAAGCCTAAGGTAAGAGGAAATTGAGGAAACCCTGTCCAGACGTACCCTGTTTTGCTATGCATTTGTATGTTGGTTCAGTAGGAAACTGAGTTGGTATTGTGGGTACTTTGGCTTTTTTAATATTTGAAGGAGTTTGCAGCTCTCAATCCTCCCATTGTAATTATTACAGAGAATAAAAAGCTGGTTTTGGGTTGGGAGAAATTAAGCATCAAATGTATTCATTTTTTTTAAATTGGAAGGTATTTCTCAGTCCTTCCTTCCTTCTCTATCCTCAAATCCCCTAGAAACATCTACAAATAGTGCAGAAAAATGTTTGTGTAGTGCAGTTAATTGAACAACTGAGTTTTGAAGTTTGGAAGCTTAGAAGCCATCTATCAGCCCATGAAGGAATATGCAAAGGGAACTATTAGTCGGAGGTGCTGCTACATGGGTGACCCTGGAAAATCATGCAGCTGACTTTTTAAAATGAGCCTCTGAAAAGAGACTTGAAACAGAGCTTACCCATAGTTCATTCTCAGATCAAGTAAGCTGCTGTGTTTTATAATTGTGCTCTTCAGAAGTTAAGGTACCACTGAGGCTGAGACTTAGCAGAGACCGGAGATGAGACCATTCCAGTTGCAGAGTATTTGTCTTTCAAATGATGCATGAGAAATAAGGGGGAAAAATACTCCATGGGTACAGATTGCAGATTAATGATTTAACGAAGCACTACGGTAATGCTGTGATGAGGTGTACAGAACAGAATAGCTACCTGTTGTGCTGTACTTTTAAGTAAGATGTATTTAAATAAGCTAGCTAACTTTTCTTAAATACTGGTATCAAAATATTGCCAGAGAAAGAGAAATTGTTGTTCATTTGCCAGTCAAAAGGTAATCTTGAATGTGGTATTTAAAATGTTTATTTCTGCAAACATCAGTTTCCACAAATTTCTCCTGTTCATATTCTTACAGAAACAGATGTTCAATTAGAATGCAAAAAGGTAATGCAGTAATTCTTACATTTAAACCTAGTCAACCACCAGCAAGCATAAACTATTCTGTATTTAATTGACAATGTAATAATCCTATTATAACAAATCACATTTTCTACAGGAGAGTTGAAGGACACGCAAAGGGTGAGGGACTTGCACCTAGTGTCTCCACAAATAGATATCTCTGGACTTGAAAGCTAGTAATTAAGACAAACTGAGGAAACAAACAAGGATAATTGAGGGAAGAACGTGCTGGTAGTAAATATATTAAACTACTTAAACTTTTTATTCTTTTTTTGTGGAATTGGAAAAGGGTTAAATAGAAATCAGCAGCAGGTAGAGGAGAATCAGGGACTGAGACAATTTAGTGGATGAAGGTACAAGATGAACTGTGCATAAAGAGAGTGTAGAAAGGGATGCAAAGGGATCTTGAAATAAATTTGTTGATAGTAACTGGGGATTTTTCAGTCTTAAGATTGATTGAACTGGGAGAAAATAACTGTAGCACAGGTACTTCATCACACAGGTAGGAAAGACGTGAAGCTATGGGTGTCTACTCCCAGGATGGCTGCAGTTCTCTGGTGGTTGCAACTTTCCACGCAAAGGTGGGAAGGAGCTTGACCATGCATCACTTCTGCTGAGGAGGGAAGTCAAGTGGGAAACACCCAGGTTGGTAAGTAATTTACCCACTAATCTGCTAGTAAAATTAAAAGAAAGATGAGCTCTGTGCAGCTTTTCAAAGACAAGAATAGAAGGGCTGACTGAGTCTTTAAGGAGACTACACCTTTGAGTATAAAATTTTGCAGGAGAGACTTAAGACAGTTTTTAGCTTTCCCCTGTCATCTAGCTCTCATCACTAGTAAAAAAAGGCTCGCTTGAAGGCGGATCTGGATCCAATTTTGTATTTCTCACAATCTGTACAGGACACTGGTATTGCAGAAAGTTGTGGGGCAACATTCTTTTCAATTACAAAGCTTCACAGGTTTAAGTCTAGCCCAAAGTCCTTGGTCAGTAATGTCACCAAGACTAATACGCAGAACAGATCAAACTAAAATCTTGCTGTAATATAAATCCAGAAAAACATACATAGGCGTCTTCTACCCCACTAACTAAAGAAATTGACCAAAATGTGGGATGTATAAAAAATGTATTAAATTGCATTCAGTTTATTTTTTTCCGATTTTTCTAAATCAAAGTACCTTAAACACTTTTCATGTGTCATAGTATTCATAACATTGTGCTCAGAAAAGATCCTAAAAATGAATAAATGAAATACGTAAATAAACCAATTTAATTTTATTGCTTCAACTGAGAACCGGAAAGTGAAGATACTTCAGTCCTAAGTTTTAACAAGTTCAAGAATATTTTGAAATTTTAACCCATCCCTTTTAGCAGGTATTTTACAATCAACAGCTTCCCACAAATTGCCTCACATGTGAATGGATCTGCCAGTTAGACCAAAGATCTGGCTAATCTGATATCCTGTCTGTGACCACAGTCAGTGGTGAAACACTTCAAGAACAGCACCAAGAGCAAGGAAAGCATAAACTGCCTCCAGCTAGCTGCAACTTGCTAAATCAGGAGTCTCTGGATTTTTAATTCAATGAATTAGTTCAGTTGCTTTATCATTTGTGAATTATAAATAGCTCAATGCAAGTTTAATAGATTCAGAAAACCTTTCAAAGGAGGAAGATTCTATAGCAAAACGTAATTTTCAATAACTTACTGATCTATCTGCAGGAGAAATATGACTCATTTGAAAGCCAAGAACAAAAGAGTCCATTGAGAACTTTCTCAAAAAGACTAAGTTAAGCATGGATTTTCTCTCTTGAAAAGAACCAAGTATAAAAAATTATCAAGATGGTTTATGTAAGGTTATTCTACAGGCAAAATGGCATTTACTTTGCAAAATTAAATCTATACTGCACATGACAGAAACATAGACAAACTTCAGTTACTAAGTGTGTCTAGAAGGACTATCCACAGACTTCCCACATTCTTTTCCCATAGAAAAATATCTCTGAGCTCCAGCAATTAGTTACCTTTGGAGAGAATTTAGTTCAAGTTTCCATCGTTAATTGTTTGGTATTCCAGAGGAAGCATACTAGAGCAACCTACAGGAGCACTAAGTATAGGAGTTAGATGGGGGCAGGTGCTGCACTCCCACTAAATCAAGTGCTCTGTCCCTGTATGAAGACAAAATATGCTTGACGTTTGGTTTGCTCTTTGTTATTGATTTCTTCCCTCTTACTCATGTCAGGGCCTGCAGGAATTAGCAACGGAAAACTTTTTCCCAGGTGAAAGTTGGATTCTTTCCTTTTAGCTGAAGTGTAATTGCTGCAGGAAATATTTACTGAAATAAAGTAGTGGTGCTTAGGAATCCAGATTTTCCTTCCAGGAACTTCTGTTTCCAGAACAGGGATGAGATGCTGTTGGATATTACTTCTTACATTTTACAGATTTTAATCTGGGTATTCAGCCTTCTTTACAGAGGTAAAGCCCTTTAGTAACATATTGTAAATTTCAAGTATACTATAATTTACACAGAGTTTAGATTACTCTAATGCTGTTATAAAGATGTCTTGACCCAAATTAATTTATTAATTATGAGAGCAAGAGCTAAGATGGAAAATGTCCTTTTTATACATTGTGGTCTTAGGTCTTACCTGTGCAAGTGCTTGTCTAGTTGTCATCTTTATTATGCTGCCTGCATGCCCACTTCTACAGAACAGTACCCACACAGTTCTGGGTCAGACCAATGAACTTTGCAACTCAGGTTGTCCTCAGCCAGGCTGACATGCTCAGCAGCACCTTTGGCCTGCTGCAGGCTTCTGACTCACAGTTGGATCATATCTGGTGAGTTTGGAGCAGGATCAATTCAAATGTGCAAGAGTCTACCTCCACCAGGTGAGCAAACAAAATGACTGCCTCATCAGATACCTAAGCGGAGCAGCAGGTACACCTGTAGCGTGGTGAAATGAAGAGATTTGGTATCCACGGTTTTCTCACCTAATTAACAGCATTATAGAAAAGGAGGGGATAGGGTTGTCTCTCTTTTCTGTTTTCTTAAAATCAAAGAATAGCCTGGGTTGGAAGGGATCTTTAAAGGTCATATACTCTGCCCCCCTGCAATAAGCGGGGACATCTTCAACTTCATCAGGTTCTTTAGAGCCCAGTCCAACCTGACCTTCAATGTTTCCAGGGATGGGGGTTCTACCACCTCTCTGGGCAACTCGTTCCAGTATCTCAGCTACCTCATTGTAAAAAATGTCTTCCATATATCTACCCTTCTTCACTTTAAAGACATTCCTTCTTCTATTGGTACATGTCCTTGTAAAAAGTCCCTCTCCAGCATTCCTGTAGGTCTCCTTCAGATACTGGAAGGCCGCTATATAGTCTCCCTTGGAGCCTTCACTTCTCCAAGCTGAAGAACCCCAACTCTCTCATCCTGCCTTCACAGGAGAGGTGCCCCAGCCCTCTGATCATCTTTGTGGCGCTCCTCTGGACCTTTTTAAACAAGTCCATGTCTTTCCTGTCCAGAACTGGACACAGTACTCCAGATGGGGTCTCACAAGAGTGGAGGTGTCTCAAACCTCATTTGACCTGTTGGTTGCTGCTCTTTTGATGCAGTCCAGGATACAGTTGGCTTTCTGGTTCCAGTATCTCAGACTGTCCCAAGTTAGGATAATTATTCCAGCTCCGTAGGTGGAGTTTGAAATAGATGCAACAGGAGCTCTGGGGAGGCTGTGTTCTCTCTCCTGTCTGAAAAAGCACAGAGGGTATGCTTGCTAACTGCTTGCATTAACTAATTGTTTTCCTCTTCTACACCCTTGCTTTCCAGCATCAGATATGGTGGAGGGGCAGGTATAAGTAAGTAATTTTTGTATAAATATCACTCCTTCCAGCCCTGCCAGTCAGGAAAGTAATACCAGTAAAGCAGAAAGGGTGCAGCAGTCAAACTGCATTGGAGGAAATAAAGATGCAACTTCTTACAAACGTGAATATCAAAAGATTTAATTTGGAGGGTAAATAAATGTGTAGAACACTCTTATATTCATGTGTTTGATAGCACTACAAGTTGCCTTATGAGGAATCTTTAACTGTTTGGACATTCTAAGTTATTTTTTTTTGTGGGTTTTTTGTTTGAGGTGTTGTTTTTTTTTTCCCCACTGATGCCTGCATGTAGTGTGTACCTCTGCAATAAACTGATTAAGACATTTGTACTTGCCATCTAGGTAAATAAGATGAATCTTAAATTCACTGGATATAGGCAAAGAACTATGATTGTTCACTGAAGGCATTTGGGACATTTTAAATATGGAGCTATCTTAATATTGTTTGGGCATCTTTCATTGAAATATTTCAAGAACTCTTTCAGATTTTTCTTGTTACATTAGGATGGTCCACCTCCAAGATAAATCTGGGGTGTTAGAAGTATTATCTAAATTTGGATGGGTAGAACTTAATGCATGAGCCTTGCCTACTAAAACTAGAGAACAAAGCCATTTCATGCCATGAGGTTGTTAGTAATAGCTTAAATTGCTTGTATACAAAGAGTAATAAATTAGGTGTTTGTATAGCTTCACAAAGAATAAACTAGACTTGCTTCCTGTAGGTGAATTAGCCTACCATAATGGTAAAAATATAATGGGGAAAAAGTGAGAAGAAAACAAAATTTGAAATCCAGAGGATAGTTTTGCTCTGCGAAGGAAATGGGAAAAGTGGAAACGTGACAGTTTCTATCAAGTTTCCTGGAGAAAGGTGATTGAGACAGATCATCTTTAGGCAAAATTAGACTGTAGCTGTTAGTGCTGCTTTAGCAGTTTGGGGAGAGAGAGAGAGGCTGTCTTCTACCAGTTTAAAGGCATACCAAATGAAAAGTGGAGTAAGTACAGAGCGGAACATCCAGTGCTCTCAATTTCACCATCAGATGAGTGAGATGACCATTGGCTATTTAAGTGTGTACATCTAAGTATGGTTTAGCCGGGGTACCCGGAGTGCATAAAGAAGTCTGATGTGGAGTCCTGACAGAGAAGGGTTACAGCTTGTTCTGGGCATGACAGAAGCAGCTTAATTTAGAACCATGAGACCATCAAACGTTGCAGTGTGTGAGAGGTAAATATAGCTCCCACTTGGGGAGGTATCAGATTCAGAGTGGAAGGAAGAAAGAAGCAATTGGGTAAATTCCGTGACTAGTATGGAAATACTCGCTGCAATCGTTCCATTAACCTCAGTCACCAAATATACTTTAGGGAAGCATTAGGGGAATGTGTCACTCAGCAGCCTGCGCCTCTGCTGGGCAGCCAAGGTGGTGGGAACACAGCTTGTGGGTGCCTGGGGAGGTGGTTTTCACAGACTGTCTAGAAAATGAAGTACTCAAGTGTTTTGCTTTCCTCTTAAACTTAAGCTTCTGTGTTTTAACTGATCACTGCAGAAAACTTGATGTTTATTACCCTCCCTTTTCTTACATTGCTGGGAATAAACTGCATCCTCCAGAATTCTTTATTCTTTAAAGTGTGGGAGGGCAGATTTTGGGGTCCAGTTCTGGTTCTTTTGAGGGACCTATTGACTTCTGTGGCTTGAAGTTAGGTTCCTGATGGAATGGAGTGCTTGTTGCTAAGCTTCCAATGTGATGCTGAGAGCCAGAGAAGTCCTTGTCAGGTAAGTGGCAGGACACCTTGGTATTGCTGCTTTGTTACTCACCTGTGCCAGGTAGCTCACAAAGAGGGAGGCAAAATGCTTGCCAGAGGCAGTATAGCTCTCCAGCTTGTTTAATTCGTTGTGGATTATTTTTTGTTTTAGGAAAAACATGTTTGGTCTCTAGGACTGTTCCCATAGATTTGAAATCTTTGTTTCTGTAGTTGCTGCACACAAAGTGATCTGGCTTTGTTAGAGATGAAATCCATATCTCTGTCTGCAGTTAAATCCAATTTGCCCCCAAAGTTGATGATGAAGACGATAAGCTACTCAAACATTTTTTCCTGATACTATGTGTAGCTGCTGTGCAAGTATGAGCAGATGCTACTATTCCAACCTTGATAAGTAGGTATTTAATTACACTTTGAGGAATTTACTTTAGGATAAAGATGTCTTTGTCTCTTTAGAGATAGAACACTGTATGATATATGAAAATACCAGGTATTTGTTGACGGGAGTAGGAAAAAAAAATTACAAATGTAATGAAACATCTAAGATATGACAGCAGAGGGAGCCATTGAGGTTTGGTTTGCTTCTCTTTTAAAGGAAAAAAACCTCGGACTTCAAGTTATACAGTACTTTTCCCCTTCACATTTAACTGAATAGACAGACGAGAGTTTGAGGGGAAAAAAAATAATTGCATACATTTTACACAAGTGTGACTTGCGGTGCTGAGATTCACTCGAGATTTGATTATATTAGCATTCTGGGCAGCTTTCTAAATAAATTCAGAGGACATAACTTTGTGGAACAATCAGTGACATGACACTGTCACATGCACGCACTCACTACTAGAATGTGCTATATTGTTTACTAAAATCTGTGCTATAAGCCCATGTTATTTTTAACCTGTATTATTAGTGGTCTTGTTTTTATATCTACCAATATTTCTTTCTACTGTTTTGTATTTACTTCAGTCTATATATTCCCATATGTTTGCACAGTGCCTGGAGCTGTGTGTGCTTTGTGAGAACATTAACAGACGTTTCCAAAGGCAAGCTCTGTGTGCAAAAAATGTGTTTCCATTTTTTCAAAAAAGTTACTAAAAGATAGACTGCAACAAATGAGTAAGAAGAAAAAGCATTTAAATTCTTATAGTTGACTCTTCTTATTACCTGCTAGAAACCACAACAAAAAATGCCAGCTTGTAGTGCTACGTGCTGTCTCTACAAACATATGTGCTCCCTGAATCCAACAGTTCAGCATAAACTGTGGCATGGGAGGAGAGCATGGAGGTGGGATGATGAAGTTTGTTGCCTAGAGCAGACCGATGCCAGTTGAGATTTTACTCTAGGCATCTTAGTTCTTGTACACTAGAGCTAGATAATGCTTGCCTTAGAAGCATCGTTTAGCACACTTACCACGTTTTGTTTGCATCCAGACTCTGCTGTCACTCAATACCTCCTCTCTAGTTTGGAATAGCAGCAGTAAGATTATCACACATACTCTTCATGATGTTTCTGTTACTGTTTAGTAACATTCTGAATGCATATCAGTCTCAAAAAGCAGCTGTCCTCCTTCAGTTCACAGGTTTGTTTTTTTGTGAAAACACCTAGGATACAGTGCTGATTTTTCTGTTTGAACACTACTCCTGTATTTGAGGGGAAACTTTCAGTTCCTGCTTTTTTTGCTATCCTATCTTCACAATCATTCTGCTGGACTTTCTAGAGCTATTACATGTTTGTTGACAAGGGTGGATGTTGGAATGGAGCTCAACAAACTTCTTTTTTTTAACGTTTGCTTAAGTGGGCAAACTGCATGCAGATCCATTTTGTTATTAAAGGGCACTGAAGGTTCTTAGTGTTTGGATATGAAGAGTTGGAAACATCAACATCCCTTAAAGTTCATAGTCATTGTTCTCGTGTACAGAAATCTACCGATCTGTCAGATCTTTGATATCACTCCAGAGTTCAGTACAAATCATTAAGAATTTCTTTAATAATAAAAGATTTAAGTGAAGATGAGTTAGGCATCACTAAAAAAGACTTAACTGAAGATAAAAATCTACTCAGGACCAATGCCTATGTTCTGAGTCTAGAAAACATAGGCTCCTATAAATACACACAAAAATGAGAGTCCATAGTTTAAATGCATATGGAAGTGAGACTTCACCAACATGCTAGAAGCCCTAATTGCAGCTAGACAGTGCAATGTTGTTTTCGTGCTAGCATTTCTGCTCCTATGCCACCTATAGAATAAATGCATTGTAAGGACAGACAAATTTGCTGACCTTGTCACTTCTGTGCAGTGATCAGCTCCTTGTATGTCAGGTCTGGGGGTAATTTTAAAACAGTTAGGTGTGGAACTAAGCTGCCAAAGGGTTTGTACATAGTATGGGCTTCTTAGAGTGCATTGAGTAACCAAATCTGCTGCCTGCAACTTTCACATCCATGGAAAGCCCCTGTGCAGTATATGAGGCTTGGTCTGTGCTCCTTCAAGAGCTGCAGCACAGAGGTAATGCAAAAAGGGAAGAATTTTAAAATAGCATTTGTGTTGTCTTAATCCTCTTCTGGTTTTTGTTGTCTGAGCTTCCTTAGACTGTCTCTGTACCTGGGTTGCTCTGTGACTCTGATTATGGTGGTCTGGTGTATTACATTTGCATCTGGGAGAGGGCCTGCATTGGCACTCAGGGTCCTGCATATGCCAGTTCCTGAACCACAGCAAACCTCCTTGCAAGCAGGGATAGGATTGACTCGTCTGGATGCTACTAATTGATGTAAACAGTGTGCAAGAAGGCAGTAACCAGTCTTGCTTTAAAGAAGGAGGTATGCATTCTCTGTAAGCCTTGGGTGTCATTAGCTGTGCAGTAAACTGCTGCTCAAAGAGCAGCTCCTAGGGTCCTTGTCATTTGACGCTAGATTTAGTTCAAAATTTACTTTAGAAAGTTTTGAACTAAATAGGAGTATCAACAAGAGGAAAATATCAAGAGGAATTAAGACAAACATCAGGTACTGTTATACTGAGGTCTTAGGATTTTTCTGGATCATCTAAGAGTGATTTTTACCAAATGTTAGATAGTCATGAGATCATGGGGTTGCCTGTGCTCAGCTGTGTAGTATTGTTTGGAAGAAGCAGAACAAGGGATTTCTGGGTAAGTGTGAATCAAAGGATTAATTTATTCACTGAAATGGTGTTCAGGTACTGAACAGACTGCCCAGGGAAGCAGTCAAGTCCCTTGAGGTATTTGAGATGTGTAGATGTAGTGGTTTAGTGGAGGACTTGGGAGTATGCTGAGTTAACAGCTAGACTTTATGATATTAAAGGTCTTTTCTAACCAAAATTATTCTATGATTCTAATGTAAGCATTAGCATAAGGTGACAGAGGAAGAAACCAGAATGGTTCTCAGTTGTAAATTGTAAGAAATGTAACCACACAGCACCTGTATCTTGTAGGGCTGGTGGCTGCCCAGGCACAGCAGCAGCGGGTAAACAGGTTGATGTCCTGTGGAACTGGTAAGAGTGAAAGCCTCCTTGTAAAAGACCTGCATGTAGGAAATCATGACCAGGGGAAGCTGAGCGCTTGGTTTGATGCTGACATGGCAGATGTCTCAGCTGAGAAGCCCATATGTGACATTTGATGTTGTAGTATCTGTTGTATTGAGTGCATCTAAATTAACTTCACAAACGTGCAGACAAAGAGATTCTAAAGTGGGTATTAATCATGTGCAGTCAAAATAATACACAAATCCAGCTCCGACATCTGTGTTCACAAATCACTGGGGAAGGGAAGAAATTCGTACTTTCCAACAGTATTCCAATACAATTAGTGAAATATGTGCTGTTAGGTATGATCCTGCAATATTTCTGTACTCACAAATGATGATCACTTTCTTGACACAAAAATGACAAAAATTCTACTGTTTTTGATGAATCCATTAGTCATTCTTCTAAAAACAAACTGACACTTCCTGGAAGAAATCAGTACACACACAATCTGTAAAGAAAACAGGCAATTAAAATCAAGATTCTGGGCATGCATAGAGTCCTAGGTTACTATAAGTTATTTGCATTGACTTAAAAATAAAAACAAACTTTTATGTTTTGCCTGCATTTGGATATTTGCTCTGAAACTGGAGCATCAAAACATGGACTTGTTCTTGCTTTTGAATTTTTTGAAAGACTGAATTAGCATCTAAACTCTTGAGATTTAGGCTTATCGAATTTTAGAGCTGAGCAGAATGAGTGTTCTTTTTAATTCAATAACTTTGCCACGGCTGTAAATTAATGGAATTTTGCACTGGGCAGCAAGAAAGGGGTAGTAGGCTTCAGTCCTTTTAAAGATTGCTCTTTCTGAAATCTAATGGCAACAATTTATCTGCCTTAACAGATTTTCTACTGCCGTTCATCCAAAGGGGTGTGCAGAGGTCTCGGGACATGGTTTTAGGCCCTGTTTGAATCGAAATTAAAATTTACATTCTGTATAGTAATTATATTTCAAATCCTGTTATACCAGCTAATTCTTTAATTGAGATTATTAATGTTTTACTTAATTGTATAATGCCTGAATTTTAGAGCATCATTTAAGAGTATATTTTCTTTTTTCAGAAGGTCGCAAAGACCTTTTAAAAGTCAAGTTACAGATACTCCTGATCTCCTTGATGTTTTTATTTTGAAAATTTTCTAGTGCTAATAAAATGAGCTTTGTAAAAGGAGAGAAATCTCTTTTCTTTGATCTTCTTATTTTAATGTATGCTTATGGCATGAGAGAGTGCTCTCAACTAAAACAACCTTCATACCATCTTTACGTTTTCTTTTCACTCTTGCTCCCACTCATGGATTCAAGTTACCTACTTGCTGGTGGATGGTTGGCCATGTTATCATCTTCCTCTTAGAACAATTATGGACATCATTTGCTGCCTATGTTTTTTTACAGTTGATGTGAAACAGCTCCTTAAAATACAAAAAAATCTATTAACATGAAGTTGTAAGAATTTGCAATTAATTTAAGACATGTAAGTTAAAAAAAAAAATCTTTGAAGTAATCATAAATGAGGAGAAAAGAAGGCTGAGGAATTTTGATGACTATTTTAAACAACTTTTGGGTTAATACACGGGTCTTCAGTATACAGCAATAGAATTAACCTTTCTTTTTACTTCAGTAGTTTAGTTGATACTGTTCTTTTCCTGCAAACTAATAATGCCATTCTTAATTCCTAGATAAAGCATCAAATGAAAGCTGGGGCACTCTGGCATGTCTGTCTATTGTAATTATTTTCTTAAGATTTTTTTATAATTTTTTTTGGTGACAGGTTGACCTTGTTAGGTTCCAGCTGCCATGTAGTAATATACACAACATAGTATTCTACGCTACAGCGACCTTCATCTTCCCATATGTAATTGTCCTTCCTTATTGCTGTTCACATGTCTAGATAGTTTTCAGTTACGGCTGCTAAAATTATGAAGTTGATGCTGAAACTCTGTCACTTCTTGCAAATGTAATGTCTGACCTTCATAGCTGTACTCTGCCATTGGGCCCAGAGATAAACAACTCATCTCATTGACACTTTTATTCTGAGGGCAGATATACACTCATGAGATCATCAAGTTGGAAGTCACTCTACGAACTTTGACAACTTAGCTCCCTATTAGCTAAACATTAAAAGGAAAAGTAAAATCAAAGAAAGAACTGAACAAACCAACTTGCGGCTGCATTTGGAATAATGTGGATTTGTGTTATGCATGGAAAGTGCCAGTCCACTCTGGAGTCTGTTCCTTCATGGAAGTAATCTGTCGTCCATAAACTACGGTCCTCTGTTGTAGGTATTGAGCTGTAGTTTGCTTTTAGCTTTTTGAGCCAGATCTTCATGTCTGAAGTGAAATGTTGTTCTGATGCCTGAAGATATCTGTTGCTCCTCAGAAAGGCTGAGATCTCACCCACACCAGTGGCATCAAAGGTTGCTGATGCCTGCTAGTAGATCTCTCAGAGGCTATAGCTTAGGCCATGTAATCTTTAATATCCTTCAACTTTAATGTTATTTAAGAAGGCTGAGTGTGACTGACCTCCATTCCAGATGCAGCTGCATGAATTTTGGCTCTGATTACTTCTCCCAGAGGTTGCTGTTAGTTTAAGACTGATATATTTTGTTGTGAACAACTTTTGTTTAATTTGATTCATTCTGTCTTGAAAGAATTCTGGGGTTTTTGAAAATGGCTAATTTTATGACCATTTGCAGTTATAAAACGATTAGTAGGAATGAAGCTATCATCTAAGTTAGACTTTCCATTGATTGGCCAAGCACAGTATGAGACTTTTTCCTTTCAGAAATGTATTTTCATTGTCTGATTAACTACAAATAACAGGTCTAAATTAGTTACTATTGAAGAATTTATCATGCATCTGATGTTAATTCTTGCAGTTATACTTGTGGTAGATATCTCCTCTTACTTACATCAAAAAGAATACTGATGTTACGCAGTCAGGGCAGCTGCTCTCTAAATACTTGATCCAGGGACCTTTTACTAGACTAGCAAAGCACTACTTTTTGAAAAGAAGGATGGAAGAGATGCAGTGAATTGCATTGCATTAGAAGTCAGGTTATATAGTCCAATGGGCAGAGTAGAAGCTGAAGTGTCATGAGATGCAGCTTCTACATTAGATTTGCTGTCACATTATTACTTAGCTGCTTTATGCCTTAGATTAGTCACTTTCTGAATGGGAATGGCAATGCCTCTCAGTTTGGGGAGTGAGCTAATCCCTCCAAATGAACACTGTTAGATATAAATAATCAACCAAAAATCTATACTTGCTCTGACACTGATAAGGGAATTAGGAAAAATATACTTAACCTAGATATGCATTTGTAGTGTTTATTACACTTTCAAAATACAGGGTGTAGTTTTGTACTTGTTTCACTATTGGTTGTAGAGCTTAGGGGCGTGAGTGCAGAACAAGTGAGATACAGTATTTTCCGTTACATCCAAAACAGTCTCCCAAGGTTATAAGAAGAAAGAGAAACTGCACAAGGGGGGTGGGGGGAAAGTGTGTGTGTTCCAACATTTTCAAGTTTATAATTTTCAGAATATGGAAGAATATTTCTGAGTTCCAAATCATGTTATTTACCACATTCAAATTGGAGCCTGTGGGAACTTCAGAGGATGCACTGCTTAAAATATTATTCTAAAGAAAATGTAAAAAAATTAAAAGTAAAGATTAAAAGTCACAAATTAGCAAAAAAAACCAAGGCTTTCCCCCAAAGCATCATATCTTTGAATAATTAACCACACTCATGTTTGATCTTGACACTTAATTCAAATTCAGAATAGACTCCAGACCCAAACTGAAAGAAAATGTTGGTATTTTTCCTCCCTCATTTGCAACATCTCTTCTCAATGCCATATTGCTTGTTTACTTCTTTATGATACTCCATTTATCTAGTTACGTTCCATGACAGACATGCTTTAATATTTGATCATGGAAGCTGGGCTCCTGGGCTAAGAGAAGGCTTGATCTCTTGAGACTGCCTAGATCATAGGCCAAAAACCTAAACCATAGATATGCTTTCATTTGTCTTGAATGATAACAAATATTTCAGATTTAATGTTGGTATCAAGTACTGGCTCTATATTAGCTGCACACTTTTTTCCTCTTACATTTTACTTTGAACTGCCATTTTGTTTCAAACTTCCCTCAAAAGCTCATTTGATCAAACTGTGCCCTCTGTCTCCACTGCTTCATTCCCTCTTCCCAGCCATCACAGTATCTTCCCTAGTACTGTTCATAAGGTACATCTCCTTTGCTTGCTCTCTGACTTTCCATCAGTTTTTACTTCGTCATCTGGTCTCAGATTTTTCTCTCCCATCCTCACTTTGGCTTCTCTAAGATCACTGCAAGTTCTACCTGCTATTGATTTTGCTTTTCTTTTCCAGTTCTGTGTGAGGCCATTTCCTATTTTCTTTCCCTACATTCCTTGTAAGCAACTTTTATGAGCTCCTGATGATTTCTTCCTAGTTCTCTTTGTAGCACTGATAAGGACTGTCTTTGCCTACATGTCATTTGGAAATCCACTCAGCTTGTAGCTTTTATTTCTCTCTTCCTTTTTTTTTTTTGTTTTTTTGGGGGTTTTTTTTGTTTGTTTGTTTTTTCTTTTTTAAATTAATGGTATCTTATTTAAATTCTAGTTGTCTGAGATTGCTATTATTTCCACACTTGCAAACTTACTTTGCTGCCAAACTACTTTCTTCTCCCCACCTGAAAAAAACCCTTGTCATGATTTGAGCCTAACATGACAACGAAGACCCAGCCCCATGGCCACTCACTCAACTTCCCCCCCTAGATACACACACTGGGATGGGGAGGACAAAGGCCAACTAGAAGCTCATGGGTCAAGACAAAGGACAAGGAGGGTTCTTCACTGATAAAGGTCCCAGGCAAAACAGACTCAACTTGGGAAAAATAATAAGTTAATTGCACACTAATAAAAATGCACACAGGACACAGACAAAACACAGAGCAGTGCTTACATACGTTACCCCTACCCCTCCCTTCTTCCCAGGCCCAAATTACTCTGTTTCTGATTTCTCTACCTCCTTCCCCGCAGTGGCAAAGGGGTACAGGGGATGGGGTTTAGAGTTAGTCCACAATCTAGTGGTTCCTGCCGCTCCTTCCTCCTCGGGGAGGATTCCTTACAGTTCTTTGCTTCCCCATGGGGTCCCTCCCATGGGAGAGAGTCCTCCACGAACCTCTCCTTTGCGAGTCCTTCCCACGAGGTCAGGAGCAAGCTGCTCCAGCACAGGCTTCCCACAGAGTCACAGGCTGCTTCGGGAACAGTCACCTCCCCTGGTGCCAGGGTCTTCTACAGCTGCATAATCCAAGTCCACTGGCAGCAAAATCCAAGTTCACCCCTCCTGGCACCTTCAGGGAATGTTCCACCATGTTCCTCCATGAATGCAGGGGGACATCCTGCCATCTTGCCATAGGTTGCAGGGAAACTTCTGCTTGGGCACCTTCTTCCCCTTCTTCCTCACCAACCACTGGCACCTCTCTGCCTCTCCAGCTCAGCTCTTCCTCAACTTCTTGCTCTGCTCAGGTCTTATATCAGTTCTTCGTATGGTAATCGCAGAGGCACATCTATTTTCTCTTTAATGGCTTCTTGGCTGGTTTTGGAGATGGGGGGAGCATCTCAGCTTCTTACCGGAGCCACCCCGTGGGGCCCCTCCCCCACTACCAAATAACCCACCAAACCAGCACACCCCTCATTCCATCTTTGTGGTATCTCTTAATGAGTGTCCAACCATCAACTCAAATACCCAAAGGGTCTGTATTTATACCCTTTGTATAAATACAAACATGTTTTATACATGCACATGCACACACATATATATATATAAGGCATACATTCAGGATATAAAAAGAAGACAAATTTCATTTCTGTTCTATATTGACACATGCAGATCCCATTTTTTATCTCTTGAAGGCAACTTTGTTATCTTCATTCAGACTTAGAAAGGAAGGTATATTTTTGGGTATCATTTTTGCCTCTCTTGCATGTTACAGCTGATTGTTGCAGATTTTTCTGGTATTTCCAGTAGAGATTGTCTTTTCAATCTAATTACACAGATGCAATTTTTCTAATTTTCTGTGTCAGTTTTTATAATATCTACCTGGGCATGAGAATTCTGCAGCCTTGCTCTATTCAAATGTGCAAGACAGAGCTGAAAAGATGTGGGGTGGTTTTTTCAGGTCATTGTTTAGACTTACTCTCTTCTTTAGCACATCACACACAAGCTTCATTTCACAGTTCCTTCCCAGCCTACCCATCTTCTTTCTTTCACTGTAAATGTGCCAGTTTTGCCTCTGAAATAGCAAATTTCTTTCTCTCTTTCTCTCTTCTTATATAAATACCATGCAAGGTCTTGCACCTGGGAAAAGACAATTCAGGAGTTCAGCACAGGCTGGGATCTACCTGGCTGGACAGCAGCTCTGTGGAAAGAGTCTGCTGGTCTTGGTGGACCACAAGCTCAACATGAGTGACCAATGTGCTGTATCAGCAAAGAAAGGCATCAGGATGCTGGGCTTCATCAACAAGGGCATCACCAGCAGAGATAAATCATCATCCCACTCTACTCAACACTTGTCATGCCACACGTGGAAAACTGTGTTCAATTGTGGTCCCCAGTATATAAAGAAGCTGTGAACAGGCTGGAGAGGGTCCAGAGAAGGGTCACAAAGATGATCAGAGGAGTGGAGGACCAATTCAAGGAAAGGCTGAGAGAACTGTGTTTGTTCAGCCTGGGGAAAAGAAGGCTTAAGGGAGACCTCATCCTTATGTTCCAGTACTTCAAGAAAGGATACAAAGAAGATGGAGATCCCTCCCTCTTTCTACAAGGAATCGCATGGAAAAGAGGAGGGATAATGGGTACAGGTTACTCCTGAGGACATTCCAATTGGACACAAGAGGATAATTTTTCACAATGAGAACCACTGGAGTAATCTCTCCAGAGAAGTGGTGGATTCCCCAACACTGGACACATTTAAGATTCAGCTGGACAGAGTGTGGGGCCATCTTGTCTAGACCATGTTTTTACCAAGAAAGGTTGGACCAGATGATCTTCGAGGTCCCTTTGGACCGGGTATTCTATGATTCTTTTTCATGCTACCAACTTACCTCCATATCCTCCTTCAAAATCTTCTTCTTTGTGCCTTTATAAAGGATTGTTAGATGATGTGACCAGGAAGGCTGATACTGACTGGCAGCATCTCACTTCTTTGTATTTCCCCCTCCAAGAGCTGAGGTTCAGCTGGCTTTTAGACAGCTGCCTAGTTTAAAGTAGTCATCCATATGTAGTGTCTACTATCCATGGCAAGACATCAGGATGTCATTCTATGATGTGAACCCAAGGCAGCTCAAAGAAACTTCTTGCCATTGCTACCAGGATGATTCACTGGCCAGCTGATAGATGAAATCCACCATTTGTGACTTCATTGTATTTCTTCTTCTCCTGTTACCTTAGAAACTCTGCATGGTAAGGCAAGGGTGCTTTCCTCAGCACCTCAGCGCTCCGCCCCCCCCGTAGATTTCTATATTGTCTTACTGCTAAAAGGAGCCCTGGTCCATCACCAAGTCTCCTAGATCCTGTAATAATATGAATAATGTAGATGTGTCAATTTATAGGTTAAAGTTTCAGGGTTGTTGTTTGTTTCTTATGGCACAATCTTGTTATACTGAAAAATCCTGAAAAATCATTAAATCACGAAGTCTACATTCATTCCCAAAAAAGAGTCCTAGATTTTGTCTTAATATTTTTTTGCTAATAACAATATATTTTTTCTGTCCTATGTAAAAGCTCAATTGTTTTTAATTGAAAAATTTCAACCAGTTCTACAGCTGCGAAGGATGCTGTGTTGTTAGGGCTGATACCTGAGTTTTCAGAACTGATTTTTTTTTTCCTTTTTGTCAGTTATTTTCAAAGAAATGCATAGAAAAGCTCACTGCTCCTGTTCCAATCTGTATTGATCAGCTGACCCACCCTTTGGCCAAGGCAAATCATAAAGCCCTTGCACTGTAAATCTTTTGAGTAAATTAAGTAGCATTTTGAATCTCAAAAAGCTCCCAGGAAAGTCTGTTGGACGTCTCTGTCATTTTTTGCTGTGCCTGTCACAAGAGACTCCTCTGAACTTAATTGAAAACCTAAACTGACTAGTGAGAGGAAGGAAATGTAGTGTCTGGACTTAGCATTGTACTGTCTTTTTGTTTTTTCTTTTGATCAAATATCTTAACAGGTTCTTGGTTTGGTTTTGTTTGGGTTTTTTTATGTATTATTCAACAGGTCAGTGCTTTTTAAATGTCACCTGTTTCTGTAATAGTTAATAGGACCTTTGTCGTTGTCTTTGATGAAGGAACATTTAACATCTTATATTTTTGTGGGAAGGAGAACACTTTTAAAGAGGGAGCAGTAGTATTTTTCAGTGCTGCTGATGCTGCTGGTGGAAGATGATCAGCTTTCCAAGCTTGGGGTGTCTCCAGTGTTGTGGTGTAGTCAGGTGCCTTGCTGCAGCCCTGGACCTTGCAAATGCCTCACTTCCAGCCATGCTTCCTTTTCCAGCCTTAAAACTTCATGGTTAAATACTACTACTTCTGTATTTTTTAAGTGAAACTTGTATTTTCTATTTTCCAGCAGATGGCAGTGGTGTAGGAGTGTTTGAACATAACCATCAAAAAACAAGGGCTTTGCTGCAACCGTTTGCAGGCTGCTGTGTACTCAGTCTCTCTCAGCTGTGAGGGATTAGGAACATATTTCCCCTTGGTCTGCATAAGTTGATTCATCTCATTAGCACTTTGTGATCAATTGAAATGTTTTGAAAGCATGTTTTTGGCAATTACTTTTTCTCGTGTGTGAAATGGTAACATCTTGGGTATTAATGGAAATGGATACTAATTCAATAATCAGAAGTACTTTTTATACAGCCTTTCCCTAGTGACCCAGAAGCACTGAGCATCTTCAAGCATTTTTACTTTTAGAAACGACCAGGTTTTAAAAAATATATTTGTATCATGATGCAGTATTTGAAAACCAGTTGTTTTTGTAAATTTTAATTTCTAAGTTTGAACCACTCTGCATTCATCAGGAGTGGCTGTTTTGGAAGGGGATCTAATGAGGTGTTAACCTCTTGTTTGCATGAGCAGATAGATAGTCCTGGTGCCACAGCCTCCTCCCACTCAGATCAGGGCTGCAGGAGGATGACTGTTTCCAGGTTGTCCTCTGCTGATGAGTCAGGCCCATCAGCATACAGAAGCCAGTATTTCAAAGTAAACATTTCAGCCTTGCACTGAAGCCCCCTACTCAAACTGCTCTCTAAACCTAAATTTACCAGCATTCTAAAAGTTTAGTAATTTTTGGAGGTTAATTAAAAATTATAAAATTGCATTCAATGCAAGGCCAGAATTGTTTTAATTTTGCAAGTGTCAGGCATCACAGCACATTATTTGTGCTTTTCCAGAATTCAGGAAATGGAGTAATTCTCTGCTTATGTCCCTGACGCCATAGGTGAGACACAAGACTCACTAACATAGACTGGCAGAACAAGGTGCCTTATAAATTCGGTTGTTGCTTCTGCTCTTCTTTTTAGTGCAGTTGAAGTCTGATATCATGATGACTCTCTTATATAACACCTTACTTCTTAGGTGCACCAAGCATTTCTCAAAAGCTCTTGAAGTCATCAGCTCAGCTTCACCCCACCTCTGTCAGGAGCTTACTTCCTAGTCATAGAGTCATAGTATTATTTGGGTTGGAAGAGACCTTAAAGATCATCTGGTTTAAATCCCCATGCCATGAGCAAGGACACCTCCCACTAGACCAGGTTGCTCAAAGCCCCATCCAACCTGGCCTTGAACACTTCCAGGGATGGGGCATCCACAGCTTCCCTGGCAACCTGTTCCAGCATCTCACCACCCTCACGGTAAAGAATGCCTTCCTAATATCTGGTCTAAAGATATCTTGTTTCAGTTTGAAACTGTTAATCCTCATCCTGTCACTACAGGGATGGACATAATTATCTGATGGAGAGAAAGAGTCACAGTCTCCAGTCATGATTCGGGTCTTAAGAATATGGAAAGAACTCCTAGAGTTGTTGTGTAAAGAATTTTAAAACTACCAGTCTCTAGCCTACTGCACCTAGGCTTTCAGCGTAGACTTTTTTTGTCAGTTGGCTGAACTTAGGTGACATTAACCTCTACCACAGCTAGGAGTTTGAGTGAAGAAAACCAACACATGGAGCTATTCTTCATAGTCCTAGAGTTAATTTGGCTAAAAAAAAATCATTTGAGAAGGATTCTGAGAGACAGCCAGTTGTGTAAGTAATTGACTCAAGTGGGGGGTCTTGCACAGAATTATCAGTATGGATGAAAACATGAAAACAGGGGGAAAATTGCTAAATCTAGATCAACATTTTCACCAGGAGCACAGGAGAAGGAACAAAAAAAAAGAATAAAGCAACAGGGCAAAGAAAGAGGGGAAAGAAAGGCAGATGTTTAAATGAGGGGACAAGAAGCTCAACAGAGGTCAGTGAGGCAAGAGCTGAATGCATGTGGCCAAAATATTTGGAAGAAGAAGGTTTTAGGAACTGGAAAGTTGATTTGCTATGTAAGGAGGGAAGCAGTGAATGATGTTATCCAGGGATTCATGTAGGAGGTGGCTGAGATGACTCGTCTTCTTTTTCCCTCTGTAGAACAAGACATAGGTGATGTGTTCTTCCATCACATGCCAAAAAAGTACATTGACTCCATCTGCAAAAAAAAGGTGCTTGAAAATTTCATGCCACATGTTGCAAGTGTGCATTCCTCTGTAATAAATCCTAGCCTAACCCCATTTTCTGACTGAATAATAGGAAGTGTATAAATATAATTCATTTTTAAGCCTAATTAAATATGAGACAAAATACTTCTGAGAGACTCCACATTAGACAAGACAACCTTAATTTTACTGTCTTTTCTTTATCCCCTGGGTTTGCTTCTCATGGCAACACAAATTATGGCCCTGCTGTGTGGCCACAAGATTTAAGCTGAGGGCAACCCACAGAAGGGATATATTGAATCACTGGTTCTACTACTTACTGGCATCTGAAATATAAGAAGCTGGGGTTACTTCTGTTGTTCTTTTTAAGCTTCTATCATGTTTAGAGAGACAGTGATAAGTACCAGCTGCAACAAAACCAAATTATTTGGTCATAAATTTGGAATATTTTGGGGGAAAAGATTTTTCCATTACATTTTAACACCCATTTTCCTTGGGAGCAAGAGACATCAAACAGTCCTGTTCCTGTTCCCTGGTATCTCTTATCAGATAAAGCCAAGCATGTAATTGCTTATATGTTGTGAAATTTAGATAGGCTACTGGCCTTTCTGAAATACACAATAGTTAGACTCTTCAACTTATTTCTGTATTTCACACAAGAGCTGTGTGGAGGAATTCTGACTTTCACCTGGTAGTCTGCAGGTCATTTTCTGCTTCAAAATAATTGAAAATATGTAGAAAAGTGAGGAGCTGTCAAAGATTAAATCACTTCTTAAAGGAAAAAAAACAAAACAAACCCATCATGATCAAATGCAGATCATGGTTGTTTGTATAGCACTGAGCACACCAGAGTTCTGGGCTAGGGATACAGAATATTATTGCAATAGAAATAAAGACTGCTCACATTTTAATGATGTAACATAGTGCTCATGGGGCCAGTGAACTGTATCAGTCAATGCTTTCTGTAAATACTGAAAACTGTTCACGTGAATTATCAGCATGCTTACGTAGCTCCAATATTGTTTGCTTTATACTATGCCTTTTAATTTTTTATGGCACTGCCATTTTGAGAGAGAATTTATGTCCTGTATTACAAAGAAGGAAGTATGTTGTTCTTAAGGTGAATATGGGTTCACTGCATCCAAAGTGAAATAAGACCATGAGCATAATTTCTCTTTTCACCATTAAAACCTCTTTGTGAATTAAAAAGAAGGTACAAGTTTGCCCATAGAAGCATATGTGTGTGTTTCACAAATGTGCAGGTATCCTGAGGCCCCACTCCAATTAACGGAGTAATGATGGAGAGGGAGGAAAATGTGCTTTCTAATCCTTGTAGTTAAAAATTATATGCAAGGTTTAAATCCAAAAGGAGAGAGGAGTAACAGGTAGAAGATGAAGTTGGAGAGGGAAGAGTAACAAACTGTCTGTCTGGTTTTGTGGTTATTTCATCTCCTGCCTGAGGGGAGTGGTGAGGTCTCACATCATCCAACATGGTGAGGGGCCCGAGGGGGCTGGTGCTTTGTGAGTAGAGGGGCTGGGACATGGAAGCAGGGAGATGGAAAAATCTTCACAGCTGATGAAAGCACTGGCAGCCAGCCTGTCAGAAGCACTGTAAGAAGAAATGAGTGATGTAGCAAATGAAGAGAGGTGGACTTGAAGCAACAGGGGATTATTTCTGTGGCAAGAAATGCTCTTACACCAGCAGGGTTAGGGGCGATGTGCTCTGTGATCCACACCAGGACAAGGCACAGTATGGTGACCATTAGAAAGAGCTGCTGATTTCCTTTCAGGGTGTTGTGTAAACACTCAGTATCTGCAGATACCTGTTGAAATTGTGTGCTTGCAGTTTCTCTTACTGTTGCATCAGTCACCTACCCTTTTGCTTGTGATTTGTGGAGGAGAGGGAAGTTAAGCAGACAAGTAATGTTGTGATGTACTTTGTGTCCTGTTGATGGAAACCAGATTTTTATTAATGCAGTGATGTTTTGGAATGCAGTAAACTCTACTAGAATATGCTTTTTATGATTACCAGAAATGCCATAGCATTTCAAGGTACCAGCTTCTGAGGACAGATTTATATGATTGAAAAATCTTTGAGGAGAACAGCTGTGAACACTGGAACCGAATGAGAGTATGTATTTCTCACATCTGTCCCTTTAATTTTTTGCATCCTTGTGAGTCTGTCTGGAATCGTGGGATGCTATATCTGTCATATGCCAACAGATGGCAACATTATAAGTCCATTTTTAAAGATGGTTAGAAATAACCAACCTCTCAGCTGCTCCAAATTTAGCCAGAAAAAAAATGAGGAAAATTAATTGCGTCTTTCCTTGGATGTAAAATGATTTTGTGCACCACTTAAACAAACCAATGAGCTACCCCCACAAAGCCCTCACCAAAAAACCCACAATCACAGGTACATTTATTTGTTCCTTCTCTTTCAATAATTCTTCCAATGCCTCCTGTATTTCTTTCTTTTACATACTTTACATTTAATATTCAGTGTTGTTTGACCTGGTTTTATTATGTTACCCTTTCACGAGTATGTATGAAACAATGTTCAGTGACGTGTCCTAAGCCTTTTGAGATCCCAGAAGTAATAAAACTTTAATGCAGATAGATATCTCAGGTGTTTTCTATTGGTTTCCTTAATATGCTTGTGTAATATTTTATCAGAAGCAGCAATAGCAACATAGAAGTCACAGGGTGAATTCCCATTGTTTCACATTATGCAGAAATCAGATGAGATGAGCCATTGATCCCACTAGCTTAAACTATGAGGCTTTATAATAATACTGAATGGAATTCAGACTGAGCTTTTACAATTT
Source organism: Hemiprocne comata (assembly GCA_020745705.1). NCBI lineage: Eukaryota > Metazoa > Chordata > Aves > Apodiformes > Apodidae > Hemiprocne > Hemiprocne comata. The sequence goes on from CM036587.1 coordinate 126,750,452, forward strand.
ATGAATAAAGCAATTTGCTTGGCTTGCTGCAGCCACCTCACTCATATCACTGTGTCTTTCATGGTGCGTTGATGGTTTGGGAGGCTTGTGGCAGCTTCTTCAGCCTGCTCAGCAATTCAGCGAGTGACTCCAGGGGGTGGCACAGCAGTGCTGGGTGGTGAAATGGGGTGGAAAGTGAAGACATCTCAGGAGGGAAACCTAAAAGTATTGGGGTAGAGGTGCAGCCTAATTGGGCAAAATCTTCAGGGGATCAGCATCGTGCTTGAAATTGTGCCTCTGCTTCAGTTTATTGATTTATTTTTTTTCCTTTGCATGTATATTTTTAAAATGTATATTGTACACCCAAAAGATCTGCTTTTCAGTGTAAATAACATTTTAATTTAAATATAAGTATTTTCATTGAAACAACATATTTGTAATGCATACGCCCTTCACCTGTTTCCTAAATGTTCCTTGAAATGAAATCCATGAGCCATCAGTCTTTATGTGTAATCTGCACAAAATCAGAGGTAAGGACATTACAAGGTGGGGGCAATACTGAGAGCAGGAATAGGCTGTGGGTGTTTAGGGGTGAGAGTGTTGCTGGTGGATAAGCAGCCTTCAGGCTAAAATCTTCAGGTGGGTAGATGCACCAGAGAGTGTTGTTTTGGGGTCACATTTTTACAAAGGGATTCTGAATACTTAAAGATGAAAAATACTTTACATTTATGGGATGGTTATTGCTATTATTATGCCTGCTGCTGTGATGTGTGTGTTAAGTGTCAGCACCTACTTGGAGTCCTACAGCACAGTATCATTGAACTGAAGAGTTCAGAGAATGTAATCCAGGCAGTACTCTTGACTATGTTGCAAAGCAGAGACTAATGACACTACTGTAATTTGGCTTTAGGCCAAAACCTGTTGCCTTTCATAATTAATTGGTTTGTTAGCTTGAGAAGAAGAATGCACACAGGTTGTACTAAATGCTGTCAAGTCTATCTTAGAAGCATGCAGCACAGTGTACCTCAAGGGTCTGCTCTTGAACTTTTTCTTCATTGCTAGCAGGCAAGTTAGTGGAAAAAATATTGGGTATTTTTGATGGTTAGAGCATCTGTGATAGCAGCTGCTTTTCTTCCCACTGAATCTTAAATTCAGTTTGCTTCAAATAAGAACCATTGACAGAGATACAGCCCAAACTGTGTAGCTGGCTTTGTAAATTTATTGCAATGAGTAATTGGCTCTTTCACCTGCAATATGTGAGTATGACCTATGGGAAGAAGCTTTCATGGTGTGACCCACCATGTCCCAGCTATGAAGTCTGAGGTGTTTTTTTCCTGTTTCCCTCCTGTAGTCCAGGTCATTCCTATTGGGGGGCAGCTGGGTCACACTGTACTTCCCTCCCTGCAGCTGGGTTACCTGAAGAGAAATATTAATACCTGTAAGTAAAAAGGGATGTTGCCTCATCTGGTCTACTCTGACTGCATGCTTGAGGACCAACAAGTGGAGAGCACCCAGATTCACGGTCTCATAAAAATTGTCCTGCAAGTGCCCACTTCTGGGCATTGGCTTATATTTCTAGCAGCTGGGGAAAAGTTGCCGTGTTTCACCAAAGCACTCTCTCCTTCCACTGTGTGTTTGACAAGCTGTGTCCTGGGTTTTGTTTGAAAGTGTAGAATCAGAAGACGGACTGTGCTATTACCACGGCTTAATGTTGCTGTGCTCCACGCAGGATCTCTCTGTGGCGATTGAGCATCAACAAGGCAACTTCTGCTGGGCAGCCTGGGAGCTGTGAGGCTGCAGCCTGAGGAAACAGCCAGCCCCTTGAAAAACCCTTAGAAGCTGCTGCTGCTTGCATAGGTATTGACCTCAACCTTGTGGAAGTAGTACTTCAGCTTCATGAAAAACCTGCTTCTGAATTATTTCAGGAAGAGAAAATGATTATTTTGGTGTATGAAATCTCATACAGTGTGGGATCTGGCCTTTTTTAGAAAGTATCTGGAGCTATTGCTCTCATATAGGATTGGACCTATTTGAAAGCTTGCAATCTGTGAAATATGCAGGACTGAAGGGCCTTGGTTTATCCTGACAGGTGTCAAATATGAGATCTGTTATCTGTGGCACCCTTCAAAAGGCAGAGACCCACTGGGAGACTCTAGGGAAAAGCTGTCTGCAAGGAAGCAAATTGGGGGTCAGAGCTGAGCTTTGTGGCATTTAATTTAGAAATTGCAATGCCTGGTAATCCTCTCTACTCTGCATATTAGAGGGTGTTTTACTAATATATTTTGTCTGGTAGTTTTGATGGCTTTCTGAGGCCAGATACTGTGTGAACTGGAAGACAGAGGGATGCAGCCACATGTCTGCTTCTGTGACATGGTATTTGCATATGGGCTGTGCTATAAAGGAGATACAGGTAAATCCATTATGAAATTGAGTCTGGGTGTCCGAGTTGTACCAAAGAAACTTTTGTAGCCTGTATCTGGACTAGACAAGTCAGTTAATCTGACCTTTGATCAAGGCTGTTTTTCTCACTCGCTCTTTCTTAGTTACTACTTCCTTGCCCTTCACCTTTGACAGAAGGAAGGTGTCTTATCTCATCAAGGTGTACTGATAAAAATATATAAATAATATTGAAGTGCACCAACAGTCACATTAAAAGACCTGTAAGCCATGATAGTAATGTCACCTCAACTTCCAGGATATAGACTGTAGATTTATGCAAGTACTTAATAGTGGCTTGCCAAGAGAATCAGTACTCTTTTCAAAAGGAATCTTTCTTTGTGTCTTTTGATATTTAAAGAGCTATAATTACAATGGCAAAGCTTTGAATTCCTTTTTTTTTTCCTCCTGTCCTCTTTTACACATTAATTTATGGACCAATCCAACGTTACAGACAAGCTAATGAAAGAACCACACACTCCCTTTATATTTTTTCCTTCTTTTTACAGTTTCACTTGTGTGGATGAATGCAAAGTAGTTAATGCTATAAATAAGTTTAATGATGTATCTCTTCTCTCAATTGCTGGTTGTTGCTGCTGCAGTCCTGCATAATAGGAAAAGAAAAGAATTGAATTTAAGTCTTTGTCTCTCTTTCTCTCTCATGCTCCAAAAGGTTCCTCCAGCTACTAAATAAAAATATTGCTCTCTTAGTTCTATTCTATATATTTAGAGCTCTCAATATGGTTTCATCATCTCCTCCCTTCCACTCTTTTTTTTTTTTTTTTTTTTTGGTATTTTTAGCTTTCCAAAAAGATCAAAATTACATAAGCCAATTTGCTTCAGCAAAATCAGCAAAATTTGGCAACCTCCTATGAAATAATGTCTTTCAGCTGGTCAGGCTTGGTAGTGAACATCAGCAAGTATAAAGAGGGAGGAAATTCCCACGGAGAGATTTTTACTACTGTCTCATGCAGCATCCACATGTTGTCAGGCATATTGTAGGGAAGTCTGGGAGTTGCACTCTTCAAGACTGAGAGTGACATTCAGCCCTGAAGAGCAAAGCTTGTGCAACATCCACGTCAAGGAGCTTAATAACAATCTTGTTGTAACCTAAATTGAGGAATATCTGGGTTGTCTTTTGGAGTTTGTTACAGATCATTTTAGTCTGGGTGCAATCCCCTGCTAACAGGACTATACAGCTTCCAGGTTGTTTTTTTTTTTAATTTCCTACAAAGACAGGCTGAGAGAATTGGGGCTGTTTGGCCTGGAGAAGAGAAGTCTCCAGGAAAACCTTATAGTGGCCTTCCAGTGCCTGAAAGGGCCTACAGAAAAGCTGGGGAGGGGCTTTTCACAAGGGCTTGTAGTGAAAGGACAAGGGGTAATGGATCAAAACTGGAAGAGGGGAGATTTAGGTTAATTAATGTGTAAATGAGGAAATTCTTTAGTGTAAAGGTGGTGAGACACTGGAACAGGTTGCCCGGAGAAGTTATGGAAGCCCCATCCCTGGAAGTGTTCAAGGCTAGGTTGGATGGGGCTTTGAGCAACCAGGTCTAGTGGGAGGTGTCCCTGCCCATGCAGGGGAGTTGGAACTAGATGATCTTTAAGGTCCCTTTCAACTCAAACCATTCTGTGATTCTATGATTTTGTTAGTCTGAAGCATAGACAGAACATGACTAAATTTGCCTTGAAACAAGACAAGTAGGGATTCCACGGGTCCTAAGTAGTAATGTGGAGAGCTATGGATAACTTCCATAAAACTGAAGTTAGCAACATTAACTGTAAAGGTGTTGATGGGCCAGGTTGTTCTCCCTCCACAGGAAAAGAAGTAGCTTGATCAGAAAGCCTACAAGGCTAAGAAACCAGTTGAACTCATCCAGGTCACATTTTTGCAATAGGTTTAGGCATGATCTCCCTTTGATGACCATAGCTATCTTGGGAGCTGGGAGGTGATTTCCACATAAGGGACATCTGCAGAGTGAAAGGTCTAATTGTGCCCTTTTATCTATGGAGGCAACAATGATGGAAAATATATTCCAGGATATCTTTGACAGCAACAAGCTCTTTTCACAAAGGATTGTAAAAGATACCTATCGCCCAGGGACTCCTCTGTCTGTCTGTAATGCTGATGCAGTGGTATGACAATCTCTGTCTTGGAGAGTTCAGGAAGAATATTTGCTTTGGAATTGGGGTTGCAAGATGCTATGGGATAAGTGCAACATAATATGGTCCTTCACCATTGGATCCAGGAGCTGGGCCTAACAGAAACTCTGTCCCTTTAGACAGGGATCACATCCAGTTCCCTTGAGATGCAAACATTTGTGTTAGTCTCAGAAGAGAGACTGCAAAATCCTAGGGTACTTTGATTAGATAAGATTTTTCTTCAGAATACTGAATAACATTTTTTAAAGGGACCAGGGAGTGAAACATAAAACTCCTTCCCTTGTAGAGGTCCAGGTGTGTCCTGGAAACTATTCCATGTTGTTATTTCCACTCCCTCTTTCCCTATTCCCATTGCTAATTATTTCTTCTTTTATAGTGTAGGATAGCTTCTATGGCAAGGGTGGAGCGTGCCTCAACACCTGTTGACTTGGAGGGTGATGCTTTGAATGTAATACCTAAATCTGAAGAATGAATACAACTAAGCATCATTGAGCTGTGGACAGGATATTTAACTGCTGAGCAGTTCCACAAAAGATGGGATGTCTTCTTTCCTGCTTTTTCACACTACATTGCTTTGAAAACAGAGGAAAGGTCTCCTCTGTAAGGAAGGAAAGTAGATGCCTGCTCCCAGAAGTGGATCCTGGGCTGTTGATCTGGAGTGAAGCATGGTACCAAAGACCAAGTAACGGGTAGAGGTAATGAAGACCTAGTGGGATGCCATTCTGGGTCCTTGTGTATGTGTGTAAATATATTTAATTCAGGGTTCATGAAAAAGACAGCTAAATACTGGTTGTCATTTATGGGTCTGCCTTGAAAGGATGAGGCATGAAACAGAAAAATGAGAAGCCTGCCAAAAAAACTGGTTGGATCTTGAAGCAATGCCAGAAGAAATCCTAGAGTTCTTGACCTTCTTTGCTTTTTTTTTCAGGCTCAGGATACTTAATGTCGTTGGCCAAAATCATCCAACCCTGTTGTCTAAGTCATTCTGACACTGATGAAACTCTAACACAAAAGACTTAGACTTCAAGAAGGAGGACCTAGGGAACTACAGCACAACAGCCTCCCCTTGATCCTTGGGAAGGTGATGGAGCAGGATGAGAAAATTGTCGGGAGTAGTCAGCATGGCTGACTTTGAGCTTGACCGACTTTATAAACTTTTATGATTATTAAGTGATTGGCCTGGTAGATGAAGGGAGGACAGTGGATATTGTCTTCTTGGACTTCAGTAAGGCCTTGGACACTGTCTCCCACAGGATCCTAATAGAGAAGCTCTTGATGTATAAGCTGGATGAGCAGACAGTGAGGTGGATTGAAAACGGCTGAATGGCTGGGCCAAGAAGGCAGTGGTCAGTGTTACAAAGTCGAGTTGGAGGCCAGTGACTAGTGATGTACCCCAGATACCAATACTAGGTCCTTTTAACATCTTCATTAATTATCTGGATGGTGGGGCAGAGTGAACCCTCAGCAAATTTGCTCATGACACCAAACTGACTGATACACCAGAGGTTCATGCTGTCATCCAGAGAGACCTCAACAGACTGGAAAAATGGGCTGAGAGAAGCCCCGTGAAGTTCAACAAGGGGAAGTACAAAGTCCTGCATGTGAGGAGGAACAATACCATGCACTGTTACATGCTGCGGACCACCCAGCTGGAGAGCAGCTTGTCAGGGTCCTGGTGGACACCAGGTTGAACGTGAGTCAGCAACGCACCTTGGCTGCAAAGAAGAGGAATGATATCCCAGGCAGAGTTAGACAAAGCATTGGCAGCAGGTGATCCTGCCCCTCTGCTCAGCACTGGTGAGGCCACACTTGGAGTGCTAGGTCCAGGTGTGGGCTCCCTAGTACAAGAGAGACATGTACATATGGGAGAGACTTCAACAAAGGGCCACAAGGATGATTAAGGAACTGAAATGTCTCTCCTATGAGGAAAGACTGTTAGAGATGGGACTGTTCAGCCTGGAGAAGACAAGGCTTAGGGGCACCTTACCCGATGGGAAGCTGCAAAGAGGACAGAGTCAGGCTCTTTTCAGTAGTGCTCAGTGACAGGACCAGAGGCAATGGGCACAATCTGAAACAGAAGGGTTCCTCTGAACATCAGGAAACACTTCTCTACTGCAAGGGTGACTGAGCCCCGGCACAGGTTGCCCAAGGGTGTTGTGGAAACTCCCTCCCTGGAGATACTCAAAAGCTGCCTGGACACAGTCTTGGGCAACTGGATCTGGGTGGCCCTACTTGAGCATGGGGGTTGGACTAGATGGCCTGCAGAGGTCCCTTCTGTCTTCAACTATGCTTTAATTCTTTGAAAATTCAAATGATCTCATTGAAAAAGACTAATGAACAGTATCCTCCTTTTAGGGCATAAGAACATGTATTTAAACTGTTCTCATAATATTTAATATTCCTCATAGTATTTTTCCAGATATTTTATGAACTTATATTGATTATTGCAATACTGATACCTAACCCTTTTTGTAAGTCAGAAAACCATGTAAACTACATGAAGTTCAACAAGGCCAAGCGCAAGGTCCTGCGCCTGGGTTTGCACAAGCCCAAGCACAAGTACTGGCTGGGTGGAGAATGGAGAGGGAACAGCCCTGAGGAAAAGGACCTGGGGTGAAAAGCTCAACACAGGCTGGCAATGTGCGCTTACAGCCCAGAAAGCTGCATCCTGGGCTGCATCAGAAGAAGAGTGGCCAGCAGGTCAAGGGAGGTGATTCTCCCCCTCTACTCCACTCTGGTGAGGCTGCACTTGGAGTACTGTGTCTAGTTTTAGGGGTCCCCAACATAAGAAGGACACAGACCTGTTGGAGTTGGCCTAGAGGAGGACCACGGAAATGATCTGAGGGCTGGACCACCTCTGCTATGAAGACAGGCTGAGAGAGTCGGGGTTGTTCAGCCTGGAGAAGAGAAAGCTCCAGGGAGACCTCATCACAGCCTTCCAGTGGCTGAAGGGGCTCTAGGAAAGCTGGGGAGAGAGTTTTGGCAAGGGCATGTAGTGATAGGATGTGGGGGAACAGTTTCAAACTGAAAGGGGGTAGTTTTAGGTTAGATATTAAGAAGAAATTCTTTACTGTGAGAGTGGTGAGACACTGGAACAGGTTGCCCAGAGAGGCTGTGGCTGCCCCCTCCCTGGACAGGTTCAAGGCCAGGTTGGATGGGGCTTTGAGCAACCTGGGCTAGTGGGAGATGTCCCTGCCTATGGCAGGGGATTGGAATTAGATGATCTTCAGGGTTCCTTCCAACCTAAACCATTCTATGATTCTATGAAATGTTTTTAAATTAATGAAAATATTTAAACAACTCTTTCATGTCCAAAAGTAACTTACCATTTATCTGTGTGAGACTTTTCATACAAAATCGAAACTAGATAAAGTTTCCATTTCATCTGCATAACCATTATGTTCAATTGTGCTTTAATTTTTACATGGTAGTGTTCAAACTACTCCTGCTGAAGCCAGGGAACAATGGGGGAGCAGGTAATTAAACACCTGCAGATTTCCATAGATCTTAATGGAAAAGTGTGTAGTCTGGCAGATAATGTGTCTCTTAAGTTGCGTAAGTAGAATATTTGAAGTACTGTTAAAGCAGCACTTTATTGACATTCCGAACACTTTTTCCATCAATGCCATTACAGATTAATTATTTTCAATTTTCTTAAGTGCCAAAAACCTCATGTTAATCTGCATCAGCTCACATGGCAGAAAAGGAGGAAAGCTTTGAAACATCTACAATCTTAGAAAGGTATGTTATGATAATCATTAAATATTTAATCTTACCTTTAAATTCATTTAAGATCAGGTATCTGTTAATTTTTCATTAGCAGGTCAGAATTTTAAATAAAAAATGTGAACATTGATGGCATATATATATTCTGCTAAACAAATGTTTCATGAACCCTATTCAATAAAAACTTTCCCTGGTCCTTATAATTTTCTTTTTTGAATGTCATCTTTTTTTTTTTTATGTTGTGAAAAATGATGTAAATTTGAGAGAACTTTCTGAAGTGAAATTGGGGGTAGCTTGGAAATCTTTTTTAGCAATCTTTTTTTTTTTTCTTTTTTTTAAAGCAGCTTTATTATTTAGTCTTCAAGTCTGGAATCTTCTACATATTGAAAGGAACTAAGTGCCACAATTCTATTGAAATCCAATTACATTCAGGAGCCTAGTCCCTCTATAATCCCTTTAACATATCAGTCAAAATTAAATTGATCAGTTGCGATAGCTGGTATGATAATTCAGGAGAAATTACTACCAGTATATGCTATTTCAGGTAGTGTCATCAAGTTTGAAAGAAAAGAAAGTATATTCAGTAATTGAAGAAAATCTAGAGGTATGTGAAAATGCATCCATTTAGCCCAGGTCTTCTATCTGAGCTGAGTTTAATGGAAGTTTTGTCCTGAATGGCATTTGATTTGTGATATTTAAGAGCTCTTATTAAAATAAACTTTTCATTGTTTTCTCTCTCTGTAGCAATGACTAACCAATTGGTTTGTAAGGCAAAGTTTCTTGGGCTGGAGAGTGAAATAACACTGTTAAACTTCTCATTAATAGGAGCCAGGCTGAAATAAACAGGCTATGCAGTGAAACTGGTAATATCTACGCACATTTAAAACACCAGTCAAGCCTAAAGCAATGCTTTGAAGACAGAATTTTTTACTGTGAAGCCACAAGGCTTCTTACTTTCCCTTGCTTATCCTTCCATACTTCGGTGCTCACTTTGGTCATGCCAGCTCTGAGGTTTCACCAGCCCTGCGAAAGGTTTTGATTTGAGTGTTGCCAGACTGATGCATGTGTGGAAGCACTGGAAATTGCAGTGAACAATAAATAATGCACTGAACTTCTCCCAGTCAGCAGGACAGATTTGCTGCCTTTGGGTGATGTCCTGAGACTGGGCAGATCTTCGGCCCTTTGCTGACTCAAGCCAGATGTGAACTGTTTCTTTGAGTCTCATGAATGTCCATGTGACAAACTTCCCATCCCTCATCAACATCCTTCTCTGCACCCTCAATTTTTAAGAAAAGCTGGGCTTGGCTGTGACTTTGAGTGCTAGTCTTGTACATCTACCCCAACCTCTAATCCTCACACCATCAGCTGGTGGCAAGCTACGGGATAGCTATCACCTTTATGAGCCTGGAATGAGAGTGCTCTGGGCAAGTTTTGCAAAACCTATGTGCTGCTGCCCAAGGTCTGCAGAGATGTGGGCACACTTCCAGCTTCAGGATGGTGCATCACACTGAAAATAAACTTGGAGGAGTCTGTGCCTGCTTCAGGGCTTAGAAATGCAAGGAAGAAGATTTGATCAGAACAAAATACCTTCTTTTTTGTTAAAAGAAATGCCAGATATTGTGCCAGAAAGTCAACAAATGTTGCTGTAGTGCTGGTTTTCTTCTCTTTTTCAGTTGTGATATGCCACTGGACTCTGAACCTGGATTTTCTGGCTAGTGACTCACAAACTGGTGCCAGCTGTTGGCTTCAGTAAGCCCTGGGGCCCAGCAGCCTCTCCCACATCTATAGATGCTTGCCCTGTGTGGTGGGCATATGGCACTGCTACTCTCCTGCTCTCCTCTGGGCTCCCCTCTCCGTCCTGCTGGTGCTCGGCAATGTCCAGACTACCAAGAGCTCATCCATGCTGCTCAGTTCTCTTTAAGTTCCCTTGAACTCCCTGTATTTGTGGGTTTTGTCCCTGCTTCATTACCAAAGTGCTGAGAAAGAGTTAAACAAACTGGGCAGAGCGGGCGTGTGACCGCGGAATTACGAAAAAGCTCTGGCTCCTCCAACTCGGCAGCGACAGGGGACTGGGGGGGGTGTGTGTGGGGCTGCAGATGGCAGCGCGTTATTACAGCCGCAGGATTGACGAATGTTTGCTGCAGAAATCTCTTGCCCTTGCCACAGAGACTGACCTTGAAATGCTGCAGAATTCCTGGGGTGGATTTCTGTGCGTCTGTACCAAAAGCCTGAGTTGGTTGGAGGTTTTTGTTTGCTCTGCCTGGTGGCTGTAAGGAAGACGCTGTGAAAGGGACTGTTGCAGACTACCTGCATGCTCCCTGTATTCCTGAGTCGTCTAAGGGAACACCTTTGACTGCTTCAGTCCATTTTTAGCTGTGGTTCTTCATGTGATATCTCTTCCTTGCTATGGTTAAAGCTGCTTTAATGCCTCTCAGGATCTGTTCCTTAACCTTCTAAAAATGCAGGATGTCTGAAAAGGTGAGCAAAGAAAGAGAGAGAGGATAGTTGTTTCTGCCCACTAAAATGATCCCTTATTCCCCTGTTTCTCTCCTCATAACCATTTCTGTAACACACCAGTTCAAAACACTGAATTTAGTTTTTATATAGTATAAAAGATAAACACCTCTTTTTTTAAAAAAATGTATTTCTTTTCTTTTTTCAACCCAGGAAACACTTGTTTTTTTGTGCATTGGTAACATTCCAAACAAAACAAAACAAAAAAAGCAAACAAAACACCATATATATTACTGGCAAGACATTATAACAAAGTCTTAAAAAATCATAAGTCAATATTTCTTGATGATTTATGACGCACTCCTGTACAAACAACCTGAAGCAGCTTACAGAGGTAAGGCAAGGAGAACATTGTCATTGCAGACAATTAGCTGATAGGATTTCACAGAAAAACAGTCTCAGGACAATGTTGTTCAAGAGAAACAGCAAACCTTTGGCGTTACTCTGAGGCCACAAGTGAAAAGTGCCAGTGCAGGGGGAGGTGAGATGTAGAGTAAAAAAGCAAGTGTGGCCAACTTAGTATTCATATGACCTTGAGTAAGAGAAGGACCTGTGCAGAAGTGAAAAACAGATGAAGCTGCTAGACATAAGTATGAAACAGTAAGATTCGCCTGTAAGGACAAAGTCCAAAGGACAAGATGACACAAGTCAGAAGGGCAAGATCAATAAATCAAGATGCATATTACGTAGGGCATAAAGGATAACAAGAAATCATCTTATGTTGTTAGTAAGAAGACAAGTAGGAAAAATATTGTCTATTGCTCAAAGAAGAGGGAAAGCTCTCAAATGTGATGGAGTCAGAAATTCTAGAGTTCGTTGTTTTAGTTCTCACCAAAAAAAGACCATGCTCAGGTTATTAATACAATTAACAAAAAAGGACGATAAATCAAAAGCACTTCTCAGACATAAAGAAAGTACAGGTTAGAGAGTGTTCAAAAGACTTAGACCCACCTGATTGGAAAATATCTAACATTGATCCAAAGCTCCTTAATAAGCAAGATGAAACCATTTCCAAAAAGTGAAAGGCTACCTTTGAAACCTCATGAGTAGAAGTTGAGGTTTTAGAAGTCTGGGAAAAGACAAATGAGATTTCTGTTTTTAAAAGGCTGAAAAAGGAGGTTGTGAATTAGAAACCAAGGTAATTTCAATTCCTGGTCAAACAGACAAACAAACAAACAGAAAATTATTATAATAGCTATTTGCAAGTACCTAGAAATCAATGAGTTGCAATGCAGTCATCATGGAGGGTTGTTGGAAATAAAGTGCATCAAATCAGACTAGTAACTTTCTATTAAAATGACCGACCTTCTGGGGAGAGAGAAAACAATAGATATGCTAAGTCTTGGCTTCCAGAACTCAGTCTTCTGATGTTGACTTGTGTGATATTTAAAAGGAAGCTACAGATTTACATTCTGGACAAAACTACTATAATGCAGTTGTAAACACTGAAAAATTGTGCTGCGAGTAGTTTGTTTTCAAGTTACAATGTTGTGTTTTGTGTTGGTTTGGGAGGTTGTTTTGTTTCTGACCTGAGTTTCAACTTGCTGAATGTTCTGATTCGTTATGTGGCTAATGGAATGAAAAGTATGTTTATTAAATCTATGGATGACATGGAGATGGGAAGACCTGGAAATGTCCTGGAGGAGATAATTAAAATTTGAAATGAACTAGAAGAAAAAAAGCAAGATACAATTCAATTCTGAAAATTCTACTTTTAGGCATGTATAATCAGCTGCATAAATACAAGGGGAAGAACAAGCTCATCTATAGAAAAGGATCCACAGGGCACAGTGGATGCAAATTGCATGAGTCAACAAGCTACCTGCTGTTGCCAAAAATGCAGATGTGCTGGGATGTATAAATCTTATCTGCTAGATGTGGTCTTGCAAGATGAACAGCGTGTTGTGAGTTTTGCTCACTGTGTTTAAAAAAGGTGTTGACTAACCATGTAGAGTTTAAAGAAAGGCAGGGAAGATGTTCTCCAGATTACTGATGTCAAGAATATATGCTCTCCAGAGAATAATTTGGGGTTTGTTTTTGTTTTCAAATATGAAATAAAATAGCTTTTTGAGAGGAGGTCGTGTTCTGATTGGTTTTCCTGTGTGGATAAGGCAAGAAGTAATGATTTTAAGTTACATAAAGGGAGACTTCAATTAGGACTCAAAGAAAAAGGTAAGGATAGCCAAGTCTGGGAAGCAGCTTCCTTGAAAACCCGTAAGAACTTGTCATAAGAAATCTGTAAGAGATTGGGAAGCTGTCTGTCAGAAGTGCGGGAGTAGTAGGCTAAGATGAACCAGATGAGGTCTGGAGGCCTCTTTCAGGCTTCTCTTTCTAACTTTTCACATTTGCTGCTTGAAGGATGAAGTGTTTAGAGGCAAATGAGAGTCTTAGGGGCAGGTCTTCCCTCCCACAACATACTGCTGCACCCAGGCATTTTCCAGGAACTGTCTTATAGTCATCTTACTTGGTCAGACCCCAAGGAATTGGCTCCATTTCTTCCTGTTAATGAAAATTAACATTTTCAATAAACCCCCTTAACCTTAAATTTTTATTGAGCAGGATATATTAGAATGGACTTGGCTAATCTCAGTGACAAAACCCTTTGGCACCGAGTCTGTGGTTCTGATAAGATCTATAGATTTCTGCTTTTTTTTAATTTCCTATAAAACAGGACTGAAGTTCCTCTCTCCTTATTGTGAGGCAGGTATTGATTGCTGCCTCTCATATATGTAGTATATTATAGCGTCAGTCAATAAATACCAAACCTTCTCCTCTCTCATGCTAACAGTAAGAATTTGGGGGAGGGATGCAATGAACTACACTTTAATCCCACACCAGACATTTTGGAGCTGCGTACAAGAACGCGAATTTTCACTCACATGTCTAACATTTTCTCAGGAACAGTTTGGATTTGTAATTTTTATTAAAACAATTTAACATCTATCGTTGTTGTTGCTATGCTATTTTTAAGTAATTTGTTACAGAATGAGCCCATTAACATGGCTCTGTTTACAGCCTAACAGTTCAACTGTAAGATTTTGTAAAGATGTTGTGGGTTAGATATTTCTTTGCCTTTTAGTTATAAATAACAGATTATTTCTTTGAGAAGTGCATTGCTTCTAATTTAATAGAAAATACTTCAGTAATTGAACTGGCTCTGAATGTTATATTGGCAGGCTTGAGAAAACTGTAGTAGGCTATTCAGATGAAATAAATAAAGGTACACGTATCCTGTATAATGATTACCATTATTATTCTTTTTAATAATGCCACTACTCCCAGGAAACAGTACAAGAAATATATTTTTGCCACAGTCTGATATGACTCCTTTCTACAGCCTTTTTCATGTCTCAAAGAAATGTCACACTGAACAGCAGCCACACACCTTAAATTAGAGTCCAGTGAAAGCAATTATGTTAAGTAGTTCTGAGAGACACAGCTACTAATTTGTAGAAAGATAATTGAAGAAAATCTGCATGCTGCATGTCATCTCACATATTTGGCTATTGTGGTAGGGCATGTGGATGGATATTGGAGCCCAGGCTCTCCCTTCTCTTCCATGTGGCTGCTTTTGTGACAGAGGGCTCCTAATTTGGGGTTTTAGATACCTGTAAGAATAGGTGTCTCACATAGGTGGGGAATAGATATCTTCCCTGAAGAATAGGGAAAGATTATGCCAACTGTTATATATAAGGATGATCATACTAAAAGTCAGTATCCTCCCTTTGATCCATTCCTATGTAGATAGGCTTCTTTCCAGCAGACAAAAAAGTTTGAGCTGAAGATGTTAAATGTGCTCTTTTTTCACTTCAGTAAATATTTAGTAAACATTTGGCTTGTGCATTTGCTCTCTCTGGTCCTCATGTGCATTTGATTGCCTCAGAGGCTGGGAAGGAAAGGTGCGATGAGAATTATTTCTTCTTTCTGATTTTGCAAAATGCCAAGCTTGCTGCAGCAATACTGAGATGATCACTAGAAGTACCCCCCTAGATAGTGATTAGCAAATCAGATTATAGTTAGTTTCTCAGTACCAGTAGGACGTGTAAATAAATATTAAAATTGTGCATTTCTTGCCTTCGCATTCATCTGTTGGTATAACAAAGGTTTTGTACTTAACTTCTATGGTAAGCAATTTGGAGAAAATAGGAAGAGGCATATGCATCCTGAATGGTTATTGCCTTTTCTCTATTTAACGATATGGCCAGGAAATGCTGCTGAGAGGTACTTTCTTTCCTGGTACTCAGTTTCTATATCACAGTTAGAAAGCAAGTATCTGAGAGGTCAGATAGTGCTTGGTCTTCCTGTAGGTCAGCTCCCATGTGGTTAATACCTATCTGTGGGCTGTTAGTGCCTCTTACACTAAGTTACCTCACAGATGCATATTCTCAGCCAGTGACTGAGAAATAATTGGCAGAGAGTGAATTTACACAGTGCTACTAACTTGTTCATAGTGCAGTGATACTCACAAGGTAGGCCTTTTTATTAGCAGAGCAACTGCTGCTTATTAAAGGCTTAATGAAGTCAGAAATAAAGATACATGCCATAGAAACACTTAAGGTATGTTCATCATCTTTCCTTTCATTTTATTTGCAGTCCTAATAAGATGTGAGAACCGGAGGTGGTTTTCCTGTATTCCTCTTTCTATTGGCACCCAAAAAGGCAGGTATTAATTTTTTTGCTGAACCTAGTCCAACACTGCTCACTTTCTCCACTATTTAAGCAGGACAGATACAAAAAGCAAGGCCGTAAGTTCCTCAAATTTAGTGCTTGAACAGGAGCCAGGCTATGTCACTTAATTTCTCTAAGTGATTGGATCCTTTACGGCCTTTTAAGAATAATGTGACTCACTGCATGTACTGTGTCAACACAGCTGAAGTATCAGAACCTGCTTCTTCAAGAGGGTCTTTGTTGCCATATATTTCTGTCAGAGATTCAGATAACTCATGGAAAAACATATGCAAAGTTGTTGTGAGTGCTCATAACCCATTGATTACTAAAATCAGGATTGTCTTAGCTATGTGTGAAGGTGGTGATAAGGCATATACAATAGCCGCCTGGTCAAAGCAGGAGACACATGTACAAGTTTCTCCATGGCTCAAAGGAGACTCTTTCCAAGGAAATGCCTTAAACTGAATTATTGGCTGGTCTAGGTTGGGATTTTTTCCATTCTTTTTACTAACACCAGGACACTGTAAAGCCAAGGAAGCCAAAATTTAAGGAACTGACAGATGAAAGTGTCTCCACACATGGACAAGTAAGAGGCAGCCTGACTTGTCTGCCTGGAGTCTCTGGTGCTGGTCAGCTTTCTGGAGGTGGTTTCTCAGGGCAAGTTCACATCAGAGAGCCTCCTCCATCAGATGAAAGACCTGCAGAGAGGAGCTGTGGGTTGAGCATGCACCTTCCCACACAAGTGTGTATCTCAGGGTTGTAAGGGAGCTCCCAGGTGGGAAGGAGGCAAGATTTACCCCTTCCCTGCCCCACAGCCTCCTCTATTGACTGTTCAGGTGTTCCTCTGCTTTGCATACTAACTTGCTAGAGCTGTGGCCATCTTTTCTGAGCAATGTAACCATTAACTATGGTGATGCTTACATCCAAGTGAGACTTTGAGTTTTGTACACAGGAATATATAGGCTCCTTGAAAAAAATTAACATTTTTTGTTACTCTGTGGTGATAACAAATATTTTAGAGCATTAGTTAAAACCCTATGTAATTCTGAAAAAGAAAAAATTATGTGATGATTTAGATTTCACTCCCATTGTTGCAAACTCCTCATTTAAAAATTTGTTATCAAGTAAGAAATACATATAAAAAAACCAAAATGAAGCAGAATGCAACTCTTTCTTGTCTCCATCCTTAGAATCTCAAACAAATAAAAGAATTTTAAGGAAAGCTGTCAAGGTAAAAAAGCACTGCCATTTGCATTCTTCTGGGAAGACAGGAATTTCTATACTAAAACTGCAGGGATGACAGAAAATAATTGATTTTTCTTCCTTTCTTTCAGGGTTTTTAGTTGCATATATCTGTCTTCATTATGTTTATAATGTGATTTCATGTTTTATATCCATATAGGCAGTTTGGCCCTGGTCCTGCAAAGTCATATCTTTTATATCTTTCGTGACTTTCTTGAAATAATAGAAGCTCAGCATCACTGACACAAGGACATTTATTTAGGAGCAGAACATTATATCTCCTGAAAATCATGGTATTGATTAAAGTGGAAAAGGCATGTGTCTGCATTTAGCAGATTTAGTGGGCTGGGATTGCATTCTGTGACTTGTTTTCCTACACTGATTTGGCTAATATATTTTACTTCAGTGTTTTAAAGAAGCTAACTTCTTGCCTGTGGTTAAGGTAACTAATACTAGAGAGTGGGAATGGAAATGTCAGGAAGAGTGAAAATAAGCACTGTATATAATTCTTCCTTCACATATGGAATTTAATAATAAAGTATTATTTTATTTACATTGGGATTTTTTCCCAATTTTTTTCATTACACTTTTAGCAGAACATGAATGATAATACAGCTTTTGAAATTTAATATCAAATCTGATATCCAAGTAAGACAACTGCTGAATCTAGTAATTTTCCATCATTTGGCTTTCAAAAAAACCTTACTTGCTGCTGTTGTGGTTTGTTGTTTTTTTTTTTCTTTTAATTTTCCTCAGGCTTTCTGATGTTTTGAATGGTTGTTACTAAAGTTCTTTTGTGCTTGATCAATTCTATGTTATGCCTCTCTTTCGGGGATCAGATTCTTGACAGTCCTTTCTTGCTGGGTTATGGGGTAACTTGACACCAGCTATATGGTGGGACTGTCCCAAGGCATCACCTTGAGATGTAAATCTCTAGTGACACTTTAGTGACTCGAAAGAGAGAGAGGATTAATCTGTCTGCAGTCCAGCCTGAGATTTTGCAATGAGTGGAGACCTGCCTTAGGTAAAACATGCAGGCTATGTCACTGCAATGCTCAAAATATTTCAATCCTTTCTACAGAAAATATATTTACTTTATATTTCTAGGTTGTTGTTTGTTTGTTGTATTTTTTTTTCCAAATTATAACCTTTTATGCCCATTTTTAATGTTCTTACTGCATCACAAATTAACAGGACTTGACTGTGTTTTAATATTGCTTTATTGCCATTAAGGAACTACAGCAAACAGCCAGACTCTCTCACATACCAGCATGATTTATATTTATTAGAGGATGACTCTTCATGGTAAATCCTTGTCTTCTTAAGCACTGATTAACTCGAATGGAATGAATTTTTGTCATTTAACTAGCACCTTGAGCCTTCTTCTGAGATGGCAACGTTTGCTCTAATCAACCTATAAACTGATTGTGAGAGAGGGTCCTTACTTCTGTGAGAGTCCAGGCTGGAAAGACCAGACAAAGAGGGCAGTGACCTGATGTACCCACAGCAGCTCAGTGTTACCAACAGAGACAAACACCACCTCCTGCTCTTTACCTCAAACTCCACTGTCTTCCCTGCTGGTTTAGTGTAGTAGTTTTCTAAACTTTCTGAACCAGAAGTTTTAATCAAGGAACCGGGTGTCTGAGAGACTCTGGGAAGCTCCAAAGTGCTTACAAAGTATTCACTTTTGCCAAAGCCATGTGTTACAATTACTTCTGTGGGCGATTTCTAAAGATCTCTGATTATAGTATATATTATGAATATTAAGTAAACTCTCCTTTATGTCTTTTGGATGCTGCCCACAGGCCTGGAAACCCAGTTTCTGATCTTAATTTTTTCCCTTGAAGAATTAGTGTACTTGTGCTATTCTTTATGAGGTCTTCACAACATGAGAACTGTAGTGTGCTACTTTTGTTACTCTTGTAATTATTTTGCCTGGTAATGAATACAGATTTGCAAGAGCAAAGAGGTAAAATGAGGCCATGAAACACAGAAGACAGATTGTGCTGCGTGAAACAGAAGAAGAGAAAAAAACATAATAACAAAGCTCAAAGTTTGTGAAAACTGCTCTCAATATATGTAGAAACAGTAACAAAATCTGTGATAAAATAGAGCTGACAGAAATGTGATTTTCTTTTTCCAGGTGGCCACATGAATTTTCTATATAGCTTTCTCATGTATTTTATCTGGTACCACCAGACTTCTTAACACTCTCTGTTCACTTGTGAGACTGAGCAGTTCCTTCATTAGACAATGCTGTACTTTTTGTAAGAATCACATCATCCTCATTAATTTTAATGAGCATTTAATGCATCTCAAGTGTGTTATTTTTACATCCTGAAATTTGTGACTGTTGAAGGATTAGAAGCGTGATTTCATTATTATTATTATTATTTGGCCCGTGCTGTACTGTAGAACTGGCAGTTCCCAGCAAATTGATGGAGCAGCACTGCATAAGGTATATCTTTATTCTTTCTCAGTGAAGAATTAGAGGTCTGGCACATCTGTGCCCTAAGACAGCTTAATGAAACATGCAGTTTTAAGGCAGTCCCAAGGCTCTTACAGTGGTTTCTTCTTTGGTTTCACTGAACATCAGAAATTCACAGAGAAAAAGAAACTTGGTTTGTTGGAGAAGTATCATTGTCCCGTCAAAAAAATCCAGTTCCATTGATGTTGCTTTTCTGTTATTCAGTATTTGCCTGTGTTTAGGGGTTTTTTTATTTATTTATATTTCAGGATCATAGAATCATAGAATGGTTTGGGATGGAAGGGACCTTAAAGATCATCTAGTTCCAATTCCCCTGCCATGGGCAGGCAGACCTCCCACTAGACAAAGTAGCTCAAAGTCCCAACCAATCTGGCCTTAAACACTTCCAGGAATGGGGCATCCAAAACTTCCATGGCAGCTTGTTCCAGGAAGATGGGTGTCTTCCTCTTCTCGGTATCACAGTATCACAGTATCATTCTGGTTGGAAAAGACCTTCAAGATCATCGAGTCCAATCACTACCCTAACTCTGCTGTGTCCACCACTAAACCCTGTCCCCTGGCACCACATCTGCCTTTTTAGATGTCTCCAGGGATGGTGGCTCAACCACCTCCTCAGACAGCCTGGATCACCAAGTCCAACTCCCACCCCAGAAGAGGACAACCCCAAAGTTCACACCATGTGCATGAGGGCGTTGTCCAAATGTTTCTTGAATATTGTCAGGCTTGGTGCCATTACTGCTTCCTTGGGGAGCCTATTCCAGTGCTCCACCACCCTCTGAGTGAAGAATCTCTTCCTAATGTCCAACCTAAACCTTCCTCTGCACATCTTCCTACCATTTCCTCGGGTCCTATCGTTGGTCACCAGAGAGTATTTTTTCACACCTGCCTGGAGTGTCTCTTATCTCATGTCAAAGTCTTACTGACAATGTCAGTCTTTTTTCCAGGTAGTTAGCCACTTAATCAGAGAAAACATCTTCCTTAAATTACACATCTAGACTTGGTACTTGTGTATGAGATTATATCAACTTGATTAAATTTTGCTTTTATGAATTTTCATTGGCAGAACTTTACGTGAATAGAATAAAAACCTTTTGAATTTGCCTCTTTCTTGATCAGAATGTGCTGTTCTCCCTTTGCATTACCCATCTTTCCTATTCTTGATCAAATTCTTGTAAAAAAAATAAAGGGTAGTAATAAGCCAGCCATGGCTTCAGCAATGCAGATATTAAAAGCAGGACTAATGTCTGGTGTGTGTGTGGGGAATCTTTTTCCCCTATTGGCATTTAAGGCTTAGGTCTGAGACCGAGTAATTACTACTGCAGGATAATTTAATACTGTTTTATGAACACTGACTTACATCTCAGAGAGGAGTTCAGGGATCCAGGAGGACATCCATTTTCTGTGAAATACTGTACCATTTAAAGAAATTAAATAGTAATCTGCAGTTTAATTGCAACAAAACAAAAGAATAAAGAAGGACTAGCTTTCGAGCATGGAATAATTATTGAGTTTGTGGTTTTATTGATCTTATGAACATACCAATTAAGATGTCCAGCACTTTGGTTTCACATGTCCTTTCTTTTCTGGCATTCTTCACTAGCCTACGTACTTTGCAGGTTCAAGGTTGGTGAGACAGGTGGAGAAGGAATTTTCTCTAATGGTTTATTGCCACTGGGGTCCTTCTCTATCAGTGGAGATGACTATGGAAGACCACTGTAACCAAAGCTCAACATTGTGGCTTGTGACCATAGTATCCAGCAATACCAGAGTTCACTAATGTGTTTGTTGAGTCTTGTACCCAGGCAGCTTGCTCCTGGCAAAGCAGACCATATTACATAGTTTCAAAGCATTGAAATGTAAGGATTTTTTTGTATGTGAATTTTAATTTTCTACTAATGATACCTGATCACTGGCATTATGGTTATCTCCAGGTGGTAATGTTTCCCAGCTACTACATCCTGCATCCTCTGTAGTGGCCAAGGTTCAAGGCTAGGTTTAAATAGTTGTTTGGATAAAATCAGCATTCACAGGTGATTTCAAGTATACATTTCTTAGGTAATTGAGAAGTATGGATTTGTCCAGGTAACATTTTTCAGTGAATGTTCTAATAACCAATAATACACCCTTATTTGCAAGGCTGACACTCAGAAGCAAATGGGTACTAGAAAAGAGAATTCTTCTTGTACCAAAAGCAGCAGTCACAGGCAAATATTATAAACAATTGATTGGCTGAATGTTGGTTGCAGAAAACATTTGTTGCATAGTTTCAACTAATGAGCAGTCTTGTGAGAATCTCTCTCTCAGCATTTGGTTGGTGGCTATATCAATTCAGCCAGGTCCAAGTTACTACCCCAAAGTACAGAGTATTTTTCCATATGTCTGAAACTTGACGTCTCCCCTGACCCTAAGTGCGGCATGGTCTGTGCATCTGAAGGAAGTTTGCTTGAGCTCTGTTACTGAAGAGAAAGAAGAACATTAACTCCATGGCATAGTGAGAAGCTCCAGGGTCCATGCTGCTGCTGAAGAAAAGAAGGAGTTGAACGGTGCAAAGGAGTGACCTGTGCTGACTGGGGCAGATCTGCTGCCTGGAGCAGGGTTCATGTGTGCCCCCACCAGCAGACCTTACCCCCATGCTGGTGGTGTGAGTGCAGGGCCAGAGGGTGGAAGGGCCTGTCAGGGAGAGGGGGACTTGCAACACCTTCCCTACCCAGCATGGACCAGAGTAAATTAGCTGCAAATTCTGCTGTGAAAACTGTACTGTGAATTTAAACTGTGATTACAATCACAACATGGAGGTTGGGCTGAGGGTCTTTCTAGTCTAATGTTCTGCCTCTAGCAGTGGGTGAAGGCAGATGCTTACGAAAGCATATAGAAACATAAAGAGTGATCCTTCCCCTGCTAAACCTGCTCAGCTGTCAGCAATTTAGGGATTACACAGTTCAGCACCCTACTCAGCAGAAGAATAAAATACCTAGGAAGATCCCATGTTCTGGACATCTGTATAGTCTTTGTGCAAATGGGGTGATTAATTTTGTTCCATTAGAAGTCAGTTCAGGCAAAGCAATAGAGTGCGTCATGTTCAGGGGTGAGAGGACTTCACTGGGCAATAAATAACCTACTGCTGTTTAATATTTGCAATGTGTAAGTACTTCAAGGGAAAGGGGGTTGCTATTTTTGGGCTGCATGTACACAGCTAATAGAGAAACCTGTCCCCGTTTCTGGCATGATGTAGTGTAACTTCCACAGTGTGTATGTATTAACATCTGATTGGTCTTCAGTCAATCACAACTGAAGATGCAGAAAATCAGAGAATGATCATTCAAATAAGGACCCATCATAAAACTGCCTTCTCTAGCGAAATGGCAGGAGGAAGATGAAAGGGAGAGAGGCTTCTATCGTTTGTGATGGTCTTAACCATTTACAACTGTTTTAATGCTGTGCTCTATAGCTTCAAATGTATAGAAAAACTTGGTGCAAAGTGTGCTTGTAGCTGTCATTCTCGAAGGTGCAGTTTATACAGGATGTTATAGGAGACACATGCTTATGTATTTTCTGCTCTTTTGTTCTGTTTGCGTGCACATGTGTGGGAAGTTAAGTATTTTTCAGGCTTAAGGAGAAATGGCTGCATTGCAGTCAATGAGAGTTAAATCCTGGCTTTATTGAAATCAGTGATTAAATCCAGCATGTAGGAAGTTGCTTTTTAAAAACAGAGCATAAATCTAATTTGAGATTTCTTATTACTAACCTCATGCAAATATAATTCTTCTATATGAATTATCTTAATATCATGTCAAAAGCAAGAGAATATTGGGATAGTTTTCCCCCAGAGCTCTGTCAGAATTTTTCATCAGCTGAATTTTATCATTGTCATTGATATATTTTTCATCCAGGATTTTTCTTCACTGGAGCCTGATAATTATGCTGACTGGTTTGGTGACTATTTCCATGGGGAACTAATCTAAGAGCACTGCTATTCTTCTCACTTGCAATTGCAGTATGTTTTGAACCTGTAATGGAAATGTTGGTGCATTAGACTAATACCTCTGTGAAAGGGCTAGGATAGGGAAGCTGGACGAACAGAAGAAGGCATTAATTTTTCCAGTTTATTTGGAATTCAGATTCACGATTAAAGTGGAGCAGTGGGGCTTGAGATGCAGGAGAGCATACTGGAAATGACCTCATAACATCCTGCTTTCCTGAGCTTGGATGATTATATAGCAATACAAAGGAGAAAAGGCAGTTACTTCTCTGACTGGGATGGGAGCTACCAAACATTTTCCAGCATTGACTTCTGGAGAAAAGATACTGTTGTCCCAGCTGACCTTCTAATGACTTTGTGCAGTTTGGGAAGCTGAAAGATTGTGAACATTATTTGGAAATAACACTGCTGTGCTTGAACAAAATAAGAGATTATTTTAATACAAAGTTTTTCTTGAAGTTTCTCCCCCTTCAGAGGTTTCTGCCTTTATCACCCCTATTTAGTGTTTTTTGTTCTTGGATATTTTGAGCTCCTTTATGACTCTCCTTTTTAACCCAGGCATCTTATTTGTAAACAGCTGAGTACTAAGGACCACTAATTCTTAGGGGCAAGTAGTGCCATAAAACAATAGGAAAATTAATTGTAAGAGAACATGAAGTAATTCAGTTAAGCATAATAGCCTTGAGGGGGGTGAGCACTAAAGTGTTAGTGGACATCCAGTGATTCATCTACCTAATTTTAACAGCTACTGTTCAAATTAAATTTAAATACTGTAAACAAAAGTCTTTTAGGAGTGTGCTTGGAACTGTAATACAGCTGCAAAGTTCCAGAGGAAAATGCTGCATTGCAGCTCTCCTGTTTCGCAGCAAATCTCTGCTGGCATGTAACATTCAGAGGAGGAGCTTCAACACAAGCAGGCTGTTTTCAGCTTCATTATGCAGATCAGCCTTCTCTATCACCCACAGTATAAAAACATCTTTAACTTCCTTTGGGGATGGAAGGGAGAAGGAGTAAGGGAGAAATGGGGTAACAAAGAAAAAGAAAAGAGGTCAGACAGCTTACATACTGATTTCCCCTGGTATTACTGTTCCAATGTCTCTCAAAGTGCAGGGTTTTTGCTTTTGTACAGATCCAACAAATTTTGACATCCACATTGTTTAATTTCAACTATTGCTTATCACTGGGATTTAATATTAGACATTATGGAGGTCTTTTGGGGGAGTCTGAAAGGAGTATTCAGTAATGTTTTAGCCAACAGGAAGCCCTTACGTTACTGAACACTGTGATTCATGGCTGGTTGCTGACATTACGAAAAGTAAAGACCTTCCAAATAACCTTGAAACAGAGCTGACCAGCAGTGTTTCACATGCTTTTAAATATGGGGGAAGGGTGAGCAAAGAAAGGAGGAGGGATTTAGGAGTCCCAGATTTACAGCATTCATGTCTAGTAACTTGCATCCTAGAGAAAACTCCCTGGTTGTCTGTAGTTTCTTACAATCCTTTAAGAAAGGAAGGAAAAGCAAATGCTGCAGATCACACCAGACTGAGAGGAGGGCAGTCCTTGATTGGTCCTGGAGAACAGATTTGTGTAAATGAGATTATTTAGTGCTGTGTGAAAAATGGGATTTAGGGGAGAGTTCTGCGACCCTCTCAGTGGGACCCAGCAAAATGTCAGGGAGGAGAACACAGGGAACCTGCAGGACAAGAAGAAAAAAGGAACTCCAAAGGTCCCATCCTACCCTGGAGAGACTAAGCAGATTATCCCTTCCAGCAAGAGCAGAATGAAAATGAAAACAGGAAAGCCCCAGTAAGACTTTTTTGCCTTTGACACACTGTAGGTAAGTAGGGAATATTCCGTTCCCTTCCAGAAAGCTCAAACATTCTGAAAAGCTCCAAAGAGGCCCTCTTCCCTGGATTTCAGCAAAGCAGAGAGTGCAAAATGGAAACATATTTTGGGCAAAAAGGAAATGGGAATGGAAAGCATTTTTTTAAACAAAACAAACCCACAAAACAAACAGCAACCCAAAACCAAGATATGAGAGCAGTAGTGTGTTTTCACTATGTTTTCCCAGCTATATTTTAAACCTTGTCATATGTCTTCCCCTGCCGCAAAATCATGTCTTGCTTTTAAATAGCATTAGGAAGCCAATGGATCCTGAAAAAGGTGGTTTTCTTGCGAAAAAAAAGGAAAAAAAGAATGTAGAAAATGCTTTCTAAAAGCAGGGGAAGGAGTTTGCAGGCAGAGCATTTGTTCTTGTCTGTTCTGCAACCCAGGCCTTTTGCGGGCTCATGCCAAGTTCAACTGTCTCATTTGAAGCCTAATGCTGAATCCATTATGGGGCTCTGGTGGACCTGGAATGAATTCTAGCCATTCCTAGGAGGATGCTCATGGCTCACTTAACAAGGTTGAAGTTGCCTTGGCCCCAGGCTACATCTCCTGTTTTGGGGGGAAACAGTACAAAGGTTGAAATCACTTTTTTCCCTTTTGTCTGTCTCTTAACTTTCATTGGGGATGCATAATTTTTGCTCCACTATTAAAATATTTACAGAATTGTTGGGAAACAGAAGAACCATTCTGACAAAATATTGGTAAACTTCCTCCATAGATTCTGCATTCAAACTGTTTCTAACAGTGCATTAATTAATTGAAGCACCTTTCCTATTGTTTTTTAAAGTATCTGTCATTGCTGGAGTGCATCTGCTGTTGAGATGGTAGCTCTGAAAAAAAGAAAAGAGTACAATTATACAGTATGAGTATTGTTTTAAAATTAAAAATAGAGAAAAAAACTGGTCTTTGGCACTCTTGAGAATCGGTCTGAGTGCTATAATTTGGATACCCAGACTAGACAATGCCTCTTCCCATGTAAGATAAATTAAGATCTTGGGTTCTTCAAGCTTTTTGCGTTTAGCGTGTAGAAAAAGTGTTTCTCATGCTTGATCATGGGCCCCAATATTTGTTTAGGTAAAAATAAGACCAATTCTTGGAACAGCGTAAGATTTGCCAAAAAAATATCTGTATGTGAAATACTTTCATGTGGAAAATCTAGTCTGGCAAGCACATGGTGTTTGACAACTGTATGCAGGAAGCAGCAAATATGGTTAATGGCTTACTAGTGTTTGGGAAAGCCACATGGAAAAAAAAAGATGTGCATTGTTCCCAGAGGTGATGAATGGCTTTTGCTCGAGTCATTTGTTCACTGCAAATGTAAGTGCAGGTCAGCTGAAACTATACACAGAATATACACAGAAATTTAAAAGAAAAAAAAAAAAAAGTTGTTCACCTCTTTTGGTAGTTTTCTATTTCCCAAGAAAAACTCAACCATTTTGGCATCATCCAAAAAACCTAATTTTTCCACTTGAGATTTAGCTAGTAAGCCAAATTATCAGCTTTTTCACATTGCTTTAATTGATCTCCATCTGGTAGCACCTGATCTTTGCCAGGAGAGAAGACTAAGGAGACTGTAAATTCTCCAGTCTTCATTTTGCAGCACAGTCACTTGTTACTTGAGACTTGATTGTTTTCACGCTCAAAAGAATTGGATTCCTGAATTGTCAAAGGCAAGAATAAAGTCATTGTCATTCATTTTAATGGGAATTTTAAACATACTAAATTTTTAAAATGGATCCTTTTAAGACATCTTTAACTCATCTCCACTGAGAAAGGCTACTTCTTGCCAAGCAAATAACCCTTCAATAATTTTCAGAGGGACAGATAAATCCAGTTCACGATGATTAGTTTCCTAGTGTTTTGCAAGAACTCTGTAGTGTCTACCACTGAAGGTGCAGCAGACAGGACAGAAGGGTGGTACGACTGGGAATAACATCAGAGCTTGGAACAGAACTGATCTTCAAGAAACGCTTTGCACCTTGAAGCGTTTTCTGAGGAAATGTGAGTCTTAAAGTGTCACAACTTAAAGCCATGGAACTGATAGGAACAAAACTTAGAAGAAGTAGGTATGATGACTAGACTGAATGTTTTTGTAAGCTGCTATAGAAAAAATGCCAAGATCTTCATACCTGGTAAGCGGATGCGATAGAAAATAACACCAGTTTGATATGTTTTTAGAATATGTAGAGTTGGGAAATCTTAACTCACTAAATCTGTTCTGGTGAAAAAATTCTCAGCTGGCTGTTCTCAGTTGCTATGGAAAGGTTAAGAAAACCAGGTACTGTATTTTCTAGTGAATTGACAGTTTGCCTTAGGAAGGCTTTTCACATTCACATTTGTATTTAAACATACCAAAACTGCATTTTCCCACTTCCTACCATCTATTCCATACTGCAATTTTTGTTGTCAGGTATCTAATTACTACCAGTGCTGGAGTCTTTGATCAAGTGAACAGTTGTTACAGGTCCTGAACCCACAGTTTGGCTTCTTCTAGGCACAGATATCACTTGAAAAGTATCATCTGAGTTGAAGGAAAAGTTTCAAATGTGCTCAGCCTTCACCAGAAGCTGCATGTGTGGAATTCAATGGCTGGATTCCAAGGAAAAGTCCATGTCTGTGAGACCAACCCAAATTAAGTGGTCTTTAAAAATCTGCCTTCCTGAAGTCTGATCCCATAATAATAAAGTTGGAAAACAAGAGCAGAGGGGAAATCCAAGGAATGTATAGCTAAAAGCACTACACAACATTCCCTTCCCTAGCGAACTATTTCCAGAAACACACAGAGTTGAAATGGCAAGTGGTTTAAAAGTCCACTGGTTATATACCTTTAAGGAAGAAAATTAATTGACTTAATCAGCAGAAACATATTCATGGAGTGAGCAAAAGAAAAGGGAAAGACATGCCAACCTATGGCACTTCTGTTGCGGAAAGGCAATCCCAACAGTGTCTCAGCACAGCACAACAGTGGAATGAGACCTACCAGTCTGCAAGCTGACAGTGCAAAACCCCTAAATATATGACACAGTTACAAAATACTTTAAAAAATATTAAAAAATATTAAAAAATATTTTAAAAGTAATGCTTGAATAAGGTAGACAAGAAATGTTTAAGAAGAGATTACTTTTTGCATTGCATGTCTGCAAAGCATTGTGGTCTTTGAAAGTAACTTCTGAGATAAATTTATTAGGGATAGAGCTTTTCTTCAGTATTAGGTAGATAAAAATAAATGTCTCAAATGTTGGCTAAGGGACTGAGAATAATATACTTGTATTTTCATTAGTGTAGCTAGCTCTGTGTGGGTCACTGTGGAATATTAAATATTGGAAATCAATAGAGTAGCTGTATACGTATAGTACTCTTTAAGAGTAATTACTAATACCTAACTCCTCTGCATGTCTTCATTCACTTCAGCAAATAATGCTGGTTTTAATGTTGATAAATGTGTAGTATGAACTGGCTGGCTTAATTAAAACTGTTGGGATGGAAAAGCTTAATCCTGTGTGATGTTTTATTCAGGTTTATACTATGTCACTAGTCAAGGGATATGTCAACGTTTCAAGGTTCCACAGAACCTGCTGTGAGGCCAAAACCTCCTGTGGCCATAAAGGAAAGCAGGGTTTGCAGGCCGCTGTGGGGATCAGGCCAGGACTGCCACCATCTCCCAGGAAGGTTGCCCAGTCCTTCCCTGGGCCAATGTGTGCCCGAGGTCATTCAGGAAGGATGCTACATAAAGGAGTTGTGTTCTTCCTTCCTGTGAGGATAACGCAAGTTGAAGATTGAAAACTTCCATTTGTCCTGCCCTGCTGAAGAGCTGTGGGCCAGTCCTGGTTTGCCCTTATTATCCTCATGTTGGTTCCCTATTGTCACAGCATGAAGGTGCTTCACAAGAGCTCATAAAATTTCCCTTCGAGGAAGATATTTTTAGGAAGCTGAAGCACATCAGGATGTATTGAAAGGGAGCACAATGGAATTTCACTGATTTCAAACTTAGACACACTCAAGCAGATTCAGAGCCACTGTTACAATTCCTTGCCCTGACCTAAAGCACTCACAAAAACTGTGACAGAGCCAGGAACTGAGCCTTGAACTTCCTAAATATATAGAAATCTGGGCAAAACCACAGTGCTGAAGTATCTATTGACAAAGAATGCATGGCCAGTATTCGTGCTATGAATTTTGTCAGGTGTGACTATTTTATTTGGGGAAAAAATATTGTTGTCTAGTGGATTTTACTGTCACATTTTGAAAATAAAACTGTTCAAAGTTTTTCTGAAAAATTTCTCTGATTTTTCAGGTGAAAATTTATTTCAGTTCAGTTTTTGCATACCTGTGTAGCCCAAACTCAGTGAACCATTTCCCTGATGCGTGAAATTAATTATATTGGACTTCGTAATGGTCAGCATTTTGGACACATTATACAGGAGTGGAAAAAATGGAGGAAAGCACAACCAGTTGTTTTCTTTCTTTTCTGCTGATAAAGTAATATTGTTAGAGATTACATTTTTAAATTATTCCCTGCTTAGGCAGTTTCAGACTAATGTAAGCCTTTATTAAATAACACAGTTCAATCATTTTCTTTGGCACTAGATCAGACACAGTTCATGTAAGTTTTGGTATGAAGTACTTTTGTAGTTGATCTGTGTAGTCTTTCAGTGTGTCAGAATATAACATACAGTAAAGTGGACTATTTCTACCAGGTTTCCTCAGGCTACTGTTTCAGAAGGTGTATGTTCACTGACTCGTGATATTACTGGGGTGAAAAGAAAAAAAAAAGAAAAAAAAATAGAAAAAAAGGAAACAAACCAGAAACTAGTAGCCCTGGTTATACTGAAGGAAAGTAGTTCATTTAAATTAGATTCAAAACTTATTTAAAAGAATTCCCTGAAACAATAGGGGAAGAAATATGATGCATGTGGTATTTGTGGAAGAGAGGAATGCTGGCAAAATAAGATATCACAGACCTGGATGGTGTCCAAAGGCTTGTGTGGTAAAGTCCTGCAGCGGATGCCTGTGCTGATCTTGTTCTGAGTAGGCTCCAAACCAAGTAACAATCCAATCTGATGGATTTAACAGTCTTTCTGGCATTATCCTTTTGACAGGCGCTTAGAGGTGTCATATCATATCTGCAAAAGGGTCCTCAACATCCAATGTCCCAAAGTCAAAGTGCTGATTTCCTTCCACAGAAGGCAGCACGAGAGATAGACAGCATTGACCAAAATTTCTGCCATAACCCTCATGACTATTTTTAAAGCGTTTTGGAGTGAAACAAAGATTTTTGTAGTAAACCACAATCACAGCTCTCTTCACCTTGGTCTCCCCTTAGAAAGGGACATAGTTACAATGTCAGCTCATTGTTTCAGTCATACCCAAGCTTTACCGGACGACCAATTATTTGGTTTCTACTCAGGAAAATAAGAAGTTTTGCCTCATAAGCAGCTTTTGTTCAAAGCTGCTTGGATTTGAATAGCTGCTCATCAGCATTTGTGAAACCTTCTTCATTGCTAACTGCACTAAAAAAGTATTCTCCAAACACGTTCAACTATACCTGAAGGCTATGAAGCTTTAAAATGGTTTTCAGAAGACAAATTGAAGGTTGTACTTAGATGTAAGATGTATCCAGTTATAGTAAATAATCACAGCTGACAGAAAACAGCCAGTGGATCTATTCCTGCAGAACCTTTTTGGCAACTGCTTTGTCCTGGATCTCTGCACAGGCATCCAGCCTGAACCCCATGTACTATTTCTTAAGAACTTAAGAAAAGAACTTAACTTCTTTGCCAGAGATTTTGAAGGAAGAATATGAAGTATGAGGATGTACTCTACTGCAAAACAAGGGATGCACATCTCCTTCCTTCCTGAACAATCACTGCAGTCTTTAAACAAAAGATTACAGTAAAATGCAGTATTTTATGGCGTTATTCCCCACAGCCACAAGAGGGAGTTTGAAGAACATAATCTGCTTTGCACTTTCAGCCTTAGCCTTCCCTTTAGCACATGTTAGTTGTATCATGAAACCAGTCATTTCCCGAAATGACTGAAATTTTCAGTCATTTTGCAAAATGACTCCTTCACTCACTCATTTCGTAAAATGACTAAAGTTTCACACGATCTACGAAATGACTGACGTGCTCGATATTCTGCTAGACTATTTGACTGTTTGTTTCACTCAGTAACAGGCATATTGTGAAAGGGAAGGTTACTGGATAAGGAACCTTTGCTTGTTCTGCAGTCACTGCTGGGGATAGGTCTGGATTTTGAATGTAGCTTCAGAAAAGAACCTTACAAAAAGTATGAGAAGCACCCAAAGCTCATGATACCAAGGGAAGAATACTGTGCAACTATTGATGAGATAAAAAATGCAAGCTAAGATCCCAAATCAAAATAAAGACTTGAATACTACCTGCTTCCAGAGTGGGTTTTAAAGAGCAGTCTTTTTTTTTTTTTTTCCTCTCATCATCATTTGTCTCTTCTTTTGTTATGGAATTTTCAGTTTTTCTATTTCTCCTCCACTGCTCATAGGTGTGAAATTCTATGGTATGGTGACAATGAGAAGCTAATAAAGAAATATTGGACTAAAGAAACATCTGCCATATGCCATGTGAGAACTGAAGACAGGTATGTTATTATCAGAAAAACATGAGTTGCTACACATCCATGTTATAAAGCATTTATCATCTAAATATGCAAACATCTCAAGATAGGCTGCTGAGCTCTTCAAATCTTTCTCCTTTGGGTGCCAGAAGAAGAGAAAGAGGTCCTTGAATAATGTCATTGGTGTAAAACTGACTGTAAGCAATGAATACACTACAAGAGGGCAAGCTGACCTTTTTGGCATGCCAACCTGGTCTCAAGGTAATTTCAAGCGGATAATGGTATACCAAGACCACCTCACCAAATTTTGTGTTCTCTGAGCCTTTGCCTCAGAAGGAGAACCAAAAGTGACCTTTCAGGTTTTCACAATTCTTCTCCTGCTTGTTAGACCTGTTGTGTTTCAGAGCAACATAGAAACTTAATTTGCTGCCAAACTATTCTGAGAACAGATGCTTCTGTGGCCTCTGCTTAGCTTGGTGCATGGAAAAGCAAGATATCCAGAAAGCCAGGCCTCTCCCAAAGGGCTTATTAAGCAAATGATCTTAGCATGGATGGCAGACAGGAGCTCATGGGACTGGACGGTGGGGATTCACTTTGTCCAGTTCTCAAAAGTATCACGGGTCAATCTGGAATAAACTATACACCGTATGCAGCTCAGTTCAGTACCTATCCCAAATGAGAGTTTAGGTCAACCTCTCTACCACCAGCTATCATCAACCACCTCTGCAGTCAGCACAGCCTACTTTCAGTGTTCATTGCTCTTTGTCATGGCTCTGCTACATCAACATAGCCAGAAGACACACTTCCCCCCATGTCTGACACAGCAGTAGGCAGCCAGGGGAACTACTGTTAAACTAAAGGTTAGACCTCTTCCTGTATCTCAAGCTCTGTCAGAAAGGATTTATCCAGGCCCACCAAATCCTCCACCCACCAATACCCTGGAGCTAACTGGCCCTTCACTTCTAGGGCACCATCCCAACCATCCCCTGCACAATCCTGCCCCATGTGCTGCCCTCTGCCCTCACTGGCACAGCCTCCACGACCATCTGGAAGGAGCCTGGGCAGCAAGGGCTTTGCAGGCACAGCTGCTGGTAAAGCACAGTCTTCTGATGGATGAGAAGACTGAAAAGCAAAACAGGTATAATACTGATGTCACAGTCATCTCAGTTACAAAGTTAAGATCAGTTCTGCCAGGTAGCATATATGACTGGATGATTTAAAAAATAAATGTAGAAGTCCGTATGGCTTTAGAAATAAATATATTATAAAAATAATCTCCTGTGTTGTCTTTTTAAGTTAATTCAAGTAATAAGGCATCAGGCGGTTTACATGGTGCCTCCCTACTAGTTTCACTGACTTCATGAAAGATGTGAAACTTTCTCTTATTTCACAGAATGACTGAATGGAACAGCCATTTTATGAAATGGCTGAAAATTTCAATCATTTCCTGAAATGACAGATTTCAAAATATGACTGTAACATATACAACTGTAGAGTCACCCGTTACATTTTCAGTAACATACACTTCTCAGGAAGGCACATGGAACAGAAATATTACACATGGCTTCATTTTATGCCATGCTGAGAGAGGAGAAGAAAAAAGGAAAAGGGGCATGTGTTTTAAACCCATTAAGACATTTTGTGCTGTACCAAGCGAAAATTATTCTCTAATGCTACAATATAACATATCCTAAATTGGATTATAATATACAGCCTCCTTTGCAGTATATAGTTAACTAGAAGTTGCCTTTCTGGAAGGCACTGCGTGATTTCACTGCAGTGACATCGTTTAGAATAAAATAAATCATACAAGTTGAGGAGAGTTTTTTTCATGTAATCCTGTGTCTTCTGAGAGAATAGCTTTGATGCATGTTTTTGCTGTGCGCTCCATCATAGGAGTGTAAACAACAGTTCTTTCACCTCTCTTTGCCCCCTCCACACTCCCACCTTGTTGATTTCTTGAAGCTTCTCATGGGTCAGATGTGAATCTCATAACTGCAGCCTGTACAACCTTTTCATTAACACCCCTGTTCCATGCCATTTACCTTTCTTCTGTACATTTTGTTTAGTTCTTTTTCTTTTGTATTAAATAACAAGTCTGTAATTAAGAATCCTGGCAGCTCGTAGCCCCATTTTTTTCTGGTTTTCTTGCTCCTTTTCAGAAAACTTAATTGCTGCCTTTTTTACTTCCAGGTTAGAGCAGCAGGGCACAGGAGTGCAGTTCATCAAAGCCATTGTATTGATGCTGATGCATAAGTTACTTGGCATGGGATACCACAGAGTAACAAAGGTTCATTATTTCATTTGTATTTGAAACATGACCTTGAAAAGTGTAAATGTTATATCTATGGCAATTTGAGAGTTCACCCTGTCATTTAATAGACATAGTCCACTTTCTCCTATTTTTTTTATACTGTAAATTTTACATACCCAAGGGAAAAAAAAAGCCCACAAATGAAGAAAAAAACAACCAAAAAAACCTCCAAAAAACCAACAACCCAAAAAATCAAACAGATGGAAGTTATCTGAGTTCATTACAGCTGAAAGATAATACCCCAAAATCTTATGTTACGAGAAATCTTCTAAGCCAAGAGAACAGGTCTGAGGAAAAAGCTCTCATATTATGAAAAAATAAACCACACAGTGAACTAGAATTTTCAAAAATGCCTAAGGATGTTGAACACCTTATTTCTTGGCTGTCTACTGGGGACCTTCTCAAAGGGCCTGATCGAAAGTTATTATGGATTTCCTTCACTGTGTACACAGATGTCTGTCTGGGAAGCACTGAAATTGTGGTACCCAAAATAATTAGTCACACTTTAAATTTTTGGCCTTAAGTAAATGCTTCAAAAACAACTCTCCTGTCTCCATCAATATTTCCTGAGTGGATCTGTGTTTAGAAGGGTGTTAGCAGGAAGCGAACATGATATGTGGCTTTGCATGGGTATTTGAATTAAATATTTGGTGGTGGCCTTTTGAAGCTCTTTAGGAGTCATTCTATGAGAAAGCAGTTATTGTGATAACAGCTAGCAAGCAATAGGAGCAATATGCAGATTGTGAGCCTCCCATTGGCTGCAGGATGCTTCCATGAACCATTTGCAGGTTGATGTTTATTGATAAGTAAATCTGTGAAGCTTTGAGTCGTTCAGTGAGTTATTTTCAAACAAAAGAAGCAACTAATTATGTCCAACTATTTGGAATAAATTTAACACTGTTAGTTCTTAGTTGAGCATAAATTTCAAGGATGAGAATGTATGACTGGCCTACACTGGTTTCATTCTGAATTTGCTGTCTTGTTGAGGAGCTGCCAGGAAAGCAGAATGGTTTTGCTAAGTGCATCTGAAAGATAGGTAAGTCAGCCTATTAAAAGAAACTGTAGGAAAGAGAGTTGTAGCTGAAAAATCAGTTTGTATACTCAACATGATGAGTCATAAAATACCTTTATATATCATAAAATACAAAATATTTTCAAAAAAGCATACAGCGTGTGAACCCCAAGTTGTTTCCATTTCCAGCCAGAAGGCTGAGCAATGACAGATAGAAAAGATAAAGAATAATTGACAGATTGTTTTGACTGAGGCTTATCCATGCTGTAAAGTGGGCACTGGAAGAAAAAGCAGCAACATTTATTTCCCCACTCCCTGTAGTATGTGGACTCTGCCATGAAGGAGCCATAGCCCCAGCTGTGTATCTTACTGATTTTCTCTCACCACAGTCGCCAGTCAACTGCTCATCTTCTTTTCCAGGCTGAATCATACCTGACGTCACACCATTTAATGCCCACATTCCTGGGCCTTTGTCTTTTTTTACAGATATTTAGCACCTTAACAGCCTAACTTTGATTCATTTCAATAGACAGCCATAAAGGACTAGATGAAGAGAACATGGCAGATTAGGGATAAATTAGAAAGGATGGTAGCCAAGAGTAAAGTAGTTATTGTTGACTGAGTCCAAGCAATCTAGACTTCTTACGTATGACCTTGTCATAAGGAACTAAATGGAACAGGGATAAGGAAGTGTGTGATTGATTTATTTGATCCTGCTGAACTCTTAATTTTTGAATGGAGCCTGAGAGGTTAGTAAGCAATACTTTAATTTCATTAACCAAACACTTTGAACATTGGATAAAGCCAGTTTATTTACTGTGCACATCTAAAACATTTTTATCTTCAGATACCTGGACATTTTCCTCTGTGACAGCAATGCATTTTTTAATTACAACTTGCTATTTCATGCTGGTCATTACTTCTTTGCCTCATATTGGGCTGCAGGTCAATTTACATGTACAACCCATATACTGGTTTCTTCTGAAGCTTGGCCTCGTGACATTTTCACTGTCTGGGGAGGGAAACCACAAACTAAGGTGGTTTACATCTCAAGAGATATTTAGTACCATTCGTTACTGGATTTTTGTTGTTTTGTTTTCTTTTGTTTTGTTTTGGTTTGGTTTGGTTTGGTTTGGTCTGGTCTGGTCTGGTTTGGTGAGGGGTTTTTTGTCCAAAAGCCCTAAACTTTTGCAATAGTGTGGAATTAAATGTATAACACTTGCACTTATTATTTGTAACACAGGCATGACCAGAAGTCATATGTTGCATTTTGTTGTTGTTGCTGTAGAAACATCTACATAAGCATAGGAAATATCCTGAAGACATTATAAAGATCCAGTCAGAAAATGGTGGTTTTGTTCTCTGGAAAATTCTGTTTCATTAGGCAAAAAAAAAAAAAATTGTCAGCAGACTTTCATTTATGTAATAAAAGCTAACATTTCATAAAAAAAAGTGAAATAGTCAGAAACACAGAAAAATAGTCAGAACTTCACTATTTGACTGATCTCATAAAAATTTTATTCAGCGTTTCTCAAGTTTGTGACAATTCTTTACAAGCTGTGATCTCCCTATAAAATAATATACATGTATTTTCATGTCTTTTTATTTATTTTTCTCTCTCTTCGATCTTTGTTATTATTTTTGGGTGGTAGACATTCCTTAATTTTCTGTTTCAGATTGTGTTTATTTCACTGGGTATCTGTCTCCTACAAGCATTATTACAGCAGCTGACTCTATGGCAGTGACTTAGAGATCTCTGTTCTCTGTGCCTTGGTTATTCCTGTCTTGTTAGTGTCTTCCCAAAGTTATTGCTCCTGCTTACCTGCTTACTCTCACACAGGTACCTTCCTTCCTACTCTTGCCCCTGTGGAGAATATCAAAGTCCTTCCTATTTCATAGGCCTGATTTTGAGCTGAGCCTGTCTAGAGATCCATCTAGTCCAAGCTTAGAGATGCACTGTAAAGATCTCTTCTGCAACATCTTCAAACTACATCCTTTCTTGTCCATCACAAATGGGCACAGATTGTACTCTTGTCTGGACCCTTATGTAGTAACTACTGCTAAATCTTTTCACTTCAGTTCTGGCAGCTGCCAGCTTGGCCCTCCCATGTCCTTTAACAATCTTGCTGCAAGGGTAATTTTCCTGTCACACCAATTTGCCCTTCCCACCCCTCTGTCTCCACCCTCTATGGATGATCTATTTTTCACATTAAGTGTTAGTGTTTTCATTCACTTTCACACTCTCTCATGCACTACCAGCATGGTTTAGGAAGAGTGAGGCCTTAGACATCCATGAAGTGATGTCTGAGTGACACCTATGACTTTGATCTTAAGGTCCTTTTTAGCCTTTTTGCATGATTTCATGATACTGAGATGTAAAATTAACCTCCGATCTTTCCATAGTGCATCCATCATCTGTACAGACCATGTTCATGCGTAACTGTGGTTTTTGCTGGTTTGTCCCTTACGTTGGAGGGAACCCTGACTTCTAGAAACCTTCCTCTTCCGCATAACCCGCTCCGAGCTATGACTATGAAACCCAACTACTGGCCATAATGAGCAGTGCCACTGAGCCCCCTCCCCTACCACACCACACCACCTCTGCTTACCTGCATCGTCAGCAGCCTGCACACAGCCTCTGTTGCTTCACATGGGCTGGGAGATATTAATAGAGAAACATTTTAAAGGCCTACATTCCCAAAGCCCTCTGGGGATCTTCTCTGTGATTCAGAGGCCTAGATGTTGGAAAAAACAAGTAATGAGCACCAAGGAGCTGCTCCACTCTGGTGGCCTGTTAAGTGACACACTCTGGTGTCATCCTTGATGTGATACCCTTAGGCCAAATATGTGAATTTCTGCTTTCCTGGTTCTGTTTGACCAGCTATTGGTACCTCTATGTTTGGAATTTCCCCGTTGAATAGAATTTCATCTCTTCATGTGTGAAGGTAACACACACTCTGGGTAACTTGTGCAGACTTCAAAGGAGAGCCAAAAATAATACCTCAAAGTCCTTTTTCAATAGGAATTTTTTTAATGTTAACCCCCATAAATGCTCTTGCAGGTAAGTTATCTGTTTTCTAAAAATTCATCTAAAAAAAGAAAAAGCAAGCCCTGTATCAAAATGGAGACCTGACTGTTTCTGAAACATAATGCTTCACTGTGGTTAAACACGTAAAGTGCAGTGAGCTGGCAAGCTGATTTCCATGGGGCATGTGGAGACAGCACATGACGTGTTCATTCTCACTCAACAACAACCCCTAGCTGAAATATGCTATAAAAAAGAGCCTGGGGCAGCCTTCCTGCCCAAGGACCCTTCAATTGCAGAGGAAACACTTCAGTTCTCCTTTTTGGAAGATTTTGTGCTGGTCTACCAGAGAGCAGAGTGGAGCAGCTATTATGAGAAGATGAGGTTATTGATTGTGCCTATCTGGAGTGGAGGAATGAAGCCCTGAAACTCCTCTGTACAGCCCTTGGGAATCAGCACATAGGTTCTGGAGGGCTCTGTAGGGATCACAGCCCTCTTACACTGCCTCCATGGCAAGAGAAAGGACTGCACATTTTAAATGCTGTTTTTCAGGGCCTTGTATTATGATTTATTATATTTACATGCGAGTCAAAGTAAAAAAAAATACAGAAAAGCTAAGGAGGCAGGGAGGGCTGTTGTCTGTGAAGAGTGTTTTCGTGAAAGCTATCCCTGTTCTTGCTTATAGACTGAAATAAACTTTGTAGCCACTGCATTAGGGTCTAGGACAACTCTCCACTGCCAGCTCTCGATGGGACAACTCTCTGCCACTAACTCTCTGCTGGGATATCTCTCTGCCAGAACATCTCTCCATTGGGACTGTCTGTTGGGACACCTCTGTACTGGAACATCTCTGCATTGGAACATCTCTCTGCAGGGACACCCTGCCGCAGGACATCTCTCTGCTGGGACATCTCTCCACAGATTGGCAGATGACATGGGGCTGTGCCAGTGTCTTGGCAGAGAGGTGTCCCAGAGGAGAGATGTCCTGGAGGAGAGTTGGCAGTGGAAAGTTGTTCCTTCCTGCTGCACTATGGGTGGTTTTAGGCTCAGGTCACAGAGAATGTGTCATACTCTCGGGCCTGAATCTATCTGTGTGCCCCTCCTGAGGCTTGTAATCTTGCCCCCCTAGGTATAGCTGACATCAAAACAGACATGTTTCTTAAAAATAAGGGCCCCCATACTCTTCTCCCCCTACCCAAAACCACAACAGTGCTGGGTTAGGCTGCAGTTATTCAAAGACCTGTACCAGTACAGCAAAGGGCTGGAAACATCTAGTAATAATGGGAGAAGCACTCATTAACTTGGGACAGAAATTAGAGATGTTCTACAGCAGATCTGTCACAACAAAGAAAGTTTCTAGTCTGTCTGGTTTCCAGCTTAACAGCATCTCCCCCCTTCAGCTGTTTTTTCCTCCCCCCTCCCGGCCCCTTGTTGGGTACTGAAAGAGGAGTGTGCAGCATCAGCTGCCTGCTCCCTTTGAACTCCAGTGGCAGTTCCCTCCTGCAGAAGCTCTGCACAAAATTACTCACCTGCTGAGGAGCTACTTCCTATAAATTATATCACACCCTCAGAGTAATCTAAATTATTTTAGAGATGCCCAGTGTAGTTATAAATCTTAAAGCCATGGCAGCAGTTTGAGAGATGGATAATTTCCTTTCTCCTTGGAATACACATTCAGCGTCCTGTCTTTTACATGTATCTATGCTCCTGAACTGACCAGGCCCAGCCTGACTTCTGAGACCAGGCTAGTTTAATTCCCATATTATTTACATGCAAGTTGTATGTTTGGATAAGCTGCAGAGCTGTTCACAGTGGGATACCCCAGCACTGTCAGCACCTCACTGTGCATCTTAATTCTCATTTATGCAATCTGGAGTGAAAACACTGGGTTCATTACTGCATAAAACACCAGTTGATATGTTGAACAAGGCTACAGAGATGTACATACTTGAACATGATCTAACTGCACTCTGACAGGGGCTGGAATAAGCTGGAAACTACACAGGTCAGGAAAATCAGTGCTCATAAATCCTCAGAGGGGACCTGCTCTGAGCTCAGACTGTGGGTGCATCCTTAGAGCATGAGACAAGAATTGAGCTCACTGAACAGTTTGGAATTCCATCACAATCCTTCTTTGTGGAAAAGTCACAATGTATCTGTTTCATTATATGAGAGGAATTTGTAATTTGTAATCCTACACTATCTTCTGCTTTTCTTGAATTGTGGAGGCATATAATGCTGTGATTTCAAATGACAGATCTAATAACTGTACAGTTCGTTGGAATTATATCTATTTATTTATTTATTTAGGCAGTTTAGACTAACTTAAATTAGTGTTTACTTCTTTTCTCCTCTCTTGACAGGTAGGAGGATGACAAGAGCTTGTGTTCAGGTTATTCATACCAGAACACTGTCGTATCTGTCATGTTTTTCTTCTCTGTCATGGCAAAACGGATAACATGAAAAAATGCCAGTGAGCCATTATTTGTTTTTTACTAGTAAATCCAGTGCATTTCTTGTAGATGGAAATTTTACATGAATAACTGTCCAGTCAAGCAGTAATTTTTCACTTAGCTGAAATTATGCAGAGCTTTCTTGGATGCTGTGGTCAGTTTTTGATCAGGCATGTATGATGATCCAGTATGTAATTTCATGTCATTTTGACATACATCTACAATTTTTAAAATTATTTTGAAATTAGTGTTTATGTTCTTGCTTTCCCCTAGCACCATGTTTATAGAAATAATTTATAGTGTCAGCATTTAAGGTGTATTCTTCTGGCTCCTGTTGGCTTTGCAAAAATCACCAAGAGTTTTAAGACAGATCTTAATGTTTCTGACTGAGGAAACTCTGTGTAACTGGAGTCATCCATTGTCTACATTCCCTGTTTATTTCCAGTCTATGAAAAAGTAATGTTTGAAAGCCAGTACAGCTATCTGTGATTCATAAACTTGCTAAAATTTTTAGTTCATCTTGAACTATCCTAAGCTGTGACATTAAAAAAAATCTCATGCTAGTGTACTGGTATGCAATATGTCTGCTTACCCTGGCTATACCATGTGCTGGAGCTCTTCTGGTTGAAGCTGGCTGTGACAGTTCTCCACTAGGGCAAAACATCAGAGAGAGTCCCCTCACACTCCTCCCTTCTGTATTTGATAACAGTTTCTTTTTTTTTCTTCTTTTGTTTTCTGTTTAGGTGATAATCGTAGGAAACCACGTGATAGCCTATGACACCACAGCTGTTTGCAATTCCACTTTTCATATTTATGCAAGTTCTCTGAGACTCTGATGAGGGAGTATTTTGCAGCCAAAAAGAATTTCCCCATGTGCATTTGGTTTGCAAACCATTTTTTATATAATTCCACAACATCTTTATTCTTGGAGGGGTTGGGAGAGGAGTGGGAAAATTACCTTTTTTTTTAATGTATAGGGTTTTTTTACTGATATTCCCTGAAAAACTCAGTGTTCACATGCTTGGAGTAAAGCCAAAGATCTCCATTTCTGTTTGAACGTAAGTGACATGGTCTTTCATTAGCACTTATGATGTCTAAGGCACTGGTCTTCAGCTGTTTTAACTCACTGCTAAAAGATATTTACATGTCACATGCTTGAATGAAATATCATTTCTCAGATTGGCTTCTTTTAGGAAAAGAATAGTCGAAAAGAAAAAAAAAACATCTCATGGGAGGGAGAAAGTGTCACAAGAAGTTAACTGCAAATTTCATTTAACTTTGGAATGTAGAAATGAACAGAAATGTAGACCCAGTCCCTTTCCTGCTTATAAGTTGCTGGCGGGCTTTGTTTTGTTTTGTTTATTTCCTTTTTGTTGTTTTTTGTTTGTTTGTAAGGATGAGCTGTGATGGAAATGTGTGCCCTTCTATTCTGCCCTCACTTGAATCTTTCCTGTTTAGGTTAAAAAATAATTCTTAGAGCTCAGAATCACCCAATGCCTTTTCCTCCCGAATCCCTCAGAACTGCAATAAGCACAGGCCTCCGGTTCCTAGTGGCTCTTTTCTGGGCCTAATGATTTTTGTAGCACAGGTACAGAGATGCAGCTGAGCCTACACGTTTACTCTGGCTGGCTGAAAAAAAAAATGCAGCCTGTAGTCTTCATTATTTTATTTTATTTTACAAATGATAGCATTTCTAGTGTAATCTACTCTGACCCATATATACATTTTGACTGAGGTTTGGAGATACCCAACAGTTTTTAATATTTTGTAGGAAATAAGGATCTTGGCCATTTACCATGCATGAAAGCATCTGCTTAGTACCTGCAACTGATCTATGGCTTTTTCTGGTATGGTGAGGTCTACTGCTGAAGAGCAGAAAGAGTGAACATGAGGAGTTATCTACCCTTGGCTGAAGAATACAAGTCAGTTTACTTGTAAGAAAATAAATTAGGATGACAGTGCAGGAGCTGATGTAGTTGCCAAGCCACTCAATGATGTTTGAAATAGTCATGGCAATCAAGGGAAGTCCCTGGTAATTGGCAAAAGGGAAACATTGCACCTCTTTTTGAAAAAGGTAGAAAGGAGAACCCTGGGAACTACCAACCTGGCAGCCTCACATCTGTGCCTTGGAAGATCATGGAAGAAGCTCTGCTAAGGCACATGGAGGATGGGGAGGTGGATCAAGACAGCAAGCATGGCTTCACCAAGGGCAAGTGCTG
This sequence comes from Hemiprocne comata, assembly GCA_020745705.1. Lineage (NCBI taxonomy): Eukaryota > Metazoa > Chordata > Aves > Apodiformes > Apodidae > Hemiprocne > Hemiprocne comata. The sequence continues at coordinate 126,793,145 of CM036587.1, forward strand.
CCTGCCCAACCTTGTGGCCTTCTATGATGGATTGACTACATCAGTGGACAAGGGAAGAGCTATGGATATCATCTGTATGGACTTCTGTAAGTCCTTTGACACTGTCCCGCACAACATCTTTCTCTCTAAATTGGAGAGATACGGATTTGATAGGTGGACTGTTCAGTAGATGAGGAATTGGTTGGATGGTCACATCCAGAGGGTCAATGGCCTAATGCTGGTGAAAAGGGGTATCCCTCAGGGTTCTGGCCAGGGACCAATACTATTTAGTATCTTCCTCAAGGACATAGACAGTAGGACTGAGTGCACCCTCAGCAGATGACACTGAGTGGTGCAGGTGACATACCTGAGGGATGGGATGGGATTCAGAGGGACCTGGACAAGCTTGAAAATGGGCCTGTGTGAACCTCCTGAGATTCAACAAGGCCAAGTGCAAGGCCTGTACTTGGGTCAGGGCAATCCCAACTATCAATGCAGGCTGGTAGATGAAGGAGTTGAGAGCAGCCCTCCCAAGTAGATCTTGGGAGTACTGGTGGATTAAAAGCTCAACATGAGCTGGCAATGTGTTCTCACAGCCTAGGAGGCCAACCATATCCTAAGCTTCATCAAAAGAAGGCTGAAGCCAACAGGTTGAAGGAGGTGATTCTGTGCCTCTACTCAACTCTGGTGAGACTCAGCTGGAGTCCTGCATCCAGTTCTGAAGTCCTCAGCACAAGAAAGACATGTTGGAGTGGGTCCACAGGAGGGCAACAAACATCATCAGAGGGCTGGAGCACCTCTGCTATGAAGACAGGCTGAAAGAGTTGGGGTTGTTCAGCCTGGAGAAGAGAAGGCTCTGGGGAGACCTTATCACAGTCTTTCAGTACTTAAAGGGGGCCTATAAGAAAGGTGGGGATGAATTTTTAGTAGTGCCTGTAGCGACAGGACAAGGGGTAATGGTTTTAAACTAAAATAAGGTAAATTTAGACTGTATGTAAGGAAGAAATTTTTTACAATTAGGGTGGTGAGACACTGGAACAGGTTGCCCAGAGAAGTGGTAGAAGAGCTATCCCTGGAAACACTCAAGGTCAGGTTGGATGGGGCTCTGAGAAAAATGATTTAGTTGAAGATGTCCCTGCTTATTTCAGGAGTTTGGTCTAGATGACCTTTAAAGGTCCCTTCTAACCCAAACAATTTTATGACTGTATGATTCTATGAGCTGAAAGCTGTCTTCCGTGAGGAAAATTAATGAATAACTTGTAGAAGAAGGATAATAAGTTAAATCAATTATTATATGGGAAGGGGCTTTTCACCAGAGAGGGTAGTGATAGAACAAGAGGTAATGGTTTTAAACTGAAAGAGGGGAGATTTAGGTTAGACATCAGGAAGAAATTCTTCACTACGAGGGTAGTAAGGTGCTGGAGTAGGTTGCCCAGGGAGGTTGTGGAAACACCCTCCCTGGAGGGGTTTAAGGCCAGGTTGGATGAGACCTTGTGCAACCCACTCTAGTGTGAGGTGTCCCTGCTCATAGCAGGGAGGTTGGATCCTGATGATCTTTAAGTTCCTTCTAACCTTAATCATTCTATCATTCTAATTAGACAAAAGTATCCAATAACTAGACTGGGAAGGCAGTACTTGATAAAGTTTTCTGCCCAATTTCTAACACCTTATGGTTCCTAAAACATTTATTTTTTTCAATTAAATAAAAAAAAATTGTTCAAGAATTCATTCTTAAAAATAGGATATCTTTTTGTAGACATGTGGGTAGCATAATTAATTTTTTGACTGGGCCTCTGATATGACCGGGATGAGAGTTTGTGTTTATTTTTTTCTATGGGAAGGAAATAGGTTTGAGTAGACAACCATATATCCATTGTGCTCATATACAATAATAAATGCAAGGCAAGATTTGAGGGAGAAGTAAGATCTCTTATTAAAGCTAGTCATATAGTTAGAAAAAACAGTCAAGCTTTCAGGCCCATAAGCTTTTTTCTTCAGCTCTGAAATAGAAGTAGTTACCTTCAAAGATAAATGCAGGTGAAGAACAGTTATTCTGAGTTGAATTAGGTTGTTAACATGTTGGACCATCTTAGGAAGAATGGGCAGCTGGAACAGTAGTTCTTAATTTGAAAATTCTGATAATTATTTCTCCTTAAATTAGCAAATCTTAAATAGGAAAAAAGTGGGATGAATTTCTGTATTGTCATTAGGAAATATATGCCTGATTTATTTCACCTATTGATTTCTCTTCTTTGATCAAAATTCGGGGACCTAGGACATATAATCTTAATTCATTCAGGAGACCAGGCAAACACACCACAAATACTGAACACAAAAGCATAGACTAGTGTAAATAAGCTATCAATATATCAAAGTATGAATAGAATTACAGCAGTGATACCATGAAAAGCAAGGGCTGGGCATTACTTTCCAACAGGTAAGAGGCAGAAGAAGACAAAATAGTGTTGAAGGTTCTTAGACTATCAGAAATTTGGAACTCTTTCTAGCAGAAAGTGAGAATCTTGAGGTGTGCACGATTTGTGAAAGAATGAAGAGAGGCTGTGGAGAAGTCGGACCTGAAGACTTCTGACACAGCAGAAGTACCTGCTGGTCTCTATAAACTCATTGTTTTGTAAATTGAATCCAATGTGTGTCTTCTCACAGCACTTGTGCGAGGTTAGTATTTCCCCCATTTTATGGACAAAGAAATAAGGACCAAGATTATTATCTTTCCTAGAGGCAAGACAATCCATTTTGTGATGTCTGAAAATGTAGAAATAATGAAGTATCTGTCCTTGTCTTTTTGTGTTTTAATATACAACTTACTACACACATGTTGTGAATACACACCGTGTTCTCTTTCTGTCATTGCTGCTCCTGTAAGACTTACTGCAGCTCTGACAAGGCAGTAGCTTTGCTGTACCTTCTGAAATCCATGTTTTGTTCTGCTTGGATATTAGAATGTGTTTCCCACTCTGCAGTAACTGCTCCTTGCTCTTTTTTGGCTGCAGTCTCTGGGCTCTCAGCAATGCCTAGGAAAGGGAACACGGCTGCCTTCTCTTTCTGCTACCTCAGCATGTGTGATCTGTACCAAAGACATTGTGCTGCTATTCCAATGGCTTATTTTTAATGTTGCTAACATAACAAGTCATTATTACAGTTATTAAATAGCCCAAATCCTGTAAATTCAAAATTTACAGAGCACTTAAAAAGACAAGTGGCTTCTGGGTTAAAGGAAACACATTGTTGCTTTAGCACCACTGTTTTTGTATTCTGAACTTGAAAAACTCTTTTCACTATTTCAAGTCATACACTTAATTGAACACTTCTACAGCATGAAGATTTAATTTTAGAAGGCAACAAGCAGGTAGTTTATTTTGTGGCTTTATTTATAAATACCTGGAACTATCTGAAATTCTGTATCCTTAGGTTCTAGGAAAAAAAAAAAAATCAGCCAAAACCTCCAACAAAACTAAACTCTATCATGTTTTCATCCAGATCTGTGACCTCAATGGCCTGTATGGGTAGCTGTCCCTTAAATCTGAGGAAAGAAAATGAGCATATCTTATGATAAAAAACAATCTTTCATTAGACATTTTTTTATTATTTGGTGAGCATTCTTATCTCTATTATGTCTTCCCTCTGTTTTATGATCGTGTGTCCTCACAATTCACAAGGAAAATAAACATTTCAGGGTGTCATTAGAACAACCCCATTTATTTGAATAGAACAATCAACAAGAAATATGTTTATATGTGGGACAGCAAGCAGGCTTACTCTTACCTCTCTCTGGCAGTGGAACCTAAATTCAGCTAACGGGAGATAACTGTAAAGCACTAATAAACAATTATGCTAGCTGAGTATTTTACTTTATACATAAATTTAAATGAGAAAAGGGACCTACTCTTAGTCAGATATTATTTGCCAAATTGCTGATCAGATCAATACTTATTTTAATTCTGCAAAGCACATGACTATAATTAGTAAAAATAAAAAGTAAACAATGCACTAAATAGTGGACAAGCATCTGTAAATATTATTTTAAAGATGGAAAAATAAAACAAATATTGTAATTGGGATTAGCAGTTTGAACAATGGAGGCATGGAAGTAAATTAGTAGCCTGTGATAAAATTGGGGAGGTTTATTGTAATTTCATCAGACCAATGATTTTACCAGCAGACTCTATGCATCACAGCAAGAAAAAAATACTCTGTAAGGAACTTGTTTTGATTTGAGACATTTTCAGAGGGCTATTTTAATTTAATTAATGAAAAATCATAGGTTAATTGCCTTCTGCTTTAATGTGAGGGTATTATGCATGCAGGCATATTTTATTTATATCTTGACTGTTTGATGTACACAATCAATTCAAAAAGGGATAATGAAGAAGTGTTCCGCCCTGTGTAGAATAGTAATTAGGGACTCCAGTGCAGGTTTTTTTTATTAATTGTGCAGTTCTGTAAACATGTTTGACATAATGCTGAGAAAAGCGTTTGTCAAATTTTACTGTTCTCTGCTTTTCTTATTACTTCTTCCATCTCTTCTGTCCCTGCTCTTTCTCCCATTTAGTCAAAATACACGCTATGGCATTAACCCTCCCTGCCTCAGCAGCAGTCTGCCTCCATATGGCAGGTGTATCATGGACATCAAGAAAAAGCTGCCCCTGCAAGAGCCTATGTTTTGAGAAGTAAGTATGTCGATAATAGAAATGTTAAGGTTTGTGGGCTTTGAAAGAATCTATGAAAGATGCTGAGCAATAATAAGGTGGTGCATCTTATCACAGCAACCAATATGTGTTGGGCAGGGAAGTCACTGTTGCAACAGGAGTACTGATTCTTCTGAGTTCATGCTGAGCATAACCCACAAGGGTGAGTGAGATTATGCAGATGAAAACTCTTTTTTTCTGTTTTATCAGGTTCCACTGAAGTCAGCAATAGCAAAGGATGATAACATGTTGTAATGGAAGGAGCATCTTCTGATGTATGACTGTTCCTTGATCCAATTACTAACTTTCTTTTAGAAATACAAGAAGATACCTACATTTCATTCAGGCAGTTGTGCCATTGTGCCTTCTTTTATGTTCTGTCCTCCTTCTCTTCCCATCTTGACCATATGCCATTTTCAATGTTAGGCAAGGCTTTATTTTCTAGATAATTGTAAATTAGCATGTAATAAAAATACTTGCCTGTGTGAACAAGGTACTTCTCATATCAGCACCTCACAGAGAGGATAATAGCCTTCAAGAACCTCTTTTTGAAGTGCATTCTTAATTATTTTACCCTGAGTCATTTCATGGCATAGGTAGATGGCTTTGTTGTCTTCAGCTGAGACATAGATTTCTAATCTAATGTCTAATGTCTAATCTACATCTCCTGTCTTCCAGTTTCATTATCCCTTCCCTAGTCCTATCACTACAAGCCCTTGAAGAAAAGTCCTTCCCCAGCTTTCCTGTAGGCTCCTTCAGGTACTGGAAGGCCACTATGAGGTCTCCCCAGAGCCTTCTCTTCTCCAGGCTGAACAACCTCAACTTTCTCAGCCTGTCTTCACAGGCAAGGTGCTCCAGATCTCTGATCATATTTGTGGTCCTCCCCTGGAGTCGCTCCAGGAGCTCCATGTCCTTCTTATGTTGGGGGCCCCAGAACTAGACACATTATATCAGGTGGGGTCTCTGGAGAGCAGAGTAGAGGGGGAGAATCCCTTCCTTTGACCTGCTGGCCACATTTCTTCTGATGCAGCCCAGGACACAGTTGGCTTTCTGGGCTGTGAGCGCACATTGCCAGCCTATGTTAAGTTTCTCATCCACCATCACCCCCAAGTCCATGTAAAGCTTCTCATCCACCATCACCCCCAAGTCCTTCTCCTCAGGGCTGTTATCGATCCATGCTCCACCCAACTAGTATTTGTGCAGTGGATTTCCCAAACCCAGGCGCAGAAACTTGCACTTGGCTTTGTTGAACTTCATGCAGTTTGCATGAGCCCACCTCTCATTCCCACTAACAACCTCCCATGTTCTGCAGGAGTCAAAGGTAATTTTTTTCTAGGTTACTTGACTCAGAATTAGTTTGGAAATAGTATTCAGGGGCTAAACCTATTTCATCTGCTCCCCAAACTACTCCTAGAATAATTTTTTACTATAAAAGCGTTCAAGGTAACACTTTTAATTTGCTTTCTTGGGTGAAATTCCTCAGTTCCTGCTCTGATGAAACTCACAATGACAGCTGCTATTCATGCAGTCTGTAAAGACTAACCAGTACTGTCTGTGCACATGGTGGGAACTGCTCCATGCAGCAGAAATAACTCCTTAGGAGAACACTGGCAGTAGACATGATGATGCAAGGAATTCTGACTGAGCATGTGCAGCCTAATATAAATCATCTGTGTCTAGAGTATTACAAACTTGACATTGCTTGCAAGTTAAATAACAGCCAATATTTGGTCCACGAGAAACTACTTCACCTGCTCACAGGAAAATAATCTGTAGGGTCCTACTAAAGGTGTGTTTGTCTTCCTGAAGGTAAAGTTACATTGACAAAATAAAAATCTGTCATCTAATCTTGAGAGGTATGAACCCTCACTAAAGGTGATTTTTCTAATGTTTTTTTCAAAGAGGGAATGTAGAGACAAAACAATGAAATGAGAAGAAAATAAAAACCCTCCAAGTTTCCAGCTCTCTTGAATCATGTCGGGGAGAGGGGAACTGCTGAATTAACAGCTCCCAGTGCTTACTGGAGAGTGGCAGGGCAAAAAGGTACTTGAGCTCAGGTGTGCATGTGCATCTTCCTTATCTTGGTAGTTGGGAATTTTGATAGTGGGAAATAGTGTCTGGTCTCTGCAACTCTTCAGTGGTTTCCTTCTGAAAGCATTCAGTGGAAGCATAACTTCAAATATCAAAACTGAGGAATCCTAGCAAAAGTAGTCTTCACTTGAAGCCTTCTATGCCTCCCTGATGTCGTCGCTGTTTGAAGACTGAATTAATTGGCATTGCCTTTGGGAAAGGTTACCATGAAACTGAGGGCTTTGGTGGCTTTGTGGTTACTGTGTTGCGTAAAAACATGATGGCAAACAGATGCCCGTGATTCTGATTGTGTAGTTGTATTTATACATGTTCATGTAGACATGGTCTCTCTTCTCTTATCTGGTAGGAGAGGGAACATAAATAATCTCAGGTTGTATCAGTTCCACTGCTCAATAGACGCTCTCCAGTGGGAGCAGGAAGTCAAAGTACCTTATATATGGAGGACATGGATGCTGAGATCATAGACGACTTACAAACTGCTGTTCTTTTTCCCAACAGAAAAAACATGCATTGTTTGATTCTTTCATTTCGTTTCAACACAGTTTAATCAATTCCATATACATGATGAGCTTCTTTTAAATACTCAGATCCCAGAGGAAGATTCTCTAGTTTCATTTGGCTTTTCTTGGAATAATCTTGGTCCTCACAATAAGATAATAAAGTCTTGTTAATTTGTACTTACTAGGCTATTGTATTTGAAAGATTTCAGATGTCATAAATAAAAGGCTTATCTTGGATTTCTAGCTTACCTTTATAAGGAAATATCGAAAGCTTTTTACAAACAGAGCTGAAGCTTGAAAATCACTTGAAAATGTGTCATTCAAGGGCAAACCCACTCTTTTGTCTGTCCTGGTTCAAGCCAGGATGAAGTTAATTTTCCTTTTACTGATTTTTTTTTTCCTTCAGAAAGCTCTCTTTTAACTAGTAACAAGTGTTCCAGCTAGTGGGCTGATAACACTGGAATGTTTGTTTCTGCTGAGACTCCAAGGTCGCTTCTCAGCTCTGCTGCTACAGAGGCTACTGGGGCAGGGGAATTGTACCTATGACCCCCCCGTAGGGGAGCTGGACTAGACAGATAGCAGAACTGACCAAAGGTGTTCCATTCCATATATCTACGTAAGCTCCAAGGAAGGTCAGAGATCACAGAAGACAACTTCCTTCCTGCTTCTTCTTCCCTTCTCTTCTGTCCATGGTCGGCATCTGGGAGGACTCCATCCATCCATCCATCACCATCAACCCCTAGGCTCTGACCTCATAACCTTCATAACCCAGCCCCTGTCTGCTCTGCCTTATGTCCTGCCTGTGGTCTGGGACATTTTGGGACTGTTCACAGCTAAGGAGAGTGCTGGGGTAGTTGCTGGGGGTGGGGGGAGGCAAGAGGCTTTTGCACATTCCTGAACATACTTGTATATAATTGTACATATAATTAAAGCTGTCTAATTTAGTTTTCAATCGAGCAAAGTCTCTCTCCTTAATTCTCTCTTCTTCCCTACCTGGGTGGAAAGGGGAGGGGATTGAGAGCATTGTTGCCTCTGGTTTAATTGTCCATCCTGAGTCAAACCGTGACATCGTCCCACAGATAAACAAAATAAGACCTGTTAAGTAATCATTAATGGTGAGAAAGCCTTGTAATCTATCAATATTAAATTACCAGCCATGATTATTTGGGACAGAGGTTTAGACAGAATGTGGTCATCTGCTATTTTCTGACTATAGTTCATAGTATCTTCTAGAGATGGCAACAAACCGTGACTATGCAATTAAATAACATATTAATCAGAAAGAGTTAATGAGGACTAGAGTTCAGGTGTTCCTTCAGATGAAAAGAGCCAAAAATTTATCTCAATACATAGATTATAAAGTCAGTAAACAGAATTTCTCTGTATTTATAGCTCTGTAATTAGAACCACGGGGTTCCTTAAAACTGCTATCAGGTGAGTTAAAGGAGGCTGCATACCCAATGAGCAATTATTTCAATAATCTACATTTAAGTTTCTTGAATTCCTGACTGTGTACAGTTTACATGATCCTTGCAACTGATACCTATTGACCTGTATTCTAGTGATGTGAATATGAATTTCTTAGCCATTTCCTCCTGGGCCTAATAATTTCCTTTAATAGGTTAGTTGAGCCTCTAAAATTTTAATTATCCATTTTGCCATCAGTAAAATTTTCACAGTTCAAGTGAGGGCCATTAGTGGACATGAAGATAGATCACCATTCAGTATGAAAAGGCTACCTCTAAAGGACCTGAGCTATTACCTACTTGGATATAAAACCATCTAATCTAAAATTGTACCAAAAGATTTCTCTATCAAATACGATAACTCTTGGCTGAAATATGGCATCTATTTTGGAGGATTTGCCACCTTGGTTTAAATAAACGACAGAGAAACCAATGCAAACCTAGGTAACTTTTCTCAATGGTTATCCTCCTTTACTTTTAAAGCAACCTTAGAAGTTATTCCAACACTGCATTTATTCAGCGTAAGCAACCATGATCAGACTCTTGTTATATTTTCATCTCCTTAGCTAAATAAGTTTACAAACATCTGAAATTTACATCCCCTTTGAGTAATTACTTGATCATATTTCCTTCTGAATAGTATACACTAAACTGAATGTCTTTAGCTTCTCACAGTAATCAGAGTTTATAGTTGCTGAAATAATTCTTGGAGCTCTCTCTTGATTTTCTCACATATGATAAACTTAGAGGCCATTACCAGTTAGAGGGTTTTGCTAATTATCTCACTGTGGTGTAAACAGCTCTCACATTCTATCTTGTATTCCCTTAATCACTCAGTTAAGGGCCATACCTAATTCTTTCGTTGCCACAAGGCAGTGTGCTGATTGTCCTGACCCCAAAGTCCTCTTCTTAGCTGCTCTCCTCCATGAACACCACCTAGAATCCTGATTCTTAGGTTCAGTTTTATTAAAATGCATACCGCTAAAATAAGCCAGTTTTCTCTTTGGAACTGAGATGTCCTTTTAAATATCTAAATTTTTATGTCATTGGCAAAATTTACCTGACAGATTTTCCTCTTTACTGTTGAAAATAGCACTAGACTAAGAAAAGGGTACTGTCCGGAAATATACCCAGAAGATGATGCTTCCCTTTTTAAGATTTATAGATTTACCACTTTTTAATCAATTTAAAGTGTTCTAGATGGAGCTGACCAGAATTTCAGAGAATAAAGTAATTATCTGAGACTCAGGAGAACTACTAATTCCATCAGAATGAAGCAAGACTAAGTCAGGGGCTTTTTTGAAGCTAAAATATATCTATCCATAGAGCTATCTTGGGCAGCCAAATCTGTAATCTCATCAAGAAATGATGCAAATATCATCGGACAGCATCTTTTTTCCATCACAGATATGCATACATCAACTAACTACTTTTCACACAAAGTTTATCAAATGCTTTTGCTGTTTATGCATCATTACTGAAAATATTACCATACTGGCATGGTATTATGCTCTATCTAGTATTATAATACAAATTTATACAATTTCAAGTGTGATAGACTCCAGCCCCAATACCATGAAGGGTGATGGATTTTGGTAATTGGTGGAAAATAGGGGGAAAAATTATTAAGGAGAGCAGGCAGACACAGATACGCATGGAAACATTATGTTGGAAGTAATTCTGTCTGATAAACAGAATAAGAAATGAGAGAACAAAGATAGAATTTAATAAAATAAAAAACACAAAAACCCTAGTCAGTGGGTTTGTTGTTGCTGATGTAGAAGGAAAGAGGCAACAGGAACAAATTCAGGAAAAATAAAAAATGCTACTTTCTGAGGACAATCTAACAAGAGGAGAGCTGAAAAAGTCTCTGAGCTTGCTGGGTGCTGTTTAGAGGGATTGATGGGGTTGCGAACCCCTCTGAGGGGTACGTGCTGCATGCTGTCCCAGCTCTGGTAATTAGATAAGTTCGTCAGTCTTTATGAGTGGCTTACGTTTACTGATTAATGTTCCACTTGTGCACAGATGTGATTTAGCTTTCTGCTGAATAAACACAACATGGGGATGGAAAGGTGATAACTGCCATACTCAGCAAAAAAGAAGGAGCCTATAAATATGCCAGTGGGTCAATAGAAGTGATTTCATTCTGCCTTCACAAGACTGCTGATGAAGTCTGACAGGGAGCTCTACTTCATTAATGCATCACAATGGTGAAGAAAGCCTGAAGGGCAAAAAGAGCCACCTGCAGCAGATTGGAGCCTGGGCTGCAGCTGTCAGAGAACAGCCAGGGAGAAATTAAAAGGGCTGCAACAAGGAAATAAAGAGGATATCATAGGCAGATAGTGTGTGTTTTCGCTCCTGTCTGAAATGACTGATAGGGGAGGTGCAGTGCTCAGGGCACCAACTGCAGATGAAGCTGGACTGCTTATCAGGAACAATTTGGGGAGGAAGCCCTGGCCATGTGAAAGATATGGTCAAGGCACCGTACAGAAAGTGTTAAGTCTAAGGATTGGTAAATGCAGATTAATTTAATGATTCATTAAAAAATAGGAGCATCTACCGAAGAAAAGTTTCTCACAGCACAATAAGAACAAAATAATACACTTGGGGGGATGCACTAGGAGAAGTATCACGCAGTCAGTATATAATTGAGAAGCACTGTAATGCTAGCTCTGTTTCTAAGCATCTGTTAATGGCTGCTGTCTCTATCAGCTTCTCAGTCTCCTGAAACTAAAGTCCCTGCCTGATCTGAGAGGGGCATGTTTCTGCATAACCAGACTAGTGCGGAGGGAGAAGAAAGAGGGGAAAAAGAAGGAGTAAAGGCCATATACTGAAAACAAGCTGCTTGAAAGCCAGCTATGGATCTGGTTGAAATTGCGCAGTGGTGATCTGTCTTAACACACAACAAAATAGGGAATAGAAAATAGCCCCCGAGGTCACCAGGAGCCATTGGGCTGCCTCATCCTAGAGCTGTAGGTCAGCAACCACAGGGAAAGCTGATAAAAAGACTATGTCACTTTGTGGTGTGTTGGGTGGGAAGTACCTAAATGAACAAATAAAGACAGAAGTCAGGACCCAGGAAGAAGCACCTGATCCACGTCTCTGAACCTCTGGTCTGACTCATTCCCATCCACTCTTATGTTTTCACATAGACACTAAGTCTGATCCCTGCATAAACCCAGAGAAGCCCTGAAATAGTCTGGCTCTTCTGAGATCAGGATTAAACCCAAATTGGCTCTTTTTCCTTACCCATCTCCCATTCCTTGCAGCTGTATCCTGTCTCTAACCACTGGCCTTATCTGGATCATAAGAGAGTCATCTGTGCACTGCTTCTTAGATGCATGCTTCATTATATTGAATTTTTTTTATTTATTTCCTTATTGTCTACCTATCCCGCATGCACAGTGGCAGGAAGGAGATAGAGACAGATTTCTCACTGATCCTTTTGAATGCTTTCAGAAAATCCCAGGATTTCTCATTCTCCTTTTACCCTGCTGGGCTGTCTTTCTCCATCACTATGGTTTCTATACAGATAATTATTGCTTACAGGCAGAAGTAAATTACTTACTTTCATTAAATGAAAAGAACTGAACTTTCAGCAATGTGTTTCAAAATGGTTTTTTCCATCTCCAACACTTGTAACCAGACAGAGGCAAAAGCCGAATCTATCACCTGTGGTACTTCCAATTTTCCACAGAAAAATGCCACTGTTGTTATACTAGATTTTAAATGAGATGGTCTGCCACAAAGCTGACTTCCTGAGGTGAAAGAGAAAATCTTTAATATAAAGATATTACACGAGAGACGAGGCCATTGAATGTATTTTTGTACAAGCCACAGCTTGGGAGATTAAAATTAGAGGCACTTAGAAAAATGCTTATAATCCACAGAGGGCAGAGATCAGTATTATATAGTCCTGAATCCTCCCCAGCTGACTGTTCCTCTCTTGGCTATTCAGTGACTAATGACATATTCAGATGACACAGCTTGAGCTGCAAATACTTATGAGGATGGTGAAGTCAAGAAAAAGAACTTAGAAAAGCTGAAAACAGACCAAGAGCCATCACCAGGCATGAGGATCCTCCATTTCCTTTGTGGGAGGGAGGAATTAACTCTTTACCGGAGTGTCACTCTCTGCTGCACTGTTGGGACTTGGTAGGAGAGAAGGCTGAAATCTCCACCTGAGTATGGTGTGTTAGGCATCACCTGTAAATAAGACTAATGGGCCACCCCAGGTCACTGTGGGAGGAAGTTTCCAATGGTCTGATGCCCATCAGAGCAAGTCACAGCCACTCCAGCATTGTCACTGCCTTTCTTTAAGGCCCCTGGGCTCAGAAGAGGGACTGGCTCTGTCCTTTCAGTAGTTCTTACCCCTGGCCTCTCTTTCCTTTGGGATCTCACAAGGACACTCTGGCCCTGGCATGTGACAGCTCCTGCAGAGGTGGAAAGTGTATTACAGGGAGAACCAGCAACTTGATATGTGCCCATCCCCTTGTATGACAGGGTAGTGATGTGGCAAACTACACGAGTGATGCTGTTATGGGCTCTCTACGTTCCTCCATTTCAGTCAGCAGATGAGTGTTCAAGGGTAAGTGTCTTACCTTAAAGGCCATTTTGAGGATTGTTTCTCCCAAAGGAACATCCTGGGGCTGAGGTGAGTACAGGAATCCTTGGGAGGGTAAATCAGCATACTTAAGATTCCTATTGACATGAATGGACTTCAGTATCTGGCTGGCAGCTTCAGTCATCTTTAGCAGTCTTCAAAATAAATAATTTAGACCACACAACAGCTAGATCAAAAAGCAGCAAACTCAGTTACCTTACAGAAGCCATCAATGGTCAAGTAATGTCACAAGTCTGATATCTGACTTAAGTGTGTGCTCTAAAAGAGCTACTGTCATGGAGCTGCAATCGATCAGTAGTTCTGCTCTCAGCTTAAATCCAGAAACAATAACCCAAACTCTGGATCCCACCAGCTGCCAAAGCAGTCAGGCTTTCCAGTCAAGCAAGTACATTGTGTGCAGGGCAAGAAGAAGCACTGCTGTTACTGTGCCTCTGAGGAAGAGGTATTACTCCAGCTCATACCTGTGTGAGAGGGTTGGGCATGGCTGTGTTTATAGAGCTGCATATGGCTGACCTTGAGATGCTGCATCTTCTCAGGTCTTCCTCCTATGGAAGCAAGAGAATTCTACAGCCTTGCCTCCAATAGGTGTAAGACAAAAGTGTTGCATCTGGGAACTGATGTCTCAAAACACAAACTTCACCCACTGACAAAAACTGGTACCTTATAAAAAGAGAAAAACCCCAAGACAATGTTCAGGAGATTCATCTGCATTTCCAGCTGGGATTTGAGCTCACGAGTCCCAGGAGGACCAAGTCAATACTCTAAAGTAGGTGCATTAGAGCTAAGTGCCATGTTGGCCGCTGCTGCAAAGCCTCATATAAATATTACACCTCACACTGCAAGGCCCAAAATGTTTGGTTTCTGAGTCTATTAAAATAAAATGAGGATATGGTATAATTAATATAGTTTTGATTTTCCTATAAATCCACATTAGTAATGAGAATGCAAAGTAATTACTCAAAAAATCTTTTCAACAAATGGCAGTTTTCACTGATTAAAAATGGAGTTTGTGTTTTAAGTGTTATTTACGGGTTTGCTGAAATGAATAATTATTAAGTTATTGAGCTACAAGATAATTAAGAAAAGTGTTTTTACTTAAACACACACGTCAGAATCTAAATCAGGGAGTTTATATGCAGGCAATGTCTTTTGATTTTTTTAATATCTCCTAGAAATCCTGTATCCACTCTCAGACTGGAGAAATAAAGGTTTTTTGTTTCAATTAAAATAAATTTAACATTTCAGATGATTATTCGTTGCTTTCAGGTCATGAAGTGGATACCTCTGCATTGTAAATTATTTTGTAATATCTGAAACACCACTGTCCTGATTTGAGCCAGGATTAAGCTAATTTTCCTTTTGCTAATATTTTTTTCCTTCAGTAAACTCTCTTTTAACTAGCTAGTGGGCTGATAACACTGGAATGTTTGTTTCTGCTGAGACTCCAAGGTCACTTCTTAGCTCTGCTGCTACAGAGGCTACCGGGGCAGGAGAATTGTATCTATGACCCCCCCGGTAGGGGAGCTGGACTAGACAGACAGCAGAACTGACCAAAGGTGTTCCATTCCATCTATCTACATAAGCTCCAAGGAAGGTCAGATATCACAGAAGACAACTTCCTTCCTTCTTCTTCTTCCCTTCTCTTCCGTCCATGGCCAGCATCCGGGGAGGACTCCATCCATCCATCCATCACCATCGACCCCCAGGCTCTGACCTCATAACCCTCATACCCAGCCCCTGTCTGCTCTGCCTTATCTCCTGCCTGCGGGCTGGGACATTTCGGGACTGCTCACAGCTAAGGAGAGTGCTGGGGTAGTTGCTGGGGGTGGGGGGAGGCAAGAGGCTTTTGCACATTCCTGAACATACTTGTATATAATTGTACATATAATTAAAGCTGTCTAATTTAGTTTTCAATCCAGCTAAGTCTCTTTCCTTAATTCTCCCTCCCCTTCCCTGCCTGGGTGGGAGGGGGATGGCATCGAGAACATTGTTGTCTCTGGTTTATTTGCCGATCCTGAGTCAAACCGTGACAAACACTGTAAAAGTATTTTCATTCACTCACTAAAGAATTAAAAGTTGATGTATCCATAGAAAATGAAACTAAATGTCTTGGCCAAATTTTGCATATGAATATTGATGCTAATCCACTCTGTGTTGATTTAGAACTTTCTTTAAATTTTTCATTTTAGCCTTCACAAGTTTATATGTAAATTGGTACATGACAAAGCTGTATGCAATTTAGATGCATTCTTCATATTACTGTATTTGTAGAGAACTCCATTCAGTTGCTCATACCTGCTTTTTGTTTTGTTTTTTTTTTTTTTAATTGCTTCATTAAGGCTATATTGGTTCCAAATCTGAAGGCAAAATTCTCCTTTAAGATTCTATCTTGCAGAAGATTTTTTCAAACTTCAGCGAAGAAGCTGTCCCTGAGGGATCAAGCACAGATTTTTACCATTAAGCCCTGGAAGTGTATTTTGTGATTGGTGTGGAAAACGATAGGAACACTGGAATGCTATTAATTTAAGGTATGTGTCCCTTATGATTCTACCACAGTTTGTGATAGCTTTGAGTTCAGAGCTGTACATATTAAGGGGTGTTGTGGTTTTGTGTTCCACATGTAACAGCAATGTCATCACGTTGTTTAAATGATAGTTTCTGCCATAAAAATCTGGCAGGTGATAAAGCTTTGGTCATGTGTTCCTGGAAAATCTAGAGTCTTACAATGGCATGACTCAGCTGGAGAGGATTGCTAAAGTGCCATGAAAATGATTTGTTTCTCCAGTATATTTCAATGGAAGGGAAGAGTATCCCAGTGAAGAATAATGGAAGTGCATGAGGAAGTCTTATGGGAGCATGTCTTACCAGTATTGCTTGTCACTCTCTTATGTTAGTCCTGTAACATTTAAAGTCCAGCCGTCATCTTTACAGGTAAGGTAGTTTCTCCTCCATGAGCCTGGGCTCTGTGGCTGTCCTGTGTAGTGCCAGAAGGCTTGTGGCCGAGGTTATTTTCTTGAATTTCTCTCTTTATTTGATATTGAGGCAATGAAGCATCTTGCTCTGAATAGAGTTAATAAATGCGCCAGTGAGAAGTTGAGTACATCTCAAGTGAAACAGTTATTTGTTTATCTCTTATCTCAGAATGTAGACGATATGATACAATCACATTTTCCTCATTAAGTGATACCTCATTTACAGTGTATTGGTTTCCTATCCAATCTTGGTGCCAACCAGTATCAAATACCAAATGATCTTGAAGTTTACAATTAAGTAGAGTGAAAATGCTGGAAATGGGAAGACCCTCAATAATTCCATGGCATCAGAAAATTAAATTTCTGCAATAACAAATTACGATATAATGAGGTCACATTAGAGGAATAAGAGGCCCAGATGCCTCAATGATTTAATCTGTCTCTTCCTGTAGGCCTGCACCTAATTTTAATGAGTATTTTGATAGATAACATATTTGGTTCAAAATAGGTCTTTAAAGACAGTTGTAAGAGTATTATATTTTCATGATGCCTTGATAGAAATTCATTTCATTAACTGCCTGATAAGAAAAAATGACTCTACAAATGCACTGGTATCAGCCATACTATTATGGCCTATGCACTCTTATTGAGTAAAGTGACAGTAATATATCCTTATTGGTCTGTCGCTTGAATGCTGTAGTGGTTCATTTTCCTTGTCTAATGAAAAGCCAAGTGACACTAATGAAACAGGTACTGTATATGCTTCAATTTGAGGAGAGGAAACAGAACATCAAGTAGAAACCTCTGTAAAGAGAATAGTCAGGTGTAAATACATCTGAGTACAAAAAAAGAAAAAAAAAACAACCCCCAAACAAAATATGTCATTTTATTTCTTTTTTTCTGTTGATCAAATAAGGGTTTTGGTCTAACACCAAACACCATAAGAATCTCTGAAATAGTTTTGTCACCCTTTTGAGGTGAGTTACACTTAAGTTGGAGAAAAATTATCTTGTTCATAATTTCTTTACTTATATCACCACCCTGAAACTTTGCCCTAACTAGTGTGATGTTTGTGAGGATCAAACACAAGGAGATGTGTTCTGAGTGGTCTCAGATGGGATGTGGTAGCCCCTCTCATTCTTGTCTGATCTTTTAAATCCTGATGTATTGAGACAGTGCCCATCACACTGGTATTCAGCTTGTTGCTGTGTAATCATCATGCCATTTCCAAAGTCCTCATGGTACAGTTTAGCTTCATACTTTCAAATACCTTGCTTTTAACAAAAATGGTAATCATGCCGCAGTATTACAGACACAAAAAGTGCAGGTAGTTGTAGAAAAAAAAGAAGTTTGCATGCCTTCTGTGGGCACGCACTTCAGACCTGTGTCTGCTGAGCCATCTGCTGAGCTTCTGTTCCTATGTATGTGAACATGTCGTCCCTACAAGAAAATTCAGAGGTGGCGAAGTGCTTCCAAAAATGATGACTTTTTTTAAAGAATACATTTTTGTACACTGGTCTATTGAAGGCTTTGAAAATAAGCATTGAGACTTGACCTGTCTTCAGGGAGGAGCAAGTAGTGCAGAGCAAACAGATGTTATATTGTTTGGACACCTTGTCTTCTTGGGAACATATTGTCCTGAACTATACAATGGTTGTACTTAGACCTTCAAGCCCTTGTATTATGACTAGCATTTATTCAGCCTACAGGATACAGAAGTCCAGAGAAGAGTACTATGAAGAAAGAAAATCATAATCTCTTTGGAAACTGTGGGTAACCGGGCCATGTTTTTGTAGCTGACATTTGAGAATCTAAAATAATTTCTTTTCTGAATAATGTCCCCTTAACCTGGATAATCTGGGAATTAGACTTACTGCAAAAGAATTTTAGAATTTTCCAAATTCCTTAGATTTTTTTCTCTCTCCAAACTCATAAGGCTTAGATTCAGTTCCTTATCCATATAATGGAGACTGATATAGGTGACTCCTAGCTGTCCATGTAGAAACTTCAGAAATTTTCAGGTATATACATATTTCTAAACAAAACCGAAAATCTTACCCGAAAAGACTGGTGCAGCTCAACATTAGAGTTAAAATACCTTACAGTCTCCCATCTGCAAACTGTGTACATGCAGTATGAAAAAGTCTTTAATCCACATGATCCCTAAGAGTTTTTCTTCATCCTCTTCTGGTGAGTGGTCCAATATGTCATTTAGTGGTTAACATCCAAAGGCTTCACTGACCACAAATTTAATCATTTCTCATGGTCGTTTCTCTGATTCTGATCTCTGTGTCCTCTTTGTAGATATGAATGTATTTACTTTCATAACACACCAGCAAGGTAACAGGTTGGCATCTCAGTTTTACAAATTGGGAACAGAGGCACTGAGACTAAAGCCATAATTGCCCTACATCAACTCATTTTTGGAGGCTAATTTTCAAGACTAGCACCTAGCTTTTCTGGGCATTCTGCTGCCTTTTATGTGTTCAGAGCACAGTTCATATCAAGCTTTTGCAATTCTGAGAGTTCAATACTCCGACTGTTTCAGACTGGGCACTCAGAAAATGAGACAGAAGAGATCACAGAGAAAGAGTTTGCACAAATGCTGTGATCAGTATCACACAGAAACTCTATGATCTAGACAGAGAAAAATCTCAGAGCTCCAGACCATAGTCAAAAGACTTAAACAGGAAGATAGCCTCTAGTCAGGAAATTTTCATCCTGTTTCACGCCGTGTGTCCCTTTCTCAGCAAGCAGCCAGAAATCGGAGTCCTTCACATAACTGTCCACTTCACTTTGATTCATCCTTAGTACATGATCTGTCCAGTAAATTGTGTGAGGAGGGTGTGCTGCAGATGAACAGGACATGCCTTCTTTATCATATAAAGTTGTACAATTAAATATGCTCTGATGATGAATGTATATGTGTCTGTGCTGGTTGTATGTTTTCTATAGACATGGTTTAAAGCATTTCATAATTGAGTTCTTCACCTTGTAAGCTTAATATCCCACTACTGTGGTGTTGGTTGCTTTTTGTTTGTCTGTTCTGTTTTTTGTTTTTTTAAATAGCACTTTTCCAAGTAAATAAAAACATATGTCCTCTTCTGCAGTCACTTCAAGCCCATTATTCCTTTCCTTCTCTCAGAATCAGAAGGAGCTTTAGATAACAAAACACAATTGTCTTCATGCACTATCAGTGTCATTTAATAGCCCTAGATCATGTATTTAAATGTAGACGTTGCTGCTTCCTCTTCTCCCATCCTCATCTGTACCTGGTAGACCTCTTAATCTGATTTGGAGTCCACTAGTGAGCTCCAAAATGTGGCAACTGGCAGAATTAGATGTGAAATACAGCTGAAAAACGAGACCGGAGGAGGAACATCCTTAAGGAGCTGATTTTAAAAGTTGTTTCTGACAAGAAAGTTGCACTCACTTTGATGCTTTCGGCACCATGAACCGGCAGATGATTCTGCAATTTGTTGTGGCAGCAGAAATATGGCACCTTATGTCAAAGACTGCAAGCCTGACTGTATCATTATTAGCTTACAAAAGCTAATAAAAAATTAAATATCTGAATACTAATGGCAACACTGAAAACAAGTTTAGGATGACACTCTTCCCTCCCTTTACTGCCAATACCTCAAATAATTTTCTTATTCATTAAGACACAGGCTGAAGCTGAGGACCTGCTTGCAGTGTCGTGGGAATTGCCACTCAGTGTGTGTGCTTCTTGGACCCCCGAATTTAGACACTTAGATCTTAGACACTATTCTCACAATGTTGTTTTTATAGTAATTCTTCCTTCACGGTTCATTGTATTCTATATTAGAAACTTAATTTACTTTGAACATACCATCTTTGATGCTTGTGAGACTTGTCATTCACATATTAATGCTGTGAGATGAAGTTGACAAGAATTACGGATTGTTTGGATATCTGCCTGAGTGTGTTGTTTATTTGCCCTGATAGCATGTTCTTGTTTAGTTAGTGAATTCGCCTTATCCAGTTAGCTGTCTGGTACCTGTTCTTCAATTCTTGCCTTTGAGTTGTCTTGAAGGAAGAATCTTTCTGCCTATACACCCTCTTGATGACATAGAATCCATTCTGGAGGTCATAATGCAGGTTTCTCTCCCTTCTCCTTTCTGCCCCCTCACTTGACTACTCAGAAGAGATGTAGCTGATCTATTCAACAGCTTGTCTGCATTTTGGTGCATATATGACTTCATCTCCAGACTTTTGCACAGTGTGAGTACATCCCACTGTCTTGAACCTGAGAGAGAACATATCCATCCCTTTAAACAGAGCTTGAAACTGTACTTCCTGAGGTAGAAGAGCCATCCTTTAATTTGATCTCTGAGCATTAGATTTTTAACTGTATTGTTCAGAAAAGGAAGAGACAGCAATGATACAAACAGCCAAAATAATCAGTATCAGTCCAGC
This sequence comes from Hemiprocne comata, assembly GCA_020745705.1. NCBI lineage: Eukaryota > Metazoa > Chordata > Aves > Apodiformes > Apodidae > Hemiprocne > Hemiprocne comata. Next base: position 126,813,923 of record CM036587.1, read on the forward strand.
AATGTGTGACAGCTCCTCTCTGTGATCTCTCACTGCATTATGGGAATAGAAGCACACATTCATCCAGTGCACATATTGTATATTAACTGAGGAGATGCTTTTTGAACAAAACCAGCATTCCCAGTGTGCATTTGCAACTCATTATATCTAGGAATGAAGCCACACACCCTGTTAGAGCTGCATCTGCTACAAAATGCAACAGCTTGTCAGCTTTCTGGTTGCTGTATGTACTTCAGTCTGGTGCTCCTCTGTCTTTGTTGGATTCATCTTTCAGTCTCAGCCTTGTCAATTCCTTTGCAGGATGATACAGAGCTGCATGGGGTTGTCTCTTTCTGCCCCTCCAGCTGGGAATTTGGAGGAAATTACATTGTAATGGGGAAGAAAACCAAGATCCCATAAAAATCTTCTTGATTTAGAAGGAGAATGAGATCATTAATGCAAAAGGGACAATTTTCTTCACAGAGCCCTGGCTGTGGTGCAGTGCAATTCCCTTCCAGCAGAAATCAAGGCAGAGGGTGCGAGAGCATTCCCTGACCCAGGCTACTGAAAGGATGTGCATCCAGATCCTGGAAGAGCTCCTGTGTCTGTCAGTTTAGGTGTGACTATGGGACAGCTCCAGTTCCTGTGACAATTCTTCTCAGAAGACAAAAAGTCATTACTGACCCCCTCACTGATGAATCAATGAATCACACTATCAGTGAGGCTGGAAAGCATATCTGGAAACTTTCTAGTCCAGTCCCCATGCTCAAAGCAGGGTCAGCTAGACCAGGTTACTTAAGAACATTGTCCAGTTAGGTTTTGGATATCTCCAAGGATGGAGACTCCACAACCTGTCTGGGCAACCTGTGCCACTGTTTGACCACTCTTGTGATAAAAAAAGGTGTTTTATTTTTAAATTTGTGTTTGTTGCCTTTTCACTGCCTCTTTTCAGTGCCTCTTTTCACTGGGTAACACTAAGAAGAATGTGGCTTCATCTTTATTGATCCTACCAGCCATTTCCACATTGCTAGAATTTCCCCTTGAGCCTTTCCTTCTTCAAGCTGAGAAGCCCCAGCTCCCTCAGCTTCTCCTTATATGTAAGGTGCTGCCATGTCTTACTCATTTTTGTGACCCTTGTCTGGGGTCTCTTCTGTACATTAATATCTTTTATACTGCAGAGTGCAGAACGGGGTCCAACACACCAGCTGTGTCTCACCAGCACTGAGCAGAAAGGAAGGATTGCTTCCCAAGGGAGTTCTGCTGGCAACATTCTGCCTGTTGCCACCTAGGATGCTGTTGACTGCCTTTGCTGCGTGGGTGCCTCCCTGGCTCATGTTCAGCTAGTGGTCTACCAGGACCCCAAAGTCTTTCTTTGGAGACCTACTTTCCAGACAGTTGGTCCCCAACATGTTCTGGTACCTGGGGTTCTTCCTGCAGTACCCTGAACTCCAGCATCCCATAGTCACTGCAACCAGGGCTTTCTCTGACCTTCACCATTTCTTCCCTGTTTGTAACTATGAGGTTGAGCAGAGCACATCCCACCATGGGCTTCTTGATCACTTGTGTCAATGAACCCCAGGAACTTCCTGGATTGATTATGTCCCACTCTGTTGTGTCTGCCTAGGGGATACTGAGTTGGTTAGTCTCCCATGAAGACCAGGGCCTGCAAATGTGAAGTTTCTTCCACTTTTCTTTCCCATCTGCTACTTCTTCCTGATCATGGTTCTTTAGCAAACAGCCATGAGAATGTTGCCCACTTTGTTTTGCCCGCTAGTCCAGGTCCGTAAACTCTCAGCTATCTCTTTACCCATCCCAAGACAGGATTTCATGCATCCTCACTGCTCTCTCATGTATGGGGCAACTCCACTCCTCACCATCCTGGCATGTCTTTCCCAATGACACAGTCACTGTATTGTTTCAGACATGTGAGCTGTCTCACCACATCTCCACGATCCCAGAGACCTGTATATTCCTGTATAGCTCTGCACCTACACACAGACCTCTAATTCTTCCTGTTTTCTCCCCATGTTGCATTTGTTAGTGTACAGGAACTTCAGAGAGGCATGCAGTCATGTTGATCTCCAAAAAGGTATGAGACCTTCCTCCATATTGCTGTCCTGTAGATACTTCCCTATGTGTGTGCACACACTTGGGGTGAATCCCCTTCTGCCCTGTTTTGATGATTCAAACTCTCTTTTCCACATTGCTCTGCACCCTTTGCTCACCAACACAGTCCACCTCTTCTGGGTGAGGTCATCGTCACAATCCCCATCACTCCCAGTTTAAAGCTCTCCTCACCAGGCTGGTGAGCCTTTGTCAAAAATGCCCTACTTGGTCAGATGGATCCTATTTTTTCCTGAAAGTTCTCAACCTTCAAAGAGGATCTCAGGGTTTTAAAGACCAAATCCCTGTTTTCAACACCTGCTGTGCAAACAGTTGTTGATGCACAGAATTGCAGAATCCATCCACTCCTCCCTGAGCCCTTCTACTTCACCAGCAGGACCAAGGGAACAACAATGGACCCCCATATCCTTGTCCCTCATCCCAGAGCCACATAATAACCCTTGACATGGTCCAGGCTCCCCCTAGCAATGCAATAAATGCCCACATAGAAGAGTAGTGGGGCTTGCAGCACAATGAGCAGATGAGCCTCAGGAGCATCTCCAGTGTCCCAGATCCAAGACCCCATTGAGCTGAAAAACTACCTGGGCAGCAGATCAAGGCAGCAAAGTGCTCCATTGCTGCCTCTGGTTCTTCCCCTGTACTGCTGTGTGGTGCCATGCTCTATCACCTCTGTCCATACCACCGAGGTAGGTTAGGGACTTTGACTCCATTAGGACTCAGATAAGATCCAAGGCACCTCTTTCCTCATCTTTGATGTTACATGGACCCCCACAAGCACCCACCACCTGTGGACAAGTAGCCCATCTCCCCAGTCCCAGCCTCTGCCAGAGCCCCAGGCATCCCCGCAGCTCAGCTTGGAGAGCTATGTCTTACCCTAAGGGGCTCCAGCTGAGCTGAGAAGGCTGAAATTCAAGTCTGCATACATCCTTACACTGTTAGACCCCAGTCATCTCATCTATACACACACACCCCAGAGGATGTCATTTAAACAAATAAAACCTTTTCTTCCACAGACAGATAGGGAAGAAACATGGGTGGTTTTTTGTCCCTTATATCTAAGTACCAGAGGAGCTCAAACAATTGGGAATATGCAATTTCTAAAAAGGCAAATTTGTTTTATCTTTAGAGAATTACTCTATCAGCTAGCTTCAACTCCTGCTATGAGAAACTGCAGATAATATTGTGGATCACTGGTGTTTTCTGGCAGATGAGTGTTTTTATTCACTCATGTTTATTAAAATGCTTAACTGTTTTGATTAGCCTAATAGAAAATTTAACATAGAAATAAACTTTTCAAAACATTTCAGCAAAGCGTGATGTTATATAAAACTGTTGGAAAGTGAGTTGGCATTGTACTGATTTTTGAAGGAAGGCAAGCACAAGTATTTATTTTGAAGGGGATAGAATACAGAAGGATCAGAGATACAATTTCATTCTCCTCTGCAAACCTCCTTCCAGATTTTTAAGTCTCTCACAAAGCAGATGTCATTTTGAAGATTCAAAATAGAAAAATACTAAAAATCAACATTCTTCAAGAATGCTGCTATCCTTTATTCTCATTTGCCAGTAGACAGTATGTGTCTTGAATACTAATTGCATATTATTTTAGAAAGGCAGAGGACTTCATAAGGCAGCTACGAAGAAAACTCCAAAATGGCACCATAGGATAACCTCATTGGTTCCAGTGGCTGGTGCTTTTCTGTAATCTCTTCATATTACTGCAACTGTTATTTAACCCTCAAAAGCTTAAATGACACACAAAAGCCTTAGGAATAAGGCTCAGTTCACCAAAATTCTATATTTAGTCTTACTGGTAAAACTGCCAGTAAAAGCATTAGGAGCACTGAGACCCTCAGCTTCTAGTCTCTGATTTTGCAGGCTGAAGGCAAAGAAACCCAGTTTACATGTTAGAGGAGATGCCTCTCAACTGGATTATAGCCAGTATCCACTGAAAAACATTTTTGTAGACTTCATATGGCTTTGATAGGAGCCTTCCAGAGAAAGTGCAGGAGCACAAGATGGCTTCCCTCAAGTTGCTACAGAATGATGGCTTTCTGCAGTCCCGTTTTTTAAAAGCAACTCCTTTGTGTAACTGCTCTGAAAAAAAGTGACATGATTGCTAAATTTCACCAAGAGATCATACTAATCCCTTGATACTAAAAACTGAATTAATGTCTCTGTGCCTACAAGTAAGCAAAGAACTGCCCATCCTTTCTGGCTTTAGGCACTTTTGTATAAACTATTAAAGAAACAAGAAGCACAGGTTCTTTAAAAATCCAGTGCATGTTCCTCTCAAAGTTGATGCGTGTCTGATTATATCACTGTATTTGTTGGAATTGTAAAGGGGAAATATCCTTCCAGCTGCAAAATCAATTAACCAAGAAGTGGTGGGGCCTCTTGAAGTTAGGTGACAGGTAAGGTAAGCTCAATGAGCTGTGTTTTCCTTCCTGTAGTGCCAGCTGAGTTGTGTTGATGCAGGGCTGCCTCTTTGTTCCCTGCACTTTTCTGAGCAAAACTCAGATCTGTGAGAACCAGGATGTCAGCTGCTATTTCCATCCTGTCGTTTGTAAGCAATATCCCACATGCCTGCAGCACAGGTGCCATTTCACAAAAGATATAATTGACCACTAGACTTCCCCACAGCCATAAAGAGACCCACAGACTTTCCTAGAGTCCACTTGCTGCTAAAAATTCTCTTGGGAAGGAGAAACAGCAGTTAGTACAGCTCTAGATACCATCACTGAAATAGGGGTTGCTGAATTTCTTTCAATACATACCAAGTAAGCACAGAAAATGCACAGACCCCTGGCCTGTGGAGTAGAGTTTCTTTAACTTTGTGTCTCAATCACAGCCCTGACAAGCTTATCTAGCTCCCTCCACTTACTGTACTGAATGCAACTGGAATAAAAACAGATCATTCCCAGGGGCTATTGCCCACAGCACACTGTCAAGGTTAAACAGTTTCCACCTTAATTTGGTTTTCAAAGGCTTTATATTTCTCAAAGTCAGCACTGTGCAAAAGCAAGATATAACACTATGTAAACTTAATGCTGGATTCATTAAGACTTCATGTTGAATCCTGTGATAACACCTAGTGTCTATGGACTGGGTGGTACAGATTTTAGGTCCTTATTCTCAATTTTGGTCTTTTCTCTTTGCAAAACAAAATGTGTAGGGTAAAAAGATGTGCATGTAGAACTGTTTCAGCCCAGAGGGCTGGCATGTGAAGGACAAGTACAGTTTCTCAGGCCACTTATAGGTGTACTGCAAAGCTTGGTGTGAATTTTTTATTTTGCTTAGTGAAGAAGCAACCCAAGAATATGTTAAAACTTTTGCAATTATGTGGCTGCATTAAAATACGTCAGGAAGATGGATAATGTTTGCTTGGAAGGAGATGTTCCTAAAGACAGTATGGTGGCATACATTATTAAAATTGGCCTTTTTGATTTTATAAATCATGTCAAATATATCCCAAAACATATTTAATTACCAGTGGCAGAAGAACTTCACATGGTCCTGCTTTGCTGGTTGACCCAACATAGACTCTTGTTAAAAAATTATAAGCCTTGGAGTCAATTCCCGGGAGTGTCCCCAAAGTATTTCCTGAATAATAATGATGCAATAGTTTCCTATCCTATTGATGGTTGTCCCAGAGCACCTCAGAACAAATGCTCCCATTCCCTGAAAGCCGCTCAAGTACCAGGATGCTGCTATAAATGGTTGAAATGTGATGCAGTTTCCCCTTCAACTTCCTCCAGCTCAGCCTAATGGAGATTAAGAGCCATTAAAGGCTCTTTGCAGAATATGCAGTTGCTATTGATCAGTTGTTTCAGCCAATGATCTGATTACAACTGTATTCTCTTTCCAGTGCTTTACTGGCAGAAGGAAACATACAAACATACAATAAAAGGTAAGGAAAAAAGCTACCAGACCTATCTGTGTGTGCTAAGAATTTGTTTAGTTGTTAAAATGAAAAACTGTTGTTTCTTTGTCCATGAGTAAAAGTTTCTACCTGCAGTCCAGGAGGCCAGTTTGAACAAAAAACAAATATATGAGTAGAGCTCAGGGAGTCTGTCTTGCTTGAGCATCGCACAGTGGGTTTTGCATTCCTTGCTGAATGGTGGCACAGCTTAAGCAAGATGCTCGGTAATGCTTTCCCCACTTTCATTGCTGCAAAGTTTAGGAAAACTTTTGAGAGTTGGCAGTGCCAGTTCCTGCCCCCTGGGAAGTGGTTGAACTCTGCTTTTTGCCTTTGCTGACTCAGCATTCTAAACCCTGGACTTTCCACATTGGCAGGTGTTTGCCTCTTCTACCACTTCGTCAAAAAAACTGAAATAACTCTTTGCTGTACTGAACCCAACAGTATGCAAATTCTCTGCATTCTGAAAGTAGGTACAATCCAGTGAAGGGCAGTCTGGGCAGTGGTTTGTCAACTTTCTGATTCCTCCAGGACTGAACTTTCCAGGTCTGTGTCCTGTGGAGGCTGTGAAGGATGCACAGAAGCAGACCTGAAGCAGTCAATGTCTAAGTCAAATGTACAGGCCTCCCATGAAGGAAGATACAGTTGAGCAGAGCCTTTCTGGAGACCAATTATTCAGTGTCAGCACTTATTCTCACACAAATTCTCTTTTTGGTGCTTATGTTCTTATAATACCTTGAACATTCATCCTCCAAATGACTTTTCTGGCAAGGTGAAGAGAGAAGGAAGGACACGGAACTGAGAAGACTTGTTATAAGAAGTCTGAGTAAAAGAAATTTCTAAAAATTCTGACAGTCCTTTGTGGTCTCAGCACTTATTTTGCAGCATCACATGGCTCTTGGGGAAGAGATCAGACTTCATTTGCCTGATTATGACAGTCTTTTCTGAAATAGTGGCAGAGCAGGGGTAGCACACTGGCTCTCTTGTTTAAAGCAACAGAATTGTTGACAACTCACTATCTCGAAGTGTGAACAGGCATTATGTTTAGGAGAACAGATTTAGCAGCTCATATCTATGATGCAAGATTTACAGGGTTAGTTTGCTCTTTGTGGCTGAATGGGAAACACAACAGAGATATTCAGACCTTCCTCAGGATATAAATAATTTTGGACAGCACTTCACTAGCAAAGCCACAAGTTTGCTCAACCAGAAGGACCCGTCACTACTTAGATAGGCCCTAGGAATCTCTCAGGAGATGGCCCAGAGAGGGAAGATATGTAAGTATCATCAATAAAGTACTGGTACTTTAATTATGAAAGTGCAGTATGGGTGGGTGTCCAGGGAAAAATGAGATATCTGCCTGACAGTGAAAGGACATGTTAGCAATGCAATGAGAATTAAGAAAAGAAATGGGAGTGAGGGGTCTTCCTCTCCAACCACTGCAATAATTTGATCTTGATTCCTAGAAAGGGTAGGATGGCTTTTGTATTTCTCTTAATTTCATGATGAAGTACACCCATCCCAGAGCAACCTGGCACTCCACAAAGGACTGCAGAGTACTCTATGCACAGAGGACAACGACCTGTTTCAGAAATGTAAGCATGAGCAGAAAATTACTTTTGTCTGCCTTTGGAAGTCCCAGTATTTATTTGGAACTGAATGACTCCCTGTAGCACTGTGGCATTCTTAGAAAAGACAAAAGCTCAGACAGGGCACAAATAAACTATCTAGCTCAGTGGTACCCTGGGGAAGGAGGCTACAGCCCTATTCTGAGCCCTGATGATTCAAACACATTTGTTTCCTGTATGTATGATGTTGAAATTCATAGAATATTTTATTGAGCTTTTATCTTATTCTTGAGTAGTTTTGTTTTTGTGATACAATTTCCAGCTGATTACCTCGGTTATAATAGAGATCACTGGCTTTGATAAACTCCCCTGCTTTAGCAGGGGAGTTGGAGTAGATGATCTCTAGAGGTCCCTTCCAACTCTGACAATTCTGTGATTCTGTGATAACTAAGAGATGACAATGCCCTAAAACCTCGACTCCAGCAGGCAACACCAAAGCGCAGAGGTTGTTGATTCTCTTCTTAGGGCAGGAGAGTTACATGTAGGCTTGCGTTGCTGCAGGTGATCCCAACAAAAAGAGCAGGAAGCATCAGTGTCCTTGTGGGCTGCTACCTGCCTAAAGGCATAACTCCTCAAGAGAAGTAATTTGTTATTCTTGACTTCAGCATAGAGAATCATGAGCAGGCCCTGCTGACTGAGACACCACTGGCACAAAAGGTTTCCTCCATCTGATGCAGCTGGAGGGAACAGTCCTGAGAATCTGAAGTCAGAGCAGACATGACCAGGCTGAGAGAAACTGTGAAGAGCTGTTACAAACACTGGGCCCACGTGTGTTCGGAAAGAGAAACATACTGTTGTAGACCTCTGTGTGGGAAGGGAAACAAGTCACTGTGGGCTAACAAATGAACTCATGATGAGACACAGGGAGAGTGAAGGGGAGAATGTGATGCTTTTTACCAAGACTTATGGGAACCAGGACAGTTCATGACATGATACATAGGAGAAGCCTCCAGTAAGTTCATCCTCCAGGGCAAATATCAGCCACTACTATAAAGTATTCATAGAATGTAATGAACTGCTTCTCTCCAGTCAATGGCTGGGGCTCCCACCTGCTTTTCCATCTTCACAGCCTTGAATTCAGGCACTCCTGCAGCATCTGAATATTTGGTATTTAAATCTCTGAATCTTACATATAGGACTATAACAAGCAAGGAGCTCTGCCATACTGACTTGCCTTAGTGTACTTAGGTCTTAGGCTCAGGGCTGTCTCCCACTAGCAATGTACACTGAGAAACTGGGTGCAGCAGAAATACTGCAGCAGTTACATGCTATAAAAATCTAATAGTCCTTTGTGGCCCATGAGAGGATTGTCAGAAATACAGCCTAAATTGTGGACTGCTTACACTACTCTTTGACAAAATGATTCCCTGACATGAAGATGGTGAGATCAGTTTCTCCACATTCCAGTCATTGTTCACAACAATGATAGGTCAGAATTTTATGTGTCAGCCAGTCATTTTATCCCGACTTTGAAAATCCATGATGCTGCCAACACTTTTGATAGGGTAAATCATATTATTTTAATGACAGAGTTATTCTACTAATATTTTAATAGTGTCTGGCAGGACCCCTGTGCTGCTTTATTGTCTTGTCTTAGGATTCCTGGCTCAGAATGGATGCCATTTTTCATAATTTTATATAGAAATAAGGCCTAAGTCAAAGCTGTCTGCTGTTTCCTCAGAGAGGCAGCTTCTAGCTCAGGTGGCTACTTGCTCCTCTTTTTTAATTGGAATCCAGTTATTCTTATGGTTAAGTTATTTCTGTTGAAGATGATGAAAAAGGTCTATTTTTTCATATATGGCCTTTCTACATGTTAGAAGCCTGCAAATCCTGTCTTAACCAAATGCAAGCAAATTTCCAGTCCTGGAGTCTCTTCAGCTATGAACAAATTTACATTGTTAAGTCTTCTAACTTTTAGAAAGTTGGAATACAAATACTCGAGTTTACCCTAGGTGAAGCATCTGGGGCAGTTATGTCTCATCTAATGCTTAATGGCCCAACTGCTTGGTAGACCCATTCATAATTCATCAGGCACCTGATTAAATGTAGTTTAGTCTGACTCATGTGATAGTGTTTGAGGCTAATTTAAAGGCAGAACATTATACTTGCACAACTTGCTAAGCATGTAGAATGAACTCTCTCCTCCTGATTAAAATAAAATATATGAACCATTTTATATGGTTCCATGTTCCAAAGAATACAGATTCCTTTTTCTGGCATAGCAGAAATTTCTGTTTACATTGGTGATTGTTTATTTTCTCTTCTTTTTCCCTTTTTCCTTTCTTTGAAAACAGCAGGACAGGGTTATACTGAAAATCTTCCATTCATATCTATTTCCAATACAGTGATCCTCACAATAGATTCACAGATCCAAGGCTAGGCATGTAGAGGTAACTTGAGTAGGTGATAAAAATAATTCTGTTTTTGAACATTATGCAAAATACAAGAGAAATACATTTTATTAGTAATTCTCATTTGTTTTCCAGTTAGAGTTCAGTATTAGATATTATTTCCTTGACTTTATATCAAGTTGATTTTATCATCTTGATCAAGTAGCTTTTAGAAAATGTTATGTGACCGCAGTACAGTAAAGTATTACCATTTATATAATGATGATCTTTATTTATTTAATGTCATAAACCAGGAAGAATCTTGTCCAGTATATATATCTCTCTTGAAAAATCATACAAAATAGGGTCCCTGATAAAATATTGGAACAAAACAGCCATAAATTTCAGCTTCAGAAAAAGAAAATTAAGCACTATTCTGGCAATTAATGATATGAACATTTAATTGCTAAGAATGATATTACATAAAAATATAAAGAATAATATGAAATTAAAATGTAGTAGATTTATATAGCAAGAATGGTGGAACCATGGAGAAATGTAAGCATTAATTTGTAAGGAAATAGGTCTTACAGGTAAATGTGATGTCCTGTTCATAAAAGGTTAAAGATTGGACATGGCAAGGGAACTCATTGCAAGTTAATAAGGAGCTATCAGATCTGGTCCTTTAGTAAAGTCTGAATTTTGCACTTAAAACAGGAAATCAACTTTGTTTTGTTTGAAAATGATTAGGTATTCTTCCTTTTTGAGTATAGAGCACTATTTCTGAGAATTCCCAAGTAGTTTCACTAATTAGAGTTAAAGAACCCTTTTAAAATTCCCTTTAAGGAAAGACATATCAAATCTTTTCTGTTGTCCTGAGGGATCTTGATAATACAGACTCTTCAAATTCTCCACAGAATTAGAAGTCACTGGAATATTATGCATATGCTATATTTGAAGATTTCCTTAGGAGCAATGATCTTTCTCTATTCATAAATCATTTTTTCCTACTGTAAGTTTAGCACATAAAATATTCAGAAAAACTAGCAAGAAATTACTGTCTTTCAAACCACTGCCAGCTCCCATTGTTCTTAGGCATATGGCCAGGGTCTGAGCTAAGCAGAGATGAACATCTCCACCAGTCTTAGAGAGCCTAACAAATCCTAACCAGGCATAACTGGGATTCATCCTCATTGTACCTGCTGGAGAGAAGCAGTCATATTTTTTAAGGCTGACATCAGTGGGTCCTAAAACATATCATTTTACAACCATTATTAGAGATCATACCAGTCTATTAAGACTCAGATGATGAAAGTAGACTTCTCTATTACTCTGTCTTGAGTTAAACCCAGGAATTTTTCTGACTAAGGACTGAGAACAGAACAAGAGGGAGTAGACAGAGGTGCGGAAGAGCTGGGGACAGGGAAGGGGAGAGATGGAAAGACAGAGCACTGTACAATCCATATATTGATGGTACTGCAGCACAAATGCTTCAGTCTTCCTTAGTAGTTTTGACATGCACATTTACTGGGGAAATTAATGAATGGAGTCCTGTGCTAACTGAGAATAAAGATCTCCTGGGGAGGAGCACTAGCCTTCTCTCATAATAAAGAGACAGGGCAGGTGGGCCATGTATTTCAGCTACGCATTGAATGCCCATATCTGCATACGTACACCAGGCTGGGGAAAGGAGGAAAAATGCTTCACTGATGTTTTTGTCATTTCAAAGCAGAACACAGTTTTGCATATGTTTTGCCTCCCTTTCAGTAGCTCTTCCAGAGTATTTGTAAAACAATGGTTTCATCATACAGCTGTTATTGGAAAATGAATTCTGGATGGCTACAGTAACAGAAGATGTTTGATTCAATGGCAACAAGACATTTTAACTGTAAACCAGACTCCTCTGTGGGTGGCTCAGGAAGAGGATAATCTTGAGTGAGAGAACAGAAAAAACAGCAGATGACATTGTCATCCAACTCCACAAAGGACCATCACAATAAATTAGGAAAAGCATTTATTAATCTGAAATGGGCTTGTACAACATATTCATTTTTTTCTAGTAGTAAGCAGGCTTATAAACCTTTGATGATTGTTAATTCCCTGTCAAAAGAAAAAATACGGTCTTTCTTGGACTCACTTCTTGGATAGTTTGTCTCCTAATTGCCATTTTTACCTTCCACTTTTCCACAGAAGTATTAATCTTTCAACCAGATTCTTTTCCAGCCTCTTAGACAGTGCCTCTAGAAGGCTAGCTTCGTACTGCTGCATTCGCTTCTTTGTGTGGAAAGAAAGTGATTCGCTTTTTGTAAGCTATTTATAGAGAGCTTTTCCACAGAGATGGTGTCCCCTCCCCCCCGACAGCTCTGAGCATCCTCTTACTGCAGCTACCCGCCACCTGATGTCCTATTTTCTCATTGGCTCTAGCTGTTCCCAAACCTTGTGACTCCTGCAAGCTCATGCCCAGCTGTACTGGCTCTGAGTCTCCTGCAGTGAGACATAATCTTCACTTTCACTTCTATCATTTGTCCTTAATACATCAAAGCCTCTGAACAAGTGCTTGCATTCATTCCCAGAGCCCCCTGTCCTAGGTTCAGCCTGGAGGTCATCCTGGAAATAGATGTATTCCTCAGCTTGCCGAGGTGGCAAGTTGCTCCTTTACAAGATCTGTGTTACTCGCTGGGGGACTGTAACCCATATCATCACATCTGAGACAGACATTTTATATTCAGATGACCTTTTATTTCCTGAAATTGTAAATGCTGTCTCACCCTACATCTGCTGTTCAACTAAAAGTCAGGCGACCGATTAACTTTCTCGATGGGATTTCCCTGTGATTATAAAGCCAGGTGACTGTGACAAGGTCACCAGGAAAAACAGTCTTGTGATTTTAAGCTTGACAGAAATCTGGCAGGAAATGCAGATGAGAGAAATGTCATACTTAGGCATTGATAACCTTAAATACCAGAGACTGAGCTCAGAAATGTTTTTTTTTCAGGCCATCAGAAGGGTTCATGAAATATGTCTGTTTCTTCATTCCTCCAGGAGACCCTCTCTGTTCTTACATCTCAGTGTGTTATGATAAATAATGCATCGCCTTCCCAATAGCCTTGATAAAACTGCTTCCTTAACCATACGAGGAGTACATCTCAAAAAGAGAACAAGCAGAGCACATAGATGGAAATTAACCCCAGGACCGCCAGCCTCCATTAGCAATAATGGTGTCTGACAATTCCGGGGTTAAATGAGAAGTAGGTGCCTTTTTACTGAGTTCTGCTCTTTGTTCTTGCTTTAGTGTGTGTCATTGTGGAGACTGTCATGTAAGGTTAATGACAGCCTCTCATTACCCTTGTCAAATATGTAATAATGTGGCCCAACAACAGGGCTGAATGGCTCCTGCTTGTCAGACCCCTATGTTTTGCCTAGCAGATGGTCACTGTGTTTGGAGAGGCCCTCAGATCCATCAGTGCTATCCTGAACACGTGTGTGAGGGAGGCATTTTTCCCTGATGGGACAGTTCATGGATGGAATACTAATTGGGCACAGCAAGACAACTGAGGATTTATTTATTTTTGCTCCTGGTAGAAATATGTTGTGTTCCAGGGAGGAGAGGGGGAGGGAGACACAGGAAAAACCCCATTTCTGCTGCTGTGAGTCTCTTTTTTATTGTCTGACTCCTTACACTGGCAAAATCATTGTGTCTTACGCCTTATGCTGAAAATCTGGGCTCTTTGGCCACAGTGTCAATGGGCATGGAAATTCAAGCTTTCTGATTCTGTATTTTCAAAGTCTGATTTCTATTCTCCTACTTCTTAAAAAAGAAAATAAAGTTGTTGCTTATTCACTACAAGCTTTGGAGACCATCATGTTAACATATCCCCTTGATATTACCTCCCTAGTTATTAGGATTAAATATTTATATTGTGGTAGCTGTCCCTCCTGTGTTAGGTAGTATGCAAACAGAGAATATCTGTTCCTTCTTGAGGGAACATAAGCTCCTTCAGCATTAGGCTGGTGGTGTGGGAGGCAGTGGTTTGCATTGTCAGATGTATCAGTAGGGTGCTCTGAAAGGTGGTACACTTGGCCTTTGACCATGTACCCATGCCTGTTAAACAGAGTGCCCTTTGCAGCAGGAACTTACGCTCCTCAGAGGCTTGGGCTGCAGCTTCCCCAGTCAGGTACAGGGTTTTAGTTTTTGGGGTTTTTAAAAATGTATTTTCCTTTTTTTAAATAGACAAAAACCAACAAAGAAACAAAAAGAAAAAAACCCAAACAAACAAAAACAACAACAACAAAATGAACGGTGACATTTTAACTCTTTATTGTTCAAAGTACAATCTTTAAAGTGCAAAGTGATTTACTATCATCTTTCCCCATTTGGGAAGCTTTGTACTAATGGAACTCCAATGTTCTTTGTTGAAAATGCCTAATATGAGCAGCTTGCACAGCCATAAAATAATGCTTTATCTGATGTGGTTAGGTACAATCCATCTACATCAAGGAGTGGGATTGATGTGACTAAAATTAGGGTAGTTATAATGGTGCAAATGCTCTTAATGTAGACAATACCTCAGTCTGCAGAACAAGAAAAATTTGTTCTAAAAAGAACAATCAGCCCTATTTGTTTCAGAGGGATGTTAACTCTGAAACTTAAATATAGCAGTGTAGAAATCAACATGGTTAACTACTTCACTGCTAAGCCTTATAATGGAGATAATCCCTATCACAAAGAGCTTTTTTATTTTACTGAGAACTAGATTCAAATAACGTTGGACAAAAATAACACTAGGAAAGTGAACTGATTGCTTTATTCTACTTTTTATCAAAATTATTAGAACTCTCCATTGCTGACTTCAATGAAGCTGCTCCAGACCTCCTGTTACCACAAAGTGGTGCACATTGTAGCAGCAGGTCAGCTTGTTGCAGTATCCATATAAAGAAGTTTGTTGCAGGCCATGAAAAAAACCTGAGAGTTAGGAAAAAACTATGTTGTTTAGTCCTTCCCAGAAGAAAGACATGAAGAACTCACATTGCAAATGCTAATTATTCCAGGACTGTTAGGAAAACAGTGCATAAAAGCTTCCCCTAAAAATGCCTGCTGGTCTTTTCAGATTTAGACCCTTCACTCTTCCATCCCCTTCAAATCTCATTGACACTTTTTTAGCAGGAAAATGACTAATTTTCCATCTGTAAATGATTCTAGCAAAGGTCACATCCAAAAGTGGAGAAGCACATACAGCTTAGTCACTTCATCTTTTGGGGCTGTGAGTGTGCATCTGAGAGAGTGAGAGGGACTTTTCCACTGCCAACCTGGCAGCAGGCTTTTAGAAAAAAATTCTGCAGTCAGCAGCCTTTGCTACTTCTTTTAGAAGACATTTACTGTGAATATTACTCAAGTTGGCATAGTTCCCTTTCTCTCTACCACTTCACTCTTACTGAAAGTGCAAAGAAATGGGACATTTGTGGTAAAGAGCTAGTTCAGGACGTACCTGCTCCTTGATACTGGTGTTTTTCCTCACAGAAAGGATCCTAAGAATAGAAGACAAGAAGTCATGGGAAGTTAGTGGGGCTTCCTGAGGGAAAACAAGTGAGAAATAAAAAAGAATGCAGCATTTGAGTCAGCTTTCTACCATGCCCACACACATGGCAATTCACCATGTCCTAGGGGAATGGGGCATCAGGAAAAATAGTTGTTGCTGTGCTGTATGTCCACTTTCTTAAGAAGACTAGTGAAAAACAAGTGTAGGCCAAGGCTGCTAATCAGTATATGTAAAGATGGTAAAGAAATAAAATTATGTAAATAAATATGGCAATTAAAACCAGGGACAGTCTCAGCAAGTATTTCTGAAATTAATGGACATGTAATAAAGTCAAGGGCCATTTCTGCTGGTTTTCTCAGACAGAGCTTCTGAGGAAACACAAAGCAACATGAGCATGGAGTCTAAAATCTCCCCTTTTTTATAAACTCCTTTCTAACGCACACTGCAGATTAAGCCTGTAATTTTTTTTGTCTCTGCAGTCACTTTGCTAATGCAGTGTAGCTCATGACTTTACAAAATGCCAAGAGTTAGACAGCACTCCCATGTGACCCATATTTTAAAACGAAAGCACCCTGACTTACAGGGAAGAACACAGGAATGGCAACACCCGGGTTTTTGGCTGGTGAATCCGGAAGGCAGAAGTGATGTGGGGATGGTAAAAAGAAAGGAGGGAGGGGAGGAAAGGGGAAGGGGAAGGGGGAGTGGAAGGGGAAAGGGGAGGGGAAGGGGAAGGGGAAAGGGAAGGGGAAGGGGAAAGGGAAGGGGAAGGGGAAGGGGAAGGGGAAGGGGAAGGGGAAGGGGAAGGGGAAGGGGAAGGGGAAGGGGAAGGGGAAGGGGAAGGGAAGGATAGTTCCTAAGCTCCCATGATGAAGGATGGGGTCAGAGGCAATGTTTCTTATAGTCATTCCCTCACAAGAATAAGAGTGGGCCCAAAATACAACTCCAGAGACAAAGAAAAGCCTGACTTCAGTATTGAGATGCACATCTGATCACTCCAAGGCAATTAAAATGAATTGGCAGAATTTGTTTATTTGAAGGTAGTACGAGCAAAAGCTCTCCTGTTTAGGAATTCAGGTAAGGCTTGCCTCTGCCTGGGGAAGGTGAACAGATTGATTTGACTGATAGAATATATTGTAGCTTACTGTTTCAAGAGTATTGATATGCTGGGAGCAGAGTACATAACCTGGAGCTACACAGTTGTTTTTTTTCCTAAGTTGTCTGTCTTCTGAATATGATGTGAGAAAGCCATCAAGTTATCTGAGTGTCAATAAGCTAAACTACATATTTATGGTAAGTGAACAAAATAAGTTTTGAAATGTTTGCTGCCTGAACCCTTATAAAGCCCAATTCTTTTAGTATTTTCTATATTTAACAATTCTCTGATGACAGATTATGATATAAACTCAAAATAATAATGCCACAGGAGGAGAGTGAAGACCTTCATCTGCAGGTGAGAGAAAGAGAAGGTCTTGGAGTAGCCACACAGCTGAGTAGACAAAGTTGAAAATAGGGTGCAAATAATGATATTTGAGTCAACTGATTAAATGTTGCATTTGGAGCATGAGACATTACTTGACAACATTCGATATTATTGATGTTTGGATCTTCTCGAGAGAGCTTCAGTGGTAAGATCATGAAATGCTCTTATTTTGTTGAAGTTAGAAGCTAGACAGTACTGCTGTGGCTGCACACTTCTAGATGCAAAAGAGGACAGCAGAGAAAGGTAAAAAATTATAAATCCAAACATGAGTAAAAGAAGTAGAATATTCTTTAAAAATAAAGGTAATTATGACTTGGAGTCCATTTTCTTAATAAGCTTGCCTTCTTGAACTGAGCAACTCTGGGAATGAAGGCACAGGCCCATAGAGATACATAAGACAAACTTTTCCCAAACTGAGCTGTGATCAGCTTGGACTACCTGTTCCCTAGAACTGCAAATCCCTGGCTTTTTATATAGCCAAGCAGTGAGACAGTTATTACATTTACTACATATGCTTAGATAAGATGTGACAACCTTCTCTCTGCATTCACGGCATATGAACACAGTTTAGTAACTCTGGATGTTTGAATAGGTGAATTTAGATGTCACAGCAGGCAAGCAAGCTTGTCAGACATTGGTCTGAAAAGGGTTCCTGGTGGGGCCATGCTTTAGATGCAGGATATCTTGGGGGAATATTATTGTAATGTGTATACATTTTCTCAAAAAAAATTATTAATTTATAGTAGATTTCTTGTTCCTTCGTTCCTTTTGGCTAGTGTCATATATGTGTCATTTGAGTGTCATACATGCAAAACAACATATATTTCCTGTTAAGTGTTTTGGATTCAGTAGAGTAGATGGGCCATTGCATTAAATGTCAGCTTCTTCCAACCATTGAGCAGCCATGAGCCACAGATTTGATTTTCTTAATTGAAGATTTTTATTTCTCACAAATTTAGAAAGTTTGAAGTTTTCTCTCCTAATGATTTACCTCAATGTGAAAACATTGAATAATACAAAGAACTGGATCTGAATATATTTAACTGTTCTTTGAAGGAAGAGAAATGTATCCTAGTTCTGTATGGACAAGGCAGGACAGTTCTGTCTGTTCCTAGTTAATTTGATATGGCCCTCTAGTTTTTTAAAACCACTGATGATAGTTTTTTCCTGGATAACTCAAGCTTAAACTTTAAAAAATGGAAAGTTTTCTTTGCTTCTTAACTGTCAGTTAATTATGACAGTAAATTGAAAAGGCACAGAGCACTTTTTTTTGGAGGAGCTGGCAAATTTAAGACTCTACTGTGCAGCAGCACAGGAAAAAGAGCAAAGCAATCTTTTCTATTTGGAATGGCCATGAATTAATTGGCTCCTACTGATGCCTTATTAATTAAAAAAATTTGTAGGCCCTTTGAAGGCTGCGTTTGCTCTCTATCTAAAAAACAGGCTTGTCAATCTTGCTGCATTATCACACAGTGAGTGTATGGATGTTAAGGATGCAATGGGAAGTCTATGTGTTTCTTCCCTCCTTCCCAGGACCGAAAGTGCAGACAGGAGTTGAGGAGCAGTAGTGGTCCCCAGCTTGCACATGACTTTCCCAGCAGCACAATAGAGCTGAAGGCTTCCTCAGTGCCTGTTCTTGAGCATCAAACCCAAGTTTTGTGTGTATAACTTCAGTTGGGATTACTTCATTGGCTAGAACTTAAAAGGCAAAAAAAAAATCCTTGGCAGTTTATAATAAGACCAAAGTAAACACAAAATTCAAATGCATGGCTCTATTTCTTTGTGTGACCTTTGTGTCAGGCTACTGCAAATGGTCACAGTCCTGAGGAAGAATGACAGCTTGAGGAAAGTGACTGAACAAAAGAGCCACATCTGTCTACTGTTGGTAGGAAGAAGGCATGAAGCCCATCCCCTGCTGATGGCTTAATGGTGCGCTACGGTTTCTCTCAGAGGAAGACAGGAGATACACAAACAAGCCTGTCTTCCCCTGAACTGCTTCCTGAGTTAGGATGTCAGCTCCTCTGGGAGGAGCTTTGACATGGCTACACATCAATAAACCTATTTGGCTCTCACAGGGATTTTGGTACCTTGGTACCAGGGTAACGACAGTAGGGTCTTTTATATTTTGATGTCTTTAATATTCTTTTGCTTTTTCACAAAATCTCAAGTCTGTTATCAATGTCCTTTTTCAGGAAAATATGGATAAGCAAGATATATATCTCTACAGACAGCTTTCACTTGAATTCCCCTGCTACTGGTAAATTTGATTAGGAGAAAAGAAAAATGCTGAACAAATATTTAAAAAATCCGCCAGCTGATTAAATCACACTTTCTCCCTATCTTCTTGGCATGTGAGGTAGACTTGGGCATAATTTTAAATCTTCTAGTTTAGATTATGATCTTTAAAATTACATTAAGCTTGCTTTGATATTCCATGTGAATACAGGACAAAAGCCCAGGAACTAAGTGATTGCTCACACTGCAGCATCATAATAATACAGCCTCAGACTCTGACCAAAGGGTAGCGAATGAATCTCAGCCAGAAATGTTCATGCTTCTACACTGAATCATGTCACTAGTTCTACAAGAAAGAAAGTAAAAGCACTCAAAGCCTCAAAGTAGATTTTTTTTAAAGAACTGGAAGTGGTATCTGGGTTCTGTTTTTCTTAATAGGTTCTGGTATTATTTTAACTGTCTGCTTTGAGATACATGGAAATGCTTTGGTTTCAGAAGCTGGAATTGCACCTTGTTTTTGTAAGGTTGTGCTATTCAGGAGTTCTGTAGGGGTGGGTAAACCACTAGTGGTCCAGCATTTCTCATTACACTTTTTTCCACTGCGGAGGTTTCCTTGGACTAGTGGAAGACAGCTGCTTTGTGAAGTCATTATATTCATTGGGCCAGAAAGAATTGAGAACAAAATGAAATTACCAGGGTTTACTAAGTTGTTGCCTGTCTGCTGAGCTATAATAATTTTCCATTCTTGGCCTGTTCCCATTGCGAGATAATATGGTTTAACATTAACCTCTTTCAATTAATTTTAATTGGAAGGTTTCAATTAAGTCACATCACTTTGCACGTGGGATGGGCTAACAGTATGCCCAGAGTCATCTACCAGTGATTACAGTAGCTCACGCTGGTAAATGTGTCTAACATGGCCATGCATCAGTCTTCAGGTAGGTTAGGTCACTCTCATCAATGACCTTGAAGATGCTGCTTCTTGTATGAAGTAGGTGCAGCATCCTATTTAGAGCCAGGGATAAGGACAAAGCACAAGGGTGAAGCACTGTCAGCAGCTGTTGCTGCTGGGCTTCCAAGCAGCAGCTTTCTGAACTGGCTGTAGGATTACTAAAGCCTGAATTACCTAGTCCCTGACTGTTTTCACAGCAGCCCTGGAGATCACCAGGGTCTGGCTAACTTAATCTAACAGGAGAAGTGCAACTGTCTGGTCAGCTCCAAGAGCAAATCTAAGCTTTCTACAGACCTCTGTGGAGACCCCCAGAGAATCCATACTTGTTTGTGGCTGCTCTAATCAGGCTTCTCTAGAGGTTTTAACAGTGCTACAGTTCAGGTCTTCCGTTTTTCTCCACATTAAGCTAAACTTATGAGTAAACTCTCACGTTTGTGGATCATTGATTGCAAGTTGATGAAACTGGCTGAATATAATCTGTAAATGACATCTGTAAGATATTTTATCTTTTTCTTTTCCCTTTAAATATATTTATCTAACACTTTTTAAGGCTCTAGTTATTGATTTGTATCTTGACCAGAAGAAATTGCTGTGGATAGGATGAGTAATAGAACAAAATTCAAGAAGGAAGATAAGAAAATAACACGAGAAAAGACAGGGAGACGCTTTAGGGAACCAGGATTCTTAAAGGCAGAATTTTAAGAGAAATGAAAATAATATGCTGTTACTAGCTGCAAAATATGAACTTCATCCAGTAAAAAAAAAGTTTTCCATTGAGTTAGTAACAGAGAAATCTTAATTTTTTCCTGCTGACCACCAGAGTATGTTTTGAATATATCTGCAGTCATGGCTAACATGAAGTATACAGTGATATACAGTGATAAAATCTCTTGGAAGTTATTAAACCCCTTGAGAGTTCAACTGACAATGCCAGAGTTCAGTACCTTGAAGTAACAGAAATACAAAGAACCTGAAATGTAATGAAACCAGGATATAGTTCCTATAAACTTGTCCAGAGAAAGATTTCGTTTCGAGTCACATATTAAAGCTGCTCTAAGCTATGCTGTTTGTAAACCTAGGCTTGTGTTTCAGGTGGTGTAAATACAGTCAACCTTGTTGATTGGTGTTGGTCTCTGTGGCACCTAGAGACAGAGAACCCACAGAAATGCCTTAACAAGTGCCATCCAGGGGAGGGCAGTGGGGCACAGAAAAGCTGATGTGCACATGGCTGTCTGGTGTGCTGCAGTTTGCTGGCTGCTTGCTTGATAACTGGCAGGGAATCCAATCCAAAATTGACAAGATTCATGTCCTCTGCAATGCTTGGACAGCAGGGTCCTGTCCGTTCCTTTCCCCTGCCAAGCAGCCTGGCACAGAGAGCACAGTGCAGATGGAGCAGCACGGCTCACCTGGGCACTCCAGGCACTTATATCTGCAGTCTTACTGAACTCTATTTATCTTTTTGCTGGTATTTTCCCAAACTAGAAGCTGGAATTTAATGCACTGCAGTCTTTACTTAAGTCCCCTTGAAAGCATGAAACAAAAAAGGATAAATATCACTTTGCAAGTAACAGTTGAATGTTATAAGAATGTGATAGAAGTAGTCATGTATTAATAGCTTTAATTTATCACAATCTTGTCTAAGTAGTCTGAAACATAATACCGTTATAAATATTCCTTATATGATTTGGATCTACTTTTTCACTGTTTCTTACTTCTTCCTGATCTGGCCCTAAATGTGTCCACTAAATTACCAACTAGTACCAAAGACAGAAGCAAAGTTAGAGACAGAAAGGAGTTGGCACTGGATAATTTAGGGAACTGGCAATGGGATTCAGAGCTTTTAAGTCTGTCTGAACCTTGCTGATGGGAACTGCCCAAACAGCTAATGGGGATAAATGGTTTGTGCTCCTCATGAAGAAGTAGGAAAACTGCAGAATGTTGCAATATGTGGTGTTTTCTGAGGGAGAGCTGGAAGCAGGAAAAAAGAACAGGTTTGTGGAAATAAAGGAAAGAAAGAGGTGGTTTAGAATGAGATGATCAAAGGTAATAGAAAAAAACCCTGTTGGTGTCTCTGCTAGGTTGTCTTGGTCTCAGCTTCAGTAAATGAAAAAATTTTAAAAAATGTTGCTATAAATGTCAGGTTTTTTCCAGGATCAGTGCAAATATTCATAGTTCCAGGTGAGTTAATGGTTAAATATGAATAGCTTATATGGACAAGTAGAAGGTGAGAGAGTCCAGAGTAATTTGCCTACAATCTTTTGTGAACCATAAAGTCATATGCAATAGTTTTGTTTAAACAGGGAATACAGGCTACTAAACCTTCCAAGCTTCAAGGTAACTTTACTTTGTATTTGCTGTAAGATCTGGTTCAGGACTGTCCTTTATGTTCATATTTCACTTGTCCTTTTTCACAATGTTTTGTTTTGTTGATAATTTCAGTTTTAGGCTTCATGACATTCATACTGAAGCCATGACAGGTAAAGAAATTAGAACCTATAATTATCAATATTGTGACTTATTTTGGTGTTTTAAAGACTTACACCTTCCAGAGGTTAAAATAAAAAAAAAAAGTGACATTGCTTTGTAACATATATTGATCACAAGTATGAAATAACATCTCTGGCTCTGAGGACATCACTGCTTACAGTCAAAACCACAGTTTGCTTTTAGCCTTATCCAAATAGGCTATTAAGCTGGCAGGTGAATTGGTTGTTGCCCTTCTCTTTCCTCCTCAACTCCTCAGTGCAGTGTATTAACTGCACGAGCATGTTAAAGGAATGTTTACTTAAATGTAAACCAGTAAAAGCAGCAGGGAAAAACTTCCAGCTTGGTATCTTCTCACCTCAGCTGACTGGAAGGTTCCCCAAAGTTTGGGAAGACTGCAAATGGAAAGTATCTAGTCTGAGAAAAAAAAAAAGAATTAAGCATTCCTAATGCAGGCATTGCTACTAGAACCTAAAATCAGCTCCACTTCTCCTGTGCCAGCTTCTGAGGCAAATAAAAAGCATGCAGTAGAGCACAAATGTGCCCTGAGATTTTAAGGAGACTGTGCATTGACCTTTAAGCAACATGCACACCGCTGAAGAACCTACCTACCAGCAGGCAGCCATACACTGCCCGAGGTCCGTGGGGAATTCAGCTGTGCTTTCCTGCCTGCCCCTCTCCTCTCTTGGAAGCGGCCATATTTTGCAGCATGACCCTGACAGGGAAAGCCGTAGGGAGGTGCAGAGGGGCTGAGCTGAATTCCTCCTGCTGTGGTGTCACAAATAAAAAATCTGCAGCTCAGTCACTGCCTTTGCTCAAGCTTTGTCACTGTGCTTAGTGAAGAGAATTTTCTTTTACTCTTCAGTAAACTCTTTTCACTGAAGCTTTGACTCTTGCTGGATTTTGTTGACACTGATGTGACTCCTGGCCTGGGAGAAGAGGTATCAGCATGCCCGTGCCACTAGGTTGTCGATGGAAGAGGAGGGCAACCGAGCAGCATTGTAACCCCTTGAGAGCAAGTGGAGTGATGGCAGGGGTCAGGGCATCCTTAGAAGGAGGTGTGGGCAAGCTTCACTTTGAGGACCTTTCTGCCATATCTAGTGGGGGTTTCCAGCCAGTCCCTGTCCTTGTCCCAGTTCTCAGCACCCTGCTGGTAATGTCTGAGTGAAAGGGTCACAGCTGCTGAAGCATGTGAGCCTTCCTTCAGTCAGAGAGAGGTGAGATCTGAGCAAACATCTCATCCAGGTGACTTAATTTAACCTTTTTTTGTTACATATAACTTTTGGGGGGGGACCTGGCAACATCTTTTTTTCACTGTATCTCAGGATGAATACAACCTTGCAACGTGTGAATTCCCTTCCTTTTCCACAGGATAAAATAATTGTATGATTTAAATGTACAGTCTAATAGTTTCTGAATAATTTTGGCGTATTCTTCTTCCTACTTATGTCCCACAAGTATTTTTAAAAACTCTTGGTCTTGTGCATGAGAAATTTCAGATTATATTAAGTGTTTGTGTTAATTTATTTTTATTCCTGTTATTTTTTTCGCTGTCAGACAGGAGATATGAAGCTGTATTCTCCTTAATGTCATTGCTATTACATCCCTTTAGCAGTCACACCCACACTGTATCCATCCAAACTCATTACCTGTGCTGCTCTGGGGAAAAAAAGAAAGGGAAGGGTTTTAACAAGGATAGCTGTAGTTTTCCTAACAGGGTAGAAATCAGCCAATTGGAAGCCCTTTCTCAGCAGACACTGACGAGACACCAGAATACTCTCTCCTCAGGTGAATGTAGTAGTCACATCCCTCTCTGGCACTATGGCACGTCAGTGTGGTGGAAGATGGTGAGCTGTGGGCTGCCAGCCTCTGCTATTTATAACATCAAGAGCTTCAGGGTGTGAGGCAAGCTGTTTTTAACACAGTGGCATTTTCTTCTGTCTAATCTTGGAGTAACATCATTTTTAGAGAGTTGTTGCTTCTGCTCAGGAGAGTTAAAAACTTATGCTTCTTTAGCAGGTTAAATAAGGGATGTGGGTGAAATTAAAAAAAAGAAGAAAAAAAAAAAGAAAAATCACTTTTCCAAGGCTTTAGATGGTTTAAAGGCCATTATGTCTTCTGGAAAATGTAGGAAGGAAAAGCAATAAATAGCATGTAAAAGAAAGAGAAAAAGTGCAATGAGACACATCAGTTAGGCTCATGTTCTCTCTTTCCCTTTTTGGTCCCAACCCTTGTGCTGCCAAGCAGAGTATGGAGATCCCACACCCAAGGAAACAGAGAAACCTGCTTAAACTGAAACAGTGCTTGCAAGACCCAATAAGCAAATTAGCAGACTGACTTGTTATACAGCAGGTTCACTTAACAATTCGCAAAGATTATTTCCTTTTTTACCTTTCCCCTCAGCACTTTCTCATGTAATGCCTACAGAGACATCCAAGTACACAGACAGAAGTATGCCAGGGCCTTGTCTTTCTGCAAAAGGATTTAAATAATTCCCACTGAGTCACATGGTTTTACAGAGATGCCTGTTATGCAGGCATACCAGGATGTTAATAAATTGTTGGGGAATGAGGGCAGAAAGTCTCCGATGAAGGACTTCTTGTGTTTTGACAGTGTCACCTTTTCTGGAAGACCCCAGGGGCTCCCATGCACCCTCTAGAACTAGTTTATCTTTGTGTTACACAAAAAAGTGATTTGAAGTAATTTGAAATACAACAACCTTAATTTAACTTGAAAGGAGACATTATTTGTGCACATTTTAGTATATAGAACACCCACAGCTTATTTTAATATTTGCAATTAAAAAAACAAAACAAAACAAAACAAACAAAAAAACCCTAAAAGACCCCACAAACAAATTAAAGAATTCTGCACCCTTTGAATAAAGAAATAGTTGGACATAATTTGTACATTTAGAAGCATACAATATTTTTAGCTTTTCCCTTGCCCACAGAAAGCAGAGTAAAAACAACAGACATACAAAACAGGTGAAAGACTATGGTTTGGCCTTAAGGTACAGAAGATGTCCTCACAGATGCATGAGTGACATGAAAGGAGGAAGGAACAACCCACGCAGACACAAAGATGGATGAGTTTGCTTCTGGTTTAGTATTTCCTGTGCAGCCTCAGCTCAGGCCCAGAACTTATCTCCATGTTTAGGTCAACTTCTAGGATAGCTGGAAAAACTGATGATGACTTTTAGAAGGGTCCTAGAGTCAGTGAGAGCAAGACTAGAGTGTGTGGGACTGGCAGAAGGAGCCAGGGGCCATATAGGCAGCCAAACAGTTGAATCACCAGACTTTGTTATGTTTTCAGGAGCTGCATCAGCTACAGACTTCCCTTGTGACCTTGACCTTAGGTTACATCTCTGCTGTGAAACCCAAGAGGCCTCTTGAGCTTTTCAGCTTCAGTGCTGGATCTGGTTATACCCCATCTCCATATTTGGATTAGTCCCTGATGTGTACCAACCTTCTTTGACAGATGCTCTGGGGAAAAAAATATGTACTCCTACCAGCTCCCATTTGCAATTACCAGGGTACAGGTCTTGCCATACTGTGAACTCACAGATCACTTTGATGGCAGCCTGAAGTTGCTTTTTTCACTTTGGTTTCCCGTATACAAAATAGAAATTAAAATTTCCTATTTTGGATAGGCCAGTGCCTTTCCTTAATAAAAAAACCCCCAATAAATAGATCCACTTAATAATCACAAAGTGCTAATCCTAATGGAACTATGTAAAGACACAAATAGCTAAGGGGGTCATGAAGTCCCACTATGTTGAAGCCAAAATATGGACAGTTACCTGATTCAAAAAAGCAGACATTTATTACAGTCTATCTTCCTGCAAAGTCTGTTCCTGCCTCCTGCCTGACCCACAAAGGGCTCCATGAAGTCAGTAGCACCTTAGGTACTTGGATCCATGTGGCTAAAAGCAGCTGTTTTGTCAGGAACTGGGCTGTGAGATATAAATTCTGGGCCAAGTCATAAGGAATAGTCAACATTTGGTTTTAGCTTTGCCTGTCTGAACTGAGAAAAATCTCTCAGAAGTCCTTAAGAATCTTTCTCTGTAAAGTCTTTGTGGTTTTAGCTCTTTACACTTCTTTAAAGAAAGAACTTTTACACCTGATATACTCTCTCCTATATTAATGAAAAAAGTCATGCATTTTTTAGTTTGTTGTGGCAACTTGGTCTTAGACCTCTAAATTATAATATATGCAAGGCCTTATTTAAGTTGTAGGACTGAACAGGGGAAGAGGTCCCAAATGCCTTCTAAGAGTCATAGAATCATTTAGGTTGGAAAAGACCTTTAAGATCAGCAAGTCCAACCTTTAACCCTGCTCTACCATGTTCACCCCTAAACCATATCCCCAAGCACCACATCTATGCACATCCATGGATGGTGACTCAACCACCACTCTGGGCAACCTGTTCCAGTGCCTGACAACCCTTTCAGAGAAAAAAATTTTCCTACTGTCCAGCCTAAACCTCCTCTGGTGTAGCTTTAGGCTGTTCCCTCTTGTCCTGTCACCATATACTTCTGAGAAGAGACCAGCACCTACCTCTCTACAGTGTCCTTCCAGGTATTTGTAGAAAGCAATAAGGTGTCCCCTCAGCCTCCCTTTATTTAGACTAAATAGCCCCAGTTCGCTCAGCTGCTCTTCAAAAAGCTTGTTCTCAAGGCCTTTCACCAGCCTAGTTGCTCTTCTCTACACCTGCTCCAGCACCTCGATGTATTTCTTGTATTGAGGTGCCCAAAACTGAACACAGTACTGTGGCCTCACCAGTTCTGAGTGCAGAGGGAGAATCACTTCCTTAGGCCTGCTTGCCACACTATTTCTAATACAGGCCAGGATGTCACTGGCCTTCTTGGCCACCTCGGCACACTGCTGGCTCATGTTTAGCTGCTTGTTGATCAGCACCCAAAGGTCCCTTTCCACCAGGCAGCTTTCCAGCCACCCTTCCCCTAGCCTTGCATGGGGTTGTTGTGGCTCAAGTGTGGGACCCAGCACTTGGCCTTGTTGTAGCTGATAGAGTTTGACTCAGCCTATCGATCCAGTCTGTCTAAGTCCCTCTGCAGGCCCCCCTAACCCTCAAGCAGAGCAACACTCCCACCCAACTTGGTGTCCTCTGCAAACTTACTGAGGGTGCATTCTATCTCCAATAGATGCATTCTATACCTGAGTTGAGTAAAAATCCTGCACTTACCAAAGCACAAATAGTGAATCAGGGACAGGTGTAATATTTCTGCATCCTTTTCAGAAGCTGAAATGTTTTTGAAAGGAACAAAGTGGTATTTGACATGTTATGGGTTTATGTGGTGATGCTGTGCTCAAGTTTCACAATAACCACTTGTGTAGGCCTGTTGCATTAAGGAAAAAAAGGCTATTTCTCACCCGGGGAACAAGATAGACCATTTATCTCAGGGCCCTTTGCTAATCTTGTCAAAGTTCAAAAGCATCTGCTGTTGACTTCAGCTGGATCATGATGGCATAGACTATGACAAGTTCCTCCTTTTTCCACAGGAGGAACATCTGTAACTATCTGAAGATTTACCAATAGAGGGCTCTATTGGTTTGATTTAAGCCACAAAGGAAGGGGAACTAGACTTTGGGGGGTGTTAGGTTGCTATAGTAAATCCTATATAAAACTGAAGTCAGCCGAAGTGAGTTGAAAGAAATGCTTAAAGGGATATCGTTTATGTGTTATTCTATCTGTTTTGTTGTTGCTTTATTTTGGTATTTTGGAATACTGATGCTGGCTGACTTGCTTATCTGCTTTTGGAAAGGCACAGTGAAGAATGCTGGGAGGTATTTTAGGAAAAGGGGAATAATAGCAGTGTGATAGTTTCAAATGACCTGCAATGTTTAAAGCCTACCAAAAATAAAATGTCTATATATGCTTTACTAAATAGTTTTTAGACGTTTGCTCTTATGATGTATACTTTAAAGCATAACAGATGTGCATGTTAATGAAAAAATGAAAATTCTTGTTAATAAACATGAAAGGACTTAAAGGGAAATATTTGCTTTCCCAGCTATCTATGGTTTTTATAATACCCCACTTAAAATGGAACGTGTTATTGGTTCAGCTGTAGGAGGCCATACAATAAACTGAAAAATAGCCCAGAGTCTTTTTGGGGTGTTTGACTGCTACACCGTGTCCGACCTCTCTCACTAACCAGTGTCTTGGTGCCCTGACTCACCTCTTCACTGCCATAATAGGCCTTCCTATTCTGCTTTTTAATTCTCGTTACCCATTTCTCAAGGACTGGACAGATGCTGGTCTCATAGCATATTCATGCTTTTGCAGGTTGGCTGGATTGCAGTGTATATACTCTATAATGCCCAGGAAATTACATTCACAGTTATTTTAATGTGGACAGCACTGAAATGGAAACATGAAAGCAGGACTAACACACATGCATACACATGTTTGTGTATGCTAACATACACATTTGCATTTCAATATTATATAGATACCCTCTTAATGAAAGATTGTGGTTTTCAGGTGTGCTTACACAAACGATATAACTAACCAAGCAAAAAACACTCTCTACACAAATGTATGTTTACAGGCATACATACATAAGACAAATATATATCCAGTATATTTCAGTGTATATGAATAGAGTGCATTAATGTTTGTTTTATTGTGCAAGGGTAGTCCGAATTCCATTTTTATGCAATAGTGCAGTGACAAGCTTCTCATTAAATAAATATGGGTCACAAATGAAAATACTTTAGCTTGCTGTTCTTACTTTTTCCCTAGTAATGAATACAGACTTCAACTTCGGAAAATATAAAATGATCCTGCTTTCAGTATAAATGTCCCTCCAAAAATCAATTCCAATTTCATCTTTGTTTTAGTAAAAATAATAAAAGAACAAAAAGATCAGGACTATAAATAATGACCACCTGTGGTTTTCATAAATAAATATTTCCAAAGCAGTAGAAAGCTGTAGAAATGCATGGATATTTTATTTTCTCTTCCCTCATGAAATTGTTGTGTTGCAGGAATGTGTATAAATAGGTGGCTACCTATGGCATGGATTCATATTCAGACATTTTCTCCATAGGAAAGCATGTGTTTCCCTGTTGATGTTGGGTTTTGTCCTTTGGAATGTATTAACATGTTCATAATAGAAAGACTTCAGTAATGTATGATATACCTCTGACTTTTTTTTTAAAATCTCATAAATATGAATCTATAGGTACCAGAAAGCTATAAATGCTCGTGCCCATGTCATCAATCATCCATCCTTTGTTAAAAAAAAAAAAAAAAAAAAAAAAAAGATGAGGGAGCAGGTAATGAGGGTTTTCTCACTGGAACCTTTTCATCTTTTCTAGGGAAGGCTAAGAAATGCAGCCACTTACAGCTACTTGTTTATTTTTACAAAGTCATGTTCCATTCATTGTTCCTCTATAGGATGGATATTTTCCTTCTCTTTAATTTTCAGGAAGGGACAGTCTTGTTCTGTTTTCTAGCCTTGTGAGAGAGAAATATCTGCTTTCCCCACCCCAAGGTTAGAAATTTAACTTATAATCACCCCTCCCCGTCTAAGGAAATAAGTAGATAAATTATATTGTTTACAATGTGATTTGGAAGACTTTCAGTTTAGTTTCCAATTCTTTCAATAACTGCTGATGCATTTTTATTCTGGGGTCCATGCTATGTTTGTTTAGAGAAAGAAAAATATAGTAACCAACTGTGTATGCACACTTCTTAATAGAGTGGAAACTATATTATTGCATTAATTGCATCTCATGAAGGTAACATCATCTAGAAGGGAAAAAAAGAAAAACACCTTAGAAACCAATAGCTTAACTGATGGTGCTTGAGTGTCTGGCTTCTAATAATCCCACACTGGAAATATTGGTGTGCTACAACATTTTATCCTTCTCTTTCTTCAGGGCAGATTGGTTCAGCTAGCACTTTATTCCTGAAACAATATTCATACAAAATGGATTGCTAGGTTTAAACGTACTACCCAGAGCTGCTGACTAATATAATGTTATTCTCTCCCTCCCTCACCCCTCTGTAATCAACAAACCATGCACAACAGTGGAGTGTTTCACAGTAATTTTGGTGATGTTTTGCCTTGCTTGATTGGAAAGTATTTCTGAGGAGGATAAATAAGCTCGCCCCCAAACTCTCCCCTCTATTTCCTTTGCTGATGTTGCAGTGAGTAGTTCACTGCCAGATGTGAAACAAAAAATACAGTAGATTGGGATGCTTCACAGGGAACAAAATTTGTGGCTCACTGGCTTCTTCTCCCATCTGTATTATTATGTATAGATTTAATAATTAGGTGATTGAAGACGTTTTGATGATGGAGCGGTTTCTATGATCTGTAAAAGAAAGCATCTGCTTTCCTCATGTACCAATTAATTATTTATGCAGCAGAAAATACAGTAGACTACCTTGAGGATGATCAGGTTGGGTGTTTGTGTAACGACAGCAAGGCATATCTGGAAATTATGTCATTCTGACCTTCAAAGTGTTTAAAAAATTATTTTTCAGCCAAGCAGTAAAACAAGCAGTACTCTCTTCTGTCTGCATTTCCACCTCACTTTTTGCCCTCCTGTCCTCACAGAGGGCCTGTCAGCTTAAACATCACCTTTCCTATTATTTTCTATTTCCTGTCTATGTATTTGATTAACAGCCTTTTTTATTTTACTGTCCTACACACTGGTTCAACATGAACTTCATCCCTTGCAAGCTCTGCTGTTCAGATTAGACACTGTTCTGCATTGTGGGAAATATGCAAAAGCACCTAAACCTCTTTATTTTTTTTTTCTTAATGATTGTCAGACGTCGATTCACTTTGGGAAAGATATATTTTTAGAGGCTAGGACTTACTAAAGTTTGCAAATGAAAGAAAGCAGATCCTTGGATCTCACAAAATGTGTTGCTTTGTATTATGACAATGGTGTTCACATGCCTGACATCCTCATAATAATATTAAGCTCTTTTTTTCTAGCATTATGTACTTTATACATTTGTATAAATGTCACAGCTTGTAATCACTTCCTTTGTCATCGACGATTAATCTAAAAAAATCGAATAATTCACTGCCCCTTGCCATTTACATATCGCCTGCTACCATCTGTTCTTCTCAGCAGCAGTAAATGATGGGTAATTAACTCAGAGCCTTTGTCTTTCCCTTGCTGAATGTCTGACACATATAGATTTTCCTCTGTGTGTGCGCGCGCGTGCACACGTGTGTCTGTGTGTGCGTGCACGCATGCGTGTGTGTGTAGGGAAAGGAGAGAGGGATAGGAACAGCAGAGAGGAAAAAAAAAAAAAAGAAAGATGCTTCAAGCTTGACCTGAGGAAAAAAAATACTCAGTACAAAAATATTTGCAAAGCAGAAAGCAGGACAGAAATGTTCAGGCTGAGAAGGGACTGTATCACATGGCCTTTTACTCCCTTAATGTCAAAAGAAAGGGGGACTTAGCTGCGGACAATAGCTGGCCCTGCGCATGCAAGTCGCCTTTTCTAAAGCTGTAAGGTCAAGGTCAAGATGCCACAGCGAGCAAAAGCTTCATATGCTCCTCCTGTCAGCCCGAGTGCAAAGAAGGAACATGAAAATGAGGCCAAATGGAGGGAATGCACAATGCCATTTGGCTCCTGGACTAGGAGCCAGAAGGTTCACAACGTGTCATATTGAAACTATGATATAGTGTCTCTGTAAATTGCAACCTGAGACAAGTGAGCATGAGGCAATATGCAGTGTAAAATTAAAAAAAAAAAAAAAAAAGGAAACCAATATCCAAAGAGCAAAGAGTTCTTTGCCCTTCCTGCTCAGAATTGCAAACCACAAGCTGTGGAAGAGGAAGACAATGAGGCATTGCCTTTCCATTGCAGAAACTATGACATGATAACCTGAGCAGTCTCCTGGCATGATCCTATGGTATTGTTTATAAGGAAAGGAAAAAATAAAAACCTGAAAATGGTTCAAAGTACCTTTTAATAAGGATTTTTAAGATGGAGAAAGCATAAGAACACATCTCGACTACCATTAAATGACTGTTTATTCACATGTATTTATAATTTATTGGGCCTTAGGAAATATGTAGAAGCCTCCTTCAGGTTTGAGGGCCACATTGCACTAGGCACTGTAAAAGCACGTTATATGACAGAATATTGTCACTCACGATATCCTCAGGGGTTGGCCAATGGTGTGTGTGATGTGCACTGTCCCTTTCATTAAAAGAAAAAAAGAAAATAAGTTAGTTCTATTTTAATGTGATCCTGTTAATCTCAAGGGAGTTACATCGCCCAGATAGGGCTTCATGCCGACTCAGTTATTCTGCTTATGTTATCTCTATGCCACATGGTCCTGTGTATGAAGGTTTGGTTTTCTGAACATGGGAGAAATAACAATTAGAGATAATTTCCCTGTGATTCAAGGCTTCCTGTTCCAAGCACTCTGCCCAAAAGCACTCTCCCAGGGTTTTTTTCAAGCCTTCTAATCACGGCCGTGCTATGAGTAACATGCCTGACCGATTTTACACAGAATTTCTTAATGTTTGTATATTTCTCCAGCTTTTCCTCTATGTCACATACCCATATAACTTTTTTCAAATCTTAGTCCCATGTTACTCCATAGTTCTGGAATGCAATTCCCTACACAAGTAATGAGCTTGGGAGGGATCTGTTCTGGTTCAGATATCTTAGTTCATGCAATAAGTTTAATTGTATTTAACCTGGGTGAAAGATTTATAAGGTTATTTTATCCATCAGCTTCAAAGCTGAGTGGTATAAACTAATGTGATGGGACTTAAACTATAGTATTTGTGGGAAGTCCAAGTGGCACTTATGCTACTAGCCCAGCTAGAGTTTCTATCATGAAATTTTCAATGCCCTACTGAAATGTACCCTCTTACATCTGTCACTACACTGGTCACTTCCAGCTTCTCTAAGGGAAGCAATAGTGCTGCTGTTAATGTCTTTCATTAGATTTTCTTTTAGGCTGGGAGGAGAGAAGGTTTCCTGTTGCAACCAACTACTGATAATTTCTTCATAATATTTTATCTCCTGGGTTTTTTTAAGCTAAGCAAACGGATGCTCAGGTTAGAAGACTGGCTGTGTGTTAAGCTGGAACCACAAGTAATTGGCAAATTGCCCCAAAGTGTCTAGATGAATGGATAGAAGGGCAACAAAATAAAAGAAACTAACTAATGAGGTTTTACCTCATTAGATTAGGTATGGTACTAGGATAATTAAAATTATCCTACTGATATCAATTGGATAAGACATTTTGTCTTGTATATAGTGCATGGTAAATGTAACTTGAATTTACGAGTAAGTGTCCAAACATATAAATGCAACGAATATTAATAATTAGTATTTCTATTTTGTGTTATCATAGTTTCTACTTGTCTTTGTTGTAGACCAGAAAACTGGTGAAGGAAACTATAAACAGTTTGCCCTAAAATGCTTAATGGTTAACAGACAACAGGGGCCATAGGCTGCCAAAAAGAGAGAGGACAGGGACATGGGGACAGATTATTAAAGACAATAAAAGGCAAATTAGGCCTCAGTCACCCACAGCCCATCTCACATCTACTGTTTTTTGGTTTGATAGTGAAAGAGTGCTTAAAGGAGGGAAATGTTGTGGAAGCACTTTCCAAGTGAGTTAAAAAGAAGGAGAATCAGGGAAGAGAGGAAGCATGAAAACCTTTGAAAAATTGAGTCATTTGGTGATGAAGACCATCACTACAGGTTGATTGGAAGAAGCAGTGTTTTTATTTTTATTGAATGAGAAATGACAAGGTCATCAGGACACAGGCTGTGAAAGACTTGAAAGTGAATCCAAGAAACTCGTGAATGATGCCAGGGGAGCTGGCGGAGGAATGAGGAAGGGAAAAAAAGATATTAAAAAATACAGAAAGAAAAAAAGGACACAGCCTCTCTGTCAGTAAAGACAGGAGGAGACAGAGTGACACAAAAGAATAAAATGGGAGATGAAGATGACTTAAAGAAGGGAAACTTCTGGCTGTAATAGAAAAACTTCAGTGACACACATTAGGAAGTGTAATAACCTGTAGCATCTGGTGAAAAGATATTTAGCTAGACTTAGAGAAACAAGAGAAAATGTGATACAGGCAATAATCTTGTATCATCTGGCAGATGAACTGGATGGCTGAGATCTTTTCCACCTCTTAATATCTCTGATAGGCATGCAATCGTTGTACTTCATGGCAGTGCATTTGTACAGTGAAAATATGGAATTGCACACTGGATTGTCAAAAGACAGTGTATTAGAGAGAATCACTTTTGAAATGTTTTCATACGAGAGGAATTTCCAAAATGTTTGTGTATATACACACGTATACGTGTATTTCTCTCACACATATATGGATCATTGAACTACACTGCTCTGTTAGAAGTAAATATTTGCAGTATATTCAAACCAGGCTTAATCTGAAATATTGACATAAAACCTGAGATTAATCTAGAATCCAGTAATATTTTTTATGTGGTGTGCCATTAAAAGGCAATGATGGTAAAAATCTTACCTGGAAATCAGACTTATTAGTATGTATCTTTACAGCTATGTAAAGAGATAAAACAAGGGATTTTTAAACTGGAAAAGGGTAGATTTAGGTTAGACATCAGGAGGAAATTCTTCACTATTAGGGTTGTAAGGTGCTGGAATAGGTTACCCAGACAGGTTGTGGAGCTGTTTAAGGCCAGGTTGGATGAGGCTTTGTACAACCTGCCCTAGTGTGAGGTGTCCCTGCTCATAGCAGGGAGGTTGCAACCTGACGATCTTTAAGGTCCTTTCCAACCTTAGCCATTCTATGATTCTGTGATTCCACTAACAACAGAAATCTGATTTTAAGCTCATAGATAGATGTCCTGGGTTGAGCCAGGATTAAGCTAATTTTCCTTTTACTGATTTTTTTTTTCCTTCAGTAAGCTTTCTTTTAACTAGCAGCAAGTGTTCCAGCTAGTGGACTGATAACACTGGAATGTTTATGTTTCTGCTGAGACGCGAAGGTCAGTTTGTTCTACTCAGTGAATCTGCTGCTATAGATGCTACTGAGAGCAGGAGAGTCATATCTATGACCCCCCTATAGGGGAGCTGGACTAGGCAGACAGCAGAACTGACCAAAGGTGTTCCATTCCATGTATCTATGTAAGCTCCAAGGAAGGTCAGAGATCACAGAAGACAACTTCCTTCCTGCTTCTTCCCTTCTCTTCTGTCCATGGCCGGCATCCGGGGAGGACTCCATTCATCCATCACCGTCGACCCCAGGCTCAGCCCTGACCCTCATAACTCTCCCCACAGCCCTGTCTGCTCTTATGTTATCTCAGATAGCAGTCCAAAAGTTTTTGGAACTGCTCACAGCTAAGGAGAGTGCTGGAGGAGTTGCTGGGGGTGGGGGGAGGCAAGAGGCTTTTGCACATTCCTGAACATACTTGTATATAACTGTACATATAATTAAAGCTGTCTAGTTTAGTTTTCAATCCAGCTAAGTCTTTCTCTTTAATTCTCTCTCTCCTTCCCTACCTGGGTGGGAGGGGGAGGGGATCGAGAGCTTGTTGTCTCTGGTTTAATTGCTGATCCTGAGTCAAACCTTGACAATAGAAATTTTGACTGCAGTCTTATGATTTGTTCAACCTTAAGGAGGGCTTACTTCCTGAGGGGAGTACAACCACCTTGGATGTAAATGCACTGTGTATATACAGAGAAATGAGAAGAGAGCATACAGAGCTGTGCACAGAGACTTAGACATATGCATATTCTTGGTATTGCCTGAGTTGGGCAGAACATGAGTTCATTGTGCTGATGTCTCATTTTTGTTCAGTACTAAAATAGAACCTTTTTCCCTTGTATCACTCACACTGTACTGTATCACCACTCTGGGAAATCCCTCTATAATGACTTTCCAAATCTGGTATATATATAGTGGTGTAACATTCAATGAAGTGCTGTTCAAGTATATTTGTGAACATTCTATTTTTGGAAGGGGGAAGGGGAAAATGTGTTTCCTTAAAGTAGATAACTGGTGAAGCTTTCCAAGATGGAAAATTAACTGCAGAAAGAGAGCAATAATTGCCTCAGAGGGAACAACACACTACACTATATAGTAGGTCACTAAGGAGGATTTTTGGTGGCCTGGGAACTTTTCATCGAGTTAAATTATTAATGACCAAGACCAATGGGCTTTAGCAAAACTGACTAATCCAGGTGTCTCTTAGTGTCTCTGTATGTCACAGTCTTAGTGTGCACAGCTTTAGCCATCTTATAGAAATTTGAGGTAGTTTTACTCAATCATTTTACTCCCCCAGACAAAAATCAGAGTTATGAGGCGACCTTCCTAGTGTACTGTGCCTGCATCCTATGGAGTACAAAGGGATGTTTTCACTCCACTTGGTTGACATTAGTGTTTCTTAAGGTCTCTTTAAAAAACAAACTGCACCGAGTGAAAAAAGATAACACAAATCAAGCATGCAGAGTGCTGATGTCTCACCACCACTTGATAAAACCAAAGCATTTTCATTGATATGTTCACAGTATCATTCCCTCTTGTGGTGCTCCTTGATATTTCAAGCATAGATATTTGAACCTCAAGCATTTAATGCACCTAGCCTACTTGTATATATTGATCCACCTCACTCCATGTCAATGTTCTTTACTCCTTCCCTGTAAAATGAAAAGAAATCAAATTGAGGTATCCTAAACTTGTGGATTCAAAGCCATTTCATCTATCAGGATAGAAAAATAGGTTAGGGATCTTTTTCACAGTCTTTCTTCTGAAAATTAAATTGAAGTGACCTGCTCAAAGTAACCTGTATCTCGGTCATAAAAGCAATATGCCACCACAGTGGCAAATCCACAATTTATGACTCATGTTTATATCGTCTGCACTTGGCTTCATTATTCTTTACTGCTTAAGTAAATGACACTGCTAGGATCTCTGAGAACTGCTTGGCCAGTATATGTGTGACAAGGCAAATCCAGAGCTTAGGAACCCAGTTTCCATCATCTTCTAATGTTCAAAAAATGTGGCTTCTGAAGGAAAGAAATTTTATCTACTTTGTGTCCTGTATTTCCTTTTGCTGCTGAGTTTTGAGCTTTATGTTTACTCCTTCCCTTTTGATTCTTGATAAAAATGGAGAAAAGGTGTTGTTTTTTTTTTGCGAAGGAGAATCTTTTGAAACTGAAATCCTTTGGGTCTTCCACACCTATGCAGTGATATTGAGATACCATGGTGCAGTCTGTCCAGGCTCTGAAGCCCCGTAAGAAATTGTTTGCCTGTTCTTTTCTGCTTGCCTAGGACAGTGAGTTAATAAATGGTCTTAGTCCTTATCTAATTCAATAGAGATTGTAATCTCTATTCTCATTTAATTTATAATCCTATTATTCTGGTTGAGATTGTTTAAACTTCAATTTTGGGAAAAAATAATAATAATAGTAACATCCCACCATCAGTTGTCCTATAGGTTGCCCCAAAATCAAGGTGAAACTTCTTGAAACATTTCAGGAGAAACACTACACAGAAGTATTTAAAGTGTAAGTACAAAGCTGAATTTAGGTGGACACAATGGGAAGTCTGACAAAACCACTAATCCTTGTAAGAGAAAGGAAGCTAAAACATGAGAGTTAAACTTTGCCTAAGATTGCTTATTTCTACCTGTTCTTTTCTTGTTATGGTAATATTTAAAAATATTTTTAATTGTGTATGTAATTTATTGAATTTGTAATCAGGAGTAAGTCTGGAATTGGAGTAGTGTAGTAGAAAATGAAAAAGATCTTCTAAGAAGTCAAAATAAGCCGAAAGAATTAAAAAAAATCAGAGCACACTGCAGTAAAAGTTGGACCCCAGTCAGTGCCAGACTGCCAACTGTTCATAAATTATGTCTTTGGTCTGTTGAATTTGAGATGTTGAACTAAAATGTCAGTGAGAGTGTTCATATTCTACTATTTGATGCTGAAAATTCATTACTACAGACAGGTTCTCTATTAAAAAATTTCTTCCTCTCTTGTCGCATTTCATTCTTAACGAAATGGGTGTTTCTATCACAAAATGTCCTGGACTATTAGCATGAGTAAGCCAGGGGCTCTATAAACTTGTGGTGTGTCTGTGGATACTTGCTGAGTGTTATTTGTGTGGAACATGGCTAAGAAGTTTGGGAAGTAACTGGAAGAACTGGTGAAGCTTATTTCAACACCTGTTAAAATAATATTTTGGCTTTTATAACCCACATGTAGCTTCATTATTAAATTATTTTACATTCTCATGAGAATTCAAGGATACATCCACTGATTTAATCAAATGGTAACCAATACATAGAAGATAATCACAAAATTATTTCTCCACTTGTTGATGCAGATAGAATCTTTGCTTCTTTAACTGAACACATTGTTATGAATTTTTTTGCCAGGCAGACAGTGTGGAAATTGGATATTAGGAAGGTTGGATATTAGGAAGCACTTCCTCACGGAGAGGGTGATTAGACATTGGAATAGACTTCCCAGGGAAGTGGTGGAGGCACCGTCCCTGGATGTGTCCAAGGAAAGGCTGGATGTGGCACTTAGTGCCATGGTCTGGATGGTGTGGTGGTGTTGGTCATAGGCTGGACCTGATGATCTTAAAGGTCTTTTCCAGCCTTGGTGATTCTGTGATTCTGTGAAACAGAGAAGACAGAGATTATTATCCGTATAGCTTTCAGCACCATAAAGACATGGGAAATGCTCAAGAATGAAATTAGTGTCTTAGCAGATCTCAGGTAGTCTTTCCATATAGTTGGCAGAGAAGACTACAGGAAATCATCTGTCTGAAAAGACTGAGCCAGAAAGTCAACTTGAAAGTTTGGTAGAAATTGAACTAGAGTATGTACTTATAGAAGTTTCCAGATGTCACCCTAGTTAGAGGCACTGCACATGGTGGTATTCCTCATGTTCTTTCTGTTTCAGGTAAGAACCTGCAAGTGCTCACTTTTCAGCTCCTCCATATAACATTATGTTTGCGTATATTCCCTGGGGATCTTAAAGGAAATTAACGTGTGTATGTTTTGTATTCTGCCTACAATATGGTACTAAGCCTCCTGGGAGCTTGACCTGGCATCTCTTGTGTACTAATGGCTCTTTTCATAAACAACAGAATTTTCCCCTATCCCTCTGTGCCTTTCAGCAGCAGTTTGGTCCACCAGCACTCAGTTTGAGGTACCAGCCTCTTCCCAGTCAGCATCGCATGCTGCGTAACATAACCCACTAATGGTTACACATCACCTCTAGTGGCTGAAACCTCTACATGTCATGTCATGTGCTTCTAGATGATAAAATAAACATCAGACTATCTAAAGTGAGCAGGCTATCTGCAAGGACTAAGGTTTGATTCTGAAGAAAAAAAGGATCATTTTACTAGCAAAAATCATAGAATCATAGCATCAAAGAATATGCTGAGTTGGAAGGGACCCATCAGGATCATCAAGTCTAACTCCTGTCCCTATGTAGGGCATCCCTAGAATCACACCATGTGCCTGGGAGAATCATTCAAATGCTTCTTGAACTTAGGCAGGCTTGGTGCTGTGATCATTCCCCTGGGGAGCTGGTTCCAGTGTTCAACCAGCCTTTGGGTGAAAAACGTTTTCCTGATATCCAACCTAAACTTCCCCTGATTCAGCTTCCTGCTATTTCCCTGAGTCCTGTCATTGGTCACAAAAGTGAAGAGTACCTGCCCTATCAATTCCCCTTGTGAGGAAGCCATAGACTGCAGTGAGGTCACCCCTCAACCTCCTCTTCTCCAAGCTGAATAATCCAAGTGACCTCAGCCGCTCCTCATAAAAC
Source organism: Hemiprocne comata (assembly GCA_020745705.1). Classification (NCBI taxonomy): domain Eukaryota; kingdom Metazoa; phylum Chordata; class Aves; order Apodiformes; family Apodidae; genus Hemiprocne; species Hemiprocne comata. The sequence goes on from CM036587.1 coordinate 126,854,397, forward strand.
ATCATATCCAGACCCTTCACCATCCTCGTGGCTCTCCTTTGGACACTTTCCAATAGCTTGATGTCCTTTTTATATTGTGGTGCCCAAAATTGCATGCAGTACTCAAGGTGAGGCCGCACCAGTGCAGAGTAGAGTGGGACAATCTCCTCCCTCCACCGGCTGGCAACGCTCTGCTTGATGCACCCCAGGACACCGTTGGCCCTCCTGGCTGCCAGGGCACACTGCTGGCTCATATTCAGTTTGCCATCAACCAGGACCCCCAGGTCCCACTCTGCCACGCTGCTCTCCAGACACTCGTTCCCTGGTCTATACTTACCACCAGGGTTGCCCCGTCCCAGGTGCAGAATCCAGCACTTGCCCTTGCTAAACTTCATGTGGTTGGTGACTGCCCATCTCTCTAACCTGTAAGGTCTCTCTGCAGGGCCTGCCTGCCCTCAAGGGAGTCAACAGCTCCTCCCAGCTTTGCATCATCAACAAACTTACTCAACATTCCTTCAAGTCCTGGGTCCAAGTCATTGATAAAGATGTTGAAGAGGACTGGGACTAGGATGGAGCCCTGCAGGACCCCACTAGTGACTGGTCGCCAGCCTGATGTTACCCCATTCACTGTCACTCTTTGTGCTTGATCTGTGAGCAAGTTGTTCACCCATTGTATGGTACGCTTGTCCAGCTGTATGCTGGACATTTTAGCCCAGGAGAATACCGTGAGAGACAGTATCAAAAGCTTCATTGAAATCCAGAAATATTATTTTCACTGGTTTCCCTTGATGAACTAGGCGATTTACTTTGTAATAAAAAATAAAGTTTGACAAGCAGGACTTTCCCCTCATGAAGCTGTGCTGGCTGTGACCGATGACTGCATTGTCCTCCAGGTGTTTTTCAATACCTCCAAGGATAATCTTTTCCATAATTTTACCAGGCACCAAAATTAGACTGACCAGCCTGTAGCTTCCAGGGTCCCCCTTCTTGCCCTTGAATATTGGGACAATATGAGCCAGTTGCCAGTCAACTGGGATCTCTCCAGGTTCCCAGGACCTCCCAAAGATCATTGCGAGAGGCCTGGCAATGACATCAGCCAGCTCTTTGAGGATTCTCGGATGGATCCCATCAGGCCCTGTGGACTTGTAGGGATTTAACTGTAGTAGCAGATCCTGCACAAGTTCAGGGTTAGCTAAGGGTTGATCCTTGTTGCAGTCATCGTCCTCTGGTTCTGGGCATTGAGGCCTCCTTGATCCATCATCAGTGTTGAAGACAGAGGCAAAGGATGCATTAAATAGATTAGTAGATTAGTCTTCCAACAATACGTCCATCTTAAAAGTGATGTAAAAGAAACAAATCCGTATATGATAATGTCTGATGTAAATTACAGCATTTTTTTTGTCTCAGTTATGTCCTTAAAAATGTGTCATATTCTGTCCCACCAGGAGATGCTTACTTACTGGGACAATTGCTTCATTTGTAAGCATCCCCTTTGGCAGCCCAGGAAAAGATAATCAGCTAACTGACAGCAGCACAGCATTTAAGTCATGGTTCTGGTGAACAATTGAATATAGAAGAGAAGGAATGACTAGATATTGAACTGAAGTGAACAAATTATTTGTGCTGCCTGCTGGTTTATAAAATGTATTATGCACAATAAGAGCTGTTTAGTTCCCCGGGTTTTTAGGTTTACAGTTCTCCATGAAGTTGGTGGAACTTAATGCACTGGGCATGTTTATTTTTTCCTATGGCTTGGGCAAATATTTGGCATTGATTTGCTTAAAGTTTTTTCTTGCATGTTAACTTTTTGTTGGCAAATTTTGCAAAAGAGTTTGATTGAGTTAGTAAAGATGTGAGAATACAAATGAGATCAGTATTTGGTTCATGCTTTCCTTTTACAAGACAGAAATGTAGAAAAATAGGATTTTCAATCCTCTTCTCCAGACACACAGCCACAGATGGAGGGATGGACCTGTCTTTGATTTGTTTGATTTGATTTTATTCCCTAATAATCTCACACTTCTTAACATTTCTATCTACTCTGCTTATAATAATCAAAATACTCTGAATTGGCTTCACATTATGGGAATGCTTCTTATTTTTAATTTTTAAACAGTGACCATGCATTGATTAAAAACTAGTTGACCAGTTATGCTGAAGTGATGCAACAGCACTGGTTATGCTGAATTAAAGTAGCAGAGCCTCATCATCCACTGAGTATTTATGAGGCATTTTCAGCCATACAAAAAAAAAAAAAGTGTAAAGTACCACTATTCTGATTTGGTAGCAGTTTCCATCCTCTTTGTACAGGTGAGAGTGAACACATAGCATTCAAAACTGTGATGAATCTTAAACTACTGCCTGCATGCTGTTTTCTTTTGTGATGACTGTAATGGGAGTAATTTGCTGGTTATCCTGTTCTCTAACACGAACAGCCCAGGAAGTGCTGTTTATTATATTGTGTAAATCAAGAAGATACTTCTCCTAAATTGGCCTAACAAGAAAATAAAGATCACCCCCTTAAATTTTGATTATGCTGTCCTTACCACTTTCTTGTTCATATGTGAGTAGGAAGAAAATTCCGTGGCCTTTCATAATGCTTTAAAAAGTATTTTTAAGAAGTCAAAAGTACTCTAAGTGAGGATTTTTGTCTTCTCTTAGATATGTATTGTCCTCTTTATAAGTTCATCTTAAAACTAGGCTGTCTAAATTTAGATACTTGACACATAAATCTGTGTTTAATGTAGTACTTAAAGTTGGCAGAGATACAGACACCTGAATTTTAGGCACTACATTTGAAAATTCTTCTATCTATAGATACAATAGCTCCTGAGGACATTAACGGAGCCGTAGCTGGGCCTATCGAGGGAACAGCACTGCCCTTCTTTATTATGCTTCCATCTGAGCTTCTCAGGTGAATTCAGAAAGCTGTAGGTTTCAACTTGCTTTTTGTAATGAGCCTAGTGGGCAAAGTAATATGAATTGAACTCACAGGGGGCATTCCTAGCAGAGTTCAAACCTCTTACACTGTCTTTAATAAGAATTTTCTTTAAGTCAACTGGAAAACTGAATAGACCACATGAAAAGTGGGCTTTACAGTTCAGTATATATGTGGGTTACACCAAACAGAGGCCCTGGGAGAAGAAGAGAGAAGCTGAAGTGATGCACCTACTCTCCTGGGGAGAGAGTTGCAAACACTTACTCGTGAATTATAGTCCATTCCTGTAATGACACTACCTCAGTGCATAACAATTGCTCACATGAATATGACTGCAGGAATGACCCAATTTCTTATTTTAAGGCAATTGTCATAGGACATTTGGGGCTGTGTCACAGTAAAGGTCCTTTCAGCTGCGTCAGCCTCTGAACTGACATGTGGTGTAAGTGAATGCCCTGTAGAAAGAGCTATTTTGCAAATCAGCTCCTGGGAAACTCCCAGTAGGATGACGAGGTGAGGTGGTACCAATAGCTTACAAACCAGCTTGCAGTAAGAGATCATGTAAGTGGCTACTGCTTTCTAATTGCCCCAGTTGGTCATGACCTTCATGTGAATTACTTTGTACAGATATACCTGTCTCCTTCTGTGTTTCTGGCATGTCCTTAGAAGCTTTGTTAGTGTGTGGTCTTGTGGTCATATAAGATTAATCCACTGAGAAACTGGAGACAATCAGAATCACCAGGATGAAACATCTTGGTGCATTAGGAATTGGTTAAGCACAGAGGCACCCAGATGACCTCTTTCAAGTTAATGAGCAGGGCCAAATCACAAAGCTTGGACTACTTGACCTCCCTCCTCAGTGTATGCCAAAGTCAGGCACAAGAAGCTTGCGACCTATTTACGTGACATAGAAAGAGTAAAGAATATAGCAAGTTCTTTCAGAATTTAAAAACAGGACCAGAAAACAGAGACAGGTAACTGCACCTCTTTCTCAAAGCACTTCCTCTTGTGGAAACTTCTGTGGATTTTTCCTTACCTCTCCCATTCTCTACGTATATGAGATTCCTCAGAGAGGTGGTGAAGAGAAGGTACATCCTTAGAGGGATGTAGAAAATTTTCAGAGTTTTCAGAGCATAAAAAAGTACTGAAATCCCACAGCTTCTTGGTGGAAAACAGCTGTGTAATTCTCTCAGTAGACATGGAAAACCTGTCTGTCTGCTTTTAACAATAGACATAGCTTTCTGCCATAGATTTTTCTCTTTAACAAGACTAATTTATAGTCTTATAACTGTGTTTCCAAAAAGACCAACTTCTGGTTGAACAGCGTGATCCAAAGATCAAACTGAACACTTGTTTATCATTAATAAATTCAGATTAGGAGAAAAAAAAGTATTCCAGTCATCTTCTAAAAAGTATACCCCAGGCAAGAAATATAGTTTTAAGATAGATTTTAGAAAGTTTATGAAAGAAATTATATACTCATGCAGGTGAATTCTTGACAACAACAAATAAAGTTTGTGTTACGAAGCATTGGCTTTCCAATCCTATCAAAGGTGAGAAGTGACAGCCTCACTTTCACTACAGTTGGACTGTAGTAATCCCAAACTTAAGGACTTCTGGCAAATGTTTGTGGGACTCAGGAAAGGGCTGTACTCTACAAATTCATAATTAAGCTTCTGGGTTTCTCCATAATTTCTTTTACATGTTGGCCAGAGTTGTATTCAGGATATACAGGTTGCAGTGGTGCTCTTAGTGATGCTAAATTCTGTTAGGGGCCTTACTGGTGTATCTTGATAATTGTTGAGCTAAATCTCATTATTGGTTTAAAACAGATTATTTTCTTCTTATTTAGATTCACACACTGTGGTGTGTTTTATTCATGCTGTAAAATGAGTAAAGATTCAAACTTCAGAATCTCTGAGAATTTTATCTAACAATAGCCTTTATTTGGGACAGAGATTTGGGACACTGGCTAAATTCTCAGTGTCTTTTGCAACTTCCTGTACTGTATTATTGTTGTAGTTCTTATCTAATTCCACAGATCAAAAGTAAATGGCTTGGAGCTTTTTCATTGTGAGAACACCAACCATTTAATGACCCTTTCCAAATCCCTGGCATGACAGTTGAGGTGCTAGTAAGGTAAATTGGACTTATGGTCCACAAAGTAATTTCCAGTTCTTTGTTCCTGTACAACCTCCTTACACAGACATTACCATTCCTCCATCTGTAAGAATAAAAAGTCAAATGCAAAACAGCCAATCATAAAAAAACCCAAAACAGGCATGGCATACCTAGGTCCCAACTGGCTCTCTACTGACATTGCTGAATGACTGGAAAAATATCAAGAGCAAATAGCACTTGCTTTCATATTATCTAGATATTTTGTATATTGTTTGGCTTTGAAGATCTGGACTATCTAGAGACAGATTTGTTCTTATTCACCTTTGACTAATGAAAAACTATGGCTAAATTTAATCCATATAAAAACATGAAACTAAGATATTTATTTTTTTTTTCTCCCTGTGATTTTCTTCGTTCCTGCCTTCTACTTGCTAACAATTTTCAGGACATTGTAGATTTCCAGACATCATAAATCTGCTGATCCTATTTCTAAGGCCAGTCAAATTGCCACAGATTCTTTGCTCACCTCTCCGGGAATAATCCCGTTGAACTGAGCCACATTTCTATTTCATTATTTTGCCTTCTCTCAGGTTGCTATAGGGTAAATTCAAGTTTATGAGGGAGCCACTATTGCCTTCACACTACCAAGATATGATCCTGCTGTTTATAGCTGATTCAGTTTTGGTGCAGTCCCTTGATATCAAAAATATGGCAGCTGCAGTTATTTATGATATCTAGCAATTGTCGGGTTTTTTTGCATTATTAAAAGGGTATGCCAGAAAAAAACAACAAAACAACCCAAAACAAACAACACACAAAAAACCATCTCAACTGTTGACTGCAGTGATCAACTGGGTCAGTGATGGCAGCTCACGTGCTCTGGAGTTGTTTCAGGCACTCTGCAGTTTCACTGCAGCATGACTGTCTTAAGAACAGTATAAAGTTCAGCTGCAAAATTTAAAGGGCACTGTCTCCCCTTTGAGACACTAAAACCAAACAAGCTATTAATAAAATTTTTAGAAACTTATCTGCTGTTTAATTAGCAATGTCTCTCTTCTATGCAAGACTTAAATAAGTGTACATTTCTGTACACTGTGCCTGAATACATTTGTGTGTCAATTGCTGAACCATTTGGTCCTCTCTGACCAATGTGTGATGTGTAATGTCTAATGTTTCTGTGAAACTCTACTCCTGGGCTTCTGGTGAAAAATCAGAGGAGAAAGCACTGGAGAAGGCAAAATAAGTTGTATTTTGTCCAGCTATGGACTTGTACAAGGTGGTAAGTCCTTGTCTCTGACAACCACTTTTTTTTATGTATAAATACAATTAATAGTATGAGCACAGTGTCTTGTTTAGGGACAAAAAGCTAACAGTCAGCATTGGGATTTTGCTGTGCCATCTTGCTGCAGGTGTTCTTCCAATGCGTGATTGCACAAGCACAACGTATCCATTGGATTTTACGGCCATCTGCTGCCTAAATCATGTACCAGCAGTTCATGCTCAGTCCTGTCACAGGGGTCTGAGGTACTTCTGAAGGAGGAAGGAACCTGGTGGCCACCCTCTGTGGCTCCCTGGGTTCAGGGCCTGCTCGGCCTCTCCCACTCATGGGTTGATGGCAGCCCCGGCCCTGGGCATCAGGCACCTCCCTGGGGATGAACCAAGGCCAGGGCAGGATGTCAGCCTATGGGTGGGGGTCAGAATCAGGTCTGGTGAGGGTAATCGGGGTCAGAGATGCCTAGGATGTGTAGCCAGGGCCATGGGGACAAGAGAGGTGCATACAAACTGAGGTACCCATGACTGTGCCCCTGTGATACAGTTTGGGGATACACATGGGAAATCAGGCTCAGGAAAGCCCTTCACAAAACTCCCTTGGGGTGCAGGGATGGTATTTCTCTGGGGGTGTTGATAGTTGGAGTTTTGACATTGAACTTAGTTGCAGAGGGTTGACTGGCTGTCAAGAGCTGCATCAGCAGCTGTCTCCCACTTCAGGGTCCAAATGTGGCACTCAAAGCTCTCAAGACCTCCCAGATATCCCCTGCCTTGATACCGGGTGTGAAACAAAAGGTACATGGAGAATAAATACCTGTGTTAAACACCATGTCCTTTGGTATTCCCACCTGCCAATAGCTTGATTCTTGTATTTCTATTTAAACTGTTCTTGCAGATGAGGATAAATAGACATAATAATAATTTCCTTTTGTTTGTAATGACATACTTGCAATGCGTGTGATTGTAAGGAAGGACAGTGTAACAGGTCTAGTAATATCGGATTGGGTAATGCAAGAGTAAACATACATCTTTTTAAGAAAAAAAGGTCACTATAAACTTTTTTTTCCAAAAAAGGAATTAAAGTCTCATCTGCTTCAAACCACTGTGACACTTTTATTTCTCGCACTGAATTTTAGCCCATTATAGATTTACCTTGATTGTCCTTTGTGGCTATACAGCATTTATCCAAGCTATTAATTTTATTCTTTGTCAGGCAAGATAGAAACAGAGCTTTCATGTCCTTCTGGCATTATTAAAATCAGTCATATTTAAGTGCATAATTATGTTGTTTTAGGAACTTAGTGTTCCGTTGTTCTCCACATTCTGAGCTGCCTCTGCCAAAGTCTCTGTGTATGAAAATATAAGAAATCTTTAAAAAGTTGCTAACATTCTAGAACACATACAAAAATAAGAAATGTAGAATTTCACAGCAAGGTAAAATATATAAAAAACCAAGAAGAACAGGGACATTCATGAACATTTTCCCAAACCTGAGTCCTCATCTGTAAGCATTTTGTCATCACTTTTATTTAAGCATTATCAGGAGGAAAATAAAAATGAATAATCTCATAGTAAGGCACAGGCTATAGGCCTTTCATTTTGTTAGGGTCAGAAAAGCTATTTATATTTTGTCCTTATTTATGTGCTTTTTCCTTTAACATTTTTTCGTGTTTGTCTTTTTCTTTTTCTTTTATTTTTCTTCCTTGAAAAAATAATCTCTATCTCTGCTCTCAGCTCTCATCTAGGCTAATAATCTTAAATTAATAATTGATTCCAAGAATTAGATAGCAAAGTCTTTACAAGGAGACTGCTATTTCCTTAAACTAACCTTTTTAATAAATTTATTAGATTGAAGTAATTCTGAACTTTTTGGTCTCTGATGTCATGATGATCACTTGATGTCTGTATTGCATTGCTTAACTATTGGTGTTCAGCTCCATCTCATAATACTCTTTCTTTGCTCTGGCTGAGTGTAGGAAACCATTCCAACCCAAATACTTGCCTGAGCAAATCTGAAATTTAAGAGAACATGTATACTCCCCCATGCAGTGCTGAAATTAAGTTTTTGTGAGCAGCTGTACCAGCAAAGACCTTAAGTGCTTTATCATGCAGTGCCAATAAAGCACACTGTACAAGGAGTAAATATTGCAGAAGGTGTGAAGGATGGACAGAATAAACCAAGCCAGCCTGTCACTAAATATCCCTGTGTAATGTCTGCGTGCTTCATTCAGCTCTGCTTTCTCACGCGTGCTCTGTGGAGAAGCTGAGAAATTGTCTGTCATGGTTTCTGCAAGCCAGGCCCAGGCCTTGCCTGAGAAGGGAAAAAGCCTGAGCTGCTAAGCAAGCCACCTTCTTCTTTTTTTTTTTTAAAGCATTCTTTAATGAAATGAATTTGGTAGGTAAAAAAAACCCTTACATCTCTGAACTGAATGGCTGAGCACTGTTAAGAATAACCTTGAAAATGCTGAATACCTTAAAATTGATAAAAATTCGTCACCTCAAACAATCAAAAAGGAAATCCTGGCTGTGCAGGTTGGTCTCTGTGCAAGAGATCATAGGACTCTAAATTCTCTGGAGTTTGTCTAGTCAGAGCCCTAAATATTCTGTTTGCCAATTACTTGTGTATGTGTGTTTAAAATAGTCACAGCTTTTTTAAAATTTCAACCCCAGCTCCTCTCAACTGACATAAATCATCTGCTGAAGCCAGCGGGGAGAGGGTGTCCTGAGCTGGGACACAGTCCCCCGACAGGCTGCTCTAGCTCCCGGGGTAGTCATAGGGCAGGCAGAGTCCTCTTGACTTTGATGTGTTTTGGATGTGGCTGGTCATGTTTACATCTATTGAACCAAATCATTTCTTGTGGCACAACTAATCAAATTATTGGTGATCAGCGATCAGGCCGCATGAGGTGAACTAAGGACACGGTCTGGCCTGACCCATTTAAAGGAATGCCAACATTGTCATGCGAGACTGATTTATTAAAGCAGAGGAAAAAATATAGTTGCTTTAAACTTTAAACTGGCATATCTGTTTCTAAATTATTAGCATCAGTATGGCAAGCTGAAAAGCATTGGTAGGATTGTTACTGTAGTATATTTAAGCCTCAATAAAAAGAGCACATCAGTAATTTCACAAAGTACCTGAAAGCATATTAACTGTACTTACTTTTGAAAGCCAGCTAAAACTGCATGTAAACAGAAGAGTCCAGCAATCACTATTGCCTCCCTAAAAGAATATATGTGAATATACTTTCAAATAGTGGATGTGCACTTAAATCTGTTTGGGTTTTTTTCACAAGCCTTAATTATGAAAGATTTGTACTTTACCATAAAAGTGTTACAATAGATTTTCACACACATCTCTGCCTGTTAAGGTTTTCACTTTTTTTCCTAGCTTAATGAAACCCCTTCAATATAAAGACATTAAAGACTGACATCCAGGCTTGCTTGATGACATAGATGTCAATGTCATACAAATTCAGCAGTTTGTCTCACCTATTTAAAGTCATATATGGAAGTTCAGTAAGATACTAGTCTGTCTGTCTTTCTTCAAATGATTGATATAGAAAATTAATTATTTTACATCTTTTAAAGTACTTTTTCTTATTCCCACATTTCCTCTTATTCTTTTCTTTCTGTATCAGCATTCCAATATTTGTTTCTGTCCTGGAGGGATGGTAATACTAATTCATAAAACAAATTAAGAAAAATACTTCTGTGATATGTTAAACTGCCAAGTAAAAGACATGTAGTATGCAACAATCAAGGAGGAATTTGAAAAACATAGTCTGACTCCCTTAGAAACAATACAGTGCTTGGTTTTGTACTCAGCAACTGGTATAACAATTTAGTTTGCAGCAGTGTTTTTTTAACAATTTCTGAGCAGTTTAAAGACCAGCTTACTGAAAGAGAAATATCTAGACCAAAACAATTTCATACCCATCACTAGCAATAACTATAAATAAACATCCACATAGGCACATCCTTCTGCCAGTTTCTCCTGTACATTCTTTGAAAGAAGGCTCTCTATATTGGGAGCTGAGTTTTGAAATGCCTTTCAAACTATATTTGGGGATTTGAATTGTATAAATTTATCTTGCTCTTTATATTTTAGAAAATAAATGTTTCCTTTTTTTCCCTGAGCGCTCCCAGTTAAATTTAGCCCCATCTTGACAGTTCAACAGCATTGCAGGGGAAATGATTTGGGGTCCTCTTTGTGAACATGGAGTTCTCCACATTTCAGTTGAAGCAGGAATGTTTCCACTTTATTTTACATGAGTCTCATTGTAGGAATTCTACATTAACACTCCCCTCAGGATCTAAAAGCAGCTTTATAGCTCACTCTCACTGCAGATCCTGTTCATTTGGTGGGGTTTGTCACTGCATCAGCTGAAGTGAAGAGGAAGGACAGTTATATTCTGAACCTTCTTGCCTGTTTTTTTGTTCTTAGTCTTCTCTTCTTCACACAGAAGCAACAAACATTGTCCTTGTCAAATGATAAATGAGGCACAATTGGTGACTTGCATGTTTGTCAACATAAGCAAGATCAAATGATTGCTCAGCAGGAAGAAGCCACAGGAAATCCAATGATTTTTGACTAATTAGCAAAATAATAATAACGTCTGCCTAATGATTACCTTGTACTGGGTTGTGGCCTTTTATCAGGCAGCTGCAGACTACTGCTTTGAAGGGGACTGGTGGTTTTCTTTGAAACTGGTGTCACGGACTTGGAGGATTTGTGACAAATCTTCTGAGACTTATTGCTCCTTTGTGTAGTTGCTGTAATTGGGTAGAAAAATGAGCCTGTTTCTAAATGTTTAAAAAGGAACGTACCTTCTCTCCAGATTTTATTTGGAAAGATTTTTAAACTAGTCAGAATGTTTGTGTGCATGAATGTTTATAATCATTTTCAAAAGAATGAATGAATCGTAAGGTCAGTTAAAACCTGCAAAAATGATTTATCTATGTTGTTTTCATATAGTAACAGCAGCAATAAAAAAGGCAAAAGCTTATCTGGAGTACAGTTTTACCACAAAAGTAAAGATCAGGAAAACACTGGGAGTGAAGCCAGGAAGAAGACCAACAGTTTGGAGATTGTGGTTTGTATGCTGCATCCCCCTCACACAGATTTTCAGAGTGAAGCTCAGCAAGTTGCATATATTTTGCCTGCAGGATTAATCACCAGCATAAGCTTGAGCACCAAAGATTTGAATGGACCAATTTCAGCCTACAGTCAAATGCTAAATTCAGCAATTCAGCCAGAGCTGCAAACACCAAAGGCAGGCTATACTTTGGGAAATGTGGACCACCATCTTTCTTCACGTTAGCTGATTCACTAGCAAGGTAATAATGACAGTGATTCAACACTGTGCAGGTGCCATACTCTTATTAGTCTTCTTACCCTAACCACCATCAGCAAGGTGCATCACATTCAGCAAATGGCAAGGCACTGTCTCACTGCACCATGGATCTGGTCCCCTTTGAAAACCACATTCATCTGACAGCCGATGGAAATTAGCTCTAATCTGGCAAGGTTAACTCAAGAAAGTCCACAGACTGAGACAACGATGGAGTGCTACAGGTCAGACCTCAGTGTGATAGGCAGAAAACTCTTAGAGCCAGGGGCAAAATGCCTCCCTAAATTACTGCCACCTGTTTCACTCTCCACATGTAAAAACTTCAATGCCTGAAGCCTAGATCCTGGCTCCTTTTTTCAGGCTTCTCAATAAAATTGCCCAATTTGAGACCTGTTAAATATCTGCAGCTCCCACTGTTGTCAGTTGTCCTCAATAAATAAATTAAAGCTCGGAAATCTGGAAGCTGATGCTAACTGAGCTGTATGCTGGAGCCAGAATTCATGGACAATCCCTATGCCAAGATTGACTATGGCCATGGGTATCTGTCTCTCATTGTCAGGAACACTAGAGCTCTCTCTCCCATTAGTTAAATACAGCCGTAAGGGTGAATAGCAGAAAAGGTATTGCCACAGATAGTGAATGGAAGTAGACAAGTCAGTGCATTTCAATGGTAACACCAACTAGTAGGTGAATTCAGCAATGGATTTCATTGTAAGGTCTAATCTGAATGGCCCTCCTGTGCCTTTTTTCCTTCCATTTTTTTTATCATTAGTTAGCCAAATTCAAGTCTTCTACTAAAATAGGAACAAAGATTTGCTTCAAAGCTCTAGAAGTTGTTGCCCATCTCTGAGGAGATAAAACTTTGTAACATTGGCTGGCATGGAAGTTATTTGGATGTCATTCCCTGCTTCCTCCCCAAAAGGAGAATTGGATATGCACAGTGACAAGCTGTACATATGTGTTTAAATACTCAGCTCATGCCATTAGTGTTGCAATGTTGGCAAGAGATCTGCTCCAGCTGAAGGGTTTGGATTAATGTGAGTCAAGTGAAAAATCACAGTATTTCTTACCAGCTAATGATCTGCTTTCTCTTTGAAGAACAATGGTCCATCACTGACTTTGGCGGGTGCCAGGGAGCAAGGAGTCACTTCCATCCATTTTGGCCCAGCTAGGGCATTCTGTATTCAGGTTGAGAGGAATATGTGACTATTCAGGTGCTATTAGTGAAGGCGATGGACAAAACCTTTCTTCTTAGCACCATGAAGCATGGTCTTTTCAGATGGCTGTGAGGTAATGGATGACAGGAAGAAACTGCTTGAAAGCACAAAATCCAGGCACCAATCCACAGAGAGCTCTCAATGTGCCACAGAAATAGTTGCCATGAGAAATAGTTCACCTCCAGCTCTCATCCCATCCTACTATCCTTGCAATGGGAGCACTGTATAATGCTGTGCCCTGGACCTCTCCTTACCTCCCTGACAGCCTCTTTTCCTGGCTGTCTTTACTGGGTAGGAGCTGTTAAAGCTCTAGGGGAAAGGCAGTGTCAGATTCCACTGCTATGCCAGCCTGAGCAGATTCTGAACTATCCAGGTGACTGTAGAGGTCTTTTCTGTGAGAGGAAGATTTGATTCATTAGCCATTGTCCATAACTTAGTGAAAACCAAAAGTTTACTTCTTACTACAGTCACATAGAGGACCTTAAAGGTAGAGGAAAGGCAGATAGGATGATGTTTCATGTGCTGCCTGTTTCACCACAGCCAATGAAGTTTCTTATCTACAGAGAGCAGGGAGGTCTGTGCAGAGCATGCAGAGACAAGTCAGAGAGTACCCTTTGAGCTGGCACTTCGCACAAGTTTCTCACTGGTGTCAGATGGGCTGAATCTTGCCAAAATATCAAGTACATGTCTGCAAAGAGGTGCCTGAAGAAGCAGAGCATCTCAGAGAGAGAACAACTTGAGTAAAAGGGATGCACAGAACATTTTCTACTCAATTATTTTAGATTAAAAGGGGCGTCTCAGGGAATCTTACTGGATTGTGTTGCTCCTGTGGATAAGCGCAGGGTCATTTCTGGGTTACAGGCTGCGAAAATATATTGTGTCCATGTAAGAAATGGATAGAACAAACTGAAATAACATTTTGAATTCTGCTAGGCCTCAAGTTTGTTGTTTTTTTTTCTTCCTTGTATTTCTTTAATCTTATTCCATAAGTTACAAATGTATGATTGATGTCCTACAAATGAGCTATGACTGGGCATTACTTATTTATTTTATTTAAAATTTTTATTAAGTTGCATAACCATACTGAGGTTACAGTCTTGTTTCAGAGGAGACCTGTATAAAACAGCAGTGAAAATTTCACACAGATTTCCATAAAATCCAATACATACAAATACCAGCATTAAATTTTAACAATTGTGTATCCACAGGCTTTTAGAATGCTGCTAGCATTTCCTTTAAAATAATTAGGTCATGTTGCATGAATTACAGTTCTGCATCACTGTTACATATTTTTCTTCTGTCAAAGATAATTTCAATCCTGCCTTGTATATGATTTCTTCTTTAAGCTGTACTTGCTTCTTTCTGATCCAGATGTGCAACCAAGTGTTCAGGTATAACATGTAAAAATCACAGACTGTGTAGCAATAGGCATGTGTTGATTTTTTAAAACTCTTTTTTCCATGCGTTTGATGGGTTTGGGATTTTAAGAAACACTTGATACGCACCTACTGTGGCTGCAACATCTTCCTGTAGGAACCCTCGTCTGTTCTTAACCCCTACCTTTATTGCTAAAGCACTCACTTTTTTATCACCCGTGAAATTGGGCCCTTATCTGTCAAAAGACAGAGGCAGGTATGTCTTTTTCCCGTGGGACTATTCAAGTCCATAAAATTAAGCACATGAATAGAGACTGAAGCTTTAAATCACCAGCTTTTCAAGGCAGAGAATTGTTATGCATTGTATTTGCACAGTAAACATCCTATCTGTTCTTTGTTGTTGATTATAATGTAATAATATGCACACATGGAATCAGAATTACAGCCTGACTTACTAATGAAAACTCTGGTCAAAAAAAGAAAGGTTCATATTTTCAGATCTGAATGACAAGTGTGAAGCTTCTAAATAAATATTTAACATCACCTGATTTAATTTTTTTTAATCTTCACTTTAGACTAACTAAAATTTTGATTTTTATTTTTTTTTTTAATTTTTTTTCCCAAGGAGCAGCACAAAAAACATTTAGTCAGTGTCTTTCACTGGGCTGTTTCCATCCAACAGCTTTTACTATTGTGACTTTACCTTTGCTCTGCAACCTTGGCAGCTAGTGGGAACTTGGTTCACAATGTTCTTAGAAAGGCTTGCATTGCTTTTGAAATTGCCTTTCGTTTTTTTCCCAGGTGCTCATTGCAGATAGCATGGGGTTAAGGCAAGCTTGAAAACTGCATAGTCTCCAAGAAAAAATAGAGTCTGAGCCAGTTTTCTGCTCCCCATTTCACTTCCTGTATTCAGAGGTGCTGCACTGGTTTTGACAGCATTCCCACCAGTCTGTTTGAAACAAGACTCTGGTTCATTGCCCTGCATATTCACAGACAAAAACTGCACAAATCCTTATATTGAATGAAATATTGATAGCCTTTTTGCTGCTTTCACAAAGCAATAACAAAATGGTGGCTCAAAAGAATTCCCCAGCCCAACATATTCTGTACTTAAAATGCATTATTAGAAACCCCAGAAACCAAATGACCACAGGACATTTTAATTCAAGAGGGATGCCCACAAGTGTTTAACAAAAAGGCAAGATTACTGAATTTAGCTTGCAGTCACAAGAAAGATATTAAAATCAATACTGCATGATCTAATGCAAACCAAAGACTCTATCATTAAGAGAAATAGCCTTCTTTTAAAAGTAAAAATAGTTTCTGGAAGACTAGACAAGGGGGAAACAACTATGCATTGTGAACATCAGCTTTTTAGATCACGGATTTTGTCTGTTGCCTGGAAAGTTAATCTTTTAATGGAAGCTTTGGATTCACTTTTACAATGGAAAATTTGTTAAATAAATTAAGGTTTTATTAGCATTTAGAAGTGAAATTTATATTATATTTTTGAGCTTGAATGGTTTATAACGTTCCTTCTGATGTATTATTTAATTATTGGTTATGTATTTTGAATAGCATAAGTAAAGATTTACAGTCCCAGCTTGGGACTCTCTGTTCAGTCTAGTTAGCCAAGCAGTGACCCAAACATAGCTCTGTCCTTCCATCTCAGAAGATATAGTCTGATCTGAATTGAGCTATTTAGGGTAGAAGTCACAACAGCCTTTATGTTTTTGGCTTATAAGAGAAAAATTCTTATACATTTCCTGGCCCTCAAAATACCCTTGAAAACTCCTGCTACTTTGAATATTGCTTTCTCACTAAGCCATGTTCTTGTGCATTGTCATTGGAAAAGTTCCTTTGAGTAGAATCCAGCTAGAGCCATAGTTGCCATGCCTTCCTCCACCCCTCCAAAAGAAGTCCTTGGCTTGCTGGTGCCATCAGTCTTCTAAAACTTGCTTTAGTCTGTGATTTATAACCTAAGAGCTGCTTGACTGAAATTTGTGCCAGTGTTTAAAAATAAAGCCATATGCTCCCCATCATTATTTAGATGGATGCAAGTAGTGTACGGAAGAAGAGATTGCAAATCTATGGAAAGACACATGATATTTCTACGAATCAATGAGAGTCTGTGGCAGACTCCCAAAAACTCTTACTTCCTGATACCTTCTCTGTAACAATTTGTTTTCTTTAATATTGGTAATATGGATACCAGGGACTTGTGGTTGATTCAAAATACCAAATATATGCAATGGACAAATTCCAGCTAACGAGAAGATTCATGTGGTGCTTTAGAACACCATTAATTAAAACTTGCAGCATCCCAGGGAAGTAGGTGGCAGTATCTTAATTTAGCACATGGGAAACAGCCAGAAGATTGTTAGTGGCTCTCCACTGCATATAAGTCAACAAACGTCACTGGCATTTAAGCTTTTCTAGTAGCATCAAGTTGCTAGACTTGCCATCCTCTTAAAAGGACAGCCTCTGCTTGCCTACCTCTTCACTTTATTTTTTGGACAGACTCCAAAGCCTCTAATGAAAGACTACACAGTACCAGCTATAAGTCCCCACATGGGGCCAAATACAGTTTTACAGATGTAAATCTGGAGTAACTTTCCCTATATTAATACAATTTCAGGAACTCACCATGGCATAAATGAGAGCTGTGTGGAGGCCAGCTTATTAGCATAAAACAAGCCAGAAGTGAATACTGAACATTGAGATACATTTCTTTCAAATGCCTTCTGCTTCATAGTTTGCTAAGGACAAAAATGCCAATTCACACTGATACAGTTTTGTATCAAAAGAAAAGGCAATCTTTTCAAAGACAACTGCTTCTATTCATTTCTTGCCGTAGAAAGGTATAAGCAGACACTTCCTATTAAGAGTAAAAGGAATTATGCAGACTGCATATCCTGTGCACCAACATTAAAATTTCTAACCGATGAGAAGAACGATGGGTGTGCTGCTATTTGTAACACAAAACGATCAGAACAAAAGTTAAAGCTGTAATGCATTCACTTTCTTAAAAATGTGTATTGTTATACAAGGCAATTAAAGAGTTTCAAACTATTCTCTATGTGATCTGTCTTTCAGATGAGACCTAAAATTGAAGCATTTGATTATTAAAGCTCAAGTGGCAGTTTTCATTAGAGGTGTTAACCCTAATATGCTTTCCAAATTCTAAATCAGTTCATCATGTTCTCCCTTCCTAATTTCTCCATGGCTTTTATGTGATAAGATATTCTCCTCTTCCTAGAAACTGTTCTGAAAGTATTACTCATACCATATGGCTACCTTTGCATATCCAATTCAGTAGCGAATGAAGTGACTATCTTTTTTACACGGCCTATACTTTTTTTTTTAAATAAAATTGACCATTTGATATGCATCATATGTTTTTCCCATCTACCTCAACAGAAAAGTTGTTAAACAAGAAATCTCTTTTATCTGTATATTGATAGGCACGAAGGTCTAGCTTTTGACTGGGAGAGTATCTCAGCATTTCTATAACTAATAACAATAATAACAACAACAATAATAACAAATGTGAATGCAGTTATCAGAACCAGCTCAAATATCAAAGTTCAGTTGTGGGCTCTGAAGGTAGGAACCTAAAACTTCATTAAAAAAAAAGTATATTTTTTTTTCCAGACAGTCTTACTGAGAGAAGGGTTTCCCTCAGTTGCACCAAAAGCCAACCACATTCCCTTCAGGAATTGTCACAAAACTCAGCTGCATTGACTCCAAAAAATTACACAAATGATGGAGACATGAGGGATAGACAAGGACTTTTGGTACTCTTGGCAATTGAAAAATGTTGTGAATGTAATGATCACGTACTGATGCTCTTTCCAACTTTCCATTAAGAATTATATTGTATTCTTCAAAACTGCATGGCAGTTGAGATGGGACCTGGGTTTGCATATTTGTACTGTATATCCAAACAAAATCTATATTTGTAGGATAGGTAAAGAGGTTAATATAGTAACAGAAGCACTATCTTTTTAGCCTCATTAGCTAATATTAGGTTCAAGGAGTTCAAGAATTAACAAATAACTAACACGTCTGCACAACATAGGTTTTAATTTTTTGTGATTTAAAAATAACATAGTTTTAACTACTGTATATTCTGTAATGCATGTAAATGCAATCATTGATACAGTTACACTAGTGGCAGAGAGCAAGGTGCCTATGTCATGTTACAAATGTACAGAATTTAGCAGTAACTACTGGCATTTGTAAAACCTCTGTTTTTCCTGATTCCATGTTTACTCTTCCCTTTTGATCACAGCAAGTAACTCAGTAGCAAATGTTCACATGTATGAAGGGCACTCGGAATAGCTTCACTACTGAAAACCTGACTGGAGGAAAAAGCATGCATTGAAAAAAAAAAAAAAAAAAGAAAAAGAAAAAGAAAAAAAAAGAGAAAAAAAAAGAGGGAAGTAGAATTTTAATAAACATTCATTCCCAGGAGGACATGGGCGTACTGTAAATATACCACAGTAGTATCAAAGCAAGATTTCTTTTGAACTGAAGAATGCAAATTAGGTTTACCTTACTTCCATATCATTTACTGGTTTTAATCCTAATAATATATTATTTTCAAAGGAAAGATAGATGCGCTCTGCCCTTGTTTTCTACCCGAAAACTGGGTCTTGCTAACGATTCCAAACTTCCTAGCTGTCAACATTTTTACAAGGTCTGAAATGCATTTTCAAGTTTATTAATGTTTGGCTGAAGAAATAATCTGTGAATAGGGTAACTTTTGATCATATGTGATTGATGATATTTTTCAGCAGCTGGTGCCATGTTCTGCCCTCCAACAAGGCATATCAGCAGTTCTTGTAGTCAAGGGGAGATGTATTTGGGTACTTTAGTGTTGAACTTGACTGAGAGTTTAACATCTTTATATGTTCCCAGTGTGTACCTTCAGTTACATTCAGCTGCTATGGTGACAGCAGGATTTAGGAACTCATTCAAGGTCCAGATCTGCTGCTTCTGATGTCAAACAGATGATTTTTTTTCAGAGAAAGCTGGTCTGCTTAGATTGTATTTGTTGTCCCCTTGCTACTTCCCTTAGGGGTACTTAACTATTCCTTATATCTATTGATCCTTTCTTCCCTAGATCGTTTGATTTTCAGTTGCATCATTTTGCAGTACAATGGGTAAGGGTTACTTGTGGGACACAAGTACTCCAGACTATTTTGCCTTCTTTAATGTATGTTTATAGTTTTGTTCAAAGTTGGTAGTTTTTTAACTTTACACATTAGGAAAGATTTTAGGATTGCTTCTATCTTCGCTCTGTAAAGTTGGGCAAAATGCAGTCTATCAAGAAATCATAGAATTTTAGGGGTTGGAAGGGACCTCTGGAGATACTCAAGTCCAACCCCCCCTGCCAGAGCAGGACCACCTATGGCAGATCACACAGAAATGCATCCAGACGCATTTTGAAAGTCTCCAGAGAAGGAGACTCCACAACCTCTCTGGGCAGCCTGTTCCAGTGCTCTGTAACCCTTAGAGTAAAGAAATTTTTCCTCACTTTGAGGTGGAACTTTTTGTGTTCCAGTTTGCATCCATTGCCGCTTGTCCTATCACAGGGAACAGCTGAAAAGGGACTGGCGCCTCCTTTCTGACACACACCCTTCAGATATTTGTAAATATTAATAAGATCCCCTCTCAGTTTTCTCTTCTTGAGACTAAACAGCCCCGGGTCTCTCAGGCTTTCCTCCTAAGACAGGTGTTCCAGTCCCTTAATCATCCTTGTAGCCCTCTGTTAGATTCTCTCAAGTAAATCGATGTCCTTCTTGAATGGGGAGCCCAGAACTGGACACAATACTCCAGATATGGTCTTACGAGGGCAGAGTAGAGGTGGAGGAGAACCTCCCTCAACCTGCTGGACACACTCTTCTTAATGCACCCCAGGATACCACTGGTCTTCTTGGCCACAAGGGCACATTGTTGCTCCATGGATAAATTGTTGTTCACCAGGACTCCAAGGTCCTTCTCCACAGAGATGTTTTCTAGCAGGTCAGCTCCTAATCTGTAGTGGGGCATGTTGTGATTCCTTCCCAGGTGCAGGACTCTACACTTATTCTTGTTGAACTTGTTATTCTTAGGTTCCTCTTTGCCCAGCTCTCCAGTCTGTCCAAATCTTGCTGAATGGCTGCAGAGCCTTCCAGTGAATCAGTCATTCCTCCCAGTGAATCAGCCATTCCTCCCAGTTTCATATCATCAGCAAACTTGCTGAGGATGCACTCTGTCGCTTCATCCAGGTTGTTGATGAAGATGTTGAACAGGACTGGATCCAGCACTGATCCCTTGGGGACTCCACTAGTTACAGGTAAGGAAGATCTCCTGAGAGGTAAATTTATGTGTCGTTTCAGAGAAGAAGAGCTATAGCACATCTTTGCTGTCAGTGCAAGATGTGAAGGCCATGGAGGAGTTAAGGAGTGCTTCATAAAAGACCCTTAAATATGAGGTTTCGGGGGAACTTACTATGAGCATTCATGTGTATCTACTAAATCATAAGACCATCTCTTGGCTCCCATCTCCATGATGAAAAGAATTACTCCCTTGTTGTTGGGGTAGTCGTAAGTTCCCATCTCTTGACTTCACTGATATATATATGTCCCCTGAGTGTCTGCATGTACTTGCATTTTGCCAGGGGATATATGATGTGTAAACCCCAACACGTCTTCTTGTGCACCCATGTAGTATTTGCATGTAGTGCTGCTCACACACCTTTGCAGGAGACAGAATGACAGTGGCTCTAAAGAAAAATATAGTGAAGCTGCTGACTGTTATTTAGTCTGTTCCCTTAAACACATTGTATTGTGTTAAAATCAAGTTTGGGGTTTATTTCACCTCATTTTATCATTATGAAAGTTAACTTAGCTAATTGCCCAGGCTCTTTCCATTGTCAGTGAAGAAAAAAAGTAGTTATGTCTTTCATCAGCTGTTTCTAACTGCTATTTTTGGATGGGGTGATTAATCCTCTTGAAGCACTTCCTACTTCGCATTGACTGAAGAAGATGACTACTGTCTAACTCTTAGATGGCTAAGATGGCTAATGGCAGAGGAGATAAATGACACTCTTTTGAAGTATTTTATACTTATGAAAGGGGGCGTGTGGACAAAAGAGTCTGGTGTACAGCTAACAATCCTTAGGACTACCTGAGACTCAGGAAAAAGGACTTTTGCCTGTATCTGAATGACTCCATCACTTGGCCCTGAACATTATTTTTTCTGAATTTTATTTTTCCTTTCTGGGAAATTAATATCTTCAAAATCTTTCAAGTGTAAGTTTAAATCGTTAAACAACGTCTGTATGTAAAGGGAACATCCATTTTTTTTTATGGTTGTGATGGGAAGATCTGTTCTGTCAATTACAGTGAATACGTAGGAGTGTCTTTTGGTTGTAGTTAAAAAAGCTTAAGAGAGACGAGTACCTCTTATGTTATTTTCCATGACCTGTGGTCTAGAAGAAAGATCCTTGAAATGAAGATTAGCCACAGCTTTTTATTTCAGGTAACTATTTTAGTCATTTATAAGGCAGGTTAGCAGGCAGTAGGAATCAAGAACTTTGGATTTTTTCTAGAAGCAGTAAGTGGATAAAACTTTACAGGAGTTACTTAAAAAAGATTACCCCCCCAAACAATCTCCTACCACTGTCGACAGAGAAAACAAGTTAAAAGCTTGAGTTAAATGGTTTGTATATAATATATTGTCCTTTTGAATAACTGAGCTTGAATCCATTTGAATCAACAATATTACCTGTCATAAGGAACTACAGCTTTCAATATCAAGCATCTCGAATAAAAGCCATTACTCTTTTTTAAATAAAAAGTTATTTCATTTGTGCTCTTAGCAGCAGAAGTCCTATTGTTAACTTTACATTTGCAATACTTCTCTGCAACACTTTACTGTAGTAGCTGTGGTTAAGCAGCATCCCTTGTCAGATGGTTCAGTTAGAGTAAAGGGGAGAGACCCCTGGTCAATACATACATTTGCTGTTCTGCCTCATGTGCAACCTTCCTCTAGGTGTCTGTTTGGGACATGACATCTTTTGCTCTGTTGTTGGGATATTTTGCTTTATATTTTTTTATTTAATTTGGCTCTATTTTGCTTACATTTTTTTATTTGGGCTTATTTTGTATGGATGTATTCAACAGGGAAGAGTCTGGGAAGTAAAAAAATCTTGTCAATTCCAGCAAGTGCAAAAGAAGTAATACTGCCAGATCAGAAGTAACTGTTGCTACTGTGTGACTGACTATTTGCCTTTGTCTCCCTATGTGTTTTGGTCTGCAGCCATTAATAGCTTGGACTCCACGAAGCAGTAGCAAAGGGGAGTGTGTCAGAGCAGCAGGCCAAAAGTAAATTACAGCAACCTCACACTTTGCATTAAAATCTCTGCTAAGCAATGGAGGCTTGTAATCGTCTGGATTTTCCTTAAAGACAATGGCCCTCCATGCAACTGGCTACACTCAGTTAATTCATGCTGTCAGCTTCCTTTATTGGCTGTGGGGAATGCAGTATTGATTCTTGAACTCAACAGCAGCACAAAGAGCCACTAGTGCATGGTCAAAATGCAGCAATAAAGGGCTGGCAGCTTGAGAAAAGCAGCCATTCCATTGCACAAACAAGGTCAATTAGAGGACAGTGCAGCATAATATAAATAGCATTAGCAGCCCTCTTCAACCATGATGAGACCATGCTGGGAAGACGACAATAAATAAAATAGGGTGTAATGAAAAGTAAATACAAAAACATTTAATGTAATTTAATTTAAAACCTTGCATCCCCTTAAAAGTGCTATCAATTAAAAAATACTTACCTTTTTTAAAAAAGAAGACTATTATTTTCAGGTAAATCTCTGTATAAATTAATTTTGTACACATGCAGAACTGAATGGGAATATATTGTTTAATAAATGGTTAATTCTTAAATTACAGCTGTGGGATATTATGTCTGTCTGTAATCTCTTTTTATTAATACAAATCTTTCAGTGTCATTTGAGTGTAATAATAGGAGAAAAGCATATCTGCATTTTTATTTAAGAAGTTAAAAAAAGTTGCAAAGGATCTTTATGTCCTTCTTTAAGATCTTGCAATTATTATCTTTTTATATGTGAGACTTATTATGCCAGCTCAGAATTAATTACAAATGTAATATACGTCATTCTGCTAACACATAGGGTATGCTAAGTGAATTAGGCTCTTAAAACAGATAATGGCCCTTGGACAGGCAGCTGATAAACCTAACTTGTATAAAGAAGCTAAAAAAAATATTTAATTGCTTAGACAACAAAATAAACATTTGTTTCAAAGCCCTATTATATAACGAATGTGCTGAAAGCAGACAGAAGAGTTAGGTTTAGAGTTCTGGTTTACCTATGCAGTCTTACAATTGTTTGGCAGTACAAGCCTACTACTGGACCCCTCCTTTTTTGAGCTTTTGGATTGACTTTGGGTATACTTAATATCCATTAATATTGGAATAAACTGGACAGAAATCTGTGGGGAAGGCTGAGTATGAAGTCATCATTGTTTGTGTGAAATCTTACCTGTGTTCTAAAGCTCTATTTTGTATCTTCCAAAGTGCAAGAATAACTGTATCATTCTACACATAGTATGTGTAAGAACTTTGAGGAGGGATAGAAATAGCAAGCTTCCAAATTATTATAAAAGGAATTCCTTCCTACAGTGTCAATGGAATCAGAAGGAGCCCCTTGCCTGAAAGCAACAGAAATGCCTTCTGGACTGATTGGAAGTATGGGAAATATATTCAGCTATTAAGTAATGAGTAGAATGCTGCTTCTGTTTTTATGAGGTAGAAATATCAATACAACTTGAAGACAATGAGAAAAAGAGGAACAAATCAGCTTATTGTTGGTTGATGAGAAGTTCAACATGAGCAGCAATGGGCACTTGCAGCACAGAAGGCCAACTGTATTTTGGGCTACATCAGAAGTGTGGCCAGCTGGTCTTGGGAGGTGACTCTTCCCCTCTGCTCTTCTCTGGTGAGACCCCACCTGGAAAACTGTCTAGTTCTGGGGCTCCATGAAGTTGTTGGAGCAAGTCCAGAGGATGGCCTCAAAGATGATCAGAGGGGTAGAGCACCTCCATTGTGAAGACAAGCTGAGGGAGTTGGGATTATTCAGCCTGGAGAAGAGAAGGCTCTGGGGAGACCTCCAGTACTTGAAGGGGGTCTACAGGAAAGCTGGGGAGGAACTTTTTGCAAGGCCACATAGTGATAGGCCGAGGGGTAATGGCTTAAAATGAAAGAGGGGAGATTTAGGTTAAACATTAGGAAGAAATTCTTTGCTATGAAGGTGGTGAGACACTGGCATAGATTGCCCAGAGAATCTGTGGATGCCCCATCCCTGAAAGTGTTGAAGGCCAGATTGGATGGGGCTTTGAGCAACCTGGTATAATGGAAGGTGTCCCTGCCCAGGCAGGGGCAGTTTGGGACTAAAAGACCTTAAGGTCCCTTCCAACCTAAACTGTTCTATGATTCTATGATTATTATGATTCCTGATATCTAGGAAGCACAAGGTAAAGGCTTGCACATCATAGTATGTCCTACATCAGGAAATAAAATATGTAAGTTTGAGAAAATCTAATTCTTTATCACAAGGAAAACTTTATTTTCTTGACTTTTTTTTTTGTTCTTCATTCTGAAGCTGAGGCAGATTACAGGGTAAAAGTCCTTAGTAGTCATATAAATACATCAGTGACTTGTGACCAGTTAGCTCTTGTGCAAATTTCTGCTTCTCCTTAGCCCCTCTTCCTCCTTAAGTATGTAAGCAAGTGGACTTCTTTGGGATTTTTTCCTTTTCTGCAAGACACGATTGACTAATAATATAATTGAAATAATAGTTTTTAATAATATTTTTAAGAGAACATCAACGAAGCAAGTGCCTTTGAGTGGCTGGCTGGAATGCTTTTTACGTCTTTTAGCACATAACCTTAAGTGGAATCAACATGTTTGGAAGGAAAAACAGGTAACCTATGTGTATATTTCCTCAGCCAAAGTGGAATAATAGTTGCAGCAAGACCTGTAGGGAGAGGCAGCATTTGTAGTTTTGTTTTGCATGATATATATATTTTTATTGATTTATTTTGGTGTTACTCAAGAATTAGGGAGACCAAACAAATTCTACTTGGGGCAATTCAGTAATTTTATAAAGAGATTTCTTCTTTGTTTCTTTACTTTGAAACTGTAAAATATTTTATGCAGGGAAGCAGAGTGTTTCTGTGAGGTCTTTGGTATTAAGGAGAAGTGTGGGAGACAATGTCTCTTGCATCCTCATATATAGCCATCATGTCTCAGTGACAGCAAAATATTTTTTTCTTCCATCATCTCATTTTGCTCATAATTTTTAATCCAGATGTCCCATAAGGGTCTGTAAATATATCATGTTCTATAATTACCTCTAGAACATGTACTAGGTGACTTCTGACTTCCAGTTAGGTGCTTCTAGAGGTTTACTTTTAACCCATTGTAAGGATTAGGGACAGCTCTGTCGTTAGTGCTCAGGAATATTCATTCACAAACATTATGCTACTAATGAAATGAATGTTTTCAAACACTGTCTTTTCTTTCCAGCACCACTGAACTGCAATTCCCTTTGGGAAGGAACTTCCAACCTTCATCTTCTTTTGGAGAAGTGAGACATGACCCTTTCACTCCTAGGGTGTCACTGTGTCACTCTGAAAACCAGCAGGTATTCCACTGCTGATTCTGTCCTGAGACCTTTTTAGTTCATTCTGCAGAGAGATAGGTACGTTTTTGTTATTTTACTTTTGTTTTCCAAATAGGCCTCAGGAATATCTTTTAAGATTATAAAAACTCTGCCTTCTCTGAGTACGGTGGGTAGAAGTAGAGAGAGAAATTAAAAAAGATTGCTAATAGAGACTTACAACTACAACTTTTGCACTTCCTGGGAGACACATATAAAGGAGAGGAGGATGCTGAGTAGTCCAAGTAAGAGCCAGGAGACAGTTTGGAGAAAGATGAGTGCCAAGGCAATGTGTTCCTCAGAAATTTGGAACGCTGCAAGTTTTGACTGCAGCTCAAAGTAGAAAAGTCTTTTTCCAAGTCCCTAGAGGGAAGCATGTGATTTGACAACATACCCTAGAGGAGACAGAGAGAGGAAAATAGACTGGTTAGAAAGATGATGGACCTGTGCTTGTTCTTAATTTCTGAAAGGATAAAGAAAGTTTTCAGGAAGTAGAGAAGTAGTGTAGTTCTCAGGCCAGGCTATTCTCCATCCTCACTGTGAGGATAAGTCTTAATAGTTAATGATGCTAATAGGACAACTTTATTTCTAGTATGCCAGGGGCTATTATTTAGTGCAGAAGATGACCCCAAAAACCAGTTGCCACTTAAAAGGAATATGGGATTTCACAAATGGATTTTGTGCTTGCAAGGAGAGGGAAAGATTTGACACTCTACAAACAAAAGTCCTTTCTGCTTTAGTAACCTATTCACTCCTACAGGGCAGAAGAAAAAGAGGATTCTAAAATGAGTTGTATAGAATCTCTTATATGATGTGAGTCATGGACAGAGAACTTTTAAATGTCTCTGGCATATGTGTCTATAAAGCCTACTTTCTTCATTATTTAAATATATTTTGTATCGGTTTTTTGGTTAGGTTCCCAATTGTACTCTTGTAAAATACCTCTTAATGACTCTTTTTTCCTGTGGGCTCTTCCTAAAATCGTTTTATCAAAAAAAGACCTTCTGTCTTTTTTTTTTTTTTTTTAAGCTGCATATATATAAACATTTAGGCATCAAAAATCTGCAGTAGGTAAAACCATTTCATTAATGATATAAAAAAATCTAGTGACAAAATATGCCTATGAGATGATGATCAGACATCTCTTTTTAACTTGCATATTACTCATTAGAAGATTTATAATATAATTAGCTCAATAATGCACAAACTTGTGAAATGTGTTGATCCTTCTTCAAAAATGAATGAAAAGAGAAAAAGATTTACTTTTTTTTAACTAGAATATTTGTTCTGAACTGATGATACAAAGAGAATACAAATGACAGCTCATTCCAAGTGACCGATCTTGGTACTCTCTTGTGTTTAAATAACGTGTTCTGAAAATGTAAGTCCTAGGAGCCTCAGCAGCTCTCACTACCCCTTTGGTGTCCTCTAAATAGCTTTGCTTTTCCTCTTTTCCCTGCTGAGAGCAATGGCTTCATTTCTACTCCTGTCTGGAAATACTAGGATAAGAAAAGTGGTTTATGAAAGAAAAAGAAAAAAACCCACACCACTATCTTCTGTTTTACCCAAATACCTCATACAGTAATCAGCATTTTAGATATCATACTATCACGTAGAGAGACATCTTTAGATGTGTGGCCCTTTCCCACCTCTTCAGAAGAAAATGTGAGGACTGACTTCCCTCACATCTTTTCAGATGCTGAAGTTTCCAAAGTTCTTTTCAAATTGCATTGTTGTTTTTTTAGAAGAAAATCTAAATACTCAGAATCACAAAATCCTGAAATGAAAAAAGAGTAATGTTAATAATTTTCCGTGGCTCACATTTCCTGGCAAGGACTGCACTTCACTCTGAGACAGAACAGGCTTCAAGAGATTATCCTTGAATATATAGACAAGCAGGTAACGTGTGCATTTTATCTAAAGTTGGTCAAGCAACAGGGTATTAAAAAGGAGTATATGTTATAGTTTAATATAATGACACACCTCAATAGTTGTTGGACAGAAAGTGAAAGAAACAGTGCTGTTAAATGCCAAATTATTGGACAATCATATGCAAGTGAAATGCATTATTATGATTATAAATAGGTCCTTTATAAAGGAAATATACTAGATGCAGACAGCAATAACAAATCACGTGTAAAAAGAAATGACCTCTAACGGAACAAAGAACAGTAAGTAGAAGAGACTGCATGAGACTTCCCCCTGATAAAAGGAGGAGCAGTCTGTTTTTT
Organism: Hemiprocne comata; assembly: GCA_020745705.1. Classification (NCBI taxonomy): domain Eukaryota; kingdom Metazoa; phylum Chordata; class Aves; order Apodiformes; family Apodidae; genus Hemiprocne; species Hemiprocne comata. The sequence continues at coordinate 126,882,625 of CM036587.1, forward strand.
GGGGAGGTACTGGGGAAGTTGTATCTCTCCTGCCTGTTGGTTTGACTGCATCCCGTTGGCTGCAATTAGCAGTGCGTGCAGACTGTGGCATGTGCGGCTTAGGAAGGGCATATGAAAGGGGTGAATACCCAATTATTGCCTCTGGCTGTTTATGACTGCTGAGTCTAAACAGAGAATAAAAGGGATTTAAAACAATATAGGATAATCCAAGGCACCCTCGACCCCATTAGCAGAGATAATAAAGATGATTCATAAATGGAGCTGTGCACATCATCCTTCAGAGAGATGTCTAAGCAGTTGTTTTGGGGATATTCAGCCTCAGGAAGTAAAAGAAATATGATTTTACTCCACCTAAGTAGCTGGGATTATAAACTGGGGGTGCATGTTTGGATATAGACTGAAAAGTAATTATGTTCTTTTTCCCAGACATTCACAATCAAAAATCATATTCTCACTTAGTGATACAAGGAGAGAACAGCAGCTACCAGTACCACCAAGAATGAAGACCTGAAGACCTCCATTTGACAGCAACTGCAAATTTCTGTACAGAAATATTTTCAAACAAACAGCCATAAACCCCTAGGGAGAATTTGGTAGGAAATGTAGGATGGGAATATAGAATAAGAATCACAGTACATTTATGAAGAGTTATCATTTTCTTTCAAATTAGTCTTTCATATTAACATTCAGTGAGTCAGTGTATGAACATTGCCTGGAACACTGAGTTTAAACAAGAATTTGGTCTTAATGCAGAAATTATTGCTGTAACCAGTCACAAAATGAATGTTAAGTGATCACTCTGTCATAGAATACATCTTCCAAAAGGGCTTATCTGCATATGTTTTATCTCAAAAGTTGCACAAAAGACATCCTTCTCAAAATAGGGGCAGTCTGAAATCAGTATATAAAAAATTCAGTGCCATGTAGCCACTGTGATTGGTAGACTTGGAGCTGCAATTGCAGTGCCGGTAAAGAGACCCGAAAGCTTTTGGCTAGAACTTTCCAGGTTTGGCTCATGCAAAAACTGTGTAACATTCTCTAAGTTTAAATGTTTAGAGAAAATGTTACATTTTTCTACAGAGGAAATTCTTCACCTTTTTTTTTTGTAGTATTCTTTTCATATGAAATGACATGTAAAATAATGCATTTGTTCAGTTATACATACAGCCATATTCAAAGGTTTCCTGCATCATATTTTTGTAATGCTCCTCCCCTCCAAAAACAGTGTTGTAACTACTGCATTAATTCAATACATTCCATTTTTTATTTTCAATTTCAAATCATTATTTTAAAAAATCATTAATGAATATTGAACTGATGAAAGCCTGGGTTTATTGTCCTGGAAACTGATGTCTACTAGATAGAAAACAGCCTTTGAGTTAGTAATGGTAAACATAGGATTCCCCACAGCTATGAACACCCTTTAGCCACATTGTGATCATTTGTGGTTTATACACACCCTAATATTTCAGGCTGTGGCCAAGAAAAGGGATGCCAGTGTTATTAATTGTTTTTGAACTGACAATGTTACTGCAGTGAAAGAGGCCTGTTCATATGAACCACGAAGCAGTGCATGAAATGGGGTATGAGTTATCTTCAACCTTGGAACTTCCACATCAGTTTTGATTATCTGCATAAATTCAGTCCACAGTTAAATGCTCTGGTACTTTTATTTTTGTTTCCGCTTATGTTATATAGCTTTTTTATACTCTAGTTTCTAGACAACAGCAGTTTCAGGCTTCCATGTGGTAAGAAACTCTTGACTCTGTGGAAATTACTCACAGAGTCCTTAAACTATTAGGACGGTATCACGAGACGTATGTACACATATCCATGGACCATATTGCTCAATGTACAAGTTCTCATATCCATGCATATCAACTAATGCCATGGAAAAAGAACTTGCCATTTCAGACCTGTGGTTTGCCATAACATAAATCACCTAAAGATGTTGACAGATGGATTTGTAAACCTGCAAGACAGTCAAAAACTTTAGAAAATCTCAACCAGTTAGTGCAGGTAGAATGTAAATTCATTGTCTGTCCTAATGTATAAGGGATCATTCAGTAAGGTTAAAATTAAAGGAAGTTTCAACAGTTTTCTACAGTCTGAATTATACTGTGAAATTCATTGCCACAAGAAGTTACAAGGATCAAGAATTCAGCAAAATTAAGAAAGGAATCAGACTTTGTAAGTAGAGCAGTCCAGTCCAGTGTCAGCCTAATTAGCTATCAGCATGTGATGTAATGAGTGTTCAACTCTACGCTTTGGAATAAAAGCAGTCTTGATTCTGTTATTAATGAGGAAGAGACTTAGGGTGTCAGGCAGGTAACTTTTATGAGCCTGCTGCAGGATTTTTCGATCTTCCTCTGGAGCGCTGTTTCCAAATAGTATATGATAACAGGTAGACATTATTCTGACCCAGGATGGAAATTCACTTGTTTCTATCTACCCAAATATATATTTTTTTTAATTAAATAAATTGTCCACAATATTACCACATGTGGCCTTCAAGTTGAACTCTAATTAATGAATTCTTCTGAAGAATGGCCCCATTGTAGAAAATAGAACAATCTGGGTTTTATGAAGTTCCAATTTTATCAGCTTGAAGAAAAATAACTACATATAGCTGAAGATATATTCATTAATTTCTCAGTGCGTCCAAACAGAAATCCCATTTATTCATTAAAATAAAATTAATGAAACCCTGAACATGGAATTGCTGACTTTTTTATTATTCCTTTGATTTTAACCCTATGCATCTTGTAAGCAGGCTGTTAAGATAATGGCACTAAGAGTACTCATCTGAATATGGGTTGTCTTCTTTGATGTGCCTAGTTGTATGTTGTTCTGTGTGAAATTAAATAGTAACACCAACACCCACAGTACGAAGAAAAAAGTGAGTGTAGGAGAAATAGTTCCTTAAAAGCTGTGATTATGAAGGCTAAAATGACCCCAGTAAGTAATAAAAAGGTCACAGATTCCGTCATTTCTTTAATACTATGAAAACAGCCCTTTATTCAGGAGTTTCCTATAGTCAGAACTAATTATTGCCACCATATTACATAATTTTTGCTGTAAGATATGTAGATGAGCAAAAAGTGTTGTAAACAACCATCAGGCTGCAGGATGATGATAGCAAGAATGAGGAAATGGGCAGATACCTTTCACATCTCATTTCCAGGAGCTGCTGTAAATTAAGATCAGGAGACATAACACCCCTGATTCTTTGAACTCAGCAATTAGACTTTTATTGTCTTCACTAATTTCAAAAGTAAACTTGACTCACGGTTCTTACTACAGATGTACAATTACATGATTGAAGGTTAATGATTTCACAAGTATAGTTCAGGGACTCAGGACTCATCCAAGGTCTCACTAATGACAAGATTCAAAACCTCTGTCCGTGGACCCAGAAGACAGCACTTCCAAGGAAGAGCAGAAACCTCAGGTAACTGGTTTGCAGGCATTCATTTGGTTTGATGCCAGAAGACATTATTTTTATAACTGCAGGATGATGCTTTAGAAAGACTCTTCCAGTTATAACATAAAAGCTTTATTCTTTAAGGATCTGAGCTCCATGGGTCTACCCAGCAATTCACATTAATAGTTGCTTAACTTTCAGCACTTAAACACTGGTTTCTTATTTATTTCTGTAGTATTTCTCCCATGCTTCTGGTTAAGCTCCAGCTTAAGTGCTTTTACAGATAAGAAAAAATCTGCTGCTCAATGTCTTGCATGACTGAACAGTGAATTCTAGGCAAGGAAAGAGCCTGGTAATATATATATATATTTTTTTTTTTTCTCTACACTCTTCAAAATATGGCTTTTTGGGGAACCATTGTGGTTTCTTGTACAGTTTCAAATAATGCAGTTTTATTTCCTATTTTTTGTGGAAATTTTATGGTCCTATTTCCTTTATCGTATTCTTTTACTAATGTTTTATTAGAAATTACTTTATGTGCTGCTGAAACCTTTCTCACTTACATTGTCCCTCTACATGCCTCCATGGTTCCAGCAGATAGCTGTATTTTTTTACTTTATCTTAGAATTCGAATAAGACAAAACAGTTTCATTGCCCTGAATTATGTCCCTCATCATTAGTAACATTATGTAATTTCACAAGTAAACGCAATAATTATTTTACAAGTTAAAATTAAAAGCTGGATGTTCTGCAAAATTTAACGTTTGTGTCAGCCTTTCATTGGTTTTGTCCCATGTGACAATAAAATAATGCTAAATATTCAGAGTTTCTATATAAATCAAAGCAATTTTTTTCATGTTCTTGATATGAGGAACAGAGGTTGCAATTAAGAGAATTAATGATTTTTCTATCAAGCTGTCATGCTTATATAGGCTACTGGCATCCTTAGGTAACCTCTAAATGGGGAAGTGTAATTCAGGACAGCTTTTCTTTAGACTAAGAGTACAGTGACTTTATTAGTTGCCGCAGCTGTGGTTTGAAACAGTGTAAAAGGATATGTTAATAATTCTTTCTGGTAGGTAAACTGGCCCTTGAGATGTGGGACTAGAGTGCTGTTCTCAACCTGGTGTTGTGAGCCCCATGGGTATCAAAAACATCCAGAGGAGCAGTGGATCTCCAAGGTGATATCCGATGAGGAGAACACCAGGTGGTCCAAACCATTGAACTAGGCTCCCTCACTTCTTCCGTATAAATGTCATATTCTCTGAAACATATCACTTAAAATCATATAGATTGATTGTATACTGAAGGCCAGATTAATCAACACATTTTGGCTCCTTTATTCTGCCTGATGCCTTGGTAGTTTTCTACTCAGTGTAGTTGGGAATTGCTTTCTGTCTGTCCTGCATCCTTTATCATAGGTTTGTGAAAGTTCAAAACCACCCTTAAGAAGATTTCAGGAAAAAATATTTGTGGTGGTTGCTTGTTGTTCGATCCTCCCATGCCTTACAGCCTAGTAGTACAGCAAAATTAAAAGTCTGGGGAGGAAAATATAAATAAGCATCAAAGTTGTTCTGTCTTGGAAGGTTGTGTGCTCTTACAGTAATGATGAAATTAATAATGTTGATATTACACTTCAGTCCTTTGAAATGCTTTCTAAAATTACTAGATATTTCAATCAAAGTTGTTTTGTTTCAGAACCACAAAAATCAGATTATTACAAATCCCTTATACAATCCTCTTTACTGTTTATTTATTTATTTATACTTTTTAATATTAGTTCTGTGTTTGCACATAGCTACTGACTGATTATAAGGCAATAATACTTATCATTTTTATATTTTCTCTAATTTTAGTAGGAGATAAAGATTTTAGTCTATAACTTGTGTGGTGACTAAAAATACATTATGTATTTTTCATTCTTAAGTTTAATTTTGATAACCAATCAATGTATATATTCTAATTTACTTCAAAATCATGAAAGTCTTCCCCCTCCCCCTTCAAGATTTCTCAGAATTTTCGTATCAGTGAATCAGCTGTTAATGCTAGTGTAATCAATACATCATGGGTAATACAAATTACTAGAAATGCAGTATTTTACATGAGTTTTTGGTTGGATAGTTATACAAAATATTTGTAAGTTCTGAACAAATGGAGTTCCCGGTGAGAAGATAGGGGCAAGACTGAGAATATTAACCATGGAGGCAAGACTGAGCATATTTATCTGTAATTTAAGGCAACTAGGTATACTACCTTTATGTCTATTCATTCTAAATTCAAGACCAAGGTTATACTTTAAATAAAACCCAGATTTAGCTAGGTAATGAACAAGTAAGGTAAGGAAAATCAGGGACTTCCAGTATCTCCTGGTGAAGCCACTAGTACAGAGTTTATTCCCTTCAGTCTGATGGTGGAGTCTGGTGGAATGTTCCACATTCCCCCTTTGCATTTCTCCTGTCGTTTCCCCAGTCACTACTATAGATGTGGAGATAAGACTTTAAACAGTGCCCATTTTATGTATGCAAAACACCTTTACTCTGCCCTGTGGTAGCGCTGTGAGAGTAAGAGGCAACAGAAATGAATTTCATACAAAGAAAAAAAAAGTTTCTTTATAAGTCAGATCACTTAAATTATGATGACAAATACTAAAACGTTTAAACACATTTTAGTGCTTGTGACATGTTGTTAGTACCCAAATTCACTAGAGTGAAGCAAGAAAAAAATGTTTAATGCAATAAAAATCATAGCAATACCGAGGGTATTAACTTAAGTGTGGAAAATGTAATGGTCCTTTTGCATTTTGTTTGTCAATTTAAGTACACTTTTAAATTTCTCCACTCACTTTATTTAAATTTTTTATCAAGTTAATAGAAAATGTCCAGCTACCAGGAAGTTTATAGCTTAACTGCATGAATGAGGACAGACCTGAAGTAGCAACCATCTAGAAGCATCCAATGTCCTGAACCTGTTAGAAAATGCCCAGTCTGTCATGTCTTTAGAAAGTTCTAGCCTCGTACTTGTGTATGTGGTACTTCTATGTGCTGTGTCCATGCAAGTGTTCCTAATTCCTGTATGTCTATACAGATCAAGTAGAAAAATACCTACAGAAGCATAAAATTCCTGCACCTTTCCCATGTCAACGTAGGCTTGACAAAGACTGGTGTTCTTGTGCTAATTCCATTTTTAAAAGCCTTTGTGCATAAATACACACTGGATTAATAAAATAATACTTAGAATTTGAGCCTTAAAAACAATCTCATTATATCTTGTAGAAACAAAAAATAAAAGCAACACAAGTCTACAATACAGCTATGAAGGGGGAAAAAATGCTTCCCCTGTTATTTGCCTGTAATTGGCTTTGAGCATCACAATGCACGTGTAATTGGGTCTGTACTTGTATTCTTCAAGGGTTCTGTGCTATTTCTACTTGAACCCATTTCTGATATGGTTCAGCTCAGCAGTGCCAGCTACCTCTTGTTATGCAGTTGAAAAACTGTGGCCATTAAAAATAGGATACAGTGTGATTTTGTTTTGCAGCACTGCATGGAAAATCAGTTGCTGTTCATAACAGCTCTGTGGTTGGTTGATTTAAAGCAGGAGGGTGACTTTGAATTGACAAGCAGACAGTTCATGAAAAAGGATATTGTATCTTTAAGGCTTTCTGACTGATTGTGTTTAACTGAGCTACTCAGCAGGCACTAATTAGGCCGTAGCTTTGCTGAGAAACTTAGAGGCTGTGTTGCTCTGTGCTCTTGAATATATATATATATATATATATCTTTTTTTTTAAAGAAAAAAAAAAAATCTGGATTTGAACAAATGAGATTTTTACTGTTTTTTAGCCAGGATGGGAGCAAACAGAAAGCAGACCCCTAGAGGCTCCTAAAGTTATCTTCCCATGCAGATAGTCTCTAGGGAGCTGTGGTGCTTTCGAAAGGAGGCAGTGAGAACCATTATAGAAGCACATGACACTATTGCTGAAGGTCAGAGTGGTATTGGAATAAAAGAGACACTGCTGATACAAAATGACATGGCTGCTGCATCTTCAGGGCCAGTTCACAATTTTGATTGGAATGTAGCTCAAATGCATTGTGAATGTGATTAATAAATAAAAGTGCATAATAATAATGATGGCTGAACTGGTGCTGCCCCAGACTGCTGCAGAGCAGGAGAGAATGGGAATCTCAGATAAAAGGCAGCAAACAAAATATGCAGTTAATTCTTCTGCCTGAGGAACATTTTTATTTGAAAACACTATGTAGTTTTGTGAAGTGGACACTGCAGTGCACCATTGCAAATGGTGAATGCAGGAATGAGTTCTTAAACCTTCTCCTTTTGAGTGTTACAATACTGTAAAAAAAAATGTGGAGGGAAGTATAGCAAAGTTAAGAAACAATTTTGTCATAAAAAGCATAGGAGAGTCACAGAAGCACTTTACTTCCCCTCCACACCTCTGCTTTCTAATACTGATATTTTGATGTTTGTGTATAGACATGTCATCAGTTAATGACAAATAGGTTTTGAAAAGACTTGAGATTCTATTGCCATTTATTTATACTACAGCCTCTTTAACCACGTTTTTAAAAAAAAAGAAAAGGTAGTTTACTTCATGTCATTATGCTGCTGGAAAATTAAGTAATCTTTTAACAGCAAAATTAAACCTATGTTTTAATTTTGTGTCAGGTAGTAGATATCACCAAAGGGTCTATTTTTAAGTGGGATGAGCATTATTTTTACTGAGTAGCCTAAACTTCTGAATAGAACCACTTTCTATAGTTCTGATACCAGCTCTGATAGCTTTGAGCTAAAGTAATTCATGCCAGTCTCCTTCAGCAAACTCTGTGGTTTGTTACATCTTTTTTATTTTATCTCCTTTGTTCACATGTTAACAAGAAAGTAAATTAGTGTGTAAATTGGCAAGAACAGTGCACTGAGCAACACGCTTTTTCACAGGACCATTGTCCTGAGGTTTGTAGTTTTTAAAATGGTTTGATCTGAGTAAATTATGAAAGCTTATCAGAATTCTCTGACTGAATGTTTATGAGTCAAAACTGCCTTCCAATTACAGCTGGGCTTGCAACAGCATGATGGATTCGATGCCACTGTCTAAAATTCACCAATCTTTATGTTTTGTTTTTAAGGTTGATCCATTTTGTGCACTTCACAGATTCTCTTTGAATCTGGGATATACAAAACATCAAGGATTAAACTGCCAAAGTATTGTTTTTTAAGTGACAATGAACCTAATTCACTGTCAGTTAAGGCCAGGTGTTTTTCTCCGTAGCATTAAGTTCTTCAAAACTGTAGCTGTATAGGACACTATTCACAGGGGCTTAACACAGGGAGGAAAATTACTATGTTAAGTCAAATAAAATGAATAATTCATGGCGTCATGTTTTTTAATCCTGGTGTTAAGCATGAAACCAGTGGTTTATTTTTCAGCAAAATGTTTTGTATCATTTCAGATAGCGTGTAATGCAAAACAATAATTGCATACATAATATGAAAACCCTACACGCAAAGAAGGTCCTGCCTGGTTCTTCTGGCTTCATCTGGGGTGTCACAATATCCATGCTTTGAGGCAATGCCTATGAGTGCCCATCTTCCCTTGGAATCTTCTGGGGCCAACAGAGTGTCTGTCTTTAATTTGATTGTAAAATATTGCCCCAGCTCTTTACCACAACTCTGAAAATCAATCTTGCTAAAACTATGTACCTCTCATTTTTTTCTGTGCTCACTCTACTGAGAATAAGCAAGTCAAACTGAAAAGTGTTTTCTTGTTACATGTCTCCCTCTCTCTCACATGCATACTTGTGTTCATGTCTGGACACAGACATGTAGTATACATGTATCTATGTATACATGTATATAGTGCACACTTATGCAATATTTATATAGGTAAGAACACAGCAACTGTAAATTTTATAAAAGATAAAGTAATATGAAATTTACCTTTTTTTCAAAAGTCAGTATATTTCTTTCTAACATTCACTGACGCCTTTTTTTGACCTGGATTTTTTGGTTTTGTTTTGTTTTGGGGGGGGGGCTAGCTGTGCAACCCACTGTTATTTGTTGTTAAATTTTGTCACTTAGTAAAGCCTCTCTCTTTTTAGATGGGAGCTCTCACTGATGGAAGGTTGTTTTGCATCCTCAGTGTCAGTTTCGAAATTAGATCTACTTTAATGATGTCCTTACATGGGTTGATTATTCTATATTCCAGGCAGAAATAATTGTGTACCTGGACCATCTATCTCTGCCTTTTCCAGCTCTGTTCCTTGCACAGTTCCAGGGCACTCAGCAGGGTTCGATGCCGGCTCCCACAGAGGTATCCACCCATTTGGCCTGTAGGACAGGACATAACCTCTCAGTAGATTTCAAAGCTGTTTAACAAAGCATTCCCCTTCCTAAGAATAATATGCTTTAATACCCTACATCTGCACACAGCAGCAAACATAACATCCCTCTAATGCAACAAAAATATCTGCTAGTCATGATGCTAAACCTACAAAGACATTCTAACCAGTTTTAAAGTTTAAAACAACAAACTGCTGATTAATTGTAACGGTCAGATGTCTCCAAACTCAGTTAAGAACTTGAATACTCTGAGAATAATATATGGGTACTAATTTCAAAGGAGGGTACAAATATAGCCATTTTGGATTAATGTATATTTCTCAAAATATAGCAGGATGAATCTAATTCATTTTGCAGTGTTCATGGTATTTAAAAATTATTTTAGTGAATTACTATAGATAGCGTATCTTATTCTCTCAATTAATCTTTTATTTACAGAAATGTTTTCACCCAAGATACCAAGGAAGAACATTATAAACATGCTCAAGCAAAAGGTAATAGATTTAGAGTTTAATTGTAATGTTATGTTAAGCATTTTTAATGGAAAACCTGATGACCCAATTATACAGTGAAAGTGGAAAATCAGAATGCAGTATCTGGATTTGAATATAAAAATGCTGAGATGCATAATACATAGGAGTTTGATATCTATTCTACTTCTTGTCAAGGAGGTATAAAATAATCAAGAATTAACAGCAGAAATCAGACCCTGGAAAAGAGCTGAGCATTCTGGAGAGGAATATCAATTATATTTTAACTTAGAAGAGTGGCCTGCCTCCCCATGCAGTGCAAAATCAGGTTGGGTTTATTTTTTTAATTTTCCTATACTGACACCCCATTCTTTCTGTACTATTGCTGTTCATAGTGGCATCAGCAAGATCTTCTTCCCAGGGTAAGTCTTTCCCACTACTGAAAGTCAGGTACAAAACTTGCTAGTTTGAGAAAAGATTTTCCAGGATACATGGTATCACTGGACTCAATGAGGAGCTAGACGATGTTTTTTACTTTGAAAATCTCCCCTTGCCATCAAAGGTGTTGTTCCCAAACTGAGATGTTAACAGGCTGTTGGTGAGGCCATGAAGAATAAGAGAATGTCTTACAGGACCATAGCAACTTAATAGTCTTTTCAATCTTAACAAGTAATGCTAATGATTCATTGGTGTGCACTAAAATCTATGATGACCCACAGGAAAGTCTGACTGGTTGTGGTGCTCCACCAGTACAAGAATTTTGAGAATTAGAGAATCAGAATCATCCTGGTTGGAAAAGACCTCAAAGATCATCAAGTCCAACCATAACCTAAATCCACCCACCATAATCTTTATCTACCCGTTCAATGCTTAAAATATCTCCCTAAGCACCACATCTATATTTCTTTTAAACACTTGCAGGGATGGTGACTCCACCACCTCCCAGGAGAATTATTTCAAATCCTCTTCCTAAAAGAGATATATAACTTAAAAAGAAGTGTCTGAGAATACAGAGCAGATAAAAGTAAAATCGGCTGTCTTCAGTGTGGCACAGACAACACAGGAGAATGATGCTTCATTCAGTAGGTGGCACTTTGAGTCTTTAATGGTGAAGGAAGAAGTACTGTGAATGTGACTGCAGATGCCATTATTCAAGGAAAATGAAGTTGTTCTGCACAGTACTCAAAAAAAAGGTCCTAAAGAAAATGTGCAATCATGTGAGAGCATAAATTTATCAACTTAATTTAGTACTTGAGGAAGGTGAATTTGAGGGTATGTGAGCTGGTACCAAACTGTGTGCTTGGTAGACTGGGGTACAGGTCTTTGTTAACCTGCTGGTATTAGTTACTTTTTAGCCACCAAGCCTTGCTCTGCTCTCTGCCTTTACACATAAAAATGTTAGCCACTGGGTAAATGATTATGTCAAGAATTTCACACTATAGCTCACCTCTGGTTGTATTATTTTACTCAAATTGGGTATGCAAATTTGTCTCATCTTGACTGTATTATCAGCACAAACGCCATTAATTTATATCCAGCATCATAAGATGCTTACTTCTTCCAGCTTTGCTCAGGACTATGGTAGACCACAGACAAGCCAGTATCAATTTCACCTTCATTATGATCTATATCATCAAGTGTAAATCCTCAAAAATTCAATAGGTCAACGGTTCAGGTTCAGGTTGCGGTGGGATTCTTGAGGAACCAATGCAGTGGAAACAGCTGATTGCTGGACTTTCCTTGGGAGTATCTGACAGTCTTAATTTGTGAGCTTTACAAGAATAACTGTTCTCAAAAGCTATACAGTTTGTCTGGTGGCTCAGAAGATCCTAGGTGTCTTTTGCACATCCTTTTGCACTTAAGTTGTGGAAAAAATGTGTCTGGAGAAAAAGTTGTTCTAGATTTTATCCTGAGAATTCAAAGTGGACTAGCTGCAAATGTGGAGACTGAAGGCAATATGACCATGACAATCCAATGAAAGAGTTCAAGATCTTTGAGGAAAAGAGAGACATGACCAAATAAAAGTAATGCATTTCTAAAGACAGACCTTGATTATATCAGAGAAAGACAAGGCTTAAGGAGAAAAGAAGTAAACAAGTTCTGTAAGCAAATACATTTGTATACAGAAATTAACACTAATTACACAAATACAGAGGAAGAGTTGGAAACATACTAATAAACCAATCTGATCAAATCATCAGCTCTTTAGTGACCTAAAAATCCAAAGAAAGAAGTGGAAAGTAGTTCAAGCAACTAAAGATGAATATGAAAGAATAGCAGTGGCTATTGGGACAAATTCAGAAGTGCTGAGGGACAAAACAAGATAATTTTCACAAGGTGCACAGAAGGTAAGAAGAAAGCTTATAGTATGAGCAAGACAAGGAATGTTAAATCCACTACTTGGTAGAGAATGAAAAACTGAGAGTAGCATGCTTAATTAATTTCTTTTTCGGTCTGTACTATAAATACTACGTGCAGTCAGGAAGTTAGTGCTACTAATACCAAGCAAAGTTGTAAGATCTCAGGTTAAGACAAGAACAGTTTAGAAAAAACTTGAGTAACACAGAGTTTTGCAAATCACCTTGGCCTAATGAAATTCCTTCTACAGTTGTGGCTGAAGCAAGTTTGGAGTATTTTCAGAGGTGAGATTTCAGAAGACTAGAGAAAGACAAATACAAAGATTATGGAAACAAGGTAGAACAAAACCAAGAAAGTGTGCACCAACCAGCTTTACTTCACTTCTCTGTGACAGATCTCAGATAATGAAACAAATTATTTATCGGCACCTCAAAGAACACGAGAAGGTATTCAGCCAGCACGCTCCAAAGATAAATTATGTAACACCAGTTCATCTGTGAGGCAGTGTGCTGGACAGTGTACTGGATAGAAGAGAAACAGCAGACGTTATTGTTCTTGACTTAAATAAATGCTATCTCACATGACCATCTCATAAAGATTCTAGAGGAAACTCCTTGAATACAGATACGTGAAAAAATGATAAAAAAAAATAATTATTTTGAATGTCAGTTTAGTACTACTCCACATTTTCTTTTTTAATCTGGAAGTTGCCTTAGACAGCATTTTGCTTATTAAATTTATGGGAAACACCACTGTGGGAGGGATTGCAAGCATGCCAGAGGATGGGACTAGAACATAAAATGAACTGGAGAAATCATGTGGAGAAAAATAAACAGAATTCAATAAGCAGAAATACATAAGTCTGCTCTTAGACATGATGAATTCTATGAATATGAGATAGGAAACAATGCACTAGGTTTCAGATGTGTAGAGTAAGTCTGGGACACATAATGGGTCATAAACTAAGTATGAGTCACCAATGTCATGATACAATGAAAAAAGCAAACACCGCATCAGAATATATCTGTAAACAGTAGTAATCCTCCTAATCTATTTAGTATTGCTAAAACTTAGCTGTGTTATTATGCTCCCAGGAGAGCAAACAAAATTTAGAAAAGAAAAGCTACCAAAATTATTGAAATATCTTACTCAATACATAGAAGAGAAGACGGAGGAAGGACATAGATATCAGGTAAATTGGTGAGGCGGGGGGGAGGGAGCTCTAGCAATTCAACCTGCCAATATTTTTAGATAGGTCAGATGAACTTCAGTAAGAAATCATATAATTCTAGTTGATAATGCTTTGTGGTGTGCAGGTGGAGTGGATGACCTGCTAAGACTGATAAATTATAACCATTTACTGGTTCATGCAGAAATTTGCCATTGTTTTGTCTTTGGTAGAACTTCTTAAAGCAGAATCTAATATTTTCAGCCTTGAAAACGAAGAAAATGAGATGAAAATGTGGTAAACTAGCCTTATTCTTGCCTGTTGGTCAGTGAAGTGGGCATTATCAATTTTTAGGCATTTGATCTTCTGGAGACAGAGACATACAGAGTTTGCTAGAGGGCTTTGCTATGAATTAGGCTATAGCAGCAAGGAGGGTAGGAATTGAAAAATGCTTAAAATAGCCTTTTCAAGATACAGATCTCTTTAGAGAGAAGCAGCCTGGTCAGTATTAGACAGGTTATGACAGGCAGAAACAGCATAGGTATTGAATGGATGAGTCTGCTCCAGCAGTGGGTGGCACTACTATTCTGTAAGCACTGGAAGACAGTAGATCGAGATGACAGCCACTCAGATTGTAGGTATGCATTCACAGGAGCAGAGTAAGTTGCCTATTGGCATTTTCTTGTTGTGCTGTTTATGAAAAATGTGTTGCAACTTTTCCACATTCAGTTCTCACAAGACATCCTTGTTCTTCACTGCCACTCAAAAACGAAATTTAGACACAGACGACATACAGCTATTACCTACAACTCCCTGTTAGCACATCTCTATCAGTTCACCACAATTCTTGCTGGGAAATGGTGTATTATCCTCAGCTTATACTGTAGCAGCTGACCAGAGAGGAAATCAATGGAATCACAGAGTGGTTGGAAGTGACCTTGGGCCATTATACAGTCCAGCCTTCTGCTCAATGCAAGGTCAACTAGGACTAGCAGTGTTGCCCAGGACTATGTCCTGTCCATTTTTTAATGCCTCTGGGGATAGAGACTCCAAAATCTCACAGATAATCTGCTCTGGTATTTAATCACTCTCACTACAAAAAGGCTTTTTATTATGTTCAAATGGAATTTCCTGTATTTCAGTGTTTACCTGTAGCCTCTTGTGGATCCACAGGATACTGCTGAGCAGAGTCTGACTTTCTATTCTTTACTGCCTCCCATCAGATATTCATACACTGACAAGGTTCCCTGTGAGCCTTTTCTTCTCTAAGCTGATTAGTCCCAGGTCCCTCAGCTTCTCCTTACCAAGAGAAGTTCCAGTTCTGTCACGGTCTTTGTGGGCTGGAGTCTCTCCAATATTTCCATGTCTCTCTGGCACTCCAGATGTGGTCTCAAACTGCAGATCAGCATTAGCTGATTGAGTGGGGCTCAGACCTTACCTTTATAATTTACTTCCTGTCCCATGAAAAATGACCCATAACACATACAAAAGCAACAGAGTTGTTGCCATCTGAGATCTTTAACAAAATGATGGAACTCAGAGAGTTGTAGTCAATGGGGCAGAATCTGGTTGGAGGTCTGTGACTAGTGGAGTCCCTCAGGGGTCGGTACTGGGACCGATGTTGTTCAACATCTTCATCAACGACCTGGATGAGGGTATAGAATGTACCCTCAGCAAGTTTGCTGATGACACTAAGCTGGGAGGAGTGGCTGACACACCAGAAGGCTGTGCTGCCATTCAGAGAGACTTAGACAGGCTGGAGAGTTGGGCGGGGAGAAACATGATGAAATTCAACAAGGGGAAGTGTAGAGTTTTGAATTTGGGGAAGAACAACACGATGTCCCAGTATAGGTTGGGGGCTGACCTGCTGGAGAGTAGTGTAGGTGAAAGAGACCTGGGGGTCCTGGTAGACAGGAGGATGACCATGAGCCAGCAATGTGCCCTTGTGGCCAAGAAGGCCAATGGCATCCTGGGGTGCATTAGAAAGGGTGTGGTTAGTAGGTCAAGAGAGGTTCTCCTCCCCCTCTATTCTGCATTGGTGAGGCCGCATCTGGAGTATTGTGTCCAGTTCTGGGCCCCTCAGTTCAAGAAGGACAGGGAACTGCTTGAAAGAGTCCAGCGCAGAGCCACAAAGATGATTAAGGGAGTGGAACATCTCCCTTATGAGGAAAGGCTGAGGGAGCTGGGTCTCTTTAGCTTGGAAAAAAGGAGGCTGAGGGGTGACCTCATCAATGTATACAAATATGTAAGGGGTGAGTGTCAGGGAGATGGAGTTAGGCTCTTCTCAGTGATGACCAGTGATAGGACAAGGGGTAATGGGTGCAAATTGGAGCATAGGAGGTTCAAGGTGAATATCAGAAAAAACTTCTTTACTGTGAGAGTGACAGAGCACTGGAACAGGCTGCCCAGGGAGGTTGTGGAGTCTCCTTCACTGGAGACATTCAAAACCCGCCTGGATGCGTTCCTGTGTGATGTGCTCTAGGTGACCCTGCTCTGGCAGGGGGGGTTGGACTAGATGATCTTTCGAGGTCCCCTGCAACCCCTAGGATTCTATGATTCTATGATTCTATGATTCTATGATTCTATGAACTGGCAACTCCTCTCCTCACAGCTCTCACAGGACAGAGACCAGGGAGAAAAAGTCCCTCCCACTGTAAGTGAAGACAAGGTTCATGACCATCTGAGGAACATGGACATACACAAGTCTATGGGAATTGTTGAGAAGCAACCCAGAGTCCTGAAGAAATTGGCTGATGTAGTTGCCAGACCCCTCTCCATGATATTTGGAAAGTCATGGCAGTCAGGTTAAGTCCCTGGGGACTGGAAGAAAGGAAACATGACATCCATTTTTAGAAAATGTAGAAAGAAGGACCCTGGAAACTACTGACCTGTCAGCCTCATCTCTGTGCCTGGGAATGTGATCCTCCTAGAAGACATGCTAAGGCACGTGAAGGACAGGGAGGTGATTCAGGACAGCCAGCATGGCTTTACTATGGGCAAATCCTGCCTAACCAACCTAGTGGGTTTCTATAATGGAGTGACTGCATCAGTGGACAAGGGAAGACCTATGGATGTCATCTATCTGGATTTCTGCAAGGCTTTTGACATGGTCCCCTGCAACACTCTTCTCTCTAAGTTAAAAAGAGATGGTTTTGATGGGTGGATTGTTCAATGGATAAGGAATTGACTGGATGGTTGCATCCAGAGAGTAGTGGTCAATGGCTCAATGTCCAGATGGAAAACAGTGACAAGTGCTGTCCCTCAGGGGTCCGTACTGGGACCAGTGGGATGGGGCTTTGAGCAACCTGGTCTAGTGGGACGTGTCCCTGTCCATGACTGGGGGTTTGGAAGTAGATGACCTTTAAGTTCCCTTCCAACCTAAACCATTCTATGGTTCTATGATTCTATGATTAATGATACTGACAGTGGCATTGAGAACACCTTGAGCAAGTTTGCTTGTGACACCAAACTGGGTGGTGTAGTCGATACACCAGAGGAATGGGATGCCATCCAGAGGGACCTGGAC
This sequence comes from Hemiprocne comata, assembly GCA_020745705.1. Lineage (NCBI taxonomy): Eukaryota > Metazoa > Chordata > Aves > Apodiformes > Apodidae > Hemiprocne > Hemiprocne comata. The sequence goes on from CM036587.1 coordinate 126,899,925, forward strand.
AAGCTGGAGAAGTGGGCCGAGGTGAACCTCATGAGGTTCAACAAGGCCAGGTTCAGGGTCCTGCACCTGGGCCAGGGCAACCAGAGATATGAATACAGGCTGGGGGAAGACATGCTAAAGAGCAGCCCTGTGGAAAAAGACCTGGGGGTACTAGTGGATCCAAAGCTTGACATGAACCATCAATGTGCAATTTCAGCCCAGAAGGCCAACCACATCCTGGGCTGCATCAAAAGTAGTGTGGCCAGCAGATCAAAAGTGGTGATTCTTTCACTCTACTCTGCCCTGGTGAGATCTCACTGGAGTACTGCATCCAGCTCTGGAGCCCCCAGCACAAGAAGGATGTGGACCTGTTGGAGTGTATCCAGAGGAGGAAAATGATCAGAGGGCTGGAGCACCTCTCATATGAAGACAGGCTGAGGAAGTTGGGGTTGTTCAGCCTGAAGAAGAGAAGACTCCAGGGGGACCTTATAGCAACCTTCCAATAGCCTGTAAGAAGGCTAGGGAAGACCTGTTCACTAGGACATGTAACGATAGGACAAGGGGTAGTGGTTTCAGGCTAGAGAAGGGTAGATTTAGGTTGGACATTAGGAAAAATTTCTTTAATATGGTGGATCACTGGAATAGGTTGCCTAGAGAGGTTATGGGGGCCCCATCCCCGGAAACATTCAAGGTCAGGCTTAATGAGCAATGTGGTCTAGTGTGAGATATCCCTTCTTATTGTAGTGGGGTTGGACTAGATGATCTTTAGAGGTCCTTTCCAACCCAAGACATTCTATGATTCTATGATTCAATGCCTGTTGGGCCATTAGAAAAAAAAAAGTTTTAGACGTTCCTCTGAAGGAAAGAAAAGATCTTTGATGCTTCTAGATGACAAACAAGGATCTTCAAACATCATAGACACAGGAATTTCTGTTAATTTATCTTAAGAAAAAGTGTTTAATGAGCTTCAGAAAAAAAAAGTCAAAATAAGTTTCAAGCAAAATATTCAAACAGAATGGGTTCAACCAGATTTTAAGGTCCATTTGAATATATTATCAAAGAAATCTGCGGTAAACTCTTCTCCCCAAAGCTGCAGGTTACACAAGCAGTAACACATATCCTTTAATCATCACCGGGGTGGTGATTCAGCCATGTACTGACCTCTCTCCCCTTGTTCCTCCCACTGAGGACTATTATGATTCAGTGGGAAGAAAAGGAAGGTATGTAATGTTTTCTTTTTCTCTCTTATTGCTCTGTTCAGATATATGCGTATGGAGGTGTATGTGTACACACACATACATACATACGTATTGAAATATGTATAGCTCTACTGTGAAACTTGCTGCACTGGTTGGAATTGCCTCTTAAACCATTTCTTTCAGTCAGTTGAACCATGCAGGAATATCAGTGGAAAAATAAAGAGAGTGAAGTGGAAAACATAGTCAATAATTAATCAGCTGAATAAGAGCATTCATTTTTAATAAATATTTAGAAGGATGTATAGAAGTATCATGCTGCATTTCTGTACATCCAAGAATTTGCTAAATATGAAATTCAAAGCACCTTAGGTGATAACTTCAAATAGCGCAGAGTGTCAAACAAGCACAGCATCATATGCTGGTTTAGTTGTAATTCTGCTTGGTGCTGAACACTTCTGAAAAATGTTCAACCCCCTCAGTTCTTACTGACTTAGCATTTGGCATATTGAAATTGATTGGGTGTTATCTTGTGCACAGTGGGAGCATACAATTGTTGCCTTTTGGTCAGGGCACTGGCTACTAGCATGGAATGGAGTTCTTCACTCTTTGTTGGTTCTTGAGGCCAAAATAAGAAAAACAGAGTTAACTTTGTAGTTGATCACATGCTGAGAAAAAAGTTCAATCTTTCTGTTTATATGTTCTGCAAGATTTGTTTGCTTTTCACTTTGAACATGTTCATCTATTAAATATTAAAAATCAATGTTTCATAGGAAATTTTTTACAAAACCTGTGTTTTTCTGAAATATAGAGCATTTTCTTCAAGACAACTGTTCTAATGGAGCAATCTGAACAAAAATCTCTTAACCAGGCCAACTCCAGGCTAGTGTGTAAGTGCCATGTTGCATATGAAGACAATTACTGAAAGAAGAGCAGTAAAATCTTGAACTGAACTGCATGAATGGGAGTCTTGCAGAAGAATGCTAAATTTACCAATGTAAATACAATGTCACATGGCTTTAAAGAAAATTGTTGGGTTCTGTGACTGGCTCTGGCACAGATTTACATAACAATGTATAAATCACTTAATCTCCTTTAGTTTCTCCATCTGTACAACAACATCAGCTCCTAGGCAGTGTTGTGAGACTTAGTTAATTGCATAGAAATTATTTAAAGATCCTTCCGTGAAAAGTTGTATTGATGCTTTCAGAAACACAACCCTTTTGAAGACAACAACTCTCTTTTATCTGCCCTTAGAAATGACATGAGCCAAAGAAGCAATTCTCTTTTGACCGGCACTTGCTGCATTAACTGAATCTTGAAACAGCCTGAAGAATTTTCATGAGCCAAATACTCTGGATCCTGGGGAGGGAAGAGGAGAAGGAGAGCAAGGTAAAGAGGGAAGATCTTTTCCCTTTCATTCTTCCTGGAACAGCAGAATTTGGTAAAGCAGATGTACATGCACATAGAAGGGGAGGATGTGCAAATGTGAGCTTCCCTCTCTCTATGGCTTTAGCTGCTGATTCAATGGAGCAGCCCTAATGATATCTCTGAGAGTGGTCGACTGTCCAACCTTCAGTAGGGGCAAAGAGTTGCCATGGTTGCAGAGTGAAAAGGAAGGAATCAAGGGGGGGAGGGCAAGGGGATAAGTACAGAAGAAGTAAATCTATGTGAGAAACAATAATAATAATCTGAGGTAAAGTGGCACACCCTTAGAGTATTTTATCAAAATAACAAAGACCAAATTTTTCAATAAAAATTATTTTAAATATTTTGCTAGAGCCCCTTAATTAATTATGTGCCATTCTACCTGCTGCTATAATTAAGAGTTTTACAATTCCTTAATTCTAAAATGCTCTGTCTCTCTCTTAACTCCTAGCTGAGGACAGCTGAATGTTGATGACAAGAATAGAAATGAAGAAATTACATTAATAAACGTGCAAGATGTGTGGTTCGAGGGCTTATCTTTACAACCACAAGAATTGAGGAGGGTCTAGAAGAGTGAATATTCCAGGCAAGACCATCATGCTTGCTTGTTTATACTAAATATTATAATATGCACATATATAAATACCTGTACATGAATATACAAAAATACCAAGTGCACACAGTTGTGAGAATACACTAAGATACCATGGTGATACAAGACCTTATAAAAAACCAAACAGATAGCAAAGGGCTCCTGAATGTAATGAGCAGCACGGCTGATTAGGCAGAGAGACCACACTGTGCAAGAATGAGGCCTAAAGCAAAGAACAGCCTGAAAGAAAGCCATCTGAGAGAGAAAGAGAGAGAGTCTTGGAGGAATGAGATAATTCGACTTACAGCTAGAAACAAAGGCAGAAAGAGATGTGTAGGGCTTGTAGGAGAAGGAGTTTGGTATGCAGTAGACAATAGAGGGCTTAGAAAGGAGCAGTTAGACTTGGGCCCTCAAAGAGTTCCAAGAGCTCAAGGAAAGAGACTTAAGTAAATGTGCATGTGGTACAGACGCTGGAGAGAGAGATGCAGGGCAGCTGCAGGTGACCCCTGGAAGGAGGGCAATGCATATTGGAAAGGCAGCATGGATCTACGTCCATAGTTCAGGATGACCCAAAGATTCTGCCACTGAGATGCAGTCCCCGTCTTTCATCTACTTGCAAAAAAAATGCAAGAATCTCCATCTTTCTTTTAAAAAAACTGCCAGTATTTTTGGTGAGCACTCTCTTCCTCTCAGGTGCCTGTCTCTTAGCCTTAGGTTCACAGAAAAGTGTCCTCTTCAAGGGTGGGTATTGAATCTCATTTGGATGTTTGACATGAAGTTAGGGTGAGAATGACCATAACTCTTATCAACTTTAACTATAAAAATCCTTATTCACACCCTTTCACTTTAATATGTTTTTAATTTTAAAGGCTCAGAGGTTAAATCCAATCTGGAGCACAAGGGCTGTACAATATAAATGTCTCCCTCTTTTGATGCCCAACAGTTGTCAGTGGGTGAATTTCATCCAGCAGCTCTAAACTTGAAAATTTCCCTCATCACATGAGTGAATATACACTCGTGCACACCCTTCTAAACACTTACAGATAGGTGGGAAATTTGAGCATCCTGAACTCTCATCTGCCTTTGACTGTCCTCAAGCTGTGGCTCCTTGTTTGTAGCAGAAGCAGGAGACATAGTTCAGAGTTATACATCTTTTTTTTTAAACATGCTTCACAAAAGGAGAGGAGGAAGTTAGCTTCACACAATCACCCCATGCACAGAGGTCTCCACATTCTCAAACAAATCTGCCTCAAAATGGCCCTTGCTATTACAACTTGAGTTGAGTCAATTGCCAATTACAGTGGGATGTAAGATTCACGTGTAAACCGTCTGTCTTTATTTAGTTACTGTAATAACAGTGAAATATTGGAATTTAATTCTGTTCTCTTTTCCTTGAATCTCATTATAAAGCTGCAGTAACTGATGAATTTTCACACTTTTATCCAACCATCAATGTTGGTGCAAGTGCTGTACTTCAGCAGCACAAATGAACTGGGTAATTTTAAGCAAAAAATTGCACATTTTTCAGGAAAACCATTAACATGAACTTATGTAAAAATTGGTGTTTCTATAATTGATATATTTAGGAAATTCTGTGTTCATGGAGTTAAAAATCCCATTTATGGTCTATGTATTTCATGGCTGAATTTCTTTTGTTTTGTATTGCTGTGGTATAAATTTGAAGAGGAACTCAGAGTTAACAAAAAACTGGCAGAACTAAAAAAATGTGTTGACATAAACACTAAAGCTGCAGTTAGGTATTCAGCCAAGCTCTAGATCAAAAGTAGGAAAATGTTCATAACTTGAGACTCCAGGTCAAGACAACAGCTGCCCAGAGAAAATAAAAATTAATAATATCTTATTCAGTGACATATCAGAAAATTTAGAGCAGGTGAAGTTTTGAACTTTAATTCCAGATCCAAATGTCTTTTCATGGGAGAGGACTTCACTTTTTAACTGGACTTTTCGCTCCTTTGATTATGAAATCCTTTCAAATAATGAATACTGTAAAATAACAGCTGAACTGAATCCATATAGCTAAGAAAAAAATAATTCTTTGAACTCCAGCTTCTCTAAATCCATTTTTGAATAACAATCCAGACAAAAAACCCAGGTCTGTATCATCTTCAGAGCTCTATTGAATGCAGCTGATGAGGGAGGAGAGGGAAAGTCATGTCATGGTCTTTATTGGCATCCCAACAGACAAGGTTCCTGCCCTGAGGAGTTTACAGTACAAAACCAATTCAACCAGCTAAGAAAGCTAAAGACTTGAATTGATGGCAATATGCTCATACTAATATTCCTGCAGTTGGTAAAGTACTTTGTACAAAATAACATCCATATTCATAAGCAAAAATCTTTGCTAAAGCAATTTTAGATGAGTAGCTTGAGCTAGCCTCAGCTAACTTCTAAAATCAACTTTTAACTTTTTCCTGTAAACCAAACACCTTTGAAAAAGAGTGAGTATTCTGTTGAGTAGTTCTGTATAATTCTCAGTGGCTGTAATAATCTAACATTTATGGCTAATCTGTCCAATTTATTTCTACCCTTGATTTTTTCCTTTGCTTTGTTCTTGTAGGCATATATACATTATTTTATGATTTTTTTTTAAATTAAGTATGTAGGAAATATTTTTCAATTAAGAAAGTCTCATAAAATATAAGTTCTTATGTAGGTTCTAGTAATTTTCTTTTGTGGTGGCACAAAAATACTACTTTAAGAAGCAATGACATGAACACTCTCTGGTGTCACAAACATATTGGTTATTAGGTGTTTTTAATTCAAGTATGTGTGAGGAAAGCTTTTGTGTTTCTAACAAAAATCTCATATTAAGGTGGAACAGGAATAACTCAGTACAGGCTTTTTCACCTTCTGAAATAAAATCTAGTGGTACACTAAAAGGTATATATCAGCTAGAAAATATAACACAATCTTGTAGCATTAGACTCTGTGTATGATAAATGCTAAATGATATTTTCTTGAATCATGAATTGCCTAATAATTAATTAATTAGTTGATTGATTGATTCATTCGTTCATTGAAATTAATTTTAGTGGATTAACTTCCACCATTGTAAAGCACTGAAAATAAAAGCAGATAGGAATTTACTGTGTGTCCAGAGCAATATTGTGTCCCATTGACAAGAAGGCAATGTCACTGAGGACACCATGGGAGGTTCGATTTCACCTGCAAGGTGGAACCTGATTCTTGTGTTCGGTATATGCTTGTGCAGGGCTGTTGCTCACCTAAAGCAAATGGGAAAGGAATGTTCAAGTCAGCTAACAATTACAGAACTGTGAGGGAGTGTATTGGTGGCCCACACTACCAGCCATGTTCTTTCCCCACATCAGCACACTGTTGGATACACTGTCATGCTGTTGTAACCTGTAGTGCATGACAATGATACAACATAGCCATTAGCAACGGAAATGAAAATACAGACATTGTGCAAGATCTTCAGCTTGTGTTGACTGGCATAGTTCCGTTTAACTTAGCTGAGGATCTGGCCCTGTATGTTGTCATATTATTTGGAAATGCTAAGTTGTGTAAATATTCATTTTCTCTGCTTTATGGTTTTTATTTTAATCTAGCCAAGCATATTCTGTATTATAAGTTACATATTAATATACCAATTAGTGGATTTTTTTAATTATCTGATTAAATTTTCTCTTTAGCCACTTAAGATCTAGTTTAGCAGCAAATCCAGTTTCTCCATAGCCATAGTAAAATAAGAGCTGAACAGAATGGTCCTTGAAAATGTAGCATAAAACTGAGACTTTTATATAGAATGGCACTCTGTTCACTTTCTTTGATTATAGTTCTTACATATAAATGCTAATGTACATCTCTTTCATTGTTGTATGTAATGTGATTTAGCTTTAATTGACTGGAAGTTGTAGAAGTCTGATTTAGAACTGAATACGTAAATTAGCTAAATACATTACTTGGGTCTTTTAAAATATGGGAATATATTTTAAATTCTCAGTTTTTTCCAGTCATTCAGAAGAAAAAGTGTATAACTTTGATCTGGGGAGTGCTGTACCATGACTGTTGCACAAAAACATGAATATGCAGGGTTATTGTTGCTCTGCTTTATTTTTTTATTGTTATTAATTCTTTATTTATTTATTTATTTACTGTACCAAATAAAATCAGCTCCTGACAGGAGCACTGCAGTATTAGGTGAAATCTAATTCGAGTGTGTGAACTATATTAAGGCCATTTCTCTGAGAAAGCAAAAACATACAAAGTAATATTTCAGCCAGAGAAGTAAAAGTATGAATGTTTCTCCCTTTCTTTTATTATTCACTTTATGAATTAGTCCTAGTTTACTTGTTTCAATTGGTGTCGACATATTTTTGAATACCATTAGCATAGCAATCAGTTCTGTTCTCAGGTTATTGAATGGTGTGTTGACTTCCAAAATAAATAGATATGCAGTGTGAAGGACGAGCTGTCACTTTGGGAGAGCTTTGCTGATCTAAATTAAAAGGCACTTCTAATTGAAAACTGTAATAGAAGGAGGGTTAGGGAAACAGTGAAACCACTCAGTCCCTTTCAGGTTTCACAGGAATGTGATAGAAGATACAGGAAGAGGAGGAAAATGGGTATATTGTATGACAAGGCAAGAAATAGCATTAACTTAGACTAAAATATCCATCTCACAATAAGGTGTTTTTCATTGCTTTCACTGTAATTTATTTCTTTCCTATTTTATTCTTATTTCATGGAAGTGACCTGAGGAAATCTCAGGTTCCTGTGATTTTCCAGTGACCTCAGTTTCTATTCCAGCACCTAAACCAAGCCTTCACTCAATCACCCAATTGCACTTCAGTCCAGGTTTGGCCTAAAGGCCACTGAGAAGAGTGCAAATATTCCTGTTGAGTTTAACAGGCTATGTCTAATGACCAAACATTACAGAGTTTTGCCTAGTCTAATGGCAACACTCATGCCTTTCAAGGGACTCTCGTTATCTTGCTGAGGAACGTTCTGTATGCTGTAACATACCGTGTCCAAGACCATGTGGCTAGCAACTATTAGTTTCTCTCAATTTTCCTAGCTGGATATTTCTTTCAAACAAATGAGTATGTCCAGTGAAGCAACTATGAAAAGTTAAGACCACAGATTAAAATAGTTTATGATCTATCTTTATGCAAACAGCTACCTTTTCTGCAGAGCTGTGTTTCTTCCTTTTTTTCATTCTTGCCCTGTAAGGGTTAACAATTGAGGCCTGTCTATAGCTCATTTCTATAGTAACAGCAAGACTGAGACTTTTTTATGGGCACCTAATAATTAGAAAGTGCTAGAAGGTATAACAATATAATGAATCAAAACTGATAGACTTGTGGGTTTCCATAGAAACATGTATAATTATGATAATCGGTCCCTGGCGTACCCTCAGAATCGTATACATTCAGTTAAATGCAATAAACATTAGGCACTATTTAGTGAGCTGTGATGCACATTAACAGTGTGAGATACAGGGAGGCTATGAATAAAATTGCTGTACAGTTTATCTCAAACTAATTTCCCAGATTGCTTTAATAGACATGCTATGTGGATGTGAAGAATTGAAAGTGTACTTTTGTTAGTGGTAAAGCTAACAAAGATAATATTTCATAAAGTGGCTGACTGTTAATTTTGATGCAGATCAGAATGTACTGTGGCATGTTATTGCATGGGAGATCACGAAACCCACTGAGAAAATGACATGGTGGGGCTCAGCTCAACTATTTATTTTTTGAATATGATATGGGGATACTTGGGTTTCCTGTGTTCCCCTTGTCTTGCTGGCTTATTTCTCTCTTTGCTTAACTCCCATTTTAGAAATATACTCACCAGTGCTCCTAGTCTAAATTTAACTCCAGGTTTTCAAAGAAAAACAAATTTCTAGTGACTTTGTATGCAGCTGCTCATCATCACAGGATTTGTATTCTTAGTGTCCCGTGGAACACTGATGTTTTTTTTGTTGGTTAGTAATTTGATTTATGAATAAAAGGGGAAATTCAGATACATTTAGAGCTGTGTGTAGCTCTGGATTGGTTGAAAAAAATCAGATGCTCTGCACTCCTTTGAAAGGATAAGATATTTATAGATGAAAGAGACCTACAGGTATATTGCATTTGAGATAGAGCATTGATGGTGGTATTAGAACATGCATTGTGGATCAGAGGGTTCATGTGATCATTCCTACACATGCCAAAGAAGCTGTGCAGAAGCATTTAGCTATGCATAAATGCTTCCTAATCCTCTTTTTTGAAGGCCCAAGTTTTAGGGGAAGAGTGGATTTGGCTCAATGTACTTACTTTGTAGAAGAAAAGTTTTGCCCTAATGAGTATTTTGTTTAAAAAATTTATTTCTGAAGGCAAGAAAATGGGTTGTGATACAATTGTGGAACATTAAGAACCCAGACACACGCTTGCTGGACATCAAACCTTAGGATTGAACTTGGTGCCCATATAAAAGTGCTTTTACCTCAATTGCACTCAGTTGTCTTTGTAAGAAAAACAGGAAAAACCTGTGTAATTAATCCCTCTGCTTTTCAAAATGAAGCAGTCTGGTCTGATGTGTTTGTGGTTTTTTCACTGTTGTTCTTGCTTGTGACTCAGTTACCATAACGATTGTGTGCTGCCTGTTGATTCAGTCCTGAAGACTTGGCTTTCCAGGGATCCTTTGCAGGGGACTGGGATTCAGCGGCAGCTTACAAAGTGTTAAGTTCAAAACTCTTGTTTTGAACATGCTGCTGCCTGTCTTTGTTACTCAGTCTTCAGGTTCTTTGCTAAAAAGATGAGCCTTTTATCAAAATGTTTTTCACATCTGGCTTCCCCTTCACTCTTACTGCTGTGCTAGTACTAAAACGCCAGAAGCTGACACAGGTTCCAAAAGCTGTTAGACAAATTCATGGAATAAAATCTGTCAAAGGCTACTAAACATAGAGATAACACCTCTGGGTCAGGATGTCCCTGAGCTGAGGATTTCTGGCAGCTGAAAGCATACACCTGGGGAGTGTCTCTGCATGTCTTGCTCTTATATTCCTCCCTAGGCACTTGCTATTGGCCACTGTTAAAGACAAGATACCTGAGTTAGATAAACCCTTCATCTAACCCAGAACAGACATTGTTACATTCTCATGTAAAAAGACTTGGTTGCTAACACTGATGCGATAAAACATTTTCAGAAGCTTTGTATAAAATATGATACACGGACTTTTTGGTTTTTTTTTCTTTTTTTTTTCTTTCTTTTTTTTTTTTTTTTTGAAAGAGAAATGTGTTTTACTGTTCACATTCTGTTATTCTGAAGGTGGAAAATCAGATTTTCCTTCTCCCTTCCTTCTGCTGCCTGGATGGAGGGTCATTGGCTCTCTTCTCTTTGCCAAGGCTCCCCAGGAAGGGGAGCATGAGCTTGTGCTGGGGAAGCATTAACAGAAATGCTCAAGTGACAGGGGAATTTCCAGCTATTCCAGTCTTTTTCCTGTTAATTCCTCATACCATGTGGCATATTCTTTTAATATGTTCAGTAAAATAAGAGGTAAATTAAGGCCCTGTGCATTTAGTTCAATACCCTTTTCAGAGAGCTAAAGCAGACTAACAAGTGTTTTATAAACTAGACACTGCCTTTCTGCATACTTACCTACCTGTATACAAGAGCTTCCCCAAATTCAGAAAGGAAGGCTATAGAATATAGTATATAGGATGACTGCCTTTGCACAGCAGCCCAAGTAGGTATGAACAGCATTTAAACTGATTTTACTCTGCTGGAAGGACTATGCCATGGCGCAGCCACTTCCCTGCTTGCCACCTGGGCATTCAAGGATATACATTGCAGCCTTCAGCAATCCCATGCTTTGCCACTTTAGCAAGGAATGACTTCCAGCTCAGACAAATTAACACTGCTGGCATGGGCACGGGCTGGATATTTTTGACTCACCTCAGGGAATAATAGGCTGTGCCAGTGCTCCGGGAGTACCAGGTGTTAAACTTCAATCCTATGTGCAGCTGCAGATGTGGAAGGGAAATGAAACACACAGGAGGCAACAAACTGCTGCTTGCTTAAAACAGCAAAGGGCAGCTGCTCACTCTGCCATCTTCTAACAGACTAATTTTTACAACGCTGCATCTGATCTCTGTTTTTGTGTCTTCGCTTTTGTGTCTGTTGTGTAAACTAGTGAATCCTGGTGACCTGACCAGAGGATTTCCTCTTTTAAGTTGTGTGCTCCTCAGGGCCATCCCTGAGTCCTTATTTGCTTCCAGAGCCTTGTGCAGGAAGAGACTTTTGTTTAGGTGGAGGTTTTCAGCTGCTACTGCCATCTAATTAATAAATAAGTCATCTTTATCCTAATATTCTCCCATGCAGCTGGCTGATCTCGCAGAGCTGCACCCTTGGTTGAACACAATCACAAAATCGGAGGTAGTTTTTGAGAATTTGGTCCATCAGAGCCTGCCAACGGGTAGAGGATCCAGTTTAATGATTAAGTCTGCTCCAGTGACTGGCCTCCAGTTGGCAGACACAACAATAATCCCCTTCAGTTGTGTTCCTGCTTGTTCTGTGATAACATAAAACAAGGGTCTCCTCTCAGGGGAAGTTTCCTGTCACTTTATGAATTAAATTTGGTTTAGAGCCCCCGGATGCATCAGTTCTTGACTTTCACCTCCTGCCTGTTGCTAGATTTCGTTGTGTTGGCAAGCATCATATTCCCCTGTGATTTCTTTTGTCATGGCAGAGTGAACCCTTTCTCGTAGGCTCACTCAGACTGTTCATAGCCATATTTTCAGCTCGCTTCTTCATGAGCCTTAACTCCCTACAGCTCCATTTCTTGTTCTTCTTTCCCATGATGCTGAAGTTGATTACCTTTGTATGAGCATACATTTCTAACCTGTAGCTGTTTATCGCATGTGGATAGCAACTGACTCAAATTCCCACAATCTGATAAACACAAACTTCAATTACAAGAGCTTGCATGACAGTCAAATCTGGATATAAACACATAATATATAATTTTTTTGTTAAATGTTGTTATCAGTTCAAATTATTTTAGTCGTTATATGCCCATGCTTACAAATAATTTCAGACACTCACAGACATTAGAGCTGCAAAACCGTTTCCTATGCAGAAAATTATGCCTTTTCTTTCTCAATAAAAATGTAGACAAAAGATTTGCTCTTTCAAGGGTAAGCTATTTTCACATACATACACACAGACATACATTATCTACATAGAGATTTGTGGGAGATATTCTGAAACTTATTTTTACTACACTTTGTTCAACTGGAGATACCATCTTCCAAACTGCATTAGATTAATTCATGTACTCAAGTCCTCTATCAGATTTAGGCTCCCTGGAAATGATTACAATTTCATGTGGCTGACAATACAACCTCGTTGCCAGTCTAGCTTAAAAGCTAAATCCTGAATGAATAAGGTGACTTGTTAACCTTAAAATTTTTGTTTTCCCATTTTGGGTAAGCTTAAACAGTTTTTACTTTCATTGTAGCATATGTTCCCCTCTTTACACTAAGAAAGGCTATCAGACTGCCTGTGTAGAGTGACATTGTAACTTATGTATGTGGAAGAGACAGAAGACATTAACAAATATTCGGTTCCTCCTGATTTAATGAAAACGTTCAGGTAAAATAGGTTTCTGTCTGACTTTTGTCCCACTTCCAGAAAGGTCCTTGCTTTCATCCCAGAGGATATTAAATGGCCCATGTTTAGGCCATTGTGTATTTTAGGAACTCCACTTCTCCCTTCTTTATTTGTTTCTCCTCCCTATCCATCTTTGGAAGAAAGGGCTCTTAAACAGTCTGGTTCTAGCCCAGAAATTGTAAATGTTTTCTTACTTTTATAAGTTTAACTCACAAAGCTCAGATGAGGAAGACCTATACAGCTGTGCTGGCTTAACCACTGCACCTGTGAGAGACCGGTCATGGGTGGACACTCTTGTGAATCATAGTGAGATGGCAATTAACTGTTTTTCTAAATCACCAGCTGCAATTGCTGTTCCTGAAACTCTCAAGAGCTATTCAAAGACTGAGAGCTGATTTTTGTCTGTTCAGGGAGCAGGTCATTATGGATGGCTTCACCATGTTCTGGAAAATAATCTGTAATGGGTGAAATGCAGGAAATATTGCAGGACGATGTGCGATACACAAAAATAATGTCAGTGGGCTTTTGGTAAGAACTGTAAGAATATACAAGGTAAATATGATAAAAAAGAAAGACATGAGGCTTTGTCTGTGAAACTGGAATGGCCAACATGGAGACACATCCCACTCTTCTCAGTCCCCATTAAAGCAAAGGAACTGCAATATTCTTGCACTTGGACACATGCAGAACCTATCCAGTTTTCTGTCTTCTCATTGCACTGAAGTGGTGCAACTTCACTGTTTACAACCTCTATATTATTATCATGAGATAGCATAGTAAAAGAGTGTTGTATTGCCTCTTTGCCACTTTAATAAACATTTGGAGAATTTTAAAGGAAAATAATCTATCAAATGCTTTAAAACATATATTTTCCCTTTCAGGTTTGCAAGTTAGTTTCAGCATGTCGCAAAAATTCCGTGTACCACAGCAAAAGATAGATTCTTTTCATTTAAAAAGGCCTCAGATTTATTTATTTAAAACTATTTTGTCTAATTACTAATCCTTTTAATGACAGTTTTTAAAAACAGATATGAAGTTTTCACATTTCAGACCAGAAGTTATACTATTGTATTCTAGGAATTATGCAAAGAAGAAACTAGAATAAAATTACCATAGTAAATTCAGACTTTGTATTAAATAAAACCCTATATTTGAACTGTAATTATTATAATAGTATAGTAAATATACAGATAATAACTTACAGCTATTATTTGATATTATTACTGTAGTCTTACTGTTATTAGGACTGATTTACTATAGTTTTAATAAACTACAGAATAATTACAGTGGTTTCACTATAATAACTATAGTTCCGTTGCAATTTTGTGCTGAGATCTGGAGTTTTATTATACAGTAATATTTCTTGAGAGGAAAAATATAAAGAGAACAACCATTAAAAACAAAACTTGAAGTGTGATTTAAAATAACTTTTTATCATTTATTGTATGATTATATAGAGCAAGAATGAATAATAAAAATTAATTTTATTTCCATAAAAATGGAATAAATCTTTTACTTTACGTCCTTTTGAAAATGACTAAAAGTACAGGAACAAAGACCTGTTTAATTTTTTAAAAGCTAAGTACGTTCACCTTACCATCTTCTTACACATACTAAATTCTCAAAATTGTGTTAAGAACATACATAGTATATTACTTATTATTATTTTTACTGTAAACAGAGATCACTAGTTTAAATGGAAGCTTCTTGGGATAACAATTTGTTTTCCAACATGTTTGCAAAATACTGTGTATATTTATAGCTCTATCTAAATAATGTATCCTCTCCTCTACTGTCATTATTCGTTTGTAACCTCATTCTAACCACCACCAAAACAGCCCATAAATTTGTGACCGCATCAAGAGTCTTTGGAATGCAACATAGTAAATCAGGAGTAAAGTGATGTTTACAATTGGTATTTGGAGCCAAAAGGAAATGTTACTTTAAGGTTTCTGCATCAGATAATTGTGCCTTCATCCTATAGTCAGGTTGGATTTCTGAACTGACAACTTAATGCCCAAAGGCCCAGTATGTTCACTCTCTCCTGTTAGGCCAATGCCCTGTAATCCCCTTCCAAGGGCAGTACCAAATGGAGCCCACATGGGATCTTCCTCATGTCATTGTTCCATAAACAGAGCGATAAAAAATGGATAATACTGATATTCCTATATAGCTTGATCCTTTGTCCTCATATCACCCCAGCCTGAACCTGGTGCTATAGTCAGGCATTTTCCCAATAACAGTGAGAAGGGGTGATCATGTCTTTGAAATTATCAGATGTTATATTGGATGTTATATATATGTGTGAGCAGCAGAAGGCTTCCTTCCCTAGATCTAATCTCAAATAGTAAATATACAGATGGGATTAGATCTAGGGGAGGAAACCCTTTGCTGCTTGAATATACGCTTTTGAAGTACCAAATGTGGGTCCCTGTTTGCCAGCCCTGTGCTTCAGAATCTGCTTCTACCTGGGGATCAGCAAACTGGTTAGGGAACACTCGCTAAGCTCAACATATAATTAATACGGGCTAGTTGAAAATGAGTCTGTTCTTATTCCAAATTGTTACATGGCATTATTCCTCTGACTTTTCTCTGCTTCCCTTCATTTACCTCTAGAAAAAAAAACAACAGCTCTCCACTTCACAAGTACCTGTTTTTCATTTGATAAATTATTAAAGGCAAAATCTGGTAGTAAAATAAATAATCTCATAGTAAAAAATGAGAATTTTAGATTGAGATTTTATATGAACTGAATATTCCAATCCTAGCTATGCATAAAAAAAATACAATTGAAATTTAAATGACTGCTACAAAAGGCTACCAGGATCTCCACCTACTGTTTTCCATCTTTCATCATGCCCATTGTTGCAGTTTCCACCCTTCGTGGAATCACCCTATGTGATCATTGACACTTCCCTCACAGTTGATAATAGATCAACATGGCAATTAACAAATGAGTAGAGCAGTGGCCTGCAGCCACTGGTTATTTTATAACCATGCAATGTTACCAAGTAGTTGATAATAGTTAAAAGCACCAGTAATGGCCACATGCTTGTATTTCTGTACTTGAATACACCGAACTCAAACTATCAAAGCAATTCCAGCTGCAAAATATTTTCTTCAATTTATTGGTTCCCAGCCTGTGCATTTAGTGTGAACATACCCAAAGATGACACTCCTTCGTTGTGACTAGATGTATGGGCAGGTGTGCGTTTGTTTGTGTCCCACTCAGTATGGCTTCTACAAGTTCAAAATAAAAGGTGGAAAAATGTTAAGGGTCTTTTTGAGGAACTCATCAGACTTCAAAAGAAGAGCTAAGAGCTACCAAGCTGGTTAAAGGTCTGGAGAATAAGTCTTATGGGGAGAGGCTGAAGGAACTGGGATTGTTTAGTGTGAAGAAGAGGAGGCTGAGGGGAGACCTCATTGCTCTTTACAACTACCTAAAGGAGGTTTTAGGGAGGTGGGAGTTGGCCTCTTCTGTCAAGTGAATAATGACCAGAGGAAATGGCCTGAAGTTGCACCAGGGGAGGTTTAGACTAGATAGGAGAAAGAATTTATTTACCAAAAGAGTGGTTGGACACTGGAACAGGCTGCCCAGGGAGGTGGTGAAGTCACCATCCCTGGAAGTGTTTAAAAGAAATACAGTTGTAGTGCTTAGGGACATGATTTAAACATTGAACAGGTAGATTAGGTTATGGTTGGTGGATTTAGGTTATGGTTGGACTTGATGATCTTCAAGGTCCTTTCCAACCAGGATGATTCTGTGACTCTGTGATTCTGTGATTCAATTAAACCTTTGCTGGCAAGGAAGGTATGTTTCTCTTGTGATTATGCCATGGCAGGGAACGTGGCATACAGATATTTTCATAGATGCATGGATTCACCCTAAAAAGGAATTTTCCTAGAAATTAATGTTCAGCTTAGGAATAAACCTAGTCCCAGCATACAGTTTTGGTCTTCCTGAGCAGCAGATGAGCATAGAATCATGGACCAGTTTGGGTTGGAAGCGATCTTTAAAGGTTATCTACTCCAACCCCGCCTGCAATGAGCAGGGCCATCTTTAAATACATCAGGATGATAGTGTTACAAATATGGGCAATAGTCCTTTAATAGCAAAAATGGAATTTCACCTAGTATAAGTGAGTTGTCTGGCTATCTCAATAGTTGAAGGAGAAAAGTAGCTACCTCCAAAGGGTAATTCATCTCACTGCTCCTGGTAGTATATCTTAGAATGCAAAGACTAATGTTAAGTGGAATTGATCCGGGCCAAGGAGGATAAACTAAAGCAAATCAAATTAGCACCAAAGAAACTGATGAAATCAAACCAATTACAAGTACTATGGTAACAACAAAGCTTCTTAATTCATCTCCTTTCCCCTCAGGTTTTGCATCTGCATTTACAGATTGTACAAAGTTATTGTTGAGCCTAACATCAATCCATAGATCTTGTCTGGATTACTCTGAGACCCCTCAAAAGAAAAATAAAATAGTTAAATACTACTTTGAATTCCTAATTTGGCCACATATGCCATATACTTTTACATTTAACATTTATTTCAACACACAGGAGAAGACTATCTGAAGTACCTTCGCCGTTCTTGGACCTCAACGACGATGAGTCATCAGCTAGTGTTAATACCTTAAATCTCATCTTTGCCAGCAGTGTAAATATAGATTCAGAGAAGGATGAAAAGAAATGTAATTTACCACGAATATTCTTCAAATCTACCTTCCCATATCACTTTGACCAATGAACAGTTGCAAGGTCCAGGAATCTGTCTGAAAACCAAAATAGACATAAACAGAAAGAAAGAGGAATTGAAATGAAAGAGAAGAGGAAGGGCTGAATAAAGCCAAAGCAGTAGATGGGAGGTTTTTTAGTTTTTCAATAGTCCTTTTTACCTTCTTTACTCAACCAGATCAAACTGATAGAGAATATTTAATCTTAGACTTATGAAATTCAAGAATTCACTGTATTTGAAAGTTTTAAATTAATATCTTCTTGATGTTTACATACCTGTTTAATAAAGAACAGAGTTGAGGAATACAATATCTATCTGGGAAAGGAGAACCTGAATTACCCTTTTGGGAAATGGCATCATTCACTCCACTGACTGTTATGCCAATTCTATTAGAAAGTAATAAATCCCTGAGTACTGAGAGACCAGCACAAAACTATTATATTGAAATAACTCTTACTGTAGAACCTTTTAAATTCAGCTAGTATATTTTTTCTGGATTTAATGAAGAGGTCTTTTTTCACACTAACATTATAGAAATATTGTGTTTGTACTAAATAGAATGCAGAGATCATTGAAATTTTTCTCAGCTTTCTCCAATAACACAAATAGGTTTTTTATAATTTAGTTTTGGTTTTGTTTTGGGTGTTTTTGTTGGTTTTTTGTTTGTTTGGTTAGTTGGTTGTTTTTTTTTTTGAAGTCAACGTATTTTGGAATGTGTGACCTGAATTTTATCTTGCTTAGCTATTTCTACAACAACTTAAGTCCCTGGTCAAGCTGAAATTCTATTCACAAGCTCATTTACTTAAAATTGTTAAGTTAGTTAAAATGTGACCATTATACATAAAAATAGTGCAATTGCAAAGTCAGTGGAGTTTGGCTTGCAGGTTCATTTTTATTCATGACCACACGTGGAAAAGAAAAAGATGCACCACATGGCTTATGAAGAATTTGTAGGAGTAAAAGACTGCTTTCATCTTACATGTATTCTGTATAAATCTGATTTTGATACAACAGATAATATATAGTTTTTAATATAGTTTTTCAAGGGTATGCCTGTACCTTAGCTGATGAAATCAAACAAAAGATTTTTTTTTTTCTTTACAGCTGAATAATTTTTGTTCACCTGTAAAGGCACCTCCCGTCAATTGAATTTTCATGTTTAGTTTTACTCCAACATTAATATCATAGAGTGGTTATAAGACACAGACAGAAAAGTGAAAACTAAAGAGAGAAAGAGTGCCTGGAAAAGGATTTGAAAAAAAAATTTGCAGAGAAAAT
Organism: Hemiprocne comata; assembly: GCA_020745705.1. NCBI lineage: Eukaryota > Metazoa > Chordata > Aves > Apodiformes > Apodidae > Hemiprocne > Hemiprocne comata. The sequence continues at coordinate 126,918,782 of CM036587.1, forward strand.
CATCCCCTTTTCTGATTCCTACAGTGTCCAAGTGAACAGAACTATGTGTATATTCCTTGTCCAAAAAAGGTGTCCAAAAAAAGGTTTCCAAAAAGAAAATATCTACCTTTATAAATTGTTTCTTCTTTGACTATGAAGATGTTGCAAGATCCTGAATGTGAGCTGAATATATCAGAAATAATAAACCCACGGATGCAAGCTGTGAAATGAAAACTCTGGCATGTAAGGACAGAATAATTAGCGTGCCCTTAGGAATCAAAATGGGCAGAAGAAATTAATGCAGGATGTAAAGCAGAACTCACAGAAAAGGAAGTGAATTCAGAGGTGTTGCAAAGGATCGGTATATTGTTTGGAGATGACCATGAGGTTTCACTTGAGATCTACATGAGGGGAAAATGTCATTTTGCCACAAAATTTTAGTAATTCTTACCATATTAAAAGCCGTAAATAATAGTTATAGAAGTAGAGAAAAATTATAAGTGAAAATTTGTAAAAAAAAGGTCTTGATTACGTCCGTAATTTTTAAAGAAGGGATGTATGTCCCACACAAAGTTTAGGGTGTTTTGTATTAAATAGTAACATGGACAGAGGAAGTGAGATGGTAAGGCCTAGGAATGGTGGGATCATATGCCATATTGGCTTGAGTAAATAGAGTGTTGGGTAGGAGATAGCTGGGAGCCAAAATCCAGTTCATAAGTGCCACCCAAAGAGGCAATACAGTGACACGGTTTTAGACAAATTGCCTCCCAGGAGCTGTGGAGTTGCTGCAAAGATGAATGCTCTATCAGAACAGAGGTGTAGGTGCTATAATCAAAGGACCAGAGGAAATGCTCTGAAGTTGCAGCAGGAGAGGTTTAGATTGGACATTAGGAAGAGTTTCTTTACATAAAAACTACCATGTCACTTACTTTTAAATTTATACAGTACCTACTCCTGGTTAACTCACAGAAGTGTTCATTCAGGTGCACAAGAGTGGTCAGGCACTTTAACAGCCTGCCCAGGGAGGTGGCTGAGTCACCATCCTTGGAGGTATTGAAGAAACATGTAGATGTGGAACTTCAGGGCATGCTCTAGTGGCAGAGATTGTAGGGGATGTTTTTTGTGGGTGTTATTTAGTGGAGTGTGTGTGGTGTTTCCATTTCTTTAGGGTTTTGTTGTGTGGGGGTTTTTTTGGGGGGTGGTGTGTTGCGTGCTGGGGGATTTTTGGGTTGTTTTTGTGACTTTTTTGTGATTCTGTGATTCTGCTACCAGCAGAAACAAAGAACTTTTCTCAGAGCACATGTAGGGATAAGCTTTTTATGTGTAGCTGAAACAAAAGAAAAAAGAACTGGAGGGTGGGGGGCGGGGAAGGGGGGGGAAGGGAAAGAAGGAAAGAATGAACAAAGAGATGAAGATAGGAATAAACATTACTTCATTCATTGATGGAAAAATGGCTGACAGCAAAAGGTAACCATATCTCATTTCTAGCTGGCAACTGAATTTTGGATTTCCTCTGTGGAGAGAGCTTTGGTGGGCAATACTGTCATGCTCCTAGAAAGCTTGTAGAGGCTAATGAGCCTTTACATGTTAAACAAGAATAAACATGTCATAAAAGGGATTAACTTTACTGAAATATTTAACCTTGTTCCTAGAGCTGACATTTTTTGTAGAATTGCCCACATTTGTGAAAAACTTTGTGTCAAAGTGTTCCTTCCATGCCCAGCAATATGGAGCTTAGTACAGTTTCGAAGAAGTAACTAATTTTGCCTGTTGGCAGAAGTAATTGGTCACTCAGACCAAAAAAATCTAAAGATCTACATGTGCTGATATAGAGGTATTTTGTATTCCAAACTGATGTATCATCATCTTGTTTAGTAAGACAAAACCAAAAATATTGCTTACCAAAGAAAGAATATTAAAGCAACTTGTCACACTAATTATCAACCCTGGCTTTACAGTTTATATTAAGAAGTGTAGGGGTTTTTTTGAAAAACAATTATTAGCATCAGTTTTTAAACGTGGATATGAGTTCATAAATTTATTCCCACAGTTGCCAGAAGTTTCATCTTTAAACTGAAGCAACTTGTACTGATATTCAACCTGCACCATCCAAGTCAATGCAAAAATTCCTGTGTGCTTACTGGGTAAGAGAGTTCACTTTCATATCAGAACAAATCAGTACCTTTAACAAAATGTCAATACCTCATGCTGGAAAGCTGCAGTATAGCATGAATAGAAAACAGTTATCTCTTAGGATGTGTTTTGATCTCTCTGTTGTGAAGTTAAACATTCTGCAATCTCCTGGCTCGCTTTACACATAGCATCTTAAACCTTTGGTTTAAACTTTCTGGCCATGATCCAACAAAGCATTTGCAATCCATGGTGACCTCTGTGTCTAAAAGAGAGCTTGCAAGGCACATCTCCTCCTTTACCCCCAGAGCTGGAGTTACAGCTTACCATGCAGTAAGTATTCCTTGCAAGATGCCTTCATCTGAAAAGAAAACCAGATTCCAGCTTTGTGGCTCAAGAAGAATAAAACTCCAGTGAAATCAGTAGTTCACATGCATTACATTGTGCTATGCTTCCAACCTGTAATAAGCTCAGACAATAGAAAATTCAAAACACAACAAGGCATACCAACACAAGCTATTTACAGCAACACCACAAGGAAATTCTGCTGAAGTCATCTCCCATGAACAGACGTTGACACTGACATTCCAATAGAAGTTACTTTTGCTTATGAATTCTCTTCCTGAGAAGATAAGGATACACCAGACAAATGATACAAGCCATTGTAGATGCTGTGTATATCCTCTTTTCTTCTTGACTTTTTTTCCCCCAGAGAAACAGAGATACTTTTTTCCTAAGTAGATCCTCTTTTCAGACCACTATTAGCCAATCTAAAGGTAGAAAGCATATCTTTTGGGGGCAGAGGAGGCATTTTGCAAGTCTCAAGAACTTAGGAATTAAATATTGAATGCTAATCTATGTTTGTTTGGCTCAGGTACATAATAATTGAAATTTCTCACCAGCAATGGCTGCTTAGTAAGTTATGTAAAGTACACCGATACTTTCACTATATGTTTTAACATACACAAATTTTTGCTCTTTATAATTGACACCAATGAGGATACATCCTAACAGTCCCAGAAGAGAGAGTCAAGCTTGAAAGAGTACAGAAGCAGAGCAGCTCTCCTGTCATTTCCATTGCCTAACATCTTGTTTAGCTCCAACAGACTCTTCCTGAAACTTGTCAACAGATTGGTGCTGGAGTGCCAGTCTCCACCATAATGCAACTGAATGAGCACTTCTACCTGTTAGTTAACCAAGAGTAAGTACTGTATAAATTTAAAAGTAAGTGACAAGGTAGTTTTCATGTAAAGCAAAATACTATAGAATTAAAATAAAAGTAAAATATAATGAAAATACAGTGGTACAGTGTTAGAAAAGGCCATTTTTGACACTTGCTACTTTAATAGCAATAATGAGGAGTTACTTACTCCAAATGCAATACTTTCAGGAACACACTTATAATTCAAATCTCTGTGCTCTGTGAAAATTAAAGCACTAATATTTTTCTTAATGAAACTGAATAAACAAAAAAAGCCAGAATCCACAGAAGAAAATGTGGAATAACTAGAACAGAGTCTGCTAAATTAACATATCTTAGTCCTCTTAGAGGTATTTCAGTTAACAGTTTGGAATACACACTGTAGGACAAATCATCATAGCCTTATTTCCAAGTTAAAAATACAAAAAATGAGGTTTTTGAGTTTGTTTGTTTGTTTGTTTGAGGTTTTTTTTTTAAGGATGCAGGTTAAGAAGGAAATCAGTCTTATTTCAGCAACTAAGTTACATTAGGTTGCATTAGCTGTGCAGCACTGGAAAGTCTATGTGTTCCTACCCAGACGCTCAAAGTCAGATACACAGATCCATCTGAAGATCAGGGCTCTGTGTAATGTTTTAATCTGGCTCTCATAGCAAAGTTTCCAAAACAGCAAGCATTCAGCAAAACCTTCCACACCTGCTAGGGGCACAATGCACTTTGTATATAAAGTCACCCGTTTAGAAATTTGTGGCAGGATTTAAATTGTAAGCTTTCTGATTGAAAAGTCTGTCTCTTGCTCTGCATATGCTCACTGTTTGGTTCACCTCTGCTTGGTTTCTGCTGGTGCTTTTAAGTGTTAAAATATTACAATTGTTCCTTGCTCTCTGTCCCTTTGTTTTCTGCTCCTGACTTTTTCTCTTCCCATGTAGCTCCCTATGTCTCCTTTGTTTAGAAAATCATTGAGCCACTTAAGTTCGGCAGCACTTCACACTTCAATGAGTTTTTAAAAGAAAAAATGATTCCTGAAGTGAATTTTCTTGCCAATGTTTTTGTTTTCAACATTCTTGATACCTAATGGCATGATTAAGAATTCTTATTTTTGCTCCTTCTCGGTGCAATTAGTTTATTCTCTGATAATTTCTTTCCCATCTTGTTAGAGTCCAATTTTGCACTCCAGTGTGTGTGCATGTTATGGGATGCCCAGACTTCAGATTCTTTCTTTCTTTCCTGAAATACTGTGGCAAATATGATGCCATACTCTCAGCATCTGGATCAATGCCTCACACAGTCACGATTTTACCTTTGATTTGCAAAACATTTATCTGAGAATACAACTCCATATCTTGGTTGAACTCATAATTGTGCCTGAATCACAGAATCACAGAATTGTTCTGATTGGAAAAGACCTGTAAGATCATCAAGTCCAACTATAACCTAACTCTACCAACCATTAACTCTTCCAAGTCCACTGCTTAAACCATGTCCCTAAGCACCACATCTACATATCTTTTAAACACCTCCAGGGATGGTGATTCCCTGGGCAGCCAGTTCCAACGTTTTATAACCCTTTCACTGAAGAAGTTTCTTCTAATATCTAATCTAAAGCTCCCCTGGCACAACTTGAGCCCATTTCCTCTTGTCCTATTGCTTGTTACTAGGGAGAAGAGAACCACTGTGTTCAGAGATACAAAGATATTATTTTTCAGTAATTTCTAAATCTTTCCTGTGTTCAGGATGGCTCCGTTTCTTACCATTTAGAAGGCATTTCCTCCCTTTTAATGTTTGTTTAAAACTCATCATTTTGCACTTATCGTCAATGAACCGTATTTGCCATCTATTAGTCCAGGCACTTAAATGTTCTCAGTATTCCTATACTGGAATATTTCTCATTATTCGCTCATCTTCTCAATTCAATATAATCTGCAAACATTGAAGGGTGAAAATATGGTAAGTGCTATCTGGCTTTGTTTATGTTTCCAAACAGAAACAACATGAGTTGTCAATATAACTGTATAAAGATGTAATGAAAGAGTAATAGGGGTATTGGTAACAGCCTGTTTCTGGCCTCATATGCACCCATGCTGTAGATAATGCGTGCTCCAGGGCAGAATGGGGTGCAGTCTTAATATCAGACTCCATGCTCAGAAGCAATAAATGATGATTTAGAAGCAGATTTTACCAGCCTAGAGAGTCCCTATGATAATACAGATCCAGGTAACATCAAAGTGATTTATGAGTTTCATGTAACAAACACATGACATTCCCAGGGGAATGTGAAGTGAAGACAAAGCCAGATTCTCATCTGGTGCCACTTAATAGGGCTCTCACAAAGTCAAGAGTACACATTTTGGAGAGTACAAAATAGCAGCACTTTCAGCTCTGGTAACGGACTTGGCTTTCATTACCAAGTATCAAATCCTGCAGGGTATATATGATTTTTCACAAACAGACACAGTCTGCCTGAGGGAGAGGTGTTGCACAATCAGGAAAGCAAACTATGTAGTTATGAACCTCTAAATATATAACATCCCCAATGTTGGACTTCTTCGTTTCCATATAACAAAAGATAATTACATTAACACAGTGCACAATAACACCAGCAGAAGGTATGTAACTGTCAGTCAAAGAGCCTTTGTGTGACATATTCTCATTCCACACAGCATTGCACAATCAAATACAAATTTAATTTCCCAGTCAGCAGCATATATTGTAGGATACTTAGGCATCATTGATACTTTAAAAATGTAGTATAATGGTTATTTGACCCACTCAAAAGGATACAACATGCCATAATTACACTGTCTCTCAGGAATAATATCATATTATTGTAGTGCTAGAGGTAATGTTGATAAACAAGATAAAACACAGAAAACTACAAAACTATAAAGAAGACTTTGCAGACCTTCTTTCTACATTCAGAGTTAACATACTTAGTTAACAATTCCAAAGGATTCCCAGGAAGAAAATAGAAGTATTTTAATTTACCATCTTTTTGTGAAAATAACTGGGGAAGTGGTCCCTTTTTATTTTAATGATTCAGATGTGATTTAATGATTATATTTCTTTCCAGTTTATCTAATAGGCCAGGAACTGACCATTATAAGAGCAAAACCTTAGAGCTAGTCAAGATACACAGCTACAGAGAGGTGTCTCCTTTATGTAATGTTATGTCAGCCTGCAAATGTAGCCTTTGTGGGTCTATTCCAGAGAATGCTGATCAAAAGTCTTTGGCTCAAACCTCAAATGAGACACTAAATTTGTATTGACAGAGAGTGACAAGTCCATTTTACACAGGATTTTGAAACTGAAAAACCTGTTGTCTTTTACCTAGAATGAATTCAGTAGATATCTGATTCTCTGAAACAAAAATGGAAATAATCATGATAATTTCAGATTGTCTCACAGTTCTCTTTCAGCTTTTGAAAATTTCGTAATGTAACACATTCATACAGTGCAGACTGAAAACCTTCACATTGCAAAGTTGTTCCAAAATGAAAGCAGGCATTTCAGCTTAAACTTAAGTCCTTTTTCTTTAGAGTATTTTTCCAATGGTCAGTTTTGAAGGTCAACAATAAGCATTAGCAGTGTGTGAATTTAGAAAAGATGATGCTCTCATAACTTCATAGAATTATCACTGAGACTGTGCAGTATTATGATTCAAGAAAGTAAATTCCATTGGTTTTCCTATTGTCATCCAACTTGCATATTTTAAAAGAAATTTAAAAAAAAAGTACATTATCAGAAAAAAAGTATTTTATATTAAACATAAAACTTCTACTACCAAGACTAGGTGAGATTCTGGAGTAGTGTCTGGAAGAAACACAACTGAGAATAGCTTTCCCCATCCATTTCTCTTGCCTTAAGGTCAATAGCTATCTGGTCTGACTCACACTGCCTCTCTTTCTTTCTCATTTGAGACTGAGCCACTTGGCCATTGTGCTCCTGAACAAAGCTGGTGGCTAAATTATAGAACATTTGGATTATGTCCCTAATAGCCATTTTAGTGTTCCAGTTACTAGACGAATATGCTCCTGCCATGTCTCATGTCATAAAGTTACCCACAAGCTCATGAAAGGATCACGGCAAATGAAGGCAGGAAAATGGTTTGCACTAACTCTACTTTAAGAATGAGATAGCTCTAAAAAATGCCAAGCCTGTACACTGGATACAAGTAACGCTCTTACACTCTAATAAAACCTGCTGATAGATGTACTTTCTTGAAGCCTGTGTGTCTGCTTCCTTTTTACTGTATAACGAAAATAATGTATAAATAATATGTGTTTTGACGCTGTTTCCTTCCTTGAAGATGCAAAATGCGTGCTACTTATTCCACATTACAAGGAGCAAAGGTGTATTTATGCTAATCTTTCTACTCTGTTGGCAGAACAAATATTGAGACCTCTGAAGATGTCTTTTAGGAAGAAAAGGAATGCAGCATTCATAATATCACAGTGATGAAGCTAAGTATGCACTGTATACCCTACAATGTGTAAAGGTATTTTCCCAAAGATGTTTTGCAATTTATTAAATGCAGCCCTACACAGTGGTGTGTAATTCTCCCCATAGGAAATAAATATTTGCTGTGGAGGGCACTGTATGTCACTGTGTAGGGCTGTCTTCAAGGACTGATTCTTTTGTTCATCCCGTGGCCTTACTCCCTAACTCTCTCTGTGGCTGTCATCAAGGCATTTTCTTTTTAATTACCTTCCCAGAAAAGAGCTCCTGAGGGATGAAAGTGAAAAATGTTTCTGAGGTCTGTTTTGGTGCCATATTAAGAGGACATATGGTTTGTTTACCCACTTAGGTCTCTTTCTTTATAGGAATGTTTCTTGCTGATATTTTTGCTGACTTGCTGCTTTGTCTTCCCCTTGCCTTGCTGCTTTCCGACTTAGAAGTGGTTGGTGGCTAAGAAAGAAGAGAGAATGCAGAACGGGTAACAGGCTCAGATTTAGGAGAACACCATTCAGGTCCTGTGACCGACTTCTGCATTACTTTAAACAACCAATTTAGCCTTTTTTCATGAAGTTGAAGGAGTATAATGCCATGGTGTGTAACACTGGCTGAAGGAGCCAGTCGAAGTATTGGAAGCAGTATACTAAAATGCTTTTGTAAAATTTGGTTAATTTCTCTTTGACAGAGAGACAGAGTCAACTACAGATAAGCATTGAATTTCTGCACACTTTGGAGATGTTTATGTATGAAAAGTTGGAGTCAAGTCCATGGCTATTTTAAATGCTTTCTTTTGTTGACACTTACCGATGTAGGATCAACCATTGTTGAAGGATGAGAGGAACCGTGAGACAAACTGGCTGGATGGTCGCACTCAAAGAGTGGTGATCAATAGCTTGATATCCAGATGGAGACCTGTGATGAGTGGTGTTCCCCAAAGGTCAGTACTGGGACCAGTGCTGTGTAACATCTTTTTTTTCAGTGACATAGACAGTGACATTGAGTGCACCCTCAGCAAGTTTGCCAACGACACCAAAGTGTGTGGTGAGGTCGACGCACTGGACGGAAGGGATGTCATCCAGAAGGACCCTGACACACTTGAGAAATAGGCCAATGCCAAGCTCATGAAGTTCAACAAAGCCAAGTGCAAGGTTCTGCAACTGGGTCGGGGGAATCCCACTCACAAATACAGGCTGGGTGGAGAATGGATTGAAAACAGACCAGAGGAGAAGGACTTGGGAGTGATGGTGGACAAGAAGCTCAACAGGAGCCAGCAATGTGCTCTTGCAGCCCAGAAAACTGTGTCCTGAGCTGCATCAAAGGAAGCTTAGCCAGTGGGTCAAGGAAGATGATTCTCTCTCTTTACTTGGCACTCGTGAGACCCCATCTGGAGCACTGTGTCTGTTCTGAAGCCTCCAACATAAGAAGGACATGGAGCTCCTGGAGAAAGTCAAGAGAAGGGCCATGAAGATGATCCAAGGGCTGGAGCACCTCTACTAGGAAGACAGGCTGAGAGAGTTGGGGCTGTTCAGCCTAGAGAAGAGAAGGCTCCAAGGAGACCTTAGAATGGTCTTCCAGTGCCTGAATGGGGCTTACAGGAAAGCTAGGGAGGGACTTTTTACAAGGGTTTATAGTCAGAGGACAAGAGGTAATGGATCATAACTGGAAGAGGGGAGATTTAGACTACACATTAGGAGGAAATTCTTTAGTGTGAGGGTGGTGAGACCCTGGACCAGGTTGCCCAGGGAAGCTGTGGAAGTCCCATCCCTGGAAGTGTTCAAGACGAGATTGGATAGGGCCCTGGGCAACCTGATCTAGTGGGAGGTGTCTCTGCCCATGCAGGGGGGTTGGAACTAGATGATATTTTAGGTCCCTTCCAACCCAAACCATTCTATGATTCTACGATACTCTGATATATTTTCACAATTGAAGGGCTATGTGGGGAGTTTATGGAGCAGATGATCTAGAGTGTCATCACACAGCACATGCAGGACAATCGGGCCCAGCCTGCATAGGTTTATGAAAAGCAGGTTCTGCTTGACTAACCTGTTCTCCTTCTATGACAAGGTCACCCACTTTGTGGATGAGGGAGAGGCTGTGGATGCAGTCTACCTAAACTGCATTAAAGCCTTTCACACTGTTTCCTACAGTATTCTTCTGGAGAAACTGCCTGCTAATGGCTTGGACAGGCATGCACATCACTGGGTAAAAAACTAACTGGCTCACCAGGACCAAAGAGTTGTGGTGAGTGGAGTTAAATCCAGCCGGTGCTTCGTCACAAGTGGTGTTCTCCAGAGCTCTGTGTTGGGGCCAGTTCTGTTTAATATCTTTATCAATGATCTGGACAAGGGGATCAAATGCACCCTCAGTAAATTTGCAGATGACACCAAATTGAGTAGGAGTGTTGATCTATTTGAGAGTAGGAAGGCTCTGCAGAGGGACCTGGATCGACTGGATCAATGGGCTAAGGCCAATAGTATGAGGTTCAACGAGGCCAAATGCTGGGTCCTGCACTTGGGTCACAACAATGCCATGCAACATTATAGGCCTGGGGAAAAGTATCTGGAAAACTTCCCAGAGGAAAAGAACCTGGGGGTGTTGGTTGACACCAGCATATAAGGCAGAATATAAGCCAGCAGTGTGCCCAGGTGGCCAAGAAGGCCAACAACATCCTAGCTTGAATCAGAAATAGTGTGGCCAGCAGGAGTAGAGAAGTGATTTTCCCCCTGTACTTGGCACTGCTGAGGCTGCTGAACCTTAAATAGTGTGTTCAGTTTTGGGCCCCTCACTACAAGAAGGACATTGAGGTGCTGGAGCATGACCAGAGAAGGGCAACAGAGCTGGTGAAGGGCCTAGAGCACATCCTATGAGGAGTGGCTGCAGGAACTGGGGGTTGTTTTGCCTGGGGAAAAGGAGGCTGAGGGGAGATTTTATCACTGTCTACAACTACCTGAAAGGAGGTTGTAGCCAAGTGGGTGTTGGTCTCTTCTCCCAAGTAACAAGAGATAGGACAAGAGAATATTAAGAAAAATTTCTTCAACAAAAGTGTTGTCGGTCAGTGGGGTGGGTTGAGTCACCATCCCTGGAGGTATTTAAAAGACACGTTGATGTGGCACATAAGGGCATGGTTTAGTGATAAACTTGGCAGTGCTAGGTTAATGGTTGGACTTGATGATCTTAAAGGTTTTTTCCAACCAAAACAATTCTGGTTATATGGTTCTATATAGAGAAATCCAGTAAATGTATCGCTTCCACGGCATGTTCTTCTGTCTTTGATGTACCTTGAAGACTTTGCCCCACAGGTATGCAGTTACAGAACAAGTGAAAGTGTATGAAGAACAAACTTTATGATCTCTTCAGTGAACAGAGAATCTACGAGAATTTGTCAAATTATTGAACCTAATGAAGCCAAGAGGAATTGAATCAATTCCACAGTAACTGGTCATGTTTATATGATTCAGGATTCAGTGGATGAAAATGTAACCAGCCCTGTCTAAGGGGATAGGATGCAAATTTGCATTTCCAACTTAACGTGTTAAATTAACACTTTTTTTCTTTCTTAGGTATTTCGAAAGTCGAATGATTTCTTTCAAAATTGTCACTGCTAAACTGCAAATCACCAATTAGAAAAAGTTTTACTGGTTCTGAGAGCTTTTCAGATTTGTAGTCAGTAAATGATAAACACTCCTTTTGAGAATCATCGCCATTTTCATAACAAATTATTTTCATGAAGCTAGATGGAAGAAAATTGAAAATCTACAGCATATTCTGCAGCTTTGTCAGATATCCAAAATGCTGTATTTTGTTTTTTTCTGGACTTTTTTTTCCTTGTGTCAGTGGGGACAATTTCTCTCACATGCTTAATCTCAATCTTCTAAACAGAAGGCAGATAATTTATCTAAAAGGCTAAAAAGTCTTTGATTAATAACCATGGGAATTGCAGGTATTAAAATCACCCCCAAGTGACCCCATATTGTTCCATGAATCCATTAGAAACTTATTCTGAATTACAAAGAAAAATTAATTAAAAAGTATAAGGACTACAGAGCTCAAATAAAGTATGCTCCCTTGAGTTCATATGAAGATCTATATGCATGCAAAATGTTATAAAATCAGATTTAATTTACAGTATAATTTTCTTCTTCAACAACAAGAAGAATAAAAGGACAGCAATTTTTGTATTTTTTTATTACTATTGAGTTCTCCATAACAAGCCTACCTATTACAATGATTCTTGCATTAATGTCGGAGAAAGATGGATTAGAGAGAAAAGCCAAATGTCATTTCAGTAGTTGGAATTGTACTAATAGGTGAATCCCATCTGATTTGGTTCAATTGGACTTGAATTGGACAGTAAACTGTAATGTTCTTGACTTAAGTGGGTGAGCGAAACTTCAAGTGAGTTGTAAGGAGCTTTACAAAGAATTTTTGCAAATTATGCTTGCACATGTCTTACCGTAATTTTATAAATATTTTGCTTATATTTCTTCTTCTTAGTTTGTTCACTTTTCTTAGTAGGTTATGACCACAATTTCAAATGTTTTAACAGCTTGGGAAATTAGCTAGATGCCACAAATGGGTTTGTGTTCCCTGTCTCCTCTGCCTCATGCATCAACATTAGCTAGGTGCTGTTCTCAGCCCTGCTCATTTTCAAGAGTGTGTGATCAAGATAGGTATGAGGTTTTCTATGGACTTCATAGTCTTGTTTACTTAGGGACTGGTAAAAATAGCAGACTAAGTGAGACGTGTGCCTTGTTAACATCTTTGAAAATCCTGGACAGACACTCACCCAATCACTTTGGTTTATGAGTTGCTGTGGGTTTGTTTAAACCCACCCTGCTGAGGCATTTCCATGTCCTTTCCTTCAGTGCTGTCCTGCAGAAAAGGTGGCATCTTGATTTTTGGTTGCTAAAGGCAATGAATCTTAATGCCTAAATGTGGTTGCAGTCACCCATGTCCTGAAGAGCACTAGAAAATTATGGACTTGAATGCTATAAGCAATCAATATCTGCTATTTTCAGACATTTCGGAAATGCAAACACAAATCAACTGAAAGAATACTGCTGCAATATTGTTGATGTATTGTAAAAGGTATCATACAGTCACAGAAGAGTTGAGGTTGAAAGGGACCTCTGGAAATTGTCTAGTGCAACTTCTTTTTGCAAACAGGGTCGGCTATAGCAGGTTGCTCAGGACCACATCCAGTTAGGTTTTGGGTATCTCCAAGGATGAAGGCTCCACAGCCTTTCTGGGCAACCTGTGCCAGCTTTAGGCCATCCCCACAGTTTTTTTTCCATTTGTATGCATTGCGTCTTCTCCTGCCACTGAGCACTCACAAGGAGAGTCTTTCTCACTCTTCCTCATTCCCTCCCATCAGGTATTTATGTACGCTGATAAGATCCCACTGAGCCTTCTCTCCAAGCTGAACAGTCCCAACTCACTCAACCTCTCCTTGTGTGACAGGTACTGCAGCCCCTTAACAATTTTTTGGCCCTTTGCTGGACTCCCTCCAGAATACCCATGTCTCTCTAGTACTGGTGAGCCCAGACCTGGACCTAGCACTCCAGGTGTGGCCTCACCCATGCTGAATAAAGAGGAAGGATCACATTGCTCCACCTGCTGGCATTGCTGGCATTGCTAATGCAGCCCAGGATACCACTTCTTTGCAGCAAGGGCATATCGATGGCTCATGTTAAATTGGTGTCCACCAGGAGCCCCAGGGCCTTTTCTGTCAAGCTGCTTTCCAGCTGAGTGGCTCCCAGTCTGTTCTGGTGCCTGGCATTGTTCTTCCTTCATTGTTCTTAGTTTGGAGAAGAGGAGGCTGAGGGGAGACCTCATTGCCTTCTACTACTACCTGAAAGGAGACTGTAGGGCGGCGGGTGTTGGCCTCAACTCCTGAACAAATGACGACAGGACCAGAGGCAATGGTCTGAAGTTTCAGCAGGGGAGGTTTAGATTGGACATTAAGAAGAATTTCTTTACTGAAAGAGTGGTCAGGCACTTTAACAGCCTGTCCAGGGAGGTGGTTGAGTCACCGCCCTTGGAGGCATTAAAGAAACGTGTAGATGTGGAACTTCAGGGCATGCTCTAGTGGCAGAGATTGTAGGGTTTGGGTTTTTTTATGTGGGTGTTATTTGGTGGAGTGTGTGTGGTGTTTGTGTTTGTTTGGGGTTTTGTTGTGTGGGGTTTAGGGGGGGAGGGGTTGTGGTTTTTTGTGTTGTGTTTTTTGTTGTTGCTTTTGTTGTTTTGGGTTTTTGGGTTTTGTTTTGGTTTGGTTTATGATGGTTGGACTCAGTGATCTCAGAGGTCCTTTCTAACCATGACTATTCTGTGTGATTCCGTGATTCCCCAGGTGCAGGACTTTGCACTTCCCATTGTTGAACTTCATGAAGTTCTTGAAAGCCCATTTCTACAATCCATTGACTTCCCTCTGGATGGCACCATGACCCTCTGGTGTATCAGCCACTCCTCCCAGTTTTGTATTGTCTCCAAACTTGCTGATGGTGCACTCTGTGCCACTGACCATATCATTTATGAAGACCTTGCAGTACTGGACCCAGTACCAGCCTCTGGTGTACACCACTAATGCTACTGATCACAATAACTTGAGCCTCAATAAGTAGATATTTGTGTCCTGTACTGCTGCTGAAGGAGTTAACTCCTGGAGCTAATACCAAGCAAGTTTGCTTAGGTTAAGAATTCAGCAATTCTTTTCTTGCAAAGCTTAAAGATTATAAACATATATAGTAACAGCCTGTATTATTTCTTTTGCCAATGCTGTCATTTATGTTCTGAGAAAAGTGGTACTTTGGAAGTATGCTAATTCAGAAAATACAGGCATACAAAATTTGTCGAAACAGGTGCTATTTATATAAGCAAGAACTGTGATTCTATTCACTTTTTTCCGTTTTTACTAGCCCAGTCTGTACCCAGACCAAGTTTATTTTCATTTCTTCTGCTGTTTGTTATAGTTCCTTCCTGGATCTATTGGAACCATAGTCAGAGTTACAAGGCAGGATTCTCTCATCCTTATACTGAAAATTAGTTTTCAGATGCAGCACCGCTGAAACAAAGTGCTTGCAGAGTAAGATGTTAATCAGGAGAAGCCAGAGTGGCTGAATCTGGATCATTCTTAATAATTTAATGTTACGCTGTCCCACAAGGATGCAGCCCATATGAGTCAGCAGCACATAGCACAGCCTCAGAAGAGGAAGACGTGTGCACCTTAATGAACTTGCTACTTACCACGAAGGTCAGCAGGTCTTTGTGGACATGTCATTACAGCAACGTACTGTAATGTCTTTTTTATTTTCAGGAAGCAGAGCAGTAGTTGCAAAAACCCCTTTTATTTGGAGTCATGCATTGGGTGCCTTCAGGAGATGCCACCCTGAGATTTAACAAGGAATCTAACTCAGTGGTGTGAGGAACATTGGAAACGTCCTATTTCCTGAACTCTACCATCAGATGCAAATAAATGGATGAAAAATGTAGCTGTATGTGAGTTATCTAGCTAGTGACATACTAGAATGTTCTCTATCCTGAAGTTCCTCAGGTTACACAATCCACATAGCTGACACCCAGGAGGACACAGGATATATCCCCTGCATTCTCAATGTTTCTGGTAGATGTTTTTCTAACGAGTTCTCATCAAATCCAATGGAAGAAATTAATTCTCTGATTTTCTGTGTCAGCCCATGGCACTGTTTGATTGTGGTAAAAATCCAGAATTGGCTTTGGATGACACTATGTCCCAGAAAGCTGGATATGTGACAAGATCCACAACAACCTCTTGTGATCTATGGTCTGTTCCCAAATCAACTGACTCATTTATATTATTTAGAATAGGCCAATAAGGAGCAGAGAATTAACATGAACAACATACAAATCAGCTGTGTTTCATCTTCTTTCACCTTTGCTTCATGGGGCAAATAAACTACTGCATCCTCTAAAGGCTGTTAGGACTGAGCAGCTCTCAGTGTGGGGAGAAAGGCAAACAAAATTAAAGCTCCATGCATGACCTCCCCTCCCCTCTCATCTCTTTTCCTTTCCTTTCCTTTCCTTTCCTTTCCTTTCCTTTCCTTTCCTTTCCTTTCCTTTCCTTTCCTTTCCTTTCCTTTCCTTTCCTTTCCTTTCCTTTCCTTTCCTTTCCTTTCCTTTCCTTTCCTTTCCTTTCCTTTCCTTTCCTTTCCTTTCCTTTCCTTTCCTTTCCTTTCCTTTCCTTTCCTTTCCTTTCCTTTCCTTTCCTTTCCTTTCCTTTCCTTTCCTTTCCTTTCCTTTCCTTTCCTTTCCTTTCCTTTCCTTTCCTTTCCTTTCCTTTCCTTTCCTTTCCTTTCCTTTCCTTTCCTTTCCTTTCCTTTCCTTTCCTTTCCTTTCCTTTCCTTTCCTTTCCTTTCCTTTCCTTCCTTTCCTTTCCTTTCCTTTCCTTTCCTTTCCTTTCCTTTCCTTTCCTTTCCTTTCCTTTCCTTTCCTTTCCTTTCCTTTCCTTTCCTTTCCTTTCCTTTCCTTTCCTTTCCTTTCCTTTCCTTTCCTTTCCTTTCCTTTCCTTTCCTTTCCTTTCCTTTCCTTTCCTTTTCCCCTGTGAGGAGTATGTATCTGCAGAAGGCAAATCCAGCTCAGCTTTCAGACAGAGAATAAGGTCCATCAAACATCTGGCGATCTTAAAGAGACACCTTGAACTGGGAAATGGTTCAAGGGCAGGTCCTTCTCTTAAGAACTGCATGCTTCAGAGAGCTGGAAAAGAACAGGCACAAGGGCAAGGGCAAAGGCATGGAAAAGGAGGAAAAGGAAAGGGAAAGGGAAGGGGAAAGGGAAAGGGAAAGGGAAAGGAAAATAAGGAAATTCTAAATTTTGAGGATTAAACATCAAACTGACAAAAACAAATATTTGCTCAAGACAGAAGAGATGGCAGCTGCCTGGATCATTTTGCTTGGGTTTTCTAAGTGCTAAAAATAATACTGTGTGTTTGAATTTAACATCAAGTTAACTGCAAAGCATGAAAACACAATTGTTTCAGCTGCTTTGTACGTACTCCCTCCTTACTTTCACTGGCACAACATCCCTCTTCAGATTAATTTTTAGCTGCTTGCAGTCTTGGCTCTTGAGTAGACTCTGTCTCTCCTCTCCCAGTCATGTTCCTTGTGAAATTTTGGAGTTATTGTGCATCTCTGCAGTACTGCAGTCCATTGCCTGCTCCCAGAAGAGGCTGTGAGGACAGGCAACATTCTGAGCCATCTGGAAACTAAACTCCAATAGAGTAAAGCCTGAGGCTTAGATGCACAGCGTAAAAAGCTTTCCCCAACTCAAAATACAGTCCCAGCTTCCACAGAAAGTCCATTTCTCTGCAGTCAATTATTATTATATAACAATCAGTTGAGTGTTTCTCCCCTGTATCAAACTCAGCTTTTAGAGATCCTTGTTCAGATGATTCCGAACAACAGTAATTTACTGGATGTGCCTTGGCAGCCTCCCTCTAAATCAGTACAAAGAAACAGTCTCTCTCTTTTCTCAGTATGGACACCACTGTGCTTCAGCACCACATAGTCATTTTCCCCACTTATTTTATATTGCTTTTGAATGAATCCAGAATCTTCTACCCTTGTTTCTTTCTGCAGCATCAGCATTTTAATATATTGCACTGACAGTAATATGTTGGCTTTCATTCCAGGAGCCTGATTGTAAAAACCCTGGCTGTATGGATGAGGGCAGTCACCTTGAGAAGTTTCCCTGAAGCCTGGCAAGGAGAGGCTGCACAATCTGTGCTTTACCACAGTGGCTGAAGATTTTGGCTGGCATCCTCTGTGGGGAAACAGAGGCATAGAAATGCTAAATGACACACCTTGGTTTTATTATTTGCTGCATGCAGAAAGTAGGACAGCTAAGGACTCCTTTTATTAAAATGGATTCAATTTTAGCACCGATCTGTTTGAATCCTCAATAGTTTTAATCCTCAGTATCTCATAAATCCTTTGTGCAGGACTTCACCTTAGGAGACAAAGACATTTTATCTGAAGGCAAATGAATTCAGGCTGGTGCCTAGCATCTCTTTAGAAGCAGTAACAATTTTCAGTTCTGCATCAGCTAGAAATTACTTGCTAACTTTTGACAGCAAGGTAACTGAGATAATCAATAGTCTGGTACCAAATAGGATGAATTCATCCTGCAATGGGTGTTGCAGACTTTGGATCTCCTCCTCTTTAGAAAATGTCCTATCCCTGGCCTACACTCCAAAAGACAGGCATCATTATGCCACAGGAAATTTGTGTTTTAAAAAGATCTGTTCTGCCTAGTTTGATGCCTGGCCTCAGAAGACAACTGAAAGATCTGTGTCCCAACTGGATGGAAGTGGTTTAACTTTGAATGGGAGGTGGGAGCTTCAGATGTACCCCTGTGTCTGCTGTTGTCTGTTCGATGGTGGTAGGTGTCTGCCTGCTGAAATGTGAAAGGGTTTTATAGATGAAGGTGAAGATACAGCTGACTGTGCCAAGGCAGCCCACAGGGAGACCATCTCCCAAGTTTCATATTTTTGTGGTACCTTCTTGGGGCCAGGGGCTTACTCTTTAAGTGCTTCAAGTGGAAGGCATTTAAGTAATCTCTCTGCGTTTTCCTAAATTGTATTAAACATAGAAAAGTACACAAATGGACTTATAAACCAAATAGCCAGCCAGACTTACTTCATGTTTTGAAAACAAACATACAACTGCAGCTTGGTTCTGCTATGAAGGACTTACCTTTTATACTGTTTTCACTTGTCTTTAGGCTCCACTGATTTCAATAACATAGTGGAAAGAAAAAAATGGCTTTAAATTTGTTTTGTTCATCTTACTAGCTGTCTTTGACTTATGCATATACAGGCAGCATTAAAAATTATCATGAGCAGGACAAAATTCAGTATTGCCCTGAGCTTTGTCGTGATGCAGGTTTTACAACTGTTTGATTGTCTCAGACAATTACCAAATGTTTTGGTAAACTGTGTATCATGTTTGTACACAAGAAATGACCAGGCATAAAAGAAAGAGGGAGTATGAATTAAAAATAAAACAGACTGTGAGTTGCTGCTATGGAATTTTCCAGTGCGGCATGATAATCCTATTTGGATATTTATAGGAGCTGAAAAAGCATAACTTGGAGAGTTTTCCACTGGGCAAAACAATCATTAGCTTTGGTTCCTCTTTTTCATGTACTTAACTTTCAGCAATCCCATTTCTCTTCTTCAAAGGAGGTGTTTAACTAAAAATGTGTGAGCAGGAAGACTTGCATAACAAGGATGTATTTTATTTTTAGGTTTTAGGGTTGGCTTTTGGGGTTTTTTGTTGGTTGTTTTTTTTTGTTTGTTTTTTTTTTTTTTTTAATGTTATTTTTTGCTTTGCTGACTTAGAAACCAATTCAAGGGACTAACAAAACTGAATAGCCTTGTGCAATGAACCAGACTTGCATAAACTCATTTCACACAAGAAAGAGTTGAAGATTGTACAGTACAATGTGTAGATCTCTTAGATCTTTGTTTAAATATATTCTATGTAAAGTACAGACTTTGACTTCTAAGATATTAAGTCATGGTAGATGATTTGACATAGTAAAATTGCTTTATTTTCTGTTATTCCAAAGTCGATTTTCAAAGCTGTCAGAGGTTAATGACAAAGAGTTTTTACTCAGGCAAGGTGTTCTGAAAGGTAAAACACAACCGGGGGAGGAGGAAAGTGATTAGCAATTGAGTTTGAAATGTTTCATGACATGTCAGTATTGTAATAAATTACAACAAAGTAAATAAATATGTGAGTTTTGTTTGTTTGTTTGTTTGTTTCTGGAGAAAATTATATGTAATAAAGGGTGGCAAAAACAGATTTTAGGAATAATAAATACTTGACTATAAGTTTTAAGCTGTTTTTTACTATCTTTTCCTACCTGGTGTTTTTTTACTTACTTTCATGAGAATTCTGCTGATATTACATTTTATATGTATCTCAGCAATGCCAGCCACAAACCACAGTGAATGGTTTTAGAAAGCTTTTATTGTTTTTCAAAAGGGTGAATACAGTGAAATGCTCAGCATCACTTTTCTTGCAAACAAATAGAAAAATCAGGAAGATGAATGAGGAGAACAGAGCTCTTCTGCCTTGAGTCTGTGTCCCTTGGCATTTATGTAGCTGGGGGTGAACATGATATCTGCTTTGTAAGTGATCTCCATAGTGTAAAAACCAAATTCTTCTGCAGTACTGTCTCGTGGGCTTATAATGGACACTGGATCTGGGTTCTGTATTCAAGTCCAATCTGATATGGACTCCTCTGAGTGAAGCACTGTTTAATTAGTCAGATGATATATTGGGATAGGCATTTTCAACGTACAGAGGGACAGGAGCACACCTCCTCTCATCAGTTTCACTGCACATTAGTGGAGCATATGCCTATCCATCCTTGCTGCTCCTGCACATGCCTTTGAACTTCCACCATTAATACCTGTCCTCGGTTCCAGCTGAGCTTCCTTGAACTCTGTTGCTTAGAGCAAAGGTTCCTCCTTGAGATACAAATCCAAAATCAGGCTTAGCACTTTGCTCTCCTAAATCATCTATGCATTGGCATATTTCTAAAACCAGACTCATGAGAGTGAATTCTCCAAAATACACGGTGATATTTTTGAAGGCTGTTAAAGGATTTTACAAAAATATTTGGGGATTTATGCCTCATGAACTATGTAATCTCAAATTAAATAGATACTGTATTAAGGCATCAAAGCAACAGCTTTAATCTGTTTTCCCTTTTTCAACAGTTTAAAAGCGGAGCCTTATCAGAAACAGCTGCTGCTAATGACAGACTAACATTCACTATATATTTTCCATTATTTTTTTCTTCCTGTATTTATCTCCCATAACCTATTTAACCTATTTGTAAAGACTGACAGTTTGGCTGGTGCCTGATGGGGAGGGAGTGCAAATTTACTTGTTTTGTACAGCCAGACTACATATTTAAAAGTCTGTGTTGTGGAACTGGTACCTGCAGTGATGATACTGCAGAAAAAAAGGTAATTGATGTTTACCTGCAGTATGAATCAGACGAAACTTCAAAAATTGCTCCTGTAAGTGCATTCCAGTGATTAAATATATGCATGGCTATATGTTAATTTGTAGGTCTTTTTACCTAGGTTTGGGACAGGACGTATTGAAATTCATAGGCTTGCAGCTATCTGCAAAAGTGATCTTTATATCAGTATGATTTTACTCTGCCCAAATTGCTGGCAAGTAGAGAACAGTGCCACACAGCCTTCATTTGCAAAAGGGTAGGCAAGGCCTGATTCCTTGCTTTATGACTTCCCCCAGTATATGGTGAGTCAAAGTCCAAACATTTACTGCACAGCCCCTGGAACATTTGGTTTTCTACCTATTTTTTGGGAAGACTGCATGGGGCACCATGCAGGGCCTCTCCAGTGCAGAATACTTTACAGGTTTGTTGGTTTATGCTTAAAGTCTGAAATAGGTGAGCTAGGAAAATATATGAGGATATGTGAAATGAAAATAAGTTTATGGAAGAACAAAGGGACTTAACCCTTATTTGTACATGATTTGAGGCTTATGCTGATATATTTCAAACCCCAGCATAATTTAAAAAATATAAATGTTAAGACTGCATGATTAGAGAAGCAAACCCTGTTATCTTGCCTTCAATATTTCTTCTGTTTGCCTCGACCCTAATAAGGGTGAACTTTTGTTCATTTTGGTTTGATTCTGTTTTGATGATGTTGCATGGTACCCCAAGCACCTCAGTCATGCCAATGAGGTTTTTAAAATGTGTTATTAATTATTATTTTCTTATATTAAAAGGGGAACAACTGCAGAAGCAAAAATAATCTTCCCACTTAGAATTACTCTCCTAGAAGAAGTCTGATTAGGAAAATGTTTCATGAATTTTTAACTCCTTTTAAGACGATTTAACAGCAGGAATAAAGCAGAGGAGCCATCATCGTGGGATCTCTCTCCTCTCTAAAGACTCCAGTAGCAAGCCCTCTATAGGCCACAGATGGTCTGTGGGCCAAAGTTTCAGAACCAAAGCACTAATCAGTCATTAGAAGTAAGACAGCACCATCAATCATTTTAGAGAGCTCATTCTTTCATTCACAGAACTCTGACATTGGTTTCTCTTTTAAAAGAATAGACTCTTTAAGAAATGCTTTAAAAAGCAATTGTCAGTTCTCAGTGGAACAAACTTTTATATATCCTAAAGTTTCCCTGTAGAAAAAAATTACTTTTTTGTCAGACCCAGACCAGCAATGAACAAGTGGAAATTCTGCTTTATAACATGCAACCTTGCCACCGTATGACAGCAAAATAAGGTGTTAATCAGCTCGAGGCACCTGTTTCAAAAGGCTTCTGTGCAAGTCACTGTCTGGCTCACTAATAAATTAAAGGAAAACTTCAAGAAAAGAACTGGTTTATCCATTTTGAACCATCCCGTCACAAGCTAGCCTATCACAACTATGTGGAAAATAAAAGATTAGAAAAGGAAGGAATAAGTGACAGGGAAAAAAAAAAAAGATATGATTAAAAAAATATTTAAAAAATAGAAATAATTAAAGTATTCATATAAGAATAAACACAAGCCATTTTTTCAGACACTAACTAAAGCATTTTTAAGATTTTACTTTCAATGACCTCTTTCCATTTGGTCTTCAGTTTTGTCCTATGTATGTCCCAAAATAACTAGCAAGCACTTATTCCTGCATCAGCAAAGGAAACGGAATAAACGGATTTGACCTAATAACCTGTTGCATATGGCCTGGCATCCTCTTGGAGCAAGATGCTTCTACTTCTTCTGCATTTACCTGGCTTTCTGCTGATGGTGCTTTTACCCAGATTAGAGTGGGATTGAATCCAACAGAACATTGTGAAGGTTGGGACACCTGCCATATTATTTTACCTTAATTTTAAATGGTTCTTGCCAGTAGAGTGTATAATGGGCACAGACCATTTGACACCGTTTTTGGTCAAGCAGGAGCCCAACCTAAGAATATGGATAGAGAACAGAACTTTCATTTTGTAGAATCATAGAATCTGTTGGAAGGGTTGGAAGGGACCTATAAAAGTCACCTAGTCCAACCCCCTTACAATAAGCAGGGACATATCCATCTGGACCAGATTGCTCAGAACCCTATCAAGCCTGACCTGTCTTAACACAAAAGTGCCTGCCCAGGCTGGCTAGGGAAATCTCCAAGGCAGAAGGGTGGCTGGCTGTGGCTGCTTGTTACACATAGACCCAAGTGCTGCCTGGAAGGGAGACTTCACTGCTTCTTCTGCCAGGGTTTCCTTTCTGCATTGTACTGTGAACCCTGATAGTTAACAGGAGTAGGGAATAGGCAAGCTGCCAGAAACTTACACAGGGACGATAGAGTTTCTAAAAGAACTGTAATTTTTGCTTTCCTTTCCTTGTAGGAACAGCAGTCATCTTTCTTCAACCTAATAAGAAAAAGTAGCTGAATCTGAGTGTCCATATAAGATGCAGTATTCAGGCTGCTTGACCAGGTGATCTGAGAAAACTAACTAAAAAATTACCTAAAATGTTCCTCAAAAAAGCAGTATCACTTGCTTTCCTTCTCCCTCTCTCTCCTCTCTCTCACACTCTATAGTGATCACATATTTTAGATAACCTAACAACACAGACCCATTCCTGAAATGCATATTTATGCTGCTTTAAAAAAACACCAAACCTACATCTGTTTTCACAGCTAATAATGCTTTACAGTTTGTTTCTGTCATGAACTGATTGTTCTTTGGATGCTGAAGAAGTTCCTCCATTTCATTTTTTGATCTACCTCAACAGTTTTCACTGCCCAGATCTCAGGGATTAGGATAACCCCTCTAGAAGAAGTGGTGGTGATTGCCTCTGCAGGTTCATTGGGATTATGGTCCCACTCTCACATTGGCTCTGAATCAGCCACAGATGGGTCAGGAACAGGGAGTACACAAGAAAAGTATGGATATCACATATTTTCATTGGCTTTGGTTGCAGAAAGATTTTGCTTTGTGAAAACTAAATGTTGAGTCACTTTGACCTAATACGGTCCTGCTGTGCCAAGAGAATTTTATTCAGATTTATTGTCCTGAAAGCATTTTTCCAGAAGGAGTTACTAATTTGAATATTTTGCTTTAAGTTATTTCACCTGGCTTAAATTAGTCATAGCAAAGATCCATAGTGTAGAAAGAAATCTTTGGTAGCTTTCCTAGGAGAGCTTCAAGAAGAGAGAGCTGAGCTTTGTCCTGCACTCATTGCCTACTTCTGTAGCTTCCCAGATCAATAACGAAAAGGGTGTAAAGATAGTTGGCCACCAGGGCAGCAGCATATCTCCCCACTAATGAAAGTGACCTTTCCACCCACTGCTACACATGACAGAAATCAGGAGAAATCAGTTTACTCAACTCAGAATTTATACAACCAGTGATGCTAGGGCTGAAATTCTTGCTCATGGTGTGATGAATACACTGTAGATCTATTTGAAAAACATGTAGAAATCGGACTGAAGATAAAAGGACTGCAACAGAACCAGCCAGATCCTCTGTAGTTTCTGACAGATAGGTGAAGAATAATGATGTCTCCAAGGTGTCTGTCCTTCTGTTTGGTGAATTCCACATTGAACTGGAAGATCACTGCTGCTGAACCAAAGGTCCTGCTGCTTGCATAGTTTACAAAGGCTCTTAAAATTATGGACAAGAACATAGTTTTGTGAAGAAAGGGAGACTGCTGTGTGGGTTGAAGGGTAACACTTAAAAGCTTTGCTCATCCCAAAGCAGCCATGTCACTTCTCATTGGCTGTTATACTAAAGCTTAAAAAGGGACCTTCAGATGTTAATGATATATCTTGCCAGCTAGCTAATCAATCCATTCAGCACTAAACATTTACAAAGTAGCTGACATATTTATGGGGTATCATAAATATTTTAAGTATAAACCAAAGGGGAATTTTATGCCACTTATACATTGTGTTATGCAATAAAAATATATTTCCAAATGAAAAAAAAATTGGATATAAGTGCTAAAAATAATTTCCAACATGAAATATACTGTTTTCTTACAGTGGACTAATGCAGCGCTCTCTTGAAATACAAATGAGCAGATTATTTATTATAAAGGTTAAATGCAACAAATTAAATTAAAGAAAAAGTCTTCCTTTGTCATGTATGATCCATGGAATAACGATTGTTTAAGGATAAGTTTTAACAGGAAATTTTCCACAGCTTGCCTTTCAGGAGTTGTACTCCTGAAAAAAAATTTGCCAGAGGTAGCAAATTTTCTTAGTGTGTGTTGTGGTTTGAGCCTAACACAACAACAAAGACCCAGCCTTGTGGCAGCTCACTCAACTCCCAACCCCCAGATACACACACTGGGATGAGGAGGACAAAGGCCAACTAGAAGCTCATGGGTCAAGACAAAGGACAAGGAGGGTTCTTCACTGAACCAGGCAAAACAGACTCAACTTGGGGAAAAATAATAATTTAATTGCACACTAATAAAAATGCACACAGGACAGAGACAACACAAAGAGCGGTGTTTACATATGTTACCCCCACCCTTCTCTTCTTCCCTGGGCCAAATTACTTTGTTCCTGATTTCTCTATCTCCTTCCCCCCAGCAGCACAGTGGGACAGGGGATGAGGTTTATTGTTAGTCCAGTCTGGTGGTTCCTGCCACTCCTTCCTCCTCAAGAAGAAGGATTCCTTACAGTCCTCTCCTGTTTCCCCATGGAGTCCCTCCCATGGAAGATAGTCCTCCATAAACCTCTCCTTCATGAGTCCTTCCCACAAGGTATGGTCCCTCAGGAGCAAGCTGCTCCAGCATGGGCTCCCTGCAGAATCACAGGCTGCTTCAGGAACAGTCAAGTCCCCTGGCGCAGGGTCTTCCATGGTTGCATAATCAAAGCCCACTGGCAGCAAATCCACATTCACCCCTCCTGGTGCCTTCAGGGAATGTTTCACCACGTTCCTTCATGAATGCAGGGGACATCCTCCCATCTCACCATAGTTTGCAGGGGAACTTCTGCTTGGGCACCTTCTTCCCCTTCCTCTTCACCAACCATGAGATCTTCACCCTGGCACTGCTGTCACCTCTTGAGCACAGCTCTTTCTCCCCTGCTTGCTCTGCTCAGGTCTTAGATCAGTTCTTTCATATGTTAACTGCAGAGATGCATCTATTGTCTCTCTAATAGCTCCTTGGCTGGTTTTGGAACATGGGGAGCTTCTCAGCCCATTACAGAAGCCACCTGTGGGGCCCCTCCCCCCCTACCAAAAAAACCTGCCAAACCAAACTAGCACAGTGTGTTTAAATAGTAAAAAACATCTTGATGGCTTTCATCTGGCTACATTTAAAAAAATGTTTTCCCCTCAAACACTTTGAAAAAAGCCTGCATTAGTATAAAATGTAAAGTACCTAACCTTCTTTAACCCAAATCCTTTAGTTATTTCTAGGTCTATACAATTAATAAATGTTTTGTTTGTAACAGCAAGGAAAGTGCACTTTGCTAGTCATACAGTATTAAATTCACAAAAATGATAATTTCAAAAAATATAATATATTTAAAGAGGTACTATACTTGTTTAACAGGTGTGCCTTTATTTGGTACTCTTGGGATCTATCAAATCCCAATGGTCTTATATACTTGAGGTTTTTTAAATTCTATATACGTTAAAGCTGTGTCTCACCTTATTGGTTCATGAATAATTAGGATACTTAGCTTTTTTCCCTTTAAAACTCAAGTCTTCTGTGAGCTCAACTTAATAATATGTTCAGGGCACTAGAATACATAGAAGGTTATCCAAAGGTGAATGTGTAAAAATGTATCCTTATTTTAGTTAAGTACAAAATCTATTGTTCAATGACAGTATCTCCTAAAGCTCACTGTTAAAAAACAGCCCTAAATGAACAATCCAGAACAGAAAATATTCTTAGGTCAAGAAGGAATAGGAATATGATTTTAAATTAGATGTTGGCATTTGATGTGTTTCTCAGAGTGACATTCTGGAGGAGCCCCAAGCCAGCTCCACTTTAACCTACTATTACACAGCCAGAATCTCTCTTTGAATCATCATGCTGAGAAAGTAACATCCATTCTTTACATCTGATTTAGAGCCCTGCTTCCTCTGAGAAAGCCTTCTGGACTCTTTGGCTTTCTTTGATCAAGATGTCCTGAGATGGTTATAAACTCAGAAACTCTTAAACATAGGTGGATAGACTATGACTATGATTTTTCTTACAATATTTCATTATTCTAGGTAAGTTGATAGTGTCTTCCTGTAATTCTGATACATCTCTACTGGGCTGTATGTCTTTATTCAAACTTTCAACCTTTTTCACATTCAATCAGTTTTACTTTTAAAGTCATTCTGTCAGCTCTTCTCTCCCTAGGTATCTCATACTTTGTGACATTGAAGCACTGTAACACCCATCAGTCTGTTTCTTAATCCTCTTCCTTTACCGAAACTCCGCTTCCTGAGCTGTACTGGTTCCCCACGTTTCACCGATAATGTTTCCCTCACAAGTTCCTGTCTAAATAAGAACAATCAAAAGTTCCTCTTTGCTGCCCCTAATCTGGACAAAGTATAGCCCTGAAAGCAGCTAGTTCATACATTGAAATATCCAGTGATGAAGAAATTTCAGATCAAGACCTAGAATCCACAGCTTTTCTATGCATTGTCTCATCATTATCCCATACTGAAGAGCTGACACGTTACAATGATACTTCTTGGAACTTATCACCCAGCTCTGAGCCTTAGAGGCCCAGCTATAGAAACATTTCACAATGAATTTGGCTGTCTATTCTCAGAAGTGCTACACAGGTCTCATGAGAACTTGTTAATTAGGTGTAGCCAAAATCTCTGGAGACCTCAGAGTAAAAGAGCTGATAAGTACATTAATGTTCAAATGGAAACAAAGTAGAAGTATATAAATCCCATAAAAGATAATCCTTTAAAGAGTTATGAAATATTTCCTGCCCAATGAAATTGAGTAAAAAACCCCAGACATCTCAATGTAAATTCATATTACAGCATGTTATATGATGGTGGAAACAGTAGCAGTAGTGTGCAGAGATGCAACAACAAGCTGTTGCAATTGCATTGCTAAAGAAGTTACAAAAGAAGCAAGCTGTTGCATCTCTCTTGAGTTCGGTGGATGTTACACTGTCACCCCATGGTCAGGATTATCACCTCGCAGCCTCAAAGTCCTCCTGTGAATTACAGAAAAATGCCAATTTGTACCTGTTTGCTTGACCAACACACATTTAGTGTGCTTGGTTGCTTGGTAGGCACATGCAGAAGTGAAACGCCATGTGTAAGGGCTGCCACTATGGACCACATCCAGCACTGAGTGGTCCTCTGAGTGCAGGGATCAATGGGTGTTAGCTCTTTCTGATGACAGTGCAGGCTGCACATCAGCAGTGTGATGAGCTTCAGCATGCAAGGTCCCTGTGCAAGGGAGGCTGCAGGGACCTGTCAGGACTGCTCTGGCTGTTTTGAGCAGCAGGATGAAAAGCCAGTAGTGCCAGACTTATCACTAACCAAAACTCTTTAAGAGTTTACTAAAGATTTTCGGGTCCCTCAAAGAAAAATATGGAGTCTCGTCACTTACCACACTACTTTCAAGGGCCAAACACTTCCACTTTGGGCACTGCCCTAAGCTGAGACTAGTGATAAGCTGATACAGTTTGGTCCTATATCTTGAGTCCAAATGCAGTCTACATCAACTGCTGAATATGTCAAGTCTTCCTTATTTGTGAAAGCAAACCAAACTAAAAACAGCTGACAGCCTCACTTTAAATAATGTTTTAAGATTATATATGTTCTTTCACCTCAAAATCAAAATGATGAGGATTAATTGCCACTATTCATAGCAATTAAAGTAACGATTATATATTGTTTGAGCGTCTCAAAGTCTTTCCTTAATTTTTCCCCAATTTCTTTTTTTTTTTTTAATAAAAATACTAATAAAATGGAGGCAAAATCAGATAAGAAAATCTTCTTATAATTCAATCTGTTTTTAAGGTATAATAAAAAATTCTTATATCTGAAACATAACTAAATCGATAAATAATATGTTCAGCATTTACTATCAGAAAATTTCTAGCTTTATACTTATTATTAGATTTGAAGACACTTTTCCTGAAAAATAACTTCCTTTCCTAATTTCTTTATTCAAATTCTATTATACCTTTTTCACTGGTTTTTGGTCAGAGAAGTAAAGGGAAAAGGAAAAGAAACAACATAGTTGCTCTCAAAGAAGCAGAAAGTTATGAAAAACACTGTATGTCCATTCTAATTGCACTAATGTGATACAGCACTTTTCCTCTCTACAAAAATTTAAAAGGGAAATTATACTGATTTCAGGGATTTTTTTTTCACCTTGATGTGGAAAAGTGAGGGTCTTCATACAACTCTACTACATAATTGACTGACAGTCAATTTGATGCATATCGTCTTCAAAAAC
Organism: Hemiprocne comata; assembly: GCA_020745705.1. NCBI lineage: Eukaryota > Metazoa > Chordata > Aves > Apodiformes > Apodidae > Hemiprocne > Hemiprocne comata. Next base: position 126,947,994 of record CM036587.1, read on the forward strand.
ATGTCTGAGCCTTCTCACCATGAAGCCTTAGCATTTCTAGCCACTCCTGTCTCTTCAGCTCTATCTAACCTATCTCTGCTGTATTTACTAACATTCATATGATCACTGTCAAGTACAAGAAAGATAAGAAAGTAGGTATGAAAGAAAGTAGAAAGATTTATTTACCTACTTAAAAACATTAAGACAGGGTATTAGGTCAGGTCTATACAGCTCTGTAGCAGATGTTGAGAGAAGAGTATAAGGAAAGACAAGCAGAAGAACAGTAATTTTTGCATAAGGCTTCAAATATGAGAATGGGATGGTTGCTATATTATATTTCTGTCAAGATCAAAGAGAGGAGTATTGTAACCAAGATAGAAGACAACCTGGTGAGAATTATAGCTGTGCAGATGGACAGAAAAGACCGTATTTTAGAGAGATGGTGTAGAAAGACTCAGAATGGTTACCTAGTTGGCTTAGAGACAGGAGTATAACATATAAGCATAAGCCTATTCAATGGTTTCCCCAGTACAGTACATTTTTTCATATGTGTCAATGCAGAAACATTGTTAGGATTTTTAAAAATACTGTTGAAATAGAAGTAATTCTATGTTCTCTTTTAAATTTCTCTTAATGGAGCCACATTATCCCAACTGGAGTAATTCACTTAAATAGTAAACATCACAGATGACACTGACAGCAACCCTGATTTACATAATTTAATATAAAAGATCCTGTGTGAGAGTCCAAACTGGGGATACACTGATATGAGGAATTCATTTTGTAATAGTTTTGTAAACAATTTTGGAGGAACGGGGTTCTTCCAAACTTTGATTAGCAGAAGTGATCTGTAAATCACTAGAGCAGAGATCAAAGTTAAATATTTTGAAGAATTCTGCAAACCAATGGATTGATGTGGAACAGTTCTCCAGTGACCTCAGTATTTGCTGTTTGAGATGGGTAAACAGCTGTCTGGTCATATCTTCTGAGATCTTTTTCTGATCCTCCTTGTAAGAAGTATATGTACACCAAGATCAGAATTCCAAAGCCATTTGAGAACCTAATGGAACTTGAACATCTACCTTAAGTCATGTTGAATTTACCTTAGGTGTCCTGGCTGCATCTTTAGGTGCCAAATACAGTCAGGAAGGTTTTCAAGATGCAGTTTAGTGAAGTTCAGTGAAGACACTAACTGATTTTGAAGTTTGTATCTATTTGTGCTAACCAAATTAATCCCATCAATATTTGTGGAATGTGGGAAACAAACAAAAAAATAAAGGATACTTGCCTATTCAATTACTCCAAAAAAAAGAAAAAATGAGACAGCCTATTTATGGAGTGTTACTTGTTTTTATTAATCTCTTGTCCATGTTACTAAACGTCATTCATACATTAGAATAATAGAATGTATGGGCTTGGAAAGGACCTTTAACTGTCATCTAGTCCAGCCCCCCCTGCAGTGTGCAGGGACCTTTTTGACTAGATCAGGTTGCTCAGAGCCTGGTCCAGCCTGACCTTGAATGTCTCGAGGGATGAGGTCTCCACCACATCTTTGGGCAACCTGTTCCAGTGCTTCACCACCCTAATTGTAAAGGACTTCTTCTTAATGTCTAATCTGAATCTACCCTGCTCTAGTTTAAGACCATTTGCCCTTGTTCTATCACTACACACCCTTGTAAACAGTCCCTCCCCAACTTTCCTGTAGGCCCCCTTCATGTACTGGAAGGCAGCTATAAGGTCTCTTTGGGGCTTTCTCCTCTCCAGCCTGAACAACCCCAGAACTATCAGCCTGTCTACATAAGCGAGGTGTTCCAGCCCTCTGATCATTTTTGTGGCCGTTCTCTGGACTCATTCCAACAGGTCCATGTCCCTCTTGTGCTGGACACAGAACTCTAGGTATTCAGAACTAGATTTTAAAATTATTACACTACCCACATGCCTACACTTATGGGCACTAGACTGTCATATCCAAGTCTATCTCATGTCCCCAGTGATCTTTTGGTGGGCAGGATAAATTTTTCTTGGTACCTGATCTCTGAATGAGTGTCTGATCTGTGTATGTGCAGAAAATATTTGGGTTTTGGTGCTTCAACATGAGTAATTTTTTCTCATTGACTCGGGCACCAATTTCTATGTCCTTCACTGTGAATGAATGGGCATATTTGCAGCTGAAATTAAATGAACACAGGTACTATGAACCAAGAGAAAGATGTCTTAAAGTGTGTTACTAATTATTTATACACTTCATCAAAGGCTCAGTGCTCTCACTGTGCAACTCATAATCCTTGTCTAGCCATGGCCCTATCCATTTTTAACTTTTCATTTTTTTTCTATAATTGTCTTTTAGATAAAAATAATTGGGTACTTAAATATTTCTAAAGCTAGCAATTAAAAAATACTTTATTGCATAACCAATATATCTTGCAATGAATACATTATGGAAAAGAAGACTGTCAAGCAGTCCACAAATTAGAATCCAAATACAAGTGCCATGTCTTCTGCATGCTCCTTATAAACAGTGCAAAACAGTATTACTTAAGCCATTGATGAGACAGTACAAATGGGGTCATTTAAGATGAATTCCATGTTCTTTAAATCCTGAGCAGAGGCAAAAATGAGTTTAAATTGGATGAGTCTCTTTCAACAAAACCTAAAACTAAGTATGTATGAAGGGAAAAGAACTCTGAAGGAAGGTAAGGAACTGTTGTACTTTATATCAAGTACATTTATTTGTTGGTTTTGAGACCACCAATTGTATCATTATATACACATAATTATATTCAGCATAAGCTCCTGACCTGCAATGACTGGGTTATTTCAAACTGTTAAGGAACAAAACTTAGCCATCGATGGTCTAAATTGCTATTAGAATGTAAGAGTAATTTGTGATGGGAAAGGATTTTGAAACAAGGTGAACTCACTCCCTCACCTTCAGTAAATTGCTATGGAGCAATTACAACAGACGTAACTGTCTGCAGACATGGTAAGGATTTCTGGGAGATAATTAGTAATATTAAATATTCAGACTACATAATTTGCACTTGAAGTACCTCAAGTGGTCTACAAAACTTTTTGGAAAGGCTAACAATTGAGGGCAGTTTTCAGTTGACTACGGTTGCATTACCCAGAGCCCTGTAAAGGGGCCTTGATATGTAAAAGAATAGCCACAATTAGTCTTATGATAAGAATACTTAAATGCACTGCAAAGACAGGACATGACTCTGTATCATAGTTGCAAGAGCACTCAGCAGGTCAAAACTTGAGTCTGACAACCGCTGTCAGGATTACTAATGCATTTTGCCATCTGTTGCATGCAATATGTAGGAACTGTCTTTGAAGCATGGGCTAGGCTCTTTGGACACAAATTTATGGTGCTCACAACTAACTGCCCTGAAAGCAGTTAAGGACTTATAATTGTGTTAAATTAGTGTTCTTCTTAAGAAGAACCAAGGTCTTTGAATAATAATCTCAGTGAAAGTAGAAACTAATCATTCACCTAAATTCCACAGCATATACCAGAGGAGATATAATTTTGACCATTGTTTAAAACGTGGCTTATCTTTTATGTACTATTGACACTACTGTCATTCAAAAGGGTTCAGAAGGGCCTAAAAATTACTTCTTTGTGCTTGGATTATAAGCTTCAGATCTTTAGTGAGAAATAAGTAATTACTAAGAAGAATTCGTCTAGTGTGAGAGGATAATTCTTGTTTCACTGGACACCTAAGTTGATCTACAAAGACTTGAGATACTTTGATAAAGAACATACAATAATATTTTCCATTGCTTCAGAGTTTATAAAACTTAGTGTGTGAAACTCTGTACACAAATAAGATTAGGAATTCAAGTTTTAAACACAATTACTTTGGAGAAAAGGGAATGTCGTGGTTATTCTGCAAAAACATCACTTTGCTGAAAACGGAAATGTTATGTTGCATGAGTGCTCTTTCTATAGGGATTGATGGCAGTAACATGAACATTTCATAGCCAGTCAATACAGTAATCACAATCTGCAAAAGGTTATAAACATTTCCTATTTAGCTCAAAATCATAGTCTTAGAATTTAAAGTCTTTAAGAAGTTTAAATTTCTTGGATTTTTCTTGATTATTTTGTAATTAATCAAGTATTAAAATACACTATGCATTCAGTACAGTTAGACAATTTTACCCAGAGAGTATGAATCTGCTCCTTGATACACAGAGTACCTCAAAGAAGAAAGTCTCAACAAACATCTTTCTTTGCCTGAGCTATTGCTGATCTCCCAAGACAGAGATACATACACACTGATAGAAAAACAGTCTCTATAAAAAAGTGTTTAAAAAGTAAAAGAATAATTTTATGAGGTGCTGTCATGCAGGACTGTCAAATAATTCAAAAGAGCCTGGGAAAAAATGGAAATCAAATACAAATTAAAGTACGGGGGGAAAGAATTTACATATGTTTTCAAAAATGCTGCATTGGCAACACCCTTTTCTCTTTAGGACAACTTTAGGAAGCATTTCCTCACAGAGGAGGTGATTAGACATTGGGATGGACTGCCCAGGGAGGTGGTGGAGGCATCATCCCTGGATGTGTTCAAGGAAAGGCGGATGTGGCACTTGGTGCCATGGTCTAGCTGATGTCATGGTGTTAGGTCATAGGCTGGACTTGATGATCTTAAAGGTCTTTTCCAGCCTTGGCGATCCTGTGATTCTGTGATTCCGTGATTCCATGATTCTGTGATTCTGTGAACTAGAACTTTGGCTACTGACTGAACAGATTACAGAGTACACAGTAGAAATGAATGGTTTTGAAATGTCCCTTTAGTCTCTCTCCATCTACACAAGTTCAACTTTCATTTGGAGGAATAAGGGAAGCCATGGTAAAGAGTGAGAAACAACCAGAAAAGGTGGTGACTAACAAAAGAGTGATCATATGGAAAACTGAAAGCAGCAATACACTCTATGATTACAAATTCTTAATAGCATTTCCAATATTCAATTCAAATTCAAATTTTGTAGCTGAGAATAAAACCTGAGCACATTGTGTGAAAATCCTAATGTAAATATGATTACAAGTGGACAAAAAACTTTTGTTTTGTTTTAAGACTAAATATTAACTTGAAATTTACAGAATAACAGATGCACTTGTGTTCATGGGTTGTTGATAGCCAAACATTTTTGGTGCTTCCCAAATTACCTAATTTTTTTAGCACAGGCTTTATTTCAAAACCCAGGGCAAGGGTTCCTTTCAGGAGCTGCCACTGTGCCTGGTATGATTTGGGACACACTGCAGCACACAGTATGAGTTGGAAAGCTCAGGAGTGTTGCATGAAGTGCAGGCACCCCTGCAACCTGAATAAAAAGCAGACTCCATTATAATTGACAGATTATGTTATCACGCAGATAAGGGATTCATTTAATAAGTAAGAGTTATAACAGAAATTGGCTGCCACTTCATTAACCAGAACAAGTCCAGAACCAGCCTGTAACTGCTGCCTGAATCTTCTGAAGTCCAAAAATTCCCTGTGTCTGCTAAAAGGACTTAGCTCCTTCTAAACTGTGTTTTATGCAGAAGTCTCAGCTAGATGTTGTGGTCCCCCAGAGCATCTCTTCTCTTAATATTCTATTTTCATCTCTTTCATCATATGGTAAATGCACTTAAGGTGTTAACTTGTTATATTATTAGTTTAATGAATGGTTTTACTATTCTAGTGATACTTAGAGCAAACCAACATGCCAATATTTATTTGTGGATTGGTACCTGTCAACCACACCTGTTATATCATATCTATAGAAAGCAAATCTGTAAAGGGCTTGGACTCAAAAGTCGCTGATTTCCAAGTATGCTCTGAAGGAAGGTCCTCTCTTTCTCTAGGGCAAACAGATATCAGATGTATGGTGAACTCTTAGGAAAAATGGAAGAGTGTTTCCTGAGCACTGGAACAGGCTGCCCAGGGAGGTTGTGGAGTCTCCTTCACTGGAGGCATTCAAAACCCACCTGGATGCGTTCCTGTGTGATGTGCTCTAGGTGACCCTGCTCTGGCAGGGGGGTTGGACTAGATGATCTTTCGAGGTCCCTTCCAACCCCTAGGATTCTATGATTCTATGATTCTATGACTGTAAAACAAATTGTCATTAAACTCCTCTCAACATTAAAAAAGATTAATGTCATAGTGCATCTGTAATCAGGTTTTCTGTGTTTTCTGAGATTAAGAAAGTGCATCTTACACCTCCTCCAGAATGTCAAAATTAAAGCAAAGGAGAGGATTTGTAAAACCAAATAAAAAGGCAAAGTGAAAGAAACATGTCAAAACAGTGTGGTTTTCCTAATTCCTCTGCTGAAGGTGTAAATTGCCAGTCTGACACAACTGCCAGTCTGAGCTCCTCTGGTTAATAGTCAGTTCAATTATAAAAATAACTATTTAAAGCAATAAGACTGACGGACTAACTATTCTGAAATTTCGCTGTCCCAAAAGTGGTATGTTATACTTAACAATATATTTTTTCCAAATCTTAATTAAGTGCCAACATGGTGGTAAACTGTACTTGCAAATGCTGGAAGAATACTTTCTGACTTCTTTCATGGATTTTTATTAAGTCTGACTTGAAAGGCAGATTTATTTTCAATTCTAGGGAAACATTTTAAGAGCAGGGTTAGTTATGAATGGAACTGACTGCCCAAGGAATCTGCAGTTTAAGGTAGAGATCAGGCTTAAGATAAACTTCTCATATGTCAACATATTGAGTACAGAAATACATGAGGAGTAATTGAGTCTCTTTTGCTGTGAGGCTATGAATTCTCCCTAACACCATATTATTTAAACTATTGATAAATAATTTGGAAATTATTTGGTAATAGATTTTTTTTCCTGAGTGTTATGAAAAACTGACTAGTAGGGCAGGTAAAACTGCTGTAGTGATACCCTGGGTCTTTCAAGAGCCCAGCCCCATCTAAGATCCAGGATTTTTTCAGCACTGTATTCTCAAACCTCTTCTTAGCTTGTCTCAATACTCATTGAAAAGATCAGATGACCGAGACCTCTCATTTAACCTTCAAAGTTGCCAAGGTCTTGATATCTGATATTGTGCATAAGAGCAGCAACACTCAGTTCTCCTAGAACTGGTGATAGATGCAAATATGAATCACCAAGTAATTTGAACGTATGTTCTGCAGTATTAAAGTCTACAAGCTTGGTGTTACAAACTAAAATTAAACTGTTTATCCATACCTTACAAGCTGATGGGTAGGGAGCTACAGAGAGTTTATTCTCTGTCCATTTATAGACTGTGCAGGATACAGCAAGAGATGTGTGGACCATGACCTAAGGGCTAATGCAAGAACGAGAATTTGTAAGTCTCCAAAGACCAAAATCATTCAGGCAAATATTGTACAGATTACAGAGAGGGAACTCTTGCAATTTTTTTAGTGCTTCAAGATGTCCCTCATAGAAACAGGCATTTTCTTGTGCACCCTATAATATTGCTTAGTTGAGATTCTCCAGCCTGCATGGAATGATGATTATGATGATGGTTGGCAGCAACTTGTGCAAGCATATAATACTCTGAAAATTAGAGTAGGGTGTTGGAGGCTGTGATGGAGGAAGGTTTCTATACATTTTATTTTAAAGCCCTTATATGCTGGCTGCTTCTTCACACCATGCTCACAAGACTGGAGAGAAAAAAAATAAATAAAATAAAGATTCTGCAGATCATGTTTAAAAGGAAAGAACAAAATTGCCAAACAAGTTCTACTTTGCTTATTATCATTGTAGAAATAGTCATCTTGTCCATTGATTTGGCTCATTTCAAATAATAAATAGATGCTTTTCTCTGGAGATCACATCAATAGACATTTCCCTTTAGCTTGCACAATAAAAAAAAGTGTCATTCTATGACAGTTATAGCTTTCCTAATTTTCCACAGTCCTGGCAGATATTGATTGTGCACATATCAATATTTACATGAATGTAATCAAGCCAATGTAGTAGCTGACTAATGTTTCTTTCTGAATCTGTCCCATGTATATGTTATTTGAAGTTATGGGACTCGTTTCTAGGATTAATGTGATCATAATGATTTTTGTTGTGTAGTTCTGTGAAGGAGTAAAATACGGCTTGTGAGGTGAAAAATAATAAATCCAGAATTAAAAGTTCAGGATGGCTCAATGAGAAACCTCCACCCACACCCATACAACAGCAGGACCCTCAGTCATCCCCCAATAGTCCAAATTTCATGGCAAAGATGATACATGCTGCTGAGCAATGCTGCAGCACACCAGGGACACATTTGTACAAGTACTCTGACATGGTCCCTGGTCCTTTTCTCCCTCACTCGTCTGCCTGTGATAGACTGTGTACCAATGAAAGGAAAAAATACTATTTGAATTGGCTTTCTGAGTAATGGCTTCCTCTTCTGTGTTTCAGGCCAGTATTTTTGATAGTCAGTGGATCTTTTTCTGTGGATCTTTGCTAGAGAGCAGCTCCGTGGAGAAGGACCTTGGAGTCCTGGTAGACAACAAGTTATCCATGGGACAAAAATGTGCTCTCGTGGCCAAGAAGGCCAATGGTATCCTGGGGTGCATTAGGAGGAGTGTGTCCAGCAGATCGAGGGAGGTTCTCCTCTTGCTCTACTCAGCCCTGGTGAGACCTCACTTGGAGTATTATGTCCAGTTCTGGGCTCCCAAGTTCAAGAGGGACAGAGATCTACTTGAGAGAGTCCAACGGAGGGCTAGGAGGATGATTAAGGGACTGGAACACCTGCCTTACGAGGAAAGGCTGAGAGACCTGGGGCTTTTCAGTCTAGAGAGGAGAAGACTGAGGGGGGATCTAATAATGTCTGTAAATACATGAGGGCTGGGCGTCAAGAAGGTGGGGACAACCTCTTTTCATTTGTGCTCAGTGACAGGACGAGAGGCAATGGATTCAAACTCGAACATGGGAAGTTCCACCTCAACATGAGGAAGAACTTCTTTACTGTGAGGGTTACAGAGCACTGGAACAGGCTCCCCAGAGAGGTTGTGGAGTCTCCTTCTCTGGAAACTTTCAAGAACTGTCTGGATGCCTTTCTGAGTGATCTGCCCTAGATTTTTGGTCCTGCTCTGACATGGGGGTTGGACTCGATGATCTTCAGAGATCCCTTCCAACCTCTGACATTCTGTGATTCTGTGATTCTGTGATTTTTTCAAAACTATTGCTCCTAGATTCAGGTAGTTTCATGGACACCTACACATTCACTTTATTAGTTTCTAGCTTTCCTGCTTCTAAAAAGAACAAACTGAATCGAGAAGTTCTAAAATAGCACAAGGCAAATCCCTCATTTACACACCATTTTTAATGCTTGCACCATTGTATGTTAGAAATCCTCTCTTATTAAAAAAAAAATCATATCCAGAGTAATGGTGGCTGCAATTACGATTATAAAAGCTCAAAAATATCTTTGAACATTTCTCTAACCCTCTTTCCTATAAACGTGTCAATTAAAGGACTGTGAAGATGCATAGTTGTTTCATGTAGAACATGTTCTATGCAACTTAAATCTTTCACCAAAATAAGAACATCTCCAATTATTTTTCATGCAGCTCCTCTGCGATGATCTCTAAACACCCTTCAAGAAACCTTCAAGTAAAAATAAAGACTACTTTTTGCCACAAACTGTAATTACTTTAAATATAGGATAATTATATAAATAATGTGTTTGAATGCAGCTTTCATTTTTTTTCTTTGTTTTCTAAATATTATCATCTTTCAGTAAACATGAAACATTTAAGTTTAGATGAAGAGCAGGTGAACTCTCTGCAACACAAACTGAGACAATCAAATGATGATTAAGCTATTGAAAACTGCCCAACTAATAGATAATTTTTAAGTGAGCCGGTATACTTTGTCCTTAAAACTTTAAAATGGAAAATAAATTTGAATTAAGTTCCAAACCCCCTGTGTATTAACAGGGCTGGTCTATCATTGGCAACCATGCCAGAAAGGTCTGTACAGAGTTAGAAATTCAGATTTTACTCCCAAAGTGGAAGGACAAAAAATTTCCAGAGATTTTCCTTGGAGCAATAATTTGGGATTATATCACTCTAAATACACATTTTTATAAATGAACAGTTTCAGTGTGGATGTGCTCAGCTACTGCAGACACTGGTTTATACTAAGTGGCACAGCTAGAACAAACAAGCATTTACTGTTTATCCAGCACAGGAGACAACCACTTATGGCCTCCCTCTGCTGCTCTGAATGTACAGCTACCCGTATTTCAGTACTTGCACACTCCAGTATTGCCACTAAGATAGAGCCCAAACAGCAAAAGAACAAACCCATTACAACAGCATGGACAGCTCTTCAGTAGCTGATATCTCTTCACTTTTGCGAGCTGAAAGAAGAAAGCAATAAATATCATAAAGACAGAATGAAGGGCAAGAAGGCCTATTTACATTTAATGTGACTTTGTAGACTTCCTTAGCCTAAAATCAGTGCCAATGTGTGTAAATGATGTCATTTCACTGATTTAAACATAGTTTGTCTTTTATCTGTAGCTAGCCAGAGCAAGCCCTGAAATCACCAGAATGTACCACTATTTATCAGAAAAATCCTTACTCTAAATGTTTGAGCTTAGCTCTTCAGACATAGTTAACTTATATGTAGTCACAGGATTTCAAATTTTGCTTGGAACATATATATGAGGTTCGGGAAGAGCTTTCATTCATCCTTAAAATTTTTGTTTTAACATATAATGAGGAAATGTCCCCATGTATGAAGACTAGATACTTATATCCTCTACAAGCTGATGCTCACAGCTTTTCTCATCACAAACCATGTACTTTCATTTCCTTTCTTGCTGGTTTTATTTACCTCTCCATTTTTAGAAAATTAAGTGCTAGAAGCTGTTAATATTATGTTAAAAAATTCATCCTATTTCACGGGTTTTTTCCAGTCTCGTTCCACTATTCTCGTGAGAAAACATGGATAGAAAAACAAAAGACATGCAAAAAATCAGAAGTAGGGCATTTGTAGATAATCTTCAAAACTAATTTCTGTATGAATGAAAGAATTCAAACCACCAACACCTTGTAGCTTCCAAGAGTTTTTTTCTTGTATATATATAAGAACATTTGTATTGTTTTAAAAGATATATGTGTATGAAACATTTCTCAATAAAAAGCATAAAAATCACATCCAAAAGGTAATTTTGAACTTTTTTATATGCATGGTATCATCTGCTACATTAAATTATGAAAGCTAGGAGGATAAGCAGTTTCCTTTAATGGGAAAAGTTGGGAAATTTCTGCAACAAATAGCTCTGTATGGCAGCACAGCTCAGAGAGAGGGAAAAAGTGAGGGGAATTACACTGCAGAATCAAAATCTTCTCCAACCCCTATGGAAAAGAGCTGGACATTAGACGACTGAATTTGACAATTGACGTATATGTCAATGCCAATGATTTTTATTTAATTTTTTTTCCAGATTAGGTACCAGGTGCATCAAGTTTGTGATTTGCATACCTTCACTTGGTATTACTGTCCTTGTTTATTCTTTAAAGAGCTTTTATTACATTGCAAATGCAGTGTAACATGCACTACATATGGCTCGCAGCTATAAATAAGTACGCTTCTGCTTCGGTTTTCTTTGAAGTTCCAAGAAGCTACTTAAAAGCATCAGCATTGTACTGCAGAAATATGTCTAATGAATTATTGTGGAAAATGTGTGTTCAAATAAAGTATGACAATAATGCTGTACATTCACATGTAAAACGAGGCTTTTCAGCAGGGTATTAGTAGACATCATGCAATGGTAATAGTAGATGTTGTCTGCCTCTGGTCCTAAATTTTACCATCTTCTCTTATCCCTATAGATCTCTAGATACGACCTAAAAATAAGAATGGTCTCTCCAACAAATAATGACACAACCTGTTTAGACAAAAAGCTTGGCTTTTCTTACTCCAGCATCTCTGAGTTAACTAGACCTGGCTGATTCAAAGAGTAATCTCTGGATTTACCAGTTGGAAGTAGAATCTCAGGACTTCTCAATGTAGCCGCTCTAGAAAAGAAACAGCATGATGCTCATACTACAGAATCACAGAATCACAGAATCACAGAATTGTTGTGATTGGAAAAGATCTTTAAGATCATCAAGTCCAACTATAACCTAACTGTACCAACCATTAACCTTACTCTACCAAGTCTGGTGCTTAAACCATATTCCTAAGCATCACATCTACACATCTTTTAAACACCTTCAGGGATGGTGATTCAACCACTTCCCTAGGCAGCCAGTTCTGGTGTTTAATAACCCTTTCAGTGAAGAAGCTTCTTCTAATATCTAATCTAAGCCTCCCCTGGGTTAGATTGAGGCCATTTCCTCTTATCCTATTATTTGTTACTTGGGAGAAGAGACCAACCCCCACCTCACTACAACCTCCTTTCAGGTAGTTGTACAGAGCAATAAGGTCTACCCTCAGCCTCCTTTTCTCCAGGCTAAACAACCCCAGTTCCCTCAGATGTTCCTCATAGGGCTTGCAAGATCAGCTTCTTCAGGAAAAAGAGTTAAATATAATTGAATGAAATTGTATCTTTCCACTGTCATTTTTTAGTAAATGGAATTAAATCAAATTTAAATTGGGGCCCCAATGTCTTGGAGAGATCCAAGGTGAACCTTGTGTCTTTACACTTTGCTCATTCTTTTCAGAACTTGTTTCAATTTAACACCTTTCTTTTGAGATGCAGTAGCTAATTTGATCATGACTTACTGGAGCCTGATTTGGAGTAGACAGTCCATTCCATGTCTTAATCCATCACATCATGGATCTCCATCAGGTCTGGGAATTTTGGTCTTTCAAAATGTTGAAACCTAGAGTTTTGAAATACAGTTAAAGGACAATAAAATTCTTCTTTACTTTGAACTAATACAAAAATTGTAAATTTAAAAGTGTGACCTGAACTGCAATATAAGGTCAGATTCTCAGTCCCAGAAATGCCTGTTTACATAATTCAATCATTAAAATGGGGCTTCTGCCAAGGCAGTATAAAAATGTCTAAAGGTAAGTGAGACCCAGGATGAGATTCATGGGAACAAGAAGGTACACAGAAAAGAAGTTAAGGAAACATGAAATAACAATTGGTCTTAACAAAACACATACAGGAGCTAATCCTTCTCCCACTACAGAAAGTGACAATTTTACAGACAGCTGCAATTGCCCAGCTCACTTTGATAAGGACACAGAAATAGTAAGTAAAGAAAGGGGAATGTGACACAAAAACTGAGTGCTTTATGTCAAAACACTCATTTACTAGTGCTATTAGGACCCCCAAATTAAACTGGTTTTTGGTTGATGACTCATTCACAAACTATTCTTGATTTGTGCCAATACATTAATATTGTATGTCTTTGATAACTGGTTCCGCTGAATGATTTTTAGTCAACGCGCTGTTCATGAACTGCTTGTTTTGATTAATCATTATTTGTGGGATGTTATTGGTCATAATGTATTTTCTGCTTCTTGATTAGCTAACTGAAACTTTAACAAAAGATAATGAGTTATGACTAACAAATAAAGAACAATGAGTAATGAACAATGTGTTTCAGGTACAAATTTGGAGAATATTGGTGATTCACAGACACTATTTTGAATACTGTGAACACAAGGCCACAAATATTTGGAAATGTCTTCTGTCATGATAGCAAGAATAGCAACAAATCCATGGTCACTCATTTGTGACTATACTGTACATTTATTTCTTGCATGATTCCACCAACTCTGATTCCAAAGTAGATATATAAACCAATGCAACCTCTTTAAGAGAAGTACGGAAACTCAAACTGAGAAGTGATTAAAAATAAACTGCTGAATTGATCCTGAGTGTCCTTCTTAATTGGTTCTTTTTTATGTAAAATCTTCCATAATTATTCATTTTCCAGTCTCGATAAAAAAATAACTTCCACCTGGGAGTAAAATAAAATATAAAATTTTTACAATGGCATAGATTAGGTTAGTTTTTAACAACTGTTTGCAGCTGCTGCATTAACTTTAGTCTTCTCAGGTTATATTGGTGACATTCTGGTATGTTTGCAGTAAATACAGAACAGAGGGCTCTCTTTGTTACACTAGTTAGCTGCTTGCAAATCCTAATTAAGGCTTCGTACTCCTTAACCATTAGCATTATTCCTTTAACAAGCACTAAATTAGGCAGACATATGTGTCATATATCATCAGGAAATCAAGCACAGAAGTTCAGGATTTTTATGAGTTTCTGTGACATTTGAGTTACAAAGACTAAATCCTGTACACTTAATTATTCTTCCACCGTTTAGTAGGGACAAATAAATCTAAGAAAACCTAAAATAAACTTGTTGGGCTGTCTTGTATTAAGCCTGAAATAAGAAAATGATTAACTTTTACTGAAATAAAAAGTAAGTTGAACATTTGGTTCCCTTATAGGACCAAACAGATGCAGAATTTGCTGTAGTTTCATCACACCCATTAGAAATTAGAAATTCCTTCTGTTTCTAAGTAGCCATCATGAAAAATGCTACAAATACTGCTTCTACCTATATTTTCTGCAGGTTTTTTTTCTTTTACCCCATGGATACTACTCTGAAATCTATCACTTATAAGCCAAAAGGAACCTTGACACATGCAGAAAGAAATCTCGCTCATTGGACTGGGAGCTGCAGCAATCACTTATTTAGGAGCTGGATTTGGATAGCTCTATTGCAGGAGTCAAGTCAGAATTTAAAACAAACCCTTACAATGGCTGCACTTTCTGTGCTGGGTTTTGTTTAGTCAGGTAGATTTCATTCCTGCTCTTTGCTTTCTCTGATGTTTAAAATGGCTCCTAGGAAGATAAATCAGTCTCTCTGTTCATACAGAAAGTTAACACAAACACTAGATAACTTGCAGACTTCAAAGGAAAATGATAAAAATGCTTTGCAGACATAGAAAAAAAAATCCTCAGCACTCTTCATCCTCTCCTCATTCCTCAGCTCTACAATGAACATTTAAGAAATTTTGGCTGAAAATAGAAAAAGAAAAAAATTTCAGAAAGCATTTTGTGTCCAGTTGCAAAAAATGAGAGTGAACGCTTTTCTCATCTTAGGATCAAAGTGACTATCCTACTGTTTCTGAAATCTAACCCTAGAATTCAATAAATATAAATACAAGTGGTGAAGTACTCTCTGATTTTAAAAGTCAAGTTGAACGGGGTTTTCTTTAATTTAAAAATAACAAATATGCATATACATATATACACTACAATCCTGCAGTTCCCAAACAAGAAAAATGAAAATCCAGCATGATCCGTTCTTTCTGTGTTTAACAAACCACTTGCCTCACCTTTATCTCTCATTATAGAATTTATTATTTGGTTTCTTAGACCCACTCCCATATCATGGCTAGTATTTTACACTTATCAACAAGGTACATTTAATATGTACTTCTGAAGTGGTGAAAGATTAACACTCTTCAGCCAGCATAAAGGAATCACATCTTAGGAGAAATCAATGAAAAGAATTTACTATCATTATTTTATGACTCAATATGTGACTTGGGCTAACCTGTTTTTTTAAGAAAATGATGTTCCTATGGCCAGCAGGAGCAGAAAGAAATCTAGAAAGCAAAGTGGGGCATCTAACACAGCTCTTCAGTACCTGAAAATCACCACAATTTTGGATCCATGTTATGGTCTGAGGGCCAACCATTTTCTGCATGCAGCCTGACTGTTCTCACCATCTCCAGAAGCTTTCTTCTCTGAACTGTCTTATGGCCAAGGACTTGTAAGTAGATCCTGACACCTCTTTTTCCTTATATCTTTCAGTAAATCTGGAATTACATATTACAGTAATTTTCCCTTGTTTTAATTTTCTGAACTGTGCTCCTCTTTTCTCAGGGCTTCACAAAGATCCAGTCACTCAAGAGGACCAGAAATGTCTAGAAAGAAACCCTGAGAAAGCACAAGCCACCCTTTTTTCCTTCACTCTGCAAAAAGATACCCTTCTCTGGCAAACTCTGGAAGCAGTGAAGAGAGGTTTGTGGCTATATCTGTGTGTAATTTAGGCAAAAAGGTGCTGCAAATAGAGTAGCTGCAAAATAGATAAATCATAACCATTTGTACAGCTCTGCCTGGTGTCCCACATGGAAGGGAAGTTGTAAATTGCTCAGATGGAGGAGCTCTCTACTGCAATATTCTTTGCAAAGAAGAAAGGTAGAATAGTTGGAATTCACACCCATTTATTTCTGAAAAGCCAGAGAATAAAATCAGTGAAAAAGCAATTCCACTGTGATTTTTTGCTACTGCAAGGGAAGACTGGTGAGCAGTCCAGCTGTTGGGGGGCTCACTAGGAGTATTACTGTGTACAGAAGTGAGGAAAATCCACTCTCTACCCCTTGTATTATCGTTCTTTTTTCAGATATTTGCTGATTTTGCCTCATTTTTAGCATTTTAACATTAATTTTCTGATGCAGAAAAGTTACTATGCCCCATTTTAGTAATTTACTGAATTAATAATTAAATTAAGTTGTTATCCTTATACCTGCAAATAAAGCATGGTTTACAGCTGTCATGGTTTGGGCCTAACACGACAACAAAGAAACAGCCACATGGCTGCTCACTCAACTCCTCTCCTCACACACACTCTGGGATGAGGGGGACAAAGGCCAACTAGAAGCTCATGGGTTGAGACAAAGGACAAGGAGGGTTCTTCACTGATAAAGGTCCCAGGCAAAAAAAAGACTGAATTTTGGGGAAAAATAATAATTTAATTTCACACTAATCAAATGCACACAGGACACAGACAACACAAAGGGCAGTGCTTACATACGTTACCCCTCCCTTCTTCCCAGGCCCAAAACTTTGGTTCTGATTTCTCTCCCTCCTTCCTTCAGCGACACAGGGGAACAGGGGAAGGGATTTAGTCGGTTCACAGTCTGCTGGTTCCTGCCACTCCTTCCTCCTCAGGAAGAAGGATTGCTTACAGTCCTCCCCTGCTTCCCCACAGGATCCCTCCTATGGGAGAGAGTCCTCCATGAACCTCTCCTTCATGAGTCCTTCCCATGAGGTCAGGAGCAAGCTGCTCCAGTGCAGGCTTCCCACAGAGAGAGACTGCTTTGGGAATAGTCACCTTCCTTGCTACTGGGGCCTTCCACAGCTGCATAATCCAAGTCCACTGACAGCAAATCTGAGTCCACTGGCCGAAAAATCCAAGTCCACTGGCCAAGTTCACCCTTCCTGGTGCCTTCAGGGAATGTTCCACCACGTTCCTCCACGAATGCAGAGGGACAGCCTGCCATCTTGCCATAGGTTGCAGGGAAACTTCTGCTTGGGCACCTTCTTCCCCTTCTTCCTCCTCATATACCACTGGGACCTTCACCCCAGCACTGCCTTTCACCTCTCCAGCTCAGCTCTTTTTTCTTTTTCTAAGTGCTCACTCTGCTCAGGTCTTATATCAGTTCTTTCATAGAGTAATCACAGAGGCACATCTGTTGTCCCTCCAATGGATTCTTGGCTGGCTTTGGAGCAGGGGGAATTTCTCAGCTTCTTACTGGAGCCACCCCTGGGGCCCTTCCTCCACTACCAAAAATTCTGTGAAACCAAACCAAACCAGCACAAGGGCACAGTCTCCCCCTGAGTCACATGGGTCCCTGCATGTATAACTTGTATTAACAGCAGTGGTCATTACCTGCTAAACTGTCACACAGATCAATGGAAACTAGATACCTGAACATCACAGCAAGCTCCTCCAAAATTCTGGTTTGCAGTGACACAATGACCCTTGGAGCTCAGCTGATTCATGGAGAAGTTCTGGCCATGAGGCCCATAGTGGTGGCCCTTACTGAAACACAGAGACTTGTGAATGAAGATGTGAATGTAATTTCAGCTGATTTATTTATCTGCCATTAACTTTCCATGTATTTATTTGTAAATACTCATATGTGTATTCACATGCATATCTCCAATCATATGTACACATACACGGGCATCTGAGTGTTTATATAGGTCTAAACCTTCACATTATATATTCATAGTAACTGTGACCATTAAACTAATCTAAAAAAAAAAAAAAAAAAGTTTTCACTGAGATTCTGTTGGTTTTGGTTTTTTTAAAAATAGGTTAGATAAAAATGTATTTGGCATTCCTAGAAGGAGATTAAGGAAAAGAATACTGTTATGTTAATTTTCACAGCCACTTCCATTCTTCAGTGTAAAGTTGTGACACCTGGCAAGAAAGCAATCCCATATAAAGATGTATTTTTTAGAGCTCCGCTAAAAAAAGATCAGCAAAGCAAACTCAAAATTGGTCAAATTATATGCCTTTGAAAAAGGTCTCTACAGAGGTCCATTTTCTGCAGATTTCCCCTTCAATAAGGTTTGATACAATACTACATATGATCCAAACTCTATCTGCTTCATCACCACAGACCATCTGAACTTTGAAGAGTGAAATCTGGAAAAGAATGGCTGGGACTGTCTTTGAAGACCAGCTGGTGTGGACAAAGAGCTTGTAAAACACAGAAGAGAGTGTAGATCAGTAAATAAGGTATTCAATCCCTGATCAAGCTGACTCCATTAACTGACAGATAGCATCAAGCTGTCGAGTCCTCACACCTTACTTTGCAGAAAATATAAATTACTGAAATGTATACTAAGGTTTGCATCTGGAGTTTTCTGGTGATAAAAGAATAGTTATAGTATCTCAGTTTCGTTCAACAAGCGGACTCAATCCTGTTAGGAGGAGTTAACTTCTAGCAACAAAATACTCTTCCATATTATCATTATGAAATCAAAGTGTAATTGCATGGAATCATACTGTCTTCCATAAATAGTATGTTGCATCATGCAAGATTTAAGGACATAAGAGTCCTAGTGAAATTAAATTCTAAGTGTTATTTCAGCACTCCTCAAAGGCAGAGAATTATATTGGGATTTGGCCAACAAATTTTTGCTGTGCAGAGTCTTTGCCCAGAAGATCATACAATAATTCTTTCAAGGCTGTGTTGAACTTAAAAAGGAGCTGCAGCTCACTGAAAAATATATGTCAATTCTTAAACTTCATGAAAAATTCCTTCAGAAAATTCTGGCATTTCTGACATGATGTAATCTGTTCACTGGCAATGATTGCACAAAGACAGACAAAATGTACCACAGACATTTTTGTGCTATGCAAAACTAACAAACAAGGTATGTGACTTGCTATACTGAATATGAGCTTCCTGTAAGTGTTGCTAATAGGTCAGTAAAGCCTCTGTGGTATTGTGGTATCAGCAAGTATTCAAGGGGGGAAATACATGAGATAATATCAGTCTATTATGTTTTTCACACTTTGGGGTGAAAAAAGTCCTAGCCTGCTCATGCCCCCAGAGCTGGAGTTATCAGCATTCTGATTCTCACGTCCAAGGTCAGGATTAATTTCCTTTTTACAATACTTTTACCTATGAAGAATGAACTAAATAAATGAAATCGACAGATAAAGTATTTTATTAATAAATTAGGAAGTCTTTCCCTCCTGTCATTGTCACCTCTTGAAGTGACAGATTAGCTGCTGATCTGGAATCTATCAAGTGAATTCATGAGCTAACACCCTCCTGCCCTCCCCAGAGAAACCCCTAGCTGAATAAAAAAAAGCCAGGAGAAGATGGTTCCCACAGAAAGCTGAAGATGTTGAGTCTTGCAGCTACAGGTCTCACTCCACCACACAGACTCAAACATTGTATAGCCATTTTTTGCTAGGAAGAGTAATACTTTCGCTGTCAGAAAAACAGGATTTGCAAAACCTGACAGAGTCCACAGAAAACCTTATTAGTTGACATTCACTCAGTTTTAACTAAGACCTAAATCTATGTTGTTTATTCACACAGAATATGCCTTTGGTCTTTATTGCTAATTAATTCACTTTACAGAGTCATCTGCCTAATGTTTAAAGTTTTTAAACAAACAGCAGGTTCAAAGTTGAAGCTGCCTCTTCATCTTCAGTGTACCTAGCTAGGTCTACATGTTGTGGCACATATGGAAAGTAGCATTGTTCATTGATCTAACACACTCAAAATGTGTAGACACCAGGGAACAAATTAAGGACAAAATCCTCCTCTCAGATCTGTTGTGCATGGATCAGAGATAAGCAGTACAAATTAGAGCTTTTCTCATCTGCAATGCACAAACGCTGCTTCATGAGTTCCTCTGTAGGCTTCAAAAAGAGTTTGTGCCACTTGTACAATAGCTTCCTCTTTGGGCCAGGCAAATCTCCAAGGACATGTGGTCTGGCCAAAAAAAAGACTTTTTGTCTTTCAGGTCTTCGCTCCCATTAGACATTTGCACATACACACTTGACTGAACAGGAGATCGAATCAATACGTGCAGCCCACTCAGGAATAAAACATGAGCACTCAATAAAATAAATAAATAAAGAAATACGTGTACAGTCCCCAGCCTGATGAAGAATTCAAATTGCCTCAGAGTGGTTTTACAGGTTTATACACAGACTTTGTTTAATTTTCTGTTAATTCCCTGCGTTGCATGCTTATTGCAATTTACTTTTACTCTAATTAAAATAAAATATTAGTCAAGGTTGCTGTGTTTACCCTTCATCAATACAGCCAGGACAAAGCCAGGGCAGGGGTTAACGGTGCAGTTTCACCTCCCTTTAATGTCCACGGTTGCTTCAAATTTACTTTTTTCAGGTGATTAAAAGGAAGGTTGTATTGTGTGCTGAACTACATGTGAAGCATGTCTGCTCTTGGACCAAATGTTGTGTCATACATCACTGGTCACTGAGGTGGGTTCTCGTCAGGGTATTGCTACCTGGGATCCAAGAGACAACTATTGCCATTGAGACAAATACTGTGAGATTTGTATCTATAATAAATGTAATAGGTTTATTTGTGTCAGCCATGATGTTGTTTTTAATGTGCAGGAGGGACCAATCTTGTGTTTTGTCCTTGAAATAAGATGCTCTGAAACAATGGAATATATTGAATTCATTTCTAGATACAGCATCAGTGATTGGTATGCTGCTAGATAGGTGTTCACAGTGTTTATGCTCCAGTAATCTGCTCCCAGGAAGAGATCCATCATTTCAGTGCTCTGAGGCATCTGGGCTCTGAGCTCTGGGAGGGATATGGGACTCCTGTCTTGGAACGAGGTTTGATCAATTTAGTGCCTAGGATGTGGGAATAGTGAATGCTCCAGGTTCTAAAGAATATTCTCCAGCTCTTGTGGATACTAAGAATAACTGAAAATCACCTTATAAATCCAAGGTGATGTAAAAAATCCAAAGCAGTCTTAAACCTAGTGCCTGCTCTAAGCTAAAAACCTTTCTTCTTGTCTCATTGAATATACCTCATAGAAATCATTGCAACTACTCTGGATTCCTCCTGGTTTGTAAATGTAATTGAAAT
This sequence comes from Hemiprocne comata, assembly GCA_020745705.1. NCBI lineage: Eukaryota > Metazoa > Chordata > Aves > Apodiformes > Apodidae > Hemiprocne > Hemiprocne comata. The sequence continues at coordinate 126,969,338 of CM036587.1, forward strand.
TAATTTGGATCCTAAGACTAGCACCTTTTCTATTTACAAAAAAACAAAACAAAACAAAACAAAACAATGCAAAACAAAACAAAATACAAAAAACCCAACAGGATTTATCTTTAAAATGTACTATTGCCCCATATTGTCAGTACAAGACTTTTGAATACTAAGGCTGTCATATTTTTCTCTTTCAGCTTTCAAAAATCTTTTTTTTGCACTGGGACAAGTGCATGACTAGATAATAGTTTGATACCTTTTCATGATAAAATACTCCTTAGCTGAGGACAGAAATCTGCCCTTATCTGCTGACGTTGTTTATGAAAGAAATACAACCATCCAGAAAGATAGTGTCTTTGTTTTTCTAAATTGTTTAGTTCAAAAAGAAACTCTAATCCCCTGATGTATGAATAAATGTCCCATGTTGGCCTCTCTCTGCCTAGCTATCACTCCAAGATCTTGAAATTACTGCGCCAAAAACTAAATGTGAGATGCAGAGTTTCTGTGGGTGAAGCACAGCACTTCAGATATCATCACACAGCCTATTCACCAAATTACTGCAGATAAGAGAGTTTTCTTTGCATAAAGGACATTTATACTCCTCTCAGAATTGTGTTTTTATCCCCAAAGACTGAACAATATGATTAGCAGTTCAGCATTTGGTGTACCAAAGAGAAGGAAGGAGACACAGCATCATTCACATGCACTTGCTTCTAGGAATTTAGAGGTCTATTTTACTTCAAATACGCAGACATTAGGCAGAGAACTATAGATTTGTCTTTGCCTGCAAACTACTCAGATGATGGTGATCTTATCTAGCCTAGACTTACAAATACAAAAGTTGTTTTGCTCAAAATATGATTTGTAAACGAGATCTGTAAGTCAAGTCTGGTGCCAGTGTATGCATGCCCAGTCTACCCTTACCTGTTTTCATAACTAGCAAGAAACAGAGATGTCTGTGATTTGATATACTAACATTTTCACCAAAATAAATAAATAAATAAATAAATAAATAAAAGAAGGTCTTAACATTGACAAAAAATGCCGATCTAGCCGTTGTTGAAATTATAGACTCACCAAAGCCCCTTCAATGTGAATGCCAGTAGGTGAAAAAAATTCTAAGTATTTTAACCAGTTTCTAGAGTTTAGAAAACATTTCTAAGTCGTTAAAGGTGCAAATATGCATGTTTTTTAAAAATGAAAATGAGTGAAATAAAAGGAAGATAGGCTTACTCTTGTACTCTCCATGGTAGTCTCCTGTGTAAGGGAAGCAGGATGTGGATTAAAGTAACAAAGAGAATTAAATATCAATAAATGACAAACATTTGAGACTGTAAGGAAAAGTACTGAGAAAAGGATGGCTTCAAGTCTTTCCCAGTCCTAACAGTTTCAACAGGAACAGGTCTGTGCACTCAGCCTGAGGTCCACCAGGGTCTACCATGGCAGAAGGTCTCTGCTTCTAAAAATCATTTTTGAAGCTTCATAGCACAGTCAGCTCCAGACTTCATTCATGCCATTCACAGGAACAGGCTACCAAAGACAAGAAGAATGCTGATATATGGTGATCATGCTTTGGACCAGTGTACAGAGGGAGCATAAAAAGTGAGCAACCATCAACACTAGCAAAATAGGACCCTTAGGAATTATGTAAAGGTCACAGAAAATGAATAAATATTAATGTACTTATCATGCAGAATCTGAGAAATACGCTGTTATGACTGAAATATTATTCAAAGACAAGTATTGTAATTAAGGTTTTTCTTTTCCCTAGGCAGTGATAAAGAAATGCTGGGTTTATCCTCAGCCTTTAGCCAGCAAGTGCTTTTTTCTCCCCTTAATTCTAATGTGAGTTCTTAATGCAATAACCCTTTCAGATTGAATGAATAGCTAGTTAATTCTTCAAAAGTGTGGCATTCCTGTTGCTAAGCATTTAATTTTTCCCCCCTCCTTTTCTCTTACTTCCAGGTGCATTCCCGGGCTACAGTGGTTGCTCATTTGTGCAACCCCATGAAGTCAGAAGGCTTAAGAGCCCCTAGAGCTAATGCAAAATGTATGAGCGTGCCATATCTCGAAACTCCTGCTGTCGGAAGTGCTGGCTTGGAGGGGAGACAGGAAACCTGAAGGGTAGAAGCAGAGAGAAGTCCTAAAGGAAAAAGAAACAGGGAGAGGCAGGGAAAGAAAAAAGGCAGACAAGGCAGTTGAGAGCATAAAGAGCACAGGGGATGGGGAAGACCAGACAACTGGAGCTGAGGGTTTAGCTGAACACAGGTGCTGGCTGTAGGGTGGCAAACCTCGCTGAGTGATGCTGACAGCATTCAGAAGGACACTGGTAGCCCAGCACTGTTATTAATCTAGTGTCCATCACCCTTTTCTTCCAGGCCATACACTTTCCTCAGAGGAGGAAGCCTGAGCCCACCACGGAATGGTGCAAAACAACTGCAGGCATCACTTCCTCTGCTTTAAGTCTGGGCAAAATGATGTGGCACGCACTTGGGTCATGTAAGCCTCCAGCAGGAGTCTGGCCAACTTCTCAGCTGCAGGAGCTCCAAGAGGGCTGCAGCTGGCAGCCTGTACTGCTACCCTCTGTAATTTCTGCTGTTTTCTTCAGGTCTTGCTTCACCTGTTTTGCTATAATGAGGCAATTAATGCTGGCCATGTATATGTTGGGGGTTGCTGGACTTTTGGGGGATAGGTGCTGAGGCGTCTTCAAATCCAGTGTTTTTGAAGGTTTGCAGCATTCCATTTACTGAACTCTTAACTGAGAGAAATCTCAGAAATATACTGTCTTTACCTAAATCTTCAAGTAAGCAACCAGGGCAGAAACACACAAGTAGATGAAAACACTCTCAAAGTAAACATGTATGAGCAGGAGCTATGTCTATGCTGGTTTTGGCTATCTTTTACCATGTTACTGGCAAAACTTCAGGATCACTGGTTTGGAAAGGAGAAAAAAAGTGAGACAGAAAACAAAATCTATTAAATTGCTGAGGCCCTTCTAGGGGGTTGACATGTTACAGGAAGATCCCCAAGGGTCCTGCTGAGCTGTATAATTGTGCTGTTGTCATTAGGTCATGGGAAATGGATTTATTTCACCACCTTCCTACTTCTTGTTCTCTTCACCCACTTTCCTACTTCTTGTTCTCTTCACCCACTTTCCTGCTTGTTTTCTCCTGTTTTGGTTAGACATGCTTCTAGGGGCTGGGCTCAGGCAGTTGTAGGAGAAACTACTGTATATTCATGCAAACCCCTTGTCCTGCTCCGTTTTCTCCTGATTTCTGAGAAAGAACAGAGTATTGCAGAGTGGATGGACCCTCCCAGGTGCACTATTCCAAGCACGATGGGACATCTGCCATCAGCTCCCCAGAACAATGAGAAAACTGGGGCCCATAGGATGGTAGCAAGGTTGGCTCACAGCATTGCTCCAGAGGAGCCCAGGGCTGCAAGGCTTTTCAAGGCCCTGCAGAGGTGTGTTGGGCCCAGTTCCAGAGTAAAGAGATATCTGTGTGTGCAGAGTGCTCCTCATCTGTGTTGTACTGGAGGAAAAGGATGTTGAAGGCAGATTCTCTTTATTCAGCCTGACCTGAACCATTTATATTTCTGTGGATCCTTGTCCTCTAGGTGGCCCCAAAACTTAAAGGTGCCGCAAGACCTGAATCATATTATTAGATCTTGCCACCAAACAACCAACAAGCAAAGCCCCTCTCTTGTTTCAACAGGCTTTACTGGAAAGCTGAGTTCTGTCACACTTGTGTGGAGGGGCATGGCTGTGGAGGAATATACAGCACATTTTGTTTTGGATGGTACCACTGCTGCTATTGCATTGCAACAGGCCAGACAGAGTAATTTGTGTTTATGGCAGAAGTGATGTGATGCATGTAAACAGAAAACTCTTTCCCTTTGCCAGAGCACATGGATGAAACCCAAATTCTAAAAGCAATAAGCACACTTTCATTCAAGCCTTCCTTGTCCCAAATTTGCTCAGCTGCTGTCTTTGGGATATATGATGCATGCCCTGCTACTCCCTGAGCATCTGCTATGGGCCACTATGAGAGACAGAGAAATGGGCTAAAGGGACCTCCAGTTGGAGCCAATATGTGCTTATGAGGCAGCTCCTGCTTGTAGTGTAGGCAATCCAGCATTAGTGCTGTCTGTGCAGCAAAATGAAGACTCAATTAGAGTGTGAGCTAGTATCATTCTGCTAGGTCATCTAGACTGATATAGATAGAAAAGCACTGAGTGAAACAGCACTGGCTCTACAAAAGGCAAATCAAACATATTGCTACCAAGGACCCTCTGCATCTCCTCTAGCTGCTAGCAAAGCTCATGCCCATGCCACTATGTGGCTATTGCTACTGTTCCTCATACAAGCTCTGTGACAGATGTGTGTCTGCATTTCCACATAGATGTGCAATCTTTCCTCAGGATCCATGGGTTTCTCTCTCTTGCTGATACATGCATACCTCAGGATCATTCATCTCTGACTCCCTCAAGCTACATCTGTACTGATAAAGCAGACAGACACAGAGCACAGATCCCAGCCTGGCGCAGGGGTGCCCACATGGCCTAGTCACTGGCATGGCTCCTACTCCTGTTTTTGGTCCAGGCCAACTGGTCCTCTCACAATCAGCTCCTGGGCACAGCTGGGAGTTAGCATGGGCCAGAGGTCATTCCCAGCTGAGAGTCTGAGGCTATTTTGGAGGGTAAGAAAATATAGTTAGACAGGTATGTTTTTGCCTGGCTGCTCAGGGGAAGAGAAAATGCCCTGGTCCTGTTCAAATTATCAGCAAGAGCATAGCCGGGGCCTGGGTCTGAAAGAACAGTCAAGTTTCTGTCTTCTCTGACTGTTAAGACCCATTACCCTACAATGGCACATGCATGTTGCTTGCTCTCTAACCTTGCATTTTGGAAGACACCAATGATCAGTCTAGATATTAGCATAAAAATGTATGGTTTTGATAACTAGTAAGTTACCAAAACACCAAGGCAGGGCTGGTGAGGGGTGTGAGACAGGTGAAGACTAACGTCCTGGAGTCTAGAAATGGCCACCCAGACCACTCTCGCAAATTGCAGACAAAATCTAAGTTCCATAAAAACATTCACATGTTCCTAGCTGTCCCAAGCCACTTAAACCCTTCCAAGCAGACTACAGAATTTCAGGTCCTTTAGTGTAGAAGAGTAAAACCTTAAGGTGCACAGTGTGCCATAGAAAGAGAGAACCTGAACACTGCCATGACTGAAGGCCTCTGAAAGAGGAGGCAGGCAGTGAAGGCAAAATGCCTATACTGACTGAGGAAGTGCAGTTTAGTGCCAAGAAGTTGAGGCAGAGGACTGGAAATTCACAGATGTCAGGCACTGCAAACTTAATAATGTAAAAAAAACAAACCCTCCCACTGCCTGCATAGTTGCAAAGTTACCCAGCCCTAAGCAGTTGCTCTAGTCATTGAACGTGTCTGTCTGCTTTTTTCTTCATTCAGTATTTTTATTTGATGCAAGGGGGAAGTTTGGGTGTGAGACTGTACGTGCAGCCCTGTAGCTCATTTTCACAGTCCCAAACCAACTTATCTAGCTCAGAAATACTCACCTGCTTCTGAAATGTGGGTCTTGCTCAGAGAACAAGAGCGGTACTTTTCAAAATAATATTAAAATATGCTTTAAAAGGGGTGGAAATAAAGACAGAGGCAAATCAGATTTCAGGAGTCATCAATGCAACAACCATGTGATGGGATGTCCTTGCAGCACAGCAGCTGGCTGCTACTGGAAGCAGGACAGACAGGACAGCTGCAGCTATGGTGTTAAGGGACCTGATCCTGTAAACCTACTGCAGGCAGAACTGCTGAATCACAGACCAGCTGCGCCCTAAGAGCTTAAAGATCTGGATGTAGAGCTGATGATTACAGCCTGAAGCTGAATATAGGGCTGCCTGCTCAAGTAAAAAAGCAAGCAAGCAAACAAAGGAACTCCTGAAGAGGGAGACTATGTGACTTTGCCTTGTTCAGCCCACTGTGATTTCAGGTGTGACATAAGCCATTTCTTGGTGGAGTGCAGCAACACACCGGTCTGGTAAAACAGAGCCGTAAATTCCTTAATAGAAAAACAGGGAAACATTGTTTTTCTTTGCCAAATACATTATCACACAGCAAAGAGGGGCTTGGCACAATGAAAGAGAAGGAAGTTAATGAGCTGCCGCTTGTCTCGCAGCCCTAAAAGTTTATACTAAACTTACACAGTGGGCAACTTTTTTCCTCTGCATTCTTACCTTGGTGGTACTGGAGTGATGTTGCTTTTGCAGCTTGGTTGCTGAATTGTACCAGTTGTAATCAAGGTCATGACATTTCCCCCAAACAACCTCAGTATCGATTCTTCATTCTGTTTTGTTTTGAAAATGTTAACAGCACACACTGGCTACATATCAATATAATGAAAGACAGGGGGATGTCAGGCAAAGCCGTTCACAGCACACATACTGCTGCTTTAAGAGCCAGCTGTGCAGCACAGAGAATAAGCAGTGTGCACTAGTCTAGAATGAAATGGGCTACAAATAAATTATTAAGCTTTTCTAGCAGGTGGACTGGGAACATTTTCACCTAGGCTGCAATGCATGTCATCACACAGAGAAAAAGGATAAACAGGCTTGGGCCAACTTGATGAAAATTGCTAGTAACTTAGACATCCGCATTCAAAACCAGTCATATCCAGATTAAGGCAGCCTCAGACAGCAATTTCCAGAATAATCCTATATAACACTTTCCTGGCCTTCCTAATCATTAGTATATGTTGATTGGAAAAGGGCTTTAATGTGCTGATTCAGAGATTCCATGTTTCTTTCCTGAATAACCAGAGGGGAAATATTTTTAATGTTTGTCTTTTCATACACTCTTGGTCCTGTGTCCTAAGAGAGGCAAAGATGTTCTGCGGAAGATCCCTGCTGTGGAAAGTCATCCTGCAAATTTTAGCTGGCTGTTTTGGTCTAGTTAGATATATCTTTGCATGACAACATGATTTCATCTTGAGGTAAAATTTTCGAATCCAACAAATTCACTAGGACTTTTGGAATAAAAAAATCAGTTTCAGTCACAGTCTGAAAGTCAATGCAGTTTACACAGGCAATCTGCCTTGTTTCTCTCACAGCAAATTAACACATTTTTGTAATGTGTTGTTTTGTTGTGGGGTTTTTTTTTCCAATGAGAAAATGTAAAGGAAACATCATACCATCAGGATATGTTTCTAAATAGTGTTTCAGATGGACACGAGGCAACCAGGAGGAATTCAAACTTTCACATTCTAAGCATATGTATTATGAATCTCTTCCAGCTCCTGACTTTGCCGCATTTTCTGTCCTGGGTCCAAATTTCTTGTCAACCTCTATGATGCCATGATAGGGGACAGCACATTTGGAGCACATGTGGCAAAAGATAAATAGTTTTAGGGTTAAATGTCTGTCTTTGCCACCCCAGCACTGCCTCTGTACCCCCACTCTAAACATTTACGCAGATAAGGGGGAGGGTGGAATTCACCCTTTTGAAATTTCCCAGTGTTGGAAGTGACCTCAAGAGGTCAACTTCATACCCCTTCAGAGAGGAGGGATCAGTTATACCGAAGCCAACACACCTAAGTCTCAACATAAATTTCTTCACTAATTTTAATTTGACTTACACATTTTTATCTTGTTCTAATGCCTCATAAATGTTGTTACTAGATTTTTCTCCCTTATATGTCATTTAAATCTCATGTGTTGCAAAGCAAGCTGATTTCCTGGCCCTTCATCTCTAAAACTCAGAGGATAACTGACCACCTTATTTTTATAACAAACTTTTACAAATTGGGAGATCATTATCACCCTTCTTCCTTTCATTTTTACTAAATGAAATAAGGCTACTGCATTCAGCCTTTTCTCCTTGTCCACTTTTGTTAGAAACTGATCATTCCTGCTGCTCTCTTCTGGATTGTCTCCAGTTGGTATAAATCTGTCTTTAAGTGAAATGCCCCAAATTGGAAACAGTACTTCCACTGAGGCTTCTCCAGTGGCAAGTAGAGCAGAATAATTTCAATTCTCTGTCTTACATCCAACAGTGCTCTTAAAAACATCCCAGAATGAGACTTGTTCTTTTGCAGTAGCCTCATATGCATTTGTGGCACATTGTAAACTTTAGACACTCTTTCTGCCCTATTGCTACCTGGCTAATTTTAAATCCTCAGTCCCAAGTTCCCAGGCTCCACTTGCCCTTTGCCAATCTACAGTTTGCTGCTTTCAAACTGAAGGTGCTTACTCTGCTTCAGAATCCTATGTAGTTTTCCAAATGCTACACCTCTTATTAAGTAATACAGGTGCTCTGCCTGCTCCATTGGTCATATCACCAGTGACAGCATTGAACAAAACATGGTCAAAAAGCAGGTATCCCTGCTTGAAGTGCACTCCCAGGTTGACCACAAAACATTTTCAACTACATTTCATCTGAAGATTTTCACTGCATTCAAATACTAAAAGGAAAGGCAGCTCATCTGACAGAAATAAATAAATTATAGCTTCAGTTTCAGCATGACTCAGTTTGGTATCCCTACAGATGGAAGGAAATTTCACCCCGACAGCTGTATCTCAGGTTGCCCTAATACAAGTGTTATTTTAAATAAATCTGCTGCTTCACCTCAACAGAAAGAATGCATTAGCTTTAGCCTGGTTAAACAGGATTGCACTCAGAAGACATAAAGGCTCTGAGTACTGTTAAAAAAACTGTTTAAAAAACTATGGATAAATTTGATGTGTCAGTGCGATCTTCAAGATCTGGGTCTGGAAGTGCACAGAGAGAGAGAGAGACTGTACAATGGAGATATATGCTATTAACCTACCCAAAAGAGAGAGAGACCAGCTTTCCTTTCTTGAGAAGTGCTTTCTAGAGCTTCCATGAGGCTTCTACCCTCAGTTCACGGCACAATGAAATTCATTAGTTCTTTGCAAATTAAAATGTTGGTCACTGCTGCTGAATCCTTGACTAAGAAAAAAGGATCAGAGCATGATATACTGCTACATATATTGTTCCTAATACAAAAATATAACTATGGATTGAACACAACCTCTGTTAACATTGAGAAATTAATACATAGTGTTCAGGGGTAAGGGACAGTACTGGGACACCTCAAAAGGCTTTCCCTCCTTGGTCAGTTGTTCCTGGTTCAGCAAGAACAATCCTTCCCAGCTCAGGATTCTCCTAGGGAATCCCTCTAAAGACTCAGATGCAAACTGTGAAAGTGAAACCACACTGAAAGTGGTATCACTGTGTCTCGTTCTAGTGGGTACTTTGGAGGGGGCTCTAGAAATGTCTATGCAACTGTAAGAGAGGGTATACTTGCAGAGAGGTAAACTTCAAGCAGCAACTTAAAGCACTACTTTGTCTAATTTTGTCCTTAGTACTTCTGCTGCACAAATCTGTAGAAATTTCTGTCAACTCCTCTCTCTTCTGAATCACACTGTGAATGAAAGTGATACGGTGATCCTGGTTGTTCAGTCACTGTTGTGTCCCTCTTCAGTGAGACTGAGAATACCTTGGCTTCTACAACCTATTATAAAAACACTCAGAGAGTCACAGACAACAGAAACTGCTGCCCAGGTTTTAAATGTCCATTCCTTAATCAGTCCTAGGTTTTGAGTGTTCATTTTCAGGAAAGTGCTGATACCCTCAGTTTCCATTCAGTCCAATTGGCATCAAAGCTTTTCAGTACATTACAAAATCAGGATGAAAGTACTTATTTAATCTGAGTACATAAAATCAGTAACCACTTCTGGCCCTGGTACAAATATGGAGTCGTATTATCATGAACCATTATTCTCACAGTTAAAGGCAAGGGAAGCAATTTATTAACACAAAACAGGCACTTCTTCAATGGCACTTGTAGGAGCTGAAGTACTGTCCTTCTGTAGAATAGAGGGAAGACTAGTATCCACATCGTATTAGTCAAAGCAGAGGTGTAAGCTGTGAGCATAGCATTTCTCACTTAAAGAGAGGGCTCACACTTAGATCAGGTAACCACATCAGACAAAGTATTTAATAGCTACTCAGGGTTGGACAATGCTCTCTAATATCATGTACTGACAAAAATAGTCCAGAAAGGAAATATACCTTATTTTCACATACATATATAGAACATAGAATCATAGAATATACTGAGTTGGAAGGGACCCTATACTGAGTTGGAAGGGACCCATCAGGATCATCTAGTCCAACTCCTGTCCCTATGTAGGGCACCCCTAGAATCACACCATGTGCCTGAGAGCATCATCCAGGCAGGTTTGGTGCTGTGACCACTTCCCCGGGGAGTTTGTTTCAGTGCTCAAACACCCTCTGTGTGAAAAACCTTTTCCTGATATCCAACCTAAACTTCCCCTGATTCAGCTTCCTGCCATTTCCCCGAGTCCTGTCATTGGTCACAAAAGTGAAGAGATCAGTACCTGCCGCATCTCTTCCCCTGTGAGGAAGCCATAGACTGCAATGAAGTCACCCCTCAGCCTCCTCTTCTCCAAGCTGAATAATCCAAGTGACCTCAGCTTGCCCTCATAAGCCATCCTTTCCAGACCCTTCACCATCCTCGTGGCTCTCCTTTGGACACTTTCCATTAGCTTGATGTCCTTTTTATATTGTGGTGCCCAAAATTGCATGCAGTACTCAAGGTGAGGCTGCACCAGTGCAGAGTAGAGTGGGACAATCTCCTCCCTCCACCGGCTGGCAACGCTCTGCTTGATGCACCCCAGGACACAGTTGGCCCTCCTGGCTGCCAGGGCACACTGCTGGTTCATATTCAGTTTGCCATCAACCAGGACCCCCAGGTCCCACTTTGCCATTCTGCTTTCCAGCCACTCATTCCCTGGTCTGTATTTACCACCAGGGTTGCCCCATCCCAGTGCAGAATCTGGCACTTGCCCTTGCTAAACTTCATGTGGTTGGTGACTGCCCATCTCTCTAACCTGTAAGGTCTCTCTGCAGGGCCTGCCTGCTGCCTGCCCTCAAGGAAGTCAACAACTCCTCCCACCTTTGCATCATCAACAAACTTACTCAGCATTCCTTCAACCTGTGAGCCAGTTGTTCACCCATCGTATGGTACACTTGTCCAGCTGTATGCTGGAAATTTTAGCCCAGGAGAATACTGTGAGAGACAGTATCAAAAGCTTTGCTGAAACCCAATAATATTATATTCACTGGTTTCCCTTGATCAGCTAGGTGGGTTACCTTGTCATAAAAATAAAGTTTGACAAGCAGGACTGTCCCCTCATGAAGCTGTACTGGCTGTGACCAATGACTGCACCAAATGTTATTTCTCAATATTGCTTTTGTAAAGATGATGCACCCATCTCTTGAAAAAAAATCTGCACTTTAAAAAGGACTTCTCAGCAAGAATAAAATGCAACAGAAGGTAGATAATGGAAAGCTCAGAGTTCTCCATGGCAAAACGGAGGAGAACAAAGCCAGCTTGGTACCTTGGGGCTGCCAGGTCTGGAATTGCCTTCATCATAAGCATTTCTTCACTTCACCTCAGTGCTTCATGCTGGTGAATCCTGAGGTTAATTATTAGATTATTCTAATACACATCAAAGGCTTTTGGAGGCTCCTGAGTCTTCACAGTTTAATATGTTCATTTATCAGGTGCAAGTAGGAGAAACGAAAACTAATTAATTTTTTTTAAGGATTTAAAAATTATCTGTTCTTTTCAAACTCCATTCATTGGACAAACTCTGCGATACTGCAGAAGGTGCACAACACTTCTAGGATAGACACCTGTGTTCCAATAGTTTGCTTGCTTTGCAGTAGTGGGTTAGTTGATATTTGAGTTTTTATTTAAAATGTGATAGCATCAAAATTCCCTGGATATTCCTCAGGTCAGAGCATGCACCCACTGTGGTCAATTAATATCTTTCCAGATAGTTTTAGAAGAAATACTTACATATTTCCTACAGGTCAGCAATTCTCACCATTATTTAGATAAAGAATTTTTTGGCTTTCCATTCCAACATCATTTCAAAGGCACAGAACTCTGCCTTGATGCCTTACTAACCAGCACCTACTGACAATATGACAGGAACAGAATATGGGATTACACATAAATTATGTGCAGCAACAGGAACTGACAATTTTTCTGTTGTTCTTTTATTACCTGACATCAAGGGAGACAGGGGGAAGGGATATCCCATTTAATTCCAAGAAGAATATGCAGATAACAATGAATGAGACCAAAATTATCTTCTACAGGAATGCAAAGCAGAGGTGTATTCCTGTATGCATCTGGTCCAAAATATAGAAAAGAGGCTCACTCGATCAGCAGCAAGAACTCAATGAGAGGATATTTGCTTAGACTTGTCCTAGCAAAATGATACAAGACTCTTCAAAGCAACAGGATGCAAAAGGAGATCTAAGGGAAACACAGAAGCTGCCTTCAATTTGGAGCCTGTATTTCCGCAGAAAAATTGGATCCAGTTGGATTTTTCCTGAAATAACAGGGGACAAAAACAGAAGCACAGTGGTCCAACCATAACTTCAGTTGCTTATTACTAAGGAGCACAGGCCTCCCTGAAAAAAATCCAGGAATTGCACTGGGTGGTTGAATCCTGCTGCAGTCCATGTGAGACCACTGAATTCTGTTGGGTTTTTGAAGGGACGGGACTAAATAAAACAAAATACTCCTTGGGAAAATGCAATATAATTACATTTCTTGTTGTTTGATAAGGGCAAAATCAATTTTCTGCAGTGTTTTATGTGCATTTTGCACTGTTCTTAAAAATGACAGCAAAAGGTTTATTACAATTTATTACTAGCTACAGAGAAGGGAGTTAGTTCATTCACTAAATCTAGCAAAGAAACCATCCAGTCTGATTCTTCATGATAATCTGTTTCATTTTTTTTACTGCATCAGGGCAGCTATACAGACATAAGAATAGACTGTGATAGATCTGAGGAAACTGGTTTAAGCCATTGCACCAACGGTCAGTAAACTGAAGTTCCTGCTCAGCTACAGGTGGATGTAAAGGGAGACTTTTACAGGCAGTGAGAGCAGTGTGAGAAAAAAACCTATTGACTTTAAAAAAAAATAAATCTGAAAAGTGTCTGAAGCATTGAAGGTGTGGGGAAGAGTATTGACTCAGCATTTCAGGACACTGAATAATTACAGTTTTTCATCTTGTATATCCAAAATCAGTACTCATCAAAGAACATCCTGGACTTAAAATACAAGTGAAATCTCAGAAAACACAATATAGCCCAGAATTATATATTATTTGCTGCATTACTGCTTGGCCTGCATGCATCAACTCCTTTGTGTATTTCTTTATTCTGATAATAGATCTGAATTTTAAGGGGAAAAAACCCAAAACCTTCAGGTACTTCTTGCATTCTTCCTTTAAGCATTCCCAAATGATACTGTATTTTCTATTAAAGCCTATTGTTTTTTAAGAATCCATCACCATTCACTCTGTAGCAAAGGTCTTTCCACCTCATGCCTTTAGACACATCAATATATTTCATTTTAACCCCTGATGACTTGAGGCTTTTCTAGTAAAATGTGATTTCCCTACTCGAAGCATACATTCTGGATCTTGACTGTGTTTTCTGTTAGTTTTTCAATGTTATGAGCAGGTTAAGAGGAAGTAATTATTTTTAAAATTCACTTCAAAATGTAATTTCACTTTTTACCTTTTTTGGAAAAGTTTCATTTTGCTTCTTTTGGTTAAAAAATCTGATTTTTTTTACTTGTGCTACCTGATTGCAAACTGATGTATCAGGAGATAGGATAAGTCGTGGCCTATTTTCCGTTCTTGTGTTAGAACTGAGCTTTGCTTTCCTGAATGGCTTGTGAAAGATCATAATTCACCATTATGAAAGAAGTGTGGAGAATGGAATGCAAATGCTGTAGCATCCTATATACATATATGTATGCTATGAAGACAGGCTGAAAGGGTTGGGGCTTATCAGCCTGGAGAACAGAAGGCCCTATATATATATGTGTGTGTGTGTGTATATACATATATATATATATATCGGCCTGAAGGGGCCTACAGGAAAGCTGGGGAGAAACTTTTCACCAGAGAGTGTAGTGAAAGGACAAGGGGTAATGGTTTTAAATTGAAAGAGGGGAGATTTAGGTTAGACATCAGGAAGAAATTCTTCACCACGAGGGTAGTAAGACACTGGAATAAGTTGCCCAGTGAGGTTGTGGAAGTTCCCTCCCTGGAGGTGTTCAAGGCCAGATTGGATGACGCTTTGTGCACCTGGTCTAGTGGGAGGTGTCCCTGCTCATAGCAGGGAGGTTGGAAAGATCTGATGATCTTTAAGGTCCCTTCCAACCTTAAACATTCTATGATTCTATGTATGTGTATGTATGTATGTAAGTATGTATCTCAGGGAGTTACAAACCTCAGTGTTACAACACACAACAATTTTCCTTTAGCTCAGGGTTCAGCATCCTACACACGTAGGGTTGGAAACACTTGGGTCTATCCCTTGGACCAGATATGGGTGACTGCTGAGCAGCTTTACAAACCCAGGTTTGAGGTCACAGATTTAATACATGTAGTGAGTGTGCTCAGGCCTGTAGTGGGACTCTGGGGCCTCAGCCCTCAGCGCTGTCCTTGTAAATGTATTAAGATGAATGTTGTCACCTTGATTAGGACAATGTGCCCTTTATCTCTGCTGAATTTAGCTGTCAGTGATGCTACCTCTTATTTTCTTTCATGCAGAAGATCTCTCCCCATCCTGGCATGCCTCCTGAAGGAGCACCTGTCTACCTTCCATACCCTTCATTCCCAGAACAAGCAGCAAGTGTTCATGACACTCAGGAATGATTCTCTGGTCCAAAAATTCAAGTCTCACCCCAAAGTGACAGAAATTTTCACTAGTTGCAAAACATTGGATTCCCAGATCACCAAGATCTTTCCGAATGATGTACCACATGTTAGGACACTCAGCATGTTTCTTATATTGCACAAGCACACAAAAAATATTATATCTTTGTGCTCAGGCCTAGAAATAAGCAGAGGACTCATTTCCTCCTCTGAACAGACATAAATATCTATCAATACCTCAAACACTTTTCGACTATTACGCTTCTGAACAACTTTAAACTTCTGCAGAGTGTAAAGATAAGCACTTTATAAACAGTTAGGCAGCTGGAAATTACTAATGTGTGATTTCTACTGATCACACCAGCAAACAAAATATAATCCTACTCAGCTGGCAATCTACTGCCTGAAAGAAGCACTAAACTCAGCTTCTGATTCAGCTCCTCAGTGGGTGTATCTCCAGGTAGAATTCCTTTCTGTCTTCTTTATCCTGTCAGATATTTCAATGTACTCCTTTTTTACTTTTAAATCTCTCATGATCTGAAAAATGCTTTAGTTATGCTGAAATAATTGATTTTTTTTTTCTGGAAAATGCTCTCCATTATTACTTTGTGCAGAAATCTTTGAACTGTGAAAGAAGTCACTGCTATTGCTCTGACTAATGACCCAAAGGCTTAGCCTAAAAAGCACATTGGCAACCAGGTTTGTGCCCTTCTTCTCGTAATCATCGTGAAGGAACATTTTGTGCAAAGGTCCACAGTGTTCCAGGGCTCTATATTCCTGCATACTAAATGGAAAATATCTGGGGAAAACACTACATCTTGAAAGTAAATATCATATAAATGCACGGTTACCAGAAACAATAACTTGGTCCTCATTTGGCACATCTATGAGTGTGTGGAAAGTAAAATCCAGAAAGTATGTGAACCTCTAGTAATTGCTACAAGCTTATACTGAGCAACGGTGATTTGAATGATGTGCCAAATGATCTACAGCTTGGGGAAGCAGACTGAATGCAAAAGTGTCTCTACCATCAGAAATTGATTTGACGACAATGTCAATTACTTTTGGCACTAAGTTTCCTGTGGGTTATTTTCTGATTGATCTCCTGGCCATCTGTGACTATTTCTCAATCTATGCATATTTTGGGAGAGATTTAAGGAATGCTGTGGCTATCATAAATCTTATAAATTTTTCCCCCATGTGGAATATTTGCTTATACTGTTTGGGTCAGCTTTGATTACTCTTTCTCAAGCAGAAAATGTTGCTGCTGAGCAATAACATTAGTCACAAAAGAGCTCCCCCAAACCTGTCTTGATTTGGGAGATACCAGATGAGAATGTAATTTGCCAGAAAAACTCAGCCCTTTAGTTTCTATACATTTTTGTGCAGCGTACTTTTTTTTCTGCAGCATGTTTTTGATCTCCAAGTTTCTTTCAATTCTGTTAAGTTACTCGTGCTAAATAGGCTGCTGGTGCAACTTTTGCATGCTAATGTGTCAGATATTGATGCTATTTACACAAGATCTCATTTAAGAGCTTAAACACACATCTTTTAATGTTGCAGCACTTACAGTTTGAAAGATGGCAGAGAGAATGGCATTATGTCACTTACCATCATTCCTTGTTTAGCTGTGTGACAACACAGACAGACAGCTTCACACTTATTGCATACTCTTTTTTTGACTAAACATTCTGGTAATATCAGATTTATTTTTATTTTCTGGGAGATATCTGTGGAGTACACAAAGATATGGATTCAGCATTTTTTTCTGCATTTTATTTCATAACTTGAAAGAGATAGAAGTAAAACCTTTAAGGAATAAGTGTGGAATTAACTAGCTCCTAACAAAAATAAACATTAAAAAAAAGCCTCAGAGTTCAGTGGTTTTAATATAAAAAAAAAAAGCAAAAAAAAAAAGCAAAACAAACACACAAAAACCCCAAAAAAACAAAGAAACAAAAAACAAAACATACAAAACAAAAAAAAACAAACCAACAAAAAAAAAACAAAAAACAAACAAACAAACAAAAAAAACAAACAAAAAAAACCAAAACAAACAAAACCAAATATAGTCCTTTTCTTTCTTAACTTAGTATTACTTCTGTGGTATACTGTGGGGTCATATTTATACTTTCCTTCTAGTCTGCTGTACAACCATCCAGGAAAGCATATCAGATAAGATGTGAAATGTGAGGGGGAGAGAGAAGCTTTCAAGGCTTCTTTAGTCATTAAAAGAAGTAAAATGGTACAACCTCCCTTTTTTTGTCCATTCACATAAATTGTGAGCAAGCTATTAACTTTATGGACTCAGGATGCTGGTGTCAGATTCACAGTCCCTAAGAAGTGATGTACATCAAGTAGTCATTTATTTATTTATTTTATTTGGATGCTTCAGCTCCTGAGACTCAGGCCTGCCCAGCATTCTGACAATCACAGTTAATTACTGTAATGCTTCTCTGGCAGACCCTCCTTAAAACATCTTAGCAATATTGTAGCTCATCCAGGATGATGCTGATTGCTACCTGTAGAGGACTTTGTCAGCATATTACTTCCACTTTATGCAGATTGGGCACTTGCAATTTGAAGTGCCCAAGCTCAAATTTTTAACACAGATAAGTAGCTTGAAAGACAGATTCTCTGGCAACAATCAAACCTCTGATCAGTGGCTTTCTCAGGTATCTTCTTCTTTGCTTGGTACCCTAAAACTTACCTCAATGAATACTTTATTGCTTCATCAGTCTGAAGGCAGAACAACATAACAGCTTGTTTTTCACTTTGAATATTCGTGTGAGGTAAGTCTCAGTTTGACTGAATTTGTTTAACTTTAAATCCCTTAACAAATTTTAGTCCACTAACAAGGATCTTCCTGTCCTCCTCACTCTGTTTTCCATAGCAGTGACTCATTTTTGCTGTGTCCATTTTACAGAACTCCACTGCAAAAGACAGATGACCACTCCTCTGCTATCTCGATCACTTGGTTCATCTGTGCAACATTTCAGATCTCATCGCTAGACCCTCAGACTAAAACAAGTCCTGACTGACTGCAGACAAAGTGGGTAAGAGGCCTGCTAAGCACTGACTTTCTTAAGGGTGTAATTAAAGCATGTGAGAGTCCACCTGGCTGTGAAGTGACCCACTGAGAAGTGCTCAGAGGATGTACTCAGATGATCCTGATGTAGAGTGATGGCCTGCAGCTGAAAACAGAGTGGCAAGGTTATTTCAGCGGGACACACAACAGGAATTGCAGTTGCAGACTTAGCAAAGGAAATATTTTAGGTTTCATGCATCCTGATCAGCATCTTGATATTGACAGCTCCAAGTTAGGTGCCTTAGCCCTTGATAGGTGGGAATAATTTTGGTTTTCAGAATAGGATCTGTGGAAGCCTGTGCGGCAAGTGAGAACTTATCTGCCTTTGATTGAGAGTAAAGGTAAGTTATTGTTGATTGCTTTACCTATTTCTAAGGTACTCCCTTTTATTTAGGGAAATGTCTACCTATTTACTTGCCTTCTTGAGTGCTTCATACCACCAGCACTCAAGAAAGGACTGAAGATGTGATCCAAAAGTAGTACCACTTTGTATCTCCAACCTTATAACTGCCTTTTCAAGCTACTCACATAATTACATGCAATATAGCACAAGCAACACTATCGAGTATTAAGTTGCAGCCCAGGTGACCTCCTTATGCCAAGCTCTTCTACAAGTGATCTGTGAATAGTCTTCATAGTTAATTTCCTGCTTATAAAATTTTCAGTTCATTGCATTCAAATCAAAGTACAAGAAATAACAGATGATACCATTTGGCCAGCTGACTATATAGTTAGCATCATGTAGCCTTTCAGTTATACTGGCGTACTAGATCAAAACACCCAGTCAACCAATCATTTGACTTCAACAATAGTTAGCAAGTCAGCAAAAGCCTTAGGAATGACCAATGAGTAAGATGAATGAGAAGTGATTAAATATGTTTGTGTAGGAATAACACATATACCATCTCAGCCTGAAGACAAATGCATCCTGACTATACCTGTAGGTCTAACTGAGAATAAAAGAAAAGCTCTTTTCATGGTACATGTCCATTTCTTAGGAATTAAATGTAATGATGACTCATTTTTATGTAACAAAAAGAAAAAAAAAGCTCTTATTTTTTGAGCACAACTAT
This sequence comes from Hemiprocne comata, assembly GCA_020745705.1. NCBI lineage: Eukaryota > Metazoa > Chordata > Aves > Apodiformes > Apodidae > Hemiprocne > Hemiprocne comata. Next base: position 126,988,305 of record CM036587.1, read on the forward strand.
GATGTGGGAGGTAGAGAACTCAGGCTGGAATTCTCAAAAGAAAAACCCCAAGTCTGCTGCTGTTCTTCCCAATAAAATCCAAGGGCTGTAGATGCCTAAATCTTTTAAGATCTTCTGAAAATACCAATGTCAAGGTCTACAGACAGTTTTGAATAAAAGTAGTGTGACCAAGCCCACTTTGTAGCCAGCTGCAGGTGAACAGAATTATGTTGGGGAGGTACTTGAATGCATTTTAAGTAGCACAAGAAAAAAATTCTGAGTAGACTTTATGAAAAGAGAAGGATGGTAAGGTGAAGTAGCTATAATTTTTTTTTTCCAGTGTTATATAGAGAGAGATTCATTACTCATATTTTGTAAAATAAGGCACCACTTTACAGACAGCTTCTCCTTACGTTTCTTAAGTCAGTTGCCCCCTCCCTGCTGCAGGTCAAGCTACCTTTTTCTTTCTTTCATTATTCCCATTATTAACACAGTTGAATATTCAAAATAGCTTGTACATGGAATACTCGAAGATTTGACACACAGTTTATTCTGATGCTGTACAATACACATGGGAGTATTATGCATGAAAGTAGCATGCCATGATAACTGAAGTTGGATACATTGTAAGTATATAGATATCCCAATTAACAAGGCTGATTTTCTGACCTATTTTTCATACCTAGGAAGACACTAAGGTCAATAGGAAGCATCTTGCTTGATTCCAAATTGAATACACATCATATTGACCTGTTTTGAGGTGTTCTACAGTAACCTGAGTGAAAAAGAGCCCAGAAATACAAAGGAAGTAGTTTTGCCCTAAAGCATTAATGCTTATTTACTGCAGACCAGTGTGCACTCCCCCATTCATAGAAAGGGTGAAGCAAGACTTCACTTTTTACACAAATATAAGAAACATAAGTTAATAGGCTTCTTACAAAGTTTGCAGGGGGCTAAGACTACAAAATCAATTGCTACAGATTAGCTGGTGTTTGGTAATCCACCCAATTCCTGCCCTGTGTGTATTTTTGAATCAAAATCTGTGATAAGGAATTTCAGCAAAATAAGTTGTATCTACATGTAATGGGAGCTTGGGAACAAAGGAAAAAGTCTGGGAAGAGAGGGAAAATGCATTTGGGAATTAAGCATTGATGAAGGGACTGAGGAAAAAAGTCATCTGTTATGGAAGGAAGAATGAAACTCATGCAAAGATGTTATCTCTCAGTAAACTCCAAATGAAACAGTCGTCTTTTTTTTTTTTTTTTTTTGCTAATTCTTTGATCAAAATACATCTGCTTACAGTTGCTGCCTTTAGGAGAGCCTAAGCCATGTAAGTGCTTTGGTGAAGTAGCCTGTAGGCTCCTTAAAAAAAACTGTTGAAGAAATAGGATAACAGAATAGTTGAGATTGTAAGGTATCTCTGGAGGTCTTCAGTCCAACCTCCTTCTCAGAGCAGGCTCAGCTATGAGATCAGACCTCGTGGCTCAGGGCTTTATCCAGCTGGTTCTTGCATGCTTCCAAGCATGGACGTTGCATCAGCCTCTGGGCTGATTCTTCCACTGCTGGGCTGTATTCAAGGTGGAAAATATTTTCCTTATATCTACTCTAAACCCCTCCTATTTAAATGTATGCTCACTGCTGTTTTTTCTCCTGCCACACACTGCTGCATCCCACTCCTACACATTTATTTTTCTGTCCTGGCAGATTGTAAACAAGGCACTTTTTAGAAGTTGTGTCATATGAACTCTATACCCAGGAAATGTTCACCAGTACCCAAGGCTAAAAGAGAGCTTGTTGAGATCAGGTATAGAAAACATGCATTCTGCCCTGAGACCACTGATCTTTCTTGGAAGAAACTGGACTCTTTTGATAGGTTTGACCACAGGAGTTACAGCTAAACCAGGTTTAGTAATAATCTGCCTACTATGTATGGTATAATACCTCACTTCGAGCTGTCACAGCTCCTGGTGCCTGAGCTGTCCCTGCAGCACACTGCAGTCACTTCTGTGTTGTGTGGTCATATCAGGAGTTTGTATGAGATATATCTCAAGTGTTTTGTAATGCCTTCGGGGTAGCTGCTGGAACTAAGAATGAGCTAATATACTCTCTCCTTCTGCCAGACTTATTAGTTTAGAATGAGTGCTGTAAGGACTACAGCTACATGTCTGCCAATGCAGAGATTTGGATTTTGCAGTTGGCTCAGGGAATGAGTAGGGTGAGACCAAATCTGCCTGAAAAAATACTCTGTACATGTTCCTTACCACAATCTCACAGCTAAGTTAAGCTATGCTGCCTGTACTATTTTTTTCCTTCCCAATTAATTGTAAGCTTTTGCTTATCTTAGAGGAATGAGGTGAATTTTCACTCTGGGAAGTGTATTCCTTTAAACCAAAACCTTATTCTGTATCACAGTTTCTCTTTCTTTGTTTTACAGACCTTTAGGAGATAACTCCCTGAGCCAAAAATCTCAAAACCCCATGTCAATTTGAAAAAACCTGCTCCAGAACTTAAACACATTGCCCACTGAAGACTCTGCTCTTTCTGCTCTTACATCCGTGCACGTACTGTCTCCATCTCTCAAAATCCACGAATACCCACCCAGCACAGGGACACGTCTAGCTCTTGGAGGCTGTTAGGCATATTGAAAGGAGGTGAGAGAAAGAAAAAAAGTCTGGGTACATGTTAGCTTGTTGCAGCAGGTCTCCTACACCACATGAGGAGTTGACTCATGAGGAAGCAACTGTTTCATACAGGAGTAACTCTTAAAAATGTTCTGCAGAAACGCTTTCTGGCATTCTGCTCATAATGGGGCAGCTCCTTATTGCTTACACCACACAGAGCTATTTATCCCTTAGAGCATTGTGTTTAAAACACAAGCCTGGTGTCACTTAAGTATTTGCTAGAAATTGCATTAATCTGCTGGTACATAAATCCAGCCTTGTGTGGAAATACCACAATGTATCTCTGTTTCTGGGAAGAAGGTCCAATGTGAATTTTTACTTTAAAAAATAAATAAATTAATAATTCCTTGTTTATAAGAAAAAAAAAAATCAAACCCAAAGCTACCACATGAAATTGGGTGGAAAATTCCTTTCCCTTCAGGAAATACAGTTTCTATCAAAAAACAGACTGTTTTCATTCACAGAAATTTTACTACAAATTTCATTAATTCTGCTTTCTGTCACTGGAGAGGAAAAGCTGTAGGTAAGCATTTGTTAATGAAACAGGACTTGTACTGAATAAATGCTGAATATTCAGCTGAATAAGTGTTATTCCATGACCATGAGATCTAATTATGTCAACAGAAATACTTTAGCACCAAGTAAAAAGAAACTTTAATAAAATTCAAGTAGCTCAATGACAAGAAGGTAATGTTGAAGCTAGAGGACATGGAAGTTGAAATAAACAAATGGAAAATAAAAAAAAGCAAGCCATGTATTTCAATACAGTTTTGTTTTGTTTTTAAACTAGCTATTATTATGTGCAAGGAAAGGGCAACTTCAGAAATTAAAATAGATACTCACCTTCCTCAGTGTGCAAAATAGGGCATAAAATAGAGCTTTCCTAAGATTTTTTTGAAAGCTGACACTGGTTAAGTCTTTCTTCCTGTTTCTAAATAAATTCACTGATTCTGAAAAGTACTTGTCAGTGTTAAAATCCCACTCCCACTGACTCCAAACAAAAATTTGTCATTGACCTTTATGGACAAAAACCTTTGTTTCTGGAAATCTTGCCCATATTAGCAAGATTGTTTTATGACTATATGTCCATAATAAACTGCTTGTTAAGCTTCTTTGGTCTTTACTCTTTTTAGTAGCAGAAAAAGGAAGCAAAAATACAAACCAAAACAGACAAACAAAAAGCTTTACCAACCTCCTATGCAGGCACAAACACTTCAGACTTATAATTGCAAGTGTTAGCCCAGGAAAGAGGTTCTATTAGCCTCAGAAATCTTCTTGGTTTACATCTAATCTTAAGTTTAACTTTGAAACACTGAGTGTTTGCAAGACATTGCCAAGAAATTATTGAAAGACCAAGAACTCTGTGTAGGGTGTTTTTCACAAAACTTTCAAATCAACTAGAAATTTGAGAAAATCAGTATACATTTGATGAGCCACAGCAGACAAAGACTTATCAAATGATGTTTTCTGAATTGTTTTATTAGGTCTAGACACAAACAGCACTGACTAGAGTCTGAAAAGTAGATGTTGCAGTTATTGATAAGTTTTCAAACATTTTGGAAGAAAGGAGATGATGTTTCCCATACAAATAGAGGTGTTAAAGTGTTTTAAAGAATTACTGGATAATAAAAATATAACCAGTAAGCAGTTCTTCAGAACTTGTCTCAAAAATGAAAAGAGAAATAGAAAAGGCAGGATTGTGAGAATTTGTCTGCAAGTTTCCCATAGGAATACATAAACATTAGTTAAGAAGGGCCTCTTCCCATTATTGCCCTACAGCTGGATTAACTTACTTTCACAGGGGCTGGTATAGGCTCTGCTTAGCCTTCTCTTTCAGAAAAACAATTTTACTTCTGCATCTACACTGGAATACAGAGTTTTCATTTTTACTAGAGTTGTTGAAAAAATGATATTTAATTAGTAATTTCAGACTTACAGCCTTACATATCTAAAAAACATACTAAGAGTTTAAACTTCAGTACTGAAATGTAGGTATAGAAGGTTGCTTTGCTAAAATTAGAACATACAATCATAGAATCATAAAGGTTGAAAAAGACCTTCAAGATCATCTAAGTCCAACCATCAGTGCTACAACTCTGTGACCACTAAACCATCTCCTGAAGCTCCACATCTACCCATCTTTTTAACACCTCCAGGGAGGGTGCCTCCACCACCTCCCTGGGCAGCCTGTTCCAACACCTCACCACTCTTTCTGTGAAGAAATGTTTCCTAATATCCAATCTGAACCTCCCCTAGTGCAACTTGACCCCATTTCCTCTTGTCCTACTGCTGGTAACTAGGGGGAAGAGGCCAACACCCACCTCCTTACAACTTCCTTTCAGGTAGTTGTAGAGAGCAATGAGGTCTGCCCTTAGCCTCCTCTTCTCCAGGACGAACAGCCCCAGCTCCCTCAGCCTCTCTTCATAAGACCTGTTCTCCAGACCCCTAGTCAGCCTAGTTGCCCTTTTTTGCATTATTTTTTGTACTGGGGGTTGGTGTGGCCAAAGTGCAGGATCTGACATTTGGCCGTATTGAAACTCATGCCATTCGCCTTAGCCCATCGATCAAGCCTGTCCAGATCCATCTGTAAGAGCCTCTCTGCCCTCAAGCGGATCAACACTCCCACCCAACTTAGTGTCATCTGCAAGATGACAATAAAGAAGTAAGACAGTCCAGGAAATTGCAAGTCTTTAAAGGCCAAGAGCGATCTCCTCTGTATTTAAGCAGCAACATATTTTGATTACAGTTAGATCTCTGTGGTTGACTAAATATTTGTAAATCTGTGTTGTCAATTTGGGAGGGCAAGAATTTTGCTGCCCCCTTTCCAAAATGATGTTGCTTGACTTTGTGCTCAGCTGAATGCCTTTGTCATTTTTCCTCAGAGCAGTACTCTATACAATAGTGGGTTATATACTATGTGTTCACATCCATCACTCTTCCTTTTTGTGCCTTGGAAGTCTGCTGTTAAGAATTTCAGTAATACACTTTGAATTCGGCCTTTCTTCCAGATCTCATAACCTCAGTAGGATCACAGGTGAGGGACTCCAGTGAGCTAAAATTCATGTCTGAGTCAGCACACGGAAATTCCCTCCAAACTCTGGGATTCCTGCCAGCATTTTCAGTATTGCTTAGCAGCTTCCATCAAGCAACTTTGAATACAAATATGAGCTTCTACAAGCTCTACCGCTCCTAGTTTTTGCAGATTTTACAATTGTTTCTGTACAGTGAAGAAGCCTACGAGCTATAAGAGCTGATGAAACAAAACTCTAGAGCAGACATAAGGTCTGTATTTCTAACAATGTGAGATTTACATTCCTGTTTTTTCCTCTAATGCTTCTATTCATCTTAGCTCAACGGCTTTGCCTTCTGTCTTATCCATTAGTCACACTGACTTGGCATTTCTAACATGATCGTAGAGGGACAAACATTCCTGCTACCTTCAGGGCTCATCCAACCTCTTTATATTTAGTGATAACTGCTGGGGGTAAGCAAGAAAGAGGATTCAGCAAGCACTTCACTTCCAGAGAAAACTCTCTTGTGACTAAAAGCTGCCAATTCCTTTAGTAATATTTGCCATCTTTTTTTATAAGCAAACCAGCTGAAAGCATTGTTATTTGAAAAATATTCATAGAAAGGAAGAATCATCTATTTTAATAAGAATAAATATTCAGGAGATTATTCACTCTTGTACCAGTTTTTAAAATCTTTTTATTATTCTCCAAATGTATTGGTGGTAGGAAGAGAGGGAGGGCATGGTGTCCACAGATAACCTGAATGTAGGTCATCTCCTACGTATGATGCTTAGGTTATCATGAGAAATAACACCATGTGATCACTCAGATGATGAGGCAAAAAAATAGCTACCATGCCTATGAGTTTGCACATTTAGTACAAGTTAGAATTTATTTTTTATGAGACAAATACTATGTGTATCAGTCTAACGTCTGATAAACAGCAGTTGTATTGAAATATTTGGCACAGGGAGCATTAACCCTGGAGCAGGCTTAACGTGTACCTATTTGGTTTTATAGGAAGCCTCCAGCTTTCATTCTGGCTCCAGACAGACACTTCCCAAAGGAAACCATCTGAAATAGCACCACAAAGAAGTACTGTCCCCCATTCAGGGTGCTGATTCTCTTTCATCAAAACAATCAAGCTAATCTCAGAGGGTTCATCTAGAGAAGGCTGGAAATGAGATGAGTATCCACAATTTGGTTCCCTTCATTAAATGGGAATCAAACCCCTCCCCCTTAGAAACTGCACCCTCACAGCAGGATCATGGGAGAGATACTTTCATAATTTTTATCATTCGAAAGCCATAAATAAAGCTGAAAAGTAAACCATCAAGTATTACTTTCTAATCTAGTGAGGAAGACAGCCACTTTAGCGGAGGGAGTCCATGAATTAAGGAGGGAGGGCTGTACCCAAAGGTTCACAGATTCTATGTGAAATTGCTCATAAGGCAAAATGCATTAAGTAAGCCTTCTTCATTGGCTTTTGTCTCCTCAGGCTACACTATTATGGGCCTTTTACTGTGCTCTTATAAATTTTCAGTGATTGTATGGACATTGCAAACAAAGAGGATTGGAAAAAAAGAGGAGCAATGGTTAATTCTTTTTACTGCCCAGGAATATGTTATAGTTGTGGGAGAGAAGGAGGGAGTTCCAAACCAAAACACCCTAACTACTACTTCTGCTTTCAGAATTGCCTTTAAATAAAACTGGTCTTGGTCCACTGTGCCTTTGTGCAGCTGAAAGTTTATCCAAGGTGCTGAGGCAGGCATGTAAGTTTTTGAAGAGGCAGGATTTCAGAGGTTGAACTAGCAAAACTCCTCTCACAGGCTGCTTTTTGTAGATCTCAGTCTGAAACACGTACCTGCCCATGAGCTAATTCTGCAGTCATCACTGAACACAAGGCAGGACAGACTGTTCCTGTGGCACATCAGCAACAAAATAAACTGATGTATTCCTCCTGGAATTGAAGAGAAAAAAAAAATACAATTACTGAGCCTGAGAACCTGCATGCAAACCCAACTGTTCAGGTCTGCCAATAACTGGGTATGCACCATATTTCTATAGCAGGTCAATGATTCATGGGAAAGAAAGCTGTGAGAAGGAACTTTTGCTTCTACTGAAGAAAACAAAGTTGAGTAACATTCCCACCGGGCTGGGATGCATAGAGGGAGGAGTCTGTAGCAGGAACCTGGAACAGTGTAATTATGCTGCCCAGATGAATCATTCTCAGTAGGTTGCATGGCACGACAAGGTTGTGACTGGGGTGCAGAGTAGAATAAACAGTTCTCTCTACAGTTGTCTACTTTTGTGTCAACTGAAATAAATTATTTATTTTTTCTTCATATCTATATTACTGTCTTTTTTTTTTTTTTTTAGCTACAGTTCTTCTCTCTTCCAGAGATGACCTCTTCTTTACTCCTTTTATTTTTCCTGACCCAGAGACTTCTCCAGGCAGACCATATTCCTTGCTGCAGGGTGTCTGCACAGGATGGAGCAGCTGAGACATATAAGAAGTGGTTATTGTAGAGTGTACTCACCATGGCAATCACCCCCACAACATCTCCCTAATCTTGGGTGAGCTTGTAGATGTTTTTTCCCCTTAAGCTCCCTCTGTAAAGACCCACAGAACAAATCCTGAGATTTTTAGCAGCAAGCGTTATTGCCTAATGCTTGTGCCCAGACAGATGTCTGCTGTTACCTTGAGTTGTTGACTGCAAGCAGTGCACTGCAAAAGAAATAAACTGTGGCAGAATGGCTCAAACCCAAGAGCTTAATGATTCTGAGGTAGAAACTTGCCAAATACCCTGTAATCCTGCATACCACCCTGAAAGCCAAAGGTAGCTAGGATCCCGAGGCACTCCTCAGTCTGGGAAATAAAACATTTTTTTGTGTTGAACATATGCATTGTGCATCAGCTGTTTTAATAAGTGTGGTTGGATTTTGCTTCTCTCAGATCTCACAATATTATCAACTTAGCCATCTCTGTAAAGGATAATAAAAAATGCTTTTATAAATACATTAATAACAAAAGGAGGGTCAGGGAAAATCTTCATTCCTTATTGGATGAGGGAGGGAACTTAGTAATGGAGGACAGGGAAAAGGCTGAGGTGCTTAACACCTCCTTTGCCTCAGTCTTTAACAAAAAGACCAGCTACTCTCAAGACAAATGCACTCCTGAGTTGGTAGACAGGAATGGGGAACTGAATCCCCCTCCTGTAATCCAGGAGGAAGTAGTTAGGGACCTGCTGTGCCACTTAGACCCCAACAAGTCCATGGGTCTGGATGGGATTCATCCTAGGGTGCTGAGGGAGCTGGCAGAAGAACTGGCTAAGCTGCTCTCCATCATTTATCACCAGTCCTGGCTGACTGGGGAGGTCCCAGATGACTGGAGGTTGGCCAATGTGACACCCATCCACAAGAAGGGCTGGAAGGAGGATCCAGGGAACTATAGGCCTGTCAGCCTGACCTCGGTGCCTGGCAAGGTTATGGAACAGATAATCCTGAGTGCCATCAAGCAGCATGTAGAAGACAACCAGGGAATCAGGTCCAGTCAACATGGGTTTAGGAAGGAAAGATCCTGCCTGAGCAATCTCATCTCCTTTTATGACTGGGTGACCCACCTAGTGGATGAGGGGAAGGCTGTGGATGTGGTCTACCTCGACTTCAGCAAGGCCTTTCACACAATCTCCCACAGCATCCTCCTGGAAAAACTAGCAGTCTATGGCTTGGACTGGTGCACCCTTCACTGGGTTAAAAACTAGTTGTATGACCAGGCCCAGAGAGTGATGGTGAATGGAGCTGCATCCAGCTGGTGTCCAGTGACCAGCGGTGTCCCCCAGGGATCAGTATTGGGCCCAGTCCTATTCAATATCTTTATTGATGACCTGGATGTGGGGATTGAATCCACCCTTAGTAAGTTTGCAGATGACACCAAGTTTGGGGGGAGTGTCAATCTGCTGGAGGGTAGGAAGAAGCTGCAGGGGACCTGGACAGACTGGGTCGATGGGCCGAGGCCAATGGCATGAAATTCAACAAGACCAAGTGCAGGGTCCTGCACTTTGGCCACAATAACCCCAGGCACCGCTACAGGCTGGGGGAAGAGTGGCTGGAGAGCGGCCCAGCAGAGAGGGACTTGGGAGTACTGGTGACCACTGGCTGAACATGAGCCAGCAGCGTGCCCAGGTGGCCAGGAAGGCCAATGGCATCCTGGCTTGTATCAGGAATAGTGTGGCCAGCAGGAGTAGGGATGTAATTCTCCCCCTGTACTCAGCGCTGGTGAGGCCTCATCTCGAGTACTGTGTCCAGTTCTGGGCCCCTCACTTCAAGAAGGATATTGAGATGCTGGAGCAGGTCCAGAGGAGAGCAATGAGGCTGGTGAATTGACTAGAGGGAAAGTCTTACAGGGAGAGGCTGAGGGAGCTGTGGTTGTTTAGCCTGGAGAAGAGGAGACTCAGGGGGGACCTTATCACTCTCTTCAACTACCTGAAGGGAGGTTATAGTCAGGTGGGGGTTGGGCTCTTGTCCCATGCAACTAGCCACAAGACAATCAGGCAAGGCCTGAAGCTGTGCCAGGGGAGGTTTAGGTTGGATATTAAGAAGCACTTCTTCATGGAGAGGGTGATTAGACATTGGAATGGACTTCCCAGGGAGGTGGTAGAGGCACCGTCCCTGGATGTGTTCAAGGAAAGGCTGGATGTGGCACTCAGTGCCATAGTCTAGATGGTGTGGTGGTGTTGGTCATAGGCTGGACTTGATGATCTTAAAGGTCTTTTCCAGCCTTGGTGATCCGGTGATTCTGTGACTTGGAGACTGGTGAAAGAAGAGGAAAATCTGTGAGTAGGACACTTCTGAATGCCTTTGGTCAGGTGAGTGGCCAGTGCAGTGAGCTGGAAGGGTCATATAGAAGTCTAAAAAAAGTCTAACAAACAATGATTTGGCCAGAAGGTGTGGAACAGAAATTTATAAACTTTTCATTTTAGAAAAACAGTCTGTGTAATATTGACTTATAGCTGCATGGATTCTGTTTAGAAGATAGAGCAGAGACAGAAGATGAGGATGCTTAGATACACACTAAGAGGTCCTCATAGGTCCAGAATATCATCAGCCATTTATTACCTTGAGAAAAATGTGCATTGCACTTTCATAATCAACTATATTTGTAGTACAGCACAAAAGACTGTCAGTCTTGTCTCTCCCTCTTTTTCTCTTTCTCAGTTGCAAGCTGGGCATGTGAGTGGATTTGCAGCTTCTGTACTTTATGGGCTTCTTCAGATTTAGTGCAGAAAAGGGATGTTGGATGAGCCTCCTTGGCTTTTTCATTTTCTCTTCAGTGACACCTATGTAGCAGAGGAGTGCTACCCATGTTATGGCAGTGGTCTTGTGGAGCAGCCAATACTTCTGATTCTTTGAGGAGCATTTTTTGTAGCACTGGAAATGATTCTGGGAGCTTTATCTTTGCATCACCTCTTTTAACAGGTACTTGTCCATGCTGTTATTCTCATGCCAGTCATTGCAGCAGAACCAGTCCATTCTTTGTCTGCAATTTCTCCATAGTTTCTGCCCCGCTGTCTACATAGCTTTTATAACTTGAGGATATGGAATTAAAACTAGGATGTATCTGCAAGTGCATCAATGCATTTAAATGGGAAAATGAGATGCCATTAGCTGGGTCTCAGAACATTAGAGATCACTGAAGCAGACAGATCACTCCCCATGTGAGTCTATCATAAGATGCACAGGGATAAAACAAAGGTCTATCAACATGGATATTTAGAGAAAGGGTGTTAGGTGCAGGGCAGTTACAAAATTAGCATTCTCAGTTCCAGAAATCAGTGGTTTAAAGACCTCCTGATTCAAACAGCAGCAGAAGAATTGCACAAACCAGGAAAAAATACACAACATCTGCTTCCATTTTGGTAACTACTATATTTTGATCTCATTTCTAAAAATTATGTTCATCCCAAAGCATGACTCCTTTTCAAAATGAGCATTCCAGCTCTCTAAAGCTCTCTAGTCTTTGACTTTTCTAGGAAAATAAAGCATAAAAGAGGATTGAATTTGGAAAGTTTTTAATTTTCAAAACAAAATAAACATGAGAAAATCTATGTAACCAGCCCACACAGCAGCCTCGAATACTTGTGGCACTCCCAGTTCTCAAATCAAAATTATTCCCACTTGACAGAGAGGTGGTAGCTACTTACACCTAGCTCAAAGACAAAGGAAATTTGCTCATAGTAATACATGGTCCTAGCAGCTCAACTAACATGAATGAAACACTAGGCTAAGGTAGCCATATTATAGCTATATATCTAGTCAACTAGTAAAGGGGAAGAGTACACAGCATTAGATGAGTCATATGCAGTTACATGAGACACCTGAACGTACACCACTAGACAGAACCTGAGTTCAGGATGGAGGGTGGTAGTAGCAGATTGCCAGAAGACTATGTGACTAGTAGCCCACCAGCTGCCCAAAGGCCATGGGGAAAAAGAGTGGTGGGTGATGGTGTAGGCAGGATGAATCGTTTGACTGACACAGGGCTCTTCAGCCCCTCACAGGCTATTAGATACACAAAGTAAAGTGGTTTAGTTGAAGCTAGCAGAGCATGCAACCTCAGCTCATAAAATGAGCATTAATCCTTTTGCAGTCTCCCTGGCTGCAGAGCAGCATCTTCTTAAGATATGCTAACTCGATCACTCGAGATCTTCTGTCCATATCTGTAATTAATATATTTTTAACATGACCAGTGCTAGTGTTTACCCAGTTCTTTAATTCTCATGGAAGAAAATCAAATGTCCTCAGTAAACTGCATGGCTATCTGTCTCTGAATCAATCTCTTTCAAAAGAAGTGAATAGAATTCTTTTAGTAGAAAAACAGGAAAGGAAAAACACTGGGGAAAGCAATTGGAATTTAAGAAGCAGCTTTACAGTTCATGAGACATTATGAAGTTTTTTCACTCTTTCTTGTCATTTTAGAGAACAGTTGCTCAGATAGAAATTGGAGGTCATGAGTTTGTTTTGAATTTGAAATGGAAAAACAGATACTGACTGGAGCCCAAGGCTTGACTGAATACCTCTTGTATGAGAAAGACTTTAAAAATTCAAAACCTATTTATTTTTATTTTTTTTTAATCTGAACAATCAATGCTTGTACCTCACAGAAGACCAACAGCTGACGTGAGCCATGATGGCCCGTTTTAACATTGCCAGACATGTGAAAAGACACTGTGTACGTATTTTATCCCATGATTAACCAGTCTCACAAAAAGGGTAAGCATAAAGATTTCATTTTAATCGGTCTGGTCATCATCATATTTTCTCATCCTTTTGCAGGGGCAAAATAGCAGTTTTTGCTAGACAAAAGTTTATTTTTTTTTCCTTTCCATTGAAGAAATTCATGTTAATTATTCTCCTGCACCTGCCTAATGGGGCTGAAGTAATTCAATTGTCATATTTTTGTAGATTGTTGCTTTGTGTAATGTATCACCCCTGCTGTTTCACTTTAAAAAAAAAATAATTCTGTACTCCTCCATTATTCAGCAAGGCCTAATGATTATTCCACCACTTGTACATGCTGCAGTGCTGTTTTGATTTTAATTGGCTTCACTTTTTTAATTAAGTACATTGGTTTTAACAGTGTTGTTGACACGCATGGTTTTGTCTTTATCAGTATTTGCTTCCATTTTCATTCTGTATCTAGAGACATTTTATTTAGGTCCATTCTATGGGAGTAGATAGGCAGGCACTCTGCAAGGTTCATCATCTCATTCCACGTATTATATTTATCTAATAGCCTGGAAAATTTGAAAATAGTCTGAAAATATCACCTTAAAATATACACTGCTTTTAACAGTGCTGTTACATTAAATATGATATTCATAGCAGAAATTCTGTTAATTGCTAGGATAGGCCTAATTTACCTTTTATGCAAGTTGGTCACATTATTTTTTAATTTCGAGTCTACCATGAAACTTCACAAATATATTTTAGAATTTCATCTGAGTTGGCTTTACTTTACAGCTTAAGAAAAAACTAAAAAGCTGTTTTGCAGGACATTAATGCAAATATCAGTTGGGTATCCACAATCAGGTCAGTGTTCCACAGTTCTTACTGTATTGAGTTTGCATGGCAAGCTTTTGGTAGCAGGGGGGCTACAGAGGTGACTTCTGATAGAAGCTGCTAGAACCTTCCCCGATGTCAGACAGAACCAATGCCAGCTAGCTCCAAGATGGACCCACCACTGGCCAAGGCCAAGCCCATCAGCAATGGTGGTATCACCTCTGTGATAACATATTTAAGAGAAGGAAAACAAACCACGAGACTGCACCTGGAAGAGAAGAGTGAGAATATGTGGGAGAAACAGCCCACATCAAGGTCAGAATAAAAGGAGGGGAAGTGCTCCAGGTGCTGGAGCAGAGATTCCCCTGTAGCTCGTGATGAAGATCATGGTGAGGCAGGCTGTGTCCCTGCAGCCCATGGAGGTACGCAGTAGAGCAGATATCCACCCTGCACCCCACACCAGAGCAGGTGGATGCCCAAAGGAGGCTATGATCCCATGAGAACACCATGCTGGAGCAGGCTCCTGGCAGGACCTATGTTCCCATGGAAAGAGGAGCCCATGTTGGAGTAGGTTTCTTGGTAGTACTTGTGACCCCGTGGGGGACTCACACTGGAGAATTTAATGAAGAACTGCAGCCTGTGGGAAGGGCTCATATTGGAGAAGTTTGTGGAGGATTGTCTCCCATGGGAAGGACCCCGCACTGGATCAGAGTAAGAGTGTGGGAAGTCCTTCCCCTGAGGAGAAGGAGCAGCAAAAACCACCTGTGATGAACCAACCACAACCCCCATTCCCTGTCCCCCTGTGCCACAGTAGGGGAGGAAATAAAGAAATCAGGAGTGAAGTTGAGCCCAGGAAGAAGGGAGAGGTGGTGGGAAGGTGTTTTAAGATTTGGTTTTATTTCTTATTATCCGACTGATTTGATTGGTAATAAAATTAAACTAATTTTCACAAGTCGTGTCTGTTTTGACTGTGACAATACATGCTGAGTGATCTCTCCCTGTCCTTATCTTGACCCATGGGCCTTTCTTTACATTTTCTCTCCCCTGTCCAGCTGAGGAGGGGAGTGATAGAGGGGCTTTGGTGGGCACCTGGCATCTAGCCAGGGCCAACCCACCACACTTACAATGAAGAAATTTTAGCTGCTTTCCAAGGGGGAATTTTTCTTCTAAACATGAAACAAATTTTTACTAAATCCTTGGACATTGTTCCTGCAGCCTTTCAAAACACCTCAGCTTACTGAGGTCATAATCAATCTCTCTTATAAGCACAGCATTAAATAAAGTCTTCCTGCAGAATTAGTTCACCTCTTCTTCCCCTCTGGACCCAAGTCTTGAAAGTATACTTCATCATTTATCACAGCACAGAAGGATGAAGAAAATGGATCAAAGAGGAAAAGAGAAAGGAAGAATTTTTGTGTCAAATAAAACTCAAAACACACCACTGAGTAACAACAGCCACTGTTTCCATGCTGCTTTGTTCCTCCTTGTATATGTGCATTCAGCATCATATTTCATACAGGAGATGAGTTTATTGACTCCAAGCATTTACAAGCCACAATTCACTCACTTCTTTACAAACTACACGATTAGCACTCTCTCTCTTCCATCCTCTCCCTGGAATCCTTTTCTTAAAATGTTTAAATTTTGAGGCTTTACAGTCTGATTTCTAGCTTTCTGTGTAATGAAAAGTGATGCTTTGAGTTTTTTTAATGTTTCTGAAAGCTCAGATTCTCGTCTCCTGAGATTTTGCAGGACCTGGTGTTTCTTGAGAAAGGTTAAAATCCATATGATTAGAGATGAAAATTTAGTCTCTCGGTGCTGTGTAATCACAAACATGGAGGCTTTCTGCACATAATTTCAGTTCTACCCGCAAAACACTGTTATCTCTTAAAGTGGTTCACCTGTGGAGTGGTCAATAACTGAAATGAGACAGTGCTATTGTACACATACTTTAATACTGGGCCAATACACAATTTAAAGCTGCAAGGTACTGAAACATTTATTATGCAACAGAAATGACACATAGATAGCAAGACACACACACACACACAAAATCTCAACTGTGAATGACTGATATCTGGCCAATAGAAATCAGTTTTTTGAGCAAAGGCACTACTGTCTACCTCAGGAATGTAGGGGTAAACTGGTGTGTATTTAAAGAAGCCACTACAAGGAGAATGGATATGTAGCTAAACCGGTCTAGAGACTGAGGGAAAAATCTCAGGGAATGGCAGTAAGAGGATCTGTCAGACAGTTAAAGGACTTGGGCAAAGCAGAGAGACCCCCAGTTCTGCTGAATGAAGAAAATGGAATGGAACAGTCAGCGTCCACTGAATGTGCTGGGAAGTTCAAGTTGCCTTCGGTCCTTCATGTCAAGGTAAGCTTGAAAGCCTTCCAGGCGAACATAAAATAAACTAATGTGTGTTTCTCCCTCCACTCCTCCCTCAAAGAGTTAAAAATCTGGTGCCTCTATACAATTATTTTACACTGCTATTGCAGCACCTAGCTTTACAACCACTGCTGCCTGTTTTGCTCCAGGAATGTTCAGAGATGGAGGGGTAAACAAAAACTCTACTGTTGTGTAAATTGCAAGGAAACATTGTGATTTGACACAATGCACCTCCTGGAGCACATAGCAAGGCATTTGTGATGGGTTGCATTCAATTCTTTTACCTCATGGCTTTGCAGTTTCCTTGGCCTTAGGAATACAAAAGTGAATATCAGGTAGTGGCCTGCAATCCAGACACTTCCATGACAGGCCTACATATTAAAAACTATTTAAGCAAGAAATGCTTGTAGCAACAGCAAGAACAGGACTTCAGGCTTTCTCCTTGAAAGGCTGCTCCCTCAACAATGACTCGTATCAGGCAAATAAAAATAGAGTGCACTGTCAATTATCCAGGTTGCTGCGTCGATTGTCTTGAATTTCTGGAACATTTATCCTCATCCCCAATTCAGCAACTTGACAGGGTGATTGCATTTTTGTCCCTATGTGCAGAAGCAGGTGAAGATCTCGGGGCTGGTTGGAGAGGGGCGGTGCAGCAGCACCTGAGGCCTGCTTTCCCCGGCAGTGTCAGGGTGGATGGCTCTGGCTGGGGCACAGGCTCTGCTCTTAAGCTCATGCCAGCAGACATCTGAGCAGGAGGAGGTGGAGATTTCAAGCTCCCTGCTCTCCCCAGCCAGAGCAGGGTCTCTCAGACATCTATGCCTCCGTTCAGTAAGCTGCAGTGCCTAAAGCTGTGCCCACTTTGATGCTCAGCACACAGGGCTGTGACTGGCCAGGTCAGCCAAGTGATTTTGAGCCAAACGCTAGGGAAGCCAGCTGCCACCTGAATCTGCAGAGTGGAGGAAGCTGTGAGCACAGCTTTACCTTGCTTTTGTTTAGATGTGCTTGGGCTTTTCTCCTCCCTCACCCCTAAGCACAGCTCAAGGGCCCTGCTGCCAGGCCTCCTTGTCTACATACATAGGAAGACTATCCTCACCACCCTGCAACCCCCCCCCCCACTACAAGCCACGTCTGGTCCTGCTAGTCCTTCCAGTCCTCCCGGCGCTTAAACAAATCCCCATTTTTTTCCCAAAATCCGTCTTAAGGAGCATCTTCCCTTCTCAAACCTCCCTGTGCCACCCCTTGGCTTGCTGGAGCACTGCAGCTCTCCCCTAGCTCTTCATCCACACGCCTATCCTTCCCTTCACCATCCCCATCCTCCCTGAAGCTCGCCAGCACTTGTGACACTGCCAGTGAGCTGGAGAACAGACGTGCAGCACCAGGAAGCTAAAAAGGGCCCCACAGCTCCAAAGCCTCCAGCACAAAGAGGACAAACCCTTCTGTGTGCAATAGTAAAATGTCCATGTGACTTCTGGCTGAAATACCAGTTCAATGGACAAGAAGTCTGGATCACAGGTATCTATCCAGATGGACTTGTCAGGAAAGAAGAGCAGCTGCTCAGCAGAGCAGGGTCATGTAAAAACATTAGTAGCTGATTCAAGGGAAAAAAAATCCTAATCCCATGAAGGTTCATTCTACTGGACTTACAGATGGAATTCAGTAAATACCAATTTTACAAATTATTTCAATACTGCTTGAAGTTTAAATTACAGCACAAAGTTTACTATGGAATTGCTCCTGATATCTAGAAAATTATATACTGCCTGCACCTCTCGTATTTTTGCATGTTGGTAACTTACTACTGTTTTGTTGTAACCTGATCATTTTCCTGTTGTTTTATTATTTATAATTTATAATAGGTTTACTTCATAGAAAAAAAATGTTCTGTTATGTGCTGGACTGAATAATATTTTTAAGCTTCAGCATTTTTCAGTGCATGCAATTAATTAAATACAATGTATTCAAATAGACAAATTCCGAATGGTAATGAACAATCTTTTACTGTTAACTGTGTGTTTTATGGACTTACTTTCCTGGTATGCACTTTAAATATTTTATTTTTTTCTTCTATTATTGCTTTTATGTGATTTAAAAATAATAGATTCCTTGGCCCATTGTCTTATAAATTAGATCAGCATACTATTACTATAAATATTGCAAGTAAATACTGTATCTCTGTTAATATAAATAGATCAGCATTTCATTTATACTTTACAATTCTATTACTATCCATTAGACTTTTAGACATGGAAAATTTTATCTCGGATAAATTTTTTCATCCATTCAACTAAGGAAATCGTATAAATATTATGCCATGTTCTTCTACACTGTGTTTAAACAAATAGGTTATTATTTTTTTGAAGGACTCAGTCATGTTTATTGTTCCATTTTCATGTGCTTCTGCAAGCACTGATGTATTTTATAAAGTTTTAAAATCTCCCAAATCCTTCATAACTCCTACTGCTTGCTATTAAATGCAACCAAAACTATTTTTAAGGAATGGTAGATACAATACATTTACTTTATTGAAAGTCTACTTCTAATTTTCTTCAAGTCTGAATCAGACTTTTGGAAGTTTAATTTTCAAGAGGGCCATGCCCAAGAGGGTTTTAGGGACACACTCCTGGTCCTTGCTGCCAAAGCCAAATTTTCTAGAAGCCTCACGCTCTATCTAGGCACCTAATCAGTGGGCACATTTTCCACAGTGCTTTGCTGTATTTCTACATCAGTCACCTCCCCCAGTTATGAAATACTTAATCCAGAATACACTTTATACTGTGATAGCTTGCATAGCTATCTTGTGCCATGAGCGTATTTGGCCACTTCTTTTGTTGTCTGAGAACAGAGCTCCTTAGCAAATTCTGTAAAGCTGTGTAATGTGTTCAGCTAGGCTTGCCTCCTGGGTTGGTGAGGTCCTCTAGGTCACAGTTGCATGTTTGTTTTCTCCATCCAGTGGGTAATTTGGTTTTTAATAATGTTTTTGACCCCATTTGCAGACCGCCTGCCATAACTAGGAAGGGATGGGCCCTGCAGTAAGTAATTAAGTCTGCAGGAGCAGGGCTGCTTATTTTTCATTGCAGCAGATAATCAGAATGCTGTTGCTCAAGTGTAAAATGCAGAAATTAATGATCCTATATAATACAGATTAAAGCTTTCATTTTAAAAACTATCAGTGCAGAAGAACAAAAGTAGGGAGCCCTGCACCCACTTTGGAATTCCAATGTTTTCTGTCTCTAACATATTTGGAGAAGCTGCCTGAATACAAACCTGAACAAAATTCAATCATATAATAGTTTAAATAAATTATCAGATCAGAACTCTAACTATGCAGGCACCCTCATTGCTGTTTAAAAAAAGGTGTTGTTGAATGTAAACATTCTCCAGTAGATTTTGTAACTTTCAAGTTTTTATGGGTTTAACAAAGCAGTAGGATAATTTTCCATAAGTAGAATACAATTGTGTGTTACAAAGAGCAAGGAAAATGTTTTTAACTCCTTAAAAGGCTGGGCTTCAGAGAAAAAGAATACTTCTCTAGAAGAGTATCATATTATTTTGAATCCCACAAAACTTCTTTATGTATGTGCACAGGCATCTTGAAACTAATTATGTTGCTACTGGATTGTACTAAGTTGTCTTACAGTGTGAAAGCAGATTGGGATCCCATTTTACCAGGTCCTTCAAAAGGAGAAAGCATGATGGTATAGTAGAAATAGTAATCCTATGAACAAAGAGACCACACCATATTTCTGTTTTTCCAGATTGAGTGCAGATGACATACAAAGGCTGTTAAAGACAGAGATTGTATACAAGCATACATAAACTACAGGTGATAAAGGATTCAGAAATAGGAAAACACTAATTTCTGCAGATTTTTTAAGTTATGAAGAAATAATGGAGAATTTTAAATGTTTTCTGTACACTGGACAGAAAATATTCTAAAATCCATAAATCGTTCAGTCAGCATCGTGAAATGCCTGTAACATGCCCACAATTTAGGGAGGTGACTGAAGAAAGAAAGGATAATTCTTAATTTCCTGTATTATTTAAATACCAGTAGTTGTAGACTGTTTTTCTGGGGATCATATTTTCAGATTCTCATTTCTCTGCCTATTACTGGGAACTGTTGTCTTCTATAAACTCATCATCTTTTTATTTCACAAAAAAAGGTGTGAGAGTTTTCCCTTTGCCAAATGTCTTCGGATAGTCCTTACTCCTACTGCCCTGACCCGAAGAGGACCAGAGCCAATCCTGCTCTGAGCAGAACTCATTCCAAGAATGGATCCCGTAGGAATCTCCCCACTGCACTGAATGACCTTTAGATAAGAAATTTCATCCTTGTCACAGTCTTTCATTTTTGTCTGGAACTACTTTGAGAGGAATAAGAGAATAAGAGAACCTTAATGATAAAAAAAGTTTGTAAATTACAGCCTATCCTTTTGCCATGTAACAATTTCTCAGCCATAATAACAGTACACATCTTTTTCCTTTCCACCAGAATAACTACATTTACCTTGCCATTAATAATTCACTACATAATCACTGTGGATTTGAAGAAGAGAGGATGAACCCTACCAAGAAAAGAATCTGACACTTGCAGTCATGTACTTTCTTCTCACCAGTAGACCTCATAAATGGCATTTAGTGCTACTTTTCTGTATACACAAAGAAGGAGAAAAACTTGAATAAAAATAATTTGCACTTGTTTCGAATGTGATTTAATGTGTACTTTGACCAGTTGTTTCTGCTAGAGCTTGAGCAATTTCTTTATCACCGAGAACCTACAAATCTCTAACAACAAACTCTGCTGCAGATGATCAGGTGACTAATGCTCAGAATCTGGAAGCAATGTAGATGCATACACTTTTATACCTTTTTTTAAATTTAACCTTCATCTTCCTGATCTACTGACAATCATTTTGCTTTGCAGAGTTAGCTGGTGACAAAACTAACAGAAAGAGATTTCTCACATGGACTCTCTCCCCCACCCCTCATGCACTGCTCATTCTGTCACAGTGTTATCTGAAATTTGTTTTTGTCTGAAATTTACCACTTTGGTACAACACTGAACTTCAGTAGGAAACCATCTTAACACGTCTAGAATGGTGTTTCTTGCACACAATGGCCCTGTATCTATGCATGCTGCCTGACTTAGGATAAGAAAAGACATCTCTTCCACAATTTCTGTATCAATTTTGCTAGTCCTGAAAGGTCGAGGCATTGGTCTTGACTTATCCATCAAAATGCTGAGTTTCATTATACTTATGTGGTCTATCATGAGCTCATGATTTTGCCATGATGAACTTGGTAGCAAAAGTGCACCAACACCATGCTCTTCAATTTCCCCTTCAACAGCAACCTACAGCAGGCTTTGCTTTGTGTTGTGTGATCGATTCAAGGGATTTGCGTGCAGGGTTCTGTAGGTCAAATTCGATTGCTGAAATTCCAGAGTGTTGAGATGTCAGAAAAACTGCAAACCACATTTTGAACGTTATTAATGCACTCACCCTGAACACTGGGCAATCAAAAATGGACGACATTGGAAACACATTTTGAAATTACTGTTTCTTTAAGGGAGACACAATCACAGAATCACAGAATTGCTTTGGTTGGAAAAGACCTTTCAGATCATCAGGTCCAACCATTAAATTAGTGCTGCCAAGTCCATCACTAAACCATGTCCCTAAGCACATCTAGAAGTTTTTCATATACCTCCAGGGATGGTGACTCAACTCGGTAAAAAGGCAAAGAAGAGTTTTAAAACTAATTACAAATGCAACATTTGATACAGAGTGCATTAAGATAAATTCAGCTCTGGTTCAAACCCACCATGTTACAGAAAATGTTGTTTGCATGATATTTTCAATCAAATTCAGAAGAAATACAATAATTAAAAAAAAAAAAAATCAGCAAAAAGAATAACAGAGGGTCCTGCAATATCTGCAGTTCTCTGACCCAGGCTGTCACATACACAAGTTCAGAACCGAGCAAAAACTCTTATCACCTGCCTCAGACAGCATCAGGCTCTACTTATTCTGAAAGCAGACCCAGATTATCTTGAAAACATGAAATATCTGGAGGACCCCCTTCCTCAGTAAGCCATAGAATCCTCACAGCCACTGGGAAGGCACCGTCCAGGATGTGGCAGAACTTGAAACATCCCCAACATATGCTATATACATTTGTATGGAAGAGGATCCGCTTCATGGGGGACGTTTGAGATGAACGATGTCAGCAGCCTGAAGAAGATAGTAGAGGTCTGGGAAGAGGAAAGTGAGGGAGGAATATGGGGAGAAACTGAGACTCCTGTACCCCAAGGCAATGGGCAAGGGAGATGGAGAGTGGTGTTAAGGAAGGAAGAGGAGAGATTACCACCCACAGTTCTCTCAACCATCACCACAAGTACCTTTAATCTCACTGACCCTTTTGTTTCGCCAGTACCTGAGGGCCCTACTCAGATGGCTTTTCCCAGCTCTTTACCTCACTCCAGATGTCCAAATCTGTCACTGCTCCTAGCACTGAGAATCTGCTTTGATGCCACATTGAAGTTAAATTTGCCTGTACAACCAAGACGCTTAGCAAAAGCTCCGTTGTTAGGAAAAACTCCTTAAATACCAAAGGTAGTTATAGTTTTGTAACACTGAGGAAATTTCAAAGGGCTTTTATGATCGTTAGCAGCCAGCTTCCATAGAAATGGCTGAGGTCTTCCATTCTGGCCACTAACAAGGCGACAGTGTTCGGTCCCACTTGCAGTTGTTCCCAGATCAATTTAAGTCTTAAGACCCTCAGAAGAGTCTGGACACTGCCCTAGCTTGGAGTGTCTTAGTGCAATTTTGAGTGAGGAGATAATTCAGTAAAAACTTCTTGGGAAATTATATTCCTGTTTCACAATCTCTTCTGGATTCAATATTGATCCCATGGAGCTTCTTATGGCTAAACCCTGCCATTTCCCCAGGCCAGGAGCAGGCAGGTCCCTCTGGAACTCTCTTCTGACTCTCTGCAGGCACCTGACATTGTGCATGAAAACACAATTTTCCTGTGTTTTTAATACCTTTCCTAGACCAAATTCCCCTCAGCTTTGCTCTTCCTTCTCTGGTGGTGTACTGAAGGTGTTTTTTATTTCAGGAAGTCAGGTCGCTCTCTGCTTTATTTCCCCTCAAGGTGAACAGCACCGGTACCACTGTTTGAAAACATCTGAAACTTAATCTGTCACAGGATTCCCACTATCAGCCCCCTCGGGTGGCTCATATCTGTAGCTGAGGGATTGCCTGCTTGCTTATCATTCCCGTACAGCCCTGCCTTGGAAAACCGACTTGCTCTGAATGGAAACCATTTTTTTGTCCACAAATGGTCCACTTGAGATTATTAACAGCCCTCTGCTTGTTACTCCTGGGTTAGGGGTAATTCAAGATGATGCAGGGAAACCTCAAACAAACAGAGCTTGCAGACTGAGACCTAAATCACACAGAGCCCAGGCAGAAATCTTCAGCTGCAGACAGCACCTCAAAACCTCTTCCAGCCAACCCTCCACTGGGAATGGGGATGGGGTGAGGAGCCCAGGAGCCTGCTCAGCCACCTGCTAAGGACCCTGCAAGCCAGAAGTTGCAGAGCCAGGCACATGGGCACTGGGGGCTCCTGGCTGTGGGGCAGCCTAGGAGGAAAACCTTGGAGTATTGTAATTAGATATCATATTAGATGCTATTAGATTCCATACATTTGTTGTCCTGTTCAACTAATATTCATCCTTCTTAGTGTCACTCAGAATCTCTGCTCAAGGGAGTAGGAGAGCCCCTTTTTGTGACTCCACTGGCTGCCAAGGCTCCACCAAAAATCTAGCCCTTTCTTTCACTCAGTGATATCAAACCCAGCAGCAGCTGGGCTACCACTAAGCACAACTTGCTCACTGCTTTGCCTGCAGATAACTCCACATATGTTCCATCCTTTTTTTTTAAAGACAGATTTATCTGTCTGTCTGTGTGTGTGGGAGAAACAGTGAAAGAAAATAACAGAACACCTTTTTTCTTTGTCTTTTTCTTTCTTGTCTTTTAGTACTTTGAAAGAATATCCAAAATAATTTAATTGTGCCAATATTTTACACTTTTTTCGTTGACCATAATGAAATTCTTGTTAGACCCACGAATGGGAGGTTATATGGCTTTTGCCAGAGGCTAGCAAATCAGCCTCCTCCAGTTTTAGTTGGAAACATGAGATAAACAGGGTTTTTTTCTGGTTTTCTTCCTTAATAATCAGCCTCATTTTTTAAAACCTCATCATAGTTTTCTATGAAGGAAACAAAAGAAAACTCAGATTTCAGCTAATAAAAAATATTTATATAATTTGCAAAAATGAAAAGAGAAGCCAGTTCATATTACTCCTTGCATTCAGGAAGTGACCACTTTAAGACACTCTCAGTATTTTACTTTGGTAAGATTTCATGTCAGCAGTCATTCCATATGTGAAGGGAATTTACAAGAGACAAAACTCCCTGCACACTAAAATTCAACACCTTTCACAAATATTTCAGGTTGTTTGAAATTGTTCCAATTTCCATTATCTTATACTGCCACAGCATTTAGAAACAAGAAAGAATGGAGTAAAATGCAAAGGAAGTTAAAATGTCAGAGCTCCCCAAAATAAAACCAGTGTAAAACAAAGAATATTGAGCAAAAAATCTCAGTAAGCTTTCTGGATAGCAGTTGCAAATGAGTTTTCATAAGGCAGTTTATGTAGCCAAAGCTGCTCTTGTCACTTCTTTTGGAGTCTTTTTTGTTGCTTTTCTTTTTCAGTCAGCTGGAGACCAATCCTAATTCTAACAAAACTATAATCTGCATGTGTGACAGAGATAGATCCTACTCATGTTAAATTTCTTTTAGGCAGTTTCATCAGTCTATTAGATCAAAGGCAGAATTTCTAAGTTGTCAAAAAGATGCCAGTTTGGGTGTCCTTAGGATAAGCCAATCTTTTCAATTAGGACAAAACCCACCACTACATAATAGTCTTTACAGGCTCATAAACCACCATGCCACCCAAGATGTTAACAAGCTGGCATGTTTTGAGCATCAAAGATAGAGAGGAAACTGTGTTTACATGTTTGGCACAAAAACTAATGAGGAAAGTCAATTGGCCCTTTGTCTTGAGGGTCTGAAGAGCTGTGCTCTAATGTTTGGTTCCTTGGTTGGCACTTGTTCAAGTAATCACTCGTGGCCTGACAAAGCAGCACTTGTGTTTTATTAGTGGCCATGCTGAACTCTCCTGCCTGGGCTGTGTTGTCTCTCAATAGAGCACTGCACCAGAGGGCACAGTTATTTGAAAACACTAAATCAGAGCATGATGATCTTTGCCCGACAAATACAACCAAGAGAGCAGAAAAAAATGTAGACAACAGCTCTCCTTTTGTAAGAGAAAGTGAGAAAACAACAACTGGCATGTGTGTGTAAGAACTGTCCTGAAACACCAGTGTCAAAACCAGCAAATCTTTTTTCCTGGGGTGAGATGCTTGGAGCCGGCCGTGTTCGCTCCGTTCTTGAGAACAGCATATCACCAAGGCTAAAACTCGTGTTGCACACAGGCTGGAGAGCAGACACAGCATTTTTAATGTGTTAGTTAGGTCAGTCTGGCATACTTGACAAAAGTTTGAGGTCGTGAAGAAACAGCATAGTCCAAACAATCTGAAAGTCACTCATCTACTCTAGCCAGGTGAAAGGCAAACCCCAGAGGATTGGACTTCTTTATCTGAGAAATCTTAAACCTTTAGCTTTAAAATACTTTAAAAAGCACAAACTTGTCAGCAAAACTGGGCTGAGACTCATGATTTCAGAAATTGGACTTTCTTGTGAAACTGTTGGTACTCCTTGTCAGGAAGATTATGAGAACAAACTTTCAAACTCTGACTCATCGCAGACTGTAAGAGATAATTGCGTGGAGACAAATTAACTGTTACATTTATGATGTCTGTATGTAAGAACCTCCACCAGTCTGGAGGTGGGAAAAAATGTCCAGAGGGATACAAAAATGAACAATAATGACTAAATTGAAGATCCTTTGTCTTGGCCAATTATGTTTAAACCGTCTTTTCCTGTCACTTAGAGTCTCCTGGGTAGGATGTATAGAATATATACAAGTTTTGCTACAAAGTTGCTCATGCCACCTGCATTTCGCTTCACTAATTTGACCAAATCATCCACTTCTAATGCAACAAACTCTAGATATTTTATATATATGCTTAAGTAGCTTCAGTTTTGTACCTCTAATTTCAGGCACTTTCAAAAGTTGTGAGGGAATGAGACAAATAACAGGTGGCTTCTGTTTGAAATACATTTTTTTTTAAAGACAACAAAAAATATTATCATTGCTGTTTCAGTGATAATTGAGTCTGAAATTAAATAAATATACTACTAAAGCAGGATGCAGAAGAATTGGTTTTGTTTACTTGTTTACAGTAGTTGAAATATAATTTTGAAAATTTTCCTGTATTAAGTCCATTACTACAAAGAAAGAAAGGAAAGAAAGGAAAGAAAGGAAGGCAAGGAAGGCAAGGCAGGCAGGCAAGGCAGGCAGGCAGGCAGGCAGGCAGGCAGGCAGGCAGGAAGGAAGGAAGGAAGGAAGGAAGGAAGGAAGGAAGGAAGGAAGGAACCCAAACAACAAAAATATGGTCTGTGAATTTTCATAATGGTATAGAAATGCAACAGTCAAATGATGGCTTAAAACAGCCCAGGAAGGCAAGAAGATAAAAATGTGGCTCAATATGCCCTTTCGAAAATCTTGTGATATATCAAACAAGCTGAATCTTATACACATTATAACTGAAAAGTCTCTAAACCTGTCCTACCATCAAAATCATTACTCGATCTGTGAAATCCTGTCACAATTCTGGAATCATACCTGAGGGAAAACAAATAGTATTTACAGTAACTATAAGACTAAAGAGTAAGTTTTTTCTCTTAATGAAAATACTTTTTCTTAATCTTTGTATGAGATTTTGGGAACAGTTTTTGGCTTCCAAAGACAGCTTAGCTAATAACTGCCATCTCCAGCTCAAGACGATAGTCAAATTGCAGCAGACTATATGCAGCCTACATTGTTGTGTTGTTTGTCTGATAAAATTGTGGTGGAGTGGGTATAGTAACCATTTCATTTCATTTGGCTAGGTCTTGGCAGCTGCCTCTCATCTGTCTAATGACTAAACTCTGCCTCTGGAGAATACCTTCTAGTATTATTGCAGGGCACTGCAAAGGATGTGCTACTTTGACACAAAATACGTATTCTTACTGAAGTCTTCAGGCTCCAGGCACGCTCCTCCAGCACACTCCCTCAGGAGGCAACTGCAGGGAGCACTCACTTGCGCTTTTTAACATCTGTTGAATGCTTAGGGGTTCAAGATTAAAATCCACCTTTAGCAGGAAATAGAATCTGCCCAATGAAGATGCAAATAGAACTCTTTATTTTTTGGGGAAAACTCCGATATAGTCCCCTGTGTATATGCTCTTAAAATGTTAAAATGATAGAATTTGGGGGTTTGAGTCTGTTTTGGATAACAAAATAGAACTTATTTCTCTATTGTTTAGCAAAGTTTATTTCTGTCTCACAGTGTCAAGAATCCAGCAATCCCCTTAAGAGTA
Organism: Hemiprocne comata; assembly: GCA_020745705.1. NCBI lineage: Eukaryota > Metazoa > Chordata > Aves > Apodiformes > Apodidae > Hemiprocne > Hemiprocne comata. The sequence goes on from CM036587.1 coordinate 127,016,038, forward strand.
GTGTGGGTACTGAACAAGTAAATGCAATATATAGCTGACACTGAACCTTTTGAAAAAAAAAAAAATTATCAATTCAAACTTGTCAACACTTAAATTTACCTAGGAGACCATCAGTTTCTATACTTTGATTTTGTTTTCTCCAATTTGCCAGTTATTTCAGCAATTACAAAACATTTTTTCAAACATTTCTCAAGTTTTTCCTTGGCTTAAGGGAAATGGCATAGTACTCCCCATTGACTTAGGGAATTTTATTAACTCTGCATTGTAGAGCTGTGAATTACACTTTAAAACATAAACAAGGCATGTAGCGAATAAAACATCATAAAGAAATTGTCATTATTTTCCCAAAGTTTAGATCCAAATGGGAATCAATTTCATAAATGTCTACATTTTTTGTCCCCACTATTTCTCTGGGTTAGATGTTTTTATTTGAGTGATTTTTTTTAACTATGTATTACAGATACTGTTTGTTGGTTTGCTAAAGACTAATGGCATAGTGCTTCATATGGACATCTTAGATGCATTTCTTTTCTAAACAGGAAGTATACATTGATTATTGTCTCTAACAATAGTAGTCAGAATTAAGTTGTGCCTGTAGAGGTTCTACTTTGAAAGCTGCAATCTGGAGCAATCACAAAAGATATGAGAAATGAAACACTTTAACCTCAGGTTTAACTCTCCTCTGAAATATACTTATTTCCCTACTGTTAATTTTTTTCCCAAACATTTCCAGGGAAAAATCTTGGTTTCTATTTTTTTCATTGAAAACCAAATCTCCTTTTTTCAACTGGTGTGTTTGTAACCAGCTAATCTGGTATGAAAACAGACACATGGAAATTATTTGCTTTGTGAATTACAATTTAAAAATTTATATATAATTTGAGCTAGGTTTTCTGGTGCTTGTATAGTATTAATACAAGTAAAATTCAGCAAAGGCAATGTCCTCAGCATCTGCACCTACAAACATTCCTTGCTAGTACAAAAAAAATAAGTTTTTTTACCTGTAAAAGAAGGAAAACAGAATTATCCATTTTCAATGTGAAGCTTGTAACTGAGTGTAGCATTTTGCAATATGAGTTATTCCCTGGAAGTTAAATTTATGACATGCTGGACTAAAGCAAGCAAAAAAGTGGTATCACACTATCATACTGTGACAGATACCTATAAAGGATGTGATTCTGCAGCACTGCCAGCAGAATTATGAAGAACAGGAAATGTTTTCAGGAATGGCCATTTTTACCTTTCGCTTTCATGGAGTATAGAGACACGGAAATTTCAGTGCTAAAAAAGGAAATGTGAAAAATACCTATTTTATCTGTGCTGTTTACACAAGTGGAGAGATAGGTTCACCAGACAGTAGAATTATAACAATGCAACTCTTTCCTCAGACTTTCTTTGTTAGAAATATCTCTGTGTAGATTAAAAGATAAAGTTAGCACCAGTAGGTTTCCTAATAGTGAGTCTCCTGCAATGGGGCTATAGCCATTATTATAAACACAAATGCCTCTGTGGATATATTTGTTCTTGGGCATGGTTTGTAATGTAGTGCCTGAACCAAATGAAAATAGGAATAAAATATCATCTGAAAAACAATAGCACTTATGTGATACAGTAGTAGAAACCTCTGGACCTAGCAAAATGAAGTTATTCATGAAAATACCTGCGGTATAAAACATACTCAAATTTAATCAACTTCCACAAATATACTATTTAATCCTTTATTTTGCAGCAATTTCCTATAAGATTTAGAAAATTTCTCTACACTTATAAAACTACCTGTTTCCAAAAGACAAAATACCAGAATATTGATTTCCATCTAACCTTACCCAGACAAAGCTCTCATTATCTTCATTGAGAACTTGCCATTAAACTAAACATCTAAATGAAGCTGCTGAAATCTACATTACCAAATCCAAATATGGGTACCTAACAAAAACAACTTCATTTTCAGATTGTCACTTCCCAGAAATCCTACTGATATGATGGAAAACAGAAGTCAGATCTTCAGATGTTTCTGTTTTAAGATAATTTATGGTCCTAATTTCAAGCACAGCTGTTTCAATATTTTGGACGATTTCTGCATGAGTCTTTCCTTACAATTTTTTAATAACTAATAATTTTTCTTTGATTCTTAGCTTCGAGCTTCACAAGCTCAAGGCATACCTTTTATTTAGGCAAATTATTTTTCCAGTGGCAGCATACTAAAGTGTCCCATTCTTAATGCCAGGGCAGCAAAGTAAATTTATCCAAATAAATTACAGTTAACCATTCATAAATGGCGTAGACACGGGAGACAGACTTACTAAAGTACATATGTAAAAAAGTCTGTAAAATATTCTAAACCAAATATGTGCTGGTGGCAGAGGTATGCATGCATTCAGAAGAATATGCATTCACCAAGAAGACCTGGAGCAGTGGCTTCACTTTCCCCTTCCTGCAAAAAGTAATGGACTATATCCTCTCAGTCCTGGAGAAGAGCCAGCAATGAGGTCTCAGAAATAACAAAGAGAGTGAAAATCCTCTGGCCAAGACGCTTTTGCAGAGTTGTGAGGATGGGCAAGAGTGACAGAGACGCTTTACTTCCACGAGCAGCTCCTTGACCTTCCCATACCTTCATCTTAATCACCCTGCCCACAGAGCGCACCTCAGTGCAAATCCCAGGGCTATAGAGGACTGTGACATGGGCAGCTGAGGTCCTTCTTTCTTTCAAAAAGGAGGCCTGTTTGTGAAGGTTTCCCTCCATGCTTGGATAAATGGATAAGCATCGTCCTTGCACACACACCACCCTTAGTTACACTGACTGAACATAAGAATGTTGGTCTAGGAAAATAGGGATCTAAACCCACAGCAGTCACTTGGTCTTTCTGAACTAAGGCTTAAAACTGCATAACATATGATTCTTGTGTTGAAGGATTTTAGTCTAAAATATAAGCAAATCAGGTAAAGGCACAATACTGTAGGTGTTATGCAGAATCTTAATCCAAAGGTCCTGTACACTTTAAGAATAAACCTGATGGACAAAAGCTCTAAGCCACGTTTCTGAATAGAAAATCCACTTCCTGCAAGTTCGATTAAGCTAGCTAATTTTCAGTCAAACACACTAATTTCCAGACAGGTTCTTCTGATGTTTTCCCTCTGTTTGCAATTTGCATCATTAAATAGCCTGGTGTTTCAAAGCAGCCGGTAGTAAGGTCACAAGGTTTTATGTTAAATAGCAACATCCTCAGCTTTTTAAAGAAGAAAGAGAGAGCAGCTGATCTGATGGCGCATAATTTTCTTTCTTTCCCTTTTTCTCTTTGGGGTGAGAAAAAGGAAGGATTGGAGCTTCTTATGGATCACAGACATTTAGTCCGGAAGAAAGAGCAGATCTATAGGTCTTTGTGCTCTCGAAAGCAACACAGAATCACAGGTGTCCTTGATTATCAAGAAATCTTCTTCTTTTCTAATGGTTTCCCCTTCTCTCCCTGAGAACAGCAGGTCATCTTTTGGGCATGAATATCTCATTTTAAGAGGCATAAAATGCAATCTTAAAAGGAAACTTTTAAATCAAGATAGATGCTGAAACTGAAGATTACAAAAAAAGACTTGGCAACATTAATTATGCCAGAAAGCAGGGCTGTGCTGACCTACCCAGGGTAAACAGTGATAGTAAACAGATGTTTCTCAATTAATTCTGCCTGCACTGTTTCCATATCTGAGGAGCAGTGGTAACAACACAGCAAATAAAGTGTGACACAAAGACACCTTCATTCAGTATTTCTCCCAGAAAAAAATTGCTTACCACCACTGCCCTACCCTTTCTGGCCCCCCCGCCCCAGCTTTTTTTTTTTTTTTTATGGTCACACAAAGTGTGTGTGTGGGCTACAGCTACCCTGAAGCAGTTTTTTGTGCCTTAGGAGGCTGGGCTGGTCACCGGCATTGGAAAAGCCTGAATTTCGTAGCTCCAAGCAGTTTTGACAGTTGCTGAAGAAACGAATCAGTAAATACTCTAAACTGAATTTAGCACTGCATCACAGGCTCTGGAGCTGAGCTGCCCAGGCAGAGCCATGCTCAGCACACCAGGGCTCTGGGACATGCAGCCTCACGCTGGAAATGCCGCTGCTGAACTGCTCCGTGGCTCCACATCTACCGGATTTAAAATCGGTTTATGTGTCTTTTTATCTCACAAACATGCACGCGCATCCGTGTGAAAGGGGCGCAGCAAGAAACACTGAATGTCATTAAAGTCGTTGCTGAAAGCAATTGTTTCAATATAATTACGTGGTCATACATGTAGGTATGAATGTCTATGAATGTATGGATGAGTGAACATAGGTTGTATATATCAATAGATACACCAAAGTTAGCGCAAATGTGGTGTTGCTCATACCTCACAATACAACTAACGCTGTGAGTGATAAATCTAAAAGGCTCCATGTAGTCATAAGCTTGTCAGTTTTAAAATGCTGATAGGTGGAAAAATGACAAGGCATTCCTGGAGACAGGGAAAACATGCTTTGCCACGTGCACACTGGAAGATACAGATGTTCTGACCTATGTGGAAAAAGATAAACAGAATACTTATCTCCATTTTGAAGGAAATATAATTGCAATTTTATCACTGAGGCCTCTTTGGGAAAAAATGTAGTTTATGATGCATTGCACTCTTGCTTTGCTTACAAGTCAGCAGCTACAATTAAGACAAGAGAGTTGGAAAATTTAATTCAGTTTAATTAATTATACATTTTTCCCCTTCCAGAGAGCCATGTGATGTAGTAGAAGATAAGAAACGATGCTTTGTCATTCAATATTTATTAAGCAAACTAAAATAGCCTGTTTTGTAGAAAACAAATTTCGTTTTGCCTGTCATACTAGAAACTAGTGCCAGTCTGATCTGTTGTATAGTCTCACTGAACCCGGTGGCTTTGAAGTATATTGTGTATACAAATGTCTTGCTGTAAGCAGTCCTGTACTATCAGCGTGTGTGGAGACCAGCATGAACTTGCCATTCAGAGAAATACCAGGCTGTGAAGAAAGGAAAAGAAATCTGTTATCTTTTCTTCGTATTTAGGTGCTGCAGAAGAATATGAAAGTAGTTCAATAAGGCAAATGATCCAAGAACATTTCTTTTGAGTATGTTCTGATGTGTGCAAACATGACATATTTAATTAGTATTACATTCTATCTCTCATAAGAAATCCAAGATTCAAGATAGGATAATTATCTTTTAACAACATACAGCTGCTAAACTTCTCAGGAATATGGTACCCAACATTGGTTCTTAGAGCACATCACAAATAACCACTTTCATAGCAGAACATTTATAAATGTCACATAATGGAAGAGAAAAACTGTTGTAGAAAAAAGGGAAACATTTTCATTCTTATAGATAAAGCAAAGGCCTCAGAACCTCACACCTATGCAGCAAGCAAATGTGATTAAAGGCAGAACAAACAAGCAAAAACCTTGCATTAAATAGATCATGAATTTGCTTGTGGGTCTGTAACAGATGTGTTACTAAGGATGCTTTGTTTATCCAGTTGCAAGACTGTCGAAGAGAATCATTCCAGTGATGTTGCTTATCACGTTTTTAATTCTGCTCAGGCAAAACTGTTAGCTTTGAAAAAGCAATTTTTTTTGGCCCTACTCTATCTGGCTGCACAGAATTTTCAAAGCACCACAATGTTGTAAAAAATGCCCTTTTAATCAGATTACCCCTGGCGAACGTCCCAAACTCAGGCTGAAGTGCAGTGCTTGTGGTTTCTCAACAGCTTACACTAAGCCTGCACCATGGAAATAATCTACTTTTAAAACCCAGGAAACAAATCGACTGCACTAAGGACATAAGTCGCTGTCATTAGGGAGTGATTAAGCTAAACATTTTTATACACTCTGGTAGCCCAGTTTCATATTGTGTACCTCTGTGCCGAGAGAAAGAATGGCACCCCAAATGACTGCTTCTTTCATTTAGCCACCCCAAAAACCTCTAGTCTTACACAAATTTAACTTAATTTTCCCTTAATAATCACAAAAGGAAAAAAGTCGGGGAGAGAAAGATCTGCTTTTAATGAATTAGAAAATACAGTAAAATCAGCTTTACAAGCAATCATTCAACTAAGGATCATGAGTTTGATTAAAGACTATACACGATATTTTTTGACACACATTAGCCTCTCCTAAAAATCCTGTCACCTTATATTAAATTACTGCTACTTGGTTTATGCAAACATATTTCCTTTAATAAATAATTTATATTGGAAATTCTGTGTGTTTTTGAAGAGGCAGCTACCATTATAATTTACCGTTATAATGCCACATCTTCAGCTTTCTGTGATGTCGTATTTTTCATAGTGAGAAAATACAACATCGAGATGTTTGAACAGAAATTACTCCACCTCCCCCAATTTTCCTCTAACAAAACTGTAAAAAAAGAAAACGGATCTGACTCTGTCTAATCAAATTATCTGGTGTCTGAGACAACCTTGCTATTTTGGTACATGCAGATCCTAAAGAAGAAAGGCTCTGGATGTCAGATCCCGGTGCACGAAGAGCAGAAGGTGTGTTTGTGGGAGGGAGGGGTGGGTTTTTTTTTGCATAAGTCTGAGCTCAGGTCTGACATGGATGGGATGTTCAACTGGTCTAAGGTGCAAATCAGGTCCGTTCTTGATCCCTACTTTGGACATTCCGCTGATAGTTCATTTCTAATTTATGAAACATGTCATTAATCCTCAATCTGTCAGCCTCTTTTTGACAATAATTCAGTCTGACAGTTGAAGGATTAATATTTATTAAACACCCTGTATTTTAGAAGTCAAAGAAATGCTCAATTCATTTCTGCAGCAAAATCTTCCAACTCGTAGCAATCACTACCCCCAATCCCTTCGTGCTCACTAAAAGCCAAATAAACCCAACTGCCAACACAATAAGAATAGCAGATGACCAAGAGAAATAAAACAAAAAGGAAGAAAGAAGTAATTACAAGTAATACTTCAAAAGACTTGGTAGTGGATTAATTTAAGGTATTCCTCTGCCCAAGCATATGTTTTCTCACTCTTCCTTCCCCTTCCAGCCCTCCCCCTCCCTTCCCCACTCATACATAATTCATAACCTGATAAATATGCAATTTCAAAAAAGTGCAGACACGGCAGCACTGCATTAAAAAAAAAAAAAAAAAAGAAAAAGAAAAAGGCTTGTGCTTTTCACACAGAAGACCTGAGCTGCACTTAACGGATGACAGGTTTTCCAGTATTCAAAAGCTGTATTATATATATGATAAGGGTGAGACGGTATTTCTGGTCTGATTCCTTGCTAGACATGTTGTGAAGTGTCTGTGGAAAGCTGTAACATAAAACAAACGGTGTTGTTGACTTGGTTTGGTTTAGTTTCTTCTTTTTCTTTTCTTTCCTTTTTGAAAGAAAAGAGGAGGTGAAAAGCAACGATGTTCCATGCTCCCACCGTGTAAAGTTTGGCTCACTGCACCTTTTCAGGTCATTATAAAATTAGGCAGTGAGTACGGCTGGAGAAGGAGCACAGCCACACGCTTTCTCATGTAGCCAGTGCAGAATTTGCAGGTAGCACACGTGCCATACGTAATTCTCTGGTGATCCCACTGGGAAGGTCTCCCTCCTCCCAGAGTCCCCCTAAAGCAGTGGCCACTTACAGGCCATCATGGGGACGCTCTTCAGGGGCCGATTTCACAGGCTCAGCAGCAAAATGCTCTCTGCCTCTGGCTTGCATGCAGGTAAAGCCCACCCGAAGTAAGACGCAGGATGAGAAGTGGAGCGGAGTACCTCCATTTTGTGGGCTAATTGCTTGATTACCAGGCTGAAACAAAATGGAGGAAAGACTTTTTTTTTTTTTTTTTTCAAAAGCAGCTCAGAGCTGACATGACAGAAGAGATAAAGTATCGGCAGAAAAATGGTGCTTAAGGAGCATTGGTCATAAAATCACTAATATGAAATGGAATATGAGAAATATAGATAATGTGTACACATTCCTACAGCTAATAGATGCACAGGACTCACGTACAGTTGATCTTTGGGTTTAGCAACAGTTAGAACATAAAAATGATTTCAACCCGTGAAGTGTAACCTTTTGGATGAACATTTAAATTGGAAACACCATGGGTAAGAAATAGAGCTCAGCATTTAATTTGGACTGGCTAGTTGGAAGCCTGTATTTACTGTACAATAATTTCAAATTTAATTAAATAACGCTGCTGATGCCAGTCACATCAACACTGTAAAGATGATTAATTGCATGCTTAAATGAAATATAAACTGCCTTAAAAGTAACATCAATGCAGAATCCTGTAAGCAGACACCATATGATAGATTTAAATGCATGAGCCTACCTGCATCCCTTAGAAGCACGCCATGTTTTTTTTTAAAAAAAGGCCCTATGTCTGATTGTAGCAACTGTACCGCAAACAGAGCCTTTTATGAGTTCCTGTTTTTCAGGACAAGTCTGATTTGTTTTTTTCCTCCTCTTGACATGTTTTTTTATTTTTTAGGAGAGCTTTCACATGATTTGCATTGTCATCTCATGGACTGGCTATCGATAGGCAAGCAGGGGCTCAGGCACTGCAAGATGGGGCTGTGCTGTCACAACAAGGCAGCTGGACGGTTATATATTCCACTTTGTTTCCATTGTATTTCAATCCACAGAAGCAGCAGGACAAAGGGCCTGACAGAGTTAACCATGGATTGTCACCTTGATTTGTCCAGTCTAGCAGATATGCAGAAATGAATGATACTTTGCTTAGAAACAAAACGCAGAAGCAAATAAGCTTGCAAACAGCATTTTCCAAACTGTATTAACTGTAAAAAGAAAAAAAAAAAACAAATCAAGTATTTTTATAGATTCTACATATTCTGTGGGGGAAATAAAAGCAGGAAGAATCCCCAGATTAGAACACAGAAAAAACTATTCTTCTCTAATAATGTCTATTGAAAACAGCAGAAGCAAGGTCTGTGACTAAGGGCTGGGTTCTCTACAACTAATCTGCATCACATTGGTTTATTTTTCAGGAATGCTATGACAGTGCTTGAAAATGGAAGTTTTTATCATAAATGTAAACACTTTGGAGAAGGGAACTTGTTTGTGGGGTTACACCCCTAGCACTGTATAGTAAGGTGCCTTTATGCAGGTGTGGAATACAACAAACAAAGCTGTTTCCAGAAACAGGTAACAAATTAAAATATTGTTTTATAACAGTTAAAACAATGCATGGAGCTCAATTTCTGTTCTAATGTAGCTCTGAATTAAATATAAAGAATGCCTTATTTAAAAATTTCTATAGAAGAGCTGCAAAATAGGCACTTGCTATAAGGAAATTCAGTGGTGAAGAGATAGAGTTGTAATTAAAATCTGACTGCTTTTTTTTACTTTGAAAAGTCTCAAATTTTAGCAAAATCATGTACATAAGAAACAAAAAAATCCAACTTAAAATTTAAAGGAATGAGCTGTCTTTTGCTCTCTTTTTAAGGACCTAAAAATTCCTGCTTCTGCTACTGATCAGTAAGGAAAATTGAACTGAAAAAAAAAAAAAAGGGAGATGACTCAACAGAGCAAAGGTCAGTTCTGAAACACCTTAATTTTTTATAGAAGACGAAAACAACCAGCAAGAAACCTTGTTGTGGTTTCTGACAACCACGTGTTTATTAAGTATATGAAAGACATAATCAAACTCTCATTCTGCTTATACAACACATCTCACCAGAATGGAAAAAATACTTGTCTCCGAAGAAAAACCTTTCAGAAGCACGTCATTTATACGTCTTTTTTATTTATGAGATAAGGCTTATCAGAAGATGCAGTATTACGCATCACAATCATGTATTCACTTCTGAGCAGGCAGCATTTTAAACAGTCATGAAAGACTAAATGCATTTAATATTTTAGGGTTCTTATTAGTTTATTTATAATAGATTGGATTATTTTTGCATTTGTGTATTCATTTCGTTGTTCCACTCAGTGTGCATCCGTTTTTTTAATAGTGCAAAAACCCACACTAAAATATAACATGCCATCATACCGTCTTAAGCATCTACTTGAAGCTATATTATGTATCAGAAAAGGAAAAAAATATATAAATCTTACCCACATACTGGAATGCTAATGTGCATCCATCAAAGAGCTACACATTCACAGTAAAGGTTTCAGCCCAAATCAAGCCCCTTGCATTATCGCATACGTGTAAAAATTAAGGAAAAAAAAAAAAAAAAACCTCTTTTTTTTTCTTTACCAAAATTGTTTAGGAAAATCTAAAGGCACCAAAAGAACCATTTATTGTCCAAGGAGAAAATTGCACAGATTTGTCTTTCCTCGGAATTCTATGCAGCCAACCGTAATAGCTCTTTGACAGTTCACCTGACTGCAGCAGAAATGGGAATGTGATGGTTACAGTGGATGACAGAAAGGGGCCATTTGAAATGCTATTATGCAGTTTACATGGGAAGATTTCCACAGATTTTGGCTTTATTTAGTTACGTTACGTACATTTTTTGCTGTGTGCTTTTTTGTTGTTTTTTTTTGTTTATTATTATTTTATTTTATTTACCTAGCAGTGTATTCCTTACAATACTAAAGCACACACTCTTTTCTGGAGCTGCCATATAGAAATGCACACCTTAAAATTTAAAATTTAAAATTTCAGTAGTATTTTCAAACTGGCTTGGATGAGTCACTGTGCTTCACTAATAAAACTGAAAATGCATTAACTCTGTTCTCCATTGCCCATGACCACAGTTTTGTGTGTTTTATTTCATCCAGTTTACCCAACAATTTCAGACAAATGTAAAACAGAGACTGCATGTTCATAGTTAAGCAAAAGCATTAATGGAAGAACAAGTTTTTTATACACATTTGTGGTGGAATTGGAATCCTTTTGAGTGTTAAACAATGAAAAGGATATCCTGTAAACCCTGCACTCCAAAGAAATAAAAATAATCTTTTAGTACCTTGTTGGAAGGCCTGACTGAATCTAATAGGTCTGCTCAGAAGAGTAAAGCCTACTCACATGAGTCAGCACTTACAGCACTGAGCCATGACATTTAAGCATTTTATGGAAGGAATTCAGGTGTTTTTGCTTTATTGGACTCCTATGTTGTGCAGATCTCGCCGTTTATGAAAAGATGAGCCTAAAAATACATATGGTTCTTTTTATATGGTGATGGCATTTAGAAAAACATGATGAGAACATACCAGTTGCTTTACACCAAAATATGTAAAAAGAAAAAACAAAACATTTACTGTGTAAGAAGAAAAAAGGGATAAAAGTGATGATGACTGAACTACACTCTCCTAAGTTACTCTGCATTTGCAGGTGATTTATATTTTAGAAACCAGAGAAAATAAGCAACTGTACCCTTGATATATTGTTAAGCAGGCTTCTATGATTCTGTTTTCTGCATAGGGTCAAGACTGTTGACATGGGATTAATCAGCTGCTCCTCCTAAGTCATGAATCAAGACAAACTGTTGTCGGTTTCATACAGTACAATTGCTTGAAAATAGAATTAAACCTAGAAAGTACAGAAATACATGAAAACCAGCAGAATTTATAGGTATTAATTGCAACACTGGTATCATGAGAGATCCTTTCTGCTTTTGCATTTTGAAGAATTCCAACAGTAACATCAAGAAAACAATGCTTAATTTCCCCCCCCCCCCAGTTTCTGAAAATGCAATGATTCCTTGCAGTATATTGCTCTCTCAGACCATGATATTTTACCGAAATGTAAAAATTTTGCATCTGTTGCAATAAGCAGATCTCTTAATAAGTTTATTTTGTCTGATTTACAAGCAAAAAAAGATCCAGTTATCTTCTGCATATCTTCTAGAGGACATATACCTACACGTAAATGTAGCCTGCTCCCTACATTGTTGTTAGCTTATTTGTCAGCCTGTAGCATGATAGGATTTGAGAATATTGGGTGCAAAGTGTCTTCAGAAAGAGGGAAAGAAATCATTCACCATTAGAGATAAGTATGACAAGCTCCTTTTTACACTAGGATACGCTTGTATTAAAGAGAATGGCGGGGTGCCTGAGTGAGATTGCATCTATTACCAATGATGACATGAAAATGGACACTTATTAATCACTGTTTTGAAAATAATTATCTGTAGCTTTAGAAATTATATGTCTGAGTCAGGATTTTTTTTCATAAGTGCTCCCTAATAATCAAAATGCTGCTTTCTCATTACAGAGTTATAACTTAAAATATTTCGTAAAGCAAGTGTTAGGAGTGTGCAGCAAATATGTAGGCTAATAATGATTAGGATGTTAATATAAACCAGACATTGTCTAGTTAGCTTAAAAATAAATAGGTCATAGGTATTCAAAAAGTCATAGGTATTCAAAAACAAACACTTGATCTCTGTGATATATGATAAATATTTTTTGTAAGCTAAAATACCACATATTAAATTGTTCTATTTTTTATTACATAATGGGATTTCTGTTGGTCACAAGTAATCGTTTCATTATATAGAGTATTTCACTAAGAGGGATGTAAAACAAAAATGAGAATATTTGGGGGATTTTTGCCAGTGAAAGTACTTTTCTTGATAAACAACTTTTATGAGTTTTGTTTATTTTCAGCACAATTCACTGCAGAGGTTAAGCATCTCTCTGATTTACAATCAAGCCATGGTAGTACTATGAAAAAAAATAATAAACACCTCAGACATTGCAATGTCCTATATTCAAGTACCTCAAATGCACAAAGTGTATAAAAAACTTACTTTGCATCTAGTATTCATGATGTGTATAATTTTTATTATATATATTTGCATAGCTTACTGCTTTATCAACACTATAGAAATATATTATTTAAGGGACTCATTTTGGAAAAATCCATTATATTTACTAGGTGCAGACACGATGCTTTCTTTTATGAACATGTTTAATTTAAAAGTTAAGTTTCAAAGAAATTGTTCCACTGATGGAATTACAATTCAGTATTTAAAAGGAAATTACCACATTGCATTATGAAAAAAATCTGTGTATGTTCAGAAAGAACACATGTATGGATGAATGAGAATGGCTACAGCCTTTTAGAGCTGTTATAGTGTTTTTAAAAGTAACTATATGGATTCAAACTCTGGTAATTTTACTTCTTTTTACTTCTTGCCCCTCTAAATCATGTGGTTGCTAAATTTTAATTTATACAGTTCCTGTAAACTCTAATCAGCTACAATAACAATCTGCTAATCTAATTAAAAGAACACAGAATGTAATGCCACACTGCAAACATACAACGATGTAGAAGCTTAAACATGTTGCTGCTTTTTTAAAGCTGCATCCTAAAATAAGTAAATTCTAAACAGAAAAAAGTTCATTTTAACCAGTCCAAAGCCAAACAGAGGAATACTGTTTGCTTTTGGAACAATATGTACATATATATGTACATTCCTGCTTTAGATAAGATTTTTGAGGATACAGGCATTTTACTATTAATGCAAAAAATTAATACAGCAACAATTGTTTGCTCAGCGTTGCCATAAATAAGGTTTACTGCAAGCTTCAGTAAATGTTTTGACAGTGATTTATAAATATATGTCTAACAAAAATATTATATTTTTTCCATTCTAGCAGACAGCTAAATATTTTATAAATATATTTCAAAGTAATATATTGGTCTATTTTGAAAAGTTTTTTTGCTAATTATTTTTACTTAATAAAAGTACCTCCTCTCCTAAGACTGCTTTAAATTAAAGCGGGTGGGGTTTTTTGTTGTTATTGCTGAAGTAGGTTATTCTTTTTTTCCTCCCCTAATACTAATTTGATAACTTCAGCAGCTTTTGAATGTTTGCAGCATATGTTATTAAGGTTTAAGCCTTAAAATTACTTGTATAGGTAAAGAAACTGGTATTGCACAGATCAAGTGGTTTCAGCATTAAAAATAAAGTAATATATTTAAAGATGTGTTAGTATCTCCTTTCTGAGTCCTTTTTTTGTTTCAAAGTGCAAATATGGCAATAAATCGCATTACTCAGTGCATACAAATGATCTGAATTACAAAACAGACTGGAGTAACTGCATCTTCCCTTTAACCTGTAGAGATGACTCATACAATTGAATTGGAATATGGATATATACTATACTTATGTATAAACTTCCACTAACTTATTTTGAAGAGAACTGCTTCATGGAACAATGAAGAATGTGTCTGAGATACCAGTAGGGTTAGCTTTCCATAAGGCAACTAATGCAATAATGTCTCTCCTAAATTTCTCACCATTTTGCACAGAACAATCTTAATCTAAAGCATATACCACCTCTGGACTTCTGTATCAAATTGCCTTTTTTTATTTAAGAGAGATAAAATACTTCTCTGCTTAAGTATAGTTAAAAGCATAATAAGAAATAAATACCTATTTTAGAAAGGTTATGATCAGCAAAGCTTATTTAAGCACCTGCTCGCCTTTCTGCATGGTTTCTGTCCACCTCTGCTCAGAAAATTATCTCTTTATAAACAGGTTTATAAACACATAGACTCCAGAGCACTATGGATGTAGCCAGGAGGTTACCTTATTCTGAAAAACCACACTGTCTGGGATGTGCACCATTATTGGTGGTCTCTGGACCAAAGAAAAACACCCCTGCAAGCACCCTTTTTTTTGAGGTATAGGCAAGCACCTACTGTATGTGTTGACAGATAAGATCTGCATGGCAATTTGTGCAGTGACCTTGCTTTTAAGTCCATATTCTATACATGAAATACCAAAAATAAAAGCATGTACCCACTTCATCCATGATAATTTTTTTTGCAGTGCATTCAGAGTATGTTTTTTGACACAAAATATGTGGCGCTTTTTACAAGAAAAACACAAAAATCCAGCAGCTTTGATGCCAGTTGCCACACAAAAGAGAGTTCCTTACATTAGGAAACTGGTACTTTCTCACTGAAATATTAGTTCATTTTAAAGGGGAAAATAATTGTGGTTCCTTGAGTATTTGGCAAAATAAACGCACTGTAGGATATGAAGTACTCCTCAAATATAAAAGAGTTGTGTAGCAAACACTTAGCTTGACTCTGGTACTAAAGAATCATCTCTGCCTACTTCTGGCTCTTGCTTCGTTTCTGTTGCCTCCGGGAGTGCAGCAAAAGTATATTCCTGTGGAGAATGGCCTGGAGACTGCTCAACACTACTAACTTCCCCCGATTGTCATTATCACGGAAGCACTGCCATGGCATTTTGAAAAGGTTTTATATCTTATTGACCTGTGATTTTTCTGGCATCATACACCACGCTGCAGCATGTAGGACAAAAAACTACCTGAAGACATACTGGGGAGCCCTGTTAGAGACACTGCTTGGCAGTGACTCCCATGCTGCTTTTTGAGTTCAGTAGGAATGTCTGGTGGGTGCTCTCTGTTGCCTTGTGGGGGTCAGGTTGGGTGTCCCCAGTAAGGATGGAGGGCTGCTAGGCATCCCCCAGTGCTGGGCACACAGCTTAGGAGCTGCCTCCACCTCTTCCAGTCTGCTACATCTTGCCATCACACTGAAAATCCTGTGGTGCCTGAACTGGGGAAAGCCAGATCTAGGGCACTTTCTGCCTGGCAATGTGGATTTCTTAATACAGCAACAAAAAGGCAAAGCTTTGTCTTTGTGAAATGGTAGGGGGAAAAAAAAAGAGGAGTGGGATCAGGATGCAGAAGAAGGAGATACGGTAAGAAACATGCTCTGCATCCAAATTTCACCCATATTAGGCCCAAGCAAAGGAGCAGGTAAGGAGATGCAGCCAAAGCTATTTCCATAACAAATCTTCTGTGAACTGAATAGCCTTTTCATAGGGAAGAAAGTTAGGAGGTCGGGCAGTGCCCAGTTTGTGACTTTTTGCTGAGGCATAAACACTTGCAATCTTTATGCAGATGTGTTTTTAGGCGCATGTATGTGTGTGAGAGGGAGAGTAGGGTCAGGTTCTTGTTTATGACTTGTGAGAGACAGAAACAAGTGTATTTACTTGAAAGTCTGTAAAGGACATCAGTGGAAACAGGATTAGACCTGTAATATTATTCCTTGGCTGAGATCTACCCTGCAGAAGGTCACTTAGGTGTAAACTATGTGAAATTGTTATGACAGCTTTTTATGTGTTAATTTGATAAAAGAGATATGGCACAAATAAAATGGTACACACTGTAAAAGGCTCACACACTGATAGAAAGTCCTTTTAGTAGTAACCTGAGACTCCCTCAAACACTGAAGACCAAATAGTTTAAAATTGTTCTTAGAAAGGAGCATGTTTTCTACTTTTACAAGAATTTCGTGAGGTTTAGAAAGACATCCCAGTGTATGCCAGCTCCTTGATGCTACTCTTCTACTTGAAGCTTAAAATGCCAAACCTCTGTGGAGTCTGCTAGGATTTACTCACATTCTGCAACAAAAGAACAGGTCAATTCAGACATCTGAAAATAGTTTTTTGCCCATAAGCTTTAATACTGACTGCTGTTACTGAGAGAGAGAACAAAAGGATGTGTTGAAGACAGTGGAAGCTGTGGAGCATTTTTTTAAAACGACATGTGATGCAGCAACACACCCTCTACCCCCTGTTTTTTGTGTGGTTAACTTGGTACAATTTGTAAGTGCTCTGCCCCTTGCTGGGAGTCAGATCCAGCTGCAATCCGAAACCTTAAATGAAGGCTTCAAAAGTTGCTGAATATTTCTGAAAATCTCCCAAAGTTGAAAGTTTGTTCTTGTTTTTAGCAGATAATTCTGCAATGTCAGGTGTTCTGAACCGTACATAAGCACCTGTTCCTGTGATTTAAACTATTGAAACCACTAGTGCATACAATGAATACAAGCTTACCCACAGGTTGAAATGTATTGCCTTAGTTTTTCTTTCCAAACCACAGAACATTTGAGTCTTTTCAAAGAAAGCTTCACACAATACTCTTTAAAGTATAGTATATGAATGCTTTAAAAAGAACATTAAAAAAATGAAAGATTTTGCCTATTTTGTTCAAATGAATATGCCCTAAATTATGATTCTCAGTTGTCCCAATTTATTTTAATATGAAAAAAATCTAATCTCTGCTTGTAAAGCAGATTATGCATGTATTAAATTCTTTAAAATTAGAATATACTTAATGCCACATTAGTTCCAGGCATGCAAAGCAGGAGAAAGAATTATACACCTAAACAACAAGAATGGTTTTTAAGCTTAAATTTCTACTTTGCTCCAATTCTCATTTGGTAAAATGAAATTATGTACAATCTACCATTTAATTAAATGCAATAATACATTCTGGTTTTTCCAAACAAACCAAAAAATCAAACATTTAATATGGCTAATATTTTTAATTGAATAACAGCAAGGCCAATGAATCATTTTAGGTGTCTATGAAGTTGGTACATCTGGCTCTTTTCCGCTCCCTATCCTCTCTTGCCTCACATAGGTAAGTTAAATTTAATTTTGCACTTCGAGACACACATTTAAACATTCTGGTTTTGGTCTCAACAAAATGTTGCTGACTTCCCTCTGTCCAGGAATAGGTCAGAGCTCATTTGGGCAAGGGTCTAAAACATAGAGGACTGTAGACCCTCAAGGTCAAAACTACAGGTTTGTTTATGTCAGCTCACCAACTGAGTAATTGTCCGTGGAGTCTTGGGTTTCTGCCATGCTGTCAGAAGACTGATGTCTCCACAGCTGCAAGTGTGGCATCTTCCACAAGCATTGTTTTTACTCTTAAATCCTCCACAAATCTTACTTCCTCAGGATTTGGAACATAAAAGCTATTTTTCCCGCAGTTGTTATTATCACTATCTAATAGCAACAGTTTATGATTAGGGTAGATAACCAAATACTGTGAGGGTTAGAACATAAATGCAAATAAATAAATAAGAAGACAAATGCAATGGAACTATGATTCCTTCATCAGAAAGGGCATCTATTACCACAACAGCTGTTGAAGGCCATGGAAGAGACAACAGATGAAACTCAACTTATCAGGTAAAAAAGGAATAAAGAGGACACAGGACCCTTTCTGGACCATCCAGAAAAAAAGACAAAACTCAGGTGTAAAACACAGGCACTTCACCTGTGTTGCCCATCTGATATCTGCAGCTGTGGTTGGATGAAGTGCTGCACCTTGAGCAAAGGTCAACGGATGAAGCAATTTCAGCTCACGTAAAAGTTTAAAGGAATTTACTGCTGAGTGCACTGAGGTTTACACTTTGCCTAGAGAAACAGTGAAAGGGGATGGCATCTGCTCTTCTGTTTTGCCATGAAGAGTTCTTGATGTATGAGAAAAGATTTGGCTTCAGACAGAGGGGGCAGCCTTGCCCTTGAGGCAAAGCTCCTTCTAACCCCAGTGGAGGTGGGACTTGATCCATTTGCCAAGGTCCTTTTTATGGGATAATGCTAGGAAAGTTCTTCCCAGTGATGGTGTAATTCTGGCCTTTTCTTTCTAATCAATGCAGTGGCAGCATTTTAAAGGACAAACTAAAGTATAAGATACAGCAAACAGACAACTCATCCTGAAGGAAAATGAGAAAGCTTTCTTGAGTGTTTGTTGTGTTATTCCTTCTTTTAAATTCTGTTTACGTTGCTAAAATTTGCATATATTCTTTTTAATGAATACTACACAGCTGAGAGACAGTGAAAGATATGGAATGTGAAGCTTGCTAATGCTAGTTCATTAAATTAAACCAGACCTGATTTGCAACAAAATCCTACATTCTTGAATTCCACAGGCAGGCTGTGATATAATTTCCACCAGACCCAACAAACTATTGGATTGTGTCTATCTGTTTAACTGGGGTGATTAGGCAGCCTTCAATGTCAAGGTGTTTGAGTACCTCATGGCTTGCTAATGCATTTAGCTGCACATCTTATTCATCAGATCTCTCTGCAGCTGTCTCAGCCCTCATCCTCACGTTTGGCAGGTTTCAGCGTCATGCATTTTCATGTTGTTTTTTTCTGCTCCTAAGGCAGGAGCTCTTCATCCAGGTCCAAGCTACATCCTCCTGCAGCACCAGATGCCATGCAAGGCCACAAGTGCCTGCTTCTTCGAAAACAACTGGTTCCTCAGCTCCAAGATTAACTTAATCACAGGACAAATGTAGAAGATTAATATTTATGTTTGCATACTGTCTTCTTTGCTAAAGCCTTCACCTATACAGCCCCATAAGACTCAGTCCCCTCAGTCCTGTTCTTCAACAGCCATCGAGAGAGGAAGCCAGGACTAAGCTCTCAAGGCTGCTTCAAGGAATTTCTTGCAATGCAGACACCTCTTGCCACCTCAGAGCATCATCCATATTCCAGCTGAGCAATACCCTAAACCTGAACTTGTGCATGAAGAAGAGGCAATGGAAAGAAGTGAGACTTATTTTAATAACTCGCTTCCTTTATAACCCTTCCTTTGATGAAAGATACCTGTCTCCCCATTAATTTAGTTGGCAGCCCAGGATCTTTCAGGTTTTACTGCAGGATGTTTGTAGGACCAAGACAGAAATAGAACTGCAACATCCTCTTGAGTGTCCAACTCAGTTTTGCTTTGGTGTTTTAAATTCTAGTTTTGATTATTGTACTTTGTTACATCTATAAATTAAACTACTTAGTATGAAAAAACTCAGTCTACAACTTTATGTACTTGCCATCTCAGTGAACTAACCATTTTTTTTGCTGCGTGGAGTTAGGACTGAGGTTGCTGCCCTGCTACTCAGAGACCTCTTCCCACAAAAGTCATCTCTGACGATGGGCACCTTCTGCAACAACAGCTAATTGAAGCAAGAGACTCATGTTTACCAGCAGCGGAACTTTCACAGAAGCTGAGCTGTGAGGACAGAGATTCCCTTTGCATGACAAGAATGACCAAAAATCTTACCTTGTTCAGATACAGTCTTTGAGTGCAGCTCTTCCTAAAACATTCGTCATACACAAGACACCCAGCCACATTTCCCTACTACCAGATAGGAAATAAATGTGTACCATGATCCTTGTGAGTCCCTTCCAACTCAAGATACTCCAGGAATGTGAGCTTTCTAAATCAAAATTCCCTAAGATGTGGAAATTGAAGCCTATCCTGAAATAGTCTCCATGTTTTCAGTTGTAACAGTTCTAATCAATATTCTATCATGAGAAACAAAACCAATTTCCTCCAGTGGTAATTAAAATATTTGTTTATTTCATTACAACTTATGAAAACTGCTTCTAGAAATTAACTAGTCACCTGAAATAAACAGACACAAACCCCTGGCTTCCTATTTCACTTCATAAAAATAAGCATGCCTGCACTCTGCCCTATCCATCCTGAAGATATTGAAGGTGAGACTCCCCTTTCTTTTATTTATGTTTTCAATAAACCCATTCAGAAATATAAACATTAGAAATACTCTACTCTGCAAGCTGAGGATATTCAGTTTCATATCTGTAGTGTCACCAGAGGCCAGCTCTGCCTTTGGGCTGTGCCACCCTCTGTGCCTATCCCCAAAGCATAAAAAACCCCCAACATTGCAGTGTAAGACAGAGCAAGAAATTCAGTCCTTCTTTAGGAAAAATAGGTTGAAACAGAGACAGATACTACATTTCTTCCTGATTACTAGGAGCAGCAAAGAATGTTGCTTGATCCCATTAGTGCAAACTATCTTACAACTTGTATTCCATGCATCAAAAGAATGTACTCTGGTATGAGAAATAGATGTTTCTTCTCATTTCTACTATGAAATTATAACAATCTCAGCAAGATGGTACAGTATGACAAGATGAGGATCTACAGATTAGTCCTTATGTCACATATTTTTTCTAATTTTTATTTATGTACTTTTTTGCATGTTTTCATATTTCATATCATGCAGGGAAAACACCTATTTAGAGTCGTAGCCATAAATGCTCTCCTAACACAAATTCTAGAATGACACCAGGGAATCCAGGTTTTTGCTGAGTCAACAACCATGGTAGTATCCCAGAACAACACTGCAATTTAATTCTAGGTATTTTTTAAATCTTATTACCTCACAAATCTCTATATATCAAGGAATTATAAACATCAAGGGAAAAATACGATTGTAAAAAAACATGCCAGCTGTGGACAATAACAGAGGAAGCTTTGTTGACTAAGAAACAACAAAGCAAAAATGGACTTTTACAAAAACAAAGTAGAAATGTCTGAACACAATTCTGTAGTGCAGCCATTGTTTTAAGGAAAAGAGAAAATTTTGGTAGAATATCTTTGTTTAGGTCTGGGTCAGCAAGCACATACACATTAAGCTGGTGCATGTCAACAGTCCTGTTCAGTTCAATGGGGCTATTCAAATGCTCACAGCCACTTACCTCAGACTTGATTTCAAACAAAAGCCATTTATAGTGACTCTAGGTAACATTCTTAAAATTGTCTGGATAATTTAGGTCTTCACAACTTTTTGAAACCGCCTGAGACACCAAAATCCTCCCACCCCACCAAAAAAACATTCAGGAATCCCCTGAAATCTTCAGCCGCAAAGAAGGATCTTCTGCTCCCGTTTAGAGCGGAGGGAAAGTTAAACACCTTGGGGAAACCAGTGCTGTGAGAACTCACTTGGGGCAGCAAGAACGAGACGACATCATATGGAAGGAAGCTTGGGCACCTACCTCTAGTAAGAGAAGTAATTCCTCTTCTCTGTGCAGGGTCTGTAGCAGTACATACTGTTCTGAAGGTAAGTATTTTATCCCAGTTTTTCCATTATTGAAAAGCTAGAGAGAAAAAGGCTTACAGTGAAACATCAAGACCCAGCAAGTTAGAGCAAATTTCAACAGAAGAAAAAGCAGGCTATGAATCCCTCTTGTACTTCTTTGAGAGCAAGGTCTTGCATATGGATCTGTCATGTTCCTGAAGTATTTTCCCAGTGATGATCTTTTGAGGTGAGGAACATGGACACAGCTACAAAATTTCTGGTTTTCTGCACCTTTAATGCAGGCTCTGTTTGACCTTCACACCTCTCAAGTGCAATCCAGCCCAGTAAATCTGAGAAAACTGACTCATCTAGTAGTGCCAAGTGCTCTAAGTAGTTCTTTCTCTGCAACAACATAGAGGTTGCTTGGCACAGACTTACTGGCAAAAACAAATGTGGGTTTTGTGGATGTGCACTAAATGATGGGCTTCGGCACCTGAAAAAATACCCTTTTTGGAGATAAGTACTGAATTGCTTGTTCTAATTATACAAAGAAGAATCTTGATTTCTTTTGCTCTGGTTCTTTTGAATTCAGAAAAAACCCACAACAAACCTATCATCTGATGCATTATATTTAAATAACTTTTGCATAAGATTAATATAAAATTAATTAAATAAACCCAACTATGAACTCATTCTTGTTGTCATGCTGAGTGACAAACAACTTTGCTGCCTTCCCTCTCATAAGAAACTGAATGCATTTGGTGAAAAATACAGTAAAAGACAATACTCAATAACCTTATGTTCCAAGAAGCATTTCTATACACATGTACCCACACAAATTTTTAACTAGTTTGCTAAGGGACTAAATAATCTGAACTAGATAATGCCTGTGGTCCACTGCATGGTTAGTTGATTTGGAATAGCTTGTAGAATTTAAGAAAGTTGTGACTTTGTTTCCCTCTACCTTTCTTCTACCTGTCATTGCTGAAACAGACCCCTACAGAAGAGAACAACAGAAACATTTTTAAACATATATATGCATTTGATCTCCAAGACAAACCTTACCTTCACCTCCTGGCAACTTCATTATTTCAGTGGATTTTCCTGTCATTTCACTAAGGGCTAATTCTGGTCTCATACATTTATATAGTGTTAGACCATTAAGTGTATAGTGCTGGACTTCTAGCAGTATCCATTTCTGTCTACAATAGAACAAAGTGATTTCTTGTACTCAGCAAGTACATTCCCTTTCAGTGAGGGATACATTTTGCCTGGTCATAACCATCCTGCTTAGACAGTGGCCATTGCTACAGTATCAGAGTTAAAATTATGCCAGCACTGCCTGTCTCATCACCTTTCTTCTTCTGCTCGGTGCTGCAACTGAGCCTCCATTAGGTATGCAACATGCATCAGCTATTTTAATACACTGTATTTATTTTCAGTATTTACTACTTTTTAAATGCATGTAGATGGAAAGATAAACAGCAAAAGAGGCTGACCGCTGTCATGTGAGAATGATGAGTGCTACTTGCTGAAAGAAGAATGAGGAGATGAGTGATGAGTGATGATGAACAACAGGAAACCTTTAGCCAATTTTCCAGTACTAATAGCTTGTTTATTCCTTGTACCAGCACACTTTAAAGAGTGACTTGAGAGGATAAGACCCCTCATTTTACCTATTAAGAAACTGAAGCTCAGAGACAGAAGGAGCTTTCCCCAAAATAAGCCAGTTCAGTGTTCCCCCAACTGTCTGAGGCTGAAAAGTCACTATGAGAAGTCATTAATGAAAGCTAAAATACCAACCAGTTCTACCTCAGATGGAGAAATATTCTTAACATGACCCTCAGATTTCATATCTCTCACCCATCTCTTCCTCAAATTGCATTTTTTAATGGCTTTTCTCTTCCTTTCTGTAACCTCCTTTTACCTTTTCAACTAATAAAAGTGAAACTGAATTAAGCCAAAGTTTTACACAAATACTGATAAGGAGGATCAATTATTAGGGCAAGAAATTTTTGTTGGATGAACTCTACCAGCACTAACAGGGCATATTTGCAGTATGCTCCACTACCATAAGCAGAAGCAAACTGAATTTCCCCCCCACTATAATCAATAGCCACCAGAAAAAAAAAAAAAAAAAAGGGAGGTGGATCAAGGGGTAGAAGTGGACTTCCCTCATGTGCAGCAGTCACTATTCCATGTATTTGGGTACTTTCCTCCAGAGCAGGAACCTGTTCATCCAGGAGTCTGGCAGCAGAGACATTTTGCTGCCCACTTGACTATTCCTAAAGCCAGCCTTGCTGGAAACTGTTGCAGAAGCCCTGGCTCTTAATAGCAGATTGATCCTCTTAGATATTCCAACAGTAGGTCTGGATACGTCTTCCTAAGGTAGATGTGTATTCAGGACCATACTCAGAAACATGACTTGGCTTCTTTCTGGTCCTTGTGCCTGTGTTTCTTTCCATAGAAACCAGGATTTGGGGGAAGACAGCAAGATGACCTGTTTACACCTGGATCTTGTTCAAACATGGATTTGGACACAGGATTTGGACTCACAAACTGCAAAGTAGTCTCAGGTCTTGCAGTTTAAATACACCACTAGTGAACATGAGGAGCTTTAACAGAGCACAATGGTGTCTCTCCTTCCAGTTGCCCCAACATTTTCCCAACTTAAACTAGCAGGAAACCCCGGACTCCAGAAAGCATGTTGTCCCTTGATTCTCTCCACAGGTTGTCCCTACCTGAGCTACCTTCTCCTAGGCTCATGAGGCAGAAGGACTTGGAGGAAAAACTGTGACAAAAAATTTACCATGGAGGTTGGGCCCTGCAGGCTATGATTAATTGGGCACATTTTGAAGTCCTTTGACATTCTATGTAGAAATCTGTATCTCCAAAGGGGTGGTCCCTCTTGGAAGGTCGACAGCAGTTTTAAGTCTCCTTGGCAAAATGCTTCTAAAACTATCAACAAATATCCCTTAAAACAAGCAAGTTCAAGACAGCTGCCCTCTTGAAATTACTTATCAGTGATCTTTGTGAGGTTTTCCTGGTTTTTGCTTTTTGTATTTGGTGATACTGCACCTGACAAAAGGTTGGAGAAATTAAAAAAGAGTAAATACCTCAAATATTTATCCCACTACTTAGATTAATTTCTCACAGCCCAACAACTTCATTGCAGCATGTTCATTTTAGTTCTAATAAATGTATGGCTTTTGCTATTAGAGAGCTTTTATTCTTTCAAATAGATGACTTTCTAATTCCTTTTTTTGCAACAATAGCGTGGAATATTCTACTTCTTTGTAAGTCAGAGAGCTATCTCTCCATATAAAAAAAAGTTGTCCGTTTGTACATATGGTGTGCATGTACATACATAAATAAGAAAACTGCAGCTCTGGATAACATCTTTATGTGGACTTGGATTAGAAGATCTCAATCTTTTACATATAAATAACGTGGGCATTGTCATATTAAATATTTAGTACATTCTGCAAACAGCTACTGCTAAAATTAATAGTATATAAAGAGAAATATGCTAATTTACAGCTTAAAGACCAAGTCATTGCTTCCTATCATTAGACACGGTTACTTTATATCTCAAATGCAGGATGTCACACTTGTATTTTCAAAAGTGGCTTTATTTTTATCATAGGGCTACTAAGAAAAATGAGGTTAAAGTGCATGACAACTATTCAGAGGTTTAATCCACACTTGTATTCTTACATCAAAGTTGGCTGTATGTTTGAAACACATTTCTCACTACTGCTACTTCAAAAAATTATTGGAAGTGAAAGGAAGATTTTATTTTCAACTTTGAAGAACTATGTCTTTAAACAAAACTAAAAATTTTAAAGTAAGCAAAACATATACCTAATGTTTTTAAAACACACAAACTATTCTGTGGCCAGAAAAGGAATTTGTTTTCCCATGATACATCAGAGTATTTTTTTTTAATTGATTCATAATCAGTACAGCATTCGTGTCTAAAAGAAGTCGGCAGATTTTTGTTTATAGTTTCAACAAAGAGTGGAAGTTGTTTTCATCAAAGGCTTCTCAACAAGTAGAACCAGGCAGTACAGCAGATGCTACTGTGTCTTCATATTGAATTTAAATTTTGAAATAAAAGATGAACTTTGGTTACACAGTCTTTTTTTGTCAGAAATCACCCCTAAGCTCTTCCTCTGAGCCTCCCCTTCCCAGCCCTCCTAGTGAGGCAGTGGTGCTCACAGTGGGCCTGTCCCAGTTAGCATTTGCTACTTGATATGCATATGAGTAGCCACCACATACAGCTCATTGTTCCCTTATTAGGAACTGGTACTACAGGCCATTTAAAAGAGAGAATGACACAACAACCTATCCCACAAACAGAGAGGGAAGAGAAAAAGCGTACAGTGCTTTGTATTCCCTCACAGATATTAGGAAGACTGATGTAAATGCTGTGAAAGTTCATTCATCTGGGAGTTTATAAATCAAACCACTGCTCTTTTCCGTGTACTGTCCATCCAAAGGACACTGGAAAGAGAATGTAGTAATAATATACAGTTGCACATTTTTCCACAGTATGATCTAAACACTGTGCTCTATCTCCTCAAGCTTGACTTTGGACAATGGCAAATATAACAATTTGGCCTAATGAGGAGAGAAGAGATGGTAGAGATGGTCAGCGTGAATAAGCAAGGCTGAAGTTAATTCTGTGTCTTGTTTGATCTGCAAATCTCATTGAGATGTCTTCTTTCACTTCGTGCAAGTCAAAACTGATTACACACTGTGCTGTGATTTGATGAGGACTTGGACAACAGCAAGTCTGGCAGTCAGGTAGCCAATGCTGACACAGAGCAGCCAGCTACTATGAGCTCCCTGTGTTTCTAGGGTGGAGCTGGGTCCAACACAGGGACCGTTCCCAAAGTCACTGCTTTCCTCCTTTTATTCTCCCCAGCCCCCAAACTGGCAATAACAGTGGCTGTGTTTCCCTGTACTTCCATCTCCTGCAATTACTGCCTCAAGGAGTAGGTGACATTGCTACCTCTCTCTTTGCTCAGAATTACCTACAAAACTGCACATTCATAGAATCATAGAATCATAGAATGGTTAGAGTTGGAAGGGACCTTAAAGAGCATCGAGTTCTGACTCCCCTGCATGAGCAGGGACACCTCCCATTAGACCAGGTTGCTCAGAGCCCCATCCAACCTGAGCTTAAATGCCTCCAGGGATGGAGCGTCCACAACTTCTCTGGGCAACCTGTTCCAGTGTCTCACCACCCTCACACTAAAGAATTTCCTTCTGACCTCTAACCTAAATCTCTCCTCCTGCAGTTTCAAACCATTACCCCTTGTCCTATCACTATGTGCTCTTGTAAAGAGTCCCTCCCCAGCCTTTCTGTAGGCCCCCTTCAGGTACTGAAAGGCTGCTATGAGGTCCCCCGAGAGCCTTCTCTTCTTCAGGCTGAACAACCCCAACTCCCGCAGCCTTTCTTCATAAGAGAGGTGCTCCAGCCCTTGGGTCATTTTCGTGGCCCTCCTCTGGACACCCTCCAGCAGGTCCACATCTTTCTTGCGATGGGGGCTCCAGAGCTGGACACAGTATTCCAGGTGAGGTCTCACCAGGGCAGATTAGTGGGGCAGAATCACCTCTCTTGATCTGCTGGCCACACTTCTTTTGATACAGCCCAGGATGGGACTGGCCCTCTGGGCTGCAGTTGCCCATTGGTGGCTCATGTCCAGCTTTGGATTCAATAGTACCCCCAGGTCTTTTTCCACAGGGCCTCTCTCTAGCATGTCTTCCCCCAGCCTGTATTGATGTTTCTGGTTGCCCCAGCCCAGGTGCAGAACCCTGCACTTGGCCTTGTTGAACCTCATGAGGTTCACTTGGGCCTACTTCTCCAGCTTGTCCAGGTCCTTCTGGATGGCATCCTGACCCTCTGGCATATCGACTGCACCACCCAGCTTGGTGTCATCAGCAAACTTGCTGAGGGTGCTCTCAATGTCATTGTCAATGTCATTGATGAAGATATTAAACAACACAGGTCGCAGTACAGACCCCTGAGGGACACCACTTGTCACTGTTCTCCATCTGGACACTGAGCCATTGACCACTACCATCTGGATGCAACCATCCAGCCAATTCCTTATCCACTGAACAGTTCACCCATCAAACCCCTCTCTCTCCAATTTAGAGAGAAGGATGCCGTGAGGGCCCGTGTCAAAGGCCTTGCAGAAATCCAGATAGATGATATCCAGTGCTTTTCCCTTGTCGACAGATGTAGTTACACCATTGTAGAAAGCCACTAGGTTGGTCAAGCAGGATTTGCCCCTGGTAAAGCCATGCTGGCTGTTCTGAATCACCTTCCTGTCCTCCATGTGCCTTAGCATTTCTTCTAGGAGGATCTGTTCCATGATCTTCCCAGGCACAGAAGTGAGGCTGACAGGTTGGTAGTTCCCAGGGTCATCCTTTCTACCCTTTTTAAAGATGGGCGTGACATGTCCTTTCTTCCAGTCACTGAGGCTTCACCTGACTGCCATGACTTTTCAAATATCATGGAGATATCTGCCAATTCCTTCAGCACTCTGACATGCATCTCATCAAGTCCCATGGATTTGTATACTTTCAGGTATTCATAAAACCTTCTCTCTCTTTCCTGCCTAGCTCTGAGTTTTATTATTCCAAACTCCTCTCTTGGCTTGACAAGAATGCCCCTTGAGGTGCACTCAATAATGCTTTTGGAACATAGTCATAGCATTAGATGATGGCTCCAGAAACGGTCATCTGCCCAGAGGTAGGACACTTGTGCCAAGTAAAGGCAACTTCCAGGTAAGGTGCCAAGGAATTAAGTATCCAATTAAAGGGGGCCCATTTCTCAATTTTTCTCTGTTTTTCTCCCTTTGCTTCCACCAAAATCTGATCAAGGAGAAACAGAAAGCATATCTCAACTCTCTACCTCTTCAAGCAGAAAGATGATCAGCAGCAGCTCTGCTGCTCCTCCCTAAAAGTACTCACTTGAACAGAGGTATGGCACTGGCTGGGCTGACTTTTTTTTCCAGAGTGTTAGTATTTTGTACACTGTGCTGTGTAAGCCTTCTACTAAATAGATAAACCAAGATATGGGAAATGCTCGGTAACTGGCCCAAGGCCATATGGCAATTCAGTAACAATGCTGGGAATTAAAAATTAGGTTGAAGTTTCTCAAACAGAAATACTTTCTCACAGGAAAATAAGTTTTTATCAACAATCCTGGTGAGAGTGGTAAAATTGTGAGCTCTTGAAGGGCTTCATTTTTGCAAAGCAGTTCCTGAACAATGCTAGACTTTAAAAAAGTTATTTGGTTCAGAACTGGAAATCATTAGGTAAAAGTGGAAACACTGATAATCAAATCAGCCATACTGTTGATTAAATTAAGTAGCATCTCTACTGATTCTCAGTGAAATACTGAAGATAGCACAATCTGAAAATCTTGGATGCTTTCATGGAAATACATTGGTGTTACTGGTGGGTTGGTGTTTTTTTTTTCTTTTTCTGAGGGCATGTTCCAAAACCACAGAGGTCACCTGGTGTCTTGACCCAAAAAGAGGACACAGAAGTGTTTCCTCTGGATCCATGTTTAGCCCTGGCAGAGGTAGCTGGAGTTTGCCCTGTCCCAGACCCTCCTCGTTTCAGTTTCTAGTTTCCATCCTACACACAAAGCTCAGACATTCATCACCTTCCTCATCCGACTTTTTAACAAGAAAATCATAATGCCTCACATATACCATGGCTACTTCACCAACAACATGTTTGGGAAACGGGCTGTTCCTATATTGAGTATTTTTACACATGGAGCACATCCCATAAGCTGAGCAGCAGGCAGCTGGAGCAGTAAGTCTACTTGCTGAGAGGGAAGACATATCACAGGGTTTCCAACCACTTCCTGAAGCTGACACATTCACCTAGCCATAAGAGGGTGTTCCAGATAGATGGTTGACAGACACAGACACAGCTGTGGAGCTGTTAGGGAACACCTCTCTATCTGATTGTCTCCAGTACAGGAGCGACGCCAGTCCCTTCTGATGTGATTTCCCTCCAAGATGAGAAGAGGTCTGGCTCCCTGAGGAAGCTAATGAGAACATTTTGTGGATAGAAGGACAGTGATTTAGCATTTGTCTTTCTACTATACCCACACGTAAATAAAGCAAGAGCCTTCATCTTTCTGTGGTTTTGTATATTCACAAAAATCCTGACTAAAGGAGCTTATAAATTTTAAAGAAAAACTTTTTTCTTTTAAAGGGTAGCATATATTTTAAAGTTACAGCACATTTAGTTCCATTTTAAATTAGGACTTTTAGACAGCATTCCTAATCAACTATAGTTGTAGTAACAGGCTTAATTCATTTAAAGTATGAAACAGAGATGCATTCCTTACATTTGGAAATAAATTACTGAACAAGCTTTATAGCAAATATAATTCAGTTCAACACTAAGGCTTAATGAAGAAGTAGCAGAAGAAATAAATTACACAGGCTCTGGTTAATTTACAAAGTAAATATATACATTTTGCAAAGGTAGTCTCATCACTGACACACAAATGCCTTCTGATAAGCTTCACTGTGTGAATTATACTCAAACAATTATAATGACCATTTTTTTTTCCTTTTAGTGTGGATTTTACTGTACGTGGTCGTGCTTTAACGTCTAGCACATGGATTACTGGAGTCCCCTGTCAGTGGTGCTCTGACAGCCACTCAGAAATGTCACACCTCCATCCGAAGTTGAACCACTCTGTCTATCTCATCTGCACCGTGTAACAAGTGGTCTGTGATGACCAGAGCTGCTCAAGCTATGATAGTGTAAAAAGAGACCAATCCACCTATTTTGCTGGCATGTCTGTTTGGATCTGAATTGCTCATGCTCACGGTTTCTAGATGTCTGTGAACTAAGACAAGGGATTTTCCTGACCTTCAGGAGCAGTGACACCTCCAGCACCTTGACCTTCATGGCAGTGGCAGTGCTGTGTGTAGGGTATAAGTGGAATAAGGTGAGAAAGAAAGAATTTAGGGGCATAAAAATTGTTTCATACTACTAGTGGGATATTTATTGCTATAAGATCTCTACATTTATTCAAAATATAGATACTGAGGGGTTTTGTGCTCAGAATATTGGATAGATATGCGTCTCATATTTAAGAGATTATGCTGGCTCTCTGAAGATGAAGAGCATCTCTCTTTGTGAGAGATTTTGAACAGTATGTGTATTGGAGATTTGGATGTAAGGTGGAAGAATAGATGGATGACAAAACTTTTGGTATTGACCAAACAGATGTTTCTGTCTCTGCTATGGTTCATAATTATGGCTGGCCTTGTGACCTTCCTTACACAGACTTGTGGATACTATAATGAAAGAAGTTATCTTCAGAAAGGAAGCTGAGATGGAAACAATGGTGAAAAATGATGATGTGGCCTGGTGACTTTGAGAAAGGGTGTTTTCTTTTCTAAAATATTATTAGTGTCATAAGTTGAAAGAAAAGCCAGGAAAACCCAGAGGTCATATTCCTAAAAAACATGTATGTCTTCCACATTTATCGAAATATGTCTTCTTTAAATTATTCCTAATAAAACTTCATCCCTGTACATTGTTCTTCAGATTCCATAACGAACAAGTAGATGCAGTAAAAAACTTGAGTCTTTCACAATAACAAAATTGACAACCAGATTTATCTGAGAGAGTTTTAGTCAAGGGAAGCACAAGTGTCACTGAGAGCTCTCCTACAGCATTTTTTTTTCAGAATAAATAATTCCAAATAATTAAGCAGGATGACAATGTTTCTAGTTTTCAAGCAGAATCTGAGCTATGAGGAAAACATAAATTAGTTTATATGAGTAAAATATAAAAATGATACTCCTCCAGAACTCAAAAGGGCCTTCCTGGATAAAATTTAGGTGTTTATTTTTATGCATAGAACATTTGTAGTAAAGCACAATTTATACAATAGGATTTGGGCAAAGCATACTGTCCCTGGAAAGCCAACATAGCAACAGGAAAGCACTTCTCATAAGGGGCATACACAAGCTATAAATGTTTATTGTGTTATTGACAATTATCTGTTTAAGACTGGGATTACTTGATGAGTAGTTCAGAAAATACTGGCATTATGGCTTAATTGCTTCAGTATCTAATTCATTTTTAAAATACCCTGTAGATAAAGAAGATAGCAAAATAGTGGATGCATTTTTATGAATGGAAATCTTGCTCTAGCTGCTTTCCTTTCACAGACATACTGCATGTTTGTTTCAATCAACAAAAAAATGTATATAGTGGTCCTTTCTTTTCTCATATTAATTAATATGTTTGATTTTTAGCTTACAAATTTAGATCAGAATTGGCTGTGAATTCACTGTTCTAATAAAGTGATGGTTGGTGGTATTTATTAGGTCTTTTTGTACAACTGACAGTTAACTTACAAAGACTAACCAATACTAATGTTAATGTTGTGGTAACCCATGAGATGCCTCTGATCCCAAGAGTATCACCAAAAGAGAGCCCGTAATTGTTCCAAAGCTGCCTGGAGAAAAGATATTTCCTTTATTGTAACGAAAATTATCTTGTGAATGGGTATGCTACAGATTCAGAAGTCTTATTAGGTATCTGGGTTTATTCCCAAACCAAGGCAGAATCATTTCCTATAACAAATTTTCCAGTGTAATAATTATCATGTCATTGGCTTCTACCACTTCTCTTGTGACTATTCCAAAGACTAATAGACTTACCAGTCAGGAAGTTTTACATGTATTCTGATTTATTTTTTAGGCCATTACACCTAATTCTAGTGCATTAATAATGTCTTGTGAAGGACTGACCCTCTGAATATTGTAGACCAATATAATCTTGCAGTTAAATTATACATTTTTAGGTCTTCCAGCCTATCATCATAACTGAGACTATCTGTCCAGTTGCCTTTTGAATTTTTAATTTATTTCTATTAAGATTGTGGAGGTAAAAATGAGAAATCTTTCCTTTAGAGGATCTGTTGCAGAAATCAAGTAAGAACTTCGAAACATGATTCTACCTAGAGAGACAGAGACCACTTACACGTTTGAAGTATCAATAAACCATTCTTAAAAAAATAGCTAGGAAGGCAAATCTGAGGATATCACCAGGTTAGAAATCATGACATGACTCTTCCTCTGCTCTCTGTATTTGCCAGTATTTCCCTGATAATGAGGTGAGGCCAGTGTAAGAAAAGAGTCATTGCCTCTTTCCTCTATGAAAAGACAGTCTTATTTATGAAGCAGTAAATTTAAAAGGACTTTTTAACATACATTCATGTCTAATGAACTAGTCTATGAAGGCAACATGTTCTTCTCTTTTAAATCCCTTATTAAAGTCCACTTAATGCTAATTACTTGTGTCACTATAGTACCTAGCTGACCCAATAATAAATTAGGTGTTTCTTGTAGTAGATGCCCCATTCCAACATTCCGTGCTATAGAAATTGCATTGCTGAGGTATAAGACATGACAACAAATGGAAGTGGATTAAGCACGGGGGAAAATACAAAAATGCCTTACAAATTAACAACTTTCTCAATTCAGGCTTTTTTCACCTTTTTCACCCCAAACTGTATCTCAGAATTTTCCAGTGAAAGGGCACATTAGAAAAGCTCCAAAACCCATTTCATTTTAATGGCATTTCAACCTTGTGAAGATTTGCTGTTCAGCAGGCAACATCAACAAAGCTACCCAAGACCCAAAGAGAGTTCCAAACCTCATCCTCCTGATTTCTGAATCCCATGGAGATGTCAGTTGGGAAAACGCAGCCCCTGAGCTCCTTTCAGGCCAGGATCCTCTCAGACTCAGTAGACCCAGAGCTCTCAGTGTCTGTGTCATCAGCACATTTACTATGTGATTTCTTTTAAAACAGGAACTCAAAAATTCCTCAGGCCACAAATCTGGGCTTACCCAGAACTACATAGTCTCCTTTATCACTGGAGACCCTCGGGCTGCTTGGACCTGTTGCTCTCTCCTGCTAAAATGCTACTTCTTGTTCCAAAAATTAAAAGGGAGGGAAATAAAACCCATTCTCCTAGCTCTATTTCAAAATACTATCCATTGTCTTAACTGCTGTTCAGCTTGAAAAATTTAGAGCAGATCTAAAAATCAATAGCATGAAACAGAGGAAAAAACCTAAACATTTTCAGGCACTTGACTATCTTCCTCCATCTAGCAGTAATCCTATCAACAAACAAAAAAAGAAGTGCAAAAATTTTGGCACCACTAATTAAAATTCTTTAAATTTTATAAGTCACGGTGAATTGTATGAACAAGAATAATTGAAGATTGAGGGTTTGTTCATACCAGATTGAAACACTTCACATCTGTTTCAGGAAAGCAATTATGCATGTACTTAAATTTTAAGCAGCTGAGGGGCCAGAAGTATAGCAGCTTTATAAGCACCTTGTAGAAGCACCTCATATTGTGGGACATTCTGCTAAAATCCTAACCTTAAAATCTAGTGTTTAGTTTATTAATCTCTACAATATAAACCATTCAGAGATATTTTATAAATGTGACATGAAGAAGGACTTGGGTGCCTCAGAACTTGCATATTTTTTCAAAAATGTCAGCCAATAGACACCATCTTTTTTTTCAAATCTTGTTTTTCCTATGTACCAACAACAACACTACTATATATGTTTGCTTATTTCATCTATGCAGCATGTACCAATTCACAAGGAGAATCCAAAATTCCCTCTTTCCCAGCCACCTCTGTTAATCTGTTGGCTATTCTGCATGGCTGCTACCAGGACCAACATCATGTCAGCCTCCCAGTGCATCACCATGTTTGTATCTCTAGCTGGTGGCCTTTAGATTTGTGTTTTTACTTAAAGAATTCCTCTTCAGAATACAGTCCATATCAATTAAATGGCAAATGGAAACCCATTTACTCAAGCTTCTCTAGCATACAAACATCATTTAATGAAGAACACAGTTCTTTGTGTACAAAGGAAAATAAAAACAACAAATACAAATTTTTTGAAGTCTCTTTTGAGGACACATACATGTCTGAGCCCAAATCCTAAACCTTATAATCTCTTTGGAAGGGTTACATCAGAGCTTCTAATCTTATTTGCAGGATACTGCCACATCCACAGTTCACTTAAATACATTAAAATTCTAAATGGTAAGGTTGAGAAAGGGAGATTTTTATCACCAAAACCTTTCCGTGATAGTACTTACAGCCTTTAAAGCACAATGTGCCCATCTGCAACATACTTTTGTAGGCTACCAAGACAAAATAATCCTGGCTGTTTTTTTTGTTTGTTTGTTTGTTTTTTGGAAGCAACACGGCAAAAACCTGACCCACACCACTATCAGTGGTAAAAGTCCCCACAATTCTATCTAAATTAGGTTTTATCTATAGAATGTCCTTAAAACCACCTCAGAATTTATTTAAATGAAAGTCTCACATCATACTTCTAAGGAGAGAGTACATTAAATTGAATGCCATTCTGTGTCTTTTTACTATCATACTTAATTTAACATAACATTGGCATTAGATTTTGTCCATAAAAAAGTGACCTAAGACACTGGTAAAAATCAATGAAAATGCACACAGCATTTTCCTAATCCAGCTACCTCATGTTTTTTATTTGTTTGTGTTACTGTGTTTCACACACAATGTGTTCTGGAATAATGCAAGGCAGAGAGCACTAGTTGAACAAAACCATCCACATTAAAGTATTAATTTTTGTTTCTTTCTCAGGCATTATAATGAAAAATGAATGTAGAACCAGATTAGCCCATTTGTTCAGCTAACAATTATTTCTTATTAAATTCCAAAAAGTTTAATGTCTGCCTAATCTTGAGTGATAGCTCTAATCAAACTTTTTGTGGTCTTTTTCTCCCAGCATCTGAAGAGTGCTTAAAAGTAAACAGAAATGATGGAAAGGGAATCACTATAGCAGAAATTAAGAAATAAAATACAGGGATTAACCTCCAGCCTTATGTGCCTTTATCTCTTCTCTGCCTTGCAACCAAAAGGAGACTGTTTAACTATTAAAAAAGATTAAAGGTATTAATTAGACTAAGAGATAGAAACCTGTCACCCTTCTGTCAGAGCAGACCAGAAATAAACCTTCTTCCAGATAAAATAGATAGATAGATAAATAGATAGATAGATAGATAGATAGATAGATCGATCGATCGATCGATCGATCTATATTTCTAGAGTTTGGTCAAAACAAAATCCTGTTGATCAGGTTTCTATATCCCTATTGTTGTCTAAAAGATTAAACAAATGAGCCTGAAACTGAATAAACATTTTGATGAATTTGTTTGTAAGGGGCAGAGCCACTACTTCCTCCTCATATCAAAGTAGTAGCAATACACACAAAAAATATTATTCTGCTGGGATTTCATAAATCTATGTAAATAAAACGATGGAAGAAGATTAACAGACAGCCCCCAGCAGTGGGACTCTGAGTTGCCTTTTTTTTTTCCTCCCCAAAATGAAGAAACTACACAATACATTTAAATTATGCAGAAAGTATTTTAAATGCCTTTTGCAGCAGAGACAGACTGCAGCTATATTCCATGTCTAAGGACAGATTAGACATCTTTTAGAGTCACTTGTCAGTAGATTACAAAATATTATTCAAGACAGAAGACAACTGGCAGAAGAGAGTATACTTTTATCCCAGAATAACTCATCTTTGAATTTTTCAAAGTTGTATACGATTCTTTTTTTAAATCTTATGGATTAAAAAAAATTGCAGCTTTCAATCAGACATCCTTATAAAAAGAATAGGTGTTAATAAAATACATTAATCTCATAATATGTTAAAGGTGACCCTGTTAGAAAAATAGATTATGATGAGGTTGGAAAATTATAATGGGCTGTATTAAATAGCTCTATTTGAAATATGTTAAAGTCAGCTGCTAAACAGCAAATTGAAAAAAATTATATTAAAGGTCACAATCAAAGAAATACTTTGAATTCATAGTATTACATAGTAAAAGATAAATCACTATTTTACAAAAAAGTGCTTTTATATATGTGTGTGTATATATATATCTACATACATACACAAATATTGAACACACATACACACACCACTCACATACAAAATAATCATACATAACTACCATTTTATTTTTTCTGACGTAAATCAGTCTGTACCTACGATAATCACCCTGGGATAGAGCACACTGGATTCACACTGCTCTAAGTAGCAAAAGTTTGGCTCCCAACAATTGATACTTAACATATATGTACTTATTTCATAGCTAATAAGATGGCAATTTCAGAGAAATTAGAGTAGAAAGAAGAACACTAGAAGGACTGATTCCAGTGTTTGTTATCTACTAAATGAACCTCAGTACCTTATGTACATGAAACGTCACTAGCAAAATGGGTATGATCTTTTCTGAATATTTTATTTTCCAAACAAGACAAGCTGAGTTCTCTGAAATCCCTTCAGGATAGACTTGAAAATATTTGGAGAAAAAACAAGTCCACTTTTGTGAATTTTGTTGGCACAGCACTTTCTAAGATAAGGATTTGGTCCCTGATGTACGAATCTAAAAAAAATCAGCCAAAAAATTTCTGCAAAGACTTTGCTGCAAACACTAAGCAAAATTTTATTAATGGTCAGAGAGTACAAAGATGTAGTAGCAATTTTAATGAAGGTTTAATTGACATGGTAAAAGGTAGCACACTTTTTTTATCTTATAAAGTGATCCTGAAGTGAGTCAGAGGAGAAAAATAACTAAATAGTTCTACTGATATGCGTAACTGCAAAACAGTATTTTTATTTTTTTTAAACCTAAGAAAAAGAAAGCAAAAGTATTAGTTTCAGGATCACTAGTCAAACAAACAATTCTGTAGACAGAAATGTTTTGTGTGAGACTTTACAGGCCACATTAAGGATCTTCCACAAGTTCTGTTTTGCTTCCATAGATATGCAGAGGATAAAGTTTTTGGGTCTCATACAAAGACATACAGTATGTTGAAGCCTCTGACCAAGAGCAGACATCTTGCACTTGGTGTGGTTTCATCTGCTCTGTTTGTTCCAAAGTCCAAGATTTTTTATCAATGCTCCAAATGCTCCCTATAAAAAAACTTCATTTAAGTAACATTCTATTAACGTTACAAGTCTTTCCATCCAAAGCCAGGATGCCTGCTTCACCTCACCCTTACGCATTTGCCTGGCCAGTCCCAGTAGATCCAGCTCTTCTGGTGCAGATGAAAGCACTCAGTCTGGTGCTATGCTCATCTCTCTCTGAAGACAACAGTCCCACTCTCCACTCCAGAGCCCTTATCCATCCCAGTCTCACCTTCCTTCTCGAGGCTGCCTGTGCACAGCAAGGGCTCCCCTTTGAGCTCCCAGCCTGACCCCCCATGGCCACAGCTGTAACAGCTGGGAGCAAACCCTGTGAGAGCCTCAGGCTCCTCTCTAGCCACGTTGCTGGTGAAATCTAAGCTTTCTCTACTGCCTACATGTGAGTGTGCAAACTGCAGTTTTCCAAAGGCGATTTTTCTGGCCAAACACAAGGTCAGCAAGAGGTGCAGCCACAGAACAAAGCACAGAAAGCTCCTCTCTGATAAAATGCCTTGCTCCAAAGCAGAGGGTTGCTCGAGCTCTTCAAAGAGAAAAGTACCAGAAATTTCCTTTGTTTTCTTGTATGGGGTTAAAAGGGTGTTTCTGCTGCTTTTCAAATCTGCTTACTGAAAAGAACCAGGATTTTTTTTTAAAGGAATTTTGAGAGAAAGATAGAAGAAAAGGAAAGAAATCTGTTGAAGCTAATACCAATTAGGAAAAATTTCAACCCACCTACTTAAAAACTAACAAAACTTTAGCAAAGTGAAATACTCTTCACGGTATGAAGCGTATGTAATATAAAATATCAAGCAATCATAATATGCATACCAAGAAAGACCATGCCACAGTTAAGTACTCCAGCATCTATCAGGTTATCCATCTCTTCCATATTCAAGGGCTTTCTATGGATGTGTTTTTTGTTTTTAAAAAAGGTCATAAAATAAAGCAGAGAACACAGAGAAAATGCCTACATTAATACAAGATGTACATAAATCTTTTTACTCCACTTAAAATGTGGAGTACAACTACTACAACTTTCTTCATTGGTATGAAAACCTCTTTTCTTGACTCCTCTGTGCACTTGGTGTAATAAGTTATACCTCTTAAAAAAAGGGTAAACTTCTCGAGAAAGCCCCACTGAAAAATTGATAACTGAAAAAGTCTTAGATCCTTCATGCAAACTACGGGCCTTCTTTCATTCTTGTCATAATCATTAGGGGATTTGTTTTCTATGGAACAATAAGTTTTCATGTCGATTTCATAAAATGTACAAAAGTATTCCTCCTGCATTTCACCATCTGTAAAAAGGGAACAGTTGAATTCCACTGTGTCTTCAGAATACACAAGAAAATATTTCATACGCAGAGTTAAGGTACAAACCAAGTTCTAGCTGTCTTGAAAGTCAAAAATGAGAATAGGATACGGTGGCCGGCCTGTAGATGAAATGGTGTCGTTAGATTTATAGGCAGGGAAAATAGTAGATTAGACATGTATTTATATTAGGAATGTTTTTTTTTAATTGTAGGATTTTAGTGTTAGTTACTTTAACCTCTGTTTCAACATTAAAAAAAAAATAAATAGATGTTGCATGCCATTATGTACACATTCAGCTAGAATATAAAAAAAATTGACCTGATCTTTTAAATGTAAGAAAGAAAAAAACAAACACAGCTAAACAGACTTTCATGCATTTTTAGTGAGAATTTACAAAGGCTGCAAACTTGCTGTATCTTGGTCCGAAGCAAATTAAAATGGTTGAGTTACTGCAGAAAATGCTCAAAACAAGGTTGGCAACGAATGCTCTAAAGGAGCATGGGCTCTGGTGGTGACGCTGACTCTATAATACGGTATTTCAAATGATTTGGCTGACTAAGTGATTCAAAGAACACAAGAAAATACCATTTTTGAAGCGCTGGTTCAGCTGAGCGTTTTAGGTGAACGCAGCTTCCAAGGCATTTTAGGTGGCTCTCCTTTCCAGACTGAGATGATCAAAGAATTTGACACATAGAAAGCCTGACTCTTCCTTCTCATGCACTGGTACAACAGTGTTAATTTCAGTGCTGTTACTCCTGTGTTTTAACAGCATGCATAAGAGGAGAATCAGGCTCAGCATGTATAATATAGCATCAGCTCACTTTATATTCCTGTTCACCATCCTGTTGATGTATGAGCTACTCTATGGTTCTCAGAGGGCCATTGACTTTTGAATCAAAATGATGATACGATTGTGCTGGTGCATTTGCATGTTTTTGTACCTTCTAAATTGAAATAAAAATAACACCCACCTGCAATAGAGAAAGGCAGCAGCATTTTTTAAACATGAAAAGTAGGATGTATCCATTCTAATTGTAATAAAATATTCATGTGACTTAATCATATTACTATTGTCCTACATAATAAGCTTAACTGCAACATTCAAACTATGGAAAATGAACACTCAAGAAACTTCCTAAGTCCTGACTATATCCCTCTAGGACTTCCTTCTTTCTCTGATCCCTGGCTTTATGTCATGGGCAAATGCACAGCTGACCAGCCCTTCAGACAAATTACCTGGCTCTTTAAACAAGGCTGTAGAACTACAAGCTCTCATTTCACTCTGCCTCCCCTAGATCCTATGGGGAGGACTCCAGATGGTGAAAACCTGTTCCCAGTTTCCTCTTCTCCTGCCAGTGACACTTCTAATGGTGTCTCAGGCTTACCCTTCTGCTGACATGTGCAGACCCAGGAGCAAGCCAAACCCTGCACCATGACCATTCCCAACCTACCAGAAAAATCAAACTAAGCGTAAGCAGTACCTGCTCAGCTCTGAAAGTGCTCTGCCTTACTGGGAACTCTTCAAGCTGCAGACAATTAGTAACAATGGGATTTAATTGTGTTTAAAAAGAGTGCAGCTATCTATCATCAGCAGGTACAGTAGAGAGATTTAAATTCAAATTTATACCAATGCACCTTTGTGAAAATGTACATCAGCCTACATGTGTGCAAGACACTCAGTCTTAGGAAAAGGGCTTATTCTTAAACCTAATTCCAGGTCAATGAACCTTACTTTATGTGAATATCTTTTTAACAATAACCTGGCTTTATTGCCCTAGAAATATAATATTAATAAACACCAGTGATGAATGTAATAGTGCATTCAGAACTGCTAGCTGATCACATATAGTTACCAGAGAACATTTCACTATGTTATGGAGGACAGGTTGTACTATCTATTAATTTAAAAGGTCTTTTTTTTTTTTTTCTTCCTCCCAGGATTTTGGAGCTTCTGAATGTAAATGTTGGCACAGCCTGTTACACACAACATCTTGGCAGTTGTCTAAGCCGTGCAACTAAGATATTTAACTTAATACAAACAACAATATTGCAACATTCCAAAATGCTTATGTATGTTTTAATTATCTTGTCCTCCTCTGTTTCCGTATTGTCTTATATAGTCTCTCATCAATAGAAATTAGCCAGATTTCAGGATGGGGTTTACACTAGTATTTGCTCTGCCTTATGAAATAAAAATCAGCAAGAAATAGTCTGGCACAGATGTACAAAAGATGTTTACTAGTTCCACCTTAAAATCTGATTTGGTGCAGCTCCATAAAAACCAAATGCACATCCCAGGCCAATAGGCCATCTCATTTTCAATTATCACGAAGCCAGATTAAGTGCCCTGTCAGCTTTTTCAGCTTTGCAGTTCCAACAAAGCCTCTTCCTATCAAGGTAAACTGCTGCAGTTGCCACCCTAACCCTAGGCCACTTATTGTTACGCTCTTTAATTTAAAAAATTAATAGAAGTTCCTCTTGCAAACATTTGCCAAGTGGAATAAGATTGCCTTAAAAAATGGCTTTCTATAGGGAGGCCTCTAAAGTTACTGAAATAAGGTTGGAAATATATTTCTTGACCTACTGGCTTACCCTTAAGAGAGTCCTATAGGCATCCTAGAGGCACTGGGAGAAGATGGCGTTATGCTAGTCTAATCTAATGTTCTTTTTTGTTTTCAATTGCTAAGTATCATTCCCTTCTTTTGTTCTTAAATATGAAATTAAATTAATTGTATCTGAGAGTTTTTTTCCACAGATCACTGTGTCCAGTTGATAATGCAGAATTTGACAAACAGGCTGAGCATAACTCTTTCTCCTATTGGCATCTTAAATGTCTTATGGCAAGTGATTTAACCCCCCTGAGCTACAATCCCCATACCTGTACAATGACAATATTGCTACTGATCTGCTTTCTTAAATTCTTTGATGAAAACACTGTGTAAGAAGTAAGTATTGATAGTATTAATAGCCTTTAAGGGACAAAACTGACTGGTCTGATCTCTGGTATATTGTAGGCAATGGTATATTCTGCCAGTTTTATTTGTGCTGAGCCCAAGACCCTGTGTTAGCCAGCTATCTGAGTACTTTGAAGGATGCAGAATCAAACATATCTTAGGAATTTTGTTCGAGAGCTTATTAACACCCTGCTTCTACCCTGTTATTAATCTGCATCTCATACTAATCTGAATTCATGCTAAATCCAAGCCAAATCATTAGTTCTCACCTGTTGTTTTTTTTTTTTTTTTCTCTGCCAGATTAAAGGCCTCTTTTGTACCTGGTATTTTCTCCTTGCCAACCTCCTTACACAGTGTAATCAAGTAATTTTTCAGTCTTTTTTAGGTATTATTATTATTATTACGACTGCAAATGGAGTCAGAGTGAAAACCTCACCCTGAACACTGAAATCCTGTGTTTAAATACAAAATGAGAATAGCATAGGGTATCGACGGTGCTCGCTCTCCTGCAGTGCCCTGTCTATGTTCTTTAATCTTGATCAGAAAAGACCACCTGCAAGGCTAAGCTGATAGTCTCATTCTTCCTGTCCGTTCATTCCTGGGTTGCTGAGCTCAGTCTGCCAACATGGGTATCAATTAGTGCAAAAAACATCATCAGAATTTCAATTAGCTGTGCTAGTGTCCCTGCATTTAAAGCACTGTTGTCAAAATTGTGCAAATTGAGACAAAAAAGCTATGGTCTGTAATTAAGTCTGTCCTTTTTTTAGTCTGAGATCAAGCATCTTTGTAAAAAATTAGAAGAAATAATTAAATTACTTTCAAAACATTAGGAAAAAAACATAGGACAGTCAAAGATGATGTTATTCGTCTGACTCAAACACATCTTTTATTTTTAAATGACATTTCACAGGCCATTAGTTCATAATGTGAACTACTGCCTTTGGACATTAAGAGCAATGAAAAAATCCTTCTGCAGAGAAATTCATATCCAGGTTACTTTTCTTCTTAAAAAGAATTGGTTTGTAGGAGAACTCTGGTCTCTTTAGTCTACCCGTTAACAACATGGACCTTCTTCCATTTGCTAAAACTTTGTGTCTGTATTTTAGAACAAAAATGCAGAATTCGCTTCACAATTGAGCTTAATTTTTGACATCTTTGCATCTTTTTTTTGCTAGTTTGCTAGAACATTGGACTGCTGTTGTCATATTACCACAGCATCTCAGCTACTTGTCAGGAAACATCATATCCTGGAAAATAATGAGTTTCAAAATAAAGATTAAAGGAAATTTTCTTCCAAAAACCTTTCAGTGCATGAATTCTTTACTTTGGAAAAATTGCATGTCAGTGGCTCTCCTTGGTGCTCCACAGAGGTAAGATGTCACAAATGCCAAATCTGATTATTTTTATTACAGTGTTCCTGCCAGACATCTTGGGGAAATTTTTTGGAGGCCACATTTTGGAGGAAATCCAGTTTTACACACCTGTAAGGTGTTCAGACAGTTTGCTCAAGTGCTATGTTTGCTGTGCAGGGATGTTTCAGAATCCTCTGGCCTTACTAAGAAAACTGATGGATTTTAACAAAATTTTAGCAAATCCACTCCCCTGGTTATAGATCCATACATATATAGATTCTGTATATCCTTAAATATACACTTCTCCGTAACATTGGGAATAAAACTGTTTGAGAAAAATAAAAGTTGTGAGTAAAAAACATGTTGACCTAGCAAATAAAGTTTATAGAATGCAGATAAATAACACCTAAACTAAGATTTTTATCCTAGCAAACTAGAAAATTATAGTATTAAATATATCTCAGCCTTTTAGACTGACCAAAATCTTAGTAAAGGTTGATCACTCCACAAATTATGAATAAACAATTCAATTTCAAGAACTTGAAGGAAATGTTGAGTCTATATTCTACTAGCATGATCCATAAGGATCTCCCCCATGATAGCTATCTGGTTTTATCAATAGTTTTTGCAGTTTTGTTAGTAAGGCTATCTTACATACTTTTAAGTCAGTATTGGAAAGGACACTGAAGCATTTTTGAACAAAACATGAAGAATCAACTACTAAAACAAAGCATATATATTATTTAGTAGAATATCTAAGACCCAACTTCCTGTATTTTAGGATTCCTGAGAAAATTTCATGTTTTCTAATGATCCATAGGGCCAGAAGAGAGCTGTCAGTTATATACTGTTGTTCAAGAAGTTGATTATTACATTTACTGTCTCTCAAAGTGGACGGAACACTGTCCATGCACACAGACACCGAGGGTGAGAACCACAGATGTTAATTATGGATGTAGAAGATGAGAAATATTAATTCTGGGGCTACATGAAGACACTTTTGCGTGACCTCTATGCATTTATGGTGCTATTGTGTTCTGGGTCATTAAATGGAGGGAACATAGGGAAAATCCACAAAACTGTCCTCCCCTGCCAACGTTCCAGATTTCCACACCGAAATCTGACCAGGCATTCAAGCAATTTTAACCTCTGCCAAGACCTCTCGAGAGCTCTAGGACCTTCAGCCAATAGTTTACAAGGAACAGAGATGGAGGGGGGATGGAGAGTGGGGGAATTGGTAGCTGGGTGGCACTAAAGCTTTCAGAAAGATAACAATGTATACCTTTGCCCTTGCACTTTTCATTCAATTCTCAGATGCAAATCTTTCATATCATAAAACCATCTCACCTCTGTAAAGCACATTCAATAGCCTGTCATCAAGTGGAACCTCCCTAATCCACATCTTGACCTCATTCCTAAGCTTCACTGTAGCCAGAGTTCAATGCACTGTGGCCAGACAAAACGTGGCCAAGGCCCAGATTTGAAAGCCAACAGCAGGAGAACCACAGGACTGCAGGTGATGCTTCCAGTGGCACACTCACCAGAATGGGAGAATGAATTTCTTTTCACCTCCAATTCCCCAAACTGTGAAACAGGTATCTCTGGAGCAACATCGTGAGTGTAAATTGCACTC
This sequence comes from Hemiprocne comata, assembly GCA_020745705.1. Lineage (NCBI taxonomy): Eukaryota > Metazoa > Chordata > Aves > Apodiformes > Apodidae > Hemiprocne > Hemiprocne comata. Next base: position 127,060,928 of record CM036587.1, read on the forward strand.
AGCTCTGGAAGAAATAACTTTTTGCCTTTGAACAACTTCAGATACATAACCAAAAGAGAGCTAGCACAAATCTTTCAGCATAATCTGAGATCAAAATACAAAACTCTTAGCAGCATGGGGCATCAAATGTGTTTGAGAAACCCTCTATCAAGCTTCAATTCAATAAACTGATGAATGGATTACAGTGATATTGCTGTATGGAGGCCCTTTTTTTCCTCTTTGACAGGTATGGTGCTGCTAATATTCTGCACGCAAATAACTGACAGCCTGCTTCATACTGCTTAATGAAACAGGCAGGACCCAAACTCCTAGGGCCCAGCACCCACCAAGCTATGCCACATAATCTGTAGCTGACAGGAAGAATCTGGCAGCTGTGTTCCACCACTGTTAATTTTATCTTTAATCCAATTTTAAAGATACAGTTTATTTAGTGAAAAATGTTTCATTTTATACAACAGAAGTAAAATCTTGGTCTTTACCATGGTGAAAGTGTATAGGCACATGGAAGAAGTTTGGAGGGGCACTGTCTCAAACACTGGAATTCAGGCACACTCAAAGTATGCATATGTATATGTATAAAGGCAGTGAAATCCCAGACCTGAAAACATTTATGTGACTGCAAGTTCCAGTAGATGTGGAACCCATCCCTTTCCTGCCTTTGTGGTCAATGCAAGTGCTAACAATTTATGGATTTAAAAGATATTTCCCACATCCATAACACAGAGAGTTACGATTACTTCTACAGAAATAACAGCAGGAGCCACAAGCTATCACAACCCCCCAGGACTCCAACAACCAGGTCAGAAACAACAAGGTTACAGCTAGAACCAACATTTGAAATAAAACTCAGGAGAACAGCAAGCCCAGTGTGAATGGGGCTTGAAGCTTTGTGCAAAGAATTGTTCTCTTTATGTTTGGTGCCTACTGATTCAGGAAAACATGGCTTTGATTGTCCTTGATAACTAAATGCACTCAATTACCATTTGCTTCTCTGAATGGGAACCATCTGTAAGACCCTGAGGACTTTGTCATCTCCTGAGACAAAAGAGTCTCCTAAGTTAATATATGGTACTTCATTAAATAAGATTTCTGGATGTCATATCATGCTTGCGAAAATATATGTAGAGATTTTTATATAAGTTATGGCCGTATAATGCATTTACAAGCCACACACTCAAACACCTGAAACAGATAATCAGTGTTAGCAGGACATTTGTGTGCTTTTTGTATTTGTTATCTGCAGATGGAGCTGACAGGCATCCCACCCCAAGATTGCCTGGTACCTCTCTTTGCAAGACTTTGTTTACCTTTGCATAGAGTGTGGCCCACTCTCATGCTGTGGGCTGGCAGCTTCCTAGTCAGTATCTACTTCAGCCTGACAGTCTAGGGTTTACTGGAAAATTTCAATTAAAAATCATCATTTGTTTCTGAATAGGGAAAAAGATACCATTTTATCCTTGTGGAACAATGCTTTGCTTTGACACCCATAGTGCCCCATACACTGACATGGGAACTTGGAATTAGGTGGTCAAGTGATGACATTGTGTATTTAGTTTCACAGAACTCACATGAGGAACTTCCTTCTACTGTGATTACTGGTGGGTAAAGCTTAATGGTCAGTAATTAGGGCTCTCAGTGAGCTGAGGCACCTCAGGGATACAGCTCACCTGACCTAGTTGTTGCAGTTCCAGTAACAGCCAGTAAGGAGGAGTGGCCAGGTATCAAGTCTATTTCATCCTAGACTAAGTCAGGTGTCTAGTGCAGGTGGGTTGAATTATCTTTGGCAGGTTCCTTTGTCTCTCACTGACTGCCTGAGTAACCAACACTTAATTTCAAGAAAATGAAAAAGATATACTGTCTATCATATCCTAAATGTTAACAGTGGCATATGCTGTGTTCATTCACTCAGATCCTGTGCAGATGAATTTTTCTTCCATGTAAGCCACAGATATAGAGAGACAGGGATGAAATGAGCTAGCCTGCTACTGTGACATGGAATTCGGAGACTCTGACCACTAAGCTTAGGAGCTCATAAGCGCTGGATGCCATCAGCAAGGTCTCTCTGTGACAACTGTTCATAGATTTTCAGGCAGACATCAAAGAGCTAAGGGCTTGCTATAAAAATCAATAGAATTATATTTTTAACTTTTTTATGTCTCATGACTCACTTTTCTATCTTAAGCCTTCTGGGATCCCATTTTCCAGCTTCTTCTATACAGCCATGAAGGGAGAGATTTTTTTCCTCCTTAAAAGCTGAGTTTTTGATGATTTCACATTGTGGCAGTAACATAAAATTTAAAAGCATATATACAGTTTCTCTGTGAACACTATTAATTGGTCAGTCTAATTTAATTCCTCATTATTGACAAATAAGTTATCATTCTCAATTTTTACAAATAAGCTCTATTTAGAACTTGCCTTTATTTATAGCTTCCCCACAAAACCTTGAAAACCAAATCTTCCCTTACTGACTTCCTCATTTAATGCATGTGATGTGTAAGCACACTTGTTTGTTTCAACTGTTCTTTGGTATTCGGTTGCTCTCCTCACCATTTTACTTTGACTAAAATGATCAGTTGCCACAGTATAAATCACCTGGTGACTAGTTAGAAGAAAAGATTTTAGGCTCTACAAACATTTAGCGGCATCTTTCAAAACCATCCATTCTCTATTTAACAAGAATGTCCCCATTCTCCTTCCCAACACTCTTCTCTGATGTCACTCAGATCTGACACATTCAGGACTACATGGAAAAAACTGATACTATTTTCAGTGCTACATACAAATCATTAGTATTTGCACATTTGCCTTACTATATTTGCAATCACTCCAAATGCCTTACAGACTAGAACTCCAACCACCATGGTATGGTCAACATTTCCTGTAAATATAGCCTGCCTGGAGAAATTACATATTCAAAGCATGAAGCTTGTAAGCTCTGTAAGTACAGACTGGAAATCTATGTGGTCTATTTGCAAGAATTTCTTCTGAAGAGCCCCAAAGTCTTCTTCCTCACTGAATTTGGAAGACTGCTTTCATAAAATAACAGCAGAGGTAACTTTGCTAAAATGTCTGAATGATTTTATTGAAAAAGAAACAAGAAAGCCTCATTACCAAATTTAGCAGATCCAGCAATACCTGGAGAAGGCAGAATATTCTCAAAATCTCACTATTTGGTTGTCTCAGAGACTGCAAAGAGTGGGTGTATAGGATAAATTTAATACAGTATCAAAATAAAAACAAAGGAAAACCCAAATAGAAAGCTGTGTAACAAATGAGAAATAACCTTTTGTTTGTAAAAAAAAAAAAATATTTTCTCTGCATAAAATCAATGTGTGGATAGATCAGAAAACCTTACAAAAAGTTTTTTTTACAATTATGAATGATCGCTCAAGGGAATTTTTATATGTCAGTTTTATACTTCCTCATGTTAAATGAAGTGAAACCACTGAGACCTCAGGCAGCTACTTGCATCACCGGGCAAGAATGGAGTTAGTAATTTCCTTTTTTATCTGGACAGTAAAAAATATTGCTGTGCCACCATAACTTATAGCTTGTGACAAGGCAAAACTTTATGACTTCTGGATTTCTAAGTGGGTCGTAGGAGAAAAGAAAAAAGTCCAGTTTATCAGAATCTTCTTTTTTTTTTTAGCATAATGACCTGAAGATGAAGATTAAATTAATGGATTAATGCACATCTCCTGTCTATCTCTAATTCTCTCTATTGATTTTAGAGTCCCATGGAAGGCAATCTGAACTAGTTACTGCCTAAGAAGGAGAGTTCAGCTGGGGTAACTCTTAGCATTTCAAAAGCAAACTGTTCAAATTTGATAATAAATGAATAGGACAACATGATTTTTTTTTTTTCCTAGGCCTTCACTACAGAAAAAACAATGTAACCCTCTTCATCCTGATTTCACTAAGGACTGGAAGATGGATGAATAGGAGCAATCATCCAAAAGCACCACTGTCAGTCTAACTTTGCAATTTCGGCTGAAGATCTTTCCTGTAGGCTACAACAATACTGAGACTGGGTTAAAGAATTTGTCTTAGGCTCTTTTTATATGTGTATAGAATGCTACCACTACGGTATACTACATTGCTCTGCACTGCAAGTATAATTTTATCCCAGAAACAGGGGTCTCTCCTGTCAAAACTTGCCCCTGTGGAGCTGAAGGAAGCTGTAATAATTTCTTGGCGAAATAATCAAAGATAATGCACCCTTCCTCTGAAAGGAGTACTTTCTCTTTGGTATTGTCAACTATCTATGAATCTCAGATGTTTATTCATTAGGGCAGTGATTAGAAAGCCAGTCTTCCAGGCAAAAAGCCATAGTCATTAAGATATAGAGTCTGAAAATTTACTATGAATATTTTAAGCATTTTATATTAAGTAGATTAGCCTCACCAAGAGGGGATGAGGGCTTCATCTTAGAGCATGCTATTTTGTGATAGCTTGTGAATTCTTGATCTCATAGAAGGTTTTCTGTTGGGATGGTAAGATGTGGCTTCAAATCTGTGTTTCAAAGCAAGCAGGAAAAGAAAATGAACCTGTGTATTATGCATGAGTGCTCCATACACTGGGCTGTTGAGCATTTGAGATGGGTCATTGGGTTTTGTTTGTGACCCAAGCTGATAAAGACATCCTGAAATATTTTATTATATCAGGACTTGCCAAGAAGATCAGAAAAACTCACCTGTGGTTTGCGAATCTTGCTATGGTTTAGGCACTGAGCAGTTCGGTGTTTGCAGGTTCCCTGCATGAAAGGGATCATGCCAAGCAACAGAAATTAAAGCCTCTAGGAATTCTCTGGCTGAAGTCTCATGTCAAGGCTCCCAGAGCACCAACAGGGTTAGGCAATAGTGAAGCATCAGTTTGGAGTTAGGTGCTTAAACATGTACCAAATTAGGAACTTCTGTGAATTAAGTCTTTCAGGGTCAAATCTTCATCTCTCTAGTCCAAACAACAGGTCACACAGAAAAGATTGAAAGACACCCTGGAGTCAAATATTTGTTCTTGAGATAATGAGCTCAAAAGGAACTAAAGGACACTTGGACAATAGTCAAGGACATGTTGTACAGCAATGACACACAGCTTTTCTGGCTGAATGGGCAATGGGCCACTTCTTTTTCTGCAAGTATCAGCAGGCATAATGTAGGTAAACCTAATCCCACATGCAGCAGGCCCAGTGCTTTCTGGAACTTATGCATGGACCTCCCAGGCACCATACTGTGTATGTTCAAGGGTTGAGTCAAGCACAAGTACAGTCAGGAGTGGGTCCCCACTACTAGATTAATACATGGAGCCTGTGGCCCTTTTTCTTGGAGCCCTACTGCTATCATGTGGCCAGAAAAGAAGGCAGCTGGGATCATGCAGCTGCCACCATCACTAGAATAATTAATTTAGCCTGGAGCAAGCTTCTGTGCATCTCCAAGGTGCCCTGGGAAAGTGAGCAACCAGGATTAGCCGACAATCAGTTGAACACTTGAGAGATGAGTTATCAAATTGATTTAATTCATATGTTAGATTTTTTTACAAAGTCCTTGAAAAAAATGAGTGATTTGGGTCAATGCATCTAAAAGCTTCAAAGGAATCAGGATATTTTTGTCTTAGTTACTAACAGGCATCCCACTGCTACAAACATATGAGACTTTACAGGTGACGTCTACCCTGATAAATAAAACAGACTAGGGAACCCTAAAGGCAAATGTCATCATGGCTCTCAGCCATCTGGTTAAACACTCTTTCTTCCTCCCCAAAACAACGTGGTCTAATCCAACCTGCCTACTGAGAGCAGCGCCCAACTTGTGTTATTCTCCAAAACATGCCAAGGCTTTGTCTCAGAAAATGCTACCTGGCACAAGCCTGAATTGTGCCAAGGACAAGTGCTAATAACCAAACACTGTGGACATTCGTGGTTTGGCACTCGAGCCCCTGCCCTGGCTCTGCTTCATCTACGGGAGTAGGCATAGTTGCAGAATCCTCTCAGCCTCAGTGAATTCCTTCAGCCCTCACAGCAAAGTCTGCAAAAGCAAAATTATATCCAGTTTAGGGCCTGGAGTTCTGTATTATTAAATCTTCATTCTCCAGCAGCTTTGAAGAGCAGAATCCAACATGCACCATGTATAATTATGACAAAATATTTCTTAGTCGGCAGATGTTTTTCCTGAGTGATGATCTAACCTGCCTAGGTGGTGGTAGGATTTCATATGTTGTAAGAGTGTGTTCAAGGCCTCAGTATTTATGTCCTCTTTACCAGAACAATTTTAGAATATGATTTTAATAGGCAGTTTTAGCTTTTCTGACTTGAAGGGCAGCTGAGTGTCAGACATGAAAATCAAAGCATTTTTTAAGGTCTCTAAATATAATCAAACATCTTCACATTAAGCACTTTGGCATGGCTGGCTTTTAAAAATAGTTTGTAGAACCTATCAAGGCTTTCACCTGTTCATGAGTGAATGCTGACCAAGAGTTCAACAACACCTCAGGAAAAGCAATAACAACCATAAAGTCGTATGCCCATTTTAATGTCGCAAACTGTTAAATTCTCCAGACCTGCTCAAAATTGGTGTGTTTTTCTTTATCTGATCAGTGCAAACAATCAGACTATTGCTAATGAAGCTCCTGAACAGTAGGTGACAGAGTGACAAAACTTGTGTCTTCACTTGTAGAGAATTTGTGCCAGATGTTGTAAGTGCAAACATTGGACCTCAGCCAACATGCGAAGCTGCACACATGTTCACACTAGATTCTTGCTGGCAAACGAAAATAGGGAAGGAACATAGATTCAGGCCTTTTCAATATTGCCTTGGGTGTTCAATTCATCCTCATTGCTTCCTTCAGAAAGAATCACTTCAGGCTACATTTTGAATTTCATCTTTCCTCATTTTCAGCTTATGCCAATTTATTAAAATCCTTTGTTGGGTTCCAGCTATAATGCCAGAATAATGGGAACTAGTTAGTCGAAAATATTTAATAGAAGCCTATTTCTTTAGTAAGATCAGTTACAGCTTTAAGATTTGGGTATAAAGTTTAATGGCTAAATTGAAAGAAACCTGCCTGCTACTTAAAAGTCTGCCTGCCATGAAAGGCATAAACCCTAATATAACTATCACATCTTTGGCCTTGTCTTCTCTCACTAGGTGGATCTGTACAACTCACATTACCATTAATGGGAATTCCATGTATGCATCACTCAGAGAAAATACTCCTTTAGATATTTTATCATTATCTTTCTAGGTAGGGATGGCATCAATCATGCATTCAACACAGCTGCACAATATGCACTATTAAAGCATCAGACCAATAAAAAATAAAACGAAAAATCACAGACATTCCCAAACACTTTCTTCTTAAAATAGTAAGAAGGATCAAATGGAAAAGCTTTTAGAATCCTGGGAGAACATGACTTAGTTGCATATTTTCCTGTAATTACAAAAGATCTAAAACCTAAACTCACCCTTTCTCCTTCTAGAGAGAGCAGCAATGTGATAATAAAGACCAAATTCATTATGTAAGCAAGTCACAGATAAGATGCACTCAATTTATCATAAACATCCAGTGGGTGAAGACAGAAGGAGGGAGCTCACATTGGAACTGGTTGACCTCCATGTTTCTTTTCTCACCCCCTTTTTTTTAATAGAGGAAGATTTCTTCCCAGAATTTTAATATTTCAGCCGAGAGGTTTAGGCACTGGGAAAAAAAGGGACTGCAAGAAACAATACTTCCAGACAGTCTCATGGAGTGGTATGTACTGATTAGGAATTTGGTTGACAACTACCCAGTTCTGCCATTGCATGGGCAGGAACAAGCAAGAAGAGGACACAGCAGCAAATTGCACCACTGCCTCTGTCCCTCCCTCTTCTCTCCCTAGAATGTTGCAGCAGCAGATAAGCAGCCAATAATCTTTTCTCTGACAAGTGCTAGGCTGATAATTCTGGGTGTGTCTAAACTGTGATACACAGAGGTAGCATTAATCAAACTAGCTCCAGAACCAGAAATGCCCTAGGAACACCTGCATAATGCTGCATTCAAAGCAATTAGATTTTGGAAGCCTACACTTCTTTCAGGACACAACCATGGCATCCCACATCATATTACATGGATGTATCAGCAGCAAGCATCAAAGGAGCAGCAGGAGAAAAAGAAAGGCTTTTCTCAGAGGACAATCAAAGCACCAAGGCCTACTATCAAGGTAGACATCCTGTTGCTCTTCACACCTCACTTTCCCCAAAATTACATTGTTCTGCTATTTTCTGTGTTCTAGGAATAAGCATCCTTCACTTCAATTAAAAAAAAAAATACAATTTGTTAGCTGTGAGTGTTTTGGTGAGAGTTCAGCCTGGGCATCCTCTTGCGCTCTCTCTGCGGGAGGAGATTCATGCACCATTTTTCTGGTTACATCCTTTGCACATCAGGCACAAATTTGCTTACACTGCCACTCTGACACTCAGATCACCTGTGCTTTTGACAGACAGTGGGAAATACTAAGCAGAAAGAAGGAAAAGGGAAAATCCTGGCAGGCTACAATGAACTCAGCTTTTTAGCTACATTGCAGAACAAGCAGAGCTCACTGACAGCTGAGTTTTCCTGATATACATTCATGAGCTTCAACAAGTCCCAGAGCAAGGTCCTGCACCTGGGTTGGGGCAATCCCCAGTACCAATAAAGACTAGGGGATGAACTGATTGAGGGCAGCCTTGTGAAGAAGGACCTGGGGATCCTGGTGGATTAAAAACTGGACATAAGCCAGCAAGGTGCACTTGAAGCCCAGAAAGCCAACCATATCTGAGGCTGCACGAAAAGTGTGGCCAGCAGGTCAAGGGAAGCGATTCTTCCCCTCTGTTAGACTCTCTTGAGACCTAGAGAACTGTGTCCAGTTCTGGAGCCCCCAACACAAGAAGGACATAGACAAGAGGACATTGGAGTGAGTCCAGAGAAGGGTCACAAAGATGATCAGAGGGCTGGAGCACCTCTCCTAAGAAGACAGGCTGAGAGAGTTGGGGTTGTTCAGCCTGGAGAAGAGAAGGCTCTGGGGAGACCTCATAGTGGCCTTCCAGTATCTGAAGGGTGCCTGCAGGAAAGCTGGAGAAGGACTTTTTTTGAGGGCTTGTAGTAAGAGAAAAAGGAGTAATGGATTAAAACTGGATGAGTGATTCAGATTAGATATTAGGAAGAAATTCTTTTCTGGGAGGGTGGTAAGACCCTGGACCAGGTTGCCCAGGGAAGTTGTGGATGCCCTGTCCCTGAAAGTGTTCAAGGCCAGGTTGGATGGGACTTTGAGCAACCTGGTCTAGTGGGAGGTGTTCCTGCTTATGCAGGGGGGTAGGAACTAGATGATCTTTAAGATCCCTTCCAACCCAAACCAGTCTGTGATTCTGTAACAAAGACCTGCCTTCCCTTTCCTACATTGCCATTCTGCCTGCGCAGAAGAGTGAAAATGACATAAAGTTTGAGTTAAAAATCAGGCTTTTCTATGTCTTAAATCAGCAGAGATGGTGACACAGGTATGCTGTTAGCTGCCCTCAAACTGGGTCCCTTTCTTCCTTCACCTCCAGAGCAGCACGGTGGAAGCAAAGAGTAGCAACAAGGAAAAAATTATCTGGGCAGGCACCAGAGTAACCCTCTAGTTAATGTCTTACAACTGTTGTGTTGACCCCAGGCCATAAAAAACTGAAGACTCCTGAAAAGTCTGCTCCCAGACTGTAGCCCAGGCTGAGGGGCTGCTGCTTTTAGCTCTTGAGATGTCCAGTTGCTGTCAGACAAATTCTGGGTTGTCACATAAGAGTGCAGCTGCACGGAGATCATGAGCACAGGACAGTTCAGAGGATTAGTCCCTCTGTAATAATATTCAAGACAGTCAAGTCTCAAGCTTTAAGCACCTAATTTTGAGAGATCCCCCCTTAAAAATGAATATATTCATAGTTAGAGAAGTTGAGATATTTGATACCTTCAGAAAATCTGCAGGCTTTCAATTTCGGAAAAGTAACATTTTTAGTATTTATTCCATCCATCAAACTGTCATTCCAGCAAATCACACTGGAATCAGCAAGGGAGGAATGAAGAAGTTCCAGATTTTTTGGGATGCTTAATTTCTGTGTCTGTGCACCTCTTAGCACATTAGTGAATCACTGGTGCTGCCACACGACAAATAATAACTAACATTAACAGCAGAACTCATATATTTGTATTCCCTCGTGTGCTTATCACAAACCCATCTGAAGATATTTTCAAATTTGAAATTATTTCAAACAAAAAGTCTTCTTAAAAGATTTTGACAGTTTTAAGAACTGGAAATTTAGTGGGATAAATACAGAATAAACACAGACCCCAGTACACTGACTCTGTAAAGTATATTCAAAGAGTAGCACAATAACATCTTTTCAAGTCATTCAGACTTTGGAGGATAAAATGTTAACTTTTGTCTAGAAGTCTTGCTGGTATTATTGTATGTCACAATTATTTGTATTAAGACAGGATCAAGAAGAACAAGACTATATTTATAGTGCCTTTGTGGGACCTGAGCATTCTTGTGAACTAAATCTAATTTGCATTTCTAACACAGGTGGTCAGAAGTTATCTAGGACATAACAGTGCATTTGAGCAGTTTCAGTACTTGAAGACAGCAAGCGTTACCATACTGATAGAAAATACAGCAAGTGTCAAAACTGAAGTGCATTAGAAGCTTTCTGAGGGATCAAAATGATTGAGCATGTTGGTCAAGAAAGATAAAATCAAACTGCCAAAGTTTTTCCATGGACATCTGGCATAGCCATGATTTAGTCTCTGACATCCCACGGTTAGATGACTGTTCTTAGTAAAACAGATAAATAAATGGCAAATCCTGTGGAGCCAAGGCAAAAGAGTCTCGTAAAGATGCCAAGAAAATGTAGCTTTTTATTCTGTTCAAAGAAACGATGCATTATTGGGATATTTTCCGATGTATTTGTTATTTGTCATTACTCCTTGGCACACTATTTTTTACTCAGTGGATCAATCCTGTACAGGCTAAAAGCTTTCTGTAGTTTCTAGTCAGGTAATGTTGGTTAGCTGCAGTTAGTCTAACGAGGGTGCTCTGTATGTTTTCCAACTCGATCAGGCAGAAACCCCCTGCAGCAGGAACATTGCCACGTGTGCTCTGAAAGTGGTTTCTGCAAAAAGTGGTTTCTGCAAGAAAAAACACTTAATTTACTAGTTCTAAGCTTCCTTGCTTTTAAAATTCAGGCCAGTGGAACTCGTAGTGATGGATGTCTAATACAAGAGGGAAATCTGGGATCAAAATCCTTCCAGTGCTTGTTCTTCAGTGTATTTCCCCAGCTATTGCCCACAGATGCTGGAACAACAGAAATATGAGCAAATGTAGCTGTCTTTATTCCCCTGGTTCATATGTTGCCACAAAATTGGCAGATTAATGAACCAAGTAACCTCATCAGGAGAAAATCTCCCTGCTCTCTTCTGCGCTAGGGCAAAGGGCTGAAGTCAAGAACTGTGCTGCCAAGAGGGCTGGGGAAGGTCCCTGGGCATCAAAGGGAGCTGCTACAGCAAATGGCTGTTGGATCAGGGACACTAAGAAGGAAGTAAGAGGAGGGGGACAGAGAGGGAGATGACCAAGGAAGCAGAGCAACTTCTTTGCTGACAAGTTAACTCATCAGTTCTGCCCTACCACAGGCAGGAACAAGCAAGAAGAGGAGACAACAACAAATTTGTTTCTCAAGGGTTGGTATTTGGACCAGTGTTATTTAGCATCTTTGTTGGAGACATGGACAGTGGAATTGAGTGCACCCTCAGCAAGTTTGCTGATGACACCAAACTGTGTGGTGAAGTCAACAAGCTGGAGGGAAGGGATGCCATCCAGAGGGACCTTGATAGGTTTGAGAAGGGGGCTCGTGCAAACTGCATGAAGTTCAACAAGGCCAAGTGCAAGGTCCTGCGCCTGGGTCAAGGCAATCCCATGCAAAAAAGAGGTGGGGAAGAGTAAAGATTGAGGACAGCCCAGAGAAGAAGGACTTAGGGGTAGTGGCCGACCAGAAGTTTAACATGAGCCATCAATGTGCACTTGCAGCCCAAAGAGCCAACCACATCCTGGGCTGCATCAAAAGGAGCATAGCCAGCCAGTCGAGAGAGGTGATTCTCCCCCTCTACTCTGCTCTGGTGAACCCCACCTGGAGTACTGTGTCCAATTCTGGAGTCCCCAGCATAAGAAGGACATAGAACTCCTCGAGCATGTCCAGAGGAGAGCCACAAAGATGATCAGAGGACTGGAGCACCTCCCCTATGAAATAGACTGAGGAAGTTGTGGTTGTTTAGCCTTGAGAAGCGGAGGCTCAGGGGTGACCTTATAGGAGATTCCCAGTATCTGAAGGGGGCCTACAAGAAAGCTGGGGTAGGGCTTTTTACACGGGTGTGTAGTGAGAGGACAAGGGGCAATGGTTTGAAACTTAAAGAGGGGAAGTTCAGGCTAGACAGTAGGAAGAAGTTCTGTCCTGTGAGGGTGGTGAGATGCTGGAACAGATTGCCCAGGGAGGTTGTGGATGCCCCTTTCCTGGAGGTGTTCAAGGCCAGGTTGGATGAGGCCTTACGCTACCTGGTCTAGTGGGAGGTGTCCCTGCCCATGCAGGGGGGTTGGAAATAGATTATCTTTAAGGTCCCTCCCAACCCAAACCATTCCATGATTCTATTCTAATTGCACCATTGCTTCAATCCTTCCCTGTTCTCGCCTGAGAAAATTGCAGCAGAAGAAAAGCAGCCAATAATATTTTCTCTGATGAGTGCTAAGCTGATAATTCTGGGTGTGTCCAAACTGTGAGATACAGAGGTAACATTAACCAGACTAGCTCCAGAACCAGAAATACCCCACAAATACCTGCATAGCACTGCAGAGGAAATACAGCAACCCGAAAAGCAGAGGTAGCTCTGCTTCTAAGAATATGAGTCTACCCAGGAGAAAAGCATCCTGGGAGCACAGCTGAAGGTGCATGCCAGCAAAAAGACATGGCCTCACCATAGAAAAGTGGCTTTAGGGGAAGTTGGTGTAAGCACATTGAATTGCTTGTGCACAAGAGAGCTTTAAGCACTCCTTTACCTGGAGGCCTATCATAAATTTGGATTCCCAGCCCTCAAGCCAGGCAGCACACAATGGGAGGAGGAAGGATGAGCTTGAGAATATGGCCTTTGCATAGGTAAATATTTAATAGTTCAGAAATAACTAAATTTTAAGAAAGTGATGTTAAGAAGTTACTTTTGTATAATTTATCTCAAAACTCATATTGCTTCTCTTAGTGACTTATTAACTACGTCTTCTGCATGTATACCACCTGAAAAAAGAATTCAGAGAAAGTTAATTCCAGCCCAGTTCTTGTGTAACAGAAGTTATAGCAAGATGATTCAAGGGGGCTCCAGTTGCAGCACCATGTGGTTGAATTGTCAGACCAATAAATTTAGAAGATGAATTTTAATACCTACCACTGTTTTTCTGTTGGTACTTTATAATGAGATGTAATAGAACAACTACTCAGAAACTAACATCATCATCCAGTTAGACAAACAATTCAAAATTCTACCTCATGTTTTGCAAGGGAAAAAAAAAAAGCAAATTAATATACTTTTTTGCACAGAGCTTAAAAAAAAAACTATTTAAGAAGATTAACTGACAATTTAATAGATTGATCCAAAGATTGTTTTAATTTGCAAATAATCTCCTAAATGTCATGAAATCTCTAAAGCAACATGCAAAGTATTCTGAGTCCAAAAATAATGAGCTATTGATTCTTTTGTTATGAAATCGCTCTGTTGGTTGGCAATATACCTTTGGGCCACAATGTATTACGTGAGCAAATTACAGTACCTGATGCTGACAACAAAGAAATGACAGCAAACTTTTTCTCATTAAAATCTAAGTTGGAAAAAATATCAAAACTAAATTCGCATCCCCCAAATAAATAATCAGGCACCTTTCTTTTATATATTTGTGTATGTATTTGTGAACACATATCAATTCTAGATATAAAACCTGAAAAAAATGTGACCTGAAATTCCCAGAATTTATTTTCTACTGAATCTAAAACATCTGTGTCTGTAGATTAGAAACCCATATTTATCTGTGCATAGGAATATGGCTTTAGAAAGTTAGACAAACACGCAAATCCATTTTAGAGGCTAAAACTGTCACCACCAGGGAGCACATAAAAGATCTGGGCACCAAAAACCGAAATGGCCTAGTTGGCAAAGTCACTAAGAACTGAAAACTTTAATTCAATTCAAAGTCTGAATATATTTTGTCTCTGAAAATAGGGAAGAATGTCTTGAATATATGAGATTAGTTCAGTTTGATCATCAACAGAGTATCAAAATCTCTCAGCTCACGGTCTCTAGCTTTTTCTCAGACTGCCTTTCAATCGATAATCAGGATCCCTTCAGTACAAAGTAAAGCAAGATTAAAACCTGAGCTTAGAGTACTGTGCAGATCCTAAAATTTGAGCTTGAATCACACAATACAATCATTATGACACTTTCCACTTAAAAATAAAAGCTTTGTTCAAAAATGTCTTCAAGGCTTTTCTTCAAACATACCTAATGGCTGTGTTTGAAGCAGCCACAAGGAAAAATAAAGAACATGCAGCATTATTCCCTGAAAGTTGCTAAGTTGGGGTCCAAGCCTGAGGTCAAAGCAGGGCAAAAAATACCATATCCCTGTACTCTGATCTTTATCAGCACAGGGACTCAATGCTTGTTCTAAAAACCACAACAGAAAGGCCTTGTGCCACCACAGCCTGGGATACCCACTGCTGTTGCAGGAGCAGCAGGCTCAGGCTGGAGATGATGGTACCCAGCAGCTCTCCCCTCGCCCAGCCCTCATTGAAGCCCCAAATTTCTTCCTTTGGTCCAGTTTACAACAGAGACTAGATTATCTTTTTCCCCACCTCAGTTCCTGGCAAGACAGTGGTACTCAACTCTTCCCAGGATCACATCATAGCACCCACCGAACACTTGCACGTCTCCAAAATGTTGGTTTTGTAAGGGTAAAGGCTGAAAGCAGAGGACAAATGTGGCTGATATCACACGTAACAGGGTCTGGATGGAGATCTGGGGTTTTTGCCTGTGGGTCGAGAGGTTGCTTGGTTTTTTTCCTCCCTTCATGGAGGCTGAGCTGCCTCATTCTCTGATCTAGGGTGGCTCTGGCCCTGAGCAGCAGTAAGGTTTGTAAAGGACTGGATCTTATTCGTCAAGTATTCCCACTGATGTTGTCAGGCATAAATTAAGCAGAACAGTGTTTGGCCCCGGATTCACAGATTTAGTTTTCCTTTTGAAAAGAGAAGTAATGCAAAACTGAAGAACTCTATCTTTTGAATACATGTAACTGAATACAAAAATGCTTGATCAAAATTTATTGAGGTGCCAAGGGAGACAAGAATATATTTCCTGAACATAGATTGCAAAGCATTCCAGTTTTCCTTTTAATTGCTTTCATTTTGTGAGGTTTTTAAGAGTTTTATTTAAATTGTGGAATTGTCTTCTAAACTGTCTTTCTTCAATAAACAACTAAAGGTTAATGCAATGTGAAATCCATCATATTCATCCATTGTTTATAGTTCTTGCAAAATAGTATAAAGAATTTATATATAAAGACAAATCTTTAAAACTGCTCCAGGCTCCAAATTAAAAATTATTCCCGTTTGTGTTTATTACCAAGGGACATTTGGAGAATCCCCAGTGATCACAGGACATTTCCATATAGCCTGTCACGTTAAGGTGAAAAATTCGCAAGGACAGTCTCACCATCTGTCATCAACTCACTTGGGTGACACAGAGGACTGCTCTGAAATGGCCAATAGGCCTCATGCATAACAAAGCCCTTGCACTTTTGCATTGTTTATATTTTGACCTGGGCAGATAATCCTTCAGAAAGGGGGGCTGTGTTTTGCTACGTCTTTTTTTTTTTCTTACATGGTGACTATTTCAATGCTGTCTTTGAGAGAGAAATCATCCATCCATCTACAAAATAGATTTGAAGAACTGAGTCTGTGTTACTATTCTGCCTAAACAACTACATTGTAGACTGAAGGCATTTTATTAACAGCACTGTGTTTTATGAAAGCTGGTGAAACCCTGCTTTTCTAAACTAAGGAGCTTTTTGTGAGTAACCCAGTCACTTAATTTAAACTGTAAATCTAGGTGGCTGTGAATGCTTAATGCACTGTCAAGGTTTGTTGCTAACAGCCTTCTATTAAATGGATAATTTAAAAGCAGACAGCAATCTAAGAGGGACAAAAAAGCACCTCTCTGCAGATTGACAAAACCATGTTCGTCTGTTTGTATATTCACTCATATAACAAGGACCATTTCTCATCACAGAAGTCAAAGATAAACTGTTCTTACCACAATGTCAAGCACCACTTAAGACCTGGAAATACAGATTCCTCATACAAGAGGTACCTCTGCAGCCTATCAGGTTTGTAGCTAACACTCACAGCATCAGTTAAAGGAATTAAGAAAAAAGTTGGAAAAATAAACTCCTGGGAAATGTTTTAATCCTGTCAGTTTGCTACCTCAATGTCTGGAAAATAAAAGACTAAAAGAACATTCATCCCACAGTTCTGCCTTCCTGGAAGTCCATCAGTTAACAAAATTGTCAGAAACAGCCGTTGTTAGAAACAAGTGAATGGATGAAGGCGAGAATGAATGAATATATGACAGGGACATCCCTTCTAACAGTGTAACAGGATCCTGACAGGATCCTCTGGGGTTTATTTCATCTTTAACACGTACAATATTCACACATATAGGAGTATGTCTTTATTCAAGACACAAGCAAGCCTTAAAACCATGCATTGTACTTATCTAGATGTATTCCTCTTGTAATTGGGGAATATTGGTTATTTTTCACTCCACCCTTATATTTTAGTAATAAACCAGACCTTTTAATTACAAGTGAAGTCAACTCTTTTCTCTGCAAAGAAAGCTCCACTGATGCTAAAGGGAATTACACTAAATTCTGAAGGATAGATAAATCCCTTGAGGTCCAGTCCTTCTCTCCCACCTGCATCATGCACAATATATCAGGAATATGGAATCAATAAAGCATTGGAGGGATTCCTACTAGCCCCCCTCCTTGTTCTGTATTCCACTGAGCATGGCTGCCCATAAACAAACAGCCATCCATTGTTCCATCATTGCCTTATGTTCTGAAGGGATTACCTTTTAAATCAAATTTCCATACAGAAAATAGGATCTGTAAAACCATAAGCAAGACACACTGAGTACAAAACCCTGGTGATTTGTGAATCCCTGAGTTCCTGCTTTCTCCTGAGCTGAGGACCTAGAAACAGAAAAAAAAAATCTTCTGATATAGATTCTCTCCTCTCTTGGACAAGTTTAGAAATTGTTAGGGTGTGCAAAAACTAAAACCCCTGAAAGCTAGATTTTGAGAGGGAGTTTCCATGGAGCTTGTAGTTGGGTAGAGGTGCCCAGGGTGACATTATGGATACTGACAGCTCTCACAGGTTCCCCTTACAGTATGAAATTAACACTTGTATTTGCTGAAGTTATAACCATGGCTTTTAATACATGTATTTGACTTTTCAAAACAGCATGCCATGCTCAAGAATACAAACAAAAGAAGTTGCACACTTCCAAATGAAATTTCACCTCCACAACTTTGCTGTGTTGTAGATGACCCCTTTCAAGTACAGATGTGCCTCACACCTCTGGCTTCACTTCTGTGGCTTGGAAGATCCCTGACATCTTTTCCTGCATAATATTCATATGTACAGGTCATCTTTACACCTTTCTAAAATATAAACACAGCTTTATGTATTTCAGCCAAGTCAAAGCTAAATTCCTCAAGGACCTTGGATACTACAGCTTTCTGGCAAATATTTGGGAGCAGTTTCAGGTGATAAACCTAACAAGTAAACGATTATTCTTCTCAATTCATTTCTGTGAAATGAAATAAAAGAAGAAATTCAGGAGTCTCTGAGTTTTAGATAGTTAATATATATTACTGAAAGTAGCCATCTTATACCATGGCTTGGTTTCAGAATTGTAGAATTAAAAGTTCAAAGCTGTTGTTTCAGACTGGATTAACCTCTGTAATAATAATGTATAGGTTATATTCTGAGACATCTTGTCTAGAGATAAAGATTAAAAAAAAGAAACTGCGCTTTCAAATACAAATGGTTGGGTCACATTGAGGCTTGAAAGCTACTAATAAATGCAAGAGGCCAAGGCCTGTGTTCTGGATGTGAGAGCAAATATGACAGCACAGTTCACATATTTCCAACTAAACTCTCCCTGCCCACACCCAGGCAGAGTCCATGTGCTGCCTTTTGAGGATGGGTCTATCAAGCAACAGCAAACTCTCTGCAGGAATCCCTCCTGTTCCCACACCAAAAACCTGCTGATTTTGGCCAGGCTCTTCAGCAATCCCAGCCTCTTTCTGCAGCTCTCTCCTTCCAAACAGGGCTGGGATCTGGCCAGGTTTACTTCACTCCCTGAGCCTCAAGCCAGGAGCGGACCCAATATAATAATAATACTTACAATTATAATTATTATAATTATAATACAATATAAAAATATAATTATAACTATATAACAATATAACAATAACCAAGAAGAAGTAGCTTCTTTTTTCTTGGCCACTCTGTAACAACACACTGATTGTCCTACTGGATTGAGTCACTTAGGTAATGATCTTTCAGATGAAGCATTGCTGTAGCAACAGCAGTCCAAGTACACATGTAAGCAAGGCTTATGTAGTTTATAATAACATTAGTAGACCAAATGTCACAGTTAGAAGAAATAAAAAAGTTTTCCTAGGCACCAGGCTTTCTTTTCATCCAAAATTACAATCTTGTCTCAAATTGACATGCAGCTGGTTCTATGCAAGATCAGGCAGAATGTTACCAGTGTTTGCTAGGCCAGACTAGGAGGTATGTTAGCAGGCATTGCTAGGAAACATATGACCAAGAAACACAGAATTCATAAAATCAGTCAGAATCCATATATTCTGTGTAGAAAGAGTTCAAGTCCATCAACATGGAGCTTCCACCTCTCCTTGCATGCAACAGAAAATTTGAAAGCATCATGTGCATCATGCAGCCAGTGTTTACCTGCAGCTGGAAGCCATTGCAGCATTTGTCCAGAAACGAAGGCAGTCTCCAGCATATGAACCACAAGACAGCTGCAATGAAAGATGGGGCTTTTAACTGCTGGTTGAAGAAGTGATAAAACTGGAGGTGAAACATCCACATCCCTTAGCTACAGTACTACCCAGAAACCTCTGTGACAAACACAGGGGCCTCCAGGGTTGGTAGGAGCAGGGTTATTTGTGATGTGGGTTTTGCCAGCTGCCCACAAAAATGATGAGAGTTCAGCGATCTTAACTCTGAGAGAAGTGCTGAGATGCTGTCAAAACAAAGCTGGCAAAAACTGATCTTACATCTGACACCATGCAAACCCCTTGGTTCTTTCCATAAGGACTGGTCACAGTTATATACAGGGACATTGGCTGGTGTTCTTTCAACCATCCTTTGAGGTGTTTGGTATCCTGCTCCAGATAACTCACTGTGAACACCTCATATCTCCCTTTGGACCTCTCGGGTAAAGACACAAACATCAAAATATTTTAGATAACAGTGCTTCCAGTCTCCACAGAAGAGAAGAGCTGGGACTCATTCTCTCTTTCCATCCTCATCTGGGGCACCTACCATTTAGAAAACATGTAATGCTACCTCATCTTGTAGGAAAGGAGAAGAGCAGTGACCATATGTATATAATGAAAAAAGTGTATGAAATCCATGCACACGTCATAAAAACCATTATTTCCAAACAACGGGAATTTGTGGAAAAAAATCAAGACCTGATTTAGTAGCTGTGTCAATGCCCTTCCGGTGAGCAGAAATCTGATGTAACTGTTGATTTAATATTTTCTCTCTTCCAAAGGCAGCATTTGTCTCAAGAAGTTTTTCCTTTATATTTTGCTAATGAATATTAATAAGCACTCTCTGAAAGCACAGTTAGTACCTGGCAAGCACCATTTAAATCCAAAGTAAACTTTTACTTGGGAAAAAATGGTAATTTATAATATATTAAATATGGTTCCTCTTATTTTCATTTCTCTTGTTCACTGATTTGGTGTTTGTGTGACCATGGCTTGAAGAAGTATTTTTATTGATGATAACTAGGCATAACATTTAAACTCCTCCAAATTTGAACTTTTAAATAAACATGTGGACAGTTAAAGAAGCACAGAAGCTAAGAAATGCATGTTTCCATGCTTCCTTTAATACTTGAAAATTACAGATATTACTATCTAAGTTTCCAATAAACAAGTTAAATTTAACTACAGTGAAGTGCTCTGATTAAAAAAAAAAAATAGGTAATGATGTTCCAATAAATCAAGATTAAGATTAGTAAGTGTAAAAATACATCTTTCTAGGGCTACAAGTGTTGGAATGGCATATTATGTTAGCACTTGTGACATCTGAAGCTGTGATTTCCATGCTTTAAAAAAAATAACAGGATTGATTTGGCTTACTATTTTCACATAAGTATGGGGCTGTTTTCCTTCTGCCTCACGCATATAAACACAAACAGTCCTATCACAAACCAATTGGCAGTTTTCATTGTCTTGTTAATACTGTATCCACATTTGTCTGCAGGTTAAGAGACCTGTAATTTGTAATTCATTATAATTTGTATTGCCAATTAAAATATTTTCTGCTGCTTTATTTCCCTATGAAAGATATTTTTTTAAAAAAAGCTGTTTAGTGAATTACATTTTTTTAAATCAACATTAAAGCTCTGTCTGGTAAAGAAGAACATGCCTTCTCTTCATGGGAAAGATACAATAATAGCTAGATAAAAATGTATGGAGACCTTAAAGATCTGAAAGTTCTCTATGGAGAACTTTTTCTAAAAATAGATTAAAAAGGCATCTGAATAGTATAATTTTTAAAAATGCTGTTGTTTTTCATGATCAGAAGAATAACAATAGCAGAGAGATGTTTCATAAGCATAAATAACATCGATAGCTAATAGTACAGTTAGGAAGGCTGAGAGAAAAAGCACAGTAAAGAGTTTGAAGAAATATGGAAGATACTTGATTCAACCACATATAGTTGACAGAAGCTATGAGAAAGCAGTGTAAAAGTTGTTGCTTTATTTACCAGTTACTTGTCACCACTATTTCTTTGCATCACAGCCTTTCACAGCAATCCTAGAAATTTTGTGGCTAAAGAGATTTGAGTGTTTATGACAAGCTATTCCTCCTTAAGTACTCAGCAAGGACTAACAATTTTCTTTTGTGGTTTAAGCAAGGATAGACCTTCCATTTAACCTTTGAATCTGAGCTCAAACCTCTGGTGACATTATGCATGACTTTGCAACCAGCAGTCGGAGGAGAAAATGTAGTGCTTGCCCCTGCCTCCAACGGAAGTAAAAGGGAGCTTTTCCCTGGGAATAGGGCTGGGTTGTTATTGCCAAATCAGGCAATAACCAGGGGCTGGATCTCAATCTCTGAATCCAAAGTCAAACCTGAGAGGGTCGCTGATTGAAGACAGACATGTAGGGTTTGGTCCTAGCTGTGTCTGACATGTGGATGATAGCACTTGCAGACACATAAAGATACACTTGGATACACAGATGGACCTTCAAATGCTCCATTCTGGAAAAGCATGTAACAGTACAAATATTGTGTCCCCTAAAGACATGAGAACACAGTATATATATGTACAGTTAGCTATGTACCTTTTTTTTTTTTTTTTTCAGAGCAGGGATGAAAATAACAAATTCTGTAGGATTTTGGAAACCTCCCGCTCTCCACTGATAAATTCCACTTATGGCACATTTGCTGAATATATGAAAATACTTACAATCTGTTATTCACACTTTCAGTCAATTAAGCTATTTAAATGATTTGTTTTAATTTCATTCCCAAGCCTTCCAAAATCTGTTGTCTCATGTTTGGTCCAAGTAAAGACAGATACTTTATTTGTTAGATATATTCCTTGCTCTCTAAACTGGAAAATGGTAACTTGTTCACATTTATTTGTTGCAAGACCTGAAATGAAGAATTCTTCCAGGTAAACAGTGAATAAGAAGATTTTAACGTTTCAGTATGCCATTATATAACAATTATTTAATTTTCTCTCTTTCTAAAGGACTATTATTGCTAAATTAATGTTTGATACTTATTTCCATCCAAGACTATCAACTGAGCTATAACTTCCTGAAATGCTTCATGAAATTAGGTACTATTTCTAACTTTTATATCATACTGCATTACCAGAAGAGATGGTGATTTTTTTATTATTTCTGATTGCCTTTTTAAACATTTCCTGAAATTAGGTAGCAATATTTTTTTCCTGCACTGTCAGGTGAAATAGTGGTAAACCTCCTCAAAGGCATCTTAATAGAGGGAAGACATTGTATGCAACCATAATTTCAGGTACTAACATTAGAACGAGCTTATTTCTAAGCACTGAATATATATTTCTAAGTACTGTTTGAGCACAAACATTATCTGTACTACAGAGCAACATTGCTTTGTCACTCTTGTAGAGCCTCACTTGGCTGAAACATATAGAAAGGACTACTTGTGTACTGAAGGTTAATATCGTGGAAAGACATTCATTCTTATCATAATGGCACAACACTGGATATTGATGTAAAGTTTTTAGGACCTTCCTGTTACTGTTCATCACAATTAAGCACTATTTGTGCCTACACTTCCTTATGCTTATCCAATACCACTTGAGTATTGTGGATGGTACAATGACAATGCTATATGTATAATTTTAAGAAATGAGATAGCAATAACACTCAGGTTCATGTAAAATCAAACTTGGCCACACCATACAGGAGTATTCTATACATATTTCTGAAAAATAAAAATAGAAGGGAAAATGCCAAACAAAAATTGCAAGCTGTCTCCACAGGACCACAAGCACTTTGTAAACATGGATTTTCTGACAGAGGGGGAAAGGAGCAATTCTAAGGTATGGTTAAGAAGTAGATACATGCATCAGGAAGGACAGATGGGACTAGATCTTGCCTCAAGGCTAAGAAAACATTTCAGAGATGGGAGCATAAGGATGGCTCACTAGGAGAAGATCATCACAGTACTCCGTGGGACTGACCAGATTTCTTCTCCTTCCAGAACTAACTGTTGGCATGCACCCAAATGCTGAATAAGAGCCCAGAAAATGAAAGAAAGTGCATAACTTTGAGAAGTTTAACATCAGATCTGATGCCTGATAGAACAAGGGTACTGGGGCTTTTCTTGATCACTTTAAACCTTGTAAAGGGTGTTGCAAAGGGATTTTTGTAGTTATTCCTATTCCTCACAAAGCTGCATCTATAGGAACCTATGTGGTTAAAATTGATTTAACACTTGCTCTTCTTAGTAAAGATCCAGCCCAAGGAGCATATCTTAGACTCTCAGGTGTAGCTACATCTGTTAATCAAGCAGGACCTAGGAACAGGTTCAGGCACAGTCCACATTTTCCTGCAGTCTTTAGTTGTTATTGTTCTCCCTGTTACCAGGCACCATTGCCAGTTTGGCTGCAGCTGCAAAATAGTTTGGAGTTTTGAGTGCCCAGATTCCAAAATAACCTGTGGATTCCTGTGCAGATGTCAAAACAATCCAGTGGAAATCTCCTTTCTTGAAATATCAGATCATTCACTGGGAATAGTGAAGAGCAAAGCAACTCTCACTCCTTGCATCAACCAAGAGCATCCAAAGGAAAAATCTCATCCTACTGCAGTGTGCATGACTCAGAAAGCAACAGGTCTCAAAGTATTGTCTCAAAGTGCCAGAACAGAGGAACATATCTGATGTAGCATCTAGTGTCTGCTTTCCAGTGGGCAAAAGAGATTAATTGTAAAAGAAAAGGGAATTTTGTATGTTGTGAAAAGCTGCAGAGTGGAGCCTGCAGCTCTTTGCTTTGACTTCCAAGGTATGTCCCAGTCTGTGTCATATTTCTATTGAGGTTTTCCACACAGAAACCACATGAGGGAGGAAACACCCTGCCATGAAACTGTACTGACCTCTCTTCCTTCCTCGCTGAACTCCTCACATCAAGACACTGCAGTAGCTGCCTGTGCTCAGCATTTCCCTTTCAGCCAAACTATGCCACTCTCAGCCCTCCTCTGCTGTGTGCTACCACACTCACCTTCTGCATCCTGGCTGCCACATAAGTTGTTCCCCCAGGCTGTGACAGGGAGGGGGGCTGGCAGACACCTCTGTGCCAATTGCTCTCCAGGACCAGTATGTTGAGCACTGGTGATTCCATGCCCTGCTCTAAAAGGGAGAAAAATATCCCTGGACCTTGCCCAGGAAGCCTGTGGTATTCCCCCTCCCAGGTGTTTGTCTGGTAGAAGAAAGCTTTTCTAATAAAAAGGAAGGTGAAATAGGGCATCTTTATCATTCTTTTATAAAGCTACTAAGGATGATTATCTGTTACGCTTTCAAGATCCTAACACAATGGTACCAGGCTGCACTCTGAATTAAATAAAGCATTTACCTCTTAATCAAAACAGGAATATATACCTTGACTTTCACTAGAAAGCCTAACAATGTGAGAAGAACACTGAAGCAGTCTAAATAATTCAGACAAGGCAAAATAGTTGCATCTTTTTTCTTAAGAGACAATTAAATACTAGCCCTCACACATAGGACAGGCAAATGGCTGGTCAAAAAAGATAGCATTAAAAGTATAACTTATTTTCAGTAACATCCCACAAACCCATGTCCCACTATTTTATTACTTAAGTAGAGAAAAGGCTCAGGCACTATAATGTGATTCTCTCATTCTATTACTTTCCCATGTGAAACTGTGGGACCTAACAGGAGTATGAACAATGATCTAGAGTAGGGTCATTCATCCCTACATGTTTTTCCCCCTTAAAACCAGATAACTCCTTTCCAAAAATTGGTTCCTAAGCATAAAATGCCTTGAGCAGCTTTAATTTCAGGAAAGAGCAATAAATCATGTTAATACAAGAAGCAGTATTTGATTACTCTGCATTACCCAGTAGCCCCCTTTACAATTATAATCCTTTACACTCTTATCAATGAATACATCACTCCTAACTCTAGCCCCTCAATCACCCTCACCCTCATCCGTGCTCCTACCATTTGGTAACAAACCTCCTACTATTATTTAATATTAAATTATATAGCACATATGTGATGGTGATAGCCATGTGATAAATTGCATTTATCATGCATCTTTTAACACAGCTGCATTAATCATGCCTCTCCTTCACTCTGCCCACTAATCCATCTCTGTCCAGGACTACTCAGTCCCATCCAAACCTTTAAGAAAATTTGAACACACCCTGTTAAAAAATATACCCTTTTCCAAACACGGAGTTTCATCACAGAAATCACACTGTCCAAACCTCAGCGCAAATAACTTTAAGTCTATGAAGGGTTTAAGGGTGTGTTATCTCATGAACATGAGGTTCCTTGTGGCTAAAACTGAGAGACTTACATTTTCTGCTGTTACATTTCTAGCTCAAGGTTATTATCCATGATCCTGGACATTAAAACTGAAACATTTTTGTAAAATTTTTATAA
The DNA here is from genome assembly GCA_020745705.1 of Hemiprocne comata. NCBI lineage: Eukaryota > Metazoa > Chordata > Aves > Apodiformes > Apodidae > Hemiprocne > Hemiprocne comata. Next base: position 127,086,507 of record CM036587.1, read on the forward strand.
AATAGGTGTTTCTAAATGTCTTTAAAATGTCTCCACTGCAGTTTTCATTCCCTCCTAGCCCTCTGCAGATGGACTCCTAATACTGACTTAAGAAATACTGACCTTACAAGTCATAGGAAGGCAGAAGAAGACTCTGAAAAGCGTTTTAGAACACCTCAGAACATTCTAAAATAAGGTATCTATGAATTATTTGTTCCATATGTTGCCTGTGTAATGGTACAGGGCAGCAGACACATTTTATTAGCATCCTCTGGAGATAAGCTGCCACATTCCCGTTGATCTGCCTTTGTTGACTTCATTGCACACCATTAAATTCTCTCTTTTGCCTTAAATCCAATTTTTAAACATTTATTCAGAACATAAACTATTTTTTTTAAGATGTTAAATCTTTTCAGAAAAAGTTACTGACATTGAAAGTGTTTTATCAATCTATAGCAGCATCACCAAACTGCTATAGGATATACTGGGAGGGAATGCAAAGAGAAAGAATTGGGCAAAAACAAAACAAAAACAAAACAAAAAACAAAACAACAAAAAAAAAAGTTGAACACTTTGTTTCAAAATAAAGGGAACTGGTTTAGTTTAGTGAATTAAAGAACTTGATATTGGGAAAGTCCTTTCAAATATATTTTTACATCACAAAAATGTTCAACAAAAGACAACACAAATTTTATTTATGAACCCCAAACCCCTTTGCCACAGTTTTGGAATAACTCAGACACTTAGAGTATCATTATTCAAAGCAGCTGGTAATGCTTATGTCATTAGAACTAAACATATGGACAAGTGTTTTGTTGGAGCAGGATTTATCTATTCTGTGGATCTGTATAGTCAAATTATTTTTTTAGGTATTCCTACAGCCATAGCTGAAGGGCTGCTTTTGAAATCTTGTCTGTAACAGAATCAATCCATAACAGAATATTTAGTTCTTGTCGCAGCTGCTATTTTTGTCCCAAACCCATTGTTGTGGGGTCAGACACCAGGACAGCTGCTCTGACCATTCCTCACTGACTAGCTCCCCTTTGCTATTCTCATCCTCCCTGATTTCTCTTCCTTCCTGATCTCTCTTCCTCTCTTCTTTTTCTCTCTCCGTCTGGCTTATTCCTTGTGCACTGAAGTGCTTATCGTTGATGGTGGGATTGAAAATCAGACACCAGTCAGCTACCCAAATGCCTTTCCCTCATCCTCTTACTCTCTTTCTCTCATCATTATAAATGAAATATGAGAAGTTATTAATCTTTTTGGGTATAGATTCATAGGGACGAGGAGACTGAGGAGGCTGTAGCCATGCCATCAGTACTGCCTCATACTGATACCCAGAGGAGCAACTGGACCATCGCTCTGGCCCTGCCTCACACTTCCCTGCTTACCCTCCTGCCACCTTCCCTTGCTGTCATGGGAAATAGCATCCCAATGTTTGGAAGAACTTCCTCTTCCTAAGTATTGGGAGTTTTTTCACTGCAGTCAGGTCAATTTTCTTAACTTTTTACCATAAACATGAATGAGGAACCCAAGTGAGACCTTCTTTGCATAAAATGGGGCAGGAGCTTAGAAGCAGTTTGCTGCTATATCTCTAATCCCTGATCACTTCTTTATCTCACCATAGGTTGCTCCCCTCTTCTATTGAGCAGGAACTCTAGCTTCTACACTGGAAAAATGCTCATTCCATGGCACATCAGCCAGACACAGAAACCATTAAGGTCAAGGAAACACTGGCCTTAGGGGATTCACATGTCTTGGGAAGAGACTTGGGCTTCTTCATCTCCTCACTGCTGAAGTACTTTTCCATTGCAAACTTCTCGCTCATGTCCATTTCCATCCCCCTTACATCAATCGTGGGTGGTAATTCAGCTTATTTAAATCACATTTGCATCATGTCTCAGAACTGCAAATCTGACTACCCAGATACAGTTCCCATTAGGATCACAGTTATTGCCCACTTCTGTTTCTAGAAGCTCATCTATCTTTACTTACAGATCCTCAACAACTGGTCCTTATGGTCTCATGCCTGTTAGGTCAGGCTGCATCTTATCACAGCACAGTTAAAACATTAGGCAAGTAGTGGAAAGGAAATTTGATGGCAAAGTTGAGGCCAGAGAGTTAAGGGAGACAATGGGGAAAAGGTTTATTTGAACACCAGCCCTTCAGAGCTCTGAAACCCATGCTAAACCCATCTGGAACTAAATACAGAGCGATTCAGATAATACGAGAGAGTTAATCACTCACTAGTAGCAAAAACTACTTACTTTTTGATCATCAAGGTACAAAAAAACAAGATAGGAAATTAAAAAAAAAAAAAATTTAAACCAAAAATATTGATAAATCAAAGACACTTACGCTCTTTTTTAAAGGACAACAGAATTAGCTGTTTTCCTAGTGCATTATGACCACTCACAGCCTTAATCACGTGAAATCACTTCAAAAAGAATTAACAGATTTAACTAACTATAAAAAAGCTTCAAAGCTTTACCAACAGCAGGAGACCTTCTCTTTAATTGGGAGCATATATCTGAGCAAAACTAAAACTATTCAATAAAAACAGATTTTGAAACTGCCTAAATATCAAAATGATTTAATTAGAATTACTAATATTCACATTATCTGTTGTTTTGAGGCTAGTCAAAGCTTTATACTCAATTCATTATTGCTATACATTTGAACTGAAGTGGTGCCTAGGTTCCTACTCACCTTTCCAGATTTAACAGTAAAAATATCTCTGTCCCAAAAATCTTGCAGGATAAGCCAGGAGACAACAACCAGATAAAGGCAAAGAAATGGGAGAGCATATGGAAACAGTCAGCATGACAAGTGGCAGTCTCAGTTTTGGCTCCACTCTCACCATTTGCAAACCCTGGATAACTATCAGTTTCTCCTTTTCATCTACCAGCCTCTATTTGTAGCAGTAACAGGAGGTATTATGAACAGGTTAGCATCCTCTGCCTGCTTGCCCAAGTTTACCATCCAGAGATGAGAAAGAGACAATACTTGTATGAACCTTGTGTCATTGTCTTTATTTAAAAAAAAATGTTGAAAATTCCCAGGAGAGAAACTAAGAACAGAGACAAAAACAAATGGGGCTTAATTTTTATGTGGAATAAAAGACTGATTCCTGCAATTACAAGAAGTGTTAACTTTATTGAAAGAACGCTCCAGTTAAATATATTTTAAACAGTCTCTACTACAAAGTGTAAAATAACACACAAATGAAAGTAGTTTCGTTGTACTTAAATAAATAGCTCTTGCTTCATCCTTTAAGTCAACTGGATTTTGAGTTACCTTAGGGAGCTTGGAATTAGGAAGCACCAATGTTTCAGACCTATACGCTTACCTAGTTATACTAGAAGAAATCAAATGCATGTGGATGAAAATGCACACAGATAAACCCTCATGAGGATCCCAGAACAATATGGAATTTTTGAAGCAATACAATGTCAGCCTCTGTTGATATGAAATATTCTTTTTCTACATGAGATGTATCACAGGAAAATAAATAATTAGGAAAATAAAGACATTCTATGTAACAATCACAATGAAACCTGTTTAACAAGATTTCACAGCATGAAGAAAAGTTGTCACATTCCAGCTCAGTCAAAACATGCCAGCCAATCATGAAAAGCTATTAAAGAAGAGGAAGATTGGATCTTTTTATCCCACTACATCTCTGAAAGCTGACATTCCTTTCTCTTACATTTTAGGGAGCAGAAAGAAAAATTAGAAGTACCCAACTCTGTATAAAATGTATTTGAATATTGTATCTTCATTAAAAAATGAGAACCTTAGAAATTTCCAGGAATTAGCAAAATAAAAAATAGGTAAATACTCTTATGTTATTGTTAGTAGCACTGTTAATCATAATTTTATTAACATATTAGAAATGTGGCATTCTGGTTCCAAAGTGAGAGGATTCTAACTTCGCCTTCAGGCAGCTATTGAGGAAAAATAATTAAATGTAAATAAATTAGTAATGTAAAAAAGATTTTTTTCTTGCACTTAAGTAGGGACACTGTGAATTTTTCTCTCTATTTTTTTCCTAATTAAGGGTTCATATCTCCTGTAAGAGTAGCCCCAATTAAGTTTTACCTAACCTTAGCACAAGTGGCACCAATGACTACAGCAGGGACTTAAGCAGGTGGCATTATTCATGTGTTTAAAATTAAAAATATAATTCATTTTTTAAATCAGTCTGGCTGTGTTGTGACTATCTACACCAGCAGCTTTATTTTTGGTTGTTACTGTCTGCCTTCTTTAAGTAATTATGGAGGAAACTGCGTATTCCCCAGCTCAGCTACATGCAATTGCTTTCATTCTCTCCAGCTCTAGAAAAAATGTGAGACCCTTTGACATGAGAAATCAAAGCCACCACTTCAGTAGCAAGTTTAATATCTGGATCTCTGAAGCACAGAAAGTGTGAGGAGGCAGCAGTCAGCTGTCAGCAGGCAAAATTTCCCAAACCTTGCATTTCACCTGTCATTGCTGCTTGCACATATGGCCCTATCAGGACAGTGGGCGAGTCAGTCAAATTCAAAAGGACAGATCCAAGAACAAACTATTGCTGTGCCCCTGCTCACTCCAAGCAGCCCTGTAGGACTGGTGCATCATGGCAGGGGAAACGATGACTACAGCCTCTTAGGAACATCTCCAAGGACCGTCTCAGTCCTACCCCAGCCCTCTCTGGCACAGTTTAGTTTTATCCTTTAGTTTTAAAGGATACTTTGACCTTTGAGGACAGCAGGTGAAATTCTCTGACTGTTACAGTCATTTTCAAATCTAAATTATCCGCAGTTGAGAAACATTCTTTGTTTAAAGCACAGAGGTGCTTCCGGTTATGCTTCTGAGATGGCCACATGAAAGCGGTTTACTGCACAACTTGGATAAATGACATTTTCAGACTGGTTCCAGGCGAGCAGCATATTCCTTGTGTTCAGCTCTGCACTGTGAGCAGTGCCTCCTGCCTTAACCCTTCTTCATCTTTACCACCACATAAAAACACAACACATCAGCTGTGCAGCTGTAACCAGGCATCCTAAGTGACAGCCCAGCAGGAAGAACAGCCTTTATTTGTCACCTAAAGTTAATGGCGTAAATTCAGAGACCCCCTCCTTCGTGCCTTTCTCCTACAAATAGGACTCAAGGCCCTGATTAATATGCAGCCTTATTAACTCTAGTGGCTCTAAGGAGGTGGTGACTGAAGGGGAAAATTAATGACCTCCTGTCCAGGACTTGCTCCTTATTTGAGAGGTGAAATAAAAACTGCAGTGTGAAAGGAAGCAGAATTATTAAATATTTCATCATAAACTGGTGCAGTAAACACTTGCCAGAAATGGCAGCTTTGATAAAATTCAATTTTCACTCCTCTTGTTTAATTCATCTTTATTTTGTAGTGTCTCAGCCAAGTTGTTACTTCTTTTTACCCTCGTCACTCAAACCTCAAGTATAGAATATTTACCTTTTTTGGCTGTGCTCTGGAGGACTGGGGTTTTTTGGTAGTGTCACATCAACTAGAAATAAAAGAGATTCTAATACCTATCTAAAAAGCACTCTAAAAGAAAAACCTCTGAAGAAAAATGAAGCAAAAGAGCAACCCTCTAAGTACCCATCTCACCTTATAAACCACATGCTGCAGGCCGCAAATCACAACAACCACATCCAAATCACTTGTTACGAAAGGAGAAGGACTTAAAAATAGAAGTTTGACTCCTGGTTTATTCCTGAACCCTCCTACTGTCCTGCCCCAGAATGGGTACCTGTACATGTAAATACAGAGCTTGGGGAAAAAAAAAAAGAAAAAAAAAGAAAAAAAAAGAAAAAAAAGAAAGAGGACACTGTCATTTTTACTAACATTATGAGCCATGGTAAATCTTGGATGGCTGGGATGTCAAGCACATGCTACTATAAATCCTTTACAGTATTCTTAAAACAGCATATACTTAGTGTCTTTGATTTGATGCTTGGTGTTTTTCTCTAGCTCTCATGCAAGAAGTAGAGGCCAAATAAGCTGTCCATCTGTAGCTGCCATAGATTCAGCATATACTTTTTTGTAGACTCCCACCAAACACGAACTTACCTAATTATTTCTTTTTCAGTCTGTCCCTGTTTGGAGAATGCTCAAAACCCAAAGAAGGAAAGAAATTTGCATGGAATATTTTATTACTAAATGGCTTTCCTACTTGTAATTGCAGTATCAAACCCTCCTCCTTCCTTTGCACTCAATGTTTTGATTGGCTGACTATTTGAGACACTGATTATCCATTCCCATACAGTGGGGTGTCAGAAATAACTTCACAGAAATACAGGAGAAAGCTACAGCCCCTTACTCATTTCTCTGCAGGCATTATGATGCAAAGCTAAGCAGATTTTCCTTCATTTAACATTAAATCTCACTTCTTTTCGTACAGCTTGCTTAATACTGTTCATCCTGCTTGTTCCCCTGTTGCACACTTCCATTGCTGCTTCTTCACTAAACTGTGTTTTTCACCTTTGCTCTATATTGCACAACTTATGTTCTTTTACCATCCTTCACTCCTCAAGTCTCACATCCTCTGTTTCCCAAGGAGCAGGCTACTCATTCACTCCCTCTGGTAGGCAAACACACTGTCTTTCTACTTCCCTAGCACTACACTGCAAATAGCTCTTTCAGGTTTAATAAATACCTGAAGCAGAATATCCTGTGTTTCATAAGGATTCCTTTGCACTATAATTGATTAATTTGAAATAATTAGCACATTTGAAAGTTAGAATAGACATTTCTTTAATAAACTTCTCTGGCAATAAATCAAATTCAATCACAATATAAGCCAAATAACCTTTACATATAAACAACTAAGCAGCCTCTAGCTACGTGGTAATTAATTGACTTGCAACAGAAAACTACTAACCCCAACACTAAAAATGGTACTATAAGCTCTTCCATCCTTACTTAAACTCCACCTCATGCCAGGATTCAGCTGTGTGGGATATTGCCAAATCATTTCTACTTCCACATTGCAGGTGTGCTAGGAAAAAGCTTTGCATTTGCTGTTAACTCACTTTTCAATTTTGTTTGGCAAGTACATAAAGCAGCGCTATTAGGATGGGCAATCATGCATTATCCTTGTTTTAGGCCAGTCTACTTTTGCTTTTCTTGAAATCTCAATTTATTTTGCTGCTTTCTGAAATGAAGAGAGAAGTAAGCTTATGCAACGATCCAGAGATACTCAATGGCTCTAAGCTTTAAAAATATCAAATAAAAAGCACTTCATAAAATAATTGTTTTGAGTCAAATAGGTATTTTGGGACTAACTTCAGATAAGACTTCCATGTTCAATCTTCGTTTACCTGGTTACTTAGGCTCCCAGACAATAATAAAGCAATTTAAATATAATGTATGTAGCTCTACTGATACTGATTGCCTTGGTGCATTTTAAAGTGCTGCAACATGAGTCGCAAAATCCTTGTATTTTTCTTCCAACCCTTTTATTAATGAAGGAAAATACAGGAGCTCAACTAACGCAGGAAGACAGATATCCCATTCTTCTTATACATTCATGTAATATCCCATTTCCATAAGAAACAATTTGTTTTCTTGCTCCCTCCTTCTTCAGCTAACAACATGTGCTGGTAAACTGAGTTCTCTCCACCAGTTTTACACTGGTGTTACTCCTTCAACTGTGGTATAAGAAGAATGTGCTTTGACATTTTAATGTTACGTGTAAAAGGAAAGATCTGAGGGAGCTAAAGTGCTGCTCTCCTGTCTAATACATTTCATTATATAGCCTAAACATGTTAAAACTAACAAATCCAAACAGCCCTGTGGTTAGCAAGAGAAGGGCTTATGATGAACACATGGACCGTCCAGAGCACAAATACCTTTTCTGTGTCTGCTGAGGGCTACAATGATCTGAATGATCAGCTGTTTCTGGCTTAGGAACCTTATTTTTAACTGGATAATTTACTGAAAACACAAAAATTATTCAAATACCCTGAGAACCAAGACAGAGTCAAAATTAGCTCTGCTTTTCTAATTTATTTCTTCTTCCCAGGGTTAGAAATTCTCTCAGCCTTTCCTCTGTTAAGGAAAATTTTATTCAGATTTAGAAAGAGAGCTCTCAGTGAAGACCTGTTCACTGTTCTTTTATTGTGATGCAGTTAAGCAACCATCTGCCCATCCTCTATTACTCATTTAATTTATACAGTGCAGTACATTTACTTATATCTTTTCTGTCTCAACAGTTTTCATTTTAATACCATTATAACCTTATTTTTATCAGTCATGAGTTCAGTCTCAGCTGGAAAGAATGCACTTTCCTCTCGTGTTGCCTGCTATTTTCCTTATTTCACTCTTCTGGCAATGTTATTTCACTAACACACAAAACAGAATATATGATTAGAATTAAATAGCAACATTTTAATATTTGTTTCACTATTACCTAAATGTTAGGTACATCCTAGAATTCAGCTAGTAATATACATCACCTGCAGAGTCACACATTTTCTAAATATTTAAAGGAGAAAGTATTACTTGCCTTTTAAAACATTCTTTTTTATCTGTGTGATTTACTCTCTATATAATTACTGTTTTTTGGTTTGTATTTTTTAAAAAAATCTGCTGGCCTTTTCTTTCCTTTTAAAACAAATATCTCCATGTCACTCTACTTAGCAGCTGTATTCAGTCATAAAAGGGCCACTTGGTATCAGAAAACTCATACATATTTGCCTAATAATGCCTTTTAAGTAATCTGCCCCTTTGTTAATGGCTTTTTTTAACCAGCCATACACTAGGAATCAAAATTAGCATCTAAATGAGGATGTTTTAAACGCATGCCTAGGGGTTGCAGTTTTCACCTTATTTTTTTTTAATAGTTTGCCATGTTAAATTATGTAAAATAGAAATGCTTTTTTTTTTGTTTTTAATGAGCTAATGTAGACCTATCAACCTTCTCTGCCTCCTGCCCCCAGTTCTCTGCTTAGAGTCCACAAACAGTTTTGCAGGTATGAAAAATGGCCATGAAAGAGAAAACCCAGCGTCAGCAGGCAGAACAGATCTCCTCCTCCCCAGCAGCAACGGGGGCACCCCTGTAAGAAGGCACGTTTGTTTGAAGTCCTTACTGAAACGGCCCATTCCATATTAATTGCTTACAATACATAAAAAAGAAGCAACTATTTTTATGTTAAATTCCAAGAGAAGAGACTTTATTAGAGCTCCTTTAAATTGGCTCTTCATTTAATTATGGAGAAAGATTAAAAGGAACTATGTGTGCTGTGGCATGGCCAAATGATGATTGGAAAGGGGAAGGAGAGATGCTCACCATCTGCGAGTGTAATGTTTGGAGGGAGTAAACAGCAAAGTGGGAGGAATTACAGGGTGATAACCCCACGTTACCAGGTGAGATAGCTCATAGCATTATGGCCAGGAGCAGGTAGGCATCTGGCACAGAGAGGTTGCACCTCCCTTACCTGGGGAGGCCCACAGGTATCACCATCCACCTCTGAGGGCAGGTTGCTTCTGCAGGACACAGGGATTCAACTGCAGTGCGTAAGGAGGGGAGAGGAGTCTGAAAAGGATCCAGACCTTTTAGCTGGACAACCCAGAAACATGAGAGCTGGAATCCCATGCAAAACAAAACTCGAAAATTAACAGAAACTGCTGATATGTGGGGGTCCATAATTAAAGTTTTGCATAATATTGCTGCATTTAACTAGTCTTATTTTCCCCTTGCTTCCTCCAGTTTCCTGAAAAACCTTCGGTGGTGTCACATATAAAACAAAAACAAATTCCTCAAAACTAAGTCAGCAACAAAATGTCTGTCTGTTGTTGTTTTAATCCTAATCCACACAAGGATGATTTGACAGAGGAATCACTTCTCTCGGCCTGATGTCAGCACTTCTCCTAACACATCCCAGGACACCATTAGCCCTTTTTGTCACACATTGATGTGTGGGTACATTGCTGGCTCACATTCAACTTGGTGTCCACCAAGACCTCCAGGGTCTTTTCTGCAAAACTCTTTTCCGGATGGATGGTTCCAAGCATGCAGTGGTGCCTGGGATTGTTCCTCCTCAGGTGCAAAAATTTGCACTTCCTGTTGTTGAACTGCATGAGGTTCCTGTCAGCTGCCGTTTGTCCAGCCTGCTGATGTCTCTCTGGATGGCAGCATGACCCTCTGGCATATTAGCCACTCCTCCCAGAGTTGTGTCATCAGCAACATTGCAAACGGTTCACTCTGTCCCTTTACCAAGATCATCAATGAAGATACTGAACAGGACTTGACCCAGTATTGACCTCTAGGATACACCCCTGGTTACTGGCCTCCAGGTTAAACTTCATCCCATTGTTGAAGTCCTCCAGATCCAGCAGCTCAGCCAGGTTTCAGTACACTTCACTGCTCATCCAACCTATACTTCATCAGCTTCTCTGTAATGATCTTATAAGAAACAATGTCAAAAGCTTTACTTAAGCTAGACAATATCCACTGTTCTTACCTCATCTACAAAGCCAATAATTTCATTCTAGAAAGTAATCAGGTTGGTCAAGCATGACTTCCCCTTGGTCAATCAATGTTGACTACTCCTAATTAATTCCGTCCTTCACGTGCCTGGAGATAGTTTCCAGGATTTGTTTTGTCACCTCCCCAGGGACTCTGATGAGGCTGACAGGTCTGTAGTTCCCTGGGTCCTACCTCTTGCCCTTCTCGAAGATAGGAGTGACATTTGCTTTCCTCCAGTCCTTGGACAATTTTCCATGAAATTGGAAGATAATCAAGAATGGCTTTGCAATGACATCAGCCAGCTCCCTCAGTATTTGTGGGTACATCCCATCAGAGCTCATGGACTTATGTATGTTTGGTTTGCTTAAGCATTTACTGACCTGATTCTCTTCCACCAAGGGTACATTTATTCTTATGAGCTATAAATGACACCAACATTTTACTACAGAAAAAAACAGATTAAACGGCTCCCTATTTTCCCTTGCAATTGCATATGCATTTGTCATAAACACTGATTTCCAAACTATTGTTCACAACCTCCCATCAGACTTCTGGTCACATGATTCACAGCAGCAAGCAGCTGATGTTTTTGCTTCTTGGTCTGTATTTGGCACCTCTGATGTGATCCTAAATGTTCTCAGACCGAGGGGAAGTGTTCTGGCTCTGGTGCCAACAAAGAGCCTGCCATCACTGAAAGGGGAAAGGCTTGGAACCCATCAAACAGCTAGAGACAAGTTTCCAACCAAAATTAAAACAAACCTTGAGACACACCTAATGGCCTCATAATAGAAAGCAGAGATCTCATGGTAGCATCTTGTGATAAAGGAATATAATATTTCTATTAAAAAATCAAACAGGGACTAGGAGAGTGGAAAGAGAGTAAGGAAACAAAGACATCTCTAAGTTCTTGGCTCACTAGTGCAAAGGGGCCACTGGCTCAGAGTCACCTCGGTTGCAGGCATTGTCTCTGGCATGAACTAAGATCAAAATAGTTACTTGCTTAACATGGCAGAAAAACTAATAAACCAACATATCCGAAGTCAAAACCAAAACAGAATTAGGTCATTAGTAGAACCACCCATATAAATGAAATAATAATGATATTTGTAGAGATGTTAATACAGAAAGTAGCTCTTTAGTTGTCATCTCCAGAAGCTCTTGAGAGAAGATTACAGGCATACAAGGATAACAAGATCTCATTGCCATTTTAAATTTAGCTTTCCCAAGTTTTGCAGGGAGGCAGTGAACTTCCGGATGTTATTTAGAGTATCTGAAGCATGGATGAGTTGGATGTCAGATGTAATATGTGTGTGAAACAAAATTGTCAACAGGCTATCAGGCAGGAAGTAGCCATGAGTAACACTAGCTGTGCTAGGGGTGGATAAACCACGGTCAGTAAGAGCAAAGGGTACAAGAGTTACCGTGTTTGTTCAGTTAAAAGGTTTGCCAGTGGCCAGTAACAAACACTTGGGAAAGACATTCAGAACAGAACATGCAGTAATATGTTTCCACCCTCACTTCCAGCAACCTGCAAATTAGGCATTTCACAGGCAAGAAAAGCTTTCTGTACCTCTCTTGGTATCAGAACAGTTTCCAAGTAGATAGAAATTATTAAAAATGTACAGTTGGAAATAATTGAGCTGTTTCTTCTCATGCTATTGGAGACAGACACCACTGATGCCATTCGCTGCCACTTGAAATGTGGGATGTCCTAGCTGGGCTTTGCCTAGCAATAGAAACAGGCAGGCATAGCCTTCGGGGATGTAGCTATTTTACAGGAGCTCTCACCTACATAGTCACTCTATCCTGACACGCAAACGATATCAGTGCAACGGTACGTCAACACGAGGAGCCGTTCTGAAAGAGCAGGAACAGAGTATTTCACTTCACAATGGTTGTGGTTGCCACAGAGAAAAAATTGTGAACAATTTCTTCATCAGACACAAAATTTGTGAAGAAATTATGCGTGTCAGAAAGACATGAATACAATTGCAACATTTCAAATTATGGTAAATCTGCTAGCTTCCATGGTAAATTCTTCTGTTAATTGGCTGCTTTCAATATCTAGAAATTGACACTTTTTTGCAGTTTTCACTAGTTCCACCTGTTTCCATTTTATTTTTATTGGCCTTTCCTTTTTTATCAACTTATGAGTGGAATAAAGCAAGTAGGGTATCACAGGGCTAACCAAGAGGAACTGAAGTTTAACTCAGGAATAATACCATTTAATTAGGCACATAATCACCTTAAGTCTATGCCCTTCATTATTATAGTATCAAAAAAGGCAGAATATTCCCTCAGAATTTACAACTTCTGTTGATAATCCTTTAAATTGATAAAAATTTTAAATAATTGTTAATAGCTAAGTATTTGCTAATGTACAAAATTTAAAACTTTTTATTTAGATTCTCACCATATCTCTATTTTAAATTTCTTTTGGGTTCCCTCCTAATTTTTGTTCTCTTATTATCTGCCTACTTATTCCTTATGCTAAGCTTTGACTTCATCTTATGTAATTCTAATAGCTATTTTATCATTAGTTTTTAATCACTCCATTTGCTCGAATCTCTGTTCTCTAAATTTTTCTAGTTGTAAATCCACTTTTCTTCTCTGTTCACTCCATCCATTATATTTCTTTTGATTATTATCCTCTCCATTTTTTTTTCATTTCATATCTGATATTTAATTCCATATAATATATGCATATGACAAAGTAAATGTATATTCATGCAAACTATTTCACTTATATCCATCTTCACACACCAGCCTCATGTTATCTACATGATGTGAAAAGTGTAAAGAAGCAAACTATAATAATCTCTGTATTTTCAATGTTAGTCACTTCACTAGTAATTCAGCTTTAGGGATGTGTAAACACTTACTAGATGTGCTGCGTGGCAGAGTAACAAAGCTTTTGTTATCTGCTCAGCAGGGCTAATTTTATTTTCAGGGACTGATTTTTTATTTCTATTTTCAGGAAAAAAAATCTTTCTAAGGGGTTTTTTTGCTTAAATGCAAGTATCTCATAGTGTTCATATCCTTAACATTGGAAACTAGATGCAAAACACAAGTGCTACAACAATTTGTAAACAACATGGTCTAGAAAAAGTTAACTTTTATTCAGTTCAGGCTATACAGAGTAAAAGAGGTTATCATTCTGAAAAGGCACCTTCATGTCTCTTATGTATAGAGTAAAACTATTTCTAAATAGTTTTTAAGAGTAGAGACAAACTTACAACTTGTTGACACCAAGTTACGGCTTTTTAATGGAGGTGCTTCTTCTAGGGCTGTCATATTTCTGCCTAGGATTTACAAAAACTAAATCTTTTCTATCCAAACCAAAATGGTAGAAAAAAAGAGTCCATCTAGGAAAACCCAGACAGATGGTAACTCTGGCTATAACTGGCTATGCTGTATGCCCTCAGTCCCCTCCAACTGAGAAGTAAAACGTCAGTTTAAACCGCTTCCATCAAGGTTTAGATATCAGGGAAGCAGATGGACCTTCAGGATAACAGCAGCCTTGTTTATTGTCGGGCCCAACTTCAGCATTTCATTAAGCATATGCTTAGCTTCAGGCACAAGTGCACGAGTGTTCCCATGGATCACAGTGGGTCTATGTGTCCAGCCTAAAATTAAGCATATACTGAAATATTTTGTCCAATAAGGGTAGAATTATTGTTCTGTTTAAGGCTGTGGTGTGTGCAAACTGCTTAGTGAAATCAAAGCTTAAGCCTGTGGGTCAGCACTTGCTTTGCTTAAACATTCAAAAATATTTATGTAGTCACATCTATGTCAATCACTCCATTCATATGCTTAGTGCTAAACGTGTGGAAATGGTTTCTAACCAGCCTTAGCACATACTCTAACCCAAGTGGCACCAGCAGTGAACACTGTGGTCTCCATTTACCTGCCCAGAGCTAAGAGCCCACAGAAGTTGTTTAGAGTTCATGGTTGTATATGAACAAACAAACAAACAAAAAACAACAAAAGCAATGAGCAATTCAGGAAGTACATCCCTGAGGTTATTACTTTGAAAATAAGGGAAATAAAATCAACTAAGGTAACCATAATATCTATACTTTGGGCTTCATTTATATGTGTTCATTTTATTTCAATATCATATCTTAAACTCTGCAATTCACCTATTGCCCAGTATAGAGCTTTCTCAGTTAGCTATGTAATATATTAATGATTCCTTAATAGGAGGGACATGTCATCCTATTTTACGGGTAAAATTTGAAGTACAATGAGAAAAACTTGCATTGTCTGAGGTTACATCCTAATCCTAAACAAAGCACAGGCCACTGGATTGTTGTCTTACGGTTTAACCACTAGATTTCTGCCTTTCAAAGACTTTTCTTCAACATTAATTAGAGATAGAACATGTGATCTTCTTTATTATTTTGCTTTTTTTGCACTAACACCTCATTTCCAGCCTTTCCTCCTGGCTCCCACCGTTTCTTATTTTTTGGGGAATAATTTATATTGATTAATGTAAGTTTGTTGCATGCAATATATAGTACAAGAAAATCAACCTTATATTGAGGCTTCACAATTTAGTGTTAATAACCCCACTGGCTGGAAGTTAGCCAACTAGCTAATCATTACTGCATGAGCATAGGCACCTCACAGCATGTCATATCATTGAGGTAATAAACAATAGATTTTTTAATCTAGTATGAAACCATTATCAGTTCTCTTTGCTTTGCAACCACTTCAAAATCTTCTCTAAGCTTTTCTACAGATCTGTCACGTTGCAGTTACATGTATTTAGTTGTATTTTACAAAACAACAAACTGAAAAAAATTGATGTAGGAATGAATCCTATTTTGCAATCTAATGCATATCATTCCATTTGTTCTTTCCACTGGTCTTCTCTTCCAAGTGAAAAGCAAAGGATTTACAAAACTGATGTTCGGGTTTTTTCTTCCCACTAAGGATTCTTTTTTACTTATTTTTATTTAGTATAATGCTCTTAATATATATAGTTGGTGAAACTAATAATTAAAAAGCAATGTCTCCTTTATGTCTGTTTGACTAATTTCAAATGTATCCGCTAGTTATGTATTCATCATTATTTAATAATTTTTTTTGAGATTTAATTTTCCAGTTGTCATTAGGCGTTCTTGGACGAAAATTTTTTTTGTACTTAACTACAAAAATATCTGTTAGCACTAACCAGTTTCTCTTATCTCCGTAATAAATGACATAATAAAACTACCTTATTATTAATTGTTGTTTTCAGCCATGCTAAAGTAAGAACAATTCATCTGAACCTAGGAAGAAAAATCAGAATTGACTGAAAGATACATATAACTTAAAACACGTAAGGTTTTAATTCTTCTCAACAGTAAAATGAGATGAGAGCATATTTTATAGAACCTGAGAACCAGTCATCAATGACATTTTGTTAACTCTGTGGGAGAGGAGGAGGAGTAATTAACACTTTTGATGAAGAAAGGAATGTTCATAATACCTCTGCTTTTTCATACTAATGGCAGATGGAAAAAACCGTAAGAGGTCACTGAGATCTATTCACCTGACAAAGCTACCTCTACTGTTTAGGTTTGAGAAAGATAGTGAACGTTTGTATATGCCTACTCATTAAATTCATGACAGGGTACATTTATACCATGGGGGGAGACCTTACCTCTGAGGTGCTTGGACTTTAAAGTGAGGGAGATGGGCTGGGAGCTGAGAGACCTGACCTCCACAGAAGCAGAAGTATCAATTCTTTGGACAGTGCTTGCAAACTGTTTTGCAGTGGTCCTGTCACCTTGGGCACTGCCACTCCCTGCCAGGCCATCTGGGCTGCAGGGACATACATCCTGCACAACATGGGAGCTCCTGCTCCTCTGGATGCCACCTCAAGTGATCCTGATGTATTTCTCCCATCCTTAGCCTTCTATGCAATGTGGAAGCCATGGCAATGGATGAGCCATCTCATATGAACTATAGTATTAACTAAAAAGGTTGGACCAGATGATCCTTGATGTCCCTTCCAACCTGGCATTCTATGATTCTGTGATTCCTTGATTCTTTGGTTTTCCTGGATTGGAATGCTGTTTTCACATAACATATCTACATTTTTGCATTTTAATTCCCCCAAAATTAATTGCTTCAGAAATTAAAATTTTTGTTGTTCTTTTATGTAAAAGGTTCTAGCTACTCTGAACTTCCAGATTTTTCCATCTTTCCATGTCCTCTCTTCTCATATAGTGGACTGTTTTCTTTTATGGAGCTCATGGATTTCCAAATTTTATGTAAATATGCTATTTCCTGCTTGCGTTCCTAAGTTCAGCCACACATTTTGCTTTGCTATTTATCTCTCTTCACAATTTCAAACTTAGGTCCTGCTGCAAAGAGTGTTTATGTGCTGTTTCCCACTCTTCTGTTGCACAAAGGTATTAAATGAACTGAGAATAAACATGAATATCAGCCCGTGATTCAAAATCATTATCTTTTACATTAGTGCCTCTAGAACCTACCACCTGAAAGTGTTTCAGAGACACTTCATATTTCTCTCACTTCTGAGAAGTAAGGCTATAACATCCAATGAGAGATTCAGGAGGAGACCAGACCACTTGGTAAACAATTTCTGAAAGGATTTGTAGCGTTAATATCAGGATAAAGATTTCAACCAGATCGTAATACAGGGCTCTGACTAATCATATTAATTGCCCAGTTTCCAAATACTGCCTTCAGAATGAGAGTTCCTCCAGTTTTCCCAGGAAATTTCTCTGTGTCAACCATTAAAGCAAGACTGTACTATATATATCACACTCCCTTACCTTGGTAAACCACAAATCTGTAGTAAGGTTTTGGGAGAACTGTATTTCTGCACTCCCTTTTTGCATTGAATGTCTTTGTTAGGGCTACCTTTGTTAACCTGGAGTTTTCTCATTGCTCCAGGAGTAGTACTTCCAGTGGAATGATTTAGGGAGAAAATGACAATATGTGGGGAGTCAGAATAGAGAATGCCGTCTTTTTATTAAGTGTCTCTGTCTGTCAGGTGCTTGCTGAAGTGGGTAAAGTGAACAATTTTAAGCTGTAGGACCAATATCTCAACAACAGATGAGCTTTGGATTACCTCATGCAATAAAGCTTTGTATTTTGTCTCTTTCATCCTCTCATGTGTGGTGAAATATTTATTTTGCCAAGAATAAGATAGCCCTTGATTTGATACCTATCCTTTTTGATCATAGGTGAATAGCTACCAAAAGAACAGATCCTTGATGCAGCTAGAATCATTTAACACAGGAGATGCTAACACTGTGTTAGGTTAAAAATTAGAGGGTTTAGATCAGTAATCCCTCCTTTCTTTCATATAGAACTGTAGGCAGTGCCGTGTTCTTAGACATTCAATTCCCTTTGCTTATCTAACACAAATGCCATTAACAGTGAACTGTAGAGTCAGATTCTTTTTCTTGTTCTGACCAGGTTTCATCTTGAACCTGGGATGCTTTTTGTGATGGAAAGCAGAATCAAAACTGTCATACTGCTCTGAGAAGTTTTGGGTTCGATCAATAGGCACTTTCCAGTGGAATTACTTTTTTATATTATTTTTAATAATACCTGAGAACTTTTTTCAATCTATGAAAAAATGTGTTTGAATCTCCTAGTGGCAAAGCCATAGACAAAAAGGCAGGGTCAGAGGATCAGTCACCTTGCAATCTTACCCTTCTGTCAGAGATGCACTCAGTCAATGGAGCTGCAGAGGCAAAATCAGGTCAAGCTTTTTAACAGTCTCGGCAAAAGAGAGAAGCCAGGTTGACTTTCAGATGCTTGGGGGAGTCTGCAAGGCTTGCAAGTAGAAAAGTCATCTTTATACTTGAGCACGATGACAAGACTGAATCAATAAAAACTGAGACATCATCTCCCTTCTGGGCTGTTTTTAGAGCCTGTTTTCAAAGTAGAACAACAATTCTTCAGAGTAATTTAAAATAAAATGGCCGTGTGCCACAGACTTTGTCCCACCAGCATGAATCTTACTGAGATCTCCTCAACAGGCCATTTTAAAAGGAATTATAAAATACAATGAGTCACAAAAAGGCCTACTTCAAATAGATTCCAATCACGATGAGGTGCCGATTTGTTACTGTAATTTAATTCCTCCAAGTAATTAGTTCTGCAAAGGCAGGAGGGACAGAGTGTCAATCCTGGGGGCAGGCAGAGGTCTTTCTGGCAAAATACCAATCATTCAGTTCTTTGGCAGGAATCTCTATGTTTCTTTAGAAGATACCCAGGACATGTAAAATTAACACCTTGAAATCAAAAAGAAAAAATGGAAGAATACAAAACAATCACCAATTAAATAGTTTTACAGTTACAATTTCCAGTTCCTTTCTTTTGCCCTCAGCATCTTTCAGGCAGGTATTTAGAAACTCTTGAAGAGCCAGGGAGCATCACTGCATTTGTTAACATACACATTGCTGTACCTGCCTACCTGACAGCACACCAAAGTACAGCTCTCAGTTCCCTGCCACAGTTGCCACAAGCTATCAAAATTTTGTTTGTTCCTTAATTTCTAAATTTAAAAAAAGAATAAAATAAAACAAACAAACAAACAAAAAATTAATAAACAAAACCCCCATTATTTTTACTGGCATGCTGAGACAAATCTTACAGGAGCTACACATATGGGGAAAAAAAAAAGACTCCATAAAAAGAGACATGGGCTTGCTGAGATGATGCCCTCTCTGAGGCAGAATTTGGTTTGCAATAACATTAAATTTATAGAGTACCTGCTACCTAGAAGAGCCTTGAGTGAGTCCCAGTATAATTTCAATGAAGTAACCACATTTACACCAGAATTCAAAATAAAGAACCTAGAAAAGCTTTACTGTTCCTGCCCTAGATATTAAAGCCAGTGTTTTCATGTAGAGTGCTTCCAGCCCAAATAACTGGCTGTGTGATTAGCTTTACAAGAAAGCCTTTTTATAAAAATTTAATATATACAGGCTCTTTAGTCTCTAAATTCTATTAATAAACAGGCATAATTTCAAATTTTTTTTCCTTTTAAGACTACTTCCAAAATGACAGTAGCAGTATCCATTGAGAAAGCTTTCAGTCCAGCCCAGCGTCTGCAGTGGCTAATTTGTGAATGTGATGGAGACCTGCATTTTCCAGGTAAAAATTGGAAAATGAAACTGAGAAATCAGGTTGTACAATGAAATTTGCTTTCTCTTGCCTGAGAATAGTAAAACTTTCTCAATACAGCAGTGTTATCAAAGAGTACCTGAGTTGTGGATCATGGGGGGAGTTTTGCCTGTTGGATTTTGTCAGGCCAGCTACAATTTGTTGATGTACTCGTTGTTCCTAGTGCCGCTACTGTTAACAGCAGGGAAAACTATTCTTTTCTTGAATCTTATGATTATTTAATCCAGTCTTTGTACCTCTATACTAAGAATTTCTCTGTCTTTGTTCCTACATCTGTTGTGTTTCTGTCTTTGCTATGAGTTTTCATAGAGTGGCTAGTACAATGAAGTTGAGATTTCTTGCCTAGAACTCCAAGACAATTAACAAGCAGATGCTGATAAACAATATTTAAATTCCATGGTAATCTACTCCACATCAAATAAAGTGAAATGTAAAGACAGAACTGTTTTGTTCCCCACTTCCACACACAATAGCAAAAGAGATATCTTATTTTGTGTAGTTAGTGGAGCTGGCTATAGTCAAATGAATCAAAGTGTAAGGCCATCAAGTGGCAAACATGCCAGTTTTGCATGTCTGATGCTGGACTCCCAAATAAAAACAGCCATACTTTCTACAGAGCCAAAACCATGTTCTCCTCCCAGTGAAATGAGCTGCAAGAGATGGACCAATCAAAACAAATTAAAATAAAAGGAAAGAAAATAATTTATTCAGGTACCTCATTAAAGTGGTAGATGCCTACCTTTGGATGTTCATGTATGATTATCTCGCATTAAAGCATGATAGGCTGGGGAGTTTAAGAGCCTTTGATGAAGTACTTGGAGACTTCTAGGCAGACTGTTTCCATCAGATCAGCTTTGCTTTCAAATCCAGTGGCTCCTTTGAGAAACTGAAACAGATTTGAGAAAGATAACTCTCTTCTTTTGTCATGTTGCCTCTTTCCCAGCAATTGTCCTGTAAACAAAGGTTTTGGTATACCTTTCCTCCCTCCCTTCATCCCAGTGAATAAAGCAGCACAGAATCAATTTTGCTTCTCTACATGGCTTTATTTCCTTTGAACTTTCCTTTACTATATCCATCATCTATTGGCCCTACAGACTATCTCACAAGTCCTGCCTCTGATGTGTTTGAAGAGAATTCATTTTTAGTTCTTGCACCTTTAAAACCTGCTCTTCAGAATGCTTTTTGGCTTGCCTTATTGTGTTTAACACATAATTGCCAAAGCTTTTATCTTTTTTTTTCCTTTTTTTTTTTTCCATGTTCCTCACTTGAACAGAACTTCAATTTGGAAATCAGAATTCTTATATTTAATAATGTCCTTCATCTCACTGTTAATATCCTACTGCTTAGAACTCTCAAGTCTGGGGGGAAAGGATGCCTTTCCAGTCTGTTGTCATAGTTAGCATATATTTGCTGAATCCACAGCAACACCTTTAAACTGTCTCTGTGCTCTTCACAAGTATTTTAGCAGTGTTTTACCATTTGACTGCTTCTTAAATTTCTTTTTAATAAACTTCACCATTTCTACATAATCCCTCTTTTTTAAAAATAAACAGCTCCCAGAGTGCATGTCTCTACTCTCAGACCCTCTCTGGTCTCCTTAAAACCTAAGAGTAAATCCAGAAAATGCACTTGATAGTATAGTCTTAATGCTATACTTTTCTTCTCTAAGCCTAGCATAGTTATCCTGCATTAGATGGTGACAGTAGTTGGCTTATCTATCTGATCCGACCCTAAGCTGTCCTTTATGCACAGGGCCAGTGCTCCACCAGTATGATCATTTTTCCTACATTTGTGTACCCTCATATTGTTGAGTCCTTCTGTTTGTATTCCTTGTACCATTTTTTTTACTTGCCTAGTATGTCAAATACTCAAGGTAAATTACGCAAAGTAGAACAAAGCACCAAGTCTCAAGATATACAAATAGCATTTTTCTCAAAGGTCTTACATAGATGTCAGGCTGCTTCTAGGTTTTATACAGAATGTTGTTTTGTTTGACACTCCTTTTGGCTCAGAAGATGACACTAGAGAAGTTCTCCTTTGTCTTTGGAACAAAGATGCTGGGGGGAAAAGTTAAGAAACAAGTTTTGTTTTCAAGCCCTGGGCTCAAGTAAACGCTGGGATAATAATCAACATTTTAAAGCAATAGAAGAACATTCTTGTTACAGTTTAGGAGTCAAAGAAAATAATTTAAAAAAATTATGACCTAGTAGTTGGATAGAAGGCATTTTTCAGTATTGTTATGAATTGATTAAATATACAAGTAAATAACTGCAAAACTGGAATCTAAAATAAAGTCAGACATATAGAAGATTAAAAAGTCCCTAAAAATTTGTCACAGACAACATCACAGCAAATTCCCAAGGAGTGATGTTTCTATTGAAGTATGCATGTTTTGATCAGAGATCTCTGCATAACTTGTCTCCAACTTTAGCTGTAAGCTTCTACACAGCAAAGAGGATTTATGGAAAGATAATATATGCAAAGGAATTTTTTTTCTAGAAACAAAAGAGCATATAGTCTGAGTAAACAAACAAGAACAGGATACTTGAGACTATAAAACAGAAATTGGACACTGCATCCATATTTAAATGGCTCTAGTCATATGATGGTAGAGGAATTCCGATGTCTGTTTGCAGTAGACCCAGATAAAATACATGCTTAATTAACTGCAGCCAAATAAAGCCAAATAAACATGGGTATCAGGGAGGGAGAGGATCTCAGAGAGGAGTAGAAAGAACCACAAAAGAGTAAGAGGAAACCTAAGTCTTGGAAAAAGAAAGAAGGCAGAGGGATCTGGGGAAGCATGAAAGATGGGATAAGAAAGAATCTGATTTTCTGATCAGAAGGTATGCACACTGCTCCTAAGGGAGGCTCCAGAGGTCTGTAAAGGTAAGTCATATGAGTAGACACCTTTTCCAAGAACGTGTTATTATCATTTCAATTGTGGTCTGCAAAACAATTGGAAAATAGAAAAGCCTGAGAAGGCCAGACCTAGTTTACCAAGCAATGCTTCACTTGCAACACTTCAGACGTCCCTTTTGCAGCAGCACTGCCACCTAATCTGTTTCCCTTGCCACTTGAAGTTAATAATCCAAACAATGTCACATTCACGGGGAAAGACTTTTGTCACCTAACTGATTTTTTAAGAAGACTTTTCCATTAACAATAAGATCTAAGGTTTCCTGCATTTTCTAATAGACCGCTATGCATGCATTCATCCATCTAAAAATTATGCAATCTACTTTGTTTTCTATTGCAACCTTCTAATTGCTCATGATCTTCACTGATGTGATGTGAAGTATGCTACTGTTTGCCAAGAACCAAAGATAAAGAGCAAAAATACCAAGAGACTCCTTGAAAGTTAAGGAAAGGAGGGAAATTTAAATAAGGCAGAAATGAAAAGCAGAGAAGCATTTGCAGGCCAGCAGAAGATAGACAATAGGTCTTTAGAACAACAGTTCTCTATGTCCAAAGTAAATACCAAATACTTCTGACTTTTGGTAAATAAATCGATGCTGATACTCCGTCCTGACAGACCTGAAACGTAGAGTAAGTAATTAACCTTCAGCTTGTCAGAACTGATACTTAGTCATCATCATCAGAGTCACTAAAGGTACAAACCCTGGAGGAAAATATCATTCTGCTCCTGTCACCCTCATTTGTGGACCAAGTCACACAATGAAAGTTTTTCTAAACTCATTTCAGATGAAGAATGGTGCCTTTACAGTTGGTTTAATGGAATAATGAGCAAGTTGAAAGGTCTAGGTGTAATATTTGAGTTTCAGATTTAATTTCAGTAGGATCATTCTTCCTCCTTGCAATTGGCTGAGAGATTTCCAAGTTTCCCTGACTGTCATTTGAAATGAAAAGCCCTGTCAGGCTGTAATGAGTCCAGAAAGGGACATTCAGGTCCTGATACTGTGTACTTGAACTATGCCTTTTGAAGAGGCACATTGTTCTGTTGAACACTTTTTCTCCAAGTTGAAAATTTAAATTAATTTATTCCAGGGCCAGAAGCTGCCTGCTCAATGGATTCTGTCCAATCCAGTGGTGCTGTTTATGTTCACAGGCTTCTGTTAATTAGATCAATGGGGTGCTACCTTTAATTTCTTAAATCTCTATCACTGCTCTGCATTTACATGAGTCCTATTTAATCTTGCAGCAGTACCCTCAGGAAGGATAGGATTCATACTCATGGTTTACATGACTAATTGATTCTTGTTGACAAAACCAGTGCTAAAACAAATAAGTACCTCAGATGCTTTCCTCCTTAAGTTGGAAGCCAAAGAAGCTCTGCATCAGTCTCTGGCTCTTTGAGCTGTTAGCAATTAGTTCCATGAGACATGGCCAGAACGTGTGGGAAACACTGAAAACATCATACATTAGGGTTTCATTAAAATATATAGGCCCAGATTTAATTCGTACTCTCAGGTAGATACAGTAACCTCTTTTGAGTTTTGTGGCACTGAATGAAGAAGTGGGGGCGCAGCAATAAATGCAATATGGATTTTTTAGGAGAGATTTTAGATAACAAGCAACATTTTCTTTATTATTTCTCTTTCGGAGAATAACAAGCCACATATATCCTGATGCTGAAAATGATTGGGGGGGAGACTTTTTATCTTGCCCCCTATAATAGATTTTTTCTTTTGCTCAATTCTCTCTGTGAATAACAAGAGTGGCAGCCATTTTCTCCCGGCTCAACATCAAAACCCCTTTTATCTGCTGTCTAAATGCAAACAAAGCAAACCTTCCACCAGGCCTTTCTTTCCAGATAAATTAAAACTCTCATGTCCTGGGGCCTAAATCAAGCCTACAGGCCTTCCCTAGATAAATCCTTTCTCAACCTGAAATCTTCTCACTACACGTGCTCCTTGTAAGATAATTTTGCAGTAGCTAATCAATAATGCAACAGTAAATTGCATTTAAATAAACATTAGCAGCCCTCTTAATGAATAAAACCTCATTTGCAATTTGTCAAAGTCAAAAATGCTGGACTCTTTTGATATTCATTAGAATATTGGAAATTGGAGCTTTGACAGGTTTTATGTATGTTGCAATTATGATTTTTGTGAATAAAGAAAGTGCTTTATTTTCACCAGGATTCTTGAATAAAAACAGTGATATATGCTATGGACTTGATAGATCTCAGTTGCCACCCTATTAAAAATGAAGACAAAGAAAAAAAGCCCATGTTACAGTCACAAATATTAAAAGGTTGAAATTCAGTATACATATATTTTGCAAAAACTTATTATGAAATTTCTTCTTTTGTTGGAAGGATTTTAATTAATTTCCTGTGATCCCAAGCTTTGGAAAAATGTAATTCCTTATAATTAATTTTATGCGGCAACAGGGTCATGTATACAGTTACAGTTGTATTTGTTGCTAATTTTGTAGTGAAATTGCAAAATAAAAGAATGTTTACACATAATATATTGTAAATTAATTTAATAAGCTTTTATTTTTTGTTTTATCCCTATTTTTCAATGGAAGCACTTCACTTAAATGTCCCCATGTGAAACATCTGCACCATGCACATTACTTTGTGAATTCAGTGCTTTATAAACAAAGTCTTACACCTGGGATAGAGGAAAAATTCTAATTTTGAGAACCATTAGATTGTGGAATAGTATCCCAAGGGAAGAAGGAGAAACCATATCCACAAGCTATTGAAAAACAAATTGGAAAACCTGAGCAGCACAGTGCAAAGAACAGAACAATACCAAGAGCAAAACACACCAAAAATGATGTGTACATTTTTTCCCCTCTCTGAATTCTGTGATTGCACAGAAGGATGATGCCAAGCAGGGCACAAAGCAAAGTACTGGTGTGCTGCTGGAGTTTCTGTGGAAAAAAAAAAAAAAAGCTTTCCTTTAAAATATGCGCACACGTGCACATGTGCACACACTCAGATTTGTGTCTTCTGCACTGACATGAGAAATCCTCCTAACTGATGTTCCTTTGTGGGAAGAAATGGTAAATGAGCACAAGGTGTTCCTGTTGCTCTGAAGAAGTTGGAACTCGTGCAGTGTGAACAGCAGTTGTGAACAAATACCCCAAAACATCTCCCTTTCCTTTATGCAGGTCCAGAAGAAATACTAGCTCTTCGGAAACACCTCTGTAAGAGTTTTGTTTGAAGGAATAGGCCCTCATGTCAGGGAGTCTGAATCATTGTATATATTTTCAAATTAAAGACTACTATACAAAACACTGTTTGCTAAAGATTATAAAGATATACATGCTGACACACTATAGAAAATAGTTGGCTGCAGCTTGTACAATGAGCAATATCCCTTTTTTTAATGCATTCAAGCATTAATGAGGCCCAAATCTGCTTATCTTTGAAAATCATGAAATGCATGAAGACAAGAAAGACAGATCCAGCTGCTACCACACAAATTTGTGACTTTCTGTGATCACCAGAATGTATTTATCCCAAGGTACATTATAGGAGGGCAGGGGAGGCCAAATTACAGCTGTGGCTCATAAAGTAGTTTGATTGGCTTATGAGAGGCCTGTAAAGACACAGGCTACAAGAAGCATGGCCTGAACATCAGCGCCACACACATGCATCTATTTATGGCAACCTCTTACTCCAAAACAGCTTATTCCCAGGAAAATATCTTATAAGCCTGATTTATGGTTTCCACCTTTAATCTTTAAATCAGGGCTCTTTTCTTGTCACCAGCAGGACAATTCTGCAGAAGCAAAAGTTTTGTAGCCAGGAAGAGAGACAACCCCTTTCTCCCTCTCACCTTCCTCCACCTTGGCCTCTAGGAGCTGGAAATCGGAGGGGCTCTGCCCACCTTCCCTCTCTGAACAAATCAGGACAAATGAGGAGCTGCTTTGCAAAGGCAGCACTTGAGAATAAGGGATCAGTCCTGTCACTGAAAGAGGAGAATTGAAAGCCCAAGAACAAAGGTGGACAAAGACCTGCAGGTGTTGTGCACCACCATTTTGTGGCGGATCAGAAATTCCCAAGCTGAGGTATTTCAGGAGCCACTTCCAGCAGCAAGTCTTGTATCCTCTGCATGCTTAGGAAGACCCGTGGTCTCTACAGATAGGACAGACGTATGGCCTGTGTGCCACTAAGGGTGCACAAACACCACAGTTTATGTACCTCTGCTCTCCAGCTTGTTACCTCAGGGAGAAAGATTTGGGGCAGCAAACCAGGAGTGAGCAGAAGACATCACAACACCGCAGGAGTCAGGGCTCTACTCCTCCATATGAAAACAATGTGAAAGGCCCGAGGCTGCTCTACCTTCCACTGTCCTCCAGCTGGCATCAAGATAGTTGACAGTCCATAGATCAGGATTGCAAGCATTTGCATTCCCAGGTGAAGACAAGAATTCTCCCGCTGAAGCACATGCTTATGTCCCCCAGATCTGTCACCTGACATGCAGTACAGAACAGATCCCATGAATGCAAAGCTCTGGTGTCCTTCGGGTGCTTCTTTATGGCTGTTCTGCTCTGGTGAGAGAGTCCTTCAGCATTGCCTTGGCACCACAAACAACACTTGTTAAGTATTTTGTTAGGAAATGGCAGAAGTTAAATTAATTTTTTCCCATATTATGTACTGCCACATTAGATGGAGGGAATGTCAGTTATTTTTGCAGGGATCCTCAACCATATGTGAAAAAATTTTAATGGGATGGGGGGGAGGGAGTGAGAGATGCAAGATGCTGTGGGAAGCCACTATTATTTATCTCTCTTTAAGCAAACACATGTAAAATACTGCAGACAGAAGTTTAACACATCTGGTATTCATGACAGCCTCCTCCATGCATTTTTGCCTGGGACTTTGAGGGACAATAGGCATAAGGAACAGAACTGCTCATATTCAAGTTAAAGAGAATTATTCTATCTGCTCTCTATGAAGGGAGAGATTAAGTTTCTGTACTTACTGATGCAGAAGCCACTCTCTCCATATACAACAGGATTGTTCATTTAGGTTAAAGGACTCTGGATGCCAGACTTAGGTAGGTATGAACTGCATTATTTTCTGTGATTTTAGGTAAAGCGTTTTGGATACTTTTGATATTTTATGAATAATGAATTTGATGCATTTCAACATATTGTCAGAAACCAGGAAAATAATATTCTTATTTTCTTGTTCTAGCCATATCCTGAGTCTATTACTTGCCCCCTACCAAGAGAAAGAGAAAAAAAATTAAATTGTAACAGGTGTCTTGATAAGAGCATTAGACAAACAGTACTATGGCTGACCGAGAACTCCGTGCAGATATTCTCAGTGAAGTTGTTAACTATTTATAGTTATACCTACACACACTTATAAATATTGGTTCTTAAATAAGAATGAAAAATAACTGTTTTCTTATTAGTGACACTAGGCTCAAATTATAATCACTGCAAATAGTAATATCTTTAAAAAAAACAGTCCTATACCTATGAGCAGATATAGATTTTTGCATTTCCATTACAATACATTAATCTATGACCTTTGTCCTTTTATTATGATACTATTGAAATTAGGTTGTTGGAACAAAGATGTAGCTTCTAATTTATTCATTGCTTTTTCTTTCCTTTTTTTAACCTAAGGGTAGTAGAAAAGTCTGAAAATGATTTTAAATCAGATTTTTTTTATCTATGATAATGCTTTCTCCATTAATACAGGGGTTTTTTGAGTCTAGCAAAGGCTCTAACTTTGTCCTCAGGTTAATATACATACACACAAAAAATCAGAAGTTGGACCTCATAAACATGATTAGCCAGTAAACAGAAGTATGGCTTATCAGTTCCTAAAACCAGTTTTAAAACCAATATATTGAAAATAATATATATATGCAATGCTATCTTGTTACTACTAACATTTACATCTATCAGGCCGTTCTCCACAACATCCCTACAAGGCCTCCAGCCATTTTTTGGTATAAGAAGAAACACAAATTATGACATTTTCACTTTTCATTTCATATCAGCATGCTAAGCTAAATTAGCTAGTCCCAATTCTGGCTTCACACAGACATAAATCTAGAATAATTCCAGTGCAGTCAACAATGTTGCATACATCACTGGGGTAAATCTACCAAATCATGTCTCTGCTACTTACGTTTGTAATGTGTGAAGACAGAGGGAATGAAATGGGTACAAAACAGAACACTTCCCTGTCTCCTTGCACACAGAGTACAGCTACGCTTCCTCCCCAAAAGTTGTGTTTCCATAACATACAGTATTTCTACACCTTTGGCATTTTGCATGTCCAATACTAATGTCCTAACAGCTAATGTCATGTCACAGACGTGTCCTCTTAGTCATCTCTTTTCTTGTTCAAAATCTGAATGGATACATTTTCAGTATGCTAAGATTATGCTATAACTCACAAAACTTAACCCACGCCTTTGTATTCGTTAGAGGCACTTGAGAGAATTTTACTTTGTCCATGTTAACTTTATTTAACAACAGTCATACACCACTCACGTTAGCTCAGATTACGCATTTAATTTCCTTAAGTGCTACTCTTAAAACATTGCCATGCTTAATGTTGACGTCTAAATGGAACCATTTACGCTTTGCTGTGAACACCTCATTAAAGCAAATGGAGCAGGTAAGGAGGTAGAGCATCTGCCTTTGTGGAGTCAAATGGGGAATTGTATGCCTTTGTTTGTCTGGGAACAGTTGAACACAATTTTCAGCCTGTGTAAATTGATGTCGCTCCTGGATTTCATCAGAGCATATCTGATTTATATTAGTTAAAGATAAGGCAGGGTTTTCTGTGAGCCTTTGATAACGTACTATTCCCTACTTCCAGAAAGTCACTTAGGAGATGCTTCCAGAGCACTGGCTGTTTATAAATTGGACACGGTTGCATTTTACAAGAGGGGCTCCCTATATGTGGCTTTTCCTATAGCAAAGATCAAAATTTTTTTCCTTTCCTCACTTGAATACAAAATTTGTGACAACTTACTAAAGAGAAAAAAAAATACTTTTTCCAATTAAAAAAAAGGGGAGGGGAAAAAGAGATTTTCCCTGACTTGCCAGAATTTCTCCCTTTGAGTAAGCTCAAGCATAAAATATTTTGGAAGTCCTAAAAATTTTGGAAAACAGGGCAATTATTAAAGTTATTCTGCTTTTTTACTTAATTATTGCCTTCAGTGAACATAGGTACCCATGCCAAAGCTACTACAGATTTTTAAAATACGTGTGTTCTTAAGTACTGTGGAAGAACAAATAAACTTTAGTAACTGCTAAAGTAAATACGTCAAGAGATACCACTAACCCAGCCTAACTCAGTTTCTGTCACTGTAGTATCTATGGTAGAATAAATGGTCTACAGAGATTTCATCCCTTTCTACTGCAGCAAACCATGTCAGAAATAGATTAGATAGACTGTTTTATCTTAAACATGATTTAGCCATAAAGCTGTTGTCAATAGCTTGCATCACTTCCTAAAGTCTGCATTAGTGTCCCACCACCCTATAAATTGCCTTGTGTCTCATCAGCTCCCACACCACCATGTGACCACCTTGCCGAGAGAGAATAAAGTGGTCCACCATTAATGTTCAAAAAAATCCTTTCAAAACTTGGGATAAAAGCTGCCATATAAGTATTATTATTATTTCCTTGATGTCAATGTGAGCTGTAATACATTTTTTTTCCAATTTGTAACTTAAAAGAGAAGGAAAAATTAGTCACTGCACTATTCTCCCTCTGTTCCAAAGCCAGCAGAGGCCATCAAGGAATTTACACCATTCTGTTTCAGATATTTCTTAACTCCTTTTCCCCCAAAATATGCAACCAGGATTAAACATGGCCAATGCCATTTCTACTTGGCCTGAGGCTTGGAAACAAGGAGTTAACTCATGCTGCAGCAGCTATTGCTTTTACTGACAGCATATGTTCGTTATGAGATGAATAGTTTAAGCCAACTGAGTACACAGGAACATTAATAGCAGAGGAACAGTTATATTAACTTCAGAAAGCTTACGTTAATGCAATGTGAAATTGTACATTTTGTGAGGCTTTCAAGTTCATTTTTTCCAAGTAATCTGTCCCCAAAAAGTCTTAGAAACTTTTCTGACGCAAATAAATAAACAAATGTCTCCTCCTACTCCAACTTGTTCCTCTAATCTGTTACCTAAATGGATTATCCTCATTTTTTTTCCCTCCAAAAGTCAACAGCAGAAGAGACTTCAATAAGCGCAGGTAAAAGCTGTTAACACTGTTTTGCAACTTTATTGATAGTGCTGGTGGCAAAGCCATCTCCTGTCACCTGCTGGCACTGATGGATGCAGAGAGTCTCCATCTCCTGGCCTGATGGCAAGGAAACCCAATGGTCAGCAAAGCCGAGTTTCCACAGCAACACCCGGTTATGTTTCCCTGGCAACCAGGATCCTCAAAATTGGGTGGCACTTGGCAAGCTGAGTAGTTTGGGGACAGTAAAATCTATTTTTCCACTTCGCTGAAGTAGGAGCTGTTCTTGTGGCAAGTGGGATGTGAGGGAACAGGGGGCTGCAGCCTGGCTGCAGGAGGCAGCTGCTTCTCCTGACTCAGAACCACATGCAGCTTCTTCAAGCTCCCCACTTGAATTACCAGAATGCTCAAAAAAATAGCATTGTACATTTTTATTTATAGTTATTTTCTTCTTTTACTAATTTCAGAGTTAGTTACCACTCCTACATTTCTGTCTGTTTTTAATACAACTTCATAGGTATTTTGTGCCAGCTTTTGGGAAAGCTATGACTTTTTAATGGCTGCATTAACAATAAAGGACCAAACTTTGCTACCTGTCTTCAATTCTCAATTCAAACAATGTGCCCCTTCAGGCAAGGAAAGGTTTGTTCAAGTGCCAAAAAAACAAAATTCAGATTCAAATTAAATTGATAACAATTTCTTTTTTTTTTTGGGGGGGGAGGAAAGGGACAATAAACTCATCCCTGGTATTCAGACAGATGTGGGGGCAGAATTTAATATGAACTCCTTAATACAGTGCCCTGTTTTTATTGATGCTGACCCTGATTGTTTTATCAATACCTGGCATGCTGTCATCTTAGGACATTAGTGAAGGGGAGGGAAGGGAGAAAACATTTTCCAAGCAGAAATGCACATCTCTGCCTGCCTTGATCACTATCTCCAGATTTGGGGAAATAATTATCTGAACATTGTCACTTTCTAGGCTTTCTTGAACAGACTTACAAGGTTATAAAGAAGTTTTACTACTTCAAAGAGCTGGTCAACATCTGGTCTTGTCCTTGACGATGACAAGAATTCAAATCGTCCAAGAATGACCTATCTGAGGATGAAAGTTTGTGTTCCCAGCAGTTCTCAGTAATGTGTTTTCATGTCACGGAGGAACAATTCCAGACAAAACATACGGTCAAACACACAAGATGAACCAGCATCACTAGCCATTAATCAGTATTATCAGACAAAATTCAAAATACTGCAGAACCTTGTGTGAGCCTTTGCACAGTCACAAAAAATCTCAAAACCAGTATTAGGCAAACAGGCTATCTTATCTTCTTTGGATATGAAAACCAACCTGATTTTCCAAGGTAGCTGGGTCCCCAGTGTCCCACTGTACCTTCTCATGTCAGTCTATTCAATGTCCTTTCTGCTCTCAGAGGCTGTAAGAGAAGCTCCACTCAAACCAGGTCCACTTCTCCTTGTCAGATAAGACTAGAGAAAGAGAAAAGAACTGAGGTTATATGAGTGAAGATTTTCTTTCTCTTCCTATTCTACAGGCACAGAAGACAGAAACATATTTGGGGTTTATGCCCACACGTGGCAGGTGCTTCATGCTGCCAGGAAATAGTGACCTTCATGACCCCCAGCTAACATGCTGGCCTGGGAGGAAATTATCATAGGCCACAAGGTGTTTTAATATTTTCCTTCCACAAATGGCATTAAGTAGGTCAAATTAGGCTTTTCCACCAACTGGAAACTACACGACCTGTCTCCTCTGCCCCCTTTTTAAAAACATGGCATGATAGTTAAAGAAAAAGAAAAACATCACACATTTGTGCTATGTTTGAAAAGGTTATCATATAGTGCCTACTTAGAATTGAGCAAACTCTGTTCATCTGCATGCAGCCTCCTCCACCAGCCCCAGCTACAGAAAAAATTTAATCCTGTGCAAAAGAAGTATGTCTAATATTCACCTTACTAGATACAAAATGTAAAAGGAAAAGAGATTTCTCTTCTGTCAGAATATTGTCCTACACTACCCAAAACTTAATTATCTTAAGCAAACTTACGTAAGATGAAGGAAAAAAAGAAATCAGTTAAAATTTGTGAAATGTGTGTCTGGAATTTAACTATCAAAATAGGTCTTGTATATATTAAATAACTGTACAGCTCATTTGATCTTTTAAATAATCACAGAATTATAAAAATATCACTGACTACTCAAAAAGAGGGAGTTACTATAGCCACCATTCTGCCTGTCACATCATCCTACCCATCTATTGTATTTCAAGAGCCCCTATCCCTGAATCTCTTGAGTAACTGTGAAAAGCTCTTGCAGACATGGTATGCTCCTTCCCTCCTTTGTGATACATATGCATAGGCCCAAGCATTGAAGGATGCTCTAGGATATCACACATGGGAAATCCAAATGCTTAAACAGGGACATGTTGCTGATATTTGAAGAACAAGTCTTCAGGTTATGTCTGGAAGTTTTGGGAGCTTGAAGTGGGTCTGTACATTTGGGGTCAAAAGATATAAACAGCTAAAGCATTGGGAGGGCGAGAAGGGTCAGAGAAATGAAAAATCATTATCTGTTTTAACATTATAAACTATCACACTAATGTCTCCTGCACATTAAGACTAGGAAAAACAAGGCTGCCACTTTCTTCTATTTGCAAAAAGAACAAAAAAGGAAACAGAAAAAAAAACACAACAACTGTGGCAAGGACAACAATTTTTTTTTTGCCTAAACAGCTGGCTGACTTTCTGTCCTTTCAATGTTTCAGTGCATCTGGGCCAGAGGAAATATCAGAATAATGTTGATCTGTTCACATACAAAATTGACATTGTGTTTGTAGTAGCACTGTCTTGGACTTCTGAAACTGCCCTGTTAATATG
This sequence comes from Hemiprocne comata, assembly GCA_020745705.1. Taxonomy (NCBI): domain Eukaryota; kingdom Metazoa; phylum Chordata; class Aves; order Apodiformes; family Apodidae; genus Hemiprocne; species Hemiprocne comata. The sequence continues at coordinate 127,120,175 of CM036587.1, forward strand.
GGCAGAGGCTAACAGTGCTCACTGGAATAGTCTGAGCCCAGGCTGCTGTTGAGAACAATTTTTCTCAACTACTGACATCATTCAGCATGTATTGCTGCTGCAAGTAGGGACCTCAAAATAGGCAAGCACTGTAGAGTCAAGGAGTGCTGCTGTTCCTACAGTGTTTTATAACCCAACAGCCAGCAAGTGCTATAAAATGCCCAGAGCGGAAATAGAACACAAACAGTATTCACAAGGATGCCTGAAGCCTTGAGGATGCAGCTGCAGGAGACACACATATTAACGTGTCTAGGCAGAACAAGACCCTTTTCTAACATTTCCACTAGCTTTAGATAGGTCCTCTGCCCTGCTCACTGCTGACATTATATGGTCCAGTAATATAAGATGACTGAAAATCTCCCATGAACTTGAACTGTCTCTTCCCAGTAGTCAGCTTGGCATCACAGCCGGATTTACATGGAGGGAAGTTCCACTTCTCATGAAGAGAAGTATTTATTGCTTTGTAGAAACTGGTTACAAAGTCTGGCAATGCTTTGGATGACAGCAGAACTGTGAGTTGAGCTGATACCCTCGTAATATTTAATCATAAAGATCTACCAAGCCTTTAAAAGTATTTTTTGGAGAGTGAAAGGCCTAAAAGGCAGTTCCCATTGGCCTAGCACAAGTGATGCTGTGGGATGTTCCTAGGTGGCAATGCTCTTACAGCCTTCTGTGAGATCATATTAGTTGGCAAAGCAAGTGGAGAAAAAAGTTTTGTGAGAAGGGTTAAAGAGTTTGCTCATATACTAGCACTGGTCCATCAAACATTTTAGAAACAGGCCCTGAATTGCTAGAATTACTCTTGGACCTTCCTATTTATCCTTTTCTCCCTTCCCTCAAACTACTTTGTCCAGCTTTAAACCAAACAGGAAGTTGTCTTCACTCCTGTCTCAGCAAGGTCAAAATGATTGAGTATGTCTTGAAGGCAGAAGGAAAGCCAGCCAAAGGAGCTAAAAGCAGCATACACTGCAGCAATGAGGATTTTTCCCCTCTACTCTCAGGGCTGTCTGAAGCAGTTTCCCAAATGTATGTGTGAATCCAAATTTTACTATTATGATCACAGTTGTTATTTCAGCATAGTCAAACTTCCATGTTACTTTTCAGAGGAATTGCATAGTATGCTTTGCAACCTAATCAAGTTCAAGCTTGAAGGAGAAAGATTCATGTAACAGCAGCAAGAAAACAAAGATGAAAACATGTAATCTTTGGTCTAATCTAGCTGTGCTTAAAACTTGTCCTTATTTTCCTTGCCAAAAGTGGTAATACTTGTTACTCTGTTTTCTATTCCTGGGCTAAAGGTTGCACTGGTAGTACTTGATATAATGATTCAGTTTTTATTTTCTTAAAGTTCATCTTGCTTTATTCCACCAGCTTTCAAATTTTGTTTCAGGTCAGGTGCCATGCAGCAGTTCCCAGAGCAGCCCCCTTGCTCCTGAGACAGCTTGTCTTCTTCTCTGTTGTCTTTCTCCTAGTCTGCCAGCAGTTGGTTCAACTTCACTATACTCTTTTCCTTACTCTTCTCAATATCAGCACAAGTTGCTGCATAAAAAGGAAAAAGAACTACATTCCACTACAGTCTTCTGTTCAAAGTTACTGTGGTGACCCTGAGACTTATATTTCCACTGCTTTTGTCCTTTTTTTTCTTTTCCAGCATTGTGTTTAAGGCCTGATTACAAGTGCTCTCAGATCTAGTGATTTTCATCTTAGCACAGTGTCAGGTTAAATCACTGGCAATGTCCTCTCCCCAGGAGTTTGCAGTTCAAGGACAGCCTTTGGATCAGGTCTTGCATGATTCAAATATAAAATTCACATGCAAGTGTTTGGTACTGTAGTGACAAGGTGCTACTGCTGGCTGCATTTAGTGACCTTTTTTATGAGTGTGAAGGACTTGTTGCCAGAGATAAAACCACACTGCGAAATACCACAAACATGGCGTTGCCCCTGAGCTGTGGTTCTGTGGACTTGTGTAGCGGAGCAACCCTGTGGTGCCATCTTTCTTTGTTCCAGGTCAATCCTGCACCACAACAGCCAGTCTTTCACTGGGTGCTCAGTTTGTGCCTGACTAGTCTTCCCCCAAAACAATCACAGAACCAAGGAATAATTTAAGCTGAAAAGGAGCTCTGGAGGACACCCAGCTGGACCCCATACTTGAAGCAGGTTCAACCAGATCAGATTGTTCATGGTTTTTCTAGCTGAGTTTTTAATGTCTCCAAGGACAGCAATTCCACCTTCCTGGACAACCTGCTGAAATTTATAACCATTTTCACCCTCATAACTAATAGGACTGCCCCATGTTCCAATCTGTGTCTGCTGCCTTCTGTGCTATCACTGTGTACCTTCAGAGAGAGGTTGGCTACATCTTCTCTATGTTCTCCTGTGAGGCAGTTGTGGACAGCAGTAAGATCCCCCCAAATCCTTTTAATCTTAAGGCTTAACACTGAGACTAGTTCTCTTAGCATCTTGTCATACATGATGTGCTTCACCCCACTGACAATCTTGAAAACCTTCACTGGTCTCAGCCCAGCATGCCATCCACTTCTGAATGTTAAGAGCACAAAATCTCCAAAAAAGCATATAAGATCATTCTCTTTCATCATTTCTGAAAGTTTGGAAGAAAGAAGCTGCACCTGATCTACTGCAGCAACCCACTGCAGATTTTTTTGCACTAGTTAAACTGCATTTTGCTGACTGAAAGGTTGGGAATCAACATATGAAAACAGAGACCAAAGCTTCTTTTAATTACATATGTGAAGTACTTTCTAAGCATTGCAGACAAAACACAATTCAGACTAACTATTTTGTCTTACAATAGATAAAGGTAGAAAGAGGTAGGCTAATTATTTCCTTTGGTATTTTTTCCACAATTTCACATACCAACAGTGGTGCTGTAACTACTGCTTGGGGACTTTAAATTGATCTCATAATGGGATCTGATTAGTGGCAGCACCTTCAAAATCATTAACAAATTCTGTGATTTGTTAAAGAATCAAAAGGAATTTTAATATTAAGAATAAAATCCATTTTAGCTCTGTAACTAGTATGTAATTCTTCTGAAAAGGGTATCAATTAGTGCCTAATGGGATCTTTAATTTTATTTTGTGCCAGATACATACTTGAGTAAAAGGACTTTGGCTGAGCAATTAAGAAACCAAAAATCACTACTACCAGTGCTCATTGGATCCATGCTGATCACCTACCTGCCAAAAAATTAAAAATCATTGACCTTGTTTGGCTGTTTTTCTAGTTCTGTTTGCTGGGTGCTTATGGGGAAGCAATAGTCTTTTGCAGTTCCTGGAGATTAAAAACAGGTAATTTAATGTTATCTTTTAGATGTTCAAAAAAAAAAAAAAAATCACTAGTGTAACTCCAACAGATTGAATGGAATAATTACAACAAGGAATTTTCCCCTTTGTTTTGAAAGAGGAAATTCTTTCGGGATTTTCTTCTTCCCTCTTTTCCTTTGATTAGTAAATCAGCAAAGGGCTGTGTTTCAAATGGAGATACAGTAGGCACTTGTTCTGGAAGTACTACTTTATAATGCATTTTCCTGAGGGCAAACAGCATTCATGGAAAAGGCAGAGAACCAAATTAGGTAAGCAAGGTGGGCTGCTTCTCCTACAGATACACAGCCTCATGTAAACAGGAACAAAGATGACATAGAAAAGATATGTAACATTTTCATAAGTTCTAACTGAAGTTGTATAAACATAAGCATAATCATATTTTCCATTCCCCTTGGCATCACTTTGTGGTTTATTTGTTTTCTGATGTGCCCTACATCATTGCCTTTTGTCTTTCAGAGATGTGAATTGCCAGGAGTTTCCTTAGCTGCAGTTGCGCTCCTAAGAAATACGGGAAAATCCTTCGTTGCATAGAAGGTCATTATGTAATAGATAACGAGGGTGGGGAATGTCTCTGCATCAACTGGTGACATAATCCCCAAGGGAAAACAGACTTTAGTTGAACAATCAGAAAACTGGCTTGCTTTATGGTGTTTACACTGCTGCTTGCTAATGGATCACCATAAAGGAAGCAAAAGGACTCTTACACTATTGAGTACGCTATCATGGGAGTCTTCTGAGTGCGCCTTTTTTATTTGCTGCAGTCAGGTTAATGAGCTCACCAGCCCACTTGATGTCGAGGACTTTGTAACAAAGCAATCTCTCATTAAATGCTGCCTGGCACCACTCTCTTGAAGCAAAGGGACATTCAGATTATTGAATGCCTTTGTATTCCTCATTCCTACCAGGGTATGGCGTCCAGCAGTGGCATCAGTCCCGCACACTTACTGGCAGCCATCCAGTCATGCGCCTGCCCTCTTCAAACTGCATGGGCATTTGCCAATCTAAGCAGCACTAGTAGGCAAACAAGCATGGCACACGACTGCTTTGGCTGGTAGCCAGATGTGCAGCTGAACCATCTCACTTCCCTGCCGCTGTACGAAGGAGCACGTTCTTTCCCCATTCTCTCTCATTCCGTTGATTTACATGGAGAAGTTTTGTTGCAATACAAAGGAATGTGCATTTATCTGCATTCTCTCTCTGCTTTAACACCTTTTTTTCAGTCTCAGTAGTGCAGGTCATTAATTCATCTGTGGCTTTATTTAAATACCTCCTGGCTGACAGTTTCTTCAATGAAATGACCCCAGAGTGTTATCAGCTAGCTAGCAGGTGTGTCTCTTTATTCAGAATCTTGCAGGCAACGGTGCATCCTGGGTAAAGAGCCATCTATGCATGATCCAGCTCTTCCCTACAGTACTCAGGAGATTTAATGGTTCACTGTCATGAAAGCGCTTACAAATATTTTTATTTTTTTTAAAGTTGGTTTTCTGCTAGGCTTTGTGCCCTGAGATATTTTTACACAAACACACAGAATGATTAAGAAGAAAATTTTCTGAAAGGCTTCATCTCATTTAAAAAAAAAAAAAAAAATCAGCCTTAGACAGGCTATTGTTTTTTTCAGTTGTAAGATACTAAACCGATATTTAATAGTAATGTGGCTGCTCTGTCTATACTAGTTCTGCTAGTAAACAGCCTTGTAAAACGTCATGTTTGCTGATGTGCCTGTGTGTGTCTGTGCACACAGAAGCACATCCTGTTCCTATTCAGCCAGTCTCTAATATTGAAGGAATCCTCAAAATAATGTCAAGGAGTAGATTACAGACAACAGAGAGAATCACCTTGTCCTTCCGAATATTGGCATATAGTGTTTCAGGACACACTTTCTCGGACCTTTTCTTTACAGGACTACTGTTTTGCCTGCCCAGTCAGAAAGGATGGGGAAACCATGAAGCCCAAGTGGTTTTTCCAAGGGTCTTGCACATGACCTAAGGTTACTCCAGGGAATAGTTCCTTGGGGCACTTCTCCTCTCTTTCCTAGATAGATACCAGGTTTGATCATACCAGTAAACATTTGACCAGTGTTAACCCACACTACAAGCAATTTTTTCCTCCTTCCAGCAGTGGACTGAGAGGAGGTCCTACACAGCTGATGTTTGCTTGCTTGGAAATAAAAGAGATAGACTCACCTTTCCTTTCTTGGAAAAGGATTCAGTTCCATGTAAAGTTCCTTGTCCATCTGTCAGTAAAGAGACATAAAATTACAACAAAGATGATGGCAATTCATTTCATCCTGACCTGAAGTCAAATGGAGTTTTGCTGGAGCACAGTCTGCCTTCAGGTTTGCTCTTGCTTCCATTGAAATTAGCAAGCAAAGTCTTGTTGACTTAGTAAGCACGCATGTGATCCACAAATTTGGCTAATCCACTCATATTTTCAATAGGAGATTTTGAAAAGGTCACAGAATGCAGAGTCAAGGCTGCTGTCCCCAGAAGGGGTTTGGCTTGAGATGAGGCAAAGGCAATAAAAACAATTGTCCAGCTTTTCAGTATTCAATACATACCAGCTGTGTTGACTACTAAGACAAGAGGATGCTGGGCTTAGATGTAAGAAGGTCTTGCTTATTTTCAGCCCTCTCTATTCTGTCTTTACCAAACAGATGATTTTTTAATAGGACTAGGATGACGGTCAACTTGATTCAGCACCAAAAATCCCAATTATGTGTTCTTTATTTCACAGTGGAAGATATGTATTTTAAAAACAGCAATGTTCAAAATGTGTTATAGAATGTAATGACAATGGAACAAGTGAAGATTATTGAAAAATAATATTATTGAAAAATTCAGCAAGTTCTAAGAGTTCAACATCTGCTTATATGCAAAAATTAATACATTGATTTTAAAACAGAATTCAGTTTTTTTAAATACAATGCCAGTAAATATTTTTAACTCTGTTCATTTTGGGGTTTTCTTCCTAGGCAATACTTCTTAAGCATTTCTGAAGTTGGATAAATTTTTAACAAGTTTCTGGGCAAAATTAAACTGCTAGTTTTCTCTGTAATAAATGAAATTCAGCAGGTTATAAAGTTTAATTTATTTTGACTATTCTAGCCTTTTTTTTTTTTTTTTTGCATTCCACTCAACCTGGGTCAAATACTATTTGGCCCACTCTGCAGAGAAAATACATTGGCTTTATCTCATTCTGCCGTTTTCCCTCTTCCTCTCCCTTCCCAAGTCAAAGCAACAGTATTGACCATTCAAAAAGACCAAATATTAACCATAGCAGAAATGGTTAAATAAATAACTGCAGCTTTGTTTTGGATCATGTGCACCCAGATACTCTAAAGATATTTCAGAATACAACCCTCACTGATCTCCCATCCCTAGACCAGACTCTGAATTTTACATCCAGGATCATTTACAGATCAGTTCCTGTAGAGAACAAATGTATTTTCAAATCCCATATATCAATAATTTTGCATACATTTTGCAATTCATTCACACTTCCATTGCTTAGGGAGAGATGAATACTTCGAGGCCAGCAAGAGTTATTATAGTCCTCTGCTCTAATACCTTGTACTACACAGGCTGTAGCATTTCAGTTTGCAATACCCACTGCACCGCAATCAGTACTGCAGTCAGGAGGGAAAACCTGCTGGTCCCCTGTTCCCCGCCTTCAAGGAACAGTCTGGTTTCTATTTCTAGTGCCATTAACTTTTCTGAAAAATAAGTGCTTTCATATTTTCTGTTGCCAGGCAGTTTCAGCTCCTGTTCAACAAGGATGCGGACTATTGCGGCTTGATCCTGTGTGATGCTGAGCGCATGCTCGTGTTCAAAAGAGGAGTGCTGAAGAGCTGAGTGAGGCTTATGGACTATGTGAGATTCCCCTCTTTCCTGACACCCGCTCATTTCCCACTGGGAATGCAACCCAGGGACAGCAAAGGCGTAGTAAGCAACAGGAACTCGCCATAATGGCTACCTGCAGATGGAGACTGCAGAGGACAGGCTTTTCTCCACCTGGACCACTTGTTATTTCTTACAAGTTTATTTTCCTCTCCTTTTTCCAGAAGATCTGCCTTGGTCTCCAAAACTTCATAAAACCTGCAGAATGCCCACCTTTATCCAGATGGTTTCCATATTTTATTTTGTGTCCCACAGTATTTTAAGGCTCCTGTTTCCACAAAGAAATACTGTCGAGCAAGAGGTTATTTACAGATGAAGCAGATGATGTTTTTCTTTCATCAGCTATCTTAGAGGGTTAATTAAGAAACAGAGCCATAAAATCAGAATCAAGGAAAAATAGGAAGTGTGCTTATTAACAGTGCTTTTGTTTACTTTTCTAATTGCTTCCTCCAAATACTTTGTCTGTGCTACTTCAACTAACAAAAACCCTGGTATAACTCTGACTCCAGTGTATGGTGTGTGTAATTCAGGGGGGCACCCGGAAGCCTGGCACATGGGGGTTTCTGCAGGTAGGGGTGATACTGAGCTCAGCAAACCTGCCACATCAGCATAACTCCAGGCCTGCACATCTCGTATAGCAACGCCGAGCCTTTCTCCTCCCTCTACCCCTCACTCCTATCTGATGACATTTTAAGAGCTAGAGAAGTGATGAATGATTAATTAAATATCCATCCCAGGACAATCTGGAATGCAGCCTTATACACCATTCACAATTTTTGGTTATTCGAGGTCAAGCTCCAAATACTAGGAGGAAGAATTTGCAGTGCAATATTAGTAGGGTAAAAAAATAAATAAATTAAAAAACCCAGCCTGTCTCGGGTGCTGACGATCAGAAGATTGGCTGGCTAAATTCTCCAAAAGCAGCCTTCAATTTTTTTTATCTTGCTATTTATAGAAAAGTGCAGAAACAGCTGAGCTGAGTGAAGTGATGTCACTTTTGCTGGGAGGGCAGCTTGCTCCGCGGCGTGCGCTGAGGCGGCGGAGCCCGCTGGAGGCTGGGACCGCAGCCCCACAGCGCGCGGAGCTGTAAACACGGGCATTTTTCAGCTCCGCTGATCAATACGGCATTGATGGCTCTCAGCTGACCTTCAACCCCTCTGGAATAGCAATGGGCCGGCGCTGCATCTTGCAGTCTGCGAGGGCTGCCGCGTGTTAGCTACCAATTTTACAATCGATCAGAAGTCATCTTTGTCAATAAAGCTCGAGATTTCAAGCAACGGCAAGCAATTTTTGAAAGGTCAGGGCTGGGTTTTTATTTGCACGACCTCTGCTTTCAAGTGCTAGGGCCGTCCCTTATATCCATTAAAAGCAGTAAGAAAATTTAAGATTTCCCCCCCCCCCATCTTCCATGTATTTTTAGTAAGCCGTTGGGCATTTTCCCTGTCCCTAAAAGAATACGGTTGCATGGCAACGTCCCCGGTTGCCATGGAGACTCGGTGTGTAAGCAGCTGCCGCAATCAGCATTAACTCCGGGCTCGCAGGTTTGTCATTCCAATGCATAGGGAGGGGGAGACAAATAGGACAGCAGCGCATTGCCGTAAAAGGGAAGTCACCTAGATAATGTCACTCACAAACATATGTTCCACAATTATTCTTTCCACTGTTTTATTGCTGCAATTATAGCTAAACTAAGATTACAAAATTATATGGTTTTAATTTGCCTCCATCGACTATGTTTCACTTCCATTAAAATTAAGTCTAAACCCATTTAAGTAGCAAACTGTTGGCTTTGCAGGGGATGGGGGATTTTGGTTTACCGGTGGGTATTTAGAGGACTAGGTAAAATAATACCTCTAGGATTCCTAATGTCTAACCAAAATGAGGCACAGTCCTGGGCACTGGAGTTTTATCCACCTTTCTCTTTTGTGCTGCATTGAACCCCAGGGCATGACCACAGCCAGTGATGCCGACCAGAACCGTCTTCCTCCTCTTCCTCTCCCTGGTGTCCCTCCCCTCCAAAAAAAGGAAAAATTTGGAAATTGTATATTCATCCACCTGAAAGTTTTACACTGGGTGCAGCCCACCAGGTGCTGCATCAGCTTCCAACACACCATTGTGCAATCGCTCAAAGACCCCTGCAATAAACAGGCGCAATGGGGTTGACTTCAAAATGAAGTAAAGCAGCATTAACCCTGAATTTCCTTGCATCGGCAGACTTCTGACAATCCTGTAATGTTACTCAAACATACTTTATTATCTTTGTTTTAGAAGAAGTTTCGTTTTGCTCAGTTGCTGCCTGGCTGCTCCTGATTTTATTAAAAAGTGAAACACGTTAGTAAGTATATAGCAGGTGATGAAATGCACCTCCACAGAGATTCTGCAAAAATCTACAGTTAGGGGTAGTAAGGGACTTTAGTTTGGATTCTTTAATGTATAGGTGGAAGCATTTAATCAGTGTTGAATACACACATTTGCACAGCTGTGCTGATTCAGTCGTATAAGCGAGAATCTATTAACGATTTAAAATATTAGGCCACAGAGTGATGCTGACTCCCTCTGAAAGAATTCCATGTTATGGGAAAAAGCAGTATAAACAAAAACTTGATGTTCAAATCCACACGATTTATTTACCAACCTTTTCAAACAACCAGGTTTTGACCCTGTTAAATCCTTCTATTATATAAGGGCATTTCTTATTGTGGATTTGCATAATTAAAATATACATGCCCAGTCAGTAATGTTTATAACCTGTACTTACTCGAATTCTTATCACGATAAACATAGCATGGTAGCTTTTTCTTAAGGCATCTTCTACCAATACAAAATTGCAGCTAAAAATATGTTTTAATTTTTAACTCCTGCAAAAATGGCTGAACATGAATCTGTTGAGATTTACAGGGTAAAAAACGTGCTCCTTAGAAGAGACCTTACCTGCCACCATTTGGATAGAAGGTTCTTTCTATGGTCAAGTTAGAGTCTATAAACCCCTGAAAATAGGGGTTTATAATGAAAATACGGCTAGACCCTTCACCACAAAAATGCTAGCAGGTGCTGTTATAATATACAAATCCAGATAGCATTCAGTGACCTATTTTCAAAACCAGGCCAGGCAAAATGGCATCGAGAAATTGAATTCCTTGCCCTTACTTTAATAGTGTCTTGTCATGCAATCTTCAAATCAGGACGGGTGATCATTGCAAAACAATCCCTAACCCGAGGGACAACAGGACTGTTCTCAGCGCTAATACCTCAGGCCCATCACGCTGCTTACAATAATTGGCTGATTGCAGAGGGCAGGTATAGACCATTCAAATCAAAAATATCCTTGGACAAGTGGGGGATTTTGCCCTTTCTAAATTTAGAGGCTAAAATAAACCTCAAAACTATATTCTGCCCTATTTTGTTGTGTCATCAAAAATAACTGGCAACTGGAACAACAAACTGTGCTGCTAAAAATACACTGGTACTTATGCAGGGATATTTAAAATAGATTAGCATATGGATTAACTCAATTTCAAAACTGGCTTTAACCCTTCAGTGACTACAGTCCTGTCTTCAAATAGTGCAGCTCTGCAGCAGTAAAGACAAACTTAGCTTCCGAGTGTCAAAAAAAAAAGGTTTGTCTAGTAAAGCAAGCGTGGCTTCTGCTGTTTCCATGTATAGTGGGGACTTCAGTGGTACCTAAACAAATTTAGGCAGATTGAGTAGTTTATGAATTCTCTTACCATATTATTAGGGGTTTTCTAACAAGGCCCCTTTCAGAAGGCCTTACCTAGGTGGGAAATTTAATTTATTATTGAAAGTATATTCAAAAGCTATAGAATAAGGGCCTGGAAATGACTGCAAGGGAATTAGGTAAGGCTGCAACTCTGTATGGCTGCACAAATCTAACAGATAGAAATGAACAAAATATTTGCAAGGCAACACAGAAGACTCAAAATTGGAGGAATTACATTATGTAACAGAAAGTAAGTTTTGCTAAAGTAAATATTTTTTTCAGCAACAAACAACAACTATTGTCCTGCTGAAAATGGTTTATTTTTATCAAAATAATCCAGTTCTCCAAAATAAATTACTTTTGCAGCAGGAATCCAGAATTTATATTTCATTGCATGTCATCTGCAAAATCTGGCATTTTGTTGAATTTGTTGAGTGTTCAGTATTTAAGCAAGGTCAGAAATGATGTGAAAAGTATAGCACATCTGCCATTAAAAGAAGTCCCAAACTTGAAATGTCAGTTTTGCAAAATTCTTCCAATCTCACTTTTTTCCCAATTACAAGATAGCTATCTCTGATTTAAATAACTGTAATGTTTTAAATAATGCATTTTTCAAAGATTTCTGTTCAAGCAACACACAACCATTTCCACTACATCAATCAACACATTTTTCCCACAGTGGCCTTATTTTTAGTTGCCACAGACTGAAACCAAAGTTTTGGTGTTTGTATTTGTTTGTTTGGTTTTGAACATGGATTTCCCTAATTTATTAACTTACTGGTTTTTTAAATTGCTAGTCTTTTAGATCTCTTTTTATGGGAGAAGTCTGTTGTTTACTGATATGTAGAATTACAGGTGTTTGAAAGCTTTGACAAAATGCTTATGTTAAAACTTCTGCAATGGTAATAAGGCTTTTGAGGTTTAAGCAAAATACTTTCATATATAGAACACAATCACTTATTCTTGTTTTTTCAAATAAAATCTTTTTAAATAAAAATTTATTAAGTACCTATGCTAATAAAAATTTTTGAGGGGAAAAAAAGATTTTTTAACATGAGAACCACAAACAACATTGTTTGGAAAACATACTGTGCACAATGGCAAATAGCTCTGAGTGAAGTGGTCATAGGAAAAGCCTTTCTGAATACCTGGGATTCTTCCTCAGGCACAGGGAAGTGCTGCAGGTTTTAAATGGGAAACTGGGTTCCCTTCTGTGAGGTGGAAAGGGGAATGTGCAAGAGCCTGAGGAAGAAAGGGTGAAGGACATTGACCAGCCTCTGTATTCTTCCTGCTAATGTCTGCCTTGCAAAACCAGAGAGAGTCCAATCAGAGGCAAAATGCCTCTACAAAAAGCAACCATTAGGCAAGCTGAGGACAGCATACAACTCTCTACCAGCAGCTCCTGCAGATAGCCAAAGAGGGGAAAAAGTTACTGTCAGAGCCAGTGGGCAACTGTCTTTCCAAACACAGGGTGAAAAACCTTGTTTCTACAGGAACAAAACGAAAAATACTCCTTTTTTTTGTTCCAGCACAGAAAAGTGCCATGCAAAATCCCTTCTGAAGCAAATGTTTTCCTGAGGTGAAATATATATCAAAACCACCAGGAAGAGCAGCGTTTCAAAAGACTAATGTGGATGGCAGAACCTAGGAACTACTTACCTATAAAAAGACTCAGGAAGAAAAGATATCTTCTAAGTGTGTCAACCAGTAGCACTGAACCTGGCTCTTAGTATGATCTGTGAACTGAGGTTACACCTCAAATTACTTAAAACAGGAGAGTGAGTTGCCTGAAGTGTTAGCATGTAGATGCTGCATCAAGATGCTAACATACCAGGGGTGAGGTTGGGGGGGGAGGGAAGTGGAAGAATATCTTTCTGACAAAGACATTTAATAGTTATAATTTGTTCCCTAGGCTTCAATTCAAACGTATTTTATATTCCAGTATGTATCCTTTAAAAAAAAGGTTTCTGTTCGCTAATGAAGCTTTTGGTCCATTTGGAAGGGAGAAAGCTCATAGATGTTATGAATTTCATTCTAAGGCAGCTAATAACATTTCCTTTCTCCAATATCATTTTGGCATAATCAGACAACCTGGTATTGCTATTATCAGATGAACTTGCTCCAATACAAGGTTTATATTACCTGTATATAAGGTTTCAGGGAAAATATTTTGAGAGATATAATGATTGTTTAAATAAATTTGAATCATAAAACATCTGAATGTTCCTTCATGGAAAAGTCACTGGTATAAAAAATTATAATTAAAAAAATATCTCTTCCACTTAGATAGCAAAAGATTTCTAACATTCTGACATTCTGAGGGCAGGATTCATATTTTCTGCTTTTAAAACTCGAATGAAAACCACAGGAGTTTGTTCTCCTGTTACAAAGCTGTGAAACTCTTTGCCTTGTGCACATGCATATCTATGGACATATAGGCAGGCACGCACGCATCCATGTGTGCACACACACACACACACACAGGAAAGATGCTTTTGTCTCGAGGGCCATTTCTCATCTTCAGAGATCATAAGATGCTTAGTTTAAAAAAGGCACTACAGAACAGTAACAATTTTTAAAACAACAATTTTCCATTTATAATATGTTCAATGGCAACTGATGACCATTAGGAAAAAAAAAAAAGGAAATATGTTTTATTATAATTCAACTAATGACTTGAGTAAAACATTACTATTTTTGTTAATTCTATCTCTTTCTCCTCAGAAAAAAAAAGTGTGTGCAGCTGGCACTGAAATATCCACCAAATCCTATGCTGTACTTAACATGGCTGTTAGCAGATTAAATCATAAATGCATGCAGAAAGTGATTAAAAACTAACATTTAGTATATTTTCTTATTTTTCCTTTCTGTGCAGTCTGATGCTTTTTTACTTGTTCATTTTTTTCTAGTTTTTGAAAGCAGTTATCATAATATTCTCTTTTATGCTTTTTTTTTTTGTTAATGAATCTACTCTCCATTATCAAAGACACTACCAAGGGAAGACACTTTATGGAGATGATTAGATTTCCAGAGTAGTCCAACATTGTTTAGAGCTAATAAAACAACAGGACAACTGCAACAGCAACAATGCTTGGGCTTCACGTGAAAATGGTTTTTAGTCTGTGCCCAAAGCAACACTAGTCATTCATTCACTTACTAATAAAGATTACATTTCAACATTGCCATGTACTAAAGAAAAAATTATTAAGAAACGTTACAAACCTCTTCCAAGGGCAGAAACAAATCTCAATTCCAGTTCAAGCTTATTTTTCAGTGCTACCCTGTTAAAATGCTCACGTGTTATCGCAGCACCTTTGTCAATTGCTGCACAAATCTCTCACACGGATATTAATCTGCTGGAAACAAATATTATAGGCATTTCAATAAATGGGTGAGTGAGAGATACAGGTACTGATACTGAGAAAAGTCAACACAGAGTTTTTCAGGTATTGAACCTCCCCCAGAAAAGCCATTGAAAACAATGATTCTGTACCCATTTTACAGGTAGATAGGCTAAGGTGGGGCATGGTCTGCCTTAACTGAGGGTCAATCAGAGAGCAAGCTCTGGAAGTGGACCCACTGCTGGGAGGAGGAGACACTGCCCCTCTGCTGGGAGGGAACACCGGGAGATAGACATCACCAGTGATGGGGATCTCAGGAGAAAACAGATCCCTCCATCTCCATCAACAAGAACTCACTCCAGGAATGGCTGGAAAACTGATACCTGACAGTGGTGAGCCCACAGCTAGGCCAAGCTGCTCAAGCCTTTCCAACAATTTGATTTGGAGTTGTGGTCATTGTTGCCTCTTGGAATGTCATACATTAATTTTGGGTAGCCCCTAAGGACCACAGGAACTTTCCTTAGCAAGTAGCCTAGACAAATTAAGGTAGCTGAATGGAGGGGTGATACTGACCCAAATGTATCCCTATTTTTGCTCTTTTTTACGGGAGAAGCTTAATCAGATTGAAAGCTGCTTTTGTAGGCTTTCATAGGAAATGTCTTTTAACAAAAAGGGGAGGGGGATATTCACAGAGTGATGTTAAGAACAGAAACAGGAGGTTTGAAAGACCCACCAGGAGAGGGAATTCAGGCCACTTACATTAAATCAGCTGTTATTTTTTCTTCCTCCCCCCACACCCCCCCCCAGGTATTGGGTACCCGAAAAGAAAATGATGTGAATCCATTTTCAGTACTGATTCTTTCAATCCCACAGATCAAAACCATCCTACAGTTTCCAAATGCTTTTTCATTTGAAAGGTAAAACATTTCACAGGAAGATGTGAGGGGTAAGTCTTTCCAATCACGGATTTTAACTCGGTTCCTTGCAAAATATAATGAACTTTAAAAAAATCATAAAGAGCCTAAATCCTGAAGACAATGGGGGTTTTGCCATTAATACCTAAAGCAGCGGGATTGTGCACAGAGTAATCAATTGCCCAACAAGGCCCTAGGAATACAATCAAGGAAGGAGGCTACAGGAACATACAATGTTTCACGTTTAATAAATGTTCTTTTGGGATTACAGCTGTATAGAGTGGCTATAGAAAGGAAGATTGTAATGCTAAAGTAGGGATTTTATATGTCTGTCTGTCTGTCTGTCTGTCTGTGGGGCAGAATTTTAAGCAATCATTTTCATATAACCTGTCAATAATAAGCATGCTTTGGCAGTTTCACGGTTTGCTTCAATTTAAATCCTTATTTCTTAAAAGCATAGTAAAGATTATTCTCTCTTCAAGGGGGTGGAGGGTGGGGGAGAAGGAGTCAGAGATGTGTCTTTGACAGACTAATCAGACTGGCTCCTAACAATACCTGTCTTGTGAAAGCTACGGAATTACTATAAAATATTTTAAATACAACTTTGCTGTCAAACACCATATTCTTTCAGTATTTATTTTACTAACAGTGTTATTTACAGCAATTTTGGTAAAATAAAAGTAGACCGGTTTCATTGCTGCATGTTAATCAAGTTTTAGCCTTAAAATAATGCTGGACTGTGTTGTTCCTTAATAAGCAGAAAAACTTCCAAATGGCGAATATCTACAGCATACTCTCTTTCCCTTCCAAGTTAAGTATAGAACCATAATCTTTTTATAATTACAATAGTCAAACAATTGTGTGCTTAGACAAATCATACTGGAAGTGATGACTGAAAAAAAGCCATCTTGGTTGGGTTCCTCCCACTACCTCCACCAATTTTTTGGTCAGATTCTTCCATCTCCTTCTCTCTTTCCCCTTCATTCCCCCCTAAAAATTCCCAAACCCACTACCTCAGATTGCTCCCTCAATCTGGCCTCTGGGTGGATCTGCACAAGATGCTAGGCACAACATGATAAGGTAAAAATTAGGAAGACTGTTCCTACCTTTTATACCACTCTTAGCACAATGTATTAGGCTCTTAATCACAACCTGTATCCCCTTTTCATTTTTAACCCAGCAGCCCACTCATTTTTCAGTTCAGTCAAAGAAATGAAATGATTGTTTCACTCTTCTTGATCACAACAAATTATAATCGTTAATGTTCAGCTTTGATTTTATTCTCATAAAGTACCTTATCAGTGGGCTGCAGCTGCTTTCCTGAATTCAGAGAAAATACCAGTTATTAATTATGATATCATATATCAGCCATATATATGATCATATGTGTATATATCAGTCTGCCTAGATTACAGTAACGTGCTGCTTCTCTGAGCCTAAGGGGAGGAGGGAAATGTGCATGCGAAAAGGGGAAAAACTCTGTCTCTTATTTGATTACAGTTCTGATTAACATAGAAACTATGTTAAACTCTATCTACTACCTTTATAAAATTAAGATTGTTTTGGTCTCCTTTCCTACTTTTGCCTTTTCCTACCAAACAACAAATAATTTGGATGAGGACTGATATTCAAATAACTTTTTTCAATACAGCAAGGTTGTGGTTATGCTTTCCAGTATCCCACACATACACATTAGGTAGCTTTCTCCCCTGGAGTGCCAGAAAAAAAACCAACATGTATTCCTCCTTGCTACAAATCTGTAAATCTGAAAAGATGAGGCCACATGAATGGCAAAGCTCTTTATAGAATAAAAAGCATGGGGTGTTATTAAGTAGGACTGTAAGCCCTATTCTATTCATAGTAATTAAAGGATCAGATCAGGTTAATGTGAGGACCTAGGTCAATAAAGTACCGTAGGTTCACCCTTTTTAAGCCTTCTCAGTCTTATAGGCTGGGTTTCTGACTGCTCTGTTTGACTCACAGAACTGTTATAGGTGACAAAGATGTGCAGAGAATTGTTGAGAAAAAGCGAGATTTATATCAATCCTACCATGCATTTTTGAGCACAACTGTCAGGAGGTGCTTGGGTGAGTGAAGTAGATGGCAACCTTTTCCACTGTGCCAGCTGGTAAAAATAACTACATGAAAAAGTCCAGAGCATATACTTTTTTGTTGTTTTATCTGTGCATTTCAACACTTCAAAATCCACTTCCCATTTATCACCAACATCAGTGGGTTCCCATGGCAGGACATGCCTGTGCCTGAACTCTGGGGCCACCAAGAGCCAACATTTCAGAGCAGAACTGTGCAACCCAAGGCAAGCAGTGCTCCTGCCTCTCCAGTGCAATGGAGGAACCCCTGTGGTTTTGCTGGGTGAGAGAAGAAAATTTTGGTGGGGAGTATCTGGAAGAGGTAATATGAAGTTGAACTGGAGACACAAGGATAGCTTTGACCTCCCTTGGTGTACCTCTTGAAGAAAACATCTGGCCTACAGCAGCCAGCCAGCATAAATATCTGGTTTGAAGTCATCTGGAGGATTCCCAGTCCCACATGAGCACGTGTCAATCAGGCAGGTCAGTTGTCCCATAAAGCACCAGGTGGATTTTGCAACATACTGGAGATTAAGCTGATGGCTCTATCTGTCGGTTCAATCCCACGTAACAAGCATGCCCCAAAATCCTCTCTGCAAAATCTCAGTACCTTTCAGGTCCACAGTAAAATCCCTGTTGGCTTCTGTCAAGGTTGGGCTTTGCCATCTTTTACTGGTTTTCTGACCAACATTTTGATCCAGATTTCTCCTGTTAATCAACTGGCACTGCTGTCCACAAAGCATAAATCTCATCACTTTTTTCCCTCTCCTCTGACCCTACAAAGCCCTCATTATCTAGGATATGAAATCAGTGACGAATTGTGCTTTACAAATCACTTGGCCTAACAAAGAGGTGGCTCCTGACATTACACTTAAAGTTATGGCTGGTTACCAAGTGAAAAGAAAGACTCCTCAGAAACACAGATTTTTTTTGCCAAAGGACTACTCTGCTTATATTTATCTCCTAGTATATATTCAGATATTGTATTTCCTTCTACCAGATGATCAAACTATTGTATTTTACATAAAAATTTAAAAATAATTTGAGAAGATCTTACTTTCTTTCATATTCTAATCGGTTTTGGGTAGGTATAGAAATTAATACAAATATGTACACAGCCACTTTCATAGAAAGGCACTATACTAAGCTTTTACTGATCTCTCCAAAGCTCACAGAATTTCACAAGAAAACCCCCATTCATCAGTCTTTCAAATCTTCCCCTCAAATATACCTATTCTGAATTACAAGATGCATATGTGCACATTCACACAGGGTATGGTACTCCTTAAGTATTGTTTATTACAAATATCTATAAAATGGCTCAAAATAGATGGAAAGATTATTTTTTCTGTTAATTCCCATATGTTTCTCGAGTAATTTCTGTGTAACTATTGATATCATCTCCTTCAGCTTTTAATGGAACATCTCCATGAAAGTAAGAACATTAGGGATTTAAATTACTTGATGTATGGTCCCAAAAATAATAGGTAAATTGAAAGCACAGAATTTTAAGAATCCCATTTTAGTACAAATTGATGTATTTTCTGTTCACATGTGATAAATTAGTGCAACAGAAAGTTAAACCTCTGGAGGAAAAAAAAAAACATAATGCCTGCTTGCCTTCTCCATTTTCTCTTTTCCCTATCTCTGTGAGCAGTTTATTAAACCTTTTTAAAGCAAAAAAAAAAAAAAAAAAATTAAAAAAAACAAAAACACACTTTAGTAGGGAAAAAACTGATTCCTTTCAAGACTGAGACAGAAAGGAGAGGAGGGAGAGTCCATTATGAAAGCAGAGGTCATCCCAAGAAAATGAGAAAAAAAAAAAAAAAATAAAAAGAGAAAGCACCAAAAATGTTAGTATTTGAATGATGTGAACTCTGGTAAACGCCAGCATGCAATATGGCAAAAACGAATCAATCAGTTCAGCTTAGTTCAGCCTCTGCAACTGGCCATCTGGCGCGAAATCAACCAAATGTAGCCCTGCATATTCATCTTCATTTTCACAAATACTCAGGAGAATGTCATTCTAGGGCAAAATAAAATTAAATCACCATAATTTTTAAGACATCTTTTCCTCTCAAGCTCTCTGGAGATTAGCGTGTTTATGTGAGACTATGCACTGCTATAGGGTTAGCAGGTAATTTCTAAGGGAGTACTCTCTGCCTCATATTTAAAATCACATTTTACACATTCAGGACACTTAAGCATAGATTTTGCAGTAAACATTCCTAAGCAAAGATTGCATGGGAAGTTATTGTGGCTACATGGACAGATTTTTCCCCAAGGGTCAATAGAGAGGCATTCAGCATTTACCTTTCACAGCCATCCCCACAACACACCTGCGTGACCTACTGTCATTGTGGAACTGTGCTAGACAGATCTAGGGGGAAGTCTGGGCACTTAATCCTTAAAGCAGATAACAAAAAGGGACAGAAGATGCCTGAAGAGTGAGGCCAGAACCGAGTATGGCCTGTGATTAAGACTGTTACTGATTTGGTACACGTTTTGTCTATACAAATCGCAGTGATGAGCACAGGGTAGAACAGAAATCAATATGAAAAAGAACAGGAGAGCGAAAATGAGAGCGGGCAATGGATGGAGCATGCATCACCATTATGTTAACTTTAGAAGCTACACTGCACACAATTCTTTACTCAAGGCAATCCAAACAATTGCCAGTCAGGATAGATTATTTGGGGCTTTATCTTCTAAGTACTTGAATTAAACTCTAATCATACCCCATCTAAAAGCCTTAACCTTATGTTTATTTATTTATTTGATTGGGTTAGATGTTCTCCTATTTGGGTTAGTTGGTTTGCTTCAGGTTGGGAGTGGGAGGGAGGTGCTTGGTTTTGGTTTAAGGTTGTTTGTTGCATTTTTGCTTTCTTGCAGTCTTGAAAGTTTATTACATTTATAGACTTCAAACAAAAGTTATCCAAAGCTTGGCTAACAAATTATTTCATGAGTACACCTTCTGATCTTTATATTTTCTTTGCTAAGTATTATTTTACCACCAAAAAAAAGAAAAAGGTCTTAACGTGCTTCTGCAGATATCATCCATTTGCTCTTGTCCTAGAGCTGTCCCATTTTGTTTGATAAGGAATAAACAAATGCCCAACCTCATTTGAATAAATATGTTCAGCAAATATTAAACAAGATGTATAGAAATATATTAAATACATTACAACTTCAGGCTGCTAGGACACTCTAGTTAAACATGGAAACATGTTTCCACTCAGACAGTGAACATGAAATAACTAAGGCCAGTTAATCTACTTCTATCTATCTGTCTTCAGGATTTAAACTAAAGCCCGTTACCACAGTATCTGACATAAATCCCTCCTCATCTATTTACCTATGGTATATATAGAACTGTTAACTCTAAAAATGCCTCCTGTAAAACCCAAATATAGTGTACACAATGAATATGGTTTTACTACCTGAATTTTTCTTCTGAATGTCTTAAAAGCATTTGGTTTTATCTTGTGGTGTGGCTATCAATTTTTTTTTTTCTTAACTATAAAAGGCCAGGATTACACTTACCCTTTTTGCTTTTGAAACCTTGATTACATTGGATCAATTAAAATACGTTCCACGGACCATGCAACAATAATTTTATTTCATTTTGACATCTTTCTGAACTTTAATAACCACAAAACAATTGCGGGTTGAACAGAGTATACAACACACAAAAAAAAACCAATTCCAAACAAAAAACAACACAAAAAAATAACCAAACCACCACACACACCTAAAAGACAAATTCTTGGCAAACATTAGCCTTAAGAATCTCTTCCAGTCCTCATTTTTATTCAGATATCACTGTGCTCACTAAAACTTTTACAGTTCTACTTACAATTTCTTATTTCAGTATGTCACCAAAAAAGGAAGTATTTACAAGAAATAAAGTAAGCTGTTACAAAATGGTTTATATTCATTCTTCCATTTTTGCACATCATCATTTTGCTGTTTACGTATTGGTATATTAGCAAGATGACAACTATATTTTTAGACTAAAACCAGCCATCTATAAAGCATGCCACGTAGGATTCAGAATGCCTAATTCTGAAACTGCCTTTGCCAACTTTGTGACACCAAATCTATGTTTTATCTTCAGGCATGGAGAGGTTTGGAATAAATATGCTGTGCTGTTCAGAGGAAAAGCTGATGCATCACTTCATAACTTCACTGAGAGACCCTATAAAAACAGTTTTAACTTATCTAACTGGAGGCAGCTATAAACTACAATACCAATCTCATCCTGAGTACCTCAGATCCGACCTTCCATGTGAGAGACAACCTTCTGTTTAGAATGACTTCCCTCAGTAGCTTTTACTTGCTCAGTACTCCAAGACAATTAGAAAACTAGCTTGTAATTGCTGTACTAAAGCTGTTAAATACATGCATCTTCTGCTAACATGCAGCAATTTTTTGCTTCTTTTTCTTTTTCCTAGGAAGAAGAGAGATCCTGAGATCTGGAAGAGTGTGTTCTTCCTACTAGTTCCCTTCAGCATCATCAAAGCATCTATTTGCAATTACATTTTTTCCATTTGTTTCTATTGCCTGTAAGCCAGTACAGTCATGTGTCATATACAGTATACAATATTCTACAAGGCTGAATGCTAGTGCTCTAAGAATACTAGAAACCCACTTAGTCATATGTTATAAAGCATGATAAAAAAGCTATTGAATAATTTCTACTGTAATTGTGCCAGTATTCAATATTTGGAAGTTTTTTCTCCTTTAGTAAACGTGTGTTTGAACTTTCCCAACTTGGGAGACATAGTAAAGTTATTATTCACTCAATATCATGATGCTGGCTTTCTTTCTTCATGAATGTAACAATTTTAGCTTTATAGTTGGTCATCCATGTAATATTGGTTAGGATTTCTAATTAATTACCTCATATATTCTCAAAAAACTCAACAGATTTAACTAAAGGAGCTCCTTCAGAGGAAGAGTTTGCAAAACTAACAGAGGAAATGGTGATCTATATTTTGTTAGTATTTGCCCTTCAAGTACAACTCTTACCTGTAACATGCAGTCTTTTGAACTCTGAACATCAACCATGATGAGTGGAACATGAAGCTGGATCATGCAGTTTTTCACTCATGCTAGACCCTCAACAACTTTACTGAGAGTGCAGGATGAAGAAGACCCTTGCCAGACACTATAATGCAACAAGTGATGAACAGACACAAAGCAATACCCAGCAGAACTGAGTCCAGTACCTTTAATGTATTTTTGAGATTGTGACACTAGGTAAACCTATTTAATTTTTTGCCATTTTTGTCAAAGACACCATCATGGACACTGATAGGACCCACATTACTATCTAGGTGATTTCCTAAAAGACCTTTTCTCAAGATCTCTTCTAAAAGACCTTTCAAATATGGGTCTATTTTTAGTGGTTACAGTAGGTAAGATAACTGTCACTTAACCAAGTGTTAGCACCCTTATAAAGTGTTCAAACCAAGGATATACTCTGTACAGTCAGTTTACTGTTAGGTTTGTGCTACAGCAGCCTGTTAATACGATCACAGATTAGCAAGAAACATTCAAAAACCATGAGAAATTTAAAATTTCTCATAAATTATTTCAGTTCTACCATTCTGAAATGGAAATTGTTGCCTAACTCCTGCAAGCCATGCCATTTAGAAATTAAATTTTTTAAATTAAATATAAAAGCCTTATTGATTACATCAAAAGTTGACAAATATTTTAGGGTTCCACACAGGCTTTATTCACCTAGCAGCAGGTACAAGAAGAAAAAAGACATTTGAAGGAATCAAATAGTCTGAAGTTGGGCAAATCAGACAAATGGGTTTGAGCACAACATTACAGAAATATATGAGACATTTTCCTTAAGAGCAACAAATTTGAAAATTAGACAGAATATTACTTCATGCTGCCCACTACAAAAGCTTCAAGGATTCATTCCCATATGGCTTACACCAGGGTTATTGTGAAGTGACTCTGCTCAGACAAACAGAAACACTTCAGATTTACATTAGTAAGACTTTGGCCCTGAGATTTAGGTCTTTCATTAGTAATTTATACTCTCATTAGGGATTTATAGAAGTGGGAATCTAGGCTCAAATGCTACTTGAGAATTGTCTGTTGTAAATAAGTGTTAACAAGATTTATTTTCTCCTGGTCACATTGAACAGAGACCTGCATTTTATAAAATGAAATCCTCCTTTTACTATTATAAATAAATAAATCTCAGGTTAGTAGGATGCAAGTATCTCTGCTGCTCTGACACATAGCCACTCATGAGCAGACCCATGGCTTCCTCCTCTCCTGTCATCTCTCACAACAGGAGCATCATCCGCCAGCCTGCACCCTCCATCCTCCTTCCAGGGGCTGGACATGGCTGGGACTGTGTGTGTGAGATGTGAGTGCTCTCTTTAGTCCCAGTGAACCCAATTTGTGCTCTTGCACTGGGGCAAGCAGAGACAGAGCCAGTCCTGGAAGAGCCAGCTGTGAGCACATGGGACATTGTGTGTGATTGCATGGGTGTTGAGAGTGGCGGCATGAGATGTTATGCATAGTTGTGCAGGAGCACACTGCTTGGCTAGCCTGCTGGTGGCACCAGGGTGAAACCACAGAGAGGTCTTCTCCCTGAGCCAAGCCTAACCTATCCAGCCCCTCACAGGCCAAACCCCACCAGAAAGAAACCCAAAGAGCATTAGAGGCAAACCAGGTCACGTTTCTCATCTCTATGGCCAGGAGACCAGATACAGGTCACCTCAAAACATGCAGCCACTAGTCAGTCTAGATTTAGGTTAAGTCACATTATTGAGGTAAGATTTCAATCTCTAAATACCCAGTGGAGATGGGTTACCAAGAATAACTTGACCTCTGCTCATTTGGTTTAGTTAAATTTGGGCAATATGGCTTAGGTCATATTTCCAGCTGAATAATATTTTCATTTTAACCCAAAACAATATATAAATTACAAGCAAGACATGCTAACTCATGGATGAGGCATCTGACGTGCAAACCTGTAACAGTAAAACTGAATATTGGCCTCAGCATCAGAAAGTAAAACTCAGTTATAATCCCATTCTTACTCCACCTGCACTTGCCCTCCCAAATTAAAATAAACCCTTCTTCACTCTGGATACATTTCACACTGAGACATGACCCCTCATGCAGCCAGAACAAAAATAATTCCACGTAAGAGTCTAGTCATCACTGGGAACTGTAACCAACATGCAACTTTACAATGGCTGCATATTATTTTCTTTGAAAAGGAATTCAACTTAATCTAGTGAATTGCTGTGGGCAGTTATTAAGAAACAGAACAAAACAAAGCATTTAATGTATTTACAGGAAAAAAGCAACAAAGAATTGCCAGTTTTGCTTGTTTGTTTGTTTTTAAAAGAGGTGTCACTTAGAGCTTTCAAAACCAACTAACCAAAATATAACAAGAGACAGGACATTCTCTGAAGTTACAAAAAAAGTCTTGAGGAATCTCCTTTCAAAACAGGGACTCGCTAACACAGCTGTCAGCTTTTCAGAAAAATAAAGAAGACTTTCAAAGGGATATGAAGAAGTTGGTACCAAGAGTCCCTAGTGATGGATGGGCTGTCCACTCAGCGTTAACTATCTGTCATCTGAGCTATCAGACAGTCTTCCCTAGTAGACCATGTCTTGGAGCAAGGACCCGCAGGCTCTCTTAGCGTATCCCACCATCAGCCAATGACAATGTATGGTTTAAATTTTATAGTGAGATCCCATGCAAGATGATAAACTAAAACACTGTATGGTTTAAATTTTCAGAAGATAAACCTTTTGGGTTTTTTCCAGGATGATAGTCACTTACCATCATCTTTTATGCCTTTGCAATACCTTAATGCATCTTTTCTTCAGTGCCCTTTTTTTTCCCTCAGAATAGTTTTCTGTTATAGTAGTGTGCTCCAGGGTCATAGCCTCAAGTACAAAGGAAAAGGAGGAGAAAAGAAGCAGAAAGCTGTACTATGCCCCTTCATTGAACACACTCCTCCAGGTGAAGTGTTGCTCTACCTTGGCACAGACGCAGATACACCAAGACTTTTCTCAACCTGCCTGACCAGTCAGTAAAATATTAAGCTTGGGATGTCTTATTTCAGCTAAAGACTAAAAGAAAGGTGTAAGAAAGAGGAAAAGAGAGGGATACACCAACATTCCTTAGCTTAAATCTGATAAGTATTTATACAACTCTTCTAGGTCAACTGGGTATGCGGCTTCCCAGCTTCTCCCTGCTTCCTGAACTAGGGAGCATTTAGGTTAACAGCCTCTAGACTTTACTGTGTCCCAAAGAGGAAAAGGTCTTGGAGGCAAAAGCAATAGCCAGAGGCATAGAATTTAAATCTCACCTTCCCACCACACTTCTCATGTGACCTTGAGTAAGTTATTTGTGATGAGGATCTCAAAGGAAGTCAGACACCCAAACTTCACTGATTTCAAGGGGAATCAAATACATACTATAATGAAGGCTCTTTTGTGAGTTTCCTAGGATTAACAGAATTCTATTCCCATTTTACTCTCTAAGAACAGGAGACTGAAGCTCAGGGATAAAAATTTGGGTGTTTTATTTTTGCTTCATTGGGGATATATTTAAAGAAAAAACCTAATTAAGCATGGAGCCTCCATGGAAATCAAATCAATAAGAATGAGGCAAGGTGAACCTGTCTAGGCCTCTACAATGCTAATGAGCCCTTGCCTCTTGCACGTAACCACCTTAGTACCAAGGTGCACACACCATCTTGTTTAGTTTACTCTTCCTTAAGTGCTAGTTTCCTGATCTTTAAAATAGTTTTATTATTTTTACATCTCTAAATATTTCTTATATTTAATGCACTTTCTTGGTCTTTTTAATCTTATTTTCTTTACTCCTCAAGTCTCTCTTTCTTTCCACTTACCCCACAGCAGTGCACACCCTCCCTTTTCTCATAGTGGATAGCCTCTGCAGTCTAGCTCTCCAGTTCTCCAGTCTCACACTTCACAGAGCTACAGTTCTCTCCTTCCTCACCTCACCTCTGTCAACTGAAAAATAATAGTCCTGGAAAACAGAAGAACAATATTTTTAACCCAACGTTTTTAAAACAGAGCTGTCTCATTTTTTTGTGCAGTTCCACGTATACTTGTGTTTAGATATCACATAACTTTTAAAAACCACCACTATGAAAAGTCACTGCTACTGTGTGCAGTTCTGGAGCCCACAATTTAACAGGGATGTGAAGATCCTTGAATGTGTCTAGAGAAGGGCAACAAAGCTGGGGAAAGGGCTGGAAGGAATGTCCTATAAGGAGCAGCTGAGGACTTTGGTTTTGTCTGGTTTGGAGAGTAGGAGGCTGAGGGGTGACCTCATTGCTCTCTACAGCTTCCTGAGGAGGGGAAGTGGATTCTTCCCTTCTTCCTTGGATACAGTGATAGGTCACGTGTGAATGGTTCAAAGCTGCACCTAAGGAGGTTTAGAATGGGCATGAGAAAGCAGTTCTTTACCAAGAGGAAACACTGGAACAGACTTCCTAGAGAGGTGGTCAGTGCCACAAGCCTATGTTTAAGTTGCGTTTGGACAATGCCCTTAACAACATGCTTTAGGCAGTGTTTAGGCAGTTGGACTACATTATCATTGTTGGTCCCTTCCAACTGAATCAGTGTATTCTATGCCTTTAAATTAATTTCAGTACATTTCAAGGGAAGGTCACATTTTGAAAGAGAAAATGAAACGATGGTCAGGAATAAAGTAACCATTTTATTATAATGCTAGTAATTTTTTCAATTAATTAATTAATCAATTAATTTGAGTGCCAGAAGTTAGTTTTCTACAAGATAACCAGCTCCTGTTACCATCCTCAGGTCAAACTGGGCAACCAAAGAGAAAGATTTTCCTGATAATATTCTTATATCATACACATATTTAATAATGTAAACATAATCTTCTGTTCAGGATGGCTAATGTTGACTTCAGCCTAAAGAGAGAGTAGTAAAGTTTTCACAGACCTGGTCCAAATGTCAGGTATGAAAGAAATCTAAGTCTCATCCTCTAAGCAAGTCAAAGTATTAGAGGACATATTTTTTTGAAATTATATAAAGAAACTGTGGATGGTTTAGTTTTGTGCAAATAAAATTATGCAAAACCAGAGAAGATGAAAAGAGCTTCAGGACAAACCACTCTGAGAAGTTTTTCTCCCTTCAAGAGAGCTCATTTTTCATGTTGGACATACCTAGACGGTAATACAAATCCTTTCTACAGGTTTTCCATCAATTCACTTTACAGGGAATGGAAGAAAAGGAAATGTTCACTCATATCCATTTTTATATTAATGAATTATGTAAATACTATATCCAGAACATCTAGATCTCAAAGATGTATTTGGCCCTATCTCTGAGATAGACCACAGATCTCTCAGAAATCAAAACCTCTGCCACATTCCGCTGTAAAAATAGATCAATGCAATAGCTGAAAATCCAAGAGCTTCAGCCTCTGAGCAAGCTCTTTATCATACCATCGCTTTCCCACTCCTTCCAGCAATCGCAGCTTATGCTGTAATGCTGCCGTTGATTAGTTCTCCATGGAGCAGGAATTATTCATGTGCAGAGCTGGGGGAATTTTCTTCAGTGCACAATCCATATGCCAAAATTGTTTCATCTATGCTGGTTTCGGTAAAACTCTCCAAATTATTTTGGTTCGGGGACAACTTTGAGGAACTGAGAAATTTCAGGAAGAGAGCTACAAGAATGATAATCTCTTTTTCATTCCAGTACCAATTGCAGTGCTACAAACACCCCCCCTGTGAGACAGGAAGCTCACATACACACTTCCCACTCCTACCTACCAGCACAGTGCCCTGACCATGATGCTATCAAAATTTGGTGGGGAGTCAGCTAAAGCCTTATTCCTCAATTATGTTGTTTGACTTGGCATAAATAACTAAACATTCAGTGCAGCAGAAACTCAATTCTCAGGTGAGCATCCTCAACTCCAGACTAGAGTTATCCTCACCTACTCATCACAAATTCTCAACTGGGATTTCAGTATTAAATGCAAAACAGAGCCAAGTTCAAGTCACAGCCCTACTCCAACTCACCAGACAGTGGGTCAGAGCCTGTCATTTGCATTTTCAGGAACCACACAATTGAGTTGGTATGTTTTTTCACACAAGATAGACACAAATTCTGCATGTTATCCTCTGGATTTACTGCATTTGTTGGAAGCTCTGCCATACCTTTGAATTAATACACACATAGAAAATTTATGCACTCAGGAAGTTATGGACCACAGTTTAAGAGCCTGGGATAAGTGCAAAAGCTGGATGATGGTTTAAAATTAAAAATAGAGAAACTACATTGGCAACTGAAATATCGTCTTTAGGACTGTATTAAATCCCACTTAAAGGCGGGGGGAAAATTACATCTCTCAGAACTCTTGCTTTAGAGAATTCTCAGAAAAGGCAGCAATGTTGCACCACTTACTCTCAAGTCATGCTTAAAATATCTCCCTACTGCCATAAAAGGACCTCCTGGTGCAGCTCAATTTGAACTCTCAGTGTGACACTGTACTGAAAGGCTATAAGAAGAGGGAAGAGCAGTAGAAGAAGACAAAGCATTAGTGTGATGATTTTGGTGTACATTGTTAACCCAGATTGTTACTGGAAGCCATCTTGGGCAGTGACATCCATGAAATACATGGATGGAAAGGGAACACATCTACTGCACAGACAGAGGCTCACTCTACTGAGATTATCTAGTGATGTGGCTGAGAGAATTTAACCAACGAAGTCCTTACATGGTTTTGTACAGCTACTCAACTCCATAAATGTCCACATATGGATACTCAGCTTCACTTGAAGCTCTCACTCTCTGAAAGACAGGCTCCATCTTTTAGGGTGGATATATGGGTTTATGGTGAGATTCTCCACTGTATCATGTGAGGTTCCAAAGCATTATCTCAGTGATGTCTTCTGCATGAAAGAGTACAATTTTTTAATGCAAGTTTACACCATGAAGCACCCAAACAAAAATTCAGGAATACTGGTGGCTCCCATACTGTGTCAACCTGCACAGCAAAGGGGACTTGCAGTGAAGACTGTTTGATCCCTGACACCTCCCCTCTTGCAGAAGCTGTTTGCAGGTGCACTGATGTCAGTTCACATTTTCTAGCCACGACAAGGCATTGCTGCTTCCTAAGAGATTTTCATTCCTGCATTGTTTGGCCGATTTTAGGCTAGTACAACTGCCCAGAGCATGTGCTCAAAACTTCCAATCTCGTACTGTAGCCATTTCCACAAGCAACTTTCATTCGGTACCTCATTTCTCTCCACCTTCAAACATTGCTCACCTTCTCCTGGTATTTCTCAGGATCTGACAGAAGATGGTAAATTCTTTAACCTTAGACCCCACGTTTAACCACTCCAAGACCCCAGGTGGCCACACTTGCCAATCACCACCATTTCCATAGTAATACAAGTGGAGGAAGATTTAATTTCAGTCAGTCAGTAATAACCTTGTACGGCAACAACTAGCTACATGAAAAGAACTTACAATAACCCTCCTGCACCACTGTCCCACACACAATGTTCATTGGGGATGTATCAACTGATCACAGTGAATACAGTCCTTTTGCTCAGAACCTGTGATTAATTTCAATTAGTCAGCAACGATGTATTAATCAATTGGGTGTTTGTCACTTTAAACCTCAACTTTCACCCACAGTTAACACCAGGCATTCCTTGAGGAGGAGGAGCTGCCACTGCTTGGTTTCTTTCTGTTACCTGCCACTGGCCACTATGGAGCCTTGATGCCTTTTACATTGTCATATTAGCTATCTTAAATTATACTAAGTTACCATAGCTGGATTATCAATGTCCTCTTATTGATTTAGTATGACTAAAATGAAGTTAAATATGTTATTACTGCAAAACACAAAATATTAGCACTCATCTGGACCACGGGACAAAGTAGTACTTGGTATAAGGTAACTAAAATTCTAACCAAAGCTTTCCTTAAAATAAACTACATTTTAAAAAATACTGTAGAGACTATTCACAGGATTAGCTCCCATTTAAAGTCAGTATGACTTCTTGTTCCAAATAAAGCAAGTGCATTTACCCAAGGTATCATATGGGGATACATAACTGCAGAACATTCAAAAATCAACCTTGTTAATATCAAGGTGGAACCTTCATTTCCTTTTCTGATCCTGTCTCTTTTAGTTTCTGGTTTTGAGAAACCATTTTCCATTTAAATGAACAAAATTATTAATACAATTTGTTCCACCATGAAGTATAATAGGTACCTCAGGGAAAAGATAATTAGAGAAGAATCCTACCTCACAGAGTTTGAGGTCTACAATGGTTTCCTCTCATAAAAATATTAACATCCTGTACACATTTACAGCCTGCTTCTGAGAGGTGCTGAATGGACCTGTTAATGCAATAGCAAAGGGTTTTTAAATAAGGCAGAATGAGGTTTAAAAATCTCCCCCTCTAGTTAGGCCAGACTTATCCCTATAACTGACATGGTCATCATCAGAAAATGCAGGATCTCACATAAACAAACTTGACTTCTTTCTTCCATATTCAAACATCTATCTATGCAATTGTCTATCTATAGATCATTAGATATCATTACTCCTAACGTGACTGCACAAGCAAAACTACCAGGTAGGTTCCTTCTTCACTGGCCTGTAACTTCCTACTTCTTTTGTGTAAAAGGGACAGGATTTCTCCAACTGATTTAAAATTTTAAAAGTTTAAGCTAAATAACATGTCTGAATAACAAAAAACAAATTAAAAATTCACCATAAAACTGAAGGTTTGAGGGGAAAGGACTGTATTTTTGATCACAGACCATTTACACAGAACATAATGTCTCTTTTACACTAAATGGCTACGTAAATATTATCACCCAAAGTAAGCTTTTCGAGTTTGTTTCTAATGTTATTTATTGAACTTGTTAAAGAAGACATCATTCCAAAGGAAAAGCAAAGGCTTGTTCTGGCAAAACTACATCTCAAGCCATATATAACACCTCTACTTGATACAGCTCTTAGAAGTTATAGTTGTAGCCCCTTCCTTTTGTGCATTGTAGGAACGAACACCAGGCTGACCAATGCTAATTCCAGCTAAATGCCCCCTAGTAGGTGGATTGCAGGCAGCAACACTGAGATGAAAGCCAGCTCTCCAGCACTCAGTGGTCAGCATGCAACTGCCCTGCAAGTAATTTTAGCAAAAGACCTTAAACCTTCAATACAACATGAGAGACAGTTGCCCTGTCCACCACTGCCAGTGGGATGCTCATGCAGACCTCTTGCACATGACACTAGCAACAGGCTCTTCTCTCATGCTGTAGCTGGGCTTGGGTTTCAGCCTTCCTGATGGTGTCTGTCAGGTCTCAGAACTGGGGGAAAGCTACAGCTCATACCACAAGTGAGGTCAAAGATGAAGCATTTCAGATAGCCACTCTCCTCTGTGATAGCTCACACAGGGGGTGCTACCCCTGCTCTGTGACCTGACCTTCCCCAGCACCCCATAGTACGTGGTACACTGGATGCTAAATTTTGGGGGAAGTGCAGTTTGTAGTATGCTCTGTTTCTTCAAACTATGGAGAAGGTAGACCATGAAACTTCTCTACCAAGCTTTCCCCTTGTCAGAATACATACACGGGTCAAGGAGGGAAAAAAACCCCACACTTCAGAACCAAACCTCTGAACAAAATCTTCTCCTGCCAGACAGGTTTTCTAACCTCCCTCCTTCATTCTCCATTAAGCTAAAGCAGAGAGAATACTCACTTACCCATGTCAAACCAGCATCTATTAGCTAATTAACCTTTGTATTTTTAAGATTCTAGAAAGTTATAGAAGAGAATGTGTGGGAGGACAGAGGATAATTTGAAAGAAATAATTTATATAGGTAAAATAAATGTGACAGAGAGTGATATTCCATGCAGTAAGGCAAGAACAGAAGAAGAAATGCAATTAGATAAAGAATATAGTCAAGGATGTTAGCCCAGAGAGTGGTCTTAAAGAACAGAGATCCTACTTTTCAGTAGTAGTGTCAGGAATTTATAGCAAGAACACAGGCAAAAGCACACATCTTTCTTAAACTTTTAGACATGTTCATAGTGGTAACTTTTACATGTAACAGTGGTGGTTTGGACCTTTGACAAAGAACTGGTTATAAGCCTGATTAATGTGAAAGCAAAAGTCAAAACTCATCCCAACCATACACAGAAATTGCTGAAAAATGCCCATCCACCCTCTCATTTTGAGTCACTTGTCCAAGTTAGGTTATCAACTCAAGAGAGGGAAGAAGACCAACAAAGACATGAACTCTGAAATCAGTATTTATATCGTAGGGTTCTGGAGTCGATAAAATGAAGCTGCGTGTCCTTGCAAAGACAAGAGAACAGATGGCATTATACTCACAAACTATTTACAATCACAGCAAACTATTAATTTTCTAACAATGCTTCTTCTTCCTCTGTTGGCTTGGAAGCTTCTCTGAATTGGTCTCTGGGAATTAAGATTACTGTCCTGAGCAGTTTTCCCAGGTCTCCTTACAGAAACCTGACCTGTTATAAAAGATATATGTACACAGATTTGCTTACTCAGCGATCAAAAAAAAAAGTAAATATTATTTGACACAAAGAGCTGCCTTTAAAAGAGAAGAGAGGGGAGGATAGGTCCATAAAATTTGAAGGATGTTAACTAGGCTGGATATTACTAAAAAGCAGTTCATTTCAAATTTCAGTTAACTAGACTTCTTTAAATTAGGTGGTTTTCAACAGCACTGCTTATCTTCATACATACCGTCACTGTTCCTTGGTGTTTCCCAAAAAAGTGTCTCAAGACACCCAGTAAAGCCATTAATAGACATGCAATAGTTCACATTGTCTCTCTTAATGGAAAAACAAAAATAATTTTTAATGCATATTATAAATACGTAGCCTTGATAAGCATAAGCCAAATACAATGTTCATGATACAAAGCACTAATTCCTAAAAGACAGTTCATTCACTCCTGTGAGTGATGGGACTCATCAATTCACAGAATTTTGTCCTAGTAAAAAACACTAAATATTGATTAGAATACACTGATGTTATTAAAATCAGCTTGTCTGAAAAAAAGTTCATATTTGGCAGGGAAAAAAATGCATTTTTATTCAAAAATTAAAAAAAAAAAATCCCAATAAAATTACAGATTAAGAGGCGAGCACCCAACTGAACTCTCCACTGGAAGCCTCAAGTCGTATACTCCTACAAAAATCCACTGCCAAAAGGGCAAATGAGTAATAAAAAATTAAAATCTTGTCTTTTGACTTTTCAACTAGTATGAATACTTACATGCTTTGTTTTAATTGGGAAAAAGTATACAACAGAGCAGAATTCAGTATCTTCCATTTCCATTTCACCATAATATAGTGATACCTTATTTTGCCAGTAGACATAGAATACTCAGTTGTTTAAAAAAATGAAATAGATGTGACGATTTAAATGTATTGAAATACAGTAAAAATTAATTTGGTGAATGATGTGTATGCTTCATCTTCAAACTGTAATCTCGTCTAAAAATCTCCACCACACACATAAAAACAAGAAATCAAGAAGGAATGGCATGATTAAAAGGTTTTATTGGTTTTGGTTTAAATGGTAGCACTGTCATGAGAAACAGGCAACTTATGCAGACAGCTGCAAATGAGCTCTAATTAAGACAGAACACTGCAAGACAGAGAATATATAAACCTAATAGGAAAAAAAGCCATCACAGGATATTTTGTTTTATATTTAAAGGCCTGTTTTTATGTCCTTCCACTTATAAAGATAGCTGTGCAAATAACAAGGAGAACTGACAAAGAAAAACCATGAGTTAGAAATACTACCAAAACGTTCCAAAATGGAAATCAACAAATTAGTTATAACTGTAAAACTCCTACAAGAGGAGAAAGTTATGCCTGTCTCACTCTCCTGGAAGCAAAGGAATCTGGTTCATGCAGACGTACACTTCCACTTCTGCAAAACACTGGGTTAGAACCTAGCAATGACCTAGATTTTCATAACTTCTAGCCTGAACCTTCACAAACAGCAGCTTGTGTTAGAGCTAGAAAGTCAATGAGCACTGCAGCATATTCCTGAGCTTTGTCTGCTGGTCCTTTTGCTTTCAGCCATTTGCATAGACACAGTTATGTCACATCCTTGTTACAGAAATCTCATCTCTGCAAAGATGAGAAAGTCATCATCCCACTCTGCTCAGCACTTGTCAGGCCACACCTGCAATACTGTGTTCAGTTCTGGTCCCCACTATACAAAAAAGCTGTGGATGGGCTGGAGAGTGTCCAGAGAAGGGCCACTAGGATGATCAGAGGACTGAGCAGCCTGACATATGAGGAAAGGCTGAGAGAACTGGGTTTATTCAGCCTGGAGAAAAGAAGGCTTGGGGACACCTTATTGCCATGTTCCAGTGCTAAAAGGGTGGCTACAAAGAAGGTGGAGACCCCATTTTTCAAGGAGTAACATGGAAAAGACAAAGAAAGGGTAATGGGTACAAATTACTTCTGGCAAGATCTCAATTGAACACAAGAGGAAAATTTTTAACAATTAGAGTCATAGAATCATAGAATCATCATCAAGGTTGCAAAAGACCTTCAAGATCATCAATTCCAACTGTCCACCCTATAACCCCTAACCACTAAACCATCTCCTGAAACACTACATCCACCTGTGTTTTGAACTGTCACCATTGGAATAACCTCCCTAGGAAAGTGGTGGGTTCCCTGACACTGGATACTTCTAATATTCAGCTGGACAGGGTGCTGAGCCATCTTGTCTAGACTGTGATTTTGCCAAAAAAGGGTGGACCAGATGATCCATGAGGTCCCTTCCAACCTGGTATAATATAATTCTATGAAATTCTGGTAAACCTTCATGGTATTTCAGTGAACCACAGTAAATAAGTAAGAGCAGAAATGGCAGACAATATTTCTCAGAGGTTTTTAAGTCTACATCTTTGAAAACGTTTGGTCACTGTAAATGCTTGAACAAAGCTGGTTGATAGGGTTTTTAAATATGTATCAGACTACTAAAAAACTTCAGTTTTTCTTGAAGGTCATCTGACACCCAAATCACTCTCTGGTTGATAACATAGCAGTATATAATTTCTTTCTGTGGAGCAGGTGGAGAACACCTCCAACCTCAATGTCATTCTTGGAGATCTACTGAGCAGGAGACAGAGCATCACTAATATGATCAAAGATACCTATCAAACACAATATTTTAATGTACACACAACCATGATCATCTATAATTAGAAATGGCTTCAGCATCTTTTTTCATATTGGAGTAAGAGTTACTGGCAGTAAATTCACACAATACTACTTTTCCCTCTGCAGGTGGGCGTTATAAACCCGCCATCATAAATCACATTAAGTCGTGTTGATATTTTATATACACAAAAAACCCAAACAAGTATTTTAGACTGACCATTTCCAGTTCTTCAGTAAGACTACACAAGATTAAACAGACCAACATGCAGTAATAGTAACACCAACTAAAACTGAGAATGCCAACCCTATTTCATGAACCCATACGTTTCCTAAGCATTCATATTTTTGCATGAGGTATTCAGTGCTTCATCTTTCCTGCAGATAATTTTTATTTGTAAATTTGAGTAAAATTCAAAGAAACAAACTCCTCTCCATCTCTCTGTTTTCCTCCCCAAGACAGGTTAAAAGTCTAACCACTTATTTTAGGCAGCATTACAAAAGAGGAGACTGTAGTGTGAAGCCTGGGGAGGAAATGACCTTTGCTGAAGTGTGCATGTTTTGACTGGGCAGTTGAAAAGCTGTTTGTGAAAACAGATGAAGAATAGATTAAATTAATCTCACTTGTCTTTTTTTTTCCCCTTCCCCATCCTCAGTGCTTACTAGGAACCTCTTCATTAAACTTGCTACTTACATGCCTTCATACTTGAAGCCAGTTGCAGTAACAAGAACTTGCATTTTTCCAATAAAACCTATGAACTATGCTAAATATTTTTACATGCCATCTACAGCTACGCCTTTTCCCCCAAACCATGACATCTGTCATTAAAAAAAACATTTTTGTCATTAAAGATGTTGTTGAGCAATTTCAACCTTTCACAGAGTTCAAGCTTTTGCAGCCAAACTGGAGCAGTTCTTGCCTGCAGTAAGCTGAATTTGGCTGCATAGATTATCAGTTTCCATGTGTTTAAGCAACTAGGCATCAGGTGCATAAGCAGCAGCTTCCATCCCAACCCCCTGCTTCTGCCTCTGCAAGGAGTTAGTGCTTCCATCCCCACACTCATCTGCAATGCTCATCCATCAACACACAGCCTTGCTCCCAACATACGAGCCACAAACTTTATTCACACCGACATCCTCTCCTCACATTTTCCCAGTCCTCTTGAGAGTATCTATAACCGAACTAACTCCCCTACACAAACAATACACAGAGAATTACAGAAGCTTTTTAAAACCTTTTGAATAGTTATTTGATCTCTCTGTACTATAAGACTTACTAATTCCAGGCCCTTTCCTTAACTTCTTACTGCTGCCAGTTCTCCCACTTCCATAAGCCAATGTTTCATAAAGCTCCAGCTGCTGTAACCAAGATGTCTACAAGGGAAGCTCAAATGTTGTTTTTAAAGTAAATTTCCAGCCTTTGCAGATGAAAGGTCTGAAAGCGTTAGGGCCCCAAGCTCAAAAACCAACAAACAAGCCCTAAATGTATTATTTAAAAAAATAATCAAAGCCTTCAGAAGAAGGACTCATTTGTCTTGAATTCTTTAGATACATAATATTAATTTTGGCGAACACTTCACCACTCAGATTCCACCTTAAAAAATAAAAAAGTAAGTAAATAAATAAAGTTCTAAAACCAGATTTCAAACTGACCAACAAATTCAGCCCTTTATTCCCTGCCTCTCCTCCCAGCAGGCTTTCAGCTCATTATCTGCTGAGTACATGTCCTAAACTCCTGGTCTACAAGGAGCAGAGACCTTCCAGCAGCTTCAGCCTGCTCTTAAAGGGACAGCATGTCACAGGTCTTTGAGATAAATGCCTTTAGTATAACACAGGACAAAATCTCCATGAAGACCCAATGTTGCTGTGCAGAACAGGAAAAGAAACTTGCAATGTGAGTAAGAGCAAAGGTGCATTGAACCTGAGAGTGTTGGGATTTTGTTGTATTCCACACAGCTCTGCACACTTAATTGAAAGTGCATTTACACTTAAGAAAGCGGGATATACCTCTCTCACCATTTTAACTGATTATTCTATTCCTGTCTTTGTCAAATATACCTTCACTCATAGTAACACTCCAATACCTAGAGTGGACAAATAAATAACTCCCTTAGTAAGTAAACTCTTGTTGCTATATTTAAATGTAGCACTCTTTCTACTGAAGGAATATAACCTTTGTTTTCAGTACTGAGGACCAGACTTCCTGAAAGAAAATACACAGTTGTTTATACACGTTCAAGTTGCAGACTCAAAACCCAACGTAGGTGTATGTAAGATATTTTGTTTCATCAATCTATAGTGATACATATGTGCAAACAAATGTAAAAGGTATAGCTCTTCAGGGGTATGTCAAACAGATTTGAATATGTGCACTGGACTAACATTTAGATTTTCCCTGCCAGATTTTTGGGAACTGAGTTTATAAAACCTTGATCTTTATATTTTAAATTGTAACCAAGACTCCTCTGAAATCTGGCTGGAAAACCTATAGCAAGTAGAGTAAAGCAGTCTTCACTGGATCAGGGATAATTTTTGAGAAGAGCACCCAAATTTCCATAGATACCTAGAACTGTTACTGTAAAGTAAGTACTGTACAGACAAGAAAATATTTTAAAAATCTTTCTAGCTTAAAACATCAAGGTTAATAAAAATGAAACTATTTTTAAACCACACATGTGTACACACACAGGAAGAACATCATCTGCTTTCTGAGTACTTTACAGTAGCTACTTCAAGCTTCTTCTATCTCTTAGACCAGCTCTATACTGGCCCTTTGGCCTGGCACATATGTTGCCTGGACAAAGCACTGGTGTCCTCTCCCTTCACGTCTTCACCACCTTAACCCACGTTCCTGTCTGCAATCTATCCTCTCCACCTTCCATCCTTGCCAGCTTCACATGCCTCACTTGTCCCCAGTGGCTTGTGTTTGCCTCTCTTGGCTGAAGCTACAAATTCGTACGTGCAGAAATGTCAGTGTTTTTACAGCACTATGTAAAGATGATGCATTATACTAAAGATAGATCTGAGTGTCCTTCCTCACTCTGAGTGCTACCTCCTTCTTCCTATAGTTTCATTCAATTCTGTGGGCCAAATTTTGTCGTTCCCTTTGTCATGTAGAGTAGTATCTCAGCCTTTGAATAGGCTCACTGATTTAAATGGGGCTTATTCACATAATCAGCCATTAGTAAGAATAAAAAGAGAAGCTGACATTATATAGTAACATTTCCAATATATGTCTTCTGATGACACAGAACAATCTACTAATGATGGAACCTTTGCAAAATGTAACTTCCATTGCTATTTCTTTTTTGACAAACTAGAAAAATCCTAATTTCTTTGAATAACATTAGTTTTAAGGAGTATAATCCAACGTGTATTATAGTGATGTGGCAAAAGCTCAGAATACAACAGACCTATACATTTTTTTTACATTACAGTATAGAAGAAATAGTATGCTATCTAGAAGAAGAAATAATTTATCTATAACTGTTTAACACCAGCAATCCATCCATTCACAAAACAAAGCTATGATGAAAAAGGACACAAATAAATAAATATACACAAAGCTCATAGACATGGCAATACAATTTAGCTCATTGAAAATGCATTTCTATGTACTTTATCCAACTCTTTAAGGTAATCATACATTAGCATCATTTATCTTCAGTACACAGAAGTGTTAAGTCACTGATCATCCTGAAGACCAAGAAATGAAGGGTAAGGCCTCAACACATAAAGGAACTTAACATTTGAAATGGTCATATTTGTTGAACTAATGCATTCTCTGTGTTGCAGACCAAACCAAAGTCCTAAAATAAAAGAGCTTCTTTAAACAAGCTCCAGTGAAAGGAACAGATCTGTTAAAAATAACATTGCAGGTGCCACAATATTATTGTGTATACATTGCTGCTGTATTTTTAATAGTCGCTCATTCCTTTAGAGAGCAACTTGTAAAAGAATTATTCATTCTCTCTGTGCATACATTTTGAGACTAAGTCACTGTACTTTTCCAAATTATTTTCAAAGTGTACACACACAGGAAAGGATACAAAACTTTTCCCAGGCTACATTTGAAAGCTTGTCAGCACTCAGCACTAAGGCCTTTAATCCCAGGCTTTAAATAATTTAGGTAACACTTGATTACTCCATTGCTGGAACGTCAAGCTCTGCAAAATCTGAGTAACACAATATTTGAGGGGGAAAGAGAGAATACTCTTCTATAAGTACTTAAGGAACATACATTTCCAGAGAACAAAATGTGAACTGCAGCCTGGTGTTTGCAATGCAAACTGTAGTAAAGCACCACTGAGGCTACCCCCCAAAGAACACTTGATTCTAGTTTCTACTAACAAAGCGCTTTAGTGAGGAGTTTCTGTGGTGCACTAGTCACAGTTTATATACTACAAAGCCTAATATTCAGAGGGTTGAAGGAGCAAGTTTTCCTTAGGTTCATACTCTTTAGTGATATACCCTATCTAAAATGTGCACTTTGGCTTCAGACAAACAAAAAAGCCCACCCCCCACAACACATGCACGCACACAATTTAGTCAACAACAACAAAAAAAAAAAAAAAATGAAATAAGGTTTTACCTTTCTTGTGGACTAATTGTTTTCTTGAGAAAACAATTTCATTTTCCCAGGTAATCCACAGGGTATTCAATATTTGCTGCCTCTATGCATTTGTTAAATAAAAAAACAGTACAAATTGCTTTGTTCTTATAGGTACATCTGTACCTGTGCTGTTAACAAAGTCTGAACTACCTCAATTTTTCAGTCATGTTCTCCACTCAAAAGTAGTTTTAACCAACAAACCAAAGTTCTCTGTATAAAGTTATTCTGATCATTTTCATGGGGACAAGAGACAGGAACATAATAATGTGGGCTGTGTGACTATCTATGCATGTTTCCTTACACAGAAACACTAACTTACTTAAGAATAATTAAACATAAAAAAAAAAAAACCTATCAGAAGGCAACAAAGAAAACAAAATCCCCCCACCCCCTCTGCAAATTGAATTATCACTTATTAAGTCCTTTAAGATCCCTTTTCACCACTGCCTTTGAATCCTTTTTTGCAGAGGAATAAAAAGTTTTTCTCTTAGATCTATCAGCTTCTTTTCACTCCAAAGCTCACTGTTTAGCCCTTTGCAATATCTAGTGCTAAAAAACCACGATCAGATCAACGGCTACAAGCCCACGACTGCCCTCAGCAGAGTCAATAAATGGCACATTTGACTCTCTCATACCATTTTGAGCCAAGTCCTCACACAACTGCTGCCCTGACACCTCATCCATCAGCTCTTAAAGCACAAGAGCAGCGCCCCACAAGCAAACCTCTTCTCTCCTACGCCATCGCCAGAGTTGAGGCCCAGATGCGAAACAGCCTTATCTTCCGATAGAGCAAGGATACACCTCTACGATCAGACCTTGGCAATTTGACCTAAAGCCATCCTTACTTGCAAAACAAAGTCTCCATCATCTTCAGAGCAAGAAGGAATGGGAGTGAGAGAGAAAACAGAGGTGGGGGTAGGGGGGGAAAGTCCAGTCCTCTCTGACCTGATTGGAAACTTTGTTGTGGCAAAAAAGGAGGAAAAAAAAAAAAATCTCTTTGGCCAGTTGAGAAGTGCCTATGGTTGCTCTTGTATTGGGAGGGTCTGTTCAGGGTTTCTCAATCTTCTTTTCTCTCTCTCTCCCCCCACTCTTTCTCCCCTTCTCTTGTTTCAAAAGGGGCCTCTGGTCAGCGCTGATTAATAAGTGTTTTTTGTTGTGAAGTGTTGAATAATAGAAGATGGCCGGTGACCCAGGAAAGACTAAACCTTGTGCTACTTTATTGTGGCAAGCTGAGAAAGGGGCTTTAGGACAGAGACCCCAAGCACTGACCCGCACACATCCTGCGGATTCCCTATTCATTCTCACAGCCTTCCAGTCGCCCAGAGCTCCCATTGTTTGCCAAGCAACAATGGAGATTTTGCACAGAAAGTAAAGCTCTTTTCAGATTCCTCCCTGATGTTTTGCATTTGGGGAAACAACCATCCTTAACGGCTGGTTTTTTCCCTTAACTGAATTTCAGGAAAACTCGTAGGATTTGGGTTGTTATTCTTATCGCTCAAGACTTTCTGAATAAACCTACAAAAACAAACATTTTCTTATAATAAATACTTTCTTTTTGTTTTAATTATACAACATATTTTTCCTGAGGTACCACTTCCCTAGCGATTTAAGGGGAAAAATAGATTTATTTTATTTCTTAGCATATCACTATGCTTTCATGCACACTACATATCTCTGCAGTTCCTAAAAATAACTGTATTCAACCATCCTCTTTTTTTGAGTGGGAGCCAACTGGAGAGTGCTGCTCCTTTAAAAAAAAACCACAAACAAACAAACAAAACAAAACAAAACAAAAAAAAAACTGAATATTGAAAACTCTTGGTTTATTTCTGCCCTGATTAGCCTAGCTTTTATCTCCTCACAAGCTGGTCCCTTCCCCATCCTTCAAACAAAGAGTCCATCTGCAGCCACCACGGAGGGTGCCACTCCATAGTCTTGCTCTGATTTACCTGAAAGGCCCAAACCACGTTTCTCATTCTAACCTAGACATTTAGTTGCACCCCAAGCATGTGGATAAGTAGCTCTTGCAGCTCTCAAGCCTTTGGGTAGGAACATGTCTAGATGAATCAGAGGCTTCAGGATCAGAGAGTTTTGTTTAATTGTTTTCTCCGGCCTTTTACACACGGATTTCCATTCCTCTATGGTATCCACTTACACATGTCACCAAGCGACTGGGAGGTTTGGGTGTTTGGTTGTGCCTTGTGTTTGCACATTTTGTGTCTTCTTGTGAATTTACTAGGAAAACGAAAAAAAAGGCAAGCAGGAGGAGGTTGTGATCAATAGGACAAATTTGTGTTAAATTGCTAAGAATGGGATTTCTTCCCCCCCAGTTATTTGAATTTATAACTGACTGAACATTTTTATCAGGACCATTGCTCTCTTTCAGTGTTTACACCTGCATAGGGAGGTCTAGAAATCCACTAGAAATCCACTCTTCGGAGATGAGGGGGAAAAGACCAGTCTGTCAGAGAAACCTTTAACAACTGAAGGGGGAACAACAGTCTTTATTAAGGATATTGGGAAGCAGAATTACCTTGGCGGGGGCGGGAGGCGTTGTAAAACATCCATTTGCAAAGGCTTTCAGGCTGAAACCCTTTCATGGGTGGCGAGGGGAGGGGGAGGCAGGGCGGGGGCTCGCAAACCCCCAGCTATCTCCATTTGTCAGCGCCACAGAGGAGGGGTCGTAAAGCCAGCGATGTGGAGGGGTGGGCTGCCCGGTGGCCCGCCAACCCCGCAAGCCCAGGGGCTCGTTTCTAAAGCGGGACTCGGCTACAAGTGCAATGAGCCCGGCGGGCTCGGCCCGGAGCCTGCGGCAGCCCCGAGCCGGGGCGGTGCAGCCCTGGGAACACCAGCCTTTCACTTTCATGCCCTCCACATTCACTTACAACATTAGGAAGGGGAGAAAAAGCGAGGGCGGGGGGGAAGAGGAGGGGGTGAAGACGGGGGGAGGGCAAGCGCCCTGATGCATTGTTCCCCTGCCGAATTGATATGCTAATTCCCCTTATGAGGGCATCACAAAGAACACCTTGCACTTCTGAAAGACTTTTGTGTCCTGGCCGGAGAAGTTTATTATCAACTAATTAGCAAGAACTTCTAGCAATGAGTTGGGTTACATTTTCATAAGCTTTAAACAAACATCCTGAGCTGCGTTGTGTCAGGATGGTGGGCTTGCTAAGGAAAATAGAGTCCTAAATCAGGGAATAAGCTTTAATAATTAGCGCCTGCTATATATGGAGCTTCTGTCGACGTAGGTCTTCTTCCGAGGCGTTTGATTCACGTTGCTTCCAGGCTTGCAAAGGACCATGACAAGCACTCTACAAAACAAAATCTTACTCAAGGATGACTAGCCATTTTTTTTCCTCATAATAAGGCGAATTTCTTCCAACCGAAGAGCATTTCAGACTACACCGATAATGTACCAAAGATAATCAGTATATGAAGAAGCTCAATACAATTAAGCATATTCATATTAAATATTATTTAGAGAGGCTTGTTGTAGGCAGTCTAGCACTTCAGATATAAAAATGACCGGGGAAAAGGGAAGGTTATATTTGAAATTACAAAAGAAAGCAACTTTATGTTTCACAGGTTTTGGGGTTTTGTTTTTTTAATTCCGTGTTGTTCGTGTTACAGTCCTTCAAAATAAAGAGGAACTAGTCTTCCGACTAGGTTAGCTCAGTGTTCTTTCTGTAGACTGTTTGTATCTTTGGAAGCAAAAGGGTATGCTGTTTCATTGATTTAAAGAAAAAAACAAGAGGACTTTATTTTTTTCACTGTAGTGAGCACTAGTTATTTTCTTCTTGGATTTATGGAATCAAAACACAGTCGAAGCAATTCTCCGAAGATAAGGACATTCTAAGGTTTACTGATAATTCTTGTTAACTTGAAGCAATACGCTTACAGCTTCACAATATATTGTGGGGTTTGGGCTTTTGAGGTGTGTGATTCGGGAGGGGCGGGTGTCAAACTGCAGCTCAAGTCAGTACTAGATTCATTTAGCAGTTTATACGTGGGTCTCTAGAATGGTCTTTCTGAACCTGCCCTGGTCCTGAGGAGAATTCTGAGGAAGCTGTGAGCCTTGGGC
The DNA here is from genome assembly GCA_020745705.1 of Hemiprocne comata. Taxonomy (NCBI): domain Eukaryota; kingdom Metazoa; phylum Chordata; class Aves; order Apodiformes; family Apodidae; genus Hemiprocne; species Hemiprocne comata. Next base: position 127,164,461 of record CM036587.1, read on the forward strand.
CCACTCAAATGCGGTGCTTATCGGGATGCAGAAGAAAGCAGCCCGGCAGTGGCCGCTTCTGCAATTCACCTTATCCTGCTATTCAATTCATTGAATGTGTAAACATACTCTCCATCTCTCGTCTCTTTCTGTCCCCTTCTCCAAGCGATTTCATTTGTTTAAAATTCTAAAAGGTGGTATAAGGTCTTACTGAAAGCCAGTAATGTAAGGGGTGGGAGTGGATTAGATTCCTTCATTTCCTTTTGGTAATCCTAAATGCAGCTATCTCTGGTTCCTTAATCTCCTCTAGAGTCGGATTACCACCCATTTGAGCAAGTGCAGCTGGAATTAGGAGATGACAAGGATGTAAAGAAAGTGCCAAGAACTCTTGAGGTGACCGAGATTTTGGGGTGGCTTCAGCCCCTCGAAACCCTCTGGGGTCTCCTAAGGCCCCCAGTCCCCGAGAGGCAGAGCAGGGCAGCCAGGGGATCCTGGACCGGGTAGCGCCCACCGGCTTCCAGTCACAGACCTGCCTCTCTCCTTCCTGTAGCTGCACATCAGCAAAGGCCACTGCTGGGTCACTTTGGTGTTTCATTGGCCTCATGGCAGGCTTCAGCCAGCCCTGCAGGTTTCAGCCTGGGACATGGTGAGGCTAAGAACACTCTGTCATATATAAATATGTATACATTTAAATATATATATACAAACATAAATATATACAAGTAAAATGTGTATATATGTATATATACATACATATACACATACACACATGGATGTTCCTGTATTGGTTAGAAGAAAGAATCACCATAAAATAGCTTCTGAAATGTGGAGAGAGTATAACGTGCTTACATGTTCCTCTGTCTGCCTGGAAAAAGTAATCCCACATGAAAACAGATGTATCTGTGTGCAGTTACCTTTCTAAACAATCCTCATATTTGATTGAAATGGAATATGCAACCATGTATATTTAAGATTAAAGATTTATTTTGAAAGGCCCGTAATCCTTTCAAGGAGATTTTGTTAATAGAAAACTTCATTGGAAAGTAATTGTGGATTGTACAGCGCTGACCTTTGCAGGAAGGAAGGTGCAGGTCTTCACAGCTGAGAAATACTGTGCATCAATTTCTTGTGAAGCCCTCACAGACCAGCAAAGACCATGTGCAAGTTCAAAAATTTATTTTAAAGGTTACAATTAGTGGTTCAGTTGTCAAAGTTGGAGAGGTGTTATTTTTATTTTTATTTTGAGTGAAATACGTTTTAACTATACTTACAAAAAAAAAAACAAAAAAAACCACAAAAAAACCACACTAAAAAAAAATTAAGAGCAGGCCTGCTACACAAACTGGAGGCAGCTAAATGCCCTTTTGTGCCTGCAGCTCTAAGGAGGCTGTGATGCATGCGAAGGAAAGTGACTGACTTAACTCATTGGGATTCAGGGAACGACCTGCCCTCTTTTGAAGAAAAAAAAAGAGGAAAAGTAAGTGTGTGTGTGTGTGTGTGTGTGTGTGTGTGCGCGCGTGTTCGCGTTTGTGTGTGTGTCTGTGTGTGTGTGTCTGTGTGTGTGTGTGAGAGAGAGAGAGAGAAGGAGAGAGAGAGAGGAGGGGGAGACTCACTCATAGTCCTGCTTTCCTGAGCTGAGAGCTGCTGGTTCCCAAGCAGAAAGCACTAGCAGAAACACAGCATCTTGTCTCTTTGCTGAATTTATACAATGAAATTACTTCTATTTCTATTCCTGCTAACCGGCCGTTTTTTGCTTGCATCCTCTCCGAGCCATGAACAATGGAACGAACAAGTTCTTAAAAACAAACAGACCAAAAAAAAAAAAAAAAAAAAAGAGAGAGAGAAAGAGAAAAAACCCCAAACAAATCTAACCACGCTGGGATGAGGATTACCCACTTCAGGGCTGGCTGTAAGTACCAAATCTCTTGCTGCATTTCCGAGCTATTGCGAGAGACTGTTGCGGTGCAGGGTTAGGTTGTTCGGGTTTGGTTCTTTGTTGTTCCCTCTCTCTTTTTTTTTTCTTTTTTTTTTTTTCTTTTTTTTAAAGTATCAACACTTCCTTATCTCTCTTCTGCCCAATTACTTAGATAAGAGAACAAAACCTCGCAGGGCTGCTTAGAGACGGGCAGAGAGGAGGCAGGGCAGAGCCAGGGGCGCGGCAGAGCCGGGGGAACGGGGTTCCGAGGGTGCGGAGGAATGTCAGGTGCAAGCGGTGCTAAAAATGCATTTTTCTGGCACGGGGATGTGCGCGTCTGTGAGTGTACATGTACATCCTCAGGCAGCGTGGTCTTGCTCGAGTCTCTGATGCAACGGGAGTCCGCACAGCTTGAAGGAATGCGATGGTCAAAGCAGCTTGCCCGCTGCTTTGGTTTTGGGGATTCCTCCCCCCCCCTCCCCTTAAGTGTACATGTGATAGTGGCACTTTTCCCTGGCAGGATTTTATTTAAATATAGCAAGATCAAAACTGTCTCCCTCTCCCCTAGCCTAGTCGCTTTTCTCCCCCTCCCCTTTCTGCTTGCTTTCTTTATTTCTGTGTGAGCGCTCCTGGGAAAGCGGATCGGTTAGAGGCTAACGCTTTTGAAATCGTGGGGGAAAATGTAAGAGAATTCAGAGGGTCCGGCCTTTCTTTGTGTGGTGCTGAAGCCGCGGAGCTGCTTTGTGCTTTAGAAGGAGAAAATGGCGAGTCCTATTGTGTTTAGGCCATTTTCTTCCGGTACAAGGGTTTTCCCCCAAATCCTAAAGACTTCAGGGCTCTTTTGAAAGAAGTCTCCCAGGCCACGAAGTGTGAATGGCTGCAGCTCTGCCTTTTCCCCAGCCAGTAATACCTCACATTTGAGAGAGCCCACACATCTCTGCTCGCAGGGCTAGTGCAGTTTCTAAAGCCACTAACTTCAGAGCCTCTTGCATCGGAGCGGCAATCTCAGCTGCTCTTAGCCCCCGTATTCAACTCAGGGGAGCAGGTTATAGGAAGAAATAATAATCCGAGACCACTTCTTGCTTTAAAATGCTAAGAAAGAGCTACGTTAGCCAATTGGGGGTAGAAATCATCTGAGAAAAGTCTCATGAACCGTTGAGCGGCGGCCTAACTTTCCACCAAATTATTTAAACTTAATGTATACATACACGTGTGTGTGTGTGAAAGAGAGTGAATGTATGTGTATATGCCTGCAGCCACATAGCAGAAAATAACTTTAGGCTCGGACAGAGGTCATATATAAGTAACCTGAGGTTTTAGAGCGTTTTTAACCATTGTGTGATAGTTATTCCCGCTGTAACATGCAATGAAAAAAAAAATAGTTTGCAAATGTTGTCAGTTCTTTTCAGGTCAGACGGTAGGTAGGTACCACTTACCGAAAACTGCGTCTGAATTTCCACGCTAATCCGTTTAGGGAAAGAATTGAGAGTCCAAGGGTTTAAGATCGTTGTCGGATATGAACCACTTTTCATTATACTGTGGGGTGGCCAAGCGTCGATGACTAAAAGCACTTTGAAACAGGAGAGCTCTCAAAACCCAAGAACATTAAACTCCCCTCCTCCCCCCCGCACCTCCTTCCAAGGTGCTGAATTAAAAAATTTTGCTAATGATAACAGTAATAAAGCCCAGGAGGGTATGGAAGCCCCGGGGACAGCCGGCCGGTTCCCCGGCCCCCCGGCGGAGCCCTCGGCGGCGCCGGCAGCGGGGGCGCGGCGTCCGCGAAGTGCCGCCCGCCCGGCCCCGCCAGCAGCGCCGCGCCGCCGTCGGTGGGTCAGGACCATGGACAGGGGTCGTGCCGGGGGGCCGGGCCCGCCGCTACCCGGGGAAAATAGAGGAGTCCGGCTTCCTGCCCCCACCCAGCGGCCGGGAACCCAGCCCGGCTGCCTTCCTTGTTTTCTCTTTCGTGTAGCTGCTCAAGTTTCCACACAAAAGTCTTGAGAAATGGCATTTATAATTCTCCCGCATGAGAGCGAGCTTTACTAAACTGCCATGATAGTGTTTTCTCTTCTTACTGCCCGCAAAAGAAGTAAAAGGATCCCTCCATTCTGCAAACGATTGCTTTTTTCCCCTTTCAGCTCCGAGCCAAAAATAAATCCACTGCTCGGATCGGCTGAATGACAGTGGTGTAAATTAAATTGATTTTATCAGTGACCAAGTTCCACAATTGGAAAAATTAAATGCCACTTTGACAGACAAGGATAATATGGAACAGATCTATAAAACAGCTTCTTTGAACAGCAACAACCACATCAACCCAACAGGAGCCGAGGTACTGGTGATCCCTTCTTCTTCATCCTGCTCCGTTCTGTCACATCATTTAGTTTGCCCTTCTGCAGTACTGAAATGATTGAAACCATTTTTTGATGCAAATGGACTAGCGATGATGAGTCACGGACTTTATGCCACAGCAAAGGCAACAGACTCGGCTCTCAGGCAAATTTCTTTTTTTTTATTTTGATCACGCTTCTAATTGGACTCCCCTTTCAGATGCACTTTGCAGCACTTCCAACCCATACCACAGCTCCAGAGCAGCTACCAGCGAACTCAGGGCTCAGCGCCGAGAATGACAAGCTGTTCTGCCTCCACCTAATTGCACAAACGCAACCTCGAAGTCCTTTAACCAAGAAAAAACTCTACTTCTGTGCCTTCCAATGCCTCCCCAAGGCGAGAGAAGGCCTTGAGAGACCTCTGCGCTCTCTGCCTGCCCGACCACGGCACGGCTCGGCCCGGCTGGGCTGGCTGCCCACACGAAGGGACCTGTCTACCGCAGAGGCACCGCATAGCTCGAGAAGCCACTTCTGCACGGAGCCCGCCGCTATCCCGCCGGGACAGGCACAGAGGAAACAAAGCCCGCGGGGGCTCAGCCCGGCCCAGCCCGGTTCTGCTGCTCTCCTGGCCCGATGCCAGGCTCCGGGTGGATGGGCTGGAGCCTGGGGCGGCGCGGAGCCTGGGGGCGCGGCGGTGCCGCAGTGAGGGGGCGTCGGCTGCCGTGCGGGGAGGGTGGCCTCTGGGTGAGCCGGGGACCAGGCTCCTCTTCCTCGCTATGCCTGTACAGATTCATGTGACATTGAGGTTGGGGAGGTGGGAGGAAGGTGGGGGGGATGGGGAGAAGAGGACCCAGAGGGAAGGGGGAGGGTTGAACTTTCTGCCAGGCTCGGCTTTTCACGCCTTTCTCTCCCCACCATGCGAGAGGACGTTCTGGGAGAGAGCGGCTCGACGGGGTCCTCTCCGAGCAGGTTCCCCTCGACCTTGCAGGGACCCGGCCGGGAGACTCGGGGCTGTGATTGTGCTGGGTTTCAAGGACACGGGAGATGATCAGGACTTTGGGAGCCAACATCTGCCTGGCTGGTGACGTCAGCAGCCCCGTGTAATCCTCTTGTACTGAAGGCAGATGCCTTATTTGTTTGGCTGGAGAGGCATTAATCCCTAATTCTGGAGCAGCAAGCGAGGGGGAGAGACCGGACCGCTTTCTACCCCCTGAAAGCAGCTAGCAGAGCTCTCCTGCTCTCCTGTGCTCTGCGGCTCCGGCTGGCGGCTCCTCCGCCAATCCTCGGCAGGTTTGACTATTTTCTTTTTTATTACTTTAAAAAAAATTTGGAGTAGGTTCATAATTTTTATTTTTATCTGGATGCTTGGATTTCTCCTCATGGATTTCGCTCCATGCCCCCCTACCTTCGAGGAAGAAGGGGGAACTGCTGTTCTCCCCTCCCCTTCCATTTCATTCTTTTTTTTTTTTTTTTTTTTTTTTTTTGAAGCTTTCCCCTGTGTTTGCTGTCTGGGGGATTTTTGCAGAGGCGGGCAGGGAGGTTGCCTTCTGCGGTTCTCTGCGGCTAGCCAGTTCCCACCGTGCTGCAGAGACCCAGCGCTGCGGTGATGCGAGTCCCGCCTTGTCCTTCCTCGGCCGTGGGGTGAACAACCCCGGAGGCTCGGGTCTGGCCGACCCCAGCTCCGCGTCAGTCCGTGTCGCCCCCCTTCTTTCCCTTCCTCGCCTTCCCTCCCCACCCTTCCCCTGCTCTGACTCCCCCCTCTCCCTTTTGTCATTGGCAACCGCGCGGCGTGCGGGCTCCCGGCGCCCTTCCCTCCCCGCCTGCGTTTCTAATGCTCTCGCTTTGTCTGTTATCCAGGCGGCCGCACGCAGGAGCTGCGGTGCCGAGGGAGGCCTCGAAGCCGCCTGTCCAGCTTGCCCCCGGACGCCTCGGCAGGCTAAGGGAAGTCTGCGAGAAGCTCAGCTCACCGCCGAAGCGCTGCCACCGCCGGCAGCCGCCGCGCAGCCCGCTCCGCCTCCTCTCTCTCTCCCGGGCCCTGGCTCCAAGGCAGCAGTAGAGGTCAGCCCGCCCGGTTCCTGGGGTCCCGCCGGGGTCGAGTCCGCAGGGTGATGCACGGTGCCCGGCCGCCCCGCTACTCCCCGCCGTGCCATCGGCACGGAGAAGGAATGGTCCCTGTACTAAGCGGTAAAAGACAGCAATATGGGTAATAATAATAATAAAGCTTAGGGTTGGGGTTTTTTTTTATTTTTTTGTTTGGTTGGTTGGTTGTTTTTTTGTTATTATTGTAATGACTTCACCCCTCATTTCGTCACTCGCCCAGTTCAGCGTAGGCAGGCCAGATGGGCTGCCTCCCGGGAAAGGGGCAGGTGCGAGTGAGTTAGTGGGTTTTTTTCCACTTTACAAAGAAATATGACAAGTCCTGTCTTTTAATTTTTCGCCGCTGAAAATACCCCCTCTCTTTCACCCCCGGCCGAGAGGAGCGGGGATGCTCTGGGAGTGCGGGCTTCCCCCTCCCGCTCCCGAGAGGAACCGCAGGATCAGGCGGGCCGAGGCAGCTGGAGAGACACGGTCCCTCCCAGCCAGGAGTGCCAAATCACAGACGGCGAGTCGTGGAGAGCCAGCTCCTGCGCTAGCGAAATTAAAGCAGTCGCCTGGAAGTGTGTAATGGGCACAAGCTCAATTTCTAGTTTGTTTTTTTTTTTTTTTTTTTTTTTTTAAATCCATTAGATAAATATTTAGCAGCTTCCTGGGCACTGCAAGCAACAGACGGGCTAGTAAGAAAACTCGAATTATATTAATTACATGCAACCCAGGACAGCATGGGAATAGGGTGGAGGGAAATTACCATTTTTTTTTATTATTTTTTTTTCTTTTCCTTTTTTTGTTTCTTCTTCGGGGATCAGTTGCTATTCTGCTTCCAGAGAGAGAGAGAGAGAGAGAGCGCGAGAGCTCCAAGGCTCTGACTCTCCGTGTTCACAGCGGACCTTGATTTAATGTCATACAATTAAGGCACGCGGTGAATGCCAAGAGCGGATCCTCAAGGCAGCATGAAAGATCTCGCTAAAACATAGCATAATGATAACGCTATTAATAAAATTTATAGCAATAGGTTAAAAAATTTAAAAAGAAAAAAAAAAAAAGAAAGAGAAGAGACAAAGAAATAAAGAACTCGACAGCCTGTACTCACCTTTGGAAACCGAGATTAAATAGGACTGGAGGATAGAACTGCCCAACCCGGTGAAGAGGAGATGCCACTGCCATGGGACGGGGGCCCGCTGGGGCAGCTGTCAGCAGCAGGTAACGGGGCCGTGGAGGGGGGGGGCGTACTGGAGTGGTGCGGTAGCCATAGTGGTTTTTCAAGGTAGTGGCGACTTGACCTCTCACTTTCTTTCCTGGGCTAAACCATGTAAAGTCGATTAATGGGAAATAAATACATTTTGTAAGATTATCATCGCGAGGATTGTTCTTTGCGCATCACCCTGCCGGTAGCTACGGAGGCTCCTCTTCTTTCGGGGCCCGAGGAATGTGGGCCTTGGGGCAGAGCAGCGGTGCGCAGTGGGCAGCTTAGCAGCGTCTGTACTTCGGTACTGCAGAGCCATGTGCTGCGTTGGTGCAATATGGAGGATACTGGGGGGAAAGGAGGTGGCACTACAGCAGAGCAATGTGCGGAGGGACAGCGTGGATGCGCGAAGAAGAGGAGTGTGTGGAGGTTGCGCGGGGGAGCAGAGCAGATCGGCGCGGTATCGGAGGGCAGCGGTGCGGAGCGGCGTGCGGGCTTTGTGCACGGGGCCGGGCGGCGGGGCGAGGCACAAGGCAGCGGCTTGCGAGCGCGGAGCGGGGCGGGGGGGCAGTAGACTGGGGTGTGCGGGGCAGTTGTCGGGCGGGGGAGGGCGGCGGAGGGGCAGCGGCGGCAGCGCAGCGTGCGCGGGCGCGGCTGCATGCGCGGCCGGGGCACCGGAGGCGCTGCTCCGGTGGTGGCAGCGGAGGTGGCGGGGCACTTCGGTGGGAGTAGAGGATACGGGGGCAGGGAGGGGTGAAGCTGGGGGCCCCGCGCCGCCGGCGGCGGAAGCCTTTGTTCCGCGGGGCCTCGCCGACGGCGGAACAAAGGATAGACGGGGGCGGACTGGGACCACGGGGCTGCTGCTGGAGCTGTCCGTGGTGCTGGAGGAGGCACCGAGCTCTTTCCGCGGCCTGCCGGGATCGTTGTCCTCGGCCGGGCCGGCACGCCTCGGCGGCACCGGGTGGCCGGAGCGTTGGGACCGTCCTCGGCGGAAGAAAACCACAGCATCCAAGGGGGTTGAAGGGCAGGGAAATAAGCGGCGGGCAGGGCAGGAGTGAGGAGAGGGCGGGGAAGCGGCTCGGCCTGCTCCTCCGCCTGTGTGTTGCAGAGCCCCTGCCCCGACGGCGTCCCCGGGAGGGTCCCCCAGAGCATCCCTCCCGGCAAGTCCTCCTCTGCCTCGCCTTTGAAACATCCTCCTGCAGGGGTTCTGTCCCACTCCCCTCCAGGCTCCGTCTGTGGCCATCTCCGTGGCCTAATTCTTCACTGCCCTCTATCAAACGGCAGCCACAGCCAGCAAAGGCAGAGGATATTCTAAAACACTAAAAACGGCAAACAACTAAGTAACAGTAATAACCTCAAGAACAATAATTATAACACTACAATCCCCTCGGAGGTCGTAGGGCTTTGCCCTCTTCCCACTGGTGCTCAGCAGGCAGCGTTGATTGCAGTGAGTTTTTTCCAGAGGCTGGATTGCAAATCACATTGGTCACCCTTCTCTGCAAGAGGATAAAGGGTACATACAGTTCCTGCCCTTTCTCCAGACTCTCGCCTCTTCATCCTCTTGTAATTGTTCAGCAGACAGATGAAGCACATAGGCTACTCCATCCTTCTAGTCCTACTCCAGTTCAGCAAGTTGTTGTCTCTCCCAATGTGCTGCCACATAGCTGTTCTCATTTCTTGCTTTGAGATATCTGTACACATATATACATCTACCTATGCACTATGGGCTATGAGTCCTCTGATTGCCATAATTTCTGTTCATCATCGCTTCTTGCTTTTATTTCCTTTATAAGACCCAGAGCTTCACAGGATCTCAGGGGAACTGTGCAGGGAACAGAGAAGTCCATCTTGCCTGCTTGTGTGTGGGCCAGGATGAGCTGCAGCCAAGGCTGGCCCTTACACAGATAGAGAGCGAGGAGGGCTTTTAAATGCAATGTGTCCTGAGTGACCTGAAGCACTCGGTTAAACTGTTTGCAGGATTATGAATGTGAGCTGACTCCCTCTGCATCGAGGCATTATGTCCACCACAACTCTTTTTTTTAAAAATTATTTATTTTTATTTAATCTGGGAAATCAACCTTAAAGATTTGTTATAAAAATTATATTATTCCATAGCAAGAGAAACATAAATATGTAAATGAACGTGCCACTGCCAATCTCTAAACGTAGCCTTTAAAATATTTCTTAGAAAGGAATGGAACGTCCTTTGGAATATACAGAGCTTTCTTTTGGAAATCCTTCAGAGACAGGGAACCCTGCTGCATTCTACAGTGCGGTAATAATAATAGTGGTGATGATGCAGCACATTAAAAATTGTGTAAGCGAGGTCTGAAGACCCAGGACCATGCCATCCAGAGCCGTGCATTTCCCCCTCTGATGTCATATCGCTGCCACAGGAGTAATGAGGTTCTGGTGGTGGCATCTGAAACTAACCTGCATTTAATATTAATCACTTTCCTTCCTGCTCTGAAAATGGAACGAAAACCCTGCTCTCAGCATTTTTTTCCGCGGGGTAGCCTGATTTCCGAGACTAACTCAATCATGACTTCCCACGGGAGAGGAGAGGGGCAGTGCTCCTTGCCAGCCTCTTCTGCAGTTGGAAACGTTAAGACAACACTCCCCCCTCTCTTTTTTTCCTCTCTTTTTTTTTTTTTTTTTAATTACTTTTTCTTTTTCCTTCCTGAAGCTACGCCCGCCCAGAGCTGTGGGAGCAAAGCCTGGCCCCACGGGGGCAGGGTGTTGCCCCATGCGGGGCTGGGTGGGTTGCGGGGGAGCGGCGGGACGCTTCGTCTCTGCCCGGCCACCGCCACGGCCCCCTGCAGCACCCCCTGCAGCGCCCCCTGGCGAGTCCCGCCGCGCCGCGCCCCCTGGCGGCCGAGGCCGGCGCACAACACAGCGCCGCGCTCCCTCTGCGGCTGAACTCGAGGAACACTTCCAACCAAAATCCACCTTACCAATGTTAAATGCACTTAATCCTAAATGTTTTGCAACGTAGCGTGTGAAAAGTTATCTGTTCGTGCCGCCCCGATGGCAGTCGAGGCCGTGCCTCTCATTTAAGTTCAGCGCTGTAGAATATCAGCTGTGACATCAAAATACGAAGGGAAATGGGCTATTACCTGCAAACTGCAGCTGTTGAGGCAGCCTGGGGTATTAGTTTCACTCAGGGACAAACGGCACTACCATAGCAAGAGGTAAAGTCAAGGTATTGCCGAGTTTCAGAGGCATGCGAGGCTCCTTCAAAAATTTAAAATAAAGCATTTAATTTAGCTTATGAATCAGGCTGATTAAATGCCAGTTTTTAATTTTGTTTCACCTGTCCTCCTGTATTAAAGCTGACAGCTAAGAGAGATGTAGAGCAGAGGTAAGTGAGACAATAAACAAAGCAAGCCCTCCAGCAGAATAAGCTCTCTCCCACTGCCTTCCCGCTGCAGAACCTGCCCCAGGAGAAGGATCTTCCCAGATGCCGCCACTGAGAGATGCTGAGAAGAAGCACCATGTCCACCTCTTCAAGGCCTGGCCCATGACTGCAACTACCAGAGTGCAGAGAAGTGGATAAGCCAGTCAGCAAGGTATGGCAGGAGTTTCGTTTTCACACTCTGCACAAACTTCCTTGTATTTCTTCTGTATTTCTTAGCTTCGCTGATACTGATAAATTACTGCAATAACTAAGGAGTAGAGATAATAGTGATAGCAATTTGCAGCCTAATATTAATTAATTCTCTCTTAATCAGGAACTGCTTTAATAGCATTGTGGGTATTAAGATTACAGCACTACTTAATTTTAAATATTTGTGTGTCCGAAGTAGTCCTAGAAATTCTGACCAGAGCAGTCAATCACAATCAGAAAACACGGAAGACACAGAAAATTTTAAATACAGTGTTGCTATAAATTATTTTATAATGTAACTTAAGGACAATTTGATTAGAACTCAGAAAATACCAAATAACTTCGTGTACTGTTCATGCTAAGGTTGGTTTATAATTTGCTGTATTAAAGTAACCCTGTTTATTAGGTGGTGAAGTATGGGTTGCATGTTAAATAATATTAACCTAAGTGCACAGTTAGTACTTGTACAAAAGTACTTAAAATGTAATCTAAGCTTGGAAACTCTGTCACTAACAGGTTTTGTGTAAGAAAATAAAAGATGAAATATTCAATTTGCAGCAACTAACTAGTGTACATTTAAACTGATCTTAATGAATACAGCTGGTAAAAGAGTTAGTAAGCAAGGCAATAGCATAAATTTCTTAGTAATTCTAGCAGAGAATGACAAAATTCTTTGAAGACTTATTCACAGTGCTTGGAACATGGAAAAACCTAACACACACAGATGTTCCTTACTTCAGAGGGTTATGACACACCACTGTGATACGTTATTTTGCATAACCTGTGTAAAAGAACTGTTCAGCCTTTTCTGAACCTAAAACTTCCTCCATACACCATTCAGATCTCACTAACTACAGCTACTTTTGGACCATTTAAAGATGTATGATTTGATTTACTGTTATACATCCAGAGTACGGGGCAATCAACTACGAGAACATTTTTCAGTGAGTACCCAGGTCACTGTAAAAAGCTCTTACCTTCAGACTGTTGTTTTTCAAATATAATTTAGAAGTGTTTGCTATATTTTTTTTGTTCTTTAGGCCATATATGTCCAGTCTACTAATATTTGTGGATAAAATTAAAAGACCAGCTGTGACAGGAAAACTAAAGGTACAGCAGGTAAATTTTTTACCTTCTACCAATAATCTGACAGACTGAGTGAAGCCCATTAAAAATCAAGGACACAACTTCTTTCAAATTAGGAAAATTGGGATATCTCTGGCTCCTGTTAAATTAAACAAAATAAAAAAATAATGACATGGTTGTCACTAATTAAAGCAATAATTAGTAAGACGTTGACCTATTTTAAAGATTTATAGTTCCTCATCTCTCTTCTGTAGAGCATTCTAAAGGCCAATGAGAATAAATAATTCCATTGAAAAGGGTGCCAAAACCCCAAAAGAAAACAGCAAAATCAGAGTTTTGCTTCTTTGCATTTCTTTTGCTCAATTTCAAGCAATGAAAATATCCCATTACCTGCCCTAGCCAAACCAAAGAAACCAGGTATGGGTTTCAGGTCACAACTATTTTAAGAAATACTGAGTTTTTAACCTAGCAGGAAATAAGGAGGAACTGTCAATTTTATCATGGTCAGTATAAAATTGACTCAACCTCTGTGTTTGTTCTGGTAGATCTTCTGCACTTACATGTTCAAAAGCATGATTTCAGTAAATTTGACTTTTTAGCAGGAAGTTGCACTCCTAAGACCAAGAGCAAGGTTTAAACAAACAAGATGATGACTTCAAGTGCATAGGACACAATACATATTTGTTTGGCAAGGAATTCCCTCCTTATCTCTATGAAGCCTTGATTTAAGATTGCTCTGCAGCACATCCTGCAGTCCCTGCTGTGTTCAGGCCCTACAGCTCTGTTTGGTGAGGGGGGTAAGAGTCCCCCTGTGCTCAGAGCGTCCCTGACTGCCAGGATACGGCAGCCTCTTTGAGATGGTCAAATCCATGTGAACTGGAAGTTCATGCTACTCACACAAGTAACAGGTACAAGCAAGAACACTGTTCACACAATAGGCATAGTGCCATCAATTAAATGCATCCAGGGGCTTCCTAATACTATATAAGCACAAAATAGAGCATTAATTCTGCAATAAGAGAAGAAACAGATAATAATAGCAGAGTTGGTCCAGAAAAACTTTTCCCCTTCTGTGAAAAAATGTAGGACTTCTGGAATATTAAATAACAAAGAACAGAATTACTTGAAGGACTGAGAATAACAGAAACAATTAAATGTCACATGAGAATGTGGAAGATCACACCCTGGAATTAAGGAAACGATTTAATGTTGTAAGTTAGGACCACAAATGGCTGGAGGCAGTGGGAGGAAAAAGTCTTAAGGTTCTGTTTAGTTGCATAATATCTGTATGTCCGGTGTGTGATATACACCAGGAAAAAAAATAGGCCAGTGGAATGTTATTAGAGGAAATTATTTTATGCTATAACCCTAGGTGCAGGCAAGGCTTCATTGAGAAGATTATACACAGTCTGCTCAGTCACGGTCAGGCAAAGGGCTGACAAGACAGCAAGCAGGATGAAGAACCTCCGGTCCATGAGGACCTTGATTTGTTAGTTCACCAAAGTTCAAGTCAGAGGGGAGGTATGATGGCTTTTGGCAAATACCTGAGAAGAAACAACACTGGGATAGGCAAAGAAGTAGTAGTACTACAGGACTAGCACTAATGCTATCTTGAAAAAAAAACAACAACCTATCCTAAATATAAAGGGAGGTAAATTCATAAACAGCCTTCTCACAAGACTGGTGGAGGGGAAGAAATAGTACTTTTAAGAGTGAGTAACTGAATTTACACAGAACAGTATTCTGTTCCTTTTATAACATGTTGAAATCTTAAAAAAAATTGGAAACTCCCCCCCAAAAAAAAAACAAACACCCCCAAAAAACCAGAACTGTTTGCACCCTAGATCAAGCAAAATACTTCACATATATTTATGACCTCTAAGTCTATGACAATTCTAAAATAAAAGGCAGCTTTGAAAGAAGGAATGAGAGAAAGAAAGTGAAAGAACATGAGCAAGAGAGAAAGAAGAAGAGGTAAAAAGAAAAAGAAGAAGAAAGAGAGTGAAACATGGAGAACCAAAGGGAAACAGGGAAAGAGAAATATATTCATATAAAAGAAAATGTTCACAACAACATATTTTAATCTATTCATTCAAGGTATTTTTGAGTTGGGTAGTTTATCAAAATGTACTGTTTCACTGCTTGGTTTCAGTGAATCAGCAGTTTTTTCTTTAGAAAATGATTAAAAATCCTAAAGGCTTTGCTACACAAAAAGTGCTCTGTTCTTTGAAGTGTTCCTTCAGTCATGCATAGCTTGCATAATAAGATAGGCTTCAATATTCAAGCAAGGAGATAAGGAAAATGCAAAGATGAGTTGTTCGTAGATTTTGTTGAGTGACAGAACAACGTTTAGCAAGTTTTATTTTTTACTAACTGCAGGCAATCAAAGAACTGCAGATCTTAGATGTTTATGATTAAACACACATCAGAGCTCACATATATTGAGTTTGTCTGCATAGTGGTTTGCACCCAAGCTTATATAGGTTCAAAAATACTACTACATAAATACACCTCAAGTATCAAATATATGAATAATTATACATTTCCAAACACTTTACAGTTCATACGGGCATGTTATACCATAATCAAGCTTCAACAGAACATAATCTTCATATAATAAAAATATTTTTATTTTTCCTCCATTTTGGAGACAAAGCAAGCATTGGAAAAAAGTCACCTAAGGATGCAAAACTTTGAGAAAACCCTAAATACTGGAAAACCAGAGGTTAGAACTGAAAATGCCTATTTTTACTATCTTAAACTACAAATCTTGCTACCTTTCCAGATATGACACATGAGCCTGCAAGATGAAGGCTATTCTGTGGCTTGTGTGGATGTGAAGGAGCAAAGGTGAAAGACTACGCAAGCTCATCTGCATGGAAAATGCAAAAGTACCTGGAATATTAGAGGAATACAGGAGCTGGGTGTTTATTAGGAAGACTGCAACTGGTCCTGAGTAGAAATGAGGACAGAGATTCCATACAAAGTTAAGTGAATAGAAATAATTCTGCAACTTCAGAAGTTTATACTAAAATATGGAGAAGCACAGAAAGGAGGCAAATAGTTCAAAGACCAACAGAACTATGAAAATTACAAATGTTTTTTAATTTATACTGCATTTTCTTCAACTGTGTATGCTCATCCTTTTATGTTCAACTTTAGACATTTGTGCAAGCAAGTTTCTTCCCAGTAAACGTTAACATTTTGTGGGCAAACACAAAAATCACTAGATTTTTATGTCTCCACGTTTTTGTTCAATTTATTCAAGCATTCATCCTCTCAGAAAGAACAATTCTGTCCAGCAAGCAAGAACCACAGATAGGTCTCGAGTGAATAAGGAATGCCTTCAAAGAGCCTCTTTCTGCTGAAAACTGAAATATCTGCTGAGCATGTCAGAGGAAGCTGTGTCTGTTGGATTCCCGACCACAGCATATTTATTCCTTGATACCCATGGAGTAGGATGAAGGGCAGAGGAGATGGAGAGCAGGGATGCACCTTGAGTTCTGGGACTGTGAATACAGCCCAAAGCCTGCCCTGAAGGAGGGGACATGAGAGGCTGATAAGAAACAAGAAGACAAATCCTTCTTTTTGTTTATGGATCTCCAGACCTGGAATTTCAAAAGACCAGTGAAGAAGGAGAGCAGTAGCTCGATGCAGGAAGGCAAAGGCACTAAAGACTCCTGTGAAGCAATTACAAATGTCAGACAGAAATCAGAACAGAGTTACCAATGAAAGATGGTTGATCCTTTGCAATTCTTCTGAAAAACCCCTACAGAATGAGCAGTAGAAGGTTGGCTTTGACACTGCTAGAATTATACAGCAACATTAAATTATACGTATATAAGTAATCAATCTAATGCACAACAGTATTGCCTATGTTCCCTGTTCAAAATTCTGCATTGCCCTGTTGTGTTTCAGAGTTTGTATCCCCAAGTGCACGATTCCTTAATTTTAGAAACTGTCCTACTAGCAACCACTGCTCTTCAGGCTGAGAACGACCAGGTGGGATTTTAACCATCAGCGCTGTTTGGCATCAGGAGTAAAGCTGGAGTTGCACACAGAGTTGCTGTGCTCTCCTACCTCTAGTGAGAGCCAGCATGTTTAGAAAGTGATTGCAATGGTACAGAGGCATTAGTAGATGTCACACTAATGGATCACCTTTTCTGAAGCTTCTGGAGAGAGAGGAAAAAAAAAAAAAAAAGAAGAGCTGGAGAGGTTCTGGAGAGCTGGTTTAGCAGAACTGAATTTCCTGCTTCTTCAGTTTGACTAACAATGAGAGAAAATTTAATTAAACAGGTATTCTTACTGGGCCAAAAGTTGTCTGACCTCTACCAAATAAGGAACTTCAGAAAAACAAAACCAAAACCAAAACGAAACAAACAAACAAAAAAAAACCCTGAAAAATGGACAGCAAGAACTTAAGACTATGACCAAGATGAATAAGGGAGAGTGACTTGACATTTTTTTTACTTTAAAGTCTCCTATATTCTGGCTTCTGACTATTAATTATTTAAAAGGAGTTTGGAAAACATCACTTACAGGAAAAATCTGCATCTCTAAAGAGATCACAGCTTTGTGGACAGGATCCTAATTTATTATTTCAATATACCATCTCAGGGGTGCCCAGCTACTGAAACAAGAAAAAGTTTTACCCACTTTTATTTTTTTTCCTCCAAATATGATGCAATAGGCTTGACTACTCTTCCTCCAGACAGCTTCTGGGAGGGCTTGAGAAGACAGCACAGCGCGGCAGGCCCGGAGAACCACAACAGCAGCCTCAGCCACAGCAACTGCCAGACAACTGGCATCTAAATTCAACAGCTCTTGAGGTCTGCCTACCCTGGCAGGAGCTGATAAGCAAAAGTACATATAGATGTCGCAGAGCCATTCAGCAGGTTGTGTCTTCAGTCTCAGGGTTTGGGAAACACTAGTACAGTTTATTTAGGTTCCAGCTAAAGCTTCTCAGTTACTGGTGTAAGAAAGCTGTGACCACTGTAGTACTAGTTATTAGAGAAGCACTCTTTGGAAATTATAAAGAAGAAACCAGACCAAGAATTTCTGCAGGTCAAGCACTGGAAGGGCAGAGGAGCAACATTTCAAACATTACATTTTCAGCATTTAATTAGTGTGATTGCTTCTGCTGCTTTCTACTAGTTATATGATGCATCTCTGTTTATAACAAAGTAAGGACAGTAGGGACTGCTTAATCAGGACAGTCTAATGTATGGGCAATTATCCAAAGCCACACATTTTCTAAATTCTGCATGGGCAGAGATGGAGCTTAAGAGCTCTGTAGGGATCAGAGCTGCTAACAAACTTCTAAGGAGGGCTCTGGGGTCTGGGATGTGCATAATGAGAAAATCTGGATATTCAGCTTGAAAAATGCCCCTAATTTATCTGCATTGTATGTAAATTGTATTTAATGCTTATCACTACACAGCCCACTTTAGCGCTGGGATAAAGTGGGCAGCCTGCGATTTTTCCCTTTTTTGTTATTAGTATGGTTGAAAGTGGTTCAGAAAGGGGTGACTTGGAAAACTTGGTCAAGCATGCTGTTGGGAAGCACTATTATATAACCAAATTTTCCTGTCAGCTTCCACATCTTCAGCCTACAGCATCATGTCTGCAGACTACATGTTTATTTATTACCATGTGTTACATTTGGACACCATATGCATACAGTAAGTGTATATATGTTTATGTATGTGTGTGCATATATACATGTATTTATAACATATCTACTAAAACAAAGGGGTCTAGAGAAGCTTTAAAATATTGGGATTATAAAAGAAGAATAGCAAAAAAAAATTTCAAAATACTTCATTCCATGTTTTCTTCTATTGTTCTTTCCACCTAACTAAAAGTACTTCCACTCTAGTTAACTTACTAAGCCTGAAGATATCCTTGGTGTTTACCTTTAGTTCTAATCCAGTTCCTTTGTTGCTGAACCAGTTCAGAAAAACATCTCTGATCAGGAAAGTACTTAAACATACACTTAAGCACATTCTTAAAGGTAAGTGACTTCTTGAATCAGCCTAATAATCCTAAGTAGTATTAACAAACACTCCTTAATAAACAATTTCATTTGAGATGTCTTCACAAACTAGTGCTGCTGTCATATTATTTCACATGTTCTTCCTTTTTTACCACTAAGATGACAAATAGTAGGATACAGAAAGATGGCTTCATGTTTTTGATAGCTGAGGCTTGAGATGGCTTTGAAGAGCCTCATTTTCAGAAGCACACCACTTCAGAAAATCAGGTTCACAATGAAAGAGTCGTTCTCTGAGCACCCTACGTCAGTAATTATTTTGGAAAACTTGACCTACTCTTCTAGGCAAACCATCATATCCATAGCAATATAGAACTCAACTTCTAGTTCACTGCTGCAGTTTTATGACCATTGATTATGCTGTGAATAGTTGTTGGAACTGACCACAACAGGCATGTGCATGTGAGCATGTACACATCTGTGCGTGTGTATCAAGTGCAAACTGGTGTTTGCCCACGCAAAATGGGCAAGGCTCAGACAGACAAGGCTCCCCGAGTGTAAACAGAGATTTTCCTACAACACACTCCACCACTTCTTTTCTGCAAAAACCATGTGTGTTGAATTCAAGAATGGGATACATTCTGTGATCAAGCACTCAGCACACAGTGGAGGAGCTGTGGAAACAGTCCAGTCCAGGGCCACCAGCCTCACAGCCTGACCGCCACCCTCCCAATCCCAGATGTGCTCCAGCACAGTGCCAGATATTATTTTCTTCCCAAGAGTGAGGGCATTTCCATTTTCTTCATCAACACTCCCAGCTGAGCACTCCTACTGCTCTCTCAGCTCTGGAGTTACAGTGGGAATCTCCTGTCTGAGGGACTCATAACTCGCAGAGCTCTTGTGACACTCAGGCATTTTCCTCCTACAGTTCAGCAAATACAACCACAAGATGTTGTACTTGCACAAGGACGAGGACAAAAGCACAAGAAAGGAATAAGCAACAGAGAACAGTGTAAAGGGATGGGGGAAAAGCAACCCTGTCACTGAGAAAAGGTACATAGGACTTGTATAAAAGCTTGGTAACTGGTCACACTTTGCAATGGCCCAGGAGCTATCTGGGAGTTCTTAAGTGGCAAATTTAACAAATGCCCTGAAGAACAGGCTTCGTTCAGAAGCACTCAGAAGAAAAAAAAGATCTAAATGTCTTTGATAGGTAAATCTAACCAGGTCTATTTGCCACACGAAAAGGATTTATCCTCTTTTTAGATTTTTAGTTTTATTATGGCAGTGGTGATCTTAGGGACATCCATAGGCAACATCAGAACTCCCTGTTTGGTATAAATATAGTAGCTTAATAAAGCCGGTCTGGCCAGATAGAAAGGTTGTGGGCTTTTTTAAATAAATAAAGTGCTAAGATTTCCAAATGTGTGTTTGTTTCATATCAGAGCAAAAGAATGACACTTCTCATACATTGGGGTGGCCACCATACACACACCCAAGAGAAGGCCATACTCCTGCCAAGTCTTGCTACTACAGTTTTCTCAAATCCAACAGAGCTTTTCTCCTCTCAGAAGTGAAAAGAGAAACACATCATTGCAAGCCATGGTTAACCTGATGTTGCAGTGGCTCACGTAGCCTCCCCCGCTATGAGGTAAGCATTTGATGAGTCCTTGTCTTGGGAAACCGCATTGTTTGTGGCATTGTCAAAAAAGTAGACTGGAAACACAGCCTTTCTACTAACACAGCAATAAAATCCCAAGCTAAAATTGTTAAGGATTACATCGAGCCAATATTCCTCCTACACACATGAAACCTAAAATTGCCATAATGATTGCTCTTCATTAAAGTTCCATTAAATGGGCTGTTACAATAAATAAGCAAATTACTTCTTAGAACCACGGCACACGGTTCCAGTCAGAATAATGCAGAAGGTATGACTTACATCAGGCAGATTTTCAAGCCTGTTATCAAAACTATCAATCATGTTGTGTCTAACAAGAATCCTGCAACACTGTAATTTAAGCAAACACAGATATTGTTACAAGGAATGAAGATTGTTTTAAAATTGTCTTTATTATGAGGAAGAAAGTTGGCATTCATGTACTCGTAGGCATCTTTACTGATTTCAGGCAACTCTGCAGGAAGATATAAACAAGATAAAAGTTTTCTGGAGCAACATGAGCTAACCAAAGCCCTGGCTGTAGACTATGGGTCTACTTCCTACTCTTTTTGGTCTCAGACAGACAGGAAAAAACAGTGTTACTCTCTCATGTTTGTGAGAGGACCCTCTGAGCTGATTTAAGATCCCACATAAAAATCAAAACCAGCTCTTGCCTCAGAGGTGTTATTCAGCTTTACTGAAAAACTCCTCAGATGAAGACATCAGAGACAGGGTTTTAACTATCTCTCATATAAACAATGTCTAGATAATCTCATCTTAAAACACTAAAATCTAAAAGCATAGCTTTTAAGGTGAAAAAGTAAAATGGACTGCCGAGATAGTTTCATATACAAGCCAATAAAGTTTGAGCAGCACTTGCAAGATTGCCCTTATCTTCTCCATACTGAGCCCTTGCTATTCTGCATGGAAATGTATGCCTAGGTCTTGACTGATCAGCCCAGAAAGCATGTGCAGACTGTGCTGCCTCATGGAGCATCAGCTCCTTGCTGGCTACTGATGAGAAATGCTGGTGTCTAGCTAACCTCCTGAGAGTCCTGCAGTTTATCAATAGCATGTGTCAATAGGATAACGATGTGAAGTGTTTCCTATGAAAAAGTGGAAAATTACTCGTTAAACGGCCTGAGCACACACTGTAACTGGTCTTTTTTATCTCAGCCATGAAAGGTCCTCAAGGTCAAGGTCCGTCCCTGCAAGGCACTGCATGCATGGGCTATGCTCAAGGGCCTCTCTACTACTAACCTTAGATAAAAAAACAGGTACAAGCAAAAGCTGAGAGGAGCATAACGAAATTATGGTAAACATATAGTAATCACAACCCAGCACATTAATAATGCTTGTAAGGTTTCTTGGACATGTCATGGATGGTATGTGCTCTCTTGTTTAAGCATCTGAGTCACAGCTCTTCTAGATCAGTGGGATTTCAGTGCTGGAGAGCGAGTGCAGCAGGTAATGTGGTCTTGTACTGTTCAATGCTTATCCCTTCAGGATTAAACCAATTCACTTCCAGTCCTCCTTCCCTCACTTCCCCTGGCTTCTAGCTGTTGACTTCTAATTCAAAGATGTACTTGAGCATCTAACTACATTCGTGGGAAATTCCTGGGTGTCATACCCTCAGGATATGCTAGTTGCTATTTCTAAGACTAAAAGAGAAGAATAAACACACTTTAAAAAAAACACAACCCAACAACGCAGACCCCCCCAAAACCAAGCAACAAAAAAACCCCAAAAAACCAAACAAAACCAAACAAAAATAATAAAATAAAACCCAGGACTCAAACCAGCACACTTCAGTTTCTATAGGAGTTGGGATTACAGAATTTCAGCAGAAGGAAACCAACAACAGGCAGGCCAGAACTGAATTTGTTACTCCTTTCCTTACACTCCAAAGTGTTTACTGCATTTAATTTAGGTTGACAAGCCCCACATTTGTTAACATTAAAGACACCTTGCATGGCTTATCCTTTCTCATAGAGAAAAAGAAGGGTCAAGGAGTTTGAGCTGTCAGCAAAGTGGAGAGTCAGGAAGACTTTTATTGGCTAATACCCTAGGACACACCACCACATTGCAGAAAGCACTATGGGCATGAGCGTCTAAGACACTTTGTAAGGATCTTAGAGCTGAGGGAGATACTTTGCTTTAAAGGATGAAACAAAACCAATTAAGTATGGCACTTCCTGTAAAATCAGAACAAATTAAAAATGCCCAGGATGATTGTGAAACCATCATTTCCCTGAGAGGCAAAGGGAATACTCTCCACTCAATTCTGCAGTTTATCATTAATTGCATGACAGGACAGAGATACTCATCTTACTTAGACTTGGTTCCTCACAAGGAGCAATTCATCCACCTACCTATGACCTGCGGACAAGCCTCCTCCCAGAGGTGCCTGTGTCTCTCCATTCGCTCTAAAGGAGGTACAGCTCAGGCTGAATGGTTTCTAGGCAGTTCAAGTCTGGCAAGGTGGATCCCTGCTTTCCCTGACTCCCATTGCCAGGGTCACATCCAGGTCTAAAAAGTGCAAGATTCAGGGCCATTACACTGGCCACAAACATAGGAAGAAACACTCTTACTCCTGGGCCAGAGGCTTAGTAGATCTTCTAGCATAACTTCTAAGCTGACAGTGATGTCTTTGCTGCTTTAACGACTTTTATGGAGATGTGGTCTCTGCAGCTACTGATAGGACAAAAACAATTTTCTTGGTCTTGCATTCACAGCACTTCCTTTAGAGGAATTATGTCTTTTCCTGGTTTAAACAAGTAAAGTAGCATTTGAGCAGTATGTTTCAGATGACTAAAACATATTTGCTAGTGATAGTGCTTATTCCCTGCAACAGGGAGTGAATTTTTCGGATTATGCATATAGCTAAAACCCATAAATTTTGTCATTCATATCCATAAGCAGCATGGCAAGCTAGCAAAAGCTATTACGTTTCAGTCACACAAGTGTGTTAAATTACTCAGTCAACTGGCATCTGGCATGAACTATAAATTGCTCTCAAAATTCTTTTAGAAAGATTATTGTATTATTATTAATTTGCTATGTATGTCAAAGCATATCACATACACAGCAATCCTGAAATTAATTAGCATTTTCAAGGATCACACTGAAAAGCCCCACAAAGCCAGCAGAAATAATCTCCAAGATACTAGCAGGTTAAGCCGTGCTGGCACAACTTGCCTTCAACATAGTTCCTTCAACCCATTTCCATCAATAAAACACAAGTAACTTTTTTTAAAAGATCTCTTCGAAGTATATCCTTGACTGTTACAAATTAGGCTCAGAGGCTAAGATTTCATTCACAATTTGTGTTTACTAAAAAAAAATGCATTTAGAAAAATGAGAGTATTTTTTACTAGTTTTCTAGCAATTCAAAGCTATCTCAGTTCAATAAAGGAACACAGAGAACAGCTTAATTATTTTTTGGACACAGGGCTCCTTTCTGTGTCTGCTGTGGTCCTTCAAAATACCTAGCTAGGAAAGCTGAGTAATATTTAAATTAAAATATCATTCAATAAAATTTCATTCAATATAATTTCAAATAAAAATAATTCAGAGTATAAAAATCAAGGCTAAATTCAACAATGTTTTATGAAAATGCTTAATTTTCAGCACACAAATAGTCCTACTGAAATCCTGCAAAAAAAAAACAACTAAGTGCTTATTATAATATTTCCTTTAAAATTATATTTTCACCCCAAGTCCCTCAGTAGAAAGATGGAGCACCATAGTAAAAAGTTAGATGCTTGAAGAGGCATCAGCAAGTTTGCTGATGATACCAAGCTGTGGGGTGCGGTTGACACCCTAGAAGGAAGGGAGGCCATCCAAAGGGACCCTGACAGGCTGGAGAGGTGGGCCAATACCAATCTCGTGAAGTTCAACAAGGCCAAGTTCAAGGTCCTGCACCTGGGTTGGTGCAACCCCAGGCACAAATACAGAGAGCAGTCCCAAGGAAAAGGACTTGGGGGTGGTAGTAGATGAGAAGCTTGACATGAGCCACCAGTGTGCACTCACAGCCCAGAGGGCTGATTGTGTCCTGGGCTGCGTCAAAAGAAGTGTGGCCAGCAGGGTGAGGGAGGTGATTCTGCCCCTCTACTCTGCTCTGGTGAGGCTCCACCTGGAGTGCTGTGTACAGCTCTGGAGCCCTCAGCACAGGAAAGACATGGAGCTGTTGGAGAGGGTCCAGAGAAGAGCCACAAAGATGATCAAATGGCTTGAGCAGTTCTGCTGCAAAGACAGGCTGAAAGAGTTGGGGCTTATCAGCCTGGAGAAGAGAAGGCTCTGGGGAGACCTTATAGCAGCCTTCCAGTACCTGAAGGGGCCTACAGAAAAGCTGGGGAGGGGCTTTTCACCAGAAAGAGTAGTAATAGGACAAGAGGTAATGGTTCTAAACTGCAAGAGGAGAGATTTAGGTTAGACAACAGGAAGAAATTCTTCTCCATGAGGGTAGCAAGGCACTGGAATAGGTTACCCAGGGAGGTTGTGGAAGCCCCCTCCCTGGAGGTGTTCAAGGCCAGGTTGGATGAGGCTTTGTGCAGCCTGGTCTAGTGGGAGGTGTCCCTGCTCATAGCAGGGAGGTTGGAACCTGATGATCTTTAAGGTCCCTTCCAACCTTACCCATTCTATGACTCTATAATATGAAGTTAGAGTATGCCGAATCACAGTTGTCTGGGAAGCCCCATTGCATTCTCCTTGTGGCATGGCAGCAGTCACAGAAATGCCACATTAAATCCTTAGAATCATAGAATCATAGGATTGTTCAGGTTGGAAAAGACCGTTAAGATCATCGAGTCCAACCTTATCCTAACCCTATCACCCTATTTCTGATGACCCACCGCTAAACCATGTCCCCAGGCACCACATCCAGACGACTTTTAAACACATTCAGGGATGGTGACTCAACCACCTTCCTGGGGAGCCTGTTCCAGTGCCTAACAACCCTTTCTGTAAAGAAGTTTTTTCTGATATCCAACCTAAATCTCCCCTGACACAACTTGAGCCCATTTCCTCTCGTCCTGTCATCAGTCACCAGTGAGAAGAGACCAACCCCACTCTCACTACAACCTCCTGTCAGGTATTTGTAAGGAGTGATAAGGTTTCCCCTCAGCCTCCTCTTCCCTCAGGCATTCCTTATAGGGATGTTTTCCAAACTCCTCACTAGCTTTGTTGCCCTTCTTTGGACCTGCTCCATCACCTCAATGTCCTTTTTGCATTGAGGTGCCCAAAACTGAACACAATACTCGAGGTGGGGCCTCATCAGTGCTGAGTACAGAGGCAGGATTACTTCCCTAGTCCTGCTAGTCACACCATTGCTGATACAAGCCAGAATGCCATTGGCCTTCTTGGCCACCTGGGCACATTGCTGGCTCATATTCAGCTGACTGTCAATCAATCCACCAAGGTCCTTTTCTGCCAGGCAGCCTTCCAGCCACTCTTCTCCAAGCCTCTACAGTTGCCTGGGGTTGTTGTGACCGAAACGTAGGACCTATCATTTGGCCTTACTGAATTTCATAGAATTGGTCTCAGCCCATCGATCCAGTCTGTAAAGCCTTCCTACCATCCAGCAGATCGACACTCCCTCCCAACTTGGTGTCATCTGCAAATTTACTGATGGTGCATTCAATCCCCTCATCAAGATCATTAATAAAGATGTTAAACAGGAGCAGCCCCAGCACTGAGCCCTGGGGGACACCACTCATGACTGGCCGCCAACTGGATTTAACTCCATTAACCACAACTCTTTGGGCCTGGCCATCCAGCCAGTGTTTAACCCAGCAGAGTATATGCCCGTCAAAACCATGACTGCAGAAGGCAGCATGGACAGCAAGAGAGAAAGTAATGCAGGAACCCCAAATTTGGTAGTTTCTGCTTCCAGGATTTGGGACTTTGCAAATTACCTCAAATGTATTTAGCAACGATCCTGGGATATGCTCTAGAAAAGAGGTGCTGAATTTTTACTCACCAAGTTGTTGGTAGCTTTGTAGCATTTACCACACATCTCTATGCACCAAGTATAATTTTTCATTAATATGGGAAACATAACCTTTTAACAAACAAAGGATTATTGACTCTCTCCTGCTCAGCAACAACAAAAAATTAATTTCCAGAAATATCATATTTGAGGGTTTACTGTAACAATAAAATGTCCGAGTTAGTAAACGATGTCAGCTTGCAGAATGAAAGTACCACCATCGTCAAGACCTCCATTCTCTGATAATTGTTTTTCAAAGTAAGAGGTATGTGAACTAATCTCCCAGTGTCTCTCCTCAGTCTTTGCTTTGGATTTAAAAGCAGAATGGTGATGAGTTTAAGTCTGTAGTGAAAAAAGCCTTTAAAACTGGCTAGCTCAGCCTAGCTGATACAGAAGCACCTGCCTGGATCTGCAGAAAGCCTGAGACCATACCATAAAAGTGAAATAACAAAGAAAAAAATATGTATTTAATGGATCTCTTATCTGAACAGTCAGTAATGTAAAATTCAGGTGGTACAATCAACAGGATGCCCAAACTGCCTATGTGTGAATAGAAACCAGAAGCTTTCCATCACTACTGGCTTTATTCACAACACCTTCCTGAGGTACTTAAAGTGAAGGCATTCAGTTTCCCCTATGGGTCACTTTCTTTCTCAGCTGACAGTGAATTTGGGCTATGTCTAAATTAATACATATCACAGCATGATAGCAGTGGATTCATACAGTGAAACACAGCCAAGAGCATCCACGCTTGAAGTCTGGGTGTGGGGTTCTTCCATGCAGTCTCTAATCTTGACCTGGGGTCTGAATGTCTTAGTGGTTGTAGCAGATAATGTGGTTTTGGTGTGTAAGTGTCTTCTGTGCATCTTCTGTAAGGATTCCTTCCCCTCATCCTAAAGAAAACAGGTTTGTGTGCACTGAGACCACCCTGTGGCGTGTACCAAAACATGTGAAGGTTTTAATATCCTCCCGTGCCAAACTAAGGCGCTGGAACTGAGGCTCCTGCCATTCAGTCTGTCAGAAGTCCGGGAACAAACAAGGAAATATTTTGACAATATGAACCTACTCTTTGACTTTCGACCATACATCCTCCGAATCACACGTAAATACTCTGGCTAAGGCAGTCTGAAGCTGCTGCTGTGCCCGTCCTCACCTTTGTGATGGACGTGTAGGGAACGACGGCCGGTTTCATTCGCCTGGGAGATTTTGACACTTTTCTTTCATACAGTTTCAGCTTTTTGGCTGCCCTGTGAAAGGAGCTTCCTACTCCAGTCACGGTGGACTCAAGAACTCGGTGCGGGCGGAGACAGGCAGGGCCCGGCTGTGGTCGGCAGGCCCCGGCCCGGCCCCGCTCCCTGCCCTGCTCTTCCCCAAGCGTCTCGGAAGAGCTGCGACCTCGGCATGGCCTACCGGAGCGGCCGGAGGGGAAACGCGAGTGTCCGCTGGCCCCGCCTGCCGATCGGTTCCGTGTGACCGAGCCGGGTCTGCCTCCCTCCCCCGACGCCGGCACCGGCTCCGCTCCCAGCCCGGTCGCGTGGTGCCATCTAGTGACCGGTATGAGGACCGCCACCCACCGGCACCGCACCCACCGGCACAGACCGTCACCCACCGGCAGCGCACCCAACCAGCACCCGCCGGCACCCACCGGCAGCCACCGAGCACACCGGCCCATCCAGGAGGCCCCGGCTGCTTCCGTTACGCACACCAAACCTCTTCTACCGTAGCAGCTACTGCTGGGAGTGAAACCCTTGCAATGGCACCCCGAATAAGGCAGCGAACAAGACACGTAGGCAAAGCCACAGAAATTAAAAGGAAAGTCTCCAAATCTACCTTTATCTCCCTGAAACCATAGAGGAAGACATGCCTAGAAACTAGGTAGCATGGATGGAGGGCAAAACAGCTCCATACTGCACTCAGCTTCTAGGTAATGTGCTTAGTTAGCAGTCCCAGAAATGCCTTAGTGCCAGAGAGCTAACTAGACTCTGAACAATTACAAATTAAAAATCATTGCAAATCACAAATCAGTATAGCCCAGGGCTGATGCACAGGATGTTTCAGATGGCACTGTCGCTGCAGATGAGGGTATTGGAGTTTATTTGCAAGGCCATGCTGATAAAGATTCATGGAATCATTTTGGTTGGAAAAGATCTTTAAGATCATCAAGACCAACATGAACTTAGCACTGCCAAGACCACCACTAAACCATGTCCCTAATTGCCACATCTACACATCTTTTAAATACCTCCAGGGATAGTGACTCACCACTTCACTGGGCTGTCTGTTCCAGTGCTTGACAACCCTTTCAGTGAAACAATTTTTTCTAATATCCAATTTCAATCTTCCCTGCAACAACTTGAGGTTATTTGCTCTGTCCTATTGCTTGTCACTTGGGTGAAGAGACCAACAGCCACCTCACTATAACCTCTTCTCAGGTAGTTATAGAGAGCAAGAAAGTCTCCTCTCAGCCTCCTTTTGTCTAGGCCAAACAACCCCAGTTCCCTCATCCACTCTTTGCAAGATTTATGCTCTAGACCCTTCACCTGCTTTGTTGCCCTTCTCTGAACTCATTCCAGCACCTCAATGTTCTTCTTGTAGTGAGGGGCCCAAAACTGAGCACAATATTTGAGGTGCTGCCTCAGCAGTTCTATGTTTACATTGCACTGGCTATGCCAGTTAGTTTCTCAAAGAGGCAATCTGTCCAAGTTAAGTTTTTCTTACTGGAGTTCATGAATACTTTTGTGGTGTGCTAAGTGATAGAGAAGGCAAAGTACAGTCAACCAAAACCTATGAATAAGACACCTTATACTAGCCTAAAAATAATTAGATGTTAATCATATGGGAAGAGTTGTTGATCATGTTTCTGGCTTTCTATGCCTTATAGGATTGACATTTTCAAGCCACAATTAAAATGTTTATCTACTTTAAAGTGAAGTGTTTGATTCTTGTATATTCAAGTGATGTCAGGCAGTGGGGTTTTTTTAAAAGGGAAAAAAAATCCCTTCACAATCGCAAAATCAGAAGAGTTTGTAGTACTTAGTTTGACTTAAAAGACCTGGACTAAGGCAATCAAGTTAGTGTGCTCTTTTATAAGAGTTTAAAATTACCCATCCATGACCCCACACATTCAGGAAAGCTTTTCAACTTATTCTTCCATAACCATCAATATACTCACACTTCACAGTAGTTTTCAATGAAGTTTACAGCTTTTTTCTATTTGTCTGACTGTCAGCAGAAAGTATTCATCCAGCAGCAGGCAAATACATTAAGAGAAGAAGGCAGAATTAGAGAGTCATGGAGAACTGAGAACTCAGCAGCTGTTTCCCCTTGAATTATCTACTTAGGAGTCATTTCTCTGCATGCTTGACATGGGAACAAAAGAGGCTGCCGTCCCTCCTCCCAGCCGTGGTTGACAACCTATGACAGACTATCTGGCAAGCTGCAGTTCCATTACTGGCTTACTGTGAAGGCTCAGGAGACATCTATGATGCCACTTTCAGGCAGGGCCCTACACCTGCCAAAAGGCTGGATAATTCCCATTCGGGCTCCTTGGTGAAGTGCCCTCTTGGGGTTTCTGTATGTTTTATTTAGTATTTTCATGTCAAGTTGCTCAAGTGACTGTACAAGGACATGAAGCATGTCTCTATCTCTTGAGGGACACATCTCCTGAGATCACCATTCAGGACCTTTCAAGCTGTCCTGTCTTTCATACATAGCATGTCTCTCAGCTGGTGATGAAGGGTAACCTCTTTTGGCACTTTCTTCGTCTCATCTGGACAACCCTGGAGTACGCATGACTTAACTTCCTGCAGCTCTACATTCTGATTGATGCTTTGTTGCATCAACTGGATCCTCCCCTCCAGATATGAGAGCCTTGTCAGACATGTTGACAGACCCTATTGTTTCACAACAAAACCTGAGTTTTATTCTGAAAAAGATGCTTTGTCTTGGCCAGCATAATTAATGTAAACAATGGCCTTTCTGGGTAAAACTCTAATATTCAAAGTTTTTCCAAAATTGCAAAGGCATCCAAAGTAATTTTAGTTCTTAGCTTTGAAATTGGAAGAGTATTGTTTTATGTGAAATGTTATTTTGTGGTTTGTAAGGCCCACTTTGCAAGAACATAAGGAAAAGTGGACCAAGCTCTTATATGTACTAGTAATTAAGACTGCTCAAAAATGACCATTCACTTGAGAAAACTGGGGGAACAACAAAAGGTGTGAAAGCATTTGTAATCAGAAAACAGAGAAGATGACAAAGTTCATGGAACTTGCCAATTAAAAAAAAAAATCAAACTAGGACTGTTTTTCCACTTTTAACAGTCTGACACACTTGAGTGCAGAAAATAAAGGCACATTTTTCATGGCAGAGCTCACTTGGGCCAGTGATGGTATTTGGCTTCTGCTGCAGAAATGACATAGTTTGACTGGGAATGTGAGTAGAAGTTATCTTCCCTGGCTGCCCGACAGTGTTGGTCATACAGATAGCTAAGAACCTGACAGTAAAACAGCCTGCAAAGAGCTGCTACCTGGCAAAGTTGGGCTACTGTCATATTCACAGATGAACAGCAGATAGAATAGCAAGTGATATGCCAGAAAAAAAGAATTCTGCTTCTTCAAATAGACTTACGCTCATAAGAGCACATAAAAAGCAGACAGCTTAGTTTGCAGCCTACGCTAACAATGACCCGAGAGAGGTACACTCTGGTGAGTGGCTTTAAGTGCAACCAAATAGTCCCACAGAACACCACCATGTTAATATTAGTGCCCCAAGATTTTTGTCATTACTATTTTAAAGGGTTTCAACCTTGCCACCAGGGATTCAGAAGAGTAAGTCAAGTATCTAGGCCTAAATTTCCAGAAGTATTTCTGGAAGTGTTTCCAGAAGTATTTCAGGGCACGCTCTAGTGGCTGAGGTTGTGGGTGGTTGTTTTTGTGTTTCTTTGGGGTTGTTTTCTTTGGTTGTTTGAGGGGGTTTTTTTGTTGGTTGTTTTTTTTTATGTTGATGGATTGCACTCGGTGATCTCAGAGGTCCTTTCCAACCATGAAGGTTCTGTGATTTTGTGATTTTCGTTTCCTCAATTTTTAGGTTTTCCTATATGAGGACCTGCAAAGGTCTTAAGCACCATCGGACTCAGCAGAACAAAGACCTGAGTAAAAAAAATGACTGCATATCTGTATACAGTCACCATCAGGGATGACTAAGTTATTTGTGCCCATAATTAACTCAGCACAAAACTATGCTGACAAGATTTGGCGGCGATATTTAAACATGCTAAAACATACAGTCCCAGCAAATTACTTGTTCTAAAGCTCATTCTACCCAATTCAAGACAAGGTGATAGATTATAAATAAAAAGCAAATAATCCCAATCTACCTACTTTCTAACAGCAAACAGGGCGAGCTGAAGTTCCCCTTCATCTTGGGTTCTGTACCATTCTTCTCCAATGGTTCACCCCAGAGACATCTTGCCTTCTTTCTACCTTTCTTTTGTGTGTGTTCTTCACGTTCAGATGAAATGCCAGTCTCCTATTTTAAACCACAGTTTATGCAAGACGAACTTCATCATTTAACTACACAACATTTGAAAAGACAGACTCCAGGACGATTCCAGGTTCTCATCCTAGATGCCTCCCCACACACACTTATTTAATCAAGTCTGTAAAAAGAAAGTTCACAGTGTGATAGCTATGTTCATTTTGGTCACACTCCACCCAACCATATGCTGTTGTTTTTTAGCACACATGGAATTTTTGCACGCTAGCAATATGTTGGAGCTTTTTGGGTTTTAAGTGCTGAAATTAAATTACTTCTGGTGTGAAAACTGAAACCACCTCCAGCAAGATGCAAGAATTGCTGAAGTTGTTGCAGATTCCACAATATTTTGGGTGTGGAACAGAGGAGGTGTACCTCTTCTTTCCTGCTTTCTTAAATCTGCAACACAAAGATACTTCAGCTAACTCACTTAGGACACATCTATACAGCATATTGCAGTGTGGCATGAGTGTGGTGCAGCTTCAGGAATAATTAGTCCTGTTGAAGGCAAGCAGACAAAGACAAAGCAGTAACATAGCAAGCTCAAGATCGATTGATTAAAACATACAAGCAGAAAACATGGACAGCTACAAGTTGTTTATTCAAATTGCCTAAATTCCTTGTTTGTTTTGTATGAATGAGGTAATGCATGATGAAAGTACCAAAAGCAAATCCAGAGTTTTCAGTGAATCAGCTAGAGTTTAAACACATCCTTATACAATTCAAAGAAGGAGGAAGTGGAACTAGTGTTGTAGTTCACTCCTCTTTCAGATGCCAAGTTTCGGTATCTAGAGACATTATTAAGTCACTTCTTATTGCAAAGTGGCTGCCCTGTTTAGCATAAAGATAGTAATACAAAATGACATTTAAATAAGTTTTAGCATTTTTTGCATACTTTGATAGCAGAAAAAAACCCTCTGAATTATGAAGCTTCTTCTACTGGGCTTAGTATGTGTTTGCTTCCTATAAAATATACTTGATTGTTCCATTTAAATTTTTTTAACAGTCAGTTGCACCATACTCAGATATCTTACTGTTTACAGATCAAATTACACCTGTCCAAGGATCTTATCATCTTTACTGTATTTACCCACATACCACCATGGAGATGCAAAAGAGCTTCCAGTTTCCTGAGCTGACTAAGCCTAGATCAGTCTTTTCACTAGGTAAAAGACACATTTCAGTAGGACGCTTCCACAAAGCTCATCTTCTAACACAAAGAGAAAAAAAGATTTTGTCTCACAAAGCTATAGCTCCTCACCTTTGAGTCCACATATCTTTAGTTGCACAGGAACATCCCTCTTTTTCTGCCACCTCAACTACTTGCTTTTTTCCTCCTCCATCTTTGATTCCCTCCACCATCAAAAAGAGCACCTTGATATTGCCACCAAAAAATACTCGAAACATTTCCCCAGCCTCTCCCAGCCAAAAGTCAGCTAACCTATTCATTAAATAACCACTCTGGACAAAAGAAGCTATGCTTCCTTTTCCGTCTCTTGGAGTGAAATAAGGATTTCTACCGGTTCTCTGCTGTTCTCCCTTGTCTTGCTGAATACCCAAGACCAAATTTCTCTTCCTTCCCTCCATTCACCATGCAAGACTTGCAGCAAGCTAGGAGACAGTTTAATTTCTCATTTTCTTTGGTTGCAATGCTCCATCTCTTCCCTTCAGTAAGCCCATTTCTCCTACCTTGCTTTAGCTTCATATGCCTAAAAGCGTCCGAGTTGTATTATAGCAGTATTCTGGATCCAGCTAAAACCTATCCCTGCTATACTAAGCTCTTCAGAAGTTTATACAGAGATGGTCTTTCCAATATCATCCATCAAAGAGCTGACCCTCAGGCCTCCCACATGGACAAGGTTTCTATTCCGTTCACAAACCCCGCAGACCTCCCCCTTCGAAGGCAGCCAAGTTGCAAGGAATCAGAATCACTGTTGTAATTATATTTCTTCTTGAGTTTTTATGAATTACCATCACTATATTACATTTATTACAAAAAAAATTTGTCTTCTTGTGTACATGGGTTTTTTCTGCCTTATCAAGACACTGTACTGCAAAACAGTATTTTTCAAGTAACAAATGGGAATTGCCTTGGAATCATCCATAAGACAAAAGTTAAGAAAAGCAGAAAGCCTCAATGTAGAACCACATCATTTGGCTAAAGAGGGTTCAGCAACTGACATTGCACAAACCTAAATCTTTGGCATTCCTGGCATTGTACCATTTAAAGAACCAGCAACAAGTAAAAATGTTTCATGGGAACTTCCAATAGGAATTCTAAACTGAATGTCATTTTCACTATATTTGGATCTCTTTTGTGTTTCTTTCCATAATGATCAAGCACTGATGCATTCCTTGGCTGAACATTCCCAAAAAGTGTATTTAAATTGGGAATACTTAAAGTTCAATTACAGTGGAATTAAAAATATTTTTTTGTCAAATTTCCAGTTGCCATACTGAGTAAAAAAATACAGAATCATATGCAGTGCACAGACACATCATAAAGTGGGGAAAAAAATTATGTATCTTTTTGGAACTATTCACTGAAAATGCTTAGGGTAGGTAAGGGAAAGTATAATTTTCAACAGCTCTGAAAAATGTGATATGCTCCAGGTAAAAATTCCATCACCCTCTGTGGAGTACGATTTTTTTAATTTTTTTTAAGAAGGCAGATAAACGCTTTCCACCCTCAAAACAAACCTTAAAACAAAGATGACTCCCAGAAGCTCAGATACTTCTTGTATAAGCCTTAAACACACACAGCTGTGTATTTTTTTAGCACAAAGACCCACTGCAGCCTCTTTTAGTATTCCTCCAGAATCCTGAACCAGCAGGCATCACTACGTGGCTCTGGGCAGGTTGGTAACACCTGCTTAGGAAGGTCAGGCAAATTCTGGCATCCTCTTCCACTTCCAGGAAAACCCTAGCATCAGTCTGCAATGTTTTGCAGACCCTGAAACATTATTTTATTGGATTCTAAATATAAATGTTTATTATGATTTGTAATTTGAAGCAGGGAATATTCCGTATTGGCGCATTATGGAGCCAAAGGAAGACCGACTGATGATATGGCATGATATCTTTCCCCCATTTCAATGTTCAGAACTACCTTTGGACAATTAGACATAAGACTACACTTCCTAAATTTGCATAAAATGAGAATCACACAGATGGACAACACATGCTTCCCATAAGTCCAGTGTGAAAATTACTCTATCACTTGTCGTTGTACCCAATCTTTCCATATTTCTGGCAATTCACATCTTAAACAAACAAGAATTGTGACAAGCAAAACAGATGGTCTCTCCTCCTCTCTCCTAAAAAGTTCCAAAGGCACATTTCCCAAAATTCTTGCTTTATAATGGTGCTGTTCTACTTGTCACAGCAGTTTTGAAAGAACTTTCAGTAATACACAAATAGGAGGCCTAAGCCTCTTTTACACCGAGGTCCTGGAAAACCTGCCTGTAAGTGCAAAGGATCTACACAGGGAATGAACTAAAACCCTCAAATCTTCTAGGTGAATTTAAAGAGGTGTCAGTCAATCTGTTTAAAGCAGGATTGCTATTCAAAGGCTAAAAGGAAAATTCTGTTTCCTTCTCCATTTATAAACTAGATTATTAATTGCAGTTGGGTGTCAGCTCATTATTCAGTGTGTGGGAGCCTTACCAAACCCACAAATTTGCTAAGTAAAAAATGTCCTGCAACAAAGGCCACTCCCAATCAGTGGCACATGAGCCTCTTTGTTATGAGCATTCACAAGGGATATAGAGCTAAGAATGTCTTTGCACCCCATTATGGCCTTATAGCATATCAAACTTCTAATTTATCTTTTATCTCCACCCCCTGTGGTCTCCTGCTGAAAGGTGCCAACTATGGCTACAGGTACCCATCACCTACACAGCAGAAGCTGTCCAGTGTCTAGGGAGCAGGGACAGGCAAAACACATCTTGCATGGAGACCACTACATGCCAGTGACTTATGAACAAGCTGACGATGGACAAAAATGTCAAGTATGGAGAAATCCTTGAAGAACCCATGAAGAAAGCTCACAGAAGAGAATGAAAGGCAAGCAACAGCAGTGCAAGAGAGGCTAAAAAAATATGACCGAGAGCATAACCCTTTTCTGTCTCTAAGCAACACAGCCTGAAAAAGCAACCCCTTACTTCACAAGAAACAAGTATGAATAAACAATACAGCCATCATGCCAGTAACCTCCTCCATTTTTGCTACACCATTTCATAAGCTTCTCCCAGCTCAAGCAACAATGTGTATACATTTTATAGGCATACAAATGAAGAGACTTAGAAGACCAGCTGCACTGATATCTTTTCATTGCTTCACATGAGCAAATAGGAGTAAGAAGTCCTTTGTTAATGTATCACTGAAGGCATAGTAAGTGTGCATCCCTTCAGAAAATGAGACATAAGCCTGGCTCTCCTCTTGCTGCGTATGTTCTCCCACTGTTAGTCTATCATAAAAAAGGTGGGGGGTATCATTACCATTGTTTTAAAAGAGAACAACTGTTGTTATCTGCTTTTTGGGAGAAGTCTGATACTGTCAGAGCATATTGGGTGACATCTAAAAACACCTACAGAAGGATCCCCTCAGCCAAATTAAAAATCTATTTACTTAACACCATAAGGTTATGGAGAGGCCTGTGGCAGGCCTCCCCCTGCACAGAGAGGCAACTCCAGGACCCTGTAG
This sequence comes from Hemiprocne comata, assembly GCA_020745705.1. Taxonomy (NCBI): domain Eukaryota; kingdom Metazoa; phylum Chordata; class Aves; order Apodiformes; family Apodidae; genus Hemiprocne; species Hemiprocne comata. The sequence continues at coordinate 127,200,532 of CM036587.1, forward strand.
ATAGCAGGTTGGCAGATGTTTTTTCCAGACTCAATTTCAGTCTCATGTTCCTTGGGGGCTGTCTTAGGTGTCCCACTCTGCCTCTAAGCCTTGTTTACAGGTGGCGTTATTTAATCCCCTACCCAGACAACAAAGACAGGGCCACATATTCTCTGTTACCCTGCAAGTGTGCATCCTTCCGATGTCAGACCTGAACGTGTGCATTTCTCAGTAAAAGTTTTATGCATAAACTCAGATGCTTCTGAGTATGAACAGCAAACAGTAGAAATGCAGACTTAATGGGACAGAGTGCTAGTGAAAGTTTTCTTGCCTCTGTAGGCCACCTAAGTCCCTGAAGTTAGCTCCATAATTAACTGTCTGGATGACACCTAAGCCTGATTTCCTGGTTGAAAAGAAAGAGAGAATACAGAGACTCTCGCTAATGATCAGGATCTGCCACTCTCACTTACACAGAATATTTCATTGCACAAACTATCTTTTCAGTTTTAGTTGACCAAGTCAAGACATCGTTAAATTAGTTTGAGCAGTAATTTATGCCAAAAGTACTCCCACTGGTACTACTGGACTATTTCTGGAATAAATTGCTATTAATGTTTATCCCTGCTATTGTTCTCTTCCCCTGAACAATACAGAACACAGCAGGAGTAAGGGTAATTTCATATTAAAATGCATAACAAACACAAGAAGTCTGTTCAGCAGTGTCTATAAACATATATCCAGAAACTGAAGTCTTCTATTTGACCATAAATTCAGTTCATGTAATAAAAAATGTCCTCATTTCATCCATCCTGGCAATATGTTTTTATCTCAGTTTGAAGTCATCACTTCTGAAGCAAGAAACTCATTCAGTTTCTATACTTGCAGCTCGGAGCCTCTGCTTTACATGTAAAATCTACTGCTGAGTCAGGACAAACACTGCTTCAGCTGCCTTTAAAACTAGATGAGGCATCTTTGTAGCACTTACACTTAGAGGATAGATACCTCCTAAGAAAGTCAATTAATCTAAATATGGAAAATTATTTTTTCTTATGATAATCCTCTTCCTAGTTTCAAAGCCAAAACACAGAATTGTTTTGCATGTCACAAATGGACCTGGACTGCAAAATGAGGGAACAATAAAAGACCTTTTAGTAAATAGTATATATAATTTATCAGCTTGGCCTTTCCTTCTAGGGACATGTGTCCCTTTGTTATCATCAGCACAAGCAGAAGTGTTATTACTCCACACAACCTCTGCCTCTCAACAAACAAATACTTCTGAGTAGAAGCTTGAAGGAAAGGAGATTCCTGGGAACATCTGTGCCAATTTCCATGTTACCTTCTGGTGACCAAAACTGCTGATGCAAAGCATCCTCCCTAACTTCAAAAGCTCTGTGTTCTTCCCAACACAAGCGCAGGAATCTGGCTTGAGGGACCTGAGGGCATTGCACAGGGAAGAAACAGCATAGGCCAAGTTCTTTAAAACTAATCGCTGCAGTCTGGAAAATTTTTGACATGCAGCCACCTCCAGCAGCCATTAAAAAATGCCAGGTGGCTCCATCTTGCCAGCGAGATGATTTGGCAGAGATTTCAAAATGAAGCAATTCAAAGTGAAAATCATCTGCCCTTTCCAAACAGAACTGTCTCAAACACTTTATTATATTTCAATCCAAAGTAGATATTTTTCTGTTCAAATTAAATGACTGCAAAATAAGCCATTTTTGTCCTAGCCTGTCTGGCTGATCATGTCTCATAATGACTTTGTGATATTCCTGCATGTTTGCTCAGACATGGAAGCTGGAAGGATACGTTGTAAATGGGAATTATATTTTTACAACCTTGATAAATAGGAACTTCATATTAATAAAAATAAATTAATAAAATCATCTGTGAGCTGCAATGCATCTGTCTGCAGCTTCTTGTTATATGGTATCTCATCTTCAGCAGCAAGACTTACTAGGAGACAAAAAACCTAATCCTGGCTACTAAATGTGAGCAGAGGTAGTTTGGGGTCTGTTAACATATTTATATTTGTTCATAAAATATCTGAGTGAGTTTTATAAATTTTCTGATCTCAGGAAGATTTCCAATCTTGAAACTGCTCTAAGATCTTATTTTTGCAGGTTTTAGAGTAAAATAATTTTATTCCCAAGTTGAAGACCACTTTTTGTTTGGTAAATTGATTTTGTTTACACCACAAAGAATCTAAAAGTTTAAAAAATCAACATCCAATCACATTTTAATTGACCTGATGTTACCTACCTTTGTTTTTCTGGCTTGGTTTGTTAACCAGCTGAGGAAGATTGAATAGGAGCAGGTGAAAATTTTAAAAGGTACAAATTTTCATCCCAACTTTAATTTTGAAAAGCTTTCTCAAGATGAGAAAACAATTTCCTACTGTTCTAGGCAAAGACATCATGAAGAGATGCTGAATTTTTTTTTCTAAAGAGAATGGTCTTGGAGAGAAACCTAGCTCTGATCCACAAGTCATTCCTGAAACTTCTGGGCAAGAGGGAAGCTCAGCAGCAACTCAGAGCTATTCAGGGTATTCGGTGTGGAGGGAGGGGAGGGAAGATGAGCAAGGAACAGATTTAGGCTGGGAACAGACTTAGGCTGGACACTTCTAGATTTTGTGCATTGATCCCCTCTCCTGGGACTCTGATGATGTGACTGAGACACAGCGTCCTGTGTCCAGAGTCTGCTGACCCAAAATGTTCCACCATTTGACAGAAGAAACAACTCTTGTTGTTTCCTGGATGTTAGCTAGTTACACAGCAAAGAAAATACTTCCAAAGATAAAAAGCTTGTCCAGAAAGCAGAAATTACAACACTTCAAACTGCTGGTAAGTGAAGTTTGAAAAGAGATGCAAACCTGACAGTTTGAGAGAAGCGTAACAGAAATCTTTCTATATACTCCCTACTCACCCCTGTAACTTTTTGTCGCGACCGGTGTGGAGGCTCTAAGGTGAACCATCCCACCGCTTTGTCAGGATGTGTAACAGTCGTGCCTTCCTTCCCAGAAGTTTTAAGAATTTAAAGGGAGAGAGGGCCACGCGCAGAGTCCGCCTCTCTCAGAGGATCGGAGACTGCGGCTCTGAATTTCGGAGTGAACTCTTGGGTGCCACTTCTCACCATGCCCATAAGAACCACACTTTGCACACAAATTTAAGCTTCTCAAATTAAATGGTTTATTTGGGGGGGGTTGCCAATTACAATTAGGGGTCAAGGGTTTAGGAGGAGTAAATAAGGAATATGGAACCACACACACACTGTGAATAACGACATATCTATGATGCACTAAATAAAGGAATGAGAGGAGGAAAGGAGGATGAGAGTGACCAATGCCCGACATTAGATTCCTTTAGAGGGTCACGCGATGCATGTGAGTCTGAGGAATGGGAGCAGTGGGGAAGGAAGCCGGGTTTAGCACCTGACTATCCTTGAGACGGTCCGAGGATTGAGAATTTCCACGGGTGACTCTCCCCACTAGCATGGGTATTGTATCCACGTGCAGTGGTAGAGAGACGTTCTGCGACTGCTGGGTTCCAGTGCTCTGTCAGTCTTCTCACTCTTGCAGTGGTAAAACCAAATGGAAGGGAGATGGCCACAGCAAGTAGTTCCCGGTAAGCATCACAGAAACAACAGCAGACTCTCAGTAGCAGCTCCAACAAACAGCACCTTCTTCTTCATCTCCCACGGACAGCCAATAGTAATCCTCAGGCATGCAGCTCCTTCTTCTCCAACAGCCAGCAATGCCTTTTCTGACACCAACTCCATCCACAAACAGCCAGCAACCATCCAACAAAGGTCCAGCACGAGGGGCTGTCAGCGTCTGCCTTTTATGTATCAGGCACTTCAGGTGCAGTTAGGATTAGTGACTGATCTACATATGTAGCAGGGCTTTAGTCCAATCCTATGGCTACTTTTCTTGCAGTGGCTGATGGGTTTAAGCAGTCCAGGTGCATATGGGAACAATGTATCTTAATTCCCACTTTGTCTGCTGTCCATCACTTTCACTGCTCATCCTTGAGGCTCAGTCCTTCAAGGACAGCAGACAGAGGCAAAAGGAACACTGGAGTGGCCATTTTGAGTTCCAGGCTCCATATTTGGATCGCTACTCCCATTTTATTTAGTGTCCAACTCACTGTCCCCATAAAGCCATCATGTTATCTTGTGGGAAAGGGGGTGCCGTTTTCCACACTCATAATATATAAGAAGATCTCTCAAGATTTTTAAAATTATCACCATAACTCAAGACCCTGTTAATTACCACATATCCAAAAATTTCTTATCAAAAATGTAGGAAGTCAAATAAAACACACAAGAGAACGTGCTCAGGGTAAATCAATCCTTCTTCTAGGAGATGCCTGCCCAGACATTAAGAAGTCAGTTGCTCCCTTCTTACAGCCAGCCAGAATCATCTGTAAGGTACTAAATACCCTCTAGCAGTTCTGGTAAGGCATACAGCTTACCCCACACTACAGTGTCCCTCTCAGTGCCTAAGCTAATGGGATTTGCCAGAGGCTGCCAACTCATCAGCAAGCAAGGTCACCATGTTGCCCTCTGCCTTGGTGCTTGGTTTCCAAGGGGGCTCCACTGCCCTTGGGGTTGGGCAGAAAAGCCTAACACACACACACAGTATTCAGAAAGAGGGCCACCAAAAATGGCAGGGAGTAGATATAAAATCCCCTCCAGGGATCTCTCAAGATGTCCAACCACTGTTGGCACTCCAGCCACCAAGCTTATTTCTGAGAAGATGCAGTCACCCATCCTACATCCTCCCACCTTCACAGCCCACCCTGAAGAATGAAAAGGCCCCTCACAAGCTCTCAGTTCTGGGGCAATTAATTTCTACTCTTGGCCACCTTTTCTGTACCCTGCACTTTTGTTGAAATCAGCCTCCTGCCTTTACCAAAGAGGTCCTGAGAGGAAAGATTGCAGGATTGTGATTTCAGGGCTCATCCTCCTGCTCCTTATGCTGGGTCACTCTTCTCTCCTTAGGACTCAGTCATTCACACCATTATCACCTCCCTTCTTGCATCACAGTTCAGTGATGGCACTATGCATGCCTTACACGAGGCAGCCAGTCAAGTAGGTTAAACACAGCAAAAGTGCTATCCTTTGCTTCCTGCCTTTTTGCGTGCAGACATTTCAGAGCTGTAAGACAAGGCAGATGGGATTGCAAGGCAGATTTCCTGCATTCCTTTCTTACACCACCAGCTGACCTCCTGTGCAACCTCAGAGGGAGCCACTTCAGCTTCTTTCTCAGCTACCTAACTGTAACAGGGATAACTAAACCTAGGGGATCCACTACAGGCTGAACATGATTAGGCCTAATTTTTGCTATTAAAAGGAGGGGTTTGCAGTCCATAGTACCAAGGTATCAGACATTTATATGGCTCGTCCCATGATACAAGGCAAAAAGTTTCATAGCTCAACATCATTAACATGGTTTTTACAAGTACTGTAAGGCTGAAAAAAAAACATCTTCATAGCTATTTTAAGGCCAGTAGGGAGCTCTCTAGGCTTGTCCTCTTGCATAACAGTTTGTAAAGTTTTTTTCCTAGTAATTCCTCCACCAAACTCACTCATCTGTGGTTTAGATATAGCAATTTTCATCCTTTTTGACTTGCGCTTTTCAAGGAGAGGTGTTAACTTCTGTCAAGCCTCCAGGCAGTAAAGCTGCCTTTTTAAGCTCTCCTTTGAGATCTCTTAGAAATAGTCCATAGAGACCAACAGTCTCCTGAATAAATTGATCAGAGCTTATTGTGCTCACTGCTTCAACTATTTGCATTCCCGTCCCCAAAGAGCTGTCCCTGCTGCACAGACCCAGACAACCATGCAGAGAGCTTCTAACCAGATGTAAAGGCTCAAGGAAGAGAGAAAGAGGTTCGAGCAGTTAAGCCCTCCTCTTTTTGGTTTTACTTGATACCTGTTGAACCCCCCCCATGGGTAGTACACACTCTCGCTCAAAAAGGAAATGAGGACACTGAGTGAAGGTTTCTATGTGTTGCTTTATAGACAGAATAGAGGTGTACAAATGTAAATATAATGCAAGCCACAGATAGTGCAAAAGATAGGGAGAAGATTATTATAATAAAGGAAAGTGATGTGGAGGGCGTCGCAGTTCCCCCTCAGAGGGGTCACCGTTGTGCGTGTGAGAACGGGCCACCCACTATCCCCCAGGGAGAGAACCCTATAGGAAACAGGAAAGATTTGCAGATGCGGTTCTTACACTCCCGGCGTGTTGAATGTAGCGGCAGCGGTGGCTCCTGGGAGAACTCCAGCAGCTGGTGATCGGCGTTGAGCAGCCGGGTGGGCTGGAGGGCAGCAACACGCACCACGTGGGGGGCAGCAGCGTGGCAGCGCTCGTGGCTCAGGCGGCGCGTGGCAGGGCTCGACGCTCGGGCAGCGGTGGCAGCGCTTGGCTAGCCCTCGGGTGGCGGCACGTGGCAGTGCTCGGGCAGCGGCTCAGCTCGGTGGCTTGGCTTTTCCCAGCTCAGGCTCGGCTTCTCTCGGCTCCGGTCAGCTCGGCTCTGCCTGGCTCTTGCCGGCTCAGGTCAGTTCGGGTGTTGCTTGGGTGGGTCTTCGGCTCCGGTGCAGCTCCAGTCAGCTTGGGTCTCCTCTCTTCTTTGGGAGCAGGCAAGCATCTCAAATCTCTGTTCTTAAAAGAGCAGTAGGATTTTAGCCCTCAGCTCCCTCGGGTTCCATGAGGATCCAGCAGCAGAATGGCGTGCCCTTAGGCTACCAGTAATCTCTGCTCTTGCTCTCTCTCAACAGAGGTAGAATCTCCTCCCTACTGTCCAGGGACTTCCATCTAGGTTAGGGTAACTCAGTGCACAGTCCCAGGTGCCTCAATGCATTGTCCATCTGCATGCCAGCCCTGGCCCAGCCAATCTTGAGTCTCAGAACAGACCACCCACAGGGAAGCAGGCCCCCCTCCCCTAGAAGCCTGGTTCCTGTGCCACAGGTACCAACCGTGCAGGAGCAGCATCCCTTTAGTCTCCCTTATATGGTGAAATAGTTTTATGGGAGGCATATTTTCTGTGGTAAGGGGCACAACCCTTACACCAGATATGCTGTTTAAGGGATGGGGGAGCTGGAGAACATTTTCCCACCAATGGTGTAAGTGTGCAGCCCTCTGGACAGTGGTCTGATTTGCCTTTTCCAGGACACCAGGACATTGAGATGAAAGTTAGTGGTGCCATTTGGGTCCAACCATTATGGACCCAAACTAACTGCATCTGTGTAAAACTGAGTCCTGCTTAGCTCAACCATGAGCTTTCTGTTATTAGCTCTATAGCTCACTGCTGAAAACAGACCTGATCCTGTGACATCAAGCACTGTAGTTCATTTTCAGATATTAAAAGTCTATATAATCTGTTTCAACCCTCAGACCACTGCTTTCCTTTTCCTTGTATTTTTTGCAACTAGCAGAGATGTGAACTGCAGCACCACCCAAATCAGAAGATGTGCTAGCAGGCGAGGCTTTCTACATTAAGGCACTGTTCCTGTCTAATTAAATCTTCTGGTTTTCGGTTAATTATTTTGTTCATTTTAAGGTTTATATGTTGTGTCAGCTCCCCTCTCTGTCTCAAAGCGAAAGAATCTAAATAGTGTTGTGCAACAGAGGGTCAGTCTCTTTTGGGAGACTGCACAGGGTATTTTGAACTCTACCTTGTACTAAGCAATGAGTCTCTTAACGAAGAGTGTAAAGGCAAAACTGTCTTACAAAGCAGGAGGCCACAAAACCACCTGCATGAGGTAAATACATTGAACCTCCAGATGGGTGGCAGACAACATGGAAATCTCTTCCCACCAACAAGGCAAACCTGTAGTCCAACAGCATTTCCCTCCCTTCTGTCCTACTACCCTTACAACCCATCAACCCAATAGATCCATTTTCAGTTTTGCTATTTATTGCAGTGTTCCTAGGCCACATCAGACTATTTCTTCTTGAGTGAAGACTTTAGGTTTTGTTATTAGATCCTTATGATGGAATCTTACTCATACTTCTTGGAAGCAATGTGCCTCAGTGGGCAATTTTATAAGTGATCAGATTACAATGGACTAAAATGTGATGAAGGTGCTGCATAAACCAGGTTAAAATTGAAAGCCTGCCTTTCTAAAAATGACTTACCTTGCATTTAATAGATGGGGAAAAGAAAGAAGGAAGAGAGAACCCTACTGAAGAAAGCATCGTCAGAAACATTTGTTCTCACTGGACAGTAAATGGACCGACAGCCCATTCTTAGGAAAGCATAAGCTGCCTTCTCACAGTTGGGCCATGAGATTAAAAATGGTGTTAAAAGAAAATTAAAATTAGAAAATCGAGCTCTCAGTACTTTGCAATAGGAAAAAAGCTGCCTGTCCAAGTTTCATCTGTTTTGTCTGTAAGCACTGTGAGATTAAATACTCTTTCGTGTCACTTAGAGCACATACTGTGACATGGCCACAGCATCATATTCCAGGCTCATTCAGTGTGCAGAATGGCTGATGTGCAAACTCTTATTCAATGTTTCTGTATACCTTCTCTCAAGGGATGGTTTGGGCATTATTTGTAGTGCCACAGCCTGATGTTTTATCAAGTGTGAAGTTATTCATTACATCCTGGAAGTTTCTGTGATGATGTCATTTCACAACAACTGATCCACAGCCATTATGAATTTGTCTTTCAGGTATGCCCCAGAGATGAGAGCAAGGATGCTTTGCAGAAAGGAAGCTGAGACACAAGGATATTTATGTCCAGTTTAGTTGATGGTGTTTCAGGTGATTTTGAAAGAGTTTAACATTTTACAACATCAATGTGGCAGAGAAACCTAGAACAAGTTTCATATGTACAACTCCTGCAGCTCTGTAGCGGAAATAGAGATCCCACCTAGTTGTCCAAGTAACATTCCTGAGACCCCACCTGGAGTACTGTGTCCAATTCTGGAGCCTCCAACATAAGAAGGACATGGAGAAAGTCCAGAAGAGGGCCACAAAGATGATCGGAGGGCTGGAACAACTCTCCTACAAGGACAGGCTGAGAGAGTTGGGGCTGTTCGGTCTGGAGAAGAGAAGGCTCTGCGAACACCTCGTAGCAGCCTTCCAGTATCTGAAGGGGGCCTACAGGAAAGCTGGGGAGGGACTTTTTACAAGGGCTTGTAGTGAGAGGACAACGGGGAATGGATTAAAACTGGAAGAGGGGAGATTTAGGTTAGACATTAGGAAGAAATTATTTAGTGTGAGGGTGGTGAGACACAGGAGCAGGTTGCCCAGGGAAGTTGTGGAAGCCCCATCCCTGGAAGTATTCAAGGCCAGGCTGGATGGGACTCTGAGCAACTCCATGTAGTGAGAGGTGTCCCTGCCCATGGCAATATGGTTGTAACTAGATGATCTTTAAGATCACTTCCAACTCAAACCATTCTATGATTCTATGATCTTACAGCCAAACCATTAAGTGGCCATTACTAGAGACTTCACATCCACCAGTGACTGACTCAAGGTTGCACAGGCAATGTTGATTTAGGTCTTTCCCTATAGTAGACTTCATTGCACTGAACTATATTTTTCCTTCTGCATGAGTTGAAGCAAAGTTGAGGGTTTCACATCCACTGTAGACACAGCTAACAATCATGTTCCCACCCCTGCACCACTCATATCTGCCCTGTGTCATCTGAGCTTCTCCCTCTTCTCCAGCTCTTCTGAACCATTTTTTCAAGCCTCTGCCTTACTACTATTTTTTCTGCATCCTAGTGTGACAAATCCCTCTGTTTATCATGCAGACACATTAAGGGAAATCACCAAGAGGGCAAGACCAGGTGCATAAGTTCAGCAGCTATGACCGGCTGAAAGGCAGAGAGAATGAAAAGTGTTCAAGAATCTGAAGTACAGTATTGCTAGCAGCTCCATCTTTAATGGGTGCAGTGGCAGCTGCCACAACTGTGTGTTTTCATTTTAACACAAAGATGACAATTATCTCATTGTTACTAAGCATTTGCCTCAGTTAGACCTCGTGACAATGGGTTGCTCAACGTAGCAACAATAGTGCCATAAGGTCTGGTCTATGCTTCAGTGTTTTGTTTGTGTAGTTGCAGTGGCTAAAACTACAGAGAGAAAAACCAGAATCTACTAGCAAAGAAGTTAATCTTGGTTTAAATTGTGTCTCCACCAAGAAAACTTGCCTTTCTGGCTCACATACATACCCTTAGCATGCTGCAGAGACAGTCACCAAGCAGCGCAGGGTTTCCTCATCTCACAGCCCCAGAATAATAAACCACAGAATAATCCTGGGAAGTAGTTTATGGTCATGTCTGTCCTCTGCTTTTTGAGGAAGAACAGACAGCATGTAACAGCTACAACAAGAACAGGATTTGAATAGTCTTCTTAACAATAGTGGTGAAATTTAATCAGGATCTTTTCCAGGCTAAAGCAGGGCCAGGAAGATCTGACGTAACTTTTTCTTTTTTTCCCTCCCTGCAGATGGAAATGGTTGAACAAAAAAAGGCTAAACAAACTATGTCAAAAGATTATTCAGTGACTGACACTCTGTGGTCAAAATCTAGTACTGCAGTTACAGTCTGGCTACAGAAACCAGTACTACCTCAAAAGTAACCCAGTTCAAAATGATCCCAGTCGATACACCAACAGAAATGTTAAAGGACACATCGTCTGCCATTTTAATACTTTATTAGCATGCTTCTTTAAGCTACAGGATCAACACAGAACTAAAACCAGGGTTTCAATTACAGGTGATCGAACCTGAATAAAAGGCACAAAATCCAAACATTGTAATTTAATTTTTTCAGAATTAATGAAATAATTCCTGTCTGATCATAAACTACTGAGAACAGATTTTTTTTCCCTATGCTTTTGTATCTTGAAAAATACCAGTCACCCGATTGGCTTATTTTAATGCAATTCAGTGCTGGTTTAAGTCTAATACTTTGGGAAATTTTAGAGGAAAAAAAAAAAAGTAGAATGTGAATTTAATCCCTCAAAAAATTATCTACAATGAAGTGATTATGCAACCACTTAATTAATCTCAATTCAAAATAACCCATTAAGTTAAAAAATATAAAAAGTAGATACAACTAAGAATTGCTAAATAAACATCACAAAGATACTTAACTTGCTGCAAGAGAAATAAAAATATCACAGTTTATTACTGTAAGGTAGGCAGTGAAATCTTTTATAGCATAAAGCAATTAAAAATAATATTCTGAGGCAGACTACAAATAAAGGTATCACCATTGCAGGGTGTTAGAGACACTTAGGCTTTGGTTTGCACCCACAGACCTACATTTAAGTTGGCTTGGTGCTGAAGCCCAACCAAAGGTGACAGGGTTGAGAATGTCATCTTCTGAGATTATTCACTACACTGCTGCACTAGGTACAAGAAGTGGTGTGGCTGAACTGTTCCAGTCTAGTGAGTAACCTTGGCTGATGCGGTGGGCATTCGAGATGCATATTTAGTCCTGTGGATTCAAGGACTTTTATGAACGACTGCAAGAATATGTCAAAACAAAGAAATAGTCCATACCCTCTAGTGACACATTCCATTGTAACTGAATGTAGGATATTTAGGTACATTGCTATAAAAACCGTTTGCATAACAAGAACAGGGTTTGGCCAGAGGTGTATAATGTCCAGGCGAGACATTCCAATAAAGCCACAGAAGATGTCCAACAGGAACTCAAAGTCAGAGATAAATTTGGTCCTTTGCTCCTTCAGTTTATGGACTAGAATATTCTGGACTACCTATGGAAGAGTGATGGTTTGCTTTTGAATACCAGCCATGTATGCCAGAAATAATTCTGTTCATTTTTTCAAGTCATGTTTCTTTGCACAACGGGAAGTTTTATGTCTTAGAAATCAAGCTGGTGAAAACAAATATACTATCTTGAAACCAAAACATTTTGCAGACATGTCTTGTTCTAAAAAAGAGATTGTGCAACCTGGCTGTTAGAAAGCATAGGATGTTTCTCTGTTTAAGCCACAAGAAGAAGCTTCACATTCACAGGCCCTGGGTCTCCTGAGAGACTTTAATCACCCCATTATCTGTTGGAAGGGCAACACAGCAGGGCACTAGCAATCCAGAAGGTTTCTGGAAGGTGTTAATGATAACTTCTCAACAAGGGGATGTGCTCTGCTCCTCCTCATACTTACAAACAAGAAAGAGCTTGTTGGGGAAGTGAAGGTTGGGAGCAGCCTTGGCTGCAGTGATCATGGGATGGTGGAGTTCAGAAACATGAGAGGAGGAAGCAAAGGATCCCAAGCTCTGGACCTCAAGAGGGCAGATTTGGCCTCTTCAGGGAACTGCTTGGAAGAATCCCCCAAAAAAAAGCTCTGGAGGGAAGAAGGGTGCAGGAGAGCTTACTGTTTTTGGGGAGCCACCACCCACAAGATCAGGAATGATCCATTCCCATGGTCAGGAAATCAAGGAAAGGTGGCAGAAGGCTTGCATGGATGAATGAGAAGTTCCTGATTAAACTCATACTTAAAAAGGAAGCATGCAAAAGGTGGAAGCAAGGTCAGGTCACACAGGAGTAGTATAGAGACAATGTCTGAACATGTGATGTGGTTAGGAAAGCCAAAGGTCAACAGTCTCTTGAATGATCAATATGAGAATTATAACTCTCCATCCAACTTGCTGCTAGCAGAATGATTCCCTGGAGCTGTTCACAGCTGGTGTGATCCAGAGAGGCTTTGAAGGTACTTGTAATTATACCAAAGACCAGTTTTAGGATACGTAGTCCCAGGATTTCACCCCTTGATCCCTCTTTACTGCAATCTTTTACTTAAAGTAGATCTTCTCAGAGGATAAAGATGAGCTACACCTGCATGAAAGCAAATGTATGTACACGTGCATAGGAGTGTACATCTGGCATCTGGTGTAGGAGTGTACATCTGAAGTGTACATCTGTACACATCTGGCAGGTGATGTGAAGGTCAGCAGGAAGTGTTTCTACAAGTACAGAAACAGCAAAAGAAAGACTAGGGAAAATACGGGCCTGCTGCTGAGTGACACAGGACATGGAACAGGCCTACGTACCAAATGCCTTCTTTGCCTTAGACTTTACCAGCAGAACTGGTCTTAAGGAATCCCAGGCCACTGAGACTAGAGTGAAAGTCTGGAGCAAGGCAGACTTACACTCAATGGAGAAGGATCAGGTTATGGAATATTTAAACAAGCTGGAACTTACATACTTGTTGCATGGGACTTGGCAGGATGTGCCCACAGGTGCTGAGGGAGCTGGTTGATGTCTAAGGCCACTCTCAGCTTCCTTTGAAAGGTCAAGATTGTCAAGAAAGTTCCTGAGGACTGGATGTTCCTCGTATTTTCAAAGGCAAGAAGTAGGATTTGGGGAACTACAGGCCAGGCAGCTTCATCTCAATTCTAAGAAGGTGATGGCGCCGCTAATCCTGGAACTCATTTGCAAACACAAGGAGGACAAGAAAGTGATTTGGAGTAGTCAGCATGGATTTACAAAGGAGAAATCATGTTTAACCCACCTGATAGACTTCTACAATGAGATGACTGGCTTGGTGGATGGGGAGAGAGCAGTGGATGGTGTTTATCTTGACTTCAGCAAGGCTTTTGACACAACATGTCCAATAACATCCATATTGATAAACTGATGAAGTACAAAGTAGGTAAGTGGACAGTGAGGTAGATTGAAAACTGGATGAACTGCCAGGCTCAAAGGGTTGTGATCGGCAGTAGAAAGACCAGCTAGACACCAGTCACCAGTGGTGTACCGCAGGGGTCAATACTAGGTCCAGTCCTGTAACTTCTTCATTAATGACCTGGACAATAAGAATGAAACTTCTGCAAGTTTGAAGATAATACAAAACTGAGAGGAGAGGCTCTGCATTAGAAATAACATTACCAGCAGATTGAGGGAGGTGATCCTTTCAATTTGCTCAGCCCTGGTGGGACACAACTCAAGTGCTGGGACTAGGTTTTGTCTCCCCTGCACAAGAGTCTGGGGAAGGGCCATAAAGACCATTCAGGGACCAGGGTATCTGACATATGGGGAGAGAGCAGAGCCTCTTCAGCCTGGAGAAAAGAAGACTCAGGCAAATGTTATACCATTAGGTATTTATACACATTAGTACAATACACAGCACTTGCCTGTTGTGGTAAGTGCTGTGTAACCTCAAGCTCTGGTAAAACTGTTGTATTATTTATTCTAGAATGGGCGGGTATAACAAAAGCATTTACAAGGAAAGATTTACAAATATTTTAGAGAATTTTCAAATGTATTCTGAAGACTATTTGTCATAATTTTTTGTATGTTAAGTCAGGTTCTCACCTTTAGAAATCTCTACAAGTAGGTTAATAACATTTTTTTAAAAAGGGCTCAAAGTCTGTTCCTTAAAAACAAAAACAAGAAGAAACGTTGTAAAAAAACATAACTTTAAATGTCATTAGGTAGGATTGTTTAGATGTTTTCTGTGAAAACTTCTTTGACAAATCAGACACATTCATGAAAATTGTGTGCTTGCCTCAGAACAAGGCAGAAGGCAATGCCTAAGTATTTTTGAACAGGAAAAATGTGATCAAACAAAATGCAAACAATCAAAATTAATTTATCAGCCAAGATACGACAGAAAATATTTTTAAAACCTTTTTTCCCCAACTTTTATCTCAAATCTCTCTGAGGGCAAAAAGTTGACATTAGGCATCCTGTGGTAACACTAAGAATATATTTTTGCCAATGATAGAGCATCATACCGTTTGTTGGGTCTTGGGCCTAGGGACTAATACAGACCTCTAACTCTCACTGGTGGGGAGTATAATTTTAAATAAGAAATAGACTCTGTAGCTATTTGAGTAGACATGTTTCAGTACTGTTACCGAGGCAGTTGGATTATTGGCTAGAGAAAAATGAGACGATGAAAAAGAGTATCGCTTTGCAGCATGTCCTGTTCCCACACACTTATCTATTAAAATCAGACAAACATACATGCCTTAACACATGCATAAATATATATGTATGTATTATATGCCATGTATTGGACAGTGCAAAACCAACCTTCCTCTGCATTAGGAGTGGAAATGCACCCTGCAAATCAAGCTGCAGCCTCTCCAGCAACTGCTTGAAAATAATATGACTGAAGCCACTTCTAGACCTTCAGTTACCAGCTTCCACATCAAGAAAATCAAAGCTGCTAAAGTCTGCTGTGGTATCATGGGAATATGTTTGGAGGATGCTGTTTCACCAGCAGCTTTTCGGCTTGAACTGACATTTCTCACTATTCATACCCATCAGTGTCAAAACCGATATCAGGTTTTACAGCAAAGTTTCTGCGTTTGCCTTAAAGGGTGTCAGTCAGTCTGTGCTCTCCACAGTTAGAGAGGCTGGTGGGGCAGCAGGACTCCCAGCTGTGCTGAAATTCAGCCTACACAAACACTCCTGCTAGACACCTCACCATCCTGACAGCAGCTCTGCTCAGAGGAGGGCACGCTTACCCCCACACAGCGGATGCTCTCCCTCCCTGTAACTACAATAGCTTTTCACTGGAAGTAGGAGTTAGTGTTACTATGGTGGAGTGGTTTTCTTTGAAATAGCTTGAAAGCTGTTTTCGAAGTGTGTCCCCTGATGATTACTGGGGGGGCGTTGACTGGCTGCATCACCTCATGTCATCTCAACACCTTCTTTTGAATTCTGTCCTTTGGAAGATAGGTTCTGAAAACAGGAGAAATAATGGTAAAATTAAAATTTCAAGCAGTTTTCACATTGGGTCCTACAAATAAAAGAGCATCCTTGTTTTACACTCTAAAAGGGATAATAATTTAAAATAGCTCATAACGGAAAGGATTTCAGGACATTTCTATTCTATCTGCTCTTTTTGTAAGGTTCTATCTCTTTCAGTTCTTCTTGGACAGTGCAAGATGCTTCGCCTTTATATTAGCATCTTTTCAAAATATATTATTATACAGCATAGTCTGATACTGAAAACACTATATAGGTCCTGGAAGGGCAAGGTGTTTTGAGCTTCCACCTTTAAGCGGGAATTATTAGAATGAGGACCAATTCCAAGATTTCAGAGTCGAATTTTAGTACTGATCACACTAAACCCCAAAACCCTGAAAAACTACTGTTAAAGTTCAAGTTGATTTCCAGGTCATGAAAACAACAACCAACTCCAACCTGAATTTTCCATCACCCATAAGTAAGTTCCACCACCCATAAGTAAGACTCACATTTGTGTGTCTGAGGGTGCTTAAATGAGATCCCAAACCAGAAATGTACTTCCAAGGTTGCTACAGACAGAAACTTGGTTTTAATCTCCATGCACAAAATTTCCAGTGATCTGCATCTTGTAGCTTTTCTCTCACCACAAAAACCTAAGACAGTTAGATATTCCGCAGACCTTTCCCCAGTACAGAGAACAATGAAGTATATGACATGGACCTCCTGGAGAGGCTGACATGAACATACTGGAGCAAATCCAGAGGAAGGCCACAAAGATGATCAGAGGACTGGAGCACCTCTCCTATGAAGACAGGCTGAGATAGTTGGGGTTGTTCAGCCTGGAGAAGAGAAGGCTCCAGGGAAAGCTTATAGCAGCCTTCCAGTACCTGGAGGGGCCTACAGAAAAACTGGGGAGGGACTTCTTACAAGGGCATGTAGTGAGAGTACAAGGGGCAACAGTTTTAAACTGAAAGAGGGTAAATTTAGGTTAGATATTAGGAGGAAATTCTTCACAGGAACAGGCTGCCCCGAGAAGCTGTGGATGCCCCATCCCTGGAAGTGTTCAAGGCCAGGTTGGATGAGGCTTTGAGCAACCTGGTCTAGTGGAACATGTCCCTGCCCAGGCAGAGGAGGTTTGGAACTAGATGACCTTTAAGGTCCCTTCCAACCAAAACCATTTCATGATTCTGTGATTATATATAAGGCCTCTACTGTGGCTAATCAGAGCAACAGAAATAAACAGCTCTCACTCTGTAATTAGAAGTAGACTAAATCCAAATAAATTAGCAAAAGGGAGCCATTAACATGATGAACAAGGAAGATGAATGTGCTTAGAAGCTAGTCACCATGCAACAAGAAGTGAATTTTCAACATTTTTCATGGAAAAAATTATCTGAGGGAAAAAATGGGAAAAAGAAAGATCCTACTATTAGTTTGGAAAACTCAGTGCAAAGTTGTCTTTTTTATCCCTTCACCTTCTTCAGGAATAAAAATAAGGGAAATATACACAAGCTGAAGGAATGTGTCCAACTATGCTCAATCCAAGGCTGCTGAGGAATAGATCTAATCAAACTCCAACTGAAACACAAATTTCAACATAACTTCTTCCACAAGTCGTATTTAAATTGGGGAGTATCCACAGTGTATATTATAGCTGTTAAAAATCCCAGCACAGTTTTCAAAAACTAGTTGATTTTGCAGGTTCCCCTGTCTCTCCTACGTATGCACTGGGCATGTTGAACTCCATCATTCAAAGAACCCAACAGCAAACCACAGAGTGTGCAAGCTTGAGGGCTTCAGAGGATGTCTTGCATGCGTAAGAAAGCATATGCAGCATGGCTGGAAGAAGAACTTCAGTGATTTTACTTCTGTCTTATTTTTGTGATTCCACCATGAGGGGAGCAAGATTTTCATACAGGAAGAATTATGTTGTTAAAGTGATCTCTTCCTTCTTTATTCATACTATTCGTAGCACACTTATGTCTTTCCACTCCTTCCTAATGCTATAAATTTACAGTGCCAACAAAAGTAATGAATTACCTGAATTCACCTTTAAATTCCAGGAAACTTGAGCAGCCTGTATCCACTGAAATAACACTGTTATTGCAACAGCTTTGGATAATAAACTCCTAACTGGACTGACAGAAGTCTAGTCTTCATTGAATACCTTCTCTAATAATCTCAATACAGAACAAGCTGTTTACTTCAATGTTTATTTTCTTGAAACACAACGAGACTTCATTGTTGGAATTACTGCATAAATATGGAGCTGAAAATAGTCACTGGTGAACATTATTCATGGATGTAGAGGTCTTAAATGATTCAGACTCTGATTCACTCACACCCTCAATAATTATCACCACAAAAGGGAACACATTTTAAGGAACAGGATGTGACATTATTGTTCTGAAGAATTTGTAAAACGAAACCTCTACAGATTTTTTTTCAAGTTCACTATGAATTGTTACTGACTTCTAATAGCTCAATCAGGAGCCTTTAATTTTTAAAGAACAATGGTACATAGATTTGTTTTAATGATAAAAACCAAACAGAATGGTTAGGTAAATAGAAACTTTTAGAATTACTTCAGGTCATTTTAGACCCATTAATGCTGCGCTTCCACATTCATGAGACTATATGGGGTTTAAGTCACTGAATTATCTTTTAGAAGGATTAGCTAATCTACTACTTGATTAATATTCCTGAGTAACAAATAAGGTTGTGCAGATGAAATTCAGATCACAAACAGAGAAAAGGGCTAACATTTTGACAAACACCATCAGGTAATATGTATTCAGTTTAACTTTGGTGTTCATTTGAACCTTTGGATGCCTATAAAATCTGAAGTTTTTCAGTCTGCTTGAGGTCTGCCCATGTCTAATGGAGAGATGCTGTAATTAAGGTTTGCCTCATAACTGTAAGAGATTAAACTAAATTATGAAGTAACTCTCTAGCATTTTTTTGTATTTGCTTGGATCAGCAGGAAAACAACAACAAGTAATTTTATTTCCTTCTTGTAAAATGCTTTGAGCAGCCGGTGGGACTAGATGACCTCCAGTTGTCCTTTCCAACTTGCATGATACTTTGATTCTATTTCTAGACAAATCATGAGGTATGTAATAGCGTAAATCTTGCATCTGGATCAACATTTGCATAGAAACCTTCTGTGTTCTTCCCTAGGTTTAATAATGTTCTACCTGATTTGCAAAGGTTGTATAATCATAGAAAATAGGACTGTAAGAAGAAGGTGCATGTAGTCTTTTCTCCCTTGTCTGGGTCCATCCAGTCCATTATGAGGTTGGCATCTATAATAATTCAATAATACAAGTTCTGTTAGTGCCATAGGACTCCAAATGGGCACCTAAAGACAAAGTTTATTCCATATAGAAAATATATCAATTTAATATCATACATTTGTCAGTATACATCTTGATTATGAAAAGTTTGGAATTATATAAGATTCCTTTATTCACAAAAGGTTATTCCCTAGAAACTGTTCTATCACCAATGAAGAGCAATATTGCTACAGCAGCTTTCATTGATTGGATTGAGATTTCTGATGACTAAAAATGTGTTGATTTTGAGTAGGTTTGGTTTAGGTTTTGGGGGTATTTTTTTGTGCTTTGAAGACATAGTCAAAACAGAAGACAGAAAATATACGTCATGATAAACAGTGAGGCAGGAGAGCAAGAATATGTAAAGCCAGAGTGCAAGAAATGAAGAAGAAAAGTATTGCAATGGTTCAGGGAAGAAAAGTGGTAAGTGAAAACAAGTGGTCTTAATGAGGCCCAGATAAAAAGGGGTTGTGAAACACTTAAAGCAATAGATGTAAAAAAGACTGTGCCAAATCTCTGGGGAGGCATTCAGTCATTTAATCATGTCTAATTATCAGACAAAAAATTCTTACATTGTCTTGTACAAACATATGATTTCTATAATTTAAGATTTAAAAAAAAAAAAATTCAAGTTTTGGTTTTGGCCCCAGGGTTGGAAGGTTTTCTTAGGTTTTCTACAGATGAGACAATGGATCCTTCTTTAGTGCATCTGCATGTTTTAACATTGTGTTCAGATGCAGATAGATGTCATCTGTCATCCTGCTATTTATCAAGGCAGACAACACACAGGAAGATGTGATAAACTCAAAAATTACAGAATGAACAGTATTGCTCAGCTTTGGTTCTTCACCAAAAACATAAGCTATCCATTTCTCTTGTTTTAGCTCCATCTTACTGATCCAAGGACCCTTTGTTTTGTATGAAGCATATAAATATCCTCTTCCAAGGATTAGAGAAAGGATAAACATTCACAGAACATGAGAGACTTCTCTGAAAATCTTGTCAACTTGTTCATGGATTTTTAAAAATTCAATTCAGATTCATTATTTTGAAAAACCCTATTTTTTTTGTTTGCACATAACACTTGCCTTTATGTACAATTCTATTTTAAACAAAACTGCAATGGATCAATAGCCATAAGGTTTGACGGATTCCTAACAAGAAGTCACACGTGTATTTTTAACCAAAACTTCCAGTCTGACTTCATCCAGAAAGCATGCACATTTGCCAAGTTTCCTGAACCAGAATTGCAGTCCTGGATGTTATCTAAAGTTAGATCGCCACATGATATTCACTACCCAGATCTTGTTAGCTTCTCCTCTCTCTTCCTATTCTGAGGCAGTTAAACTATAGTTCCAAATCTAAACTGTTAGTAGGGAAAATATGGAATTTACATCCAGTACCACAGTTAAATTATTCTTTGAGTAACATCAGAAATTTGCACCAAGAAATTTGCACCAAGAAATTTGCACCAGAGGCTAAAGAAGAAAGAGAAATTGCGCTGAACAACACACTATTCCAAGTTCTCTTATGAAAAGTATAAACTACATCTATCTATAATCATATGACCATTTCTGTTGGTACCAAACATTCACACATCCCATTTTGCCAGTAAAATAGCCACAAATAGGAGCTTCCCCTGGTTTTTGTGTCTCTCTTGTACCTAGGAAGTCTGAGGGCTGCTTCTCCCTTCCCATGGCTGCCCAGTACCACTGGCCACACAAACAGGTTGTTCTGCCTCTCTAAGTGGGTACAAAACTTGGGCTCTTAAGCTTTCTTCCACCAGTTTCTTCAGCTTCTAGCAGATGAACTCAGATTTTGCCTGGAAACTACCTCCTGATTTATAATATCTGTTGTGGATTTGTTTTTAAAAACTAACAGAATCTGAGGTAAAGTTTTCAGAAGGGAGCTGTACAGCGGGACAGCTGATGCCACTGCCATTACTCTCCATGTGACAGTTTGTGACTCACTCAGCCTTAGATCGTATTCTTCCACAAAGCTGCACCTAACAATTACTTTTGGTGTCTGTTGCAGAGCTGTTAGCCCTGCATCAGCTGTCAGGAGGGTGAATTTTGCTCCGTCTGTGCATCATCCCCACGGCCCTGACTGACAGGTGTCCTGTGGTGTGTGCATCTGACTGCCCTGGCGTGCCACCAGCCCACTGCTCCCCCCAGATCAGGCTCACGCCTTGGGGGGGATAACCTGTGCTCCCTCCCGGGACTGCCAGGAAATGGGAAAATGCAGCTTGTAGTGATGGTCAGCAGCATCGAGAACAGGGCAGCACTAGCTGCTGACAGAGGATCTTCTTCCATTCCTAGAATGCTTCATAATGGCTCCCCGATTCTTCCCTATGGGGCTTATTCCGAGCATGAAACCCACTTGCTACCTCAGCTGTTCTGATCAGCAGCATTCCCAATGCTTGCCCCAAGAGCAACCCTACCTCTGGGGCATACAGAGCAGGGGGATGTGGGTGCTGCTTCAGTTCAGCACAGATCAATGAACTGAAATGATGTTACTGCAAGGAAGGAAACCTTGGACTCTGAAGCACAGAGAGCCCAAAAATTGACAGCAGAAACATCCATTTCATTCATTACCTGTTTCTTTTCAAGTTAGGCCCTTCCTGCTCTGAATTTGTGCACCATTTCACAGCTCTCAGTGTTGGCTCTGTCTCTCCTGCTTTGTTCCCCTTTTGCTCTGTCACCTCAGGAACACGTGGTGCTGCACAGCAATGTCTGGGTGCTTCAGATCCACAGTTCAGGCTGCAGAAAGGAGTTAATGGAAAGTGTGCTCCCTCCTGACAGATACCACCCAGAGATGTACAGCACCGGCTGCTTCCTTAGGGAGGGGGAGAAGCCTCCCCCCAGGCAGTGCTGCCACTCTCCTACCTGAGCAGCTCTTGCACTCAAGGGAGCACATCCAGCACCTGTGAGAGATGCCACATGTCCAACCAGAGGTGCTCAGTACTTGTCTTTGTACCCCTCTCATCCTGGCAACCTAATGCTGGGAGGACAAAACACCCAGCCTTCCCTTTCTCTCTGACTTATCTTGAGGCTGGGTATCAGAGTGACACAACAGAATGTATTTTTTAGAAATAATTTCATCTCTTAAAAAGATCCAGTGTTAAATTTGCAATGCTACCACGATGAAGAGGATACTCTAAATAAATAAATGTTAAGAGTGGAGTTATATATTTCCCTGTAAACATTTGTGATATTGTCCAGTTCTTTGAAAAATACTAACTACTTTGGTCTTTGAGATTAAACAAATTTATTTAGCAACTCTACAGAAAACATCTGTGGGCCCTAAGTAATTCTTTGCACACAAAATCTTCAGTATCAAGTCCAGCTAAATGTGTAAAAAAAAATAACACACATATTGTTGGCCTCTCGTGCAGATGACAAACCAAAATGACCCTGCTGAGCCATGTTACCTGCATGACTGAAGTGACTCCTGACTGTCTCAAGAAATGGGGGTTGCACTCTTATTTTTCACAAGCAGGTTTCATTTGGCAGCTAACCAGCCACAAAGTCAAATATTTTTAAAAAGCCATAAAAAAATGACATAATGATGCTTCCAACTTCTCTTCCTTTGTTTATATCGACTATAATCTGAAGCCAAGATGCAAAAAGATTATATTTCCTTTTCTTTTTATATCTTCCTCTATATGTTTACACATGCACAGATACACACACTGCAATTTCATTAACAATTGTAAAATACCAGATTATTTCTTCAGGTTGATCATTCAATACTTAAACAGAAAACAAAAAGAAAAAATAAGAGAGTAAATTTGTCTTCCACAGCACGGCTGAATATAAAGACCTTCCCTAACAGAAGGTCTTTCTCTGTTCCTTTAAACCTCCTTGGCCTATTCTACATTAACCTTGGAATTGTTTTCCAAAAGCAGCTGAGTTGTCCTAAGAAATGCCATAATTCTTTATTTCCAGATGTAATTTTGATGCAATTATATTTGTAGGTGTTTGAAATCACAGGAGAGGGCCCATTTTCACCATTTAGTTATATATGCTCATGATTTTCTTAGAAAAGAATGACAGCAGCAATAAAAATCATGCCGGTGTTAAATGTTTTTATTGTTCACGTTTTTTTACCCCTTTCAACTGAGAAAAATAGGACTAAAGTTGGGAGAAATGCTGAGGAAAGTAAGACAGTTTATCTTAGTTTCTTTTTCTGGTGTGTGCGAGTGAGTGTGCAAATTGTCTCTCACTCTTCCTTACATCACATCTTTTCCTCTCATTTAAATGCAATAAGAAAAATATTAAAACTGAGGGATGGGGAGACACCGTACTACATTTTTTCAAAGTTAAACAAGATTCACATTTGCCTTTGGATCACAAAATCTACAGTGTGATAGGGGTGGAGACAGCTCCCATATGGGACAAGAATTGGACATGCCAGGGTTGGGCAGGTGTCATGTAAAACAGAATGGCTTTGCCACCATGGGCCACAGTACCTTGTGGAAACAGGACCACCATGCAGGATCAGAGTTAGATAAAAGGCCCAGAGTTGCCAGCTGCAGTATTCTGACTCTGGTACAAGAGGATGAAAAGCAGAAAAGTCACACCAATGCCCAGGAGGGGTAGCAGAAGGACCTAAACCTGCTGAGAAATCCAAACCTAATCTACAAGTGAATGGCTGTTTGATTATTTTCACTTTAAAAGAAAGTGGCTGCAGTGGAAAAAGCTCTGAGCCCTCCAGAAATGCCTGTGGAGATTTGGGGAAAAAAAAAACCAACAAAACAACCACTTAACATACAACCAGTTTGCACCAGGCCTTTGGTGCACAGTCTTGGTGTGCACTAGTGCCTGTCAGGGCAGCTGAGCTACTGCTGACAGTGAGATGGAAGGGGTTTTTGGTCCATGCTACTTTCCCAGTTCTTGTTCATCTTAATACCTGTTTTTTTTTTACAGTGCTCTGCATAGGAGTTAAGCTATAATTTCATTGTTGGAGATAGAGAAACCAAGGCATGGGTCAGCAAAGGGCCTTCCCCATGCTCACTGTGCAGCTGTGCTAAGATGTAAACTGATGAGAAGTTAAAGGCTCTAAATGCAGCTCATTAGCCACAGTATCATACTGCCTCAAAAGGCATTAGATCTTATGCATCATTTTGAAGGGAAGGAGTGGGTCTGCTGAACCCACTCATAGTTTTGAAAAGCAAAGAAAACCATGAGCCAGAATCATACTGAGGTATGCCAGCTGAGGTAAATCCCCAATGACACTGAAATAGAAGGAATATTTTATGATATATAATTATATATATAATGTATATATACACCCGTATATATATTAAAAATACATATTGCATAATTGCAGCTGTGCTACCACCAGGGTAACTCCTCCACTTCCACCAGTTTAAAACAGCAATAAAAAAATCCCTTTGAAGCTTTGAAACAGTGGTGCCCAGAGAAACTGTGTCAGATGGATCTGGAACAGAAATGGACAAAACAGAAAAAAAGGACAGACCAAATGGAATAGAGCTAAGGATATATTTTTCTGGAAAAAAAAATATTTGCATAAACTGGAGCATAGGAGGTTCCACATAAATGTTAGGAAAAACTTCTTTACTGTGAGAGTGACAGAACACTGGAACAGGCTGCCCAGAGAGGTTGTAGAGTCTCCGTCTCTGAAGACATTCAAAACCCACCTGGACATGTTCCTAGGTGACCCTGCTCTGTCAGGAGGGTTGGACTGGATGATCTTTCGAGGTTCCTTCCAACCCCTAAGATTCTGTGATTCTGTGAAACTTGCATGATGATACTTTTAGGCTGCCCAATAAAAAAAAAATAAAATTAACTTACAGTTTGTTGGACAGCTCTACGCGAAAATTATAGCACCAAGAGCTGCAATCCACATTTTTGTCATGCTAGGAAAAGAAGCATTACTCCAGATCTTTCTAGTGTCTCCACTCTGGACACACTGGAGACTTTTTGCAAAGAAAAGTGGAGGGGAAAGGGTTCATGGCACTAGGCTGTGGCTGAAAAATGTGACTTCTAATGAAGGTCTTCTGGGCGTGAACCTGTAATGGCAGTGCTTCTCTGGGGCTCCACAGCCACCCTCCCACTCAGTAAGCTGGTGCACCAAGCCCTGTGGGGCAACTTCCCACAGTCTCAGGAAGCTGGGACACCAGGTACTCTGAAGTACAGGCCCCCCCTGCACACCATTGCAAGCCACTGAGTGTTAGAGCAAGCCTGAAAGAAACTAAACAAGAACTAGGAACATGTGTCTTGGTGGCAACATGCAAGATCTAACAGGTCTGTAAATTAATCAGCATAATTCACCATTTGGGTGAGGTCTTAACTTTGATAAGTATTTAATTACTTATTAAAGGAGGGAAGCATCCTAGCAGGGGTGACAGTTCATTCAGGCTCCAGGAGTGACTTGCATTTGGGAACTACTGTTATTTTTTTGCCTCAATAAAGAGCAAGCCAAGTCCCTGGCACGGTCTGGTCGCTCTGAAACATTAAATCAAGACTGAGTGTTTTTCTTAAAAGTGTCAACGAGTTTCATTGTCAGTCAGCACAGAAGCTGCTGAGTGAAAGTCTGGGCTTGGCAAAGAAACTGACCTCAAAGATCCCCTTGTGCTCCTGGTCCTGTCCTTCCTGACCTTGGCTTCCAGAGTTAGGCTCCAGGTCTCTTCCAGAACAGAAAGAGCAGGACTTCCGCCCAGTAGCTTTCAGAGGCTGGGCAGACTTGCCCTTTCCTGAAGCTGAAGACATGGGTGTGAAGCTCCGTGCCAGCAGAACAAGGGCAGACACTTTGTACACAGGGCAGAGAAAGGTCTGAAGGGAAGCAAGGATGGAAACAGCGTGGCTCTGTAACCTCGAACCCCCCTCCATGCCTGAGCCATGGAAGAGGACAGTACCCTTCCCTTTGCTACCAGAGACTGAAACAGGAAAATGCCTCTCAAAAACTCTGATCTGTGCTTTTCAGGCAGTCTGCTTCATTCTGTGTGGCTTAAATTCTTTATTATAAGTAAAGGGAAATTTCCAGTAAAGGGAAAGGATTATAAACGGCAAATCAGGTATGAAATTTACAAGTCTTTGCATTAAATCTGCCAAGGACCTTTGTTAATTCTAATTTTGGTGGGAGTTTCAAGATTGAGACTACAGATTACTCTTACCTGTAGCCTATTCCCTCCCCATGCCACCTTCTCACTAAACCACAGTCTGTGGAGAATGAATGCAAAGCTTTCCAGTACCAAATGGAAAGAATGTGGCCCAAATTTCTGTAACCATCAGGGATAGTTTGTAATTCCTGTGTAGCTTTAAAATGCCAGGAAAAAAAAAGGGAGTGCAAGAAGATAATTTAGCAAGTCAGGTAGCTATGCTGCAAACACCTAATAAGGCTGCCCAGCTAACATGCACTGGAGGAGGTAATCTGCAACGTATGCCAGAATTTCCTGATCTCAATCTGGTTCCAAAATATTAGTCCTATTTATAGACTGCAAAATGAGAACAGACCGAAGTGATTGTTTAGTCTGATATTGTGTGTAAGAGAGACTTTAACATTCCCCTACATTAATTCTTGATCCAAGTCCAAGATTCAATTTAGCTAGCCCATTAGTTTTCAACCTTTTACAATTTGCATACCCTCAAACTGTCCAATAGGTTTGAAGATGCTGTGTGGGGTTTTCAGGCCCACAGACAATCAACTTGCACTTCTTAGTTACCTTTCTTAGATCCCTTCAGAGTGACCCCTGGAGCACCAGGTGTTCACACACACACATAAAAAAATTTTTAAAAAGCACATACACCTTTCAAAAAGCATCTGGTCTTAATTTTAAATACGTGAAATTAAATTTTTTAATTGAGGAAGAAAAAGCCCCCACAATGCTGAATAATAAATCACCTTCATGCATAAAACTCAGTTTCTCACCTGAATTTCTCTGGTTTCAGCTTTCCATTGGTGTATTCTGTGTCTATTTCCCACCCAGGCTGCAAAGCCCTCCATTACCCTGATCCTTTCATGATGTGGACCCTCAGAGAGTGATTGTGTTGCCCTTTCGCCTTTCCTTTGATAAGTTAAATGGATTAAGCTTCCCTCAGCCACACTACAGGGTATATTTCCCCACCCATTAATCATTCCCCATCATAATGTAAACAAAACCAAAAGGTATTAAGTACATTCTTTGTATTTCTCTGTTCATACTTCTGTTACTGCCTGCTTTAAAAGACAATTTTATCTAAGTAAGTTATAGATCATTAAGCTGAAAAAAAGTTTGCCCGTTACTGCTGTTTTACCATCTTGCCCCATCTTGTCTCATTAGCAGGAACTGATTGAGCATGAAGGTGTTCCCTGGCTGTCAGTAGATAAAGTAGGTGCTCTTGGCTTTCATCTGTTCTGAATTCTCCTTGTCTCATTATCTTCACAAGGTCAGATTCTTTGACACCAGGACTGCTTGCTTAGCACTCCATTCTGGTAATTACTTGCCTGGCAACCTTAACCATAAGTAGATTGCATGTATATGGCAGCAATGAAAGTATCAGCATACAGGCCAACAGCCATATATCCATATAACACAAATACCATTAGAAATGTGTTCATTCTACTGATGTAATTGTTATGCTTCTGTATTATCACACTGCTGCAAGCACGACATGCACATTAAAATGCACGGCTTCTATTACAGCACTGAAACCAAAGTTGCAATTCAGCTCTCTTTTAGGGCAAATCCCATAGCCTTTTTTTCCACAAAACTCATGAATACTTTATTTGGAAAAGGTTAACCTGCATTTCTCTGAATCTTCTTTTACCCCATGTTACACAGATGTACTTAACTCCTGAAATTATGAAGTTGGTAGAAGAGTTTAGGGAATTCTAGAGGGTGACATCCATTGCTACTACAAAGAGTATCCTCAAATCACTGTATAGTCTTCTGCAAAATAAATGCTTTTGCTTTGATATGTTTATTGTGAGACAGCAAAAAAACGCAGCCTGTGATGGATGCCTTGTACAGCTCTCCTTTTTTTCCATTTTACATTCACAAAATTACTTCCTCTACAACAAATCTTATCTACACCATTCATCAACAATAGTCAAATTGTATTTGAGTCACTTCTGCAAAGTTGTAACAATAATAAATGTTTTTTATGTTCCAAGAAACTCCATGAAAAGGACAGAAACGTGAATGCCTCACATTTTGGCAGGACGCCTAAACAAAAATACCTTCATACCACTCCAGTTCAAACTCATTTATACCAGATTTAAACATGCTTCTTCTGCTAATGCAGTTCATCCTCTGGTCACCACATTCTTCTTAATGTGTCAGCAATACTCAGATTTACAACAAAGCTTTCAAATCACCTATTCAATGTGATTTCAAAGGTGGTAGAGTATCTAAATAAAAATCTGTCCATGAGGCACTGGGGGTAGCTATCACATTGCACTTGCATTGTGCAATTTATTGATGGTGATCACATCATCCACATTTCACAGATGGAAAAACTGGTGCCCTGAGAAATCAGATGAGTTTGCACTAATCATACAGCAAGTTAACAATAAAAATTAGACCTGATGTCTTCTGGTTTCATAACCTTAATCAGTCTAGCTTGTTTTATTTTGGCCCCTCTAACAGCCACAGCCCCACACTCAGGTACAGACCCACATACCCATCTTTTCTATCAGGAAGCCCTTGGTTTTCTTCCAGTCCTCTTCACAGCTTGCAGCCCTGCCTCCAGGTTCAGGGCATTTCCTACCACCCTCTTCCCTGCTTACCAGCTGCAGGCACAGAAAATCCATCCTTAGCTCATAGCTGTCTTCAGTAACAGGGATATTTCCCTAAACAGAACTCATGCCCCTTTTACACTCAGTTGAAAAGCTCATTTAAAGGCGGGTGTTGACAGCCTCCCAAATTACCCCACAGAAATTCAAGTTTCCTCCCTTGTGGCCCTTTACTTTCACCAACACTCTCTAAATGAGGCTCTGCTTTATTTACCAGTATGTACATACCTATAGGAGCTGAGTCTTTCGATTCTCAATATGCAGTCTGTAGCTTTTTGTCATACCTCTGCCTTTCTGCCTGGAAATCTCTCCCAATTCACTTTACCACAATGAGGATCAAGATCAGCCTTAGCACCTGAAGTCCCAGGCCATTTTGGCAGAACATCCTCTTTACCAGCTGCAAGGTGGCATTCACTGGAACATGGTCTGTCTAGGGGCAGTATGTGTCCTGACATTCCCACTATCTGATCCATCCTTTTACTGGCATTTTACTGGATGCATTGGTGCTGCAGAGCACCGGACACGTATCTCTGACACAGAGCACTGCCTCCTGCCTTGGACTGAAAATATGTGAAGTCCCCATTACATACATATTCACAGGGACAGTAACATATTTGAAGTTTTGGGGTTTTTTTTGCCTTCTGCCTTTTTGTGCAGCTTTTCCTATCTTAATAGAGAGGTTTGAGTTTTGTCAGACAGGATAATTTACTAGTATCATCATCACTTAATAAAAAAAAAAAAAGAAAATTGTTATACAGAAATGTCTGGCAAACAAGTGAATTGTCTCAGGGAAAAATGGTCCATCTTTCATTTGGCCAGGGAAAGCAGCTCATTGTATTCACTGATGGATTTCCCTGAGTGCAGCAGCCTCAGTCCACTGTTTGGTTGAAGAGGGCCAAAGAGCCAGAGCATTAGCACGAAGTTCCAGGCATTCGCTCAGCCTCTCACAGTGTATATAGTTTACAGAAGCTGATTATGAAACAATGAAAGGAAAGCCATGGTTACCTCTGTGTTTATCTTAGCTCCAAAGGTGACCTCCATGGTAGAGCTGACAGGGTGTAACATGTTCACAGTCTACTGGCAGGTGATCCACCTTCCCCTCTGCTCTTTCCCATGGATCCTGGGGACCTTGCTTCCCTCTGTACTCCACCTCCTTGGCTGACTAACTAGTTTCAAGCCTTGCTCTTCCCCACACCCTTCAACTCAGAAGGATTTCTTAGTCCTTAACTGGGTCAGGAGGGATCTTCAGTCTTGCTCACATCAGATTATCACCTACCTTCTCCTGCCTTGGAAAGCTGGGGCCCTGGGCATGTGTTTTTTTGGGGTTTTTGACACTGGGTAAACAAAGTCAGCTACTGCTTGGCAGTGCCTTAGGCACTCAGTTATCATGGATTTTGCATCAGTCTAGACAGCAGCCAAGCCAGTGTGAAGTTTCTTTCTCATTCTGAACTTTATCAAAATATATACCCTACTGACATACGACAGCCATGAGAGGGACCAATACAGGTAGTGCTTTACTGAGATTACGTGGAATGGTGACCCTTAAGGAGACCTAAAGGCTGGGAGAAGGAACTAGGATGTAACCAGAACATATTTAAAAAGCAATGAGTGACTTATATTAGGAAGTGGAATTCATCAGGGACAAAAAGACAGGAAGTCCCGGTGACAACTAATGAAGGATGCTCTAATAGCTACAGTTTGACTGAGGAGCAGTCATGGAAAAAAAGCAAGGGAAGATTTACAGTAAATGAAGCCAGAAAATAAAATTAAAAAAAAAAAAAAAAGGGTCAGCATCTTAGACACTGAAACCAAGATAAAACATTTCAGACTGTGTAGGTTTAAAAATGATGATCTTAATTTTGAGCATAAGTAGCAATATTCCGTGAAGTAGACCCCAAACCTGCAGCTGCTATGGGGATGACTACGGTTGACCAATTCAAGCAGGATGTTTTACAGTTTTCCAGGACCTCTTTCCCAAATATCAAGGGGTAGGATGGAGCCTTTAGATTGTGCTCTGCAGCCCACCAGCCTGCACCCACTTTCTTCCTTTAAGTATAGGCAGGATGATGAAAATTCTTATCCCAATAAAAAAAATTCAGAATCTCCATCATCACATAAAGGATATGCTTAAATGGGAATGTTGTCTTCTGAATCACTGAGGTTTCATATTTCTTTCATTACAGAACACAGAATAATTGAATCATGGAATCATAGAATGGTTTGAGACAGAGGGGATATCCCTGTCCAACCTGACCTTGAACACATCCAATGATGAGGCATCCACAAGCTCTCTGGGCAACTTGTTCCAGAGTCTCACCATTCTTGTAAAAAAATTCTTCCTTGTATTTAGTCTAAATCAGTTTAAAGCTGTTACCTCTTGTCCTCTCATTTCAGGTCTTGGTAAAAGTCTGTTCCCATCTTTCTTATAAGCCCGTATTACGTAATAGAAGGCTGCAATAGTCTCTCTGGAGCCTTCTCTTCTCCAGGCAGAACAACCCCAACTCTCTTAGCCTTTCTTCATAGGAGAGTTGCTACAGCCCTCTGATAATTTTCATAGCCCTTCTCTGGACCTCCTCTTTCAGGTCCATGTCTGTCTTGTGCTGGGGATCCCAAAGCTGGATGCAGTACTTGAGGCTGGGTCTCGTGAGAGCAGAGCAGAGTGGGATAATCACCTCCCTTGACCTGCTGGCCATGCTCCTTTTTATGCAGCCCAGGATATGGTTGGCTTTCTGGGCCACAAAAACACATTGCCTGTTTGTATTTAATTTTTCATCTACCAATATCCCCAAGTCCTACTCCACAGGCCAGCTCTCAATCTATTCATCCCTCAGCCTGTATTGATATTGGAGATTGCCCTAACCAAGATCTTGCACTTGGCCTTGTTCAACTTCATCAGGTTTACAAGGGCCCATTCTTCCAGCCTGTCACGGTACCTGTGGATGGCATCCGTTCCCTCAAGTATGTCAACTTCACCTCTTGGCTTGGTGTCATCAGCAAACTTGTTGAGGGTGCACTCAATCCCACTATGTTATTATTAAAGCTATTGAACAGTACTCATCCCAGTATGAACCCCTGAAGGACACCACTTGTACCTGATCTCCATTTGGACACTGAGCCATTGACTATAACCCTTTGGACATGGTCATCCAGCCAATTTCTTATCTGATGAATGGTCCACCCACCAAACTAATTTATTTTTAATTGATTGACAAGTATGTTGTATGGGACCATGTCAAAGTCCTTACAGAAGTTAAGATGTTAATATTTAATGTAAAGCTCTGCAAGATTCTCTGCTGATAGCTGAGGAGGTATAACAAAGTCTACTACTTTCTACCTCTCAGTGCTTTTAACCCAGGCCTTGTTTTGAGGCTTTTCCTGAATTGCAATGTCTGCAACAATACTGCTCTCTGCTCAATTTGGGAAGTTCATAGTGTCTCTCCAAACACATAAACTTTACAGATTGATAAATTATAAACAAATCCAAAGAACAAGTACAGTCTGACAACAACGTCAACACAGCTTTCCCATCATTTCTTAAACCAGTTTGAGGGAAGACAATAGCCAAGCCCATTCTCTAGTCCAGCTCCTATATCCAAGACAGGCCAAAAAAGATAAGTTAGCTATGCTGTAGATACTCATCCATCAGCAAGTAGTGTAATATAAACAACTGAGGTCTTTGATCCATAGAAAAAATATACGGTTTTCACCTCTATGGGTTTTGAATTAGTTCACACTAAAATTATTATCACAGACAACAGAGTCACAGATTTATGAGGAATACATTATTAGACCTCATTGTGAGGACTTTACATCTCCTGAGCTCACCAATTAGCTCTTGTTTCCCATTCCTCTTTGGGAAGCTGGGATTATACATATTTGTAGGGCAATGTTGAGCTTGAATGGCTCATTGGCCATCCAAAGAGGGGGAGACAAGTGCTGATGAACCTCAGTGCTGTAGTCCTAAATATCATCATGAGCTTTTCTATGAGAAAGATATCTATGATCAATTTGAGGGTTTTTTTTCTGATCTGGAATTGAAAACTGTAAATGTGATACTGTGAGGGAAAATTGTAAAAATAATTTGTTTCAGAAAAATATCAGTATTTTTGGCAGATATTTTTCTTTGAGATAAATGAATAGTACTGTTTCATCAGCTGAACTCTTGGCCATTTCTAGGAAAGTCAAATATCCCAATGAGTTCTTCAGTGTCCAAATCATACATAAACCCAAACCAGAGAACATTACAACTAACATGCTTGCAGACCTTCTTCACCACTGCATCACAGGAGCTGTGAACACCATTATTTGCTCTCTGTCCCATGACAGAAATACCAGAATCCCTGAAGCCCTGGCTTATGTGAAAATCATGTCCCAGAATCCTGCTGCAGAGACAAGTTGTGAGCAGATCCTGGGACCTCTCAGTGCTATGCTTGCTCCCTCACCAGCTGTAGAAAATTTGGTGATTGGGCTGCCCTGATGTTGCAAACCCTGGAAGCCCTGAGCTTGTCATCTCTATGGTAATCTTAGCAGTATGGCTGCCAACAAATTCAGTTCCTGGGAAGTCCAGGCTTCCACCCAGCCTGAGTAAAAACCACCAACATCACTAAAAGCAAATTGTTTTCATCAAATGATTCATGGAGGTGGTATTTTCCAGCAAAATATTGTTCTAGCTGGAAATCTGCAGCCAGCAGATTTGTGCAACACACTCAATACCACGTTGAATTCAGTGGAAGTTTGTCTCAATAAAAACAAACTGTATACAAAGAGAGAGGCTGCATTAACCTTACTCATAGCAGTTAAACTTTGCTCTGGTAAAGAGTATCCACACTAGCCTCATGCACCACCAAAGTCCCACCCAGGATACTTTGTCAGATATGATGCATGTACCCTCGGTGGCACAAGGGTCAGTTCGTCCCACATAATGTTGATAAAGGGTGGCCTTGTATCCCTAAGTTTAACCTAGAACTGCAGATCCAGCTATCTCAGCAGATTCCTGAGATGCTGCCTCTGCAGCACGTTGAGAGTTTCTCACCAGTATTAAAACCATTGACCCAACCCAGGGTGTTTTATATCCTCATATACCCAGGGAGAAAGACTCTGATTTTTTTTTATTTTTTGTGAAGGACAATGTATGACAAGTTGTACCAGGTCTTCTTCAATGTAAACAGGCAGTAATTCTTAAGGTCAAACAAGTACAGATTCTCAGGAATGAATAATTAATAGGGATATACAAAATGTCAGAACTCAAGTTTCTAGGATTTGCTAAAACACAGACAAATTGGAATCTGACAAAAACAAATTGTGTTTAATAACCCTTAAAGACGTGATCCCTGAAGCATCCTGCTGTACCCAAGTCTCCCCTTGTCCAACTTCTTTCATCTTCATTTGCACCAGACAAAGACTAGTGAAAATAATGTCTGAACTTTAAGTAATAAAATCAGTTATAAAATCGCTTACTTTATCACACTTTCATGCTTTTTCTCACTCTTGCTTTTTTTTAACCTTCCTGACTATTTTTAGTGACTGCAGTTTCCAACTGCATAGTCACCCCTTCCAAAGTAGCCCAGTGACACGAGGGTGTTGCCTTGCAGGCACAAAAAGAAGAAGGGTTTTTTTCCCTCTGGTCTCCAAGGCGATGCGAGACCTTGTGACTGTAGATGACACAACACTGAACCCCAACTACCAAGCAAGAGACATGAGATAATATATAGGCTTTAACCAATTCAGTCAGGTGGATTATAGTTGGCTCAGAGCAAGGACAGAGTGGGGTCACATATAGATAGACTTTATAGGGGAAATCACAAACTGGTATATAACTCTTAGTTAATGCCTCTTATGTCTGTCTTTAAACCTGTGATGTCAGTCTGATGTTGGAATCAGTCCCACTTTATCATCAGTTGATAAAAATTGAATTACTTCTGAATTATGTCAATGTCGAATTAGTCTCACTGAAAGTGCAGAATCAGGAACCAGTAATGAAGCAAAGGGAGAACATTAAATTGTTGCTATTTATTCCACACTGGCCTTCTGGATATTTCTTGGTCAGATTTATAGATCAACCCTTCAGCTTAGAGCTCTAAAACCAGAAGATCCCATGGAATTATGCAGTTGCAGGCAGTCAATGTGGATCTGTCCAGAGTGAAACCTAGAATTAATGAGGCAGGACTGTTCACAAGAGGAACCACACACGTGAAGTTCTCTGCTTTCAGGAGAAAGCACAAACAAACAAACAAACAAAAAAACAACAAAAAATATCACAAGGTTGTCAAGTGCTGCAAGAAATGTTTGGAGTTTTCATTTATTCCTCAATGTGTGCAATTTACCCTGTCAGTTCATTTAGGCACCTCTGTTGTATACATTGCATTCAAGGAAAAGACATTTTCTCGAGAACATCACAATATAGATATGGATGGGAAATATTTGCAATACACATCAGTATTAAAAACAAATGAAAAATTACCTCAACACAGAATCATTGGGGATATATACATACGCAGAACACTCAGAATATTTGAATTCTAAGGTGTTTCTCAGCATATTGCATTGTTAGTTGGTTGGCTGGCAGATTCTACAGAATTTACCATGTATTCTTATTGAAGTGGCATTAGTGACAGAGGGGATTCAAAGAGCAACCTGATACCGGAATCTCCTCTTGCTGTGAACAGACATAGCTGGTCAGTCAAACAGCCAGTTGATCACATCTACAACCTATTTCTATATATAGCCAAGAGCAGCCTTAGACCTTGAACTGCAAAACTGGAGATTCCCAGGCAGAATGCTCAATGGATGAATGCTTGGAGGCTGAACAAGGCATGGAGCACTAGCTGCTGGTACTCGCTGTCCAATGTCGTGCTTCCAAAATGAGGACTGTAATTGCCCCCAAAAATGTCCCAAGCACAATTTATTTTGGTTCAAAGATGGAGTAAATGTTGAGGAGAAGCATGAAGAAGACATGAGAGGTGAAGTCAGTGGGCAGAGTATCAATACCTGAGAAGAACATGCTTAAGAGACACAGTGCTTCTCCATCAGGCTTTCTCAAGCAGCGTCTGTACTAATAAAGTGAGTCTCAGGACAAAGGCTCCAGCCCATGTTCACCCACTGTGGCAGCACACTCCCTGGCACAGTCTTGGTATGTGCCAAGCAGCAACACCCCAGGCTCCCTGGATATGGTTCAGAGCACAGCAGAAGCCAGGGCACATGCCACTGCATGATGCCACCCTCAGTTTCAAGAAGGACAAGAGGTGAAGGTAGCATGCTGTTTAGCCTCACTGCCAGAAGCCTGGTCTGAACTATTTTTCAGTAGTAGCAAAGGCATGACTTAGTCAAGCTGTTACCCAAATATTTGGGGTTTTTTCCACATCCTTCTGTTTGCCTTTGCATGTCAGATTGGCATGAACTCCCAAGCTCTGCAGCACCTGAATGTGCAGTGGCAAGTCAGCTGTACCCCTCAGAGACCTCTCTGTACCTACTCTGAAGCCCCAGCAGAATCTTCATCCTCAGGTTGCAACAGATAGTACCAGAAGCTTCTCATTAACTCCCCTTAGATAAGTGAGACTTTAGACCCATATTTCATGTTTAGCAGTTTCACTTTTTTTAAGCAAGAAATTATTCTCCCTTTTCTTGTTCAAGTGCAAGTTTCATACCTTTTACACTTCTGATAGAGAACAAGGAATACAGTATTTCTTTTTCTGCTTATTCAAAATTATATAGAAACTTGTTCTCCAACCTGAAAAACATTCCTATCTTATATGAATAAATAGTACTTTTCCTTTGTATCATAGATTATGTGATTTTATTTTTTTCCTAACTCAGGTAATCTTTTTCTGTGCTGTATACTTGATTCACTATCTCGACATACAAATAAAGAAAACAAACATATTGGAATAACACAACAGTAAACTTCTTCCATGCTGATTCCAGTCAATGCTCTTTGATGCAGTTACACTGCTCAGAGATCATGCAAGGCTACTAACTTTCAGATATGGATAAAACTTTGTTTCCAGATGTGACTGCAATATAAAGAAACAGACTGAGTTCAACTTCACTGAGTGACAAAAAGTCTAAAGAAAAAGAATAATTTCCCCAAGAGTTTTGTATTTTTAACTATTTATAAGTCTGGATATTGTTACTTCTATATCCATCCAGTCCTATTAAGTTTCAACAACATTCCATTAAGAGGAATTCTACCATCTGTTACCTTTTATTACTATTGAACATTTCACCTCCCAGATCCACAGAACACATCTTGATCTCTGATTCCATCTTGTGGGGAACGGACCGTGACACACCTTTACATTTATACATTGATTGCCACCACTTTTGTAATTGAAACTGTCAATTTCAAGGTTGGGAGCAGTCACGTTGTCACGCCAATGACAGTTATGGTTTATGTGCACTCTCCCAAGCTATATGAAGGTTTCAAGAATGCTCAAAGATGCAGAATATGGGATGAGTCTGGGATTTGAGCCTTGCTCAGCCTGAGCTATGGGCTAACAATCTGTTTAGGGATTAGCCAGTTTCCAGTTTAGGAGCTAGGCTAGCCCTAATCACTGCCAGCCATGCCCAGGGGACATTAGCATTTTAAAGGCAGAGGCAGCCCTGGCCTCCTGGAAGGAAGCTCATCACTCCTTCCTGGTAGAGCTAAGGATTAGGAAACCCTGGGGAAACAGCAAAAGAGAAGATTTGAATCTGAATGGGACCCTGTGGAAGCCCCAAGGAGGGGCTAGCATCTGAAACCAGGTTTACTTTCCCAAGCCCGGACTCTTTTCTCTATGCTGCCTGGTGGCAGAACTATGCACAGTACCACACAGGTTTAGGAGAGCATTCACAGTTTTAATGCTGAACAGAGAGATGGATCTTTCGTATCTCATACTACAGACTAAATGTGATTTGTTTTGCTTCTTCTCACCTGTGACTTCGTAATGGTCTGTTACATAACTTTATTTCCTTTTTTGTAAACCTTTTAACTTCACTAGATTTTCAGCATAGCTAACATAGCTAGCATAGCACCAAGGCCTACCAATCCTGTAGGTGTAGCAAACCTTAAAACCAAGATAAAATCCCCTCTAAATACAGTTTATTTATTTTAAGTGATTATTATAACAGAAAACACCTCTGCTTAGGTGTTTAAAGCCCTTTGAGAGGTGGAAATGCTGCCTTCTTTATGGAAGAATTGTCTTCTGATCACTAGGAGCAGCCTGGAAAGATTCCAGACAGCAGCAAGAATTAGTGAGGAGGAAACATGTTATAAGAATGGGCCACAGATGTGAACGCTCACTCCCTCACTTCAGTGTGCTGATCAATTAAAGGTAGTTAGCAGTTTCCAGACTGGTGTTGCCTTGAACATCTGCAGAGCACAAATCTAGCTGCTTCTCATCTTCCTCCTCTCTTAGAAAACTGAGCTGCTGCTGCCATCTCATATAAAAATTGGTCATTTGAAATGGGTGTAGCATCAACCCCCTTAGTCTGAAGAGAGCTTTGAAGAATCAGTAACCCATGTGTTGAAAAGACATTTGCCAAAAGCAGCTTTTAAATTGCATGTTTTGACATTTACGTTTTATACTGAACTCACTCACTCACCATTGATATACTGAACCAGAAGGAACATCATCACCTGTAAAGGTGCAAGGAGACAGATGCCCCAAGAGCGTTGTGCTTTTGGGAGGTCAACAAACCCCTTTTCAAGGCACTATCAGAACGAAATTGTCAGTCAGCAGGAAAGCACCTGAATCATGCAGGCAGTTTTCACAGTTACTGGAAGGCATTATACTACTGCTGCCTGCCTTTGTAGTAATGTCAGACCTATGAGTAAAGCTGGTAGTGAGAGATCTGTTCCCTGGCTCAAAGCACATACAGTGCAATACCATATGCTCCCATCAGAAGGAACTGTGGGTGCTCACAACCAATCAAGATCAGTCCCTCAATTGGGCAGATCATAGGGTTCAAACACAAAGGAGAAGTGGTAACTCCCAGTGATGCACTTATTCTCTTAGCTGTGGATTATTGCTGAAAGGCTTTGGTGGGAAAAAAAAAATGTGTTTCAAGGAGGTGTCGCAATATGTCATTTAGAAACAGTGAATTATATTTCATCATACACATTTATAATACATCCGTGTGGACAGGTGCAGATACATGCAGGCTGCTTGGTCGGTGCTCTCAGATGGCTGGATACAAGCCAGCTCTAGTCTTGAAGCTGTTTAGACACAAACCGGTAATATGCACAGCCTGTCACCAGGCCTTACTGACTGGAGCACAGTGCAATGTTAACACCACTATATGGACCTGAAATGGCTCGTGTCTGGTCAGCTCAGAGGACGGGAGACAAATCTCACAGCTACCTATGCCCTCAGGGGGGTGCACCCATAGATTCACCTAAACTCCCCTGACTCTCGAAGGAAGATGCCAACATCTGAGATACAGCCAGTAAGAGGGGGCATTTTCAAACTCAGAATTTAAATTAAGGTTTTTGCTGTAAGAATAAATACCTATATGGGCCTTACCTCCCTTGGAGCTTTGTGGGCATAAATACCTATATGGGTCTGATCTCCCTTTGAGATTTGTCTTGAATTTTTACAATCTTCATAGACATGCTGATAGAATAAAAAATAAAAATATCAGTGTTGCATGTCTTTCAAGCATATGGCTCTCCTTAGAGCCAACAAGGCTTTTGTATGAAAAATGAATATGAAATCAGGGCAAGATTTTAGTATATCATAGTAAATTTCCTCCAACACTACCTACCACAAATAAAAAGAGAAAAGAAAAGGTGGAAAATCTGTAAGGTGATCAAGCTACCAGTGAGCTTAACTCAGGTTCACAGGCTACCTCAAAGAAAAGATACAAAGCAAACGAGCAAACAAACAAAACTCCTCCTTAGAGATCGCACCAGTCAGCTGGCCAGAAAAAAATGCCAAAGCAACAGTGTACTGGTGCCATCTGGCTACTCCTCCTCCCTTTAGTGGCTCCCTGCCATATTCCTGACCAGGATATTGGAAGAACCAGATACAGGCCACATCCAAAAAAATCCTCACAGGTTTTATACTGGGCCCAGTGGATGCTGGAACAGGTTGCTGGGAGTCAATGTTATATAAATGTCATGCAGCATGAACATGCCTTAAACAGCCAATAGCTGAATAGCAAATCTTACTATCTGAAAGGAACATTGGGACTTTGCAGAAGTAAAGGCAGTCCCACGTTCAAGACAATACAGCTTAACAGGGCACAGTGTGTAGAAACATGCTGGGTTTTCTCCTCTGTGGCTACTTTTTATTTCCAGCTTCCCTTTTGGATGCAAAATGGGACTGTTGCCTTGAAGAACACAAGATTTGTGGTCACTTTGCCAGAAACTAATCCCTACCTAAGTTGAAGAAAGCCAGGTTGTGATTATCAGACAGTTGTATTTATTTTGCTCGATATAAATGTAATGTAGGGATTGAAAGCAAAACACTACATATTCAGAAGATAATTCACAGTTTTAGATATCAACTGAAAATCAAAATATGCACCATTTGCAGTCAGCAACAGTCGCGAACCACATGTATGGGGTATGTACAGCTGGTGTAGCATTTAATTTGAATGCTATTTATGTGCTATGCATGCTGCATATAAAGCAGACTGTCAATTGTTCACTTCCAAAAAAGGAAACAAAAGATACAAAAAATTAAACCGACAAACCCTAGGAACCTCAAGTTTTCAAAACAGGAACAATGGTCAGAATGAAGTTTATACTTAATTCTGATTTTTCAGGCTTTTATCAGTTTAACACAACCTTTCACTCATTTGGTGTGTTTCTCTAAAACAGTGCAGTTTGTAATTGTTTATGTGTGGTTATAAAATTCATATCTCTGAGGCACGGGAATGACTATTTTCCTTGAAATTTTTTGGTTTCTAATATTTTAATACAAATAATTTATATCTAAATAATTTTACTGCTTTGAAAAAGTGTGAGATTGTCAGATTTTTATGAGAGAAATGTTGTTTATTCATATAACATACACAGTACAAGCCTTGGCAGAGCACTGCCTGAATAAATAAGCAAAACATAGGACCTCTGGTCGGAGACTTGCAAACTTTACTTCATATTGGTTTAATCTCAAATAACACCACAAAAAGACTGCACCCCACTATTTTACAAGCTGGCTCAGAATGACCTAGGAAGAACTCATGCAATTGACTTTGATTTAAGTAAAACCCCAAAACCAAACAAAGATAAAAGCAAAACCTTTTATTCCTCCAGTTTCTGTCTCTTTTACCTACTCTAAAAGTACAACAGAAATTTAGCCCTATGCAAAGGCAGTATCAGGGTCACTACTACTGAAAGTAGTAATATGGATTTCCACAAAAATATGTGGAAAGGCCTTTATTTAATCTAGAAGACATTGGATTAACTCCTTTAGAAACCTATACAGAGCTTGACCAATAACAATACTACACAGCTATGCAATAATAAATTTTCCTCGTGTCAGATGTACTACATCTCTGCCAGCCAATAAAATAAATCACGGCCATTTGATGACTCTGAGAGCAAATGGAATAGCACAGTTTGTATCTATGTGCCCAAAGTCTTCTCCATCCAAAATCATGTGGCCCATCCACACTACCTATTTTGAGAGTTCTTGCCACCTGCCAAGTGATGCTAGACATTCTCTGCAAGAAATCACATGTCCCAGGTAGTGACCTCAAGGTGAGAACGATCTCTGAACCAATATGATCCTTCTATTGTCCCATGATATGTCCAGTTCTGTAGCTCCCAACACAGCAAGGACATGGAACTCTTGGAAAAAGTCCAGAAGAGGTCCACGAAGATGGTCAAAGGGCTGGAGCACCTCTCCTATGATGACAGGCTGCATGAGTTGAGGTTGTTCAGCTTGGAGAAGAGAAGGCTTCTGGGAGAGCTTACAGTGGCCTTCCAGCACCTGAAGGGGAAAACTGGGAAGGGACTTTTTGCAAGGCCATGTAGTGACAGGGCAAGGGCTAATGGCTTTAAACTGAAAAAGGGGAGACTTAGGTTTGACATTAGGAGGAAATTCTTTAGTGTGAGGGTGGTGAAACACTGGCACAGGTTGCCCAAAAGACTTGTGGATGTTCCACCCCTGGAAGTGTTCAAGACCAGGTTGGGTTGGGCTTTGAGCAACCTGATCTAATGAGAGGTGTCCCTGCCATTGCAGCAAGGGGTGGATCTAGATGATCTTTAAGGTCCCTTCCAACCCAAACCATTCTATGATTCTATGATTCTGTGATATTCAAGGAAGTAAACATCCTTTCCACCATCACTGACAGCAGATATCTAATAAAGTAAAAAAAGGTATGGGTCTAATTTAAGTTGGAATAGTAACATGCTCAGCTACACTTCCGTTGTCAAACACCCCTGTCCTGCTTTGAGGATTATTCCAAAATTATTCTTTTTGTGTTTAAAACATCCTGGATGGCAAAATGGGTCTTTTTCATCCCTCATTTAAAAAAAGCATTTTTTAATCTTGAGAGGAG
Source organism: Hemiprocne comata (assembly GCA_020745705.1). Classification (NCBI taxonomy): domain Eukaryota; kingdom Metazoa; phylum Chordata; class Aves; order Apodiformes; family Apodidae; genus Hemiprocne; species Hemiprocne comata. The sequence continues at coordinate 127,242,755 of CM036587.1, forward strand.
AAGACTGAGGGGGTATCTAATTAATGTCTATAAATACATGAGGGCTGCATGTCAAGAAGGAGGGGACAACCTCTTTTCACTTGTGCTCAGTGATAGGATGAGGGGCAATGGATTCAAACTCGAGCACAGGAAGTTCCACCTCGGGGTGAAGAGGAACTTCTTTACTGTGAAGGTTACAGAGCACTAGAACAGGCTCCCCAGAGAGGTTGTGGAGTCTCCTTCTCTGGAAATTTTCAAGAGCTGTCTGGATGCCTTTCTGAGTGATCTGCCCTAGTTTTGGTCCTCTTCTGGCAGGGGGGCTGGACTCGATGATCTTCAGAGGTCCCTTCCAACCCCTAACATTCTGTGATTCTGTGATTCCGTGACCAGAACACACCAAGACTAAGCTCCTTGCTGAAAAGCAGGGCTGTTGAACTGTATTTGACAGAGGAGCAGGAGAAGATCCTATCTTGGCAGCAGGCTGTGGCATGAGAAAGGACATACACACATGTCATATTCTTATAGCAACGAGGTGGGGTGGTTGTACAAATATCAGCAAATCACCTGTAACTTGGGTTTCCTTCAGTCATTTACAATGCACAATGAATAACCAAGAATGAGGTTGCGCTGTTAGACAACAAGGTTTGCACAGATTTAATGCTAGTATGAGAAAAAAATGAAAAATTATTAGCTAATGAACAGTTTGGCCTACTCCTTGTATCCTGGTTGGGACGCTATGGTCCAGAGAGATGGACAACTAGGTGGGTGACCAACTAGGTGGGTGACCAACTAGGTGGTTGTGCTCAGCAGCTCTGCAGAAAAGATCTGGGGATTCTGGCAGCAAATCACCTGTTGGAGGGGGTCCAGAGAAGGGCCACGAAGATGATCAAAGGGCTGGATCACCTCTGCTACGAAGACAGGCTGAGAGAGTTGGGGCTGTTCAGCCTGGAGAAGAGAAGGCTCCAGGGGGATCTTATAGCAGCCTTCAAGTACTGGAAGGGGCCTACAGGAAAGCTGGAGAGGGGATTTTCATCAGAGAAGATAGTGATAGGACAAGGGGTAATGGTTTTAAACTGAAAGAGGGGAGATTTAGATTAGATATTAGGAAGAAATTCTTCACTATAAGGGTGGTGAAGTACTGGAATAGGTTGCTCAGGGAGGTTGTTGATACCCCATCCCTGGAGGTTTTTAAGGCCAGATTGGATGAGGGTTTTGTGCAACTTGGTCTAGTGGTAGGGGTCCCTGATCGTAGCAGGGGGGGTTGGAACTAGATGATCTTTAAGGTCCCTTCCAACCTTAACAATTCTATGATTCTATGATTAATCTGGAAAGTTACAAAGCATTCCGTTGATTTTAAGGAAATTCTACTTTGGTATAAACACAGATAAAATATACATTTGTAGCCCAGAAGCTGAAATTACTTCCTTAAGTAGTTATTGAATCTTGACTTTTCTTTCCCCTCAAATACTCTAAGAGGTGCACATTAATTTGGTAAATCTCCATAGGAATTCACAGTCATTGGGGAAGATGAGTAGCAGAGTAAAGATGGTTCTTCAGGAGAGCAGACTTCAGCTTATTCAGGCATCTTACAGGTAGGATCCTATGGGAGGCAGCTCTGAAGGGTAAAGCTGGGAGGTCCTTAAGAATAGCATACTCATAGAACAAGAATGGGTCATGTCAATACTCATGAAAAAAGTAGACATATTAGGATACAGGCTTGGCTAAACAGGGAATACGTGACAGAGGTCCAGTGCAAAAAGGCAGTATATGAGTGCTGGAATCGGTGACAGGCTGCAAAGCAGAAATGTGTAAATATTGCCTGAGCATGTACAGATGATGTTAGGAAAGCCAAAGCTCACCTGAAGTTGACCTCTACAAGGGATGTCAAGACACGAGACAGCAAGAAGAGCTCCTACCACTATTTTAGTAGTAGGAAAAGACCAAACCAGGAAAATGTGAATCCATTTCTGAATGGAGCAGGTGACCTCGTGACAGTGGACAAATAGAAGACTAAGGTACTCAATACATTTTCTGTTTCAGTGTTCCCCAACAAAGCCTTCCAAACCTCCCTGATTAGAAAGTTTGAGAATTAGAACTACCGGCAGTAGTTGAGGATCCAGTCCAGGATTATTTAAAACTACTTGACCCATACTACTTGACCCATGGAACTTATCAAGTGGCATCCAAGGAACCTGGTTGATGTCCTTGCAAGGGGATGTTCTAACATTTTTTCTAAAATTGTGGAGATTGTAAAAGATCCATGACTTCTGGATAAAGGCAAGTGCTGCATCCATCTTCAGGAAAGGCCAAAATAGCCATCCAGGAAACTACAGGCCAGTCAGCTGCACTTTGGTCCTTGGAAAAATTGTGGAGCAAGTCATCTTGAAAGACATTTATGAGCACATGAAGAAGATGATTTAGAACGGTTAGTGTGGATTTATTGAAGTCTTTATGCCCAACAGACCTGATCATCTCTGATCTTTTATGATGAAATGACTGGTGCGGTGATCAATGTGAGAGCAGTTGTTGTCATTTACCTTTATTTTAGCAAGGCTTTTGAAACTGCCTCCTCCAATATTCTTATATCCAAGTTAGGATGTTTTGGACTGGTTAGTGGACAAATAGATGCATGAAAAGCTGGTCAGTTCTTGGGCTGGTTGGGTTGGGTTGAATTCCACCTGGCAACCAGTTACAAGTTGAATACTGCAGAATCTGTACCAACACCTGTCCTGTTTAACAGCTTTATCAAGGGCCTGGAGGAGGCAACATAAGGTACTCTCATCTTGTTTGCAGGACAGTTGCCTGTCCATATGCCAGAGAGCAAGGCCAGTATCCAAAGGGACCTAGACAGGCAAAGGAATGGGCCAACAAGAACTTAATGAAATTTAATAAGGACAAATGCCAAGTCCAAACACCTGGGAAGGAAGATCCCATTGCACTAATACAGACTGGACATGCACTGGCTCTCAAGCAGTTCAGCTGGAAAGGACACTAGGGTTTTGGTAGATAGCAAGCTGAATATGAGCCTGCAGTGTGCCCTGGCAGACAAAAAGGCCAACAGCATCCAGGATTGTATCAACAGCAGCAAGGCTAATACATCAAGGGGAGTGATTATCCCCCTTTGCTCAGCACTTCTTAGATGGCATGTAGAGTACTGTCTCCAGTTTTGCCCCTCCTGGTACAAGGAAGACATTGATCAAATGGTGCGAGTTCATCAGAAAGTCAGAAACATGATCAGCAGCTGGAGCAAATGTCCCATGAAGAGAAGTCAAGGGACCTGTGCTTTTTCGGTGTGGAGGAGAGAGCATTTCATAGCAGCCTTCCAGTGCCTACAAAGAGGTTCTCTAAAAGAGGGATCCAGGTGTTTACGTGTGTGTGTGACTTCAGAGTCTGAGCAGGAGTTTGGACTGCAAATCTGAATTATTCTGTGATTCTATTTTGCCATAAATATTGATATAAGATCTAGCCATTATTATTTAATTTTCATGCATATATGTGTAGAGCAAAATTATTCCTGCAGGGTGGACAGAAAATCTGACAATCCTTTGAATTTGTATATCGTAATTTCTTTCCACAGAAGGACTTACCCTCACAGAATGCAACAGGCTTCCTTCTCACTTCTTCTTGGCTAGAAGTATCTCCCAGCATATCTCCATCCCTTTTTCACAACAGACTTCATAGACTAGGCTTCAGAAATTTATACAGATGTGCTTTTTCCACATTGTCATGCCAGGTTGGCTGTTGTCTCTCCAAATTGTACTGAGCAAATGGAGGATTGTCCCAGCACCCAAAGGGAGCACTCTCAATCTTTGGAGGTTTCAGGATGGAAAGGAATCACTGAACAAACCTAAAACGTATTTTTCTCTGTCATGCATTGTTTTCCACCTTGCACACTCATAAAGTTTAAGTCCTTGAAAAAAGGAAACAAAGAACTATGGAATAGTAAGGTTATGCTATTATTCACATAGTACCAGAATTAGGGAGACCACATCTGGAAGGCTGCACCCAGCACTGAGATCTATACTTTGGAAAAGTATGCTGATTGGGATACAGGTAGAAAAAAGTACAGAAAACAGTTACAGTTCACCATCTGGAAAACCTGTCTTACCATGAGAAAATAACACAGCTCAACATGGCGTCCCTAAGAAGAAGATACTAGAGCTGTAAGAGCCCAGGGAAGATTCCTTTTAGTAAGAAATCTGTTCTTTTGAGTAGACAAAGGCATAGCAAAGAGGGGGAATTAGGACTTTATGTGCAGTTACAGGGCTATGACCTCTGGGATCATGGAGACATTGTGGGCTGGTTCACATGACCAGAGTGCTGCATAGGAGTGATACAAGCTCTTCAGATGGGACAGGCCAAGAAGATAGGGAGAGAGAGTTGCCTTTTATGTGAAAGAGCATCTGGAGTGTTGGAGCTCAGCCTTGGGACAGGTCAGAGCCAGCTGAGAGTTTATGGGTCAAGATTAGCAGGCAGACAAACATGGGTGCCATTGCAGTAGGTATCTGCTACAAGGGACCTAGTGATACAGGACACAGGAAAGTTTGAAGTACTCAGTGCCATCTTTGGCTCAGTCTTTATCAGTAAGACCAATCTTCTGGAATCTCAGGCCCCTGCTGTCAGGGTGAAAGTCAAGAGCAAGGAAGACTTGATGCTGGTAGAGGAGGACCAGGTTAGGGAGCATTTATAAAAATGAACATACAAAATGAGGTAAGCGGGGGCTGGCTGATTTAATCTCGAGGTCACTCCTGATTATCTTTGAAAGGTCTTGGCAACTGGGGGAAATTCCTAAAGAATAGAAGCAAGGAAATGTCACTCCTGTCTTCAAGAAGTCCAAGAAAGAAGAACTGTGGAGCTAAAGACCATTCAACCTCACCTCAGTCCATGGAAAGTTGATAAACATTCTCCTGTAAACCATTTCCAAACAAGAAAGTGATCAGGAGTAGTAAGCACAGATTTATGAAAGTGAAAATATGCTTAACCAGTCTGATAGACTTCTATAATGACACAACTGGCCTGGTGGATAAGGGGAGAGCAATTTATGTTGTTTGCCTTGACTTAAGCAAGGCTTCTGACACAATCTCACTTAACATCTGCTGACAAAGTACAAGTTAGAGAAGTAGACAATTAGGTGGATTGAAAACTGGCTGAACAACTGGGTCCAGAGACTTGTAATCAGCAGCACAAAGTTAATTTGGAGTCAAATCATTAGTGGTGTACCACAGGGTGTAACACTGGCGACAATACTGCTTAACCTCTTCATTTATGACTTGGACACTGGGACAGTGTGGACCTCAGCAAGTTTGCAGATGATACAAAAGCAGAAGAAGTGACTGATACATCATATGGTTGTGCTACCATTCAGAGTGACCTAGACAGGCTGGAGAATTGGGCAGAAAGGAACCTCTTGAAGTTCAAGAAGTGAAAATGCCAAATCTTACACCTAGGGAGGTGTAAGGCACAAGTATAAGCTGAGGGCTGACCAGCAGGAAAGCAGTTCTGCTGAGAAAGATCTTGGGGTCCTGATGGACAATAAACAGACCATGAGCCCACAGTGCAGTAGAAAAAGGCCAACAGTATCCTGGGCTGCATTAGGAAGTGTTACCAGTGGGTCAAGAGAGATTATCTCTCTCCTCTACTCAGAACTGGTGAGGCACATGTGTGGTCATGTGTCCAGTTCTGGGCTCACCAGTGCAAGAGAGACACAGACTTACTGGACTGAGTCCAGTGCAGGGCCACAGAACTGATTAAAGGACTGGAGCATCACTTGTATTAGGAGAGGCTGAAAGAGAGATGTTCAGCATGGAGAAGTCTCATGTATAAATATCTGATGGAAAGAAATGAGGAAGAGGTAGCCAGACTCTTCTCATTGGTACTCTCAAACAGGACAAAAGGCAATGGCCATAAATTAAAAACAGGAAATCCCACCCGAACACAAAAAAAAAACCCTATTTTGCTGCGAGGCTAGTCAACATTGGAATAGTTTGCCCACGGTGTCTCCATCTGTGGAGATATTCAGAAGGCAACTGGAAATAGTCCTGGGCAACCTGCTATAACAGACCCTGCTTCAGGAGGGGGTTTGGACCCAACGACCTCCAGAGGTCTCTTTCAACTTCCACCATCTCGTGATTCTGTGAATTTCCAATAGGTGGCAGCTGACACTGTATACATTGCATTTACAACTTGTGTAAACTGTTAATGGTGAGGGTAATTAGACTTCGATGAACCACTTGAGCCACTCTGATGGCTTCTCATCAGATTAAGCCTCTGAATCAAGAGAAAGTGGTTGCCTGAAAGGGTTTCTGCAGCTCACCCAGGAATTAGAAGTTATTTCTAACAAGCACAGAAAAAACCTCTTCAGTCTTAAGCCAGGCAGAAGTTAGATAAAAATGTACAACTTTAGTTATCAATGTCAGGCTGCTTCTCGTTGCTTCTCACACTGAACCAGGTCCAGCAACGTTATAGACAGACCTAGATGAAATTATTATGGTCTTTTTTCCTGATTTTAAACTCAGTGAGTAGCTGAACATCAGTTATCTGGTCTGCAATGCATATTTAAATATAAATTTTAGCATATTTGAAGTGCATTTGCAAATTCTTGTACATATAGCAGGTGTATTTAAACGAATGTGAGTTCTCTTTCAAATGTAGATGAAGGTTACATTGAAGGAAAATTCAAATACAAGAATTGCAGAGAACTTTACAAAGACACTCCCTATTTCCTGTAATCTGTGAAATACTGGAAAAGCAGGAAAAGTCTGAGTCAAGTAGAGGTAAAGTAATACCATGCCCACATCTTAAACAAAATTACTGAGTTGACTCTAAATCTGTCAGTTTGACAAAGAAAGAAGGCTGGTTTTATTAAAGGAAAGCATAGCCAATGAGCTGAACACCATTCCCAGTGCAATTCTGGGGCTAGTGAAATCTTCAGATACATAAACAGGGAATATCAAGTAGAGGAAAAGTGCCTGCTATTCAGCCGTGACATTCAAGCAGCCAGTCAGTCACTGACCCCTTGAACCAGTGCAGTTGGAGCACAGTGGCCAGTTCTGCTGCCCACTCCTTAGGAAGGCAGCTAACAATACAGAAAGGGTTCAGAAATGAACCAGAAGGGAGTCCCTGATAAACTTAAGCAACTGGTTTTACCAAGTGTAAAGTTGATGGCTCAGTTACGTTAGTAAAAGTGGTCTTCAGTCTAGCCAAGGAAGGTACAAAAATGTAATGCCAAAGCTGGAACTAGACAAATTCAAACTAGGAGAAAGCCACATGTTTTAAGCAGTGAGAACAGCTGTCATTGGAACAATTTATCTAGGGTCATGGTACATTAACATAGGAAACTGCAGCATTAAAATTTTCTTTTTTAAAGATGTGATCTACTTTAAACAAATTAATTCAGTGCAGTCTTCTGCATTGCGCAGGAGGTCCAGTTAGATGTTTGCAGTGGTTCCTTTGGGTCTTTTAACTGTAATCTGTACTTTATGACTCTCCTGTTCTCCTCTAGACTGTGGTGTGCATGACAGCCCTGCTCACACAAGTGCACATGCCTGCAACAGTTACAGGAGGATGAATTACCCACTCCCTCCGTAGCTCTGTAACCCACATGTTTTATGCTGCAGCACTTGACTTTGGCCCAAAGAAAGAGAGAACAGCTGTTGTTTAGACTCATTAAGAGCCAAGGAGCCCAACAGAGCTCTGTTCCATGCATTGCCTGTGCGCGAGCGGATCAGAACAGTGCTACAGGAGCACAACCCAACAGTTGTTTCCAAAATACATGTGCCAGCACCATCTCACAACAATCTTCCTCACGCCTTCCCTTAGCAGGCACACACCATCTTTATCACTTTCCTAGGGTTAACACAGTGAAGACCTTCAAATACTTGTAAAAGAACTATTAACTTAATTAACAGAACTGATGCTGAATTAGAGTTGCATATTTGTCATTTGGACCTCTGGGTCTACCCTGACACAGACTTTTCCTGACTGTGCCGTATCTTGGGACTCAGTCAACTCTACCTGCCTGAAAATATCTTGTGCAAAACAATTGACTTAATGCCTCGTCTCCTCTCCTCTTGGCAGAGCATGTGTCCATCTGGAGTTACAACCTCCTATGACCACCAGGCTACCTCTCATGACACAACAGATATCCTCACAGAGATGCAGACTGTTTTTATCAAGTGGTGGCAACTCCTGGGGCATCTAGTCCTGCCTTATCTCCCTCTCTTATTTTGCAAGTATTCAGTCTCTTTGGGTTTATAACAGATTTTTTGCTTTGTTTTCGCAAGTAAAATCAAAGGTTGCGTTAACCCTGTTTTATTGACACCGTTCTGTGAAATAAGTACTAACCATAGTCAGAAGTTGACTCTGTAGGTCTTTTTTTTTTTTTTTATAGGTACTTTATTATCTCAGTGACAGTTTCCAACAAATAGACTGAAGAAAATGAGGACAAAAAGGTGCTCACCTAAGCCTGCACTTTACCGCAAACTGCTAAACCAATGTCCACTTAGCTGAGACTGTGGGAATCTAAACTGTGCCAGCTGTTTCAGACAGACCAGCAGAAATCACCTGAAATACAAAAATCTCCAGTTTACTTTTAGTAAGACTGTCTCAGGGAAGTGAGGAGGACAGTGAGGTTTCTCAAACACTTCAGTGAATAATCCACGTCAAGTCTGATCTAAAGGGATACATCTTGCTGCACCAGCTGTGCCACCTGTGGGGATAGTTAGTCTTTATGTCCTTCTGCTTTAATTGGTCTGTATGTTTTGTGTAAATTATAATCCTTAACACTGTTTGAATACTCACCGTTTCTTTGCAGCTGCTATAACATCCATTACACATTTCTCTTGGATTTACCAGTTCCCAAATTATTTCTTTGTGGATTTTTAATTTATTAAAAAGAAAAAAAACAAAACAAGCTTTTCTGTAAGCACTTAAGAATCACAATACTGGCTGAAGTAAAATCCTGTGAAATTGTGAAATGAATGCTGTGAAATAAAATCCTGCTCGTTTTGGTCTCTTCCTTCAACTGGCAATAATTTTTTTAAATAACCCATTCTGACAACCCTATGCTAATACCTTTCTTTTTTTTTTTTCTTTTTTTCCCCCACGATTTCAATCCAGCAGCAGTTCTGGCAGCAGTTGTCCACCTTTCATATGAAGTTGGATGGATTTCTGTTTTCCTCACAATGTAGCATAAACATGATCTAGGACTCGACTTTGTTACATGGCATTTCTATCAACTACCAAATCTCAGTCAGGTTTGTATTCAATCTGCAGCAGCACTGTTTTGCATCTGAAAGAAAACTTTCTATAATCCCAAGGTAGAAGCTGCCATGCCCTCCACAGTGACAGCAGTAAGTCATGTATGGTCAGTCTCTGACAGTAAATATCTTTACCATTGAATGGTAAGGTAAAAAATTTAAATCCAAGAGCTGAAACCAATGTCATTTAGTTACTCTTTGTCCCTAAAATTTGCTGCCACTCTGCACTGCCTGGTTTGACCGGTTCAGTAGCACAAAATTTCCTTCACCATTTGATATTCCAGGGAAATTATGCATCCTTCACTTGTTAGCTGAAATGGTCCCACCAATGAAGGTTCCAGCTTTTGGGCGATATTTGGACTCCTAATCTCCCTAATCTCCAAGGCAAAGTGGCACAGGCTAATGGATACCCACATGACTAAGGCCAAACCTCTCTTCAGTAGATTGGCTTCACCCAGAGCATTTGGCCTGTGTGCCCACCAAGCCCCTGGTGGCCGTAAGATGATTTGTGTTTATTTTGTCAGTTTACCTAAAATAAGAAATGTGATATAGGCAACTCACACATCATGTGCAGTATCAAACTAAGAAAAAACACAGCATGCTAACAGATTGGGCATCTGGAAACACCAGGCCTTACAGGGTGGTCTAAGAGAGCTATGTAGCATGGAAGGAGACAAATGTGGTGCAGTCCATATTACCCTTTGGGCATGAACGGGCATGAACTCCTTTCAGACTCTTAGAATCACCAAATGGTTTGCACCAGAGGGGAACTTTAAAAATGATCTAGTTTAACACTCCCTACCATAGACAGGGACAACTTTCACTACATCAGGTTGCTCAAAGACCCGTCTATATACTAGCATATATACTATAGCCTATACAGGCTATATACTAGCAACTAAACAGTGTGCACAGCTCTGGCTCACTCTCTGCCTTTTATTTTCCTTTACCTAGAAGCATGGTCTGTGTGCTGAACCTATAGTGACTGTATCTCTTACTTTTAACTCTTACTGTTATCAACATATTTCCTTACAAAAGAAAAGAAAGAAGAAAAGAAAAGAAAAGAAAAGAAAAGAAAAGAAAAGAAAAGAAAAGAAAAGAAAAGAAAAGAAAAGAAAAGAAAAGAAAAGAAAAGAAAAGAAAAGAAAAGAAAAGAAAAGAAAAGAAAAGAAAAGAAAAGAAAAGAAAAGAAAAGAAAAGAAAAGAAAAGAAAAGAAAAGAAAAGAAAAGAAAAGAAAGAAAAGAAAAGAAAAGAAAAGAAAAGAAAAGAAAAGAAAAGAAAAGAAAAGAAAAGAAAAGAAAAGAAAAGAAAAGAAAAGAAAGAAAAGAAAAGGAAAGGAAAGAAAAGGAAAGGAAAGGAAAGAAAAGAAAAGAAAAGAAAAGAAAAGAAAAGAAAAGAAAAGAAAAGAAAGAGAAGAAAGAAAGAAAGAAGAAAGAAAGAAAGAAAGAAAGAAAGAAAGAAAGAAAGAAAGAAAGAAAGAAAGAAAGAAAGAAAGAAAGAAAGAAAAAGAAAGAAAGAAAGAAAGAAAGAAAGAAAGAAAGAAAGAAAGAAAGAAAGAAAGAAAGAAAGAAAAAGAAAGAAAGAAAGAAAGAAAGAAAGAAAGAAAGAAAGAAAGAAAGAAAGAAAGAAAGAAAGAAAGAAAGAAAGAAAGAAAGAAAGAAAGAAAGAAAGAAAGAAAGAAAGAAAGAAAGAAAGAAAGAAAGAAAGAAAGAAAGAAAGAAAGAAAGAAAGAAAGAAAGAAAGAAAGAAAGAAAGAAAGAAAGAAAGAAAGAAAGAAAGAAAGAAAGAAAGAAAGAAAGAAAGAAAACACCTTGTTAATGTTAGGTCTTCTATGTGAAAGCTTTTTAGATGCTGTGATCTATCACTTTCAAAATAACTTTGAGCACAATGCAGTAGGCGCCCCCCCAGGCTGACTGCAGCCACTAGGATTTTCCCATCTGGCCTGCCATCTTTTCTGGAGCAGACGGAGACCAGATGTTCAAGGAATTAAATTCACTGGGACAGCTGAACTCCTTCTCATGCCTTTGGAGCCCGGCACAGGGAGAAGCACACCACTACTCTGCCCATCAAAGCTGGGGTGGGGGCAGCAAGGCTGATAGGACTGTTTCTGCTGTGCCCTGGTTTGTTTGTTAGTGTCCATTTTAAAGTCCTAACTGATCCCCTTGCTTTCTGAATCAGCTTCTGGAAACAGACGCGAGTTATCATGAGGCAGAGCACTAACGACAATAACCCCTTGGGTGCACACTTGTCCATGGTTTAAAGCTCCTGATCCCGCAACATACATGGAGTAATTTACCCAAACCCACATTAGGCATAGGATGAAGTTCTGTGATCACACGATTTGAACACAAAACTGGCAGGACCCAAATGTGTACGTGGTCTTTCTCTACCATTTATCCTTATGTTGCTACCTTTGCAGTCCATTCATGTTCTGCTAAGGAGCTGCCCATTACCCCATAGGATTTAGGCAGCAGCTATTGCTGCTGCTTTTCTCCTTGTTAAAATATCTTTGAGCACGATGTCCATCTCTCTTCTGCTCTGTTTGTGGTGTGGTCTAACTTAACCCTAAAGGAAGGGTCTTAGTCAGACTCCTGTCTCTACTAACTAAAACCCACCAAAATATTTAAGTGTTTCAAAAGCAAGCACTGTCATTTATAAGGCTTGCTACTGTCAGTCATCCTTTCTCAAGCTATCCACTGTCTGCAGACAGAGTTTAACCTTCTGCAGCTGTCTTGGGAAGAGTTTCAGCTCTGCTGGGGGTTAAAATCAGTCTTCTGTCTAACTTAAAGTCCTGGATTTGCCATAGCTGGTGTATCCCATGTAGAGTCCTGCTCCTCTCAGGGCTTGGGTTCCATTGCTCCATGTACTGCACTGGGAGCCACTGCACAGGAGAGCCACATGCTCCCATGGGCTTGTGCCATAACCTTTAGATGCAGGTTTCCCCCTAAGAAGAGGCACAGATTTTGGATGGAGTGTTACGTGTGTGGGCAGCAGGGCAGAACAAAACAGCTAAAAGACCTCAGAAATATTCAGAAACAAAGGATAAGGCAGGTTCTGGCTGTGTCTAATAGACATTTCTCACTGTGCCCTAACTGGGGTGAATCTCTTTATGAGTAAATCCAGGTCATGCAGAGCCCAGTTTCAGACTCCTGGCTCGTGTGCCCTACCCACAGAGCAAACTGCAGCCATTTCTCCTTGTTGAAGGACGTTGAATGAGGAGTTTGAGTGTGGGAACCAGGAGCAAAGATCCTCCCTTTGTCCATCCTAGAACCAATTTGATAATGAACAGGTCACAAATGCAATAAAGTACACTTTTTCTGAAGGAAATGCTGCCAGAGTATTAACTGAATGGCAATGAGACCAGAAAAGCTTATTAGAAAGGCTCAGGGAATGTACTATGTTAAGGGTAAAAATGAAATGGTTTAGGGTCAGATTGCAATGTGGTTCCCCCAGGATGATTTGCACATCCCAGTCTTACCCTGGGGTTGCACCAGTGCCACCTAGATGAGCCACTGGCACCAGCTGAGCAAGAACCATTTATGCCAGTTTACTGCTTGGGAGTGATTGATTAGAGCTGGTTGAGCTTGCTCTGTCCAGAGCAGGTGTGGTGCAAATTTGCCCTGACTCAGTCAATTAACTTTATCAGAGAATAAGAATCAACAGCATGAATATGATAACAATGTGTTGCAGGCTCCATGCTTCTTACTGTGCCTGGTCTCACACTGCTGGCATAATTCTGAAATTTTCACTAAAAATGGTGCCCAAATCTTGTGATATGTGAGCACTTGGGTTCAGATTCATTCCATGCACAAGCAGAAGGTTAGTGAGCACACTGAAACTACACTCCTCCACACTGTGGGTTTCATATGACACACAGGAATATTTATCACTGCTAAAAGCATTTGAGTTTTGTTTTAGCTTTAGATGGTGTTGGGTTGTGTTGGTGTTTTTTCTACTTCAGGTGAGAACTACAAGGAACCTACCCTAAGAAGTGCAGAAATCCTGTAGGAAATCACATAGTGAGGTACAAAGAAGGAAGGCCAGATTTAGAAAAGTAGCTAGATGCTCAAATGCCCACAGGTCAGATCTGATGTGTATCATGGGACACAGAACATGTGTCTCCAAGGTACTTGGCTTTATCAGAGTTAACGTCAGTGTTGGAACCTCCATCTCCCATCTTTCTGCCATTGCACTGGGAAATTCCTGCATAGTTTCCTATGGACAGAACTAAGAGAGGGACGCAGGGAAAATCCCATGCCCCATTTGAGAAGTCTAAAAAATGTGTCTTGGGGAACCTTCTGCAGTTCAAGCCAGCATCCCTCCAAGTTCAAGGCCCATCAGACTAGTGTAAAGTTGACTTCAGTGAACTTGCCTCTCAGAAAAACCATGTGTCACTCTTCACTAAGATCTTAATTCCAGGTTATTGGCAAGACGTAAACAACCAACCATTACATTAAACAGGGCTTCTTTCCTGTGTTAACGTGGTCTGCTGCTATATGTAGATGTGTCTAGGGCCAGGGATGTGAAAAGGCTGCCTGTGCCCTTTTCCTGACAGTGCCTCAGCTCACAAGTCCCCAGATGCAATCTTACATGTTCCATAGCTCAGACGCACCCAGCCTTGCCTCAAGCCACACTGTTTGTTTTCATGCCCATTTAAACTCAAATAAATCAAACTGTTGTCCAAGCCGATGGCCAGTGAGAGAAATGGGACAATAATGAAGTAAATCAGTTTGAAATACGTTCAGATCTCCACGCAAACTTGCTTCTTCAAACATGACTGTCACCTTGGTGGATTCAGCCTGTAGGTGCATGGAGGCCCTTGCCTCCAGCTGTCCTCTCCTGGAATAGTCTGCAAAGGAAACATTGGTAAATCTCTGTGACAGCTAAGATGGGACTAAGGATGCTAAAAGCTTTTGTCAGCTCTCAAGCATTCTCTGGTCACTCGGTCTTACCCTCAGAAAGGAAGTTGTGTGTAACCTTTGTGGTACTTGGACTGCACTTGGTAACTGAGGCTGTGTTGCAAAATACTCTGAAAGCCAAAGTTCCTCACAAACCTCCACTGCATGCATAGCATTTGGCCTCTGTCCTTAGACCACCTTGGTTTCTGGCTGAGCTCTGGCAGTGGGTGTGCTAATCCTGGGTTTCAAAAAAGGACTAACTGAGCTGCCACCACAATGCAGAGCAACACCAAGGCTGCTGTAGGCACCTCCAGATGTCAGAGCTCAGCAGCTGGACCTCTAGGGAGCACGGCAGGGTCCCTGCCTCACCTGCTCATGCCTCCCTGCTTTTCCCTCCCTTGTCCTTGTAGACAGTGAGGTGGAGTCCTTTAGTTTGCACCAGCAGACCTCTGTCAACACAGAATCAATGACAGGACTGGGACCGTAACTGGCAGCATCCCCCTCTCTGGATCAAAAAGCAAGTTCAAATCCTATTGCAACGATCTGGCTCAAAAATATTGTGAGCAAGTGTAGCAGCACTAATCAGAGCCAGGCACTGTTACAAGGAGCTTTTCTCTTGGTCATGATCTCTGCTGTCATTAAAGGATCCTGTAATTTTTAGAATTAAGCAAAGCCATATGCTGTGTGAAGCAAGTAACCAAGAAAGAAAGCAAGCAAAAGTAAGCAAGCAAGATATGGAGGAAAAAGAGAAAAAGAAGGAAAGAGAAAAACAGAAAAGGAGCGAGAAAGAGAAAGAAAGGGAGCAAGAAAGAAAATTAAAAGGGAGAAAGAGAGAGAGAGAGAAAGAGAGAAAGAGACAGTTGAATACCAATGAGTTACATCGCTTCCCCTTTTTTCTTAAGTGCCATTTCCCCAGACCCAGCCTGAAGCCAGAATCACTGTATTGTGTTCCAGTAAAGGCAAATAGAAATAATACCCAGGAGAAAAAATGTGATCTAAAAAAGGGAAAAGTTCTTCTACCTTGTATTATGTGCAATTCCAGGCACTGTAACAGTGAAACATGAGCTGGTATCTCTGTTTCTGTGAACATGCTATGTTTCAGAGGATGTTACTCTCAGAGCTTCTAAACTTTGTGACATAAACAGCAAACCTAATTCTGAAAAAGCACCTACCATACCTGATTACCATAACCAAGAGCACACACCTTTAAATCAAAAGTCAGCTGAGCTGGAAAAGGTTTAAGTTTTTTCAATAAATTACTTTTTATAATGACTATAAAAGTTATATAGTACACAGAGACTTGCTAGAGGTAGATACTTTACTGTACCTGAATTGCTGGGAATACTTGCTGAGACATAAAGCTGACAATCAGACATCGGAGTGTGTTTGAAAAACATCGTCTACCAAAAGATTAAAGTATGAATTTAGCAAAGTCATCCAGGAAGGAAATTCTTTGTTCTTTCTTGCTATTTATCATGGCAACTGAAGGGATGTAATGGGAAATGAGCTTGTACTTTAATTTCAAGATAGTTGAAATATAGGAAAGTTTGAGAACAAAATTATTTTTCACAGTTAAATATATGGATTTTGTCCCTTTCTGAACTGTATTTCAAAACTTTTTTGTATTTTATGCCCATTATAAGTTATTAAACATATAAAATTGCCTTATTTATAGAGTATAACAGCATTACTAGTAAGAGTGCCTTCCTTTTTCAATGTAGCAGCTATTTACATGTGTACAGATTCTAGATAATCTTTTAATTACAAGGGGAATAAGGGAATTGCTAGGAATAAAAGAGGTTTGTTATTCTACAATGAAGGGGAAAAAAGGAGTGATGATTCTAAATTAGCAAAAGTGTTAAATTGCATTTTAAATGAAAAATAAGGTACAACTAGGAAAAACAACCTCGTAGTTAGGATTGTTGAGGTCATAAGGAAGGTTGAGGGACAGAAAATAAGGATGGGAAACTGAGCATATCCCTGCAATATGCAGCATGGGGAGGAAAGGGAATTAACTAATGAACTTATCCAAACTACTGACAATTATTTTAAAGTGTTCCTGGAGAACTAGTGAGCCCTAAGAGGTCTGAAAAGAAAAGGGAGCATGTTACTGGTCTTTAAAAATGGCAGGGGAAGAGGAAGAGAAGGAGTGAACCTGTCATCTACCATCTGGTAAACCTAACGTCAGTCTGCAGTAATATAGTGGAAAAAATATTAAAAGGTAAAAAATCCTAAGCACTTAGGGGAGAGTGGGTCCACAACCAATAAACAGCACAAATTTATAAAGAATAGAAGAAAGACACACGCTAGCATTTTTTTCTTCCTATAATTGCTAAGTGGTGATTGAAGGGAATACAGTAGATGTAATATACATGCCTACTAACATATAGATTTGGATGTATGGGCTTCAGTAAATTAAACAGGATCTAGCCGTATGGCAAAAAAAAAAAAAAATCCAATGTAATTTTGGGGCTTCTAACACAGAGACATCGTGTCATCTACCCAGGGAATGATAGATGTTTCTCTCAGTGTACAATACTGATGAGATAGCACCTCAAATACCACTTTCAGATTTAAGTACTTTCAGTACCAATAAAGGAGAACTGGAAAGAGTTCAAGAAGGGAAAGGAACAGCCTATAGAAACTGTTTGGAGATGAAATTTTAACTGAAGATAAACACTGGGGGTTGAACTAGATGACTTTTAAAGGTTACTTCCAACACAAACTATTCCATGATGGTTCTATGATAGCCTGGCCAAACAAGGGTGGGAAGAGTAAGTTTCATTCCTTACAGTGGAAAGTTTCCAATACAAACAAAACAGGGTCAAGTATGAGAGTAAAAGGTGGACAGGGAGTAACTGTTAACTGTATGTGGCCAAAGCTCTGGCCTCTGCTCCTGCTGAGACCCACCCAGACATTTGTTACAGAATGTCTGAAACCAGCAGAGAGAACAAGAACTTATTCTGAGAGCTGGAAACAAGAACTAACTCTGAGAGCTGGAAACAAGAGTGACACACTTAGTGATACAGAGCTGGGTGAGGCTTAAGGAGATAAATAAGCATGAGGTAGCTCTGTCCATCCAGGGAATGGTTTGCTAAGGGAAGCTACAGCAGTAACCCTGGTTAACCAAAGCAGACATGGACACGAATGGGGAACAACGTGTGAGGAGATGAATGGCTTGGAGTTCCCTAAAGGGTCTTCTCTGGGGAAAGGGAAGAAAGGAAGAACAGAAAAGAGGAAGAGAAAAGAGAAAAGAGGAAGAGGAAGAGAGGAAGAGGAAGAGGAAGAGGAAGAGGAAGAGGAAGAGGAAGAGGAAGAGGAAGAGGAAGAGGAAGAGGAAGAGGAAGAGGAAGAGGAAGAGGAAGAGGAAGAGGAAGAGGAAGAGGAAGAGGAAGAGGAGAAAACCCTCAAACTCCCCAAAACAGCATACTGAAATGTGGTAGGATCTTCCACTCTTTCTCCACAAACCTTAGTGTAACTCCTCGGTGGGTTTGTCACTGCATAAACACCCGGTGTTGTCCCTGAAGCCGCAATACCATCAGGCTCTTCTGGTCATAATCTGTTTCAAGTACATATATTTCCTGGTGTGTGTGTCCATGTAAACTCATACATAATATTTCCTGAGACCCTCTTGACTCCTGCCCAACCACATCCCTCAGACCATAGGCTTAAGCTTCAAAAGGGAGACCACAGGAATAATTACTTGTGTCCCCATGCCATAACACGCTACAGAGTTATTTTACATTTCCGTGTAATCTATGTCTCCAATACCAGGTCAGTCCTTCCTTCCACCGACACCAACCCCGAGGCGGGCCATGCATTTCTCCCACTGCCCAGGAGATGGTGCTGTGGATTTTGCATCGGGAGCTCAGGTACCGGGACCGGGGCTGCGGCCGGGTGGCCCGTGGGTCCTCTCCGGGCTCTTCGGGGAAGCGCAGCCACCCGGCCGGTCTCAACGGGGTCCCTCAGCTGGGCTCCCGATCCCCTGTCTGCTACTGGAAACACTTCCTAGTCTGGGAATTCACCAGCATCCTGCACAGACACCTCTGAGGAATTTTGCACTAGGAGTGAATGCAATGGGGGTTTCATTTCCTTTCTTTTTACTAAAAAAAAAGTTTGCCTAAAACTGAAGACAACACACAAGCAGCTGCGGAGAACGGAAGCGCTCTCCAACACTTGACTCAGCGCTGGAAGTGCCGGGCAGATCCTGTGGCTGAAGCTGGCCCCCGCCGCACGGGGAACTGGGCTCCCGGCTCTGCTCTCTACCGGCCTCGGCCAGCCAGAGGCAGAAGGGAAGAGCCGCTGGAAGAAGGACCGGGAAATTGAGGGTGATCCCGAGCCCTCAGCGTGCTGCGGAGGCTGTCCTGCCGCAGCGGGCACGCCGTGCCTCTGCCCAGAGCCGGCAGAGAGAGGCTGCCTTCCTCTGCCGAAATCTGCCTCGCCAGCACTCAGCTCCTGGGCGCCTTTAGGGAGAATTTGGAAAGCTTCCTTCCTCCTGGAAGCTCTTCAGCAAACGGGAAGCCCAGCCCTGGGAAGCCCAGCCCTGGGGAGCGGGGAAGGGATTTGTAACTTCTCTCCCAGGTAGGGAGCAGAACAAAATTAGTAGATCTTGCTACTCATTTTGCAACATCTGAATAGATCTTACAAAAGACGCCATAGAAAATTAGTAATAGCTGCGCTGGCCGCTCTCACCTGTATTCTGGGACCCTCCAGCCTCCTTGCACCCCCTGCCCCTGCCTCCCGCCCCGCCTAGAACGGCCCGAGCCCGGCCGCTCACGGTGGAGGCTTGGTGATGCTCCAGAGCGGCCGGGTCACTCTCTTCTGCAGCTCGGCTCCGGGTTGCTCTGTTCCCGAAAAAGTGACCCAAGTGGAAGTGGAGCCTGTGGCAGAGGGCTGTTACAATTAAACCAGGTAACTAGACGCTGGGCAGATGTGTTTTCATTGCGCTGTAAGATAAACGCAGTGTTAAATGCCTGACAACTTCCCAGAAGCAATCAGCAAAAGTTTACGAGTGCATAAACCTCAAAGACCATGTCTCGGTATTTTTATAAGCCCTGCATTTAAAGCTTCTATAAATTTTTCTGCCTACTTCCAAACTAAAGTTCCCGGAGACTATGAAACAGACACTTCTGAGGGAGGGAGCCCGGAGGAGTGGGGAGTGACGGATCACAAGGGGCAGGTCCGGGGGAAGCGTGGTGGACTCTAATTTTGTTTCTCCCACTTTCCTCGCCCCCCCCACCCCGTCCTGAGCTAAAGTTTGGCAGAAAGGTAGCATAATTAAAGCATGGCGAGTCACACATGAACGCATCGGCGACATGACTGGGGATACATCAGTTTTTCAGGAACAGGGAACACACTCAGAAAGAAAGGGAAAGGAAGGGATGGAGAAAAAGAAAAGAAAAAGCGAGGTGGATGACTGGACGGGCAGAAGCAGGGACAAGCACATGACAGATCAGCAGCAGGCAGGCTGGCGGGTGGACAGGGATGAGCAGAAAACTTAGACAAAGAGGGAGGAATTTCAGACTCAGAGCCTAATTCGGAGCGAACGCAGCCGAGGACAAGAAGATGCTGCCGAGACCTCCTGGAGGTCCCTGCGATGTCCCCATCCCCTTGCCCCGACGGCGCGGCCCGGCAGCCTCCGCCAACCCTCGGGGCAAGCGCGACGGCCGCAGCCTCGGGGCAACCGGCCCTGCTGCCTACGGAGGGGGAGCGTGTGCTGTCCCCAAAGCTGCAGGCAAGAAAGACGGGAGGTAGGACTGGTGAACCCACAGATCAGCGGAAAAGATCGACCGGGAGACCTCTGTCTTCCAAGAAATAAGCTACGAGGACAAAAAACGTTTCCCCTAACCATCGAATTATAATAACAGTACCCGTCATCATTAAGTGACCACATGAGTTTTGCAAGTTGGATGTTAAACAGATTAAATAAGAAGAAAAAAAAACACACTAAAACAAAAACAAACAAAAAAACCCCACCACCCTCTATGGCGTTTATAAAGCCCTTTGTTTATTATCCCAGGGAAAATGAAGTTGCTAATTGGAAAACAATAAACCTAAAATGCCTTTGGATTAATAATGATAGAGGTTAACGGCGGCATCCCTTGGAAAGGGGGAGGGGAGCTCGGAGCTCGGTGACTGTGCGCTTGGACGGCGACCAGAGACAAGAGCAGCAGCCAAAGGGGACTGGGGGGAGGGGGGTGAGACCCTCCTCCCTGCCCCTCTTCGGAGGGCTCGGCTTGTATGTTCGCCTTTGATCCGGAGACACGAGGTGAGAAAGGTCTGTATTGTAGTCATGTCCTCGCTAGATGACATCTCAGTCAATTACTTTGAAATCTGGAGCTTGGCTTCTTTTCATTCTTTCCAGGTGAAAATTCAAACGTTTTCTGTTGTCTCCTGGTCCTTTCTTTCTTGAAACAAGGCACCCAACTGTTCTGATAATACCATTCAAAAACAGGTTCTGTGGCAAACCTCATTTGTGAATCTATTACAGAGATTAATAGATTATTTCTCCTTTTTCAACTAATTCTCAGTGGGGAAATTTAACCATATGGTAAGGAGAGAATTAGAATTTCATCACATTAGAGCAAAATGTAATGAAAAGAGTCCAACACCTGGGGCCAACTCTGAAAGAGACAATTAAAAGGTTTTTAATGAAACCAGAGAAACAAAAAAATTTCATAGCCTTCAGTAATTCTGCCATATAAGAATGATTTACGGGAAGTGTTGGGAAATATTGTTTTTACTGATGTCATAAGAATGAAAACCTGCCACTAAATACTCTGTGCGCTGAAAGCGGGAGCGAGCTGCTCGCCTCGAGGATTAGAGGAGCAGTGGGACAAAATTCAGACCAACCCTCCGGCGCCCGCTTCAGCTTCTGGGAGAGCGCAGAAGAGCGTGTGCCCGGCTCCAAGGAGAAGTCCCTGGAAGAGGGCGGGGGGGGCAGCCCACCCGGGTTAACCGGGGCTCAGGAGCCGCTCTCTCCCTGACACCGGCGGCGGGGGCATCCCGGTGTTGGGGAGGGGAGGGAGGGAGCTAGCAAGAGTTGATTAAAGCGAGAGCTTCATCTTTATCACAATAAAGGAAAAAAAAAAAAAAGTTTGGTGGGTTTTGGCCTTTCTCACCGCGCCCTCCCTTCTCCCCAGATCGGTTCATTTTCAAGGTAACGAATGGGGGATTTATATTTTTTTATAGGGACACGGGGGATAATCACTCGAAAGCGCCAATCTGCTACTTGAAAACCGCTAAGGGGAGGAGGAGGGGAACCTCCCCGTAGTTTGGTCGCCGTTTGCTGGAGGGGGCTGGAAAGGGGGCTGGGGACCATCCGCCTCCCAGAGAATCAAAGTGGACTTTGGCTGTGGGCAGGAGTGGGCACGGCGGTTTGGGTTGGTCCAGGTTTTTAATTAATTTTTTTTATTTCCCAGGAGAAGCTTTTCGGGAAGACGGGTGGGGGTGGGAGGGGGCTGTAAGTCAATGTAAATGCAGGGGGTGGGTGGGCAAGGGTGGGGGGAGAGGGTGTCACTCCTGACTCCACGGTTAAGTTAGCAGAAGTCTGCTGGCAGCACTCGGAAGGGGAAGTGTTGAAACGGGCTTTTCTGCAGTGCAGGGCTGTAATTTGCTGAAGGAGGCAAAGAACATCCTTCGATCTAAGTAGGGCTTTTAGTGTGCTCATTGATGAGTGAAAGTCGCCACACATGTCAAGCTAAAGGCAGTTGTTGGGTTACTAACAGGACACAACGTCTTGCAAACATATGCGTTAAGCTGTGTATACAGATGGCAGGGAGAATAATGGAGCAGGCGCCTCTTATAAAGCTCTAGCTGCTGCCTGTCTTCAGACCTGGGAAATGAAACTATTCAGACTCAGGGCCAGATAGCGCCTGGGATTGTTTGTTACCGTTTTAATCCTATTAATTAAAACGTTAACCTGATTGGGTAGAAAGCTCTGTCCCAACAGGCGAGTCTTCTTCATAATAACCTACTCTCAGAGATAATGATGTAAAAGACTCCCCCGTCTGCGGCGGCTGCTGGTTGATGGGTCCGGAAATCTCTTGAAGGTGAATCCAAGCAAGATAAACGGTGGAAGCGGCTCCGCTGGCAGCGCACAATGCCCCAGCGCGGCGCCTGCTGAGGGCGAGCCGGAGCCGGAGCCGCAGCCGAAGCCTTAACCGGAGCCCGAGCCCGAGCCCGAGGCACAGGCACAGCCGGAGCCCGAGCCACAGCCACAGCCGGACCAGCAGCTGCCGCCGGAGTCGCAGCCCGAGCCGCCGCCGGAGCCAGAGCCGAAGCCGCAGCCGGAGCAGGGGCAGCAGCGGCGCCGGGCACGACGCAGCCCCGGCGGGAGCCGGGTGGCTATTTCTGCCAGCGGGACGCCGGGGAGCCGCCCGCAGCGGCGCGGAGCCTTGGAGGAGCGGGCCGGGAGCTGAGGGGGGCGGAGGAGGCGGAGGCGAGCGGGGCGCCGATGGAGCGGGCGCTAGGGCTGCCTGCAGAAGAGGACCTCTTCCACAAGAGCCTTGCCGCCTCGGCCAAGCGGATGGAGTCCGCCTTCCGCTCGCCCCCGGGGCTCGACCTCTCCCACCCCCGCGACCGCCAACCCTCGCCGCTCGCCTGCTACGAGGCGGCGGAGCCCGAGGCACTGCTGCAGCCCGGCGTCGGCGGCGACCCGCTGGCGCTGCCGCCGGGCTCCGTGTGCGTCAAGTACGGCGAGAGCGCCAGCCGCAGCTCGGTGGCCGAGAGCAGCGGAGGCGAGCAGAGCCCCGACGACGACAGCGACGGCCGCTGCGAGCTGGTGCTGCGCGGCGCCGGGGGAGACCCGCGTGTGGCCTCGCCGGCGGCGGGCGGCGGCGGCGGGGGGGGGGGCGGGGGTCTGAAGGCAGCCGAGGGCAGCTGCTCCAACAGCCACGGGCACGGTGGCAGCAAGAAGTCCAAGGAGCAGAAGGCTCTGCGCCTGAACATCAACGCGCGGGAGCGGCGGCGGATGCACGACCTGAACGACGCGCTGGACGAGCTGCGGGCGGTCATCCCCTACGCGCACAGCCCCTCGGTGCGGAAGCTCTCCAAGATCGCCACGCTTCTCCTGGCCAAGAACTACATCCTGATGCAGGCGCAGGCCCTGGAGGAGATGCGGCGCCTGGTAGCTTATCTCAACCAGGGCCAGGCCATCTCGGCCGCCTCCCTGCCCAGCTCCGCCGCGGCGGCAGCGGCGGCGGCGGCTGCGCTGCACCCCGCCCTCGGCGCCTACGAGCAGGCGGCCGGCTACCCCTTCAGCGCCGGGCTGCCCCCAGCCACCTCCTGCCCGGAGAAATGTGCCATTTTCAACAGCGTCTCTTCCAGCCTCTGCAAACAGTGCACGGAGAAGCCTTAAGCGCCGCCGCCGTTGCCGTCCCCCGCCGCCACCGCCGCCGCGGCCCCGGGGAGCGGCGACAGACGGTGGCTCAGACCCGCTGCCAGCCCCAGGCCGGGGGGCGCGGGGGCGGCGGAGGGACTGAGCGCTGCCTGGCCCCCGCCTCCCTCCGTCTGGCCTCGCCTTGCTCTTCTCCTTGGGTTTTGCTGAGACGAGACCGCGACGGGAGCCGGCGTGCGGGCGGCGCTGGGGAGGGGGCGCGGGGTCGGGGGTGCCGCGGGGAGAAAGCCCCGGCCCGGGGAGGGGAATGGGGGGGTTCTGTCTCGCCGGGCGATCGCTGCCCGTCCGGAGAAAGGAGAGGCCGAGAAATAGCAGGCCGGGATGGGAGCTGGGGCTACAGCCGGGGAGACAGGCGGAGAGCGACCCTCAGACCTGTCCCGGTCCCAGTCCCGGAGGGGGCGGGGGGAAGGGGCCGCAGGGATCCGGGCACGGAGGTGGATGGGACAAATCAGAGAGGGCACTTGAACATAGATTTTTTTAAAAAAATTATTATTAGCAGTATTATTATTCTGAGCCAGGAGACAAACAAACTTGAAATGTAAACTTATTTAAGCGACTTGCAGAAACAAAGAGACTGGACCATTGCTATGGAAGACTTTGTATTTTTTATCGTCTCTAAACTTTGATCCTGTGAAAATGCGCAAAGTTCGGTGAGAGTGATTTAAAAAAAAATCGAGAGAGTTAAAAAAAACAGACAAAAAAAATAACCGATCTAACCCTTCTACTCCGTGTGGCTGAAAGTATCGGATTTTTAAAAGAAATATTTATGTGCACCTTGTTTCTTCCCACTTTGCAATGATGTATAAACAAGACACGCTATTTATTTGTTATTCTTTAAATGACCCTTCCACGCCAACAGTATTTATCATGTGTTAAGGTCACGGGTCTTATGTGCAGTTACTTTAAATACTTCTAAAATTCTGTTTATGGATTAACTTAAACTGTGTGCCAAGTGTTTAACACGTTTATTTGCCAACAACTTATAACCAGAAATGTAGATGTATCTAAGCTGCTTAGGTTTATGAAAGGTCATCTGGAATTTAAGTTGCATCATCCCTGTATTTAAATTGAGCTTTAATAAATTGCTTCAGTCCAAAAATTACAGGAAAGGTGTATTCTTAATTGCTCAACCAACTGATATTTGAAAAGGTATTCTTTGCATAAAACCAGATAATAGCTATTTACTTTTATCAGAGCATTAGCTGCTACAAGAACACTTGTAAAGCCAGTGTTTTCCCAGGCGCTGTGTTTTCATAGGTATAATTTAAACCGCTTTTAATGTGTATGTAAATTATTCTGACTGTGGATGATTATTTAAGTTGAAATACTTTAAAATACTTTAAGCTGATTTTCAGAACGCGTGGAATTCTTATATTTTTTTCTTTTTTTTTTTTCTTTTTTTTCTTTTTTTTTTTTTTTTTTCTGGTGGGGGTGGGTGGGAGGGAGGGTTTTTTTAGAAGAAAAATGAGAGATGAAAAGCAAGAAGTAGCTATTTACCCAAAGTGAGCTTTCAGTTCGAATTTGCATGGCTGGGTGGCTGTCTCTCTGCCATTTGTAAGTCAATATTATTTCTTTCTTTCTTTCTTTCTTTCTTTTCAAAAACGAGTCCTGCTATTTTCCACTACTTGCAGATAATACAAATTCGGACTGTCAGGTTGGATGGCAAAATAGGAGCCATGATGGATCTGTTGGCAGGTCACGGATGTGTAAAGAGTGATATATATTAAATAGGTCAATCAGATTATGACAGCAATGTACGATCGTTTGTATGTGCATCTATGTCGGAAAGAATCTTTATTAAAATATTTTGAGCAAACGCTTGTTTTACGTTCTGCTTTGTTAAGTATGTATCTCCATATTTAAGAGGTGTGTGGGGGTGTGTGTGGGGGGGTGGGTGTTGGCGGGTAGTTTCCTTTGCCTTGCTTTGAATGCTCCCCAGCACCCCCTCCGGAACCCCACTCCCAGTTCAGGGTGTCCCCGGGATGGGGGGCGCTAAGTTCTTTCTCGTGTTGCTTCTCCCGCCCCCGTGGCGGCCAGCCCTCGGCGGTGGGGGGCAGCCGTGGTGTAGCGCTGGGACCCGCCCGCCCGTACCGGGCTCCAAGCACCCCTCTCACCGCCCCACCCGTGGGGCTGGCTGCTCCCCGGGGTGAGCAGCAGGACCAACCCCCTGCCTCCTCTCTACCCCCCAAGTTGCGGAACCACTTTTCCTTTCATGGACACTCCGCTCTGCCCCAAACCCGAGGGCCAGAGGGCACACGCAGCTCCCCAAAGCTGCCACCCCGCCCTGGGTCCGGGGCTAGGGGTCCTGGCATAGCCGAGAGTCGAGGCCCGGCCGGGTACCCCCCCCACCTCATACAGCCCGGGCCGGTGCAGGGTGTTCGCGGAGCCACCTCCTCCCAATGGCAGCAGCACACGCGGGGGAAGAGGATAAATATTTTCTGCTCCACTTCCCATCAAAAAAGATTAATCAGAACCTGTAACTTTTCAGGAAACATAACTGTAAAGTGCCACGGAGCTGTGGGAAGGCAGCCCAGAGAGGGTGGGCAGATCAGCCCCCAGGCGCAAGGAGAAGCGTCTCTCAGCATTTACTAGACAAAGGCTGGGTGCGTCTAATTATGATTATTAAAACAATTTCCATGACGATGTCTAATATTATGTTAATTTGAAAACAACTGTGTATGAAAACTGTCGACTATAATACCTAAATTCATTTAATGAAACACATCGTTAAGGCAATTAAACCTCCTGGATGTGATTAAGGAACATAATTACGACACTGTTCTGCGCCATAATTGGGTGTCTTTAATCAAGGGGTAAAGTGATCAGCAACACAGCCATTAGTTTGTATTGTTCTGTCTCTGCTGTCCATCATTCTGATTAGGAATTAACCACCGCCACCAGCCTGGCGTGGTGCGTGCGTGTGCGCGCGCGCGTGTGTGTGTGTGAGAGAGAGAGAGAGTGAGTGAGTGTGTGTGTCTCTGTGTGTGTGTGTGTTCGTGCATATAAAGTCGCAGGACACATTTGCTGCAAGATTTACCGCTTAATATATCTGGCTACCAAGCAAGCTTTCCGGAGAGCTTCCCTGGAAGGCGCGGGGGCTGCCCGGCTGTGCCCGGGCCTGGGACGGGGGAGGCGAGTTAGGTCCTAGCAAACTCCTGGAACTGCCAGGAGCTGGGCTGGGGGAAGGCAAGGGGCCGTGGGAGGCCCTCGCTCTGCCGCTCGGCTCCCGTGGGAATGGGCCGGGGTGCCGGCGGCTTGTGCGGGCCCAGCTGGTGCTGCTCGCCCCGGCTCGGAGGAACCAGGGCGGGCGCTGCCGTCTATGGCACGTCGGCCGGCTTCTCCGTTCACCTCTCGCTCGTCTGCCTCTGCTTTGGAGCTAAGGGAAAGCGGAATGAAAACTTTCTTCCCTCCTGGCTACAGCTGCTGCGCGATTTGGGGCTCGTTTGCTCCCTCCTTGCTTGCTTTGGAGCGGGGAGAAGGGTCTCTGCCTGGCAGAGGTGCTGTCACTCCCGGCCCCTCGCTCCCGTCCCTCTACACCGAGCTCCCTCGCTGGGAACCGCCAAGAAGCCGCTGGGCCAGTCCCTGGGTAGATCTTGTGAATGCGAGCGCCGTGTGTGTCGGGGGCGGGGGGAGGAGAGAAGGTCCCCCGCCCCTCTTAACGCTTTATCGATCACTCAACCAGAAATGAACATGTCCCACTTCAAAAGAGCTTCTTCCTCTTTTCTAACCTTCCCACCGCACCGGGATCTCCCCCAGCCTCCTCCAAAGGCTCCCTCTGCCCGTGCTGGTCATCCCGGGTCCCTTCCCCCAGCCCAGGGCCCCTTGCCCCGGCCCTGAGCCTGAAATTGTCCCAGCATGAGTGACATTGGCTTTCCTAATGTAATGACTTATGAAAGATATAATCATGTGTTAAATTGAATCCTCCGCTTAACTGTTAATGGTGTGCTCTGGGCACATTTACGTATTAGATGCTATGGTAACTAATTACCACTAGAAGAAGGGATAATACACTTTCCAGACTTTGACAAATAATTATGAGTGTTCACATCCCTGCTAGCAGCAGTTGCAGCGGATCTGCTGGAATGAGTAAGTGAATAAATGAATGGGTAAGTGAACTTGTGTGCGTGGAGGGGACTAGATAATGAATAGTGGTCAAGTGAGTTTTCTTATTAAAACCTTTAATGAAAATGTGATTTAGGGTGGAAGGGGGGAAAAAAAGTGCGAT
This sequence comes from Hemiprocne comata, assembly GCA_020745705.1. Classification (NCBI taxonomy): domain Eukaryota; kingdom Metazoa; phylum Chordata; class Aves; order Apodiformes; family Apodidae; genus Hemiprocne; species Hemiprocne comata. Next base: position 127,270,512 of record CM036587.1, read on the forward strand.
GCTGCCTCTAAACGTAATTAAATCGCATAATATAAACATCACACACATAAATAAGTTTGCTTTTAATTAAAACGCTGCAGTAAAAGTAAATTATCCAAGTGCTCGGAAACTTTACAGCAATTAACACTGTTTGTTTGTTTGTTTGTTTTGGTAGTGGTGATGGCGGAGGGGAGTTGTTGGGGGGTAAAATAAACGAGCCAGGACTCCGTTACTCTCTCCAGGATCATTTATAACTTTGATAGTACCCGCTGCCAACAGGCCGGAGGGATTCTGAGGCGTTAATCAGATGGCGGAACAGCTCCATATCGGAGCGGGACAAAACTTCGGGGAAGTAGCGCTGGGCTTCGAGACAGCCCCGGCCCCCAACGCCCTTCCCGTCGGGTCGCTGCCCCTCGGCCGGCCAGAGCCCCTGCCTGAGGGGCTCTAGCGTTAGCGGAGTCCCTCGGAGTCTTAATGTTGGCTCCAGATGAAGTGTTGCGCTTGTCTTAGGCAGGCGCCGCAGCAGTTAAGTCGCTCCTGCAACCGCCTCTGGTGCCATCCCGGCCCGGGCAGGAGCCACCGCTGGCAGCGGGAACCAACAAGGCTGCTCCGACTCCGAGCCTGACTGCGGGGCTCCCAGCAGCCGGCTATCCACGGAAGGGACATCTGCTAAATGAGCAGAGCTGCAGCCAGCCCTGTATCCCCGTGGTCACTCATCAGCTCGGTGTCACGCAGCTCCCCCACCCCCGAAGCGCTCCGGAGGCGGATTTGCTCTGGTTTGGCTGGTTCTCCAGCCTCGGGAAGGGTTAAATCCTTCCCCGAGCCCCTAGTTGCCCTTGTCCTCTCAATCTGATTCAGAGACGTGCAATAAAATATGAACCAAATTTATGGTCTGTTTCAAGCACTTTAGTGCTGTATTTTTAAATTCATATATGCACATATAAGGACTATGATCTGTGAATAATTTGAAATGCTATTGGAAAATGATGCATTTTAGATCAAACATAACCGTTTTCTTACATAATTGTCTTGGATTAAAATAAAAAGAAAGATACATTTCGAACAGAGACAAAGCTGAAAATCTAATGACAGCCATAAACTGCTAGACAGCCATAAATTAACGTCTTCATCAAACACTGAGGGACCAGTGCTTATCTAAATCAACACTTATTTCTTCGGAGGAGTTGCAGAACAGATTGTCCTTCTAATACTGTTTTTAAATCCTTATAGTTGAGGATCAGGGGCAAACAATCGCCTTTCCAGGGTGAACCTCGTCTCCACCAACCGAAGCCCTCCAAACTCACCTGACACCCAGACCTGTTCCCTATGAACCTTCTCGGGGGTCTTGCTCCCTTTTTCCACTCCAGCATCCCTGGAAGCATGGGTTGCTTCAAAGACAGAGCGGCAGCAGACTCTTCCAATGTCCCCTCCGCATCCCTTTCCGCCTGACTTTTGGAGGGGGTCGGGAGAGTTGGGAGAGCCGGGAGCGCGGCAGGAAGCGCGCAGGGAGGCGGCGGGTGTGTTCGCGACTCCCCCCGCCGCCGCCGCGGGCCGGGGACACACCGGGGCGGCATCCCGGAGCGGAGCCATCCCGGAGCGGCGGCATCCCTCCGTGCTGCAGTCCCGAGCTCAACTCATGCCCGTCTACTTTTCAGGTTCAAAGCTTTAGCGGCGCGGCGCTCCCCTCAGCTGTAGCTACCTGCGATGCCGGTTTTGCAAGTGGCTGCTTCAAAGGTTCTTTTATTTATAGAAGGCAACTGAAAAATACGTTGAGAGCATAGTGGATTCCCTGGCTCACAAGACGGAAATTAGGGAAAGACTTGCTGCCTGTAGGAGGATAGCGACTAAACTATTTGGAAGAAAGAGGTAGTTGGAAAAATGAGCTGATGGGGAAAGAAGTGACTGTCAAAAGTCATCACAAGGTGCTTGCTTACCGTCTTTTACTCTCCCTGTAGCCAGAACCCAGACTTTCATTCAACTTTGCTGTACTCACAGCTGCTGTTTTTGGGGGAAAAAAAAAATACAAACCAACATATCAGTGTCAAAATAGGTTTGAGATAATCTTACAAGATAGAATCCTGCGAGGCTGTTAGCAGGAACAGTGGAAGCTTAGACTTATTTTGATTTTTTTATTTTGGTGTAAATAGTTTGGAAGATGAGCACATTTCTGGGATTACAAATTACATATTCACACAACCTTAGTACCTGAGATCCTAAGCAAGCCTGATGCACAGTATGGGCTATGCAGACACAGTACTTATTTATATGAGGATAAAGATCCCACCACGGTTTAAATTCTTGCTTTCAGATGAAAACGGAACATTTTCAATTTTTTATATGCTTCTATCTAGGCAGCAACCATTTCTCATACTTATTACTATTTAGAAACACAGTCAATAACTTAAGGATCACAATGCTTTCATAAGTGTAGTTTAAGGGGTGTTTTTGTAATGAGGTAATTTTTGTAATATGTTGAGGGTATCGGGACATGACTACCCAGGGTAGATAGGCTAGTTTAGGTAATAGGCAGGAAAATACTTAATTGCATAAATTATAAATCATACTTCATGCATAAATTGATATCTCAAATAATTGTAAAATACAGTGCTATACAAGTAACACAAACAAAGCACTTTGTGTAAAAAAAAATTAGAGAAAATACATGTTAGGAGGCCTAATTAATTCTCCCCGCATCCTCCCCCCCAGCTATCTTCCAGACCTCAATGGCAAGCTCACTCAGAAATATGCCCTTCAAGAAATCTCAAACAATGCCTCTTTGTATTTATAAACTTCTGTAACTTCTAATATAATCTGGAGTTAAAGCAATTGCATGGTTACAAACACATTTTATCAAACCCAGAAAAATGCTGCAGCTCTCTCTTCTCTAGGACATACCTTCAACAGCCCTCACAGACACACCTGACAAGCACTTCTGCATGAAGGAATGAAGAAACACGGATGTCTTTAGGGTACAACTTTTATATTAAATACCTACTTGTAGAACTCAGGAGCTATAGTGATACGTAGAAAAGCCATGTAGTGCTTTGCTGGCACAGTGCTGTATATTGCAACAATTTTCATTTATTTCCTCTTTTAAAGTGAATGAACTGAGAGGACAGAATATTTCACACGAGGTAGTACATCTTGTTCTACACAGATGATTGCAAAAGGAAAAGCCTAGGAGCTGTATCTGGGAATCACTACTGGATTGCAGATCTTTATATTAATTTTGAATAATGTCCTAAGAATGTCAGAAGTACCACTTTTTTTTTTTCTTTCTTCATCTTGTAAGAACTGGCTTAAGTTTGATGACAGGTGAAACAGACTTGATAATTTCCTTAATTCAAAGAGTTGCTCCATGTCAATGCTGAATTAAAGGCATTTTTTTCCTTGCAGAAATACCTTTCAAGATGAAGTAACAGAAAAATTCAGTATGTTGAATAAACAAGTTTAAAAATTAAAGCAATAGTTGTGAATCTGTGAAAAACTGTAAATGTAAGCTGGAAAAAAATATCATGGACAGTCATTCAATATTAAAATAGACATATTCATTTTATTGTGTCCTTGAAATACAAAATTCACCTAAGATGTAAGATCACTAAAATAATGAAGTTTCGATTTGTTTGCTCAGAAATACACAATATACTTATTTGATCAAAAAGCCTTAAAGATGGATATTAACTATTAAAGTAGAACCTAACTACTGTTCATCTATATACAAAATGTCAGTTTGCACAATTAAGAGCAATTCACAATCTTTTGAAGGTCAGAAAGTTCAGTAATGATGAAATAAAATATAATTTATAATTCTACAAGAGAAATCCACAGGCCAGTAATTCACAAAAATAGCAAAGCCAAAAATAGTGATATGCAACTGGCTTAAAAGCATAAACTAAAGGACAGCTCTTCCATGCTTTTGTGTTAGCACAATAGGACATACTGGCAGATGTGAAAGTCTAATTTGCAAACAGGTACACATAGACTAGCATGGTCTTTTAAGTAACGTAACAGTTTTAAAAGTTTACAATAGCTTATAGCAGTACTGAGTGACAGCATGAAAATGGAGAGCACACAATGTGTAAATTAAAATAAGAATAATAATTTAAAAATCACATTTTAGCATTCACATTAGTTGATGATGAATTCACTCTCCTCGGGTGCTATGAAGGGCACTGAGTTTACTGACTTAGTAAACCTATTTTATATGAGAAAAAAAATTTGAAAATTTTGAAAATTTTTTGGAAGACATTATTTTAATGAAGACACTATCAACATAGCCATAGACAGCTACGACTTAAGCCAGAGGCTGGTACTGACCACCTGAGCCACATCTCAAACTGATCAGTGAGTGCCCCGTTTCACTAGAGAAACAGCACAGAAATTCTAGGGACATCCATGCACACCTCCTGGTTGACCCTGTGCCTGTGGGGTCAGTAGATGAGACAAGCAGGCCTTGCTGGGCTTGCATGGCAGACCTTCCTGCTGAGGGACAGGAAGCACCAGGAAGCAAGCCTCCCTTGCCTCCTACCGCGCCCCCCTGCCACCCTACTGCCACCTGAATGCTTGTGAACAGCACTGCCCTTTCTGCTTAGACAACTTGGCCATCTTAGTGGCCTAGTGACAGGCACTAAGAGCTAGTCACTCCTGGGTACTGTGGCTGAGGAGGCCATCAAAAACCATATCATGCCCTACATCATGAAACATGCTTTCCTCAGCACAGCATGTTGCGGCCAGCTTGGCTGCAGCTGGGACCTCCAGGGATGGTGCATGCTCATCCAACTGTGCTGCTACAGCTTATTGACCAGGAATACTGACAACATGGGCCTTTCACTCCCTGCTCCACAGAGACTGAGTCACTCCTGGTCAGACCAGCTGATGACTGTCAAAAAGTCACCTCCTCAGCTGCTGAGCACATGGACCAGAAGGGCTTAACCTTTCCTCTGTCCTGCTCTAGTTCTCATGATTTTACACAGGGGTGAGGCTCACCTCTTCTGCAGCTGGAGCAAGCTAAGGCAGTGATGTACTTCACTTACTAGCAAAACTGATCTACCAGGAGAATGGGTTACTGGGGACCTGGTTCCAGGACAAGCTGGGCAGGACCTGCTTTGCCTTTGATAATTTTGGTCACTGAGCAAAAAGAGTAACTAACTCTTACCCCAGCAAAAAGCTGGCCTCTAGCACGGTGCAAAGCATGCTCTCCTGCCCCACTGTGAGGCTTCTTGCAATGCCTGGGGAAGACTCAGACAATTTTTTCTTTTTTAAATGGAAGCCTGTCCTACAGATTTAATTTGCTATGTTGAAGACAATCTAGCTTCTCTTTTATTTCCAAAATAGACACTATACAAACTGATCAGCAATTAATCTGAAATTACTAATGATTTGCATACACTTTTGGCACAGTCCTACTATGTCCTACCAAATTATTCAGCAGCCTGCGATAATTTAATTAAACATCCTAAAAATAGAATACAATTATATATATAAAAAAAGGACTTCTGTTTAAAACAAATACCTACTGTTATTTTTGCAGTTGCTTCAGGTTTGTTTCATTGGATGCCAAAAAAGGGTTTATCATAGCTGTGGCATGAGACATTTTACAACTTACGTTTAAGCAATAATGGAATACAGTCAACAGTGGAATGATATCAACATTTCCTCTCTCAATAAACCAGGCTCTAATGTCCAAACTGGATTGTGAGCTATGGCTGAGTACAGAATAGCTCCTGCAGAGTAACTATGGCAGTAAGTAACTTGAGTACAAGAATCTCTCCATAAAAACAAATTTTATTCCATGGCACAAAGCAATAATCAGCTTTTGCTGCTGATTAAATGTTGAAGCAAAGTTAAAGCATTTAATCAACTGCAAAGCCCATTTAATGTAAGTGTATTCCAACACTGTAGACATTATTGATAATATATATGAAGAGAAAATGTTTATCCAATATATCTCACAAAACCACAATTTCCTCCACAGAGGATTTGGATTGTGGCTTTGCCAATCTCTGAAAGCCTTTTTAGTGATGCTGATGCTTATTTAGGGTATGTGCTTTACATGAATAACTAAACAGGCTTCTACCCAAATAACAATAAATAATTCTAACCCTTAGTATGTATGTAGCAGTTTCCATCTGTAGACCATCAAGGGCTTTAGAGATGAGTAAAATTTCTGATCTTAAAAGACTTATGCTGGCACATCTCAAAGAGAGATGTTTTTTGGGAACACAAAGCAAGGCCCACAGACATGGCTGCTCTCCCATCGCAATTATCACCTTGGCAAATTGAGACTGGACAGCCATGAGAATCCTCATCAGTCTCCAAAGTGATGGGTTAGGAAGAGAGACAGGGTCTAAAAATCTCAGATCAGTGCACTAGGAAATTCATTTTTGAAACAAGAGCTGGTCATCCACTGACCAGCAACCAGTATACAGACAATTTCTGTGGCTGCCCAGGGTTTTCACTTGCTTGAATTTTGGCCTCAGGGAAGAGTCTGTTTTCCAATTTGTGGATGGACATGTCTATTTCCAAACACAGGTCACACTAGTTTCCTTATGCATACCTTCGGCTCAGTAAAATCCTACTAAGAAGTAGTTTTAGATACTACACTTGTCATTGAAGCCCTCTTCTTTGACTTTTTTGAGAAATGAGTAAACACAAGAAATGGTCAAAATAAGCACATGGACCTGTTACTAGGAAAACAGTGAGACAAACAGAGGTAACTCTTGAGATGACAGAATAATTTCTAACATGCTCATATATTTTCTCCCTCACAAATATACTTTTTTTGACTCAAAAGCCAAAATAGATAATTTAGGTTTGATCCAGAACCTATTAAAATCAACAGAACCTTCCTTCTGACTTTAAATGACTGCAGGATAAAATAACAGATTTTAATTTATTTGCATTGTCACACACACACAAAAAAAAGATGAAAAGCAAAGCATTCACCCTTCGTACATAAAACTGAAGTCAGAAATGTATTGCTAGTAAGACATTCTTGCAAATCATCCACCAAAACCCCACCCAGCTTCCATCACATCTCCCTACTAAGGGCTAAGACACTCAAGACCATAAAGGGAACAGAGTAATTAAAAAGTGAGAAGAATAATAGCTAAAAATTCTTTCACCCCCTAGAATTAAGTTTCCCCTTTCTTGCTATTATGGTTCTATGAGCAGATGCAGAGATGTCTCCAGGTGATGGGTGTATGAGACCTCCCAATCTAACAAGTGGGAACCTCTGTGACAGAGAACTGCTGTGCCTATGTCCCATATAAATGGTCTGGATTCAGCTTGATGACAACCTCCCTGTAAATCCTACTCAATTCATGGCCAAGAATATGGGGGTCTGTCTTGTAGGGACATTGAGCTAATTACTTGACCAAACTCTTGTCACCTCATCTCACTACTCCCAACTCAGGTAGGACAAATTGAGGTTGCGTCTCCCTGCATCTGATACCTACCTTCAGCCCAAGGGCTTTTCTCCTTAGAAACAAATAGGAAGGAGGTAAAAGCAGAGAGGGAAAAGCAAGTGTTTCCAAAAATACAACGCTGAGTGATGAAACAGAGCAAACATGGAGATTAGTAGAAGGCATATATGCAGCCGCTCACTTTCTTAAGGGCCTTAGCTTGTAACGAAAGGCAATATCAACGTCTGGCAGGAGGATACCAAGGCCCATACGACTGTTATCAAGTCTGACAGCTTTGTTTTCTGCTAGTTGTACATCAAAATTAGCCAACAGTAAGAAAAGAAACATCTTCATCTCATTCATTGCAAGGAACCTCCCTGGACACATGCTGATCCCAGAGCCAAAGGGCATTAGGAAATACTTCAGTTTTCTTCCTGCTTTGTAGAATGTGTTTTTCTTCTTGCCATTTTCTATGTATCGATCAAATTTATACTCCTGAAAACATAAGAGAAAGAGAGAGCAACCATGATATCTAACAAGGCAGTTACACGAGTTGCTTTGTTTGCACAATGGTAACGCTTCTGAAATGCAAAAATAAGATAAAGAGGAAGACAAGGAGCTGACAGCTTCTCCTTTTTAGTTGGTTCCCTCAGGTTTCATTAACTCACATTATCTTTCCTGCAAAGAACACTTCTTAAATCCACTTACTTAGCATAGCTCTTTTACATCAAGCTCCTTCAACTTCCACGTCTCATCCACTGAGTGTCTGGCCTATATTGATTGTAATTAGATTTTGACCGCTTTGCAGCAGGGACAATGAACCTTAGTGGAAGGACAATTTTCTTGTAAAGCATCATACGCGCTCAGTGGGGTATATACATCATGAATAAGGATAATCTGCCAAATTCTGTAAATGCCTTTGAATAAATTAATGCATTGCACTGATCTTGCTCCTGCAAGCTAAAGCGAAATCCATCCTTCTTTTGCACCCAGTGGTGCAGATTATTTGAAAGCCAGACCTGATGCTTTGCAGTCAATTTTCCCTTCAGTTGGAGATGGTTGCTGCTTAATTTGCCACATCTGACCTTCAAATGTTTTGCTCCGGAAGCTGTGTGTGGAGCAGGACAACCGCCAGTGATTGACCATTATAAAGAGGGTGCTTTCAAGGAGGGCTTGAGGTTGCGCTTGTAACCTACGTTCCATAAACTGAACATCTTCCTGACTATTTTTCCAGTAGCAGGATCCCTGTTTACAGATAACTCATGTTTTTGAATGAAGGAGATCTGGCATCCTCACTCAGTCAACAGCAAATTAACCACTTACAAAATCCTCCTGCATGCTTTGAATAAAAATGACAGACACTTCTTGCTTATGGTCACTCATTAGCATTTGTCCTGCTTTGCATACATCTGCTATAGCAGCAGCCATTTGGAGCTGACTGGGAACGAGTCAGTCAGACAGAATCCAACCTCAACTGATTAAAAAAACCCTCACCACAATGAAAAAAACAGGGTCGGGGGAGGTGGTCTATGAGAAAGGGAGCAAGTGCAGGGTAGACTGGAAGGAATGTAACTTTGCATGTTGAAGAACAGAAGCTTGTTTCTGTAAATGGCAGAGATATCCACAAACATATCTCTGGTGATTATAGGAGCATTTCCATTGTCCAGTAGTTATTTTCAGTCTCTTTGAACACCCCAGCCCAAAGGAAGCATGCAGGTTTTTGTTGTTTGTTTTGTTTTGTTTTTTTTCCCTGGTAAGTTATTGCTTCATTTGAAGAAGCCCAGTATCAAATGAAAGCCTAGAATACCACTTCTTCCTTTAAAAAAAAAAAAAAAATATTAACTTCCTGAAATATAAATCCCACTGGTCTAAAAAAAGCATTGCTAAATATGAACTGCAGTAGCTTAAGAAAACAAACCAACCCAACAAAGAGTGCTTCACTTTGTTGGAACATTTCTACAAGGTGCACTCCTGGTGTCTGTAGCAATTAAGAACTGTGGTATAGAACACATAGACACACTGGGTCAAACCTTACGCTTTCTTTGTCATCTTAAGAGCCATCTGAGAGTTGTAACTGCTTTTAACAAAAAATAAATTGGTGTCTAAGGAATTGTAAAGGCAGAAATCAAGTGTGAGAGAGGAATGGAGCCAATGACAGTGACATCAAACTAAGGCTTGCGCTTGCTGAAGCCCCTCTGGTTGGACAGTATTTTCTCAAAAGCTGGTTTGCTGGCTAAAAAAAGACTAATGTTTGACAATAAAGGAACTTGCAGCCATGCACAATGCCTCCTTGGAAGAGACAGGTTCATTGATGGCAAGGAAAAGGTGAAGACACTGAGCAAGAACAGGCAATTAAGTTCTGTGTGGATGGCCTGCTAGGAGTATTACGAAAACTGAGCAACCTCCTGTGATTGATAGAAGTCTTTCTCTGTCACATGTCATATTTAGCTTTGTTTGGGAAGCCACCATGTAGGGTTTCCTGCAGGGTTTCCTGATATTTCACTCTATGGCATTTGCAGTGTTCATTTACTGAGCTCCATAACCAGATGAGTAAGGATTTAGGGGTTCGCTTATCCACTTTATAGAAAACTGATTCATTTGTTTAGGCTTTGATGAGTGGAGAAAGAGGTCAACAATACATGCTCACACACAATATGGTGCCAAAGCAGAAGATTGCTTGAACTTAAATTTATGTATCCAGGAGAAAAGCATTGCTACAAAATTATCTTGTCAAGCTGCCTGTTTTCCCAGGAAAGTTTTCCCTAAATACATGACAAGCTCAAGACTGCACCTTTCAAAAAATTCATTCTCCATCTCTATCTGATCCTCAGTAGTTATTGTTGAAAGCACACTGCATATTTTAAGAACCAAACAGAACAGTGATTTCTCCACTTTTCGAGAGGACCCATGTGCTGAAATCAATGTACTGCAATGTGTGGATTGCTCATTCACTATCAAAAAGATAAAATATATGAACTAAAGCTGTACTGTGAAAGCTGAGCAGAGCTGATACTAAGTAGATATATTCAAGCAATGGAAATATGGTAATATATTCTGGCAATTATTGGATAAGGGAGGGAATCAGTTTCCACACTGATGCTTTTGGTCTAGGACCTAAACAAACAGATGGACTTTTGACAAATCAATAATGTTCTCAAAAATAAAGTGTTAAGAATAAAATGAGAAAAAGCTTATTTGTTAGTTGTCACTTTTTAAGGATAGAAATATTAATCAACTATTTGCTGATACATGGATTATTTTTTCAAACCCGAATTTTCTCTGAGAGCTTAGTCTTTGTTTTTGGGTGGGGGCAGAACCCTCTGGACATCATTTGCATTTTCCTGGCTCCGGTGTTCATCCTGGTGACTATACCTTACTCCTGCTAACTCTGGCACATTCCACATCTCCTCTCACTGAGGCTGGTGGAGTTCCTGCACAGCAAGATGCTGTCCCACACCAAAAAGGCACTTGAATCTCCTCTTTCCTCTGCAACCTCATATCCTTAAATTCTCTAAAGGGAGAGCCTCAGGAAGCAATGCCTCTAACATGGGTTTTTTAGAAACATGTGAAAAATCCAGTTTCCTTCTTCTTTGGCTGAAATGCCAAGGATGAAAATCAGCATGGCTGAGAGACAGCCATTTGCTTAGGAAAAGGAGGATGAAGAACAGATCAGGTAGGAGTTCTTGACTCTCAGGCAGAGAAGGCATTTAAGAGCCTCAGCGTGCACCCTCGCTTTTCCTCCATGGCACCCAGGGCTGGGGATGGCAATCTGGGGCAGCAACCTAACCCAGACAAGGACTATTCAATTTGTATGCAGGTGGTGAACTTCTGAAGCCATATTAAGGCTGAGGCAGGGTGGATTAATTTCAAGTCTTTGATATCCATTAACTCGAGCGTCAGAGAAAAATACAAGGAGATGACACAATTACGCTCTGGGCTTCACTGCAGAGCAACAGCTTTGCAGTCTCAAGTTCACAACATTCCACTAATTGATCAAGAAGGGGTGAATCCCTAAGAAGGGAGGTGAAAAAGCATAAGGCTCAAGTAAGACACTGCTATTATAGGGCTTCAGAGAATCAATGATGCTTTGGGGGCACTTAGCTAAATGGCCCACATTATTTGCTATTTAAACCACCTTCTATTATTCAGCCCTCCTTGGGTATCAAATGATCCACTGCCAAACAAAACCCACATTTAGCCTAAAGTTTATGGTAGTCATTGTGCAATTGTCAATTCCTTTGAAAGCAGTTGCAGTCAGTCTCATCACCATATTTCTCTCTTCAGGCCATGAATCCTTTGACCTAAAGGGCCCTAGAAAATACATCTGAAAGTAGGAAGATTTGTTCCACAAGAGGGAACAGCAGTAAAAAAAACAACAAACCCAGAGATCACAAAAGGCTTGGCTGCTGCAATGTGCCTGGAGTAGGAAGAGTAGCACCAGCTGAATGTTTACCTTAGGATCTTCATAGACCTCAGGGTCCATGTGCAAAATCTGCGGGTAAAGGGCTATCCAGTCTCCTTTCCTCAAACTGACTTCTTGATTCCCTTCAAGCTTGAGAACAAAATCCTCCTGGCTGATGCGGATATTCATGGAGGACGAGCACATTCGTAAACTCTCATTTAAGGCACTTTCTGCGATTAAACAGAAGCGGGGGGGGAAGCATCAGAAATATGGGAGACGATTCAAGTTATACATGGCTCCAGTTGCTGAACCTTGACAGGTTTAGTAGGGCAGGCTAAGGGAAAAAAAAAAGGAAAAAAACCTCCACAAACCAAACATGAAGCAGAGACCAGGAGGAAGCAATAAACAGCCCTGCAGGGCTGGGGTGGGGAGCCACGACACTGAAGCTCCCGATGTGATTCTCAGTGATAGTCCTGAGAAATCCTGTCGGCTGCAGGCAGCACCGAGTTTTGGGTGGAAAGTCATTATTCAGGCATCACGTTGAAAAGCACACAATCAAAAGACGCAAACGCTTTATACATTTACATATATTTTGGAGATTGCAAGCAAATACCAGTGAGAGCATCTGTATGTTCGAAAAAATAATTTCACTTGTTAATTGTGTAGTCATTTTGAAATGTACTTATTTTATTTTCAATGCACTATGCTGCCAAATGATAGTGTCTGTTATGGTCAGAGTGAATGAAAGCAATTCATTATTTGCCTGGGAATTTTAGGAGAGAAAGACACTTTAATTGGTCAAGAGAAAACAAAACACAGTCCTTTCAGGCTTAGGGAAAGCAAGATTCCTGTCTCCACCATCACATCTTGGAAGGCTCCAGAAGCTGAATGTCCTTGCTTTCCCAGTGGCCTTCACCTTTTGCTCCTAGCACGACAGATTTTATGGCTAATTTCCGGCAATTTATCCTGGCAGTTTGAGGAGGAATTCCTTTGGGAATAATATGCATAATTTGCATAAATCATTCTGATAGCATGTATATCAGCATGTAGCTCCTGTCTAGGGCTGCATCTCTCACTTTGTAATCAAAACTGACTATTTTTCCACCAGTGTATGGGCACTGTTACATGTGACTTGATTCCTTCTAATCATTAGAGTGAAAAATAGCCTAAAATAAGGTTTCATTTGCACATAATACTCCATTTGTGTCTGCATTTATGTTCTGTGATATCAAATAAGCCTTCTCTAAGTGTTCACCAAGGCACTGTAACTGCTGCACCCAAAAGCTTAGTTTATTAGAGACAGTAGCTACCCAGCATAGATGCCTCTGAAAAAAAAATAATAACAAATGTTCTTTCACTAAAAATTAAATCTGGTGCAGCATGCATAGCAAATAAAGTGGCCCTGGATGCTTTCTTGCAGGAGGTTTTTCCTTAAGCATGCATTTGTCTAAAGAAATGAGGCTGCGGTCAGCTTTGTGTGGCCAGCGCCGTGATTCAATGTGACGTACAGTGAGTCTGTGCATATTCTTTTGGACTGCCTTCGTTACTATAATCAGGCAGAGTCAAATCGGCTTGTTGGTGACGAAGCCAGAAAAGAACTCTGGTTCCAGAAGATGGCCTCTGCTGCGGATAGCCACAAGGCACCTGACACTATAGATTTCAACTGGCAGTGCTCTGGCAACAAAACTTTACGCAGTATAAAGAAAGGGTCCAGCCTCTACTCCCGGACTGGCTTCAACCTGCGGGAAATGAAGCTGGTTGCCAGTCTACCACTTGGAATCAGTGGTGACATACGTAGTGACACCAGAAATCAAATGAGGAAGATGGAAGGAGGGGAAAAAAGACAAAAAAAAAAAAAATTATTAAAGTGCTGCTGCAAAATAGCAGGTTTGTGTTAAAATGCGCAAGAAATGCGGTCACACCCTATTGGCAGACATCCTCCCCGAAAGCGTGGCATTCCCTGCCCGCTGCTGGATCCCAAATGACAATTGGGCAGCATATCTTATGCAGAAGTTAATCACAATAATGGAGCACAAAGTGTGGCTTAGCGGTCAGATCGTAAATGACAAATCTGTTTTACCTTCCAGTACCAGTTATGTGTGGAAGGCGAGCTTGGCTCTCGCTCTGAGCGATCATGCCGATAATCATTAGATGACAAAAGTAATGAGTCACATTATGATCAACAAAGGAGAATGGAGCTTATATGGCTTTGCAGGCTCACATTAAAAAAATAGACAGTCAGCTTTCCACAAATGCCGGAGCTATACATTGAGAGGAATGACAACTGCACAATAAAACTGCAGCCTTTACTCGCAGTTGTCATAGTTCAGCAGACACCAGCCATCGCCGCTGACAGACCAGCTGGGTAGCTTGGGAGGCCTTCCATTCTGCACCGTGAGATACAGTAAATTATCCAGCACGGTAGAGCAACATCTGTTTCTGTGCTTGTGCCGAACAAACAAGGCAATTTAAAGCATACCAAGGGATAACCAAGCAGCAAATGAACATGACCCTCATTTTTTTCCCCCCTTCTTACACACATGAGATGCTAAAACTTCACTGTGCGAGCGCTACATAAAGAAGCCAGGCTGTTGTTTGATAAGGTGTTGTCAGAGAGATTTTACATATTTTCTAGAGAGAGAGAGGGGCAAAAAAAAAAAGGAGATATCTCTCTCATAGTATTGTTATTCTTAGAATCCTCCCACTTCTCTCTTCGTTTCTCTTATACTAAAGCTAGCACTCAGCTTCCAATTCATTCTAGATTTTTTAAAAAAACTGTTTCAATATACTTATAAATATTCAGTCTTTAAACCCTAATTTGCTATACTTAGTTCGCATGCCTTCAAGCATTTGTCTTCCAATTTCCACTGAATAAATGCGTACTAATGAGAAATAGAGCAAGCTGCTGAGGCAAAGCTGGGTGACTTGAGCCTGGCCTGCCACCAGCTTGTGATAGGCAGGCAAATTGAGTTAAAATGAAAAGTCTTGTCAGCTGAAATACAACACGGTAGCCAAACAGCAAGCTGTCAATCATCCAGCCAAAACAAGGGACTGCAGGTAATAAAAGGTCATTGCAAATCATAAGTGCATTTGGCTTTTGTCGGCAAGTTAATTTTAATTAAACATGATCTCTATCTGTAAATGTTTTATAAAACTTATTGTGCATAATGGATTGTTAATTTTACACTAACACAGACCAGGTAATAGGGTACTATAATTATTAGAGTGTATTGTAGCAAAATAGCTATCAAGTATGCAAATATTGGGGGGGTGTCATTTATGCACAGGCATCACGGTGTGCCAACACAAATGATGATTTGAAATAAGTACATTTGCATCTTACTAAGAACTAAATGGTACTGCCCAGCCCATTTCAGGAAGGTATATTCATTTCTCTCAATCCAACCAACAATTTTAATGCTTAGCATTTGTGTTAAGATTATGCACTCCGTATTAGCTGGTTTTGGGTTTCTCCCCTTTTCTGTGTAGGAAACATTTTTAAAGCTGTGCTCTTTTCACAGGAAATATCTGGCATTCAGCAATGACCCGGGGCAAGAATACTTCACCATATAAATGAATGGACTGATATTAAACAAACGAACTGACTAAACATGCCTAGTATTAAACATGCACTAAGCATATCTCTGCTTTACCCTTTGCATTTTCATTATAACCATAAAAACCAACAGACCATTCTCATGTGTTGTTTACCATATTAGAGCTCTGTTTTGAGCTGTAACAACTAATAATGTACCTTACTCTGCACACACAAATACCTACGTTTGGGTAGCTGGAAAAGTCTTAGGTAGACAAAACAAGTGTGCTGCCCCAGAATTGCCACCAGAAAAAAATAATCAGGGCCAAAATTTGTTAGTTTTGCTGTGGGTTGAAAGCTTTCTTTTCTTTCTTTTTTTTTTTTTTTAAATAAAAAATGGCATATTTGTGCTTTGAATTTAGAAGTAAATTGGGCCATGTTGTTCCCTAGATCTAAAGAATCTGACCATAATAACAATGTTGCTTCCTAAGAAAGGGTTTTTAGCAATTCTTGCTTGTTCTCCATAGCATGAGGAATCCAAAAAAAGGCTCTTGTTATAGTAGGACAAAAAGAGGACAGAGAATCAGAGCGCTTAAAACAGGAGAATGAGATGACAAGGTGATGAGGGTACAAGAATCCCACCTGGTTTTCTTTACTCGAGAGCAGGGACACAAATCCTGGTTTTCTGTGCTCCAGGCTGGCACAGCGGGAGCAGGAAAAGGAAAAGTTGTCTCAGAGGCTGCGGTCAGTAAGCTGCAAGGGCAAAGGCAGTGCTGGTCCACAACCTCCCCGCGATGTGGGGATTTTTGGTGTGCAAGCAATACAAACTGGGACCTGTGTCCCTCCTACACAATTATTAACAAAACATCCCTCACCTCTTTCCACTGAAGCATGAATTTAATTCTCCTATGGTACAGATTTTTTTTCTATATTATTATTTTATGGGACAGTAGCCAGCCCTTTATGACTTAAGTGCCACAAGAATTGAAATCTAGCTTCTGTTCATACCACATTACGTTTAACGCGATTATAAAATTTAACAAAAGTGTTACAAGAATACTACAAAGTAGGATGTGGCACTTCCCTCTCAACACATAAATCAAATGTTACCAAGGTACTTCAAGATTTCAAGGAGTAGCAGAGGAATGACACAGTTAATGTTTTAAACTGTTCATACCATTTTGCACCAGATGGTTTTAGTGAAGTATATGCTTTTCCTTCTTCTTACACTTCTGGGTTGCTTTGTTTTTTCTTCCTTTTTTTTTTTTTTTTTTTTTCCCCCTTGCCATTCCTATCTCAATCTCCAAATACAAAATAAATTATCTCTTGATCTTCTTGATGCTTAGTAACTTTCCTTTTCTATTATTTTTGGTGGATGCTAATTGATGTGAAGCAATTTTAATTGTGTTCCTTAAAAGTCCATTAAATGCTAAGACTGCCATGTTGTTCAGAAGCGTTTTTGTCATCAGGTATCTCCCCTACTTCAAACGCATCTTCCACCAGTTAAGAGATAAATCTGCACCAAAACAGCTATGACTCAGGTGAAACCAACTTACTAGACTCATGCTACAGAAGATAAACATTGATGCTGTAACAAAAAGCGATGAGATCAATCTCTGTATATGAAAAACAATGCAAGCTTGAACAGAGGTTCTTGATATGTGCCACATTGGATGGTCCTGAAGAATGGCAGCTGTTACATCAAAGTCAAGCCTAGAGACTGTACTGTTCCACCACCTTGCCTTGACACATCTTCTTTTAAGAGTGGAACATGAGTTCAGGCCATGAGCTACCAAAACCTATACACGTATGAGCTCAGTTTTAACAGGGGACTGGTTTCAACAGTTAAAACTAGAGGAATATTAAACCTTTATGCTTTTATTTAGTTGTTGGTTATCCTGCTAACACTACCTATGGAGACTTTCAGATGCTTAAAGGTTAGGTTACCACCCTCTACACCCTCTCTTCTCCCTTAGGCCCATTTTAGCATTTATCTTGACAGAGCCTATGCACTAGCAAACAAGGTGAAACCATCAGCTGATGCTTTGAAGGCCCATTGAGATCCTGGATTAAATTGCTTCTAATGGCAACTGGCAAAGGTCTCTCTCTGAAACACTGATCTAGAATGGGAAGATCTGTATCTCACTTAAAGCTCCCTTATTTTGAATCAAGGTACTTTTTTCATTATTGGAAATGCCATTTCTACTCTGTAAAGCTTTACCATCTTTATTTTTTTGTTCAGAGGCATTGCTCAACTGAAGGCTGCTTTAGAAGTCTTTGTTTTGTTAAAGAGAGAAAAAGAAGGAAACTGCTTGTGAAAAAAATTACATTTGCAGTTTAAATACATTATCCCACTTTAATTTCAGAAAAGGGTCTTTCTTGGCAATACCATACAGAAGTATTTGAAATGCATTAACACTATGGCAGATGCTCAGAATCAAACAACTTAATAGGCATCAACTTTTTTTCAAATAATTGCAAAGCTTCGATTTAGCCTTTTGCATACCTTGCATAGTTAATTACCTAGGCTTTAATGTTTACATGCAATGAGAGGATCTACAGCTATAAACTACATAATTTATAATTGATGTAAATGGGTGTTATTATGTCAATTAGGCAGCTGTGTCCTCCACCTTCTCGGTAAACAGAAATGAGTGATAAACTGAGTTTGCCGGGAGAGCCTGTCTCTTCTTCCTAGCAGATAAAAATAAATTACCTAGGTAGACCAGGTTGTCCAATTGTTCTCTGGTGAGGTGGATGTTATACGTGGGCCCTCTCTTCTGACCTGTTGACTGCAGCAAATGGTCAATCTCGTCACGCACCGCTGCAAGAGCTTCTGGGTGCCGCAGAAGATAATACATGGCCCAGAATGTAGCTGGAATCGTGTTTCCCACAGAGGCCCACAGGAAGGCAAAATGATGTGCTGGGAGAAAATAAGTGAAAAGGAAGATTAATAGCGTTTATTACACTGATTAGATTTGCAGTGTGCTAATTAAAAGATGTTAGGACACAGACCCAGCCAAGGATCAGTGAATGCTAATGAGGACCAATAGGCTTCTGAAGTCTAATTTTCTGCTTAATGAGAATAGTTTGAAATGTAATGTCGGGGGGGTGGGGGGAATAAGGGGAGGAAATGCAGCTCAGTTATAATCTTTCTCATTATCACCATTAAGTATCTTGTTTTACCACCTCAGCACAAAAAAAAAATCAATTATCATAGAGGGTTGTTTCAGAGTAAAACATTTTATCATTAGCCAATTAGAAAGAACATAAAAAAATTTCAAGGTCGCCATTTTGCCTTTTTATTTCAAAGGTCTATAGTAAATTATTTTATTTTAGACAAGCAATCATTCATAAGTTTCCTACCTGCTTTGTCATAATCTCCAAGCAGCTCATATTTCTCAAATAGATCTTGTCTGGCTTGGACCACTTTTGACCCTCCCAGCCATTTTGTCATGTTCTGAAGTAAAAAATGATGTATAAGCTCCTTCCGAACCTTCTTGGTAGCTCCTAGCAACTCAATTGGTATGTTTGCAGCTAAATAGGGAAAGCTGGCATCAAACTTGATAAATTTGTCTCTGATTTCACTAATAACTTTGTGGCCATCTGCAGCAGGAACTCTTCCATATAGTGTTACAAAACTGGCTTCAAACATTACAGAGCAGCAGAATTTGTACATTTTTTCTGTTTCCCAATCTGTTGCTTGTGAGCATTTCCATTCAAATATATCCTGGAGATTTTTCATCATGTGGTCAGAAATGATATCCAAAGGCTTGCCTTGTAGATACTGGTAGATTCTGTGCAGGTTTTCCTTGAGATCGGGGAATTTTCCGTTCGACAGCGCTGGATAGTCAAAAGTTTTGGATGCCATTTTATTAGCAAATTCATGAAATTCAAGTTGCTTGCTATTTCGGATGACATAGACATATTGAAATGGGTCCATGATAAAGGTAATATATCTACCTGAATAGAAGAAAAGAAAAAAATAGAGACACATGCACTTTTACAATCTGGTGACACTTTCAGAAGTCATAACTGAAAACAAGCCCAGCCTACGTCTGGAAGAAAAGCACGAAGAAAATCCCCAAAGCAAAGACCTCTGAAGAAATCTGCAAAGAAAAAGAAAAAGAAAAAGAAAGAAAGAAAAAAAAAAGTAGGATCTAACAAGGTGTATTTAGCTTTGGAAAAGAAGCAATACTGATGCTCTTTGTCAGGATGAAGATTCCACCTGCGTACACTTTTATGGCTCTTCTAAAATCAATATGAAGCCATTTCCATGTAGACCGATCTACTGGTTTTGCCAGCAGTAGGATATGACCTGCAATTGTGGCACTCCAGGATAAATCATTTATTACACTGGTATAATTAATGAAAACGCCATGTGGAGTCATAGCAGCACTGGAAAATTCCAGGTTTTTACCAGCAGAAAAGGAAGAACACACCAGCATGGAGGAAAGTGAAGGAAGGCTGGCATGGAAAATTTGCCACCTAGGCAGCTTTTGTTCAAGCAGATGACACAGAAACTCAAGTCTGCCGGTTACGGCTTTAACTGCACATAGCAAACCCCCAACATTTAAAGTCTCTCTCACATTTGTTTTTTCCCTCAAGTTTCGCTACCTTTTGGTTAAGAATGTGCTTAGCATCAGTAAAATGATTACTTTAGCATTTGTTTTTGAAGCCATTTCTTACAGTGGAGCAGGCCACCATCACAGAATCACACAGAATCACACAGAAACACAGAATGGTAGGGGTTGGAAGGCACCTGTGGAGATTACCTAGTCTAATCCCCTGCTAGAGTAAGGTCCCCTAGAATAGATCACATAGCAACAGGAGACTCCACAACCTCCCTGGGCAGTTTGTTCCAGTGCTCTGTTACCCTGAGAGTAAAGAAGTATTTTCTTATATTTAGACTAAACCTCCTGTTCACCAGTTTGTGACCATTATCCCTTGTTCTGTCACTGGACACCACTGAGTCTGGCCCCAGCCTCCTGACACACGCCCTTTAGATATTTATAAATATTGATGAGATCCCCCCTCAGGCTCCTTTTTTCTAAGCTAAACACACCCAGCTCTCTCAGCCTTTCCTCATATGGTAGATGCTCCAGTCCCTTAATTATCTTAGTGGCCCTGTGCTGGACTCTCTCCAGTAGTCCCTTGTCCTTGAACTGGGGAGCCCAGAACTGTATCATGTTTAACATGGGTACCATTTTGGGGGTACACACTGTCCTAGTGCTACCATCCATTGTGCTAGAGTGTACCAACAACTCCTGACCCTTCCCAAGATACTTAATGTGGTGACACAGCTGTACCTTCAGCTGCTTGTACAGAGGGACAGGATCGCAACAAGTTTGATGCTTTTTTCAAGCTGCCCATGCTAGAAAATTTCTCCCTAAGCTTCAAGTCAACTACTAAAGAAGAACATTTTGGTGATCTATCATGAATCAAAATGCTGAAGCTCACAAAGCTCAATTAAATCTTAACTCTTTGTCGATGATTTCCATGTTATGTCTAAATTAATTCTTAACTTGAACGGAGAGATGCATTAGGGAAAAAGGGTACCCATTAGTACGGATCTTTTGTGGAATATCCCAGTTATGAACTGAGGAAAACAGAAAAACTTCCAGCACTTGCAGTCTAATTCTGTCTCACTAAAGGGACAAATCTCCTTTGATTTTAATGGGAACAGTACATGCACAACTGAGGACCAAATTTGGCTCTGTGACAGATGTCCTGAGATAAAGTAATCACTACCAGTAAAAATGTCAACAAGTATCCATGGTTACCATATAGTGACATTTGAATTATCATAGTTATTCTGTGTTCTGACCTGCATGTACACACAGTGTTCTGTGGTAAACCTGGGTGCACTCCGGACTTCCTCTGCAATTACCAGCTGCCATAATTCCACCCCACCCCCCACCCCCTCTCCATTACATCCATGGTAATCTCAGCAAACCAGGAAAGAAACACAAGGGATAAACTGAGACAGAATTTGACCCCTTTTTTTGTCAACAGCATGTGAAGGTTTTAAAGATATTTGTAGAGTTCACTCTATAACCAGAGATGCAAATTAATTTAAAAAAAATAAATGTATTGAGAAATTGGCATGGAATAGAGATCCTGAATCCCCAGTCCTCTTTTCTGACCATTTCTTCCTTCCCAGACCATAGAGGCTGACAGTGATTTTTAGTCTCGACCTCTGCAGGTTCTTTGTTAAGTGTCCTAGAATTGGTGTCTCTTTTGAGCTTTCACCCATTGTCATGCTCTTTATTGAGGCCACCATCTTTGTGATCCAAGCTTGGAAAGAATGCCCATTGGAGCAATTTTAATAAATAGATTTGGAGTGTTATTAACCCTAAAGATGAAAGCTGGCTTCCTAACTTTGCATTTACAGGGTAAACAATTTAAGTTAAGATTTTTAATTAATATTAATTTAAACCATCTGTCCACCATCTGCTTATTTCTGATGCAAAATATGAGTTTCTTTGTGATCTTTAATCAGACACTTAGCAAGCGCACATCAATTCTTATCATTTTTAAGTAAGAAAATGATTTTCAGCAAATGACTTTTCAGACAAACTATTTTAGCAATAACTTTAAATCAAAACTCACTCAGCACTAGCACATACTTTGGAAAAAAACCCCACATCTCTGGGAAACAGAATATCACAGATCCCGATTTTTATTATTCCCATCAGGTTCCTGGGAGCAAAAAGTAAGTATGTACCAAAATATAATTCATTTTGCAGAACCAGTTCAGGCTCCAGATCACATCACTGCAAGTCAACAATATATATAAACACATTAAGCAAAATACTTTTGCTATCACATTCAGTAAAGGTCTGTGTAGTCAGAAAAGTGGAAACCCTCTGTAACAAATACAGCTTGTTTATGTACCTCACCAAGTATCTAATTTTAGATCTCTTAATTAGAAAAAGACTGAAATCTAGAGCTAATTAACTGCAGTTAGTAAACTGTTGTTGTGAGAGTGGGTATGGGAGCCTTTAGCAATTACAGTCATACTCACACACAGATGCACTACGCAGCTATACCGGTTCCCCCAGTCTCTTCCATAGAGGAACAGATTGCTAATTACAAATCCGTGCCCCAACACCTCCTCTACCCTGAGCAGCAAACATCCAAACTGGAACAAACTTTCTCACCTCAAGTTATGATTTTAAATTTGGTGTCAATATGGTACTTAATTTTGCTTTTTAAATCCTTGTCCCTGATGAGGTCTCTTCCTCACTGATTGTCCCTGGTGGTGTCAAGGACCAACAAATGTATATATTTCCTAAGATTTCCATTTATTATTTGGTATTTTAAAACACAGCTTCCTCCTTTCCCTCCTATGCCTTTCCACTCCAGCTAATGCCAAGAACCAACTCCTAAAAATAGCCTTTTCTGAAACGGAACCAAAATTTTGATGCTTATGAGTTTCCATCAGAGCACTGGTAAAGGTAAATGCTAGATCAGCCAAAAGTGCAGGCATGTTACATGCTCCACAAATCACAAAGCCTTAAATATTGAAGATATTTATATAGAAACTACCAGGGATCACGCCTTTCCTTGTTAGATTGCAAAATAATCCTTCAACACAAAAACCTAAGTAGACGTGCCCATACAGAAACGTCTCACTCCAAATCCCAACAGTTTAAGTCACTGAGCTACTTTATTTAGTACTGGAGAAACAAGTCAAAATAAGAGATGTATACTTGCTTCTGTAAAAGCCTTCTGATTTTTTTTTTTAAATATGACTACAGAAAATCCATACTTCCCCATCCAGTCCTTCAGTCTGCATTACACCCATGCTGCAAATAGCCTAGTTATCTCCCTTTAGTTTATACGGTCTCTAAGAAATAGAAGATTGATGTGGAAAATATGAAAATTGTCAACTTTGGTAAATCTGAGCACAGAAGCCAGTATTGGTATGATAGTTAAGAAATTACTCTAATAATGCATTCTGCAGCTTCTTAATGCTAATGATGAAAGACAAGCATTTCAGATGGCATCTAATGATGGATGTTATTTCAGTAATGCTTGCAGCAGGCTTCAGCTTGGTAAGGAGTTAATGCAAATTACCTCTTGACTAAGAGAGAAAAATGTGATATGTTTCCGTAGGTGTATTGTGATGGAAAAGAAAAGAATGACTTAGCAGCAATATTCAAAAAGGCAAGTGTTCTTAGTAAAAAAACCTGAGATTATTTTATTAAAAGTTGAGTTAGTCTCAGAGAGAGTGTTCCAAGATTTGGTATAATTCCTAATAATGTGTCAAGAAAAGGAGACAAAGTTTAATCCCAAGAAACACTAAGAAAACTGTTTCAAGCTCTTTAAGTTCTTACCTAGCTGTCTGCCTATGCTGCTGACCCTTAACAAGCAGAGAGGTTGGCTTGGGAAGTACGGTCATCTCAACACAACAGACTATCATCTCTTTCCCCTCCTTATTCTTTTCCTTTTTCTCCTTTTTTTTTTTTTTTTTTTTTTTTTTAAGACTATTGCATTTACGTAATCCTCCTCTTATTAGGGAGATTCTGCTGAACTGCTGACAATGATGTACAGTGGTGCTTCCCTGGCGTGACGTTTGGGGAAAACGATTCTGCTGCACCACCACACAAAACCAATTAGAGAACTATTTTCTGCGACAGGTCAGGAATTTACATTGTTTCTCATAGAAAGATGTGCTTTTTAATTTCTTTATTAAGATGACATCCATGTCCCTTGCGACTTTTAGGGATGACAATCATTTGCTCATCACATGGGAAAATACAATCAGCGAAATCGCATTACCGGTACGGGGCAATGCCAGAAACTCCAAGCATCGTTCCGCATTTTCCGAACGAACTAGTTTGAGAACCAATAATTAGAACAATATATATTGATAGAATTTTTTGACAGGACCTTTAGACACCCACCAGGGGGGTAGAGTAATGATAGTCCGTATACAACAGGCTACGCTGTGTTTGCTGGACATATAAACATCATCTTCGTCAAATCAGTAAGACATACAGAAATCCTGCACGTCTTCGGATCAGGACATGATAGAAGGCACTAACTAGCTTTGGCTTTTTCCTTGACTTGGGGATGACAAGCCTCTTCTCCTTAGTGAATTCTTGACGGTTGGTCATTTTATACAGAAAGAAGAGAACTTAAAGTGGTATCTCTGATATGACAAATTCACTAAATCAAAGATTTCCCTGCATAAGGCTGAATTGATATCCAGAACTCACTCCACTTACCTCAGCCTTTACCATGGAATGCTTCCTAAAAGTACCTGAACAGAGGGAGAGGAGGTGCAACAGAATTTTGTTTAGCACGCAAAAAGAAATTTGTGAAACTAAATTACACTCCTAGATTGCTTAAACACACAAATCTCTAAACGTAGTCTTGCATAAAATAAGGAAGAGGTGAAAGAGAAATAAATATCTGATTAAGCACATTAAAGATTCTGAGGTATGACTAGCTGGTTTTATGAATGTACTAAGGTAGTCTTTGAATTATAATTATCAATCTGTATTTGTAAGAAGCCATGACTGTGTACTGTGAATGGACATTAACAATAGAAAAGAATGTATTTCAACAAAAGTTGGTCTTGTAATGTGTCAAACTCACTTTCAAGATGGAAAAAAACTTAGCATACCAGTTTCTGAAGAAAAAAAAAAACCCTGAATTAATTAAAAAAAAAAAATCACACATTTAACAGCACAGCAGTAAAAATGTTCTTCCAAAGGAAAAAAAATAACAGATTTGGTAAAAGGAAGAAAAATTTTATTAATTAAACATATAGCTTGTAATTTATTTAATTGACTTTTGAAGAAAAAATATTTTTATTGCAAAATATTATTTATATGGAAATATAAAGCTAATGCTACTGCCATGAAATTACAAAACATACTTTATACTTTCCATCTTTATTTGAAACTCCCTAAACATACAGGAATAGCTGAAACTGAGATAGATTTAACTTTAAAATTGATAATTTAAACAAGGGAATCATCATGTAAAGGGGCAATATATCCACTTACACTAATAACAGTTTGCCTTTTTCTGACCAGAGGAAAACAGTAGGTTTTAAATTGATTTTAGTAGAAAGTAAATCTGTGTGTATCTATTTATATATGTAGATTTATATATTTAAGTTTCATTCAAGATTCCAGTTTCATTCTACGGTTTTCTTCTACAGCTAAGTGTCTAGGTGAAATCACTCAAATGTTTGTATTTGAGCTAGTGTAGTAATACAGCTATAAATATAGAAAGCAGCAAGGTTATATCATGCTATATTATATTGTTATTTTCAGCAAGCATGAGCAGAGTAAGAGGCTGGCAACGGGAAGTTTGTGTGTTCCAGTCCTGATTGTATCACTGAGTCAATGTGTCATTCATTCCCTTGTGTTCCTGTCAACCAGTTGTAAAATGTGTGAGAACATATTCTGCACTTTTTTTCTTAAGTGTTTTCTAAATTTAATCTGATATTTTTCTGTGCTGTGTCAAGATGATGTTAGTTCTCCCTTCTTTAGGAAAAAAAAAAAAAAACAATACACAATTAAATGTGCTGGCAAAATCTATGTTCATACATTACATGCCTCCAATTTCTGTCAATATGGGTATATAACTTTAGTTTTATATGAATTCACATGCTCTTAATCACATCCTATAGATAATTATTATGCATACAATACATGTGAATTTAAGTAATTTTTATTGATCTCTTCCACACAAAAATGGTTTTGGTTAAGAAAGATTCTAAACTAAGCATTTGAATTAGTATTTAACTTCATTGTTGGAACACATAAAGAGAAATACTAAAATATTTCTCACCAGCAATATGTACAGTGAAAATATCTCCAAGTTTCTTTTGCTGATCCAGTAGGAATTTGAAAGCATCTTTTCTAAATATCAAAGCCTTCCCAAGGTAAGGAATCCACCCATTTATTAGCGGGGGCTCTCCAGTCTTCCTGTTAAAAACAGAAAAAAAATATCAGGAATTAACTTTGGCATGAGAGCAACTCATCTTTATATCTATTTATATATTACACTTAGACTCACCATATAGATACATAATTCTTGCAATGTATAATGTGTTGAACAGAAAGTTCTTCAGATATGATGGCAGGTTAAATCTAATCACACCTCTGAGCACAGAAGGCTCTGTGTGGTGATTAGGAAAAATAAGTGAGAGAAATTGAGATGCATTTAACTACAGGTTGTCCAGTTATTGCCATCAAGCTATGAACACAGAAAAATGACATTCCGTAGAAAATCTCCCAGCAAAGAGTCCGCTCATTTTCAATATTTGGTGTGTCAGAGGAAGACGTATTGGAAGGCAATTATGACAGATTTAGGTAAATAGGACGCTGACATACCACAGAAAACTACTAGCCTTACAGATAACGTTTTAAGAATTTCAGTTTACCAGCATGCAGAACAGCACCACTCTAATCAAGTATCTTTAAAAATGTAGAATAATAATAGATGCTGAACATTTACCAAAAGAAATCTTAGCATCCATATATTTATGGTCTCCTAAGCTAGAAATGTGTATAAACAGTTTAAGATTAAATTCTAGATAATGATATTTGCATCCCAGTCTAAAGAAGCAGCCACAGTGTGTTAGTTATGTTTACGGAATAGTACAAAATACCTTTTAAGATTCTAGTAAGTTACATTTTTCTTTAAAAAGAAAAAAGGTTCCCAGACTTTCCTAGTCCTGACTGTAAGTAAATGTTTTTCCTTCCTGCTGGTGTTTAGCTGCTTGAATCTGATTTACAACAATGAAACATAAAGCATGCTTGCTCTGGAAAGGATTAAAACAAATATTCGTGAACAACTCTGCTGCTACATCCCATCTGTGAAGGTGACTTATACTACATGCAGAACAACTCATTCTGATTAAACACAAGATATTTACTAGCTTGGATGTAATCAAAGATCAAGGGATCACAAGCTTTACTACTATCATACACAGCACGGATTTTTATGTAGCTGGATTAACCCTCTCCTAGCCACATTCTCCCTTGAACTGTTGTAATAGGAATGAATAAAAAAAAGGTAAACTATATGCTGCATTTAATTTTTTTATTTTCCTAATTAAAACTTTCTGAGCAGGAAATTACAAGCCAAGGATTCGCTGTCTTACTTTAAAAAGTTGCTATAAATTTAATTTACAGATGGACAGATGTAGTCAAGCCAAGCTGCACATCTCGATCTTCTTCTGTTCAACTGGCTAATATTTAGGAATATTAGTTTTCAAGAACATCCTTTTGTCCTCTGGGAAACCAGTAAACCTTCCGGTTTAAACCTGACAATTTTGCAGCCAACACATTTACCCTGGCTTTTTAATTTATTTGGGTTTTGTTTATTTGTTTTCTGGTATTGTTTTTTTTTATTGTGGAGAAGGTGGAGCTCCTCTTTTTTCAACAACTCCCATAACCCACTGCATTGTCAAATAACAACACTATTTACTCAAGTGGTCCAGAAAACTTTGTAATGGTTAATTCTGTATTAAGTGAATACAAGAAAATAACTAATCTGAGATTACACGAAAGGGATCACCAGTCCTGGAAGCATAACAGCCCTCTTGATACCCTCAATTATTCC
The DNA here is from genome assembly GCA_020745705.1 of Hemiprocne comata. Taxonomy (NCBI): domain Eukaryota; kingdom Metazoa; phylum Chordata; class Aves; order Apodiformes; family Apodidae; genus Hemiprocne; species Hemiprocne comata. The sequence continues at coordinate 127,298,425 of CM036587.1, forward strand.
CTCCAAGCCCATAAAGAATCTGGATGATTTCCCCATTTTTCTTCCCCCTAGACTATTAAGTCCCGCGAGTACCTGCCTTTCACTTCCCGGGCTGGACACTATGCTCTGTAACTAGCATCCTGACAAATATTTAGATAGGCTTTTTGTCATCTTCTAATTGAATGCATCTAATTTCACCCTCCATATTCTGTCATTCGGTCAGAAGCTGTATTCTTCATGAGCTCTCTGCCGGGTAAAACGGAGGCAGCTCAGAAATCCAGGGGAAAATTAACTTAATGCTCCAAGTCTGCGGGATCACATCAGGGAGACATTTTGCTATCGCAAAGACGTGAGGGTCATCGTTCGCTTCAGACATGTTTAGCTCAGCAGCAATAACCTTAACACTGTTAAACACTGTGTCAAGGCCACGTGGCTTCTGGAGGAAAATATAACACCAGTTCAACTTACGACCCGCAGCAGACTGATAACAGAAATGCGTCTTCATTTCTAGCTTTCCTTCTCTTTGGAAGATGGAGGTCATCCTCATGACTTATAGATGTCTGCCAACACACAGCAAAGAAAAGAGCACCACGTATATTTTAGTGCCTCCCAAAAGACAATGCTTCGTTGCACAACTTTTAAGTAGCGCAGTTCACCTGACCCCTGCTTCCTGAAGGACTTTCACCCACATCCCGGCTACCTCCAGAAGTTCCTGTCGCCTTCAGAGGCTACACTGAACCTTTAACAAAGCCACAGAAACTTTTACTGCTTAATCAATTTGTTTGTGAACTTCTAACTCTGGACTCAAGCTTCACCGCTGTTGTAAAATTTGATAATTAGGCAAAATATTCCAAATGTTAAAGTTATATTTTTCTCATGATACAACATAAACTGTTGTATCAAATGTAAAATATAGCTAAGATATAAAAGAGCAATATGAAGTGTTTTGATAGCAATTTAAGATTGCAACTTTTAAACTGAAGCATTCAGAACATGTGACCAGATTACGTTTTATTCAGACCTAGTTTAACAGCTTAAATTCTAATTCACTTAACACACCTCATAATATTCCCAGGCCTTTTCGCTCCATGTTCCTGTTTTTGACAGATTGGGCTGGTTTTGCTTATATACAGGAATATCTTTACATATCTGAGAAGCCTCTCTGAAGACAGTAAGACTTAATGGACAAATATCTCACATATGTGACTGAATTTTGCAAATAAAGCATCAGCAACATGTCCAATCTATAAGTAGACAGATCAGTTACAAAGTGGAGGGAAAGGAATGCAGTTGTATCATCCATCATTGTTAAACGGATAATTTCAAATGGCATTATGCAAAAATCAGCTGGCTACAAATGCAGCCTGTAAATAGAATTAAAAGATTTCGATTACTGTAATTTTTCTTTGCTTTCACATAGTAAAGATATTTACTTGTTAACAAGTGATGAAGTTGCAATGTCTACTCAATGAAAGAAGGAAAGTTTTGGAGTTCGTTTACAATTTCCTTAAGAGAGATTTTTCAGCTCCCCCAAAACACAGCAGCCACTGACTCAGGTGTGATTATTTAGCTACTAAGTAAGGCAGTATTAAAAAATGTGGACGCTGTACCTATGACTCACTTATGCTAAGCAGCAGTGATGCAGTAAAACAGAAGAAAAATGGGCTGCAACATAGACGATGTGAAAAGGAGACTATTTTTTTTAATTCAACATTTCTAAACATTGTTATCAATTAGTGAAAGGGAATTATTTGGGAAACCCAAATAATGTCATTTGTTAAGCTCTGTGAACATCAAGTTTTCTTTATTGTAAAGCAAAACCCCTTAAGATCCATAAGCAAATAGGCTTTGCCAACATTATCTCTCACAGAAATAATGTTGCTTTATAAAAGCACACAAGACACTTCTTTTGATGGTTACACCGCTTCAGCTCCTCTGCAGTGTAGGGCATAGGATCAGAGTAAATGAGAGGAGAATCCTTCCATTTCACTGGTTATTTGTATTCCAAAGGAGCAGATGCCTTCCAAATTATGCAAAAATCCACAGCTCATCTTGTACTATAGCAGATGAACAGGTTAATTTTTCTCTTTGCACATAATAAATCATAAGTGCTTTAACACCCATAGTCGCATTTCATGAACATAAACCTTCTGTTTAATAATGTCTGTTTACAACTAGAATCAGACATACAGTAATCTCTTGCCTGGGATAAACATTAATCCAGATCTGTCTAGAAAAATTATACAATTCATTACCATAAGTAATCTCTATTGTGCCCTGTGCTTAACCTTCATCTTTTTCCTGTCCTATAATCTTGCAAATCCACCGGTGGTGTATGATTGGCATCTGGTGTTAACACAGCCTTCACTGCACACAGCAAAGCTGAAAAAGCCCTACGTGAACACATCACTCCGCAGGAAACCGCGGTTCAGCTGACCACTTCTCAACAACTTTCACCAAAGGCTGAAAAAAAAATTGCAAGCCAGGCAGAAAAAGGTCTAACAACATCGTTTGCCACGGAGGAGCCATTTTAACTTTCCAAACCATCATTACTATCCACAAAAATTAAAGGTATCAGTCTGATTTTCCCAAAGCTTCTCTGGTTAAACCATCAGATACGACGTCCAAACTCAACACACCGTGCTGAGGGATTTTAAGGAATGGAAATGGATGGGTACAGAAGTAGAACAAAAGCTATTATGAACATGTCAAAGCAGTCTGAGATTATTCACAGGCTCGATCACAATATTTAAGCAACAAGACATGACAGACAGTGTCTTTCCAGGGGCTCACACTCTAACTGTGAGGAAAAGAATGAGGCCAAAGGCTTCAACCTCAAGAAAGGTAATCCCCAGAAATGTGGTGTCTGGAGTGTCTTCTTGTGTTATGAAAGAGAGAACACAGGAAACATAGGACAGGTGAAAGCCAGGAAGTCTTATCTTCTTATTTTTTTTTTAATTTAGTAGCTACAGTTTTTCCCCCAGACCCGCTCATAGCATTAGGTGTTTTGTATTGATGAGGACAGAAAAAAATACCATCTTCCAAGCATTTGTCCACAACGCCATTTTTTGCTACTTAGAAAATAATGCATGCCTTAAACACTCTGTCTGGATTATCTGCCTCAGTGATCTCCTGGAACTCCAAATTTTCCAGATTGAATACATGCAGTATGAAGAAGTATTCCCTGCAGAACAAGCCAGATGAGAGGTTTAGCAATATACAGTCTTCTGCTTTTGAATTCTCAGCTTACACACCTCTTAAAGAGGTAAGGATCAGATGCTGCTCCTATCTGATCACTGTTTGGAGGTTTATTGTAGGGTAAATGGATGCATCAGCTCAAGCCTTGACAGAGATGCAGACACAGATTGACTCAGTGAAGTTGAAACAACCCTGGGATGGAAAAAACTTCACATTGCCATGGCCTATTCTTTTGCCTAGGTAAAGTGATTTCATGCTGCAGTACTGAAAACCTCCTCTTTTTCATTAGGATGAAGATCACTGGTAAAAGAAAAGGAAAAAGACTCAGGAAAAAATAGCAAATGCACTTTTGACCACATCAAGAAGAGAAGAGTTTATCTGCACTCCCAAAAAGAGCAGTACAGCAAAGACAGACTCTAGTCATGATGTGAGAGAAACTGGGAGAGATGCTAATGAAAACAAACCCACCAAACAGTGGATTTTTAAAGTTTGTTGTGTTTTGTTTTGTTTTTCCACAGAAAAACACAAACCTTTTGCTGTAAGTTTTCCATGTCAAGAACTTCTTGGATTTTAATAAAAATAAGTATTTTTTCTTCTGTAAAACCATACAAGCTTTTTGTTGCTAAGAGCTCAAACTTGTGTTGTAACTGCCTCATCACAGAAGCCTTTTCTTTCTTCCCTTCTTCTAGTAATTTAATTTGGGTCATCTCCAAATACAAAAAAAATACCAGTACTCAACAACTCATTCAGTAGCTCTGAAATATTTCTCTCTAGGAAATCACACTCTGTTGCCAATATTTAGGCTATATTATTTCAACAACTGTAGGTTGACGTTGCACGTATCACCTCTACTATTACACTTCAAACTTGTGCATTGAAGGGCACATCCATGAATGACAACTTGTACTGAGTGGCTGGGACATTGCCTAAAAAGCCAAAATGTGGGTAAATACCATTGCAGAAAAGTCATGTGAACAGTTAAAAAAATGGAAACATGCTGGAAAAGCCCTTTTGGCTCATTTTATCACAGGCTGAAAATTCCCAGGTCATACACAAAATGCAATGTAAAGTTTTGTAACAGCCAGGATAGAAATCATAGAATGTTTTGGGTCGGAAGGGACCTTAAAATCATCTAGATCCACCCCTCCTGAAATGGCAGGGATAGCTCCCACTAGATCAGGTTTGTCCCAAGCACCGCCCAACCTGGCCTTGAATACATCCAGGGAGGAGGCATCCACAACCTCTCTGGGCAGCCCACTCCAATGTCTCACCACCCTCATAGTGAAGAATTTCCTCCTAATGTCTAATCAAAATCTCTCCTCTTCAGGTTTTAATCCATTACCCTTTGTATTGTTGCTACATGCCCTAGCAAAAAGTGTCTCCCCAGCTTTCCTGTAGTCCCCCTTCAGATACTGAAAGGCTGCTATGAGGCCTCCAACCTGTATTTGTGCATGGAAAAGACAAGACCTGGCCAATGTGACAATAATTTGGCAATATTAAAAGCTAATATAAATTCAGTGCTTATAGCCCATCCTTGAAATTCTACTTTGTTCCTGCTCTGGGTGAGGTCACTGAGAGTAGCCACAACTACTCAGCACTTTCACTGACCAAGCCCAAAGTCTATTACATTTTACATGTGAGAACACCTGCCCAGCCCAGTGCTTTTCCTTTCTCAATTAATCTTTAATCAAAGAAAAATAGTTTAGGAAGGGATGATGAGAGGCTACTTATTCCATGCCTTGTATCCTAGGTAGGGTGCTGTGCATTGATATCTTCCCTCATATTTCCCTATGCTGGTCTTGCAGATATTCAGTAAGAGAGTTTCTACAGTCTCCCCATGCAATCTGCTTCTCCTCACATCTAATCTTTATCTTCATACCATACCTTAAGCCCACAACTTCTCATTCTGCCTGAGAAGGATAAGAGAATAAATGATCCCCTTTACTTCTGCAGGAACGCTTAAAATCACAGAATCACAGAATCAACCTGGTTGGAAAAGACCTCAAAGATCATCAAGTCCAACCATAACCTAAATCCACCCACCATAACCTTTATCTACCTGTTCAATGCTTAAATCATGTCCCTAAGCACCACATCTATATTTCTTTTAAACACTTCCAGGGATGGTGACTCCACCACCTCCCCTGGCCGCCTGTTCCAGTGCCCAAACACTCAGTAAAGAAATTATTTCTAATATCTAGCCTAAATATGCAATATTTAAATATCTAAATATGCCTAAATATCTAGTCTAAATATGCAAAGATACTGATCATGTCCTCCTTTAAGTCTTCTTTAGGTTAAAAAAACCTCAATTTCTTCCACTATTTCCTCATAACTGTTTTATAGACCTCTACATACTCGTGTCACTCCCATCTTGGTTTTATAATGTTAGCCCACACCTTTCCCTGTGGCAGTGCCCTGTGCCCAGCTCAGGAAGGCAATTACCTCCTCCACCTCCGGCGCGATGCACCTGGCTTTGCCTCCCAGCACAGCCTCGGGTTCCTGTGCAAAATCACCACAGTGTGGATAAAAACGCAGCTTGGGAACCGTTACAGCCCTCGGCCTTTTCCCAGAGAAAAGATCATGGTCCTGTCCAGATGCTGTTGATTAGTCCTTTGTGTATCCCAGCTCGTCATTTGGAACGCTAATCCCTCCTTTACAGGCTCAAAGCCACTCCTCTTTTTTTCCTATTATCCACAAACATAAACACTTTTTTTCCTCTATCCATGTGAGAAAGATGGAATCAGAGTATGAAGTCCACTAGTACTTCCTTTTACCACTATCAGGAACATACTTACTCCCCATGCTAGCTAACCTTACCTAAGAGAACCCAACAACACTCACCTAATATCCACCTCTTTCATAAGCCAGTTTTGTACTTTAATATACTGCCTTGCTGCAACACATGTTAAAACTGTACGCAGTAAGTAGCTCTTAGTAGGAAATCATATTAACCGTCTGGCCTAGAAATGACAAGTGAAGTGTGGATAAGAATGTCAGCACTCCCCACAGAAATATATTCAAACAGGCAGAAATCATTCCTTATGTAATAAAGAGCAAACAAATAAATTCAGGAAAACTCAGAAACAGCGGTGGGACATTATCACATTTAAAAAACCCTGGTAACAAGGAAAGATGGGAGAATGTTAGCTGGAAAGATATTGCATCTTCTGTGTGCAGCAACTGTATTTTCTTTGAGTATGTAGTATATCATTTCAGAAGTAAAAAAAAAAAAGGAAAAATCATATATAACTTCCTATAAAACTGTATGAATGCTAAATAATGCAGGATGTTCATTAAAGCAAAACAGGTAATGAAAATACATCCTTCATTTCATGTAACTGAGCTGTCCAGAAGTTTGGTATCTTGGTTAAGATGGACATTTTTCAAGTTACCTAAATCAATAGAGAGAAAAGGAGTTAAAAGGCTTTCTGGAAGTAGGTTAGAGTCACTCACCTAGGTAGGAAAGAGAGGATGACTCCCCTACGCTTCCCTGATTCTGTCATGTCTCTCCCTACACTTGTTTTTTTATGTCAGTTTTCCTGGCCCACTAATTTGTGAACTTTTTTCTCCCCGCTATGATCCCTCTGCGTATTTTCACCCTGGTTGCCCATCCCTCTCCAGGTGCTTCCATGGACCTGCCACCATTGTTCAGCTCCTTTGCCCACCCACTGTTAACTTTCCTCCCAAACCAAGCTTTTTGCTCAAATATGGGGAGCCTCTGCTCTCACTTCCTGCAATATATTCTTAGTCCAAATATTGTCCACCTGGTTTCCCTTCCAGCCCATCCTCAGTCAAATCCTTTCTTGAATCCTGACCACCACCATCACCACTGCAGATTGCACACGTAATGCATCAGCATAGAGAATGCGTAAGGCTGTTGGTGAGTCTTAGCCAGTTTCCTGACCATGCTCTCCTGTCTGCCTATACCCATCAATTGTCTCCTGTCTATGACGGACATGGGAACAGCCTTTTTACAGTGTATGTCTGCACTGTACCTTGCAAAAGTGATCTTAGAATCATAGAATCACTTAGGTTGGAAAAGACCTTTAAGATCATCAAGTCCAACCTAGCATTGCCGTGTCCCTAAGTGCCACTTCTAGATGTCTTTTAAATACTTTCAGGAATGGTGACTCAACCACTTCCCTGGGCAGTCTGTTCTAGTGCCTGACAACCCTTTAAGTAAATAAATTTTTCCTAATATCCAATTTAAACCTCCCCTGGCACAACTTGAAGCCATTTCCTCTTGTTCTATCACTTGTAACTTGGGAGAAGAGACCAACCCCCACCTCAATACAACCTCCTTTCAGGTAGTTGTAGAGAGTGATAAGGTCTCCCCTCAGCCTCCTTTTTCTCCAAGCTAAACAACTCCAGTTCCCTCAGCCACTCCTCATAAGGCTTGTCCTCCGGACCCTTTACCAGCTTTGTTTCTCTTCTTTGGAAAAGCTCCAGCACCTCAACATCCTTCTAGTAGTGACAAAATCTTAATTTGTTAGATCAACTAGTATCAATAAAATCACTCCCTCTATTTCCCCTTCCAGGAAATATTAGCTGTTTTAAAGAAACAAGCACAATTCATTCAGAATGTATGGGTGTGCACACATGTATTTATGAACACAGATTTTGTATATATACATATTTTTATATATGCAAACACATAAGCATATATGCAAACAGAGAGCAATTTCACCACAGGAAAATTTGTGTGGTGCTGCAATTTTTTTTGTAATGGTAACATAAAAATTTAGTTTTATTGCAGTAAACTTCCGATGTTATAACTATGGTTGTATCATGAGTATCGGTACCACCTGATTTTTTACATCAGTTCATTAAATACCACTATAGGCCAACAACAAAATGCTGCAGAAAGCTCTTCTTTCACTCACTCCATCTACCATGCACATCATCTTCAAATACCAGCAGCCCACTCCTGACTTATCAAAGTAATTCACTAGAGAAATGAGGCCACTTACTCCATCTTAAAATCTGCATGTGCGTAGCTTTATAGGAATAATTTTATTTTTTTAATTTAGTCTTTTAAAAAAGATGCAATACAGCTATGAAGTCTTTAATTAACGAGTTCATGACTCCCCCAGTTGTGGCCATACATTCCCCAAATGGAAGCACAGCAGCACATGGTGATCCGAAAGCAATTTCTCTCCTCTTCCCCATGAGCTTCAGATGTCAGAAATTTCATGGATCATATTAGAGAATTAACAGTCAGGTCATGTATGTTTTGCTCAAAAATGTATTGAAAAATTCCAAAGTATAGTATGAACAGCTGAATAAATACAAAAATAGCCCTGGTACCTCACTTAGTCTACTTTTTTTGTAAATACAACTCAAAGTTGAAATTATATACTGAGAGAAGGTAACCAATCCTATCACTAACACATATCTCCTGGTGTGTGCAGGTTTATTGCAGTAAACCAGCAACTGAATACTGTACTCAGGCAAATGTTTCAAAAGCCTTAATGTTTGTAAGATGAACGTAGTATTAGTAAGTCTTCTTCCTTTGTATAGTATTACACACACTTGCTTCCCAGATCCTTGTTTTCTCTTTTCCTTCCAGTGCTACAAGTCTATTGCGTATGTTAAGAGAAACAGTCCTGTAACCAAACTCTCCTCTACTTATTTAATCCTCTCCTGCTTCATCTCCTTCTGCCACCAGCCTAGATTAACATCTCAGCATCTCTATCTGAACTGATTTTACTTCTCTCAGCAGAGACTATTGGTAATTTATTCCAGCAGAAAGCATGCTGCAATCCCACTCAAAATTCTACTCCTCACTAGTTGCCACAAGTCTCTCCTTTTCTTCCTTCTTCCTAGATGTGCTTCTATGCTCTTTCCTCATATCCCTCCTCTTCATCCACAACTTCACCACTCTGTTTTCCATTTCATTTGTGCCCTCTTCTTCCTTCTCCTCTTCCCCTGAGCCCTGCTCTGTCTCTGTCTCTGCCTGCAATAGCACACATGGGTATTTTTCAAGCCAGGCTTTCTCATAGTTCAGAGCTGGTTAAGTCCTTTCCCCACCTTTACAAGCTGCCAAAATTGTAGGCCAACGAACCTGACTATTTGCAAATTTGTTGTTCTAGTGCTGAGAAGTACTACCATGTGTATGAGCAGCACCCTTCTATAACTCATGCTACCTGCTATGTAACAGCAACCCTTCAAGTACCTAGTCTGAAGTGAGCAGATACGAAGTGCGGACTTCTACTGAGCATTTCAGGGTAGGACTATCCTGGAACTAGACCCTATCATTATGAGGAAAATTCTGAAGTATCTTAAAACATTTTTATTTTTAAAGATTAAAAAAAAAATTCTTAAATAAATTTCCCACAAAACAGCTGCTCCTCAATTTTATTTAGCAAATATCAGAAGGAAGACAGTTGCAGCCTTCTCAGTGTGCCCACAGCTTTTCCTAGGATGCTGAAAGGACTAATGAGAGGGATGAGTTGTGTGCCCTCTCCTCCTTGGGTGGGTTTGCGGAGCAGCCCATGCAGACACCCTCTGAGCTGGGTGGTGGGTCCTGTGTCTCACAGCCAATCTCTGCCCAAACTCCCCCTGGGTGCTCTTGTCTGCTTTGCCCTCTCCCGAGACTAAAACTCTGCTAAGCCTGTAACAGCTTTAATATGTATTAATTTAAGAGCTTCAGTGTATTTCCTGAAAACAATGTTTTGATGCTTGGAAAATATATTTCTTTAATTGGTCTGTGGCTGCCCTTCTCAAATAATTTATATAAACTCTATTGTTTTCAAGGGCATAAGGGTTAAACCTAAATGAACCTCCTGGCCCTGAATTCATGTGAGTTCTCTAGAATGTGCAACATCCTTGACCATTTTAGGTAAACTAACTAATTCCAGTTTTAGGTAATTCAAGAACACATTTTCATTCTGCAGTCACGGAAAGTAAAACATTATTAATTGAAGATTGTACGATGGAACAGTAACTGTGACACTGCAGGTCTGAACATGTTTTAAATCCCTTGTCTGTGAAAGATGGAGTAGAAAATATAAATACAATTTACATTTTTTTAAATTAAATTGAGTAAATGTCAACTTGGGGACTGTAATCAGAGACATTACAATTTCAAATAATACTTGTTTCATTATTTCCTAAGTTGTTTCCTGCACAAAATAATACTTGGGTTATAAAAGGATCATCTTTCTGAAGAGTCCAAAAATTGCCTGTCCTAGATTTAATGAAATATATTATCCTGTTTTTTTTCTTTTTTTTTGAAAGAAAAATACTGTCCTATTGCGTAATTTCCTAGTTCAAGGGTATAAGATAGATCTAAACTGGTGCAGATAACAGTAATTTCCATTTTCCATCAAGTAAAAGGCTTGATTTTGAGAATTGGAACTTTTATTTAAGAAAAGTTCAGTATTTTCCAGCCAGCCATTCCAGCTGAGTACTATTACACCTGTTTTGAAGCCCCACATAATTGAATGCTGAATCCCAAAGAGCAAATGAAGCAGCTGTCTATACACTGGACACAAAACTCATAGAAGTGTCAAAGTTTCAAGACATCTTAAAAGTTTAAAACATTTCTGTTGGGGAGATAATGAGTTTTACAGGCTCTAGTGCTAAGAATGTCAATGGAGTCAGAGAAAGAGGCAAAGATTTAGGACACCTCATCCATATTAATATTACTGTGCAGAAATGGATCCAAACTTGGGACTACAGCCAGGTGGCTCACCTGTTCATTGTCCTCCTTGCTGAAACACCTACGAGACTGTCTGTCCAGCCACTCATCTGGTACAGAAAGACACAGGTGTGCATCTTTTCGAGTACACTCAAGGGTTCTCTGTCCTGTGGCTGGTTACTTGACCCAGCAGCTAGCCCATCTACATCTCAAATTTTGTCATACCACTGATGCTGACTAGACAAAACAGCCCAGATTTTTTCCTAGAAGGACCTTAATATTGCTTGCCAGAAGAGAGCTGGATCTGTAGGAAGTCTGAAAATCCTCCAGCCCAGATTGCCGGTGGAGTCAGTGTGAGGTGCTGGTTCTTATGAATGTCCTGGATGTCAGACTCTGCTGGGATGAGCGACCTCAGATAGATCACAGATGCAGCTTGCACCATCTGTATGCCTGAATCCTGAAGCACATACTTCCCATTGTCCCAGTGTTTGAATATTTGAAATTCAGTCAGATTCTCAATTTTTTTTTGTTCCAACTGAAAGCCACTGTGTCTTTGAAGTACAATGGTCTTCCATTATACCAAACAGTGGATATCAACAGTGTCATAAACTGATGGAGAAATGTTCAAAATATGGACTCACTGAAGTCAATACTAGCCTGACTAGTCAGACCAATTGTGAAAAGATTTCATGTCCTGTGATGAACCGAGAAGTCAGGTAGGGGGTGTGTCCTGAATTTCATATTAAAATCTACACACTGTCCTGTTGTTCATAAACAATTGGTGATATCATAAGGATGACAAGGAGTGCATCAAAGGCTTGGCCATGCTGAATTTTGTTTTAACGGTAGGCAGGAATCCTGAGTAACAGATTTTCCTACCTATGGCTCTACTTCAGTTGAGTCTTTACAGAAGGCATTTAAGTTTTCCATCCCCAATAACTGTTCCATTTATATGCTGTATTATGGACCTTTGGCTTTATTATTTTTCAATTAGAAAAAAGTCCTGAGAAAATGAAAATTAGAAAAGAAAGGTTATCACTAAAAAAATTTAACATTTTAATTCCAATCATTCTCACCCTTCTGATCCAATGTAGCCTTCTGTTAATGATACATCTGTCATTTTATTGACACCCCTAAACAGCTTTATTCTCTTTTCTAATTAAGAGACAAAGCTGATTATGTCAATCTATGAACTGACATTTGAGTGCTTTTGTTACAATGTAAGAAGCAATGAATATGACTACTGTTATGCTAAAACAAAAAAAGTGGGAATTTTAACTGGAAAACCCAAGATAGCAAAACATAGAATGGCTAAATTAAAACAGATTCTTCCTATTCATGTAAAATACACATGTGACTGTTTTATACAATTAAATGAAGATACTGTGTGAAAAATTAATTCCCAGTAATAGAAAACGTAAAGCAACAATGACACATAATATGCCTGACTAAAATATGTGAGGAGAAATCATCAGATCATAAAATATCTCAAACAAATAAATGACAGATTAAGCCATCAAACCTCAACGAAAAATTAAGCTACTAAATAATCCAAAATGCTTGCATGTCAAGACATGATTTCAGCTCCATCCTGCTGCTAAATCAAAGATACCTGCTCAGTGGGCTCTCCCATGCAAAGGAATACATCTGGAAGTATCCTTCAGTGCTGCCCTATGCATTATTAGGGAGTGCAGAGAATATCCATTTTTCACCACTTCTCCCAAGCTGCCATAAATGTTCCTCTGTTCTGTGAACCAAAACTAGCTGCAATGACTGCTCAGCCTGTTGAACTGACAGGTATTTCTAAGACAATACTGTGGATGGAATGCACACGGGTAAGACTCTGGAACAATCTCCCACATGCCAGCATTAATTGTTGCAATATATACTACCTAAAAAGGCTAGGGAGAAGACAGCAGCAGGCAAATGCCACAGAATCAGATGATCTTCAATATTTTGGGATGTTAGCAGTTTTCAGACTTGAACATAACATGAAACAGTTTTCTCCTTAGCTGTGATTGGAGGCAACAGATAGAGGTTATGTGTCTCTTCTGGCAGCACTAGATCTTCAGCACCACTGCCAGTGGTGCAGCTCCTGGCAGGAAAGCACCAACTCCTTTCCAAGGAACTCCACTGATCCTGTGTAAGAGGTTCATGGTACTGGGTGTTCTCAGGACAGAGGTTAAACTGACACAGCTCTCCTGGCACCAACTGAATATACATCCTGAAGATCTAGTCCTCAGCTGCAGACTGTCAACCAGTGTTGACATGCATTCAACCAAATATGTATCTTTTTTTTTTCCTTAAAAGGTTCTGTTCTGAATTATCAGAAAAAGCCAGGACATTACAAGCTACAGTATCAACAGCATTAACTTTAATTATGGATTATAGTACCCGAGCTCCCTCACATGCACACTGCACCTGTGGTTACAAACTCCCATTCTTCTACTAGTTGACGGTCAAGGGATTGTACTCCTTTGCCTTAGATAACTAGAGGCAGCGAGTGGCTGAATTTCTGTGACTGTTTTACTTCTGCCTTCCCAGGGGTTTTGTCAGTGGAAAAGGTACCTCCCTACACTTATTAAAACAGATCTGGAAGTATAAAGTAATTCCTTTGCATTGGATGTGCAGGTTATGCATATGTCTGCATAACAGCAGAGATACGCAAGACAGGAGATGTCTATTACTTGTAAGACATGGGGTCTTGCTCAGTACTTAAAAAAAAATCACTTCACTGCTGTTGCACACTATGGAATAGCCAGTTGACTGAAAATGAAATTTTGGGAAGTGCTTTTAAGGAATTTTTAAAAGGGATAATAATTTTTCCTCTTCTGCAGGATGTGCTCTAACAGCCTGCTCAGTTACCTCTCATTACTAACCAGTTCAATAGCATTCCAATTCTGATGGCTACCCACTAGTAAGATTGGGCTGTTCACTGCTTAGTGCAAGAAAGGGAAGGTTTCAGAATATATGCCCTTTGGCTTGGAAATCAGAACCATCTTCTTCTAAACCACAAACAGTTTGCTCACACTGAAGTAGCAGGACTGAGACATTTACAGTAGAGTTTGGAAACATCACACTCTTAACTGCAGCTTCCATCACATATGGGGTCACCTCAGGGGAGACTGAAAACAGTATAAAACCATCCAAATCCAAAATTTAAATATCTGGTGTTCGGATTACAGAACAAAAAATAATTGCTGATATTTGGTATTTATAGTATTTAGAATTTTCCTCTTAAAAATAAGAGAAAAAATAAAATCACAGTCTCATGTTTTTCTCCCAATCTGGGATATCCATTTAGTTTAAAAGAGCAGGTAAATAAAAACCAAATTAAAGTCACAAGCTAGACTTAACGATATAAATGCACATAGCAGCATTAATTTAAACTTCTGCTAGGCCAAATGATACTGGGTAAGGGATAATATCTGACTAACACTGGTACAACTAACAAAACTGATCATAGTGGTCACAGAATAGGAACACCTGCCATATTCCTACATAATATTCATACATACCAGACACTTCTCTTTTCCAATATTCTTCTATTTCCCAAAGGCTCTCTCCAGGCTTTCCCTCTTATCCCTGTCCGGGAACGGGAACAGGGGGGAAGGGGGGAGGTTCTCTCTTGTTTTCTGTGTGTGTTGTTATTGGTATATAGATGTATAGTTGTATATCTGTTGGTATATGGATATATAGGTGTGGATATATATAGAGATAGACCCTGTGTGATCGTTGATATCAGACTTGCCTTTAATAAATCTATTGATTCTTAAGCGTTGTTTGTGGGTGTGACGGGGAGTGGTCTTCAGCTCTCGATCCCCTGCGGTGGGGGTGTGAGTCGCGGCTTTACCTATCTCGGTTCGCGACAGTGTAGGATCTACACATCAGTCACTATCACAATGAGAATCCCAAGGAAAGGAGACTTTATATAATCTGAAGAACTCTCTAAAAATGCCTTTGAAAAGAAGATTATTAAAAACAAACCCTACCACTGCACCTGGCCATTGCCCAGCCACAGAACTTCTCTTGCCTATGCTGGGATCAGTTCCCACCAGAGTCAGCTGCTGGGCCTCTGCCAGGCACAGCAGAAGCAGGGGTCTTCCAGCTGAACAGGCATCATGGTCGTTTCTATGCTTTCCCTTCTCTTCTTCTCCTCCAATTCCCCCTCACCCCACCTCCCAGCAGCTCCTCCGGCCGGGCTAGAGGACATGGCCAAAGGAAGAGAAGTACAGCCAAGACTTTGCTATGCCCCAGCAACCTCTCTCTGCTGTTACAGGGTCACTGGCAGCCAGAATGATTTAGAGAAGCCTTCAGGCTATTCTAACTTACAGAGAGGGACTTGACTGACTCATTGCTGCTCCAGGACTGTGGGAACATAAAGCTACCTTAAAGCCATTTTCAGACATTCCTGCTTCTGAGCTGTGCGTTTTTATCCTTGCCTGTGACTGAAAAAAAACCTGGGAACAGGGGTTGTTTACATGTCTTGCAGCTGCAGCAAAGGGGTGGTTTCTTTTGCCTTTCTTCTCAATTTTTTTTCTGCCTGTTTTGGCTCTACGGATAGCTCTGGTAGCGTTCGTAGCCCCCGCGCTCCACCGGAGACGGTGATTCATGGCAGGCTCTGCTCTATTGATCGGCCTTCAAAAGCGGCGGCTCCGGTCAGCTGCCAGGCTGCGGGAAGGCATGCTGCGCTGGAGTTTCCTGCCTGCAAACAGGACAAGCCACGTTCTCCTGGTTTGCATGTGTGCCGTGCCTGTCAGGAATCATTTTGGAATTTAGCATCTTAATTTTTAAAGAATCAAATGCTAGTGACAAGCCAAACTGAAGAGAGCTCAAATGTTTCGTTGCTTATCAGCTTTGTGTGTATATTTATACTCCAGGGGGACTTTGGTTTAAATTTCTGAATCAGTAATTTATTTTGTTAGTGCACAGAAAGTATCAAACTACATTAATTCTACTAATGTCTGTAGTATTCATGCACTTAATATATACCTTCTATATTTTCTTCCTTTTTAGATTTGCCATTTTAATTTAACGCTCTTGATTGCATATTTTTCACAGTTACCCTCTTTGTCCTTTTCTTCTCTAATACCTATACTAAATTCATTCTTTTAATAAAGAAGTACTTCGATTTTTTAATATTATTGCTTCTTCTCTATCACTATCTAGATTTTACATTTCATTAAACAGTTTTAATTTTACTTTTCTCTGACTGTTCCTTCCATTATACTGTTTCTCATCTTGACCCTTTGATTTTATTTTTTTCCTGTAATTTGCTTTTACCCTGCCTAACCAGCGAGTATCTCTTTTCAAGTGTGCTTTTATTCCCAGTTACTCTCCTTGTGACTTCTCTTTGTTGCTTAATGCTGACAGTGTTCTTCCCCATCCCCTCTGAGTGACAGTGACTGCATCTGAGTGGTAGCTGGCAGATTCAGGGACAAGAAGTATCTGTCTGAAAAGATTTTATTTGATTTTATTTTTATTTTGACTGTAAAATCAGACCTCTCAAATCCTAGAGCACCAGGGGGCATTGTTTCATTTAGAAAATAAAAATTGTCATGATAGCTATTAACTTCCCAACAAGTCCACTGCAATACCAGTCAGAGGCAAAGGGAAAAAAACCCAATCAAAATGGAGCTATTATGTCAAATGCAGCAACCAACGTGGGTTATGGGTCATACATTTTGTGCTTAAATACGGGTATTATTCTGGAAAGCTGCTCCACAGTGAATCAGAAGTGCTGTACCCCTGACCTCCATCCCTGTACACCTCAATATTCAACTGTAGCATCAAGAGGGAAATAAGAGATCAGAAGTTACAATGACAGCTCCTGAGCAGAAAACTGAATTTAATCAACAGAGGAAAATATTGACTGAAGTATCTAGAAGGAATAGGCAGTGACAGCCAAGGGAAATTACACATAAAAGCAAAGAAACAGCCTGAACTGCCATTAAAATGAATGGAAATGTAAAGCAGCAAGAGAAAATGGAACATCTCCCAGGATCGGGCCCAGTGGCAACATTTTAGGGAAATAATTAATAGGCTGAATTTCATATCCAAGTGCAGGGTAATAACAAATGTAAGTGCAGCTTCACAGCTGGCTAAACTCGCAATAGCAACAGGCAACTCTATTACCACTAGTGAAACAATCCTGTTTGCCAAAGAAAAAGAGAAAAACAAGGCAGCAAAACAGTCTACAATTATGAGGGAAATCATCTATGTAACAACTTAACTAATGCCCAGAAGCCGAATGACTCACAGCATTAAGAAAATTAGAAAGGGTGCTCAGTAGTAGTATATAATTCAGGACACGTACATTTGAATATCGTGGTCTTAATATGCCAGCAACAAATTTAAACCCTGTGCAATATACGGCTCCAAATTCTGCAGCACACAAGCAAATGCTTAATGCAAACCACGCTGCAAAATTAAGCATGCAGCTATTAACAAATTGTGGATCTAAATGTCCAAAGGTGGATTTTTTGTTGTTGTGGGGGGCGTTTGTCTTTTTTTTTGGTTCAGGTTTATTTTCATGTGATTTAATGCTTGAGCAGTTTGAAGAGTTCTTGTTTTGTGTGCATTTATAAGGAGAAAGAAATTACATGTAGATACTTCCGAACTGCCTGCTGCAGATGACAACCTCCTGATCAAACTGCTGGGTGGCATTGTGTGAAATGGGTCTTGCTACAGCTCTCCCAGCTCTAGCCTTCATGTCTCAAGCCCAGGGCGAGGCCACATCCAAACCGTAAAAGCAAAATAAGAAGAAGCTTGATGTCATTCACCTAATCGATGAATCTGGGATGGTTTCCAAATAAGGGTAAAAAATGACCTTGTTTTTAATTTGGGCCCCATTTTGACTCTAACAAGAAGATTCACAGGTTTCCTTGACAAATACCTGCTGAAACCCCCAGGCACTCCTGCCAAGTCCAGATTTCCTTTAGGCAGAGCTGAGGAGATACTGTGTGTGCCACCACATGAAGTCAGCTGGAAGGCAGCAGAAATCAGATATCAAGCTCAAAAGTCATACGACGAAGTTCTTACAGAGAACTATTTCATAAATCTCTGCTCCTTCATGTTGCCTTCAGCTTCTGAAGCTCTGCTGCTCCCCATCCCAACAACAGGGCACCACCTGGCACATCACACTCTTCCTCTGAATGGCATTTCCATTAAGCACAGGAAAGAGAATCACACAGCAGACACTTTATGGTTTGCTGTAAAGACTACGTAAGATTAGGGAAATATGTATCTATGTATATACACATACAAATAAATCAACTACCAACAAATCAAACACAAATACTTCTTTTTATTTCTGTGTTTCAGGCAAACTATTTTCTACTACTTGCAACATTTTTACTAATGAAGATCATATTGACCTCTCACCTTTATAAACAACAAACAACAATGCATACATTCACGTTATATATAAAAACATACACATTATTACACCCATCTATACAGAGCTAATTCAATTCCTGCCATTTTCCTTACCATCAGTGCTGTATTTTACCTACTTGTACATTATCATTTTACTGGTACAATTGATACGACTTTAGATGATCATTTTCCTGTTATATTATAAGCAACCTGTTGAAGTCTAATTGAATACCAGATAAGTAACTTAATCTTGAGCTTCTACTGCCATCTGTAATATTAGCAAAATACTGTAGGTAAATTACAATCATATACCCAATTGGCTAAGAGTTTACAGTCCTTCAAGAAAACATCCAGCACAACAGCTTGCAGTAACTGTATTATTTTCCATACCTACTATCAACAATATATATTATTTGTTTGCTTGTAAATTGGCATTTTAAAAATTAAGTGTTTCTTTTTCTGTTTATTGTTTCCTTCATTAAGGTTTGTTTTGGAAATAATATGGCTAAGTTTGAAATACAATGTTTACAATTAACAAAAATCCGTGTTCCATGAATGTTTAATTGTAGAAGCAATGATTTAAAACACAGGTTAAAGCTGGAAAGGAGGTGGGCACAGCATCATTAACTCATCACCTAGATACAAAACCACCTGTGAAATGTGGGAGCACTGTTACAATGGAAAGTCTATGAATACATTTAGGGTAAGTCTTAAAATCTCTAGCTGTAACATCCTTTTAGGATATATAGAGACAGACCTTCTATGAATATCTACCAATGAATACAGATTCGCATCTTCAGGAACTGCTCTGTAATCTCAACCAAAGCAATTCCGTAGGGTAGCAGCTTTGCTATATCTGCCATTTCCTAGACTGCAATGGTAAAAATAACGTTATTGTTAATTTCAATTTAATATGTGGATAATACTGTCCCTAGGCACCAACTTTCTACCAAGGAGGTTAGATTATTGTAATACCCACATAATTAATTGCATTATCAGTTTTCTTACTTTTTAAACATTTGCTTTTGGTTAGACAAGATTATTGCATTGCTTCTAAAAATCTATTTACAATTAATTATCTTTCAATGCAGCAAGCAACTAGGAAATGGATATTAGTCATATAAGACTTTCTCAAATTGCTGAGATTATCTCATTTTTAATTACAGGTGGCATAAATGATTATGAGCCTGGTTGTTTGTGTAAGAAATGTTGCAAAATACTTATAGCCTCTGTATTATGCCATTTTGCACAGCATTCAGTCTGCTTATTTGTTTACATAAAATATTCCATTCTGCCTTGGAAAGGCTCTTCAGCCTCCAGTATCATCTATGGGAAATTTCATGGCAGAAAACAAACATCAGCCATTAGTTCAACTGTGCCTTGCAGACAGTGAGTCACGGATGTCTTCCTAAGGGCTTTAAACTGGTTGTGCTCCAGCCAGCACACAGCAATGCCAGCATCTCATTTCAAATACGTCACTGATATATTAAAGGCCCACATTCTTAATTAGAGTTTTCTAACCATTGGAACGTGCTGGGTGCTGTGTTGGTAGGGTGCTTGTCCTCCCTGCCCAGCTTGACACCACACCTGAGCAGAGGCACACTGGGTGGTTGTGCTGGCTCCATCCACGATGGGCTGCAACACCCAGGGCTTGGCTCATGAGTCTGATCTCTACTGTGTGAGAGCACAGCAGGCACCTTCCCAACCAGCCTGCCGTAAGTTTCTGGAGAGGGAAAAAGGAAAAGGAAGAGGGAGAAAGGAAAGGGAAGAGGGAGAAAGGAAAGGGACAAGGGAGAAAGGAGAACAGGATGAAGAATAAAATGAGAACATCAAGTTGAAAATTAAAGGAATAGATCTGGGAGCCACCCAATGATCTAGGAAGGCAGATGTCCTGGTTTGAGCCAGGATGAAACCAGTTTTCCTTTTACTGTTCTTTTTTTTTTTTCCTTCAGTAAGCTCTCTTTCAAATAGCAGCAACTGTTCCAGCTAGTGGACTGATAACACTGGAATGTTTACCTTACTGCTGAGACTCCAAGGTCGCTTTTTAGCTCTGCCACTCCAGAGGCTACTGGGGCAGGAGAGTCATATCTGTGACCCCCCCGTAGGGGAGCTGGACTAGACAGACAGCAGAACTGACCAAAGGTGTTCCATTCCATATATCTATGTAAGCTCCGAGGAAGGTCAGAGATCACAGAAGACAACTTCCTTCCTGCTTCTTCTGCAGGCTGGCATCTGGGGAAGGCTCCATCCATCCATCACCATCAACCCCTACGCTCAGGCATCACTGACCTCATAATTCTGCCCTCAGCCCCTGCCTGCTCTGCCTTATCTCCTGCCTGCGGGCTGAGACATTTCAGGACTGCTCACAGCAAAGGAGAGTGCTGGGGGAGTTGCTGGGGGTGGGGGGAGGCAAGAGGCTTTTGCACATTCCTGAACATACTTGTATATAATTGTACATATAATTAAAGCTGTCTAATTTAGTTTTCAATCCAGCAAAGTCTCTCTCCTTAATTCTCTCTCTCCTTCCCTACCTGGGTGGGAGGGGGAGGGGATCGAGAGCATTGTTGTCTCTGGTTCCATTGCCAACCCTGAGTCAAACCATGACAGCAGAAAACAAGTGAAGTAAAAAATGCTGAACTCCAAGGAACAAGAAGGCAGTATCTTAATCAACTTGGTCCAGATCTCATAGATTTTAAAGGGCTGCCTTTAACTAGAGGGCATCAAATCAGCCTGGCAGAGTTTCTGGCAAACTGTACTGTAGAAACTAAAAGTTTGAAATGTTAACCAAACAATTAGCAAAATCCATGGATGGAAAGTCTAAAATTACAAGAACACTGCTCATAGGTGTTTTGGTTTGAGCAAGCTCTTTGCTGATTTTTTTTTTTTATTATTTCTTTTAGTGAACTTTTTAGCAGCACCAGTGGACTGATAATAACCAAGGTCACTTCTGACTGTCTGCAGCCTCCCCCCCATTACAGGGGAGCAGATTAGACCGAAGGCAGGATCAGCAAATCAGAATATTCCCTTCTCATAATATTTTCTCTATTTGGCTTTCAGTATAGGTTAAGACATCACGGAAGTCAAGCCTTTCATTTCCTTTTTCTCTCACTTTTCTGCTTACTGTCGCTTCTATCACCCTCTCTTTGGCTCTCTCTCTTTTCCATTTTTCTTCCCAGCCGACACCCGAGGGCCCCGTCCGTGCGCCCAGACACTCCCCCCTTCAGCTGGAGTCACCAGGGAGAAGAGTTGCTGTGAGAGTCGCTGGGGGAGGAGGGAGGGGATCGGGTGTTGCACATCCCTTTACAAATATATATATCCCCTTATCACTAATAATTAAAATCAATCTGTTTCACTTTTCAACCCAGAAAGCCTCTCTTTCTCATTTTTCTCCCTCTTTCCCTACCTTAGGGGAGGAGGGGGGGGGAGAGGTGAATCGAGAGTGTTATTATTATTGGTTCAACTGCCAAGTTGGTGCCAAACCGACACAATAGGTTAGAAAACCCCTCAGACACAGATTCACAGAAACTGGAAGAGGCAAAAGGCATGTGTCTGGATGTGCTTCTGCCACACACACAAGCTGTTTGTCCTGAAGTTGACACAAAACCCAACTAGGACAGCTGTTAGTCTAATCTGGGCATTCTTGAAATCTTACCTTTACACATAAAAATGACAAATGTAAAATGTTAATAAATCAGGTTTTTGAATTGGGGAGAGGAGGAAGGAAGCCAGAAATGGACAGAAAAGAACAGTCTTCATTCATTTATACCCCTAGACCCAAAGCTTGCTTGTTCTGTATTAGCACATTGTAAAATCTACCTGTGAAAGCTAAGA
This sequence comes from Hemiprocne comata, assembly GCA_020745705.1. Lineage (NCBI taxonomy): Eukaryota > Metazoa > Chordata > Aves > Apodiformes > Apodidae > Hemiprocne > Hemiprocne comata. The sequence goes on from CM036587.1 coordinate 127,320,455, forward strand.
ACACACAAGCCAATAAATGCTTTTTGCAGCTAATGAAGCAAAGGTGTCACGTCACAGCAGTAGTGCTGAAAACTGTACAGTTTCACATGTGCTCACTGTACTGCTCACAATACCATTTTTCATATAAACTCAGTCCTATTCAGCTTTTTACTTCATCAGTTGAAGTTTTGACTAGAGTTTTAACCAGATTTGGACAATAAGCAAGGAGTAAGATTTACCTGGTTCTTTCCTTCCTTTCAGAGCTTTGTATTCCTGGAGAGTTTCTGTACAAATATTTATGTGTCCATCTTAAAACTTAAAATTAAGCAACTTGTGGGTTATATAAATAAAGACTTATAGTTCTAGCTAATGTGATCTTTCAGTGCAAACAGCACTAACATGCTGCATGCCGCTCAAACCCGTACCATCTTCAAGGACTCTCCACAACTCACCCCAGGGTGTACAGGTTTTCTGATGTCCAAACCTGCTTTATTTTTCTCAGAAAGCACCCATGTCTTTCTCATGTTAGCACTAGTAATAGGACAAAACTTCCTGATTCTTGCAGGTGATACCAACTGCAGCTCTTCTACAAAAACATTATGGGGCAAAATTCCCACCCAACAGTCTTTGCTTTCTCATGTCATCTCCTTCAACTGAGATATTTCCTGAGTCAAATACTGCCTGTAAATGAATGAGGGGGACTATGACTTGATGTACTTTATCAGCCCTTCAACAATGAGATTTCATTAGAGTGGACAAAGAGAATAGATAAAATATTGCTACAAAGGAAAAGAGACCTAAAGGAGGAAAGACAAGAAGACATGGAGTACAGATCATACTTCCAAGTGGACTTGAAAGATTACGCAGAAAGAGAAACTGCAAAGAAAACATCATGGCAGCAGCAAGAGACAGACCAGAGCAGGTGTGGGATTCTGCAATCAACCCATTTTCACAACGCATTTTTCTAATAAAAAGCAAGATTCTGGGCAGAATTATTCTGAAGTAATCTATCCTAAACAGTTCGTATACTATTAAATGTGCTAGCTGGAATTTAAATTCAAAGCCTACATCTCTTTCACAGTTACTATGGAAGCGCCTACCCTCTGTATATTTCAGATCTACAGTCTTAGACTTGGCCCTCTTTGCATATTAGATTACAAGAAAATGTTGCCACTTCTTCCTGAAAATATCTCTGAAGATTGACCTTTCCCCTCTTTCATACAACTATAAATCTTATCAAGTGTCCATGTCATCTTGCTCCTCAAGGCTATTGGACATGCTTCAGTAAGGATTAAGTTCTTCCTTCTTCATTCTGAGCACCTCAGAGGTGGGGTGTTTTCATGGGGGAGCAGGGAAGGAGGCTGCCCCTGCCCTTTGGCTTTCTCCCCTGTGTTGGCTACAGACTTTTCTTCTCTACTTCTAAGACTCTTCATGGCTTAGCTCTATTCTTGGGGAAACCAGCGTTTTCAGCTAAAGCTCCAGTCTGCCAACCGTACCACCCCTCATTGCTTAGATGTCCATTTCTTGTTACACTACCAGGAGGTGGGAAGAGACCCCTCCATGCACCCAATGACCAGGATGATGGCATTGGGGATGTATGGGGATGTAGCCCCCTCACTTGGGCCACTTGATATATGCATTCCCATATCACCTAACTAAGATGTGTCTGCTCCCAGTTTTCACATATGGTTATTTTCTCACACTTGGCTGATGATGGCCGAAGTTTTAGCTATCTGTTGGCTGTCAATAGCCTAGGTGAAATGAGCTCATGGCTCATTTCTATCTAACAGATGGACATATATCAATAAAACTACCATTACAGAACTGATGTGACTGCTCCTGTCAGATGTACAGGACTAAGGACTTTATGTGTACATCTAATTTCTCATGCAGAGACCTCTCTCTGCTTGACTGATACCACGATGTACCAATTCCATGCAGTAACAAAGGACTCTAAGGCTGTCTGCAGCATTTGCCACAAACTCTGGAAGTGCATAAATAAAAAAATAATTCCACATACACTTAATCATCTGCATTCATATTACAGATTGAGTCTGTCCCTCAGTTATACATCCTCAAGCAAAGTCCCTTTGCTGAGCATAGGACCATATGACTCCATACGACAACATGTCATCTGAGGTCTTTACCACCATGGTACAAACTAGACTTCACTAATGTTCACAAATATGGTTATTCTAACACTGTCAAAGACTACCAAATATTTTTTAAAGCAAAAGACCAGGCAAAGAAAGCCTATTTATTCTTGTTTAGAATAAAGTAAGAAGTTCTGCATTGTTTTGAAATGGTATATCTGTAAGTTCACCAAAAGTTAGTAACGAGAAACTGGGAAGCAATATTTCCATTTTCTCCCATGATTATTTGTATGAGAAATACCTAAAGACATAGGAGCTTTTATAAACCTTTATGAAATAGGTAACTCTTTGTAAGAGTACACAGGACAGACATACTAGGGAGAGTTAGATAACACATTACTCAAAATAGACCAGAGCTAAATATGCCGGCTCTGCTCACTTTCCAAACTTTTTTTCTAAATGCTGACCAAGCTCAGCCGGGAAGACCTGCTTAGTGTAGTCGTTTTCACATTCCCACTGAACATATCAGCTCTGACAATATTTTTTTTTTAATCTCAACAGTGGAGAGTACCACATAATTTCCTCTAACTCAGCCAAGGAAAAAAAAAACAGCAACTTGAGAAACTAAAAGTGCAAATACAGTATTATATGAAATTGCACCAAATTTTACAACAGCCTGATCTTCCTGGTATTTTTATCTTAACACATCAAGGGTGATAGAAGCTTCTTTTTGCTGTCAAAGTGATCAAAGGGAGGTTGAGGAAGAATCTATAAACAGATGCTGCCCAGTGACAAACCTTAAAGAACAAGACTGTGGGGCCAGATGTTTGAGTGACCTTCGGACTACAGAACATGTTGGCATGGTGTTGATTTAGATAGCTGTTGGCAGGGGCTTTCGATCCAGCAGCTGAAAAAAAAATCTAAATTATGGAATCTTTTTTTTCTCATTTTTACCCTAACTACAAAAACTGAAACTACTGGTCAGTGGGGCTGATGGCTGTCAAAGAAGTTGAATTCACCACACAACCCTGCCAGTAGGTATCACATCAAAAAGGAGTTAGCTGAATGAACAAGAACATCTTCAGGCTGTGCCATTTTGCATCCCCCTCAACTTTCAACAGCTGTTTCTTGAGTGAATACAGATGCAAAATAATTATATGAAATGTTTTACATTTTCAATATACTACGTAATGTAAATATGGAATCCATGAGTACCTATGGGTGATGTATCACAGACCACCATCAGGAAAGGAACTGAGAAGTGGAATAGGGAACAGAAAGACTGATCAATAATGGTGACTTTCCTAAATTATATTATTCATACACTCTATTTATAGAATTAAAATGGCATTAAAAAATAAAAGAGATAATTGATCACATGGATATTGTTTATGGCAAATACTAGATGACCCTAGAAATTATTATTACATGAAACATTAATTGTGCTGCACTTTTCTGGATCTCAGTCTCAGCAAGCCCTTTTATTTTTTTAATCAGATCAGAGAAATTAGTCATGTATTAGCAAATATAAAAAGGAAACAGAAAGTTCTCAATCCAAAATTCCAGCAGATAACTCAAGTCTGAGCCACTGCACACTACTAGAACAAATGGAGAAAGCAGAAAAAGTCTTGCTTTGTAACATTAAATGTGATTGAAGACTGTACAGTTCTTCTTACGCTTTTAGACGTTTTGTCACTTTACCTGGAGAAATATACGCTGCTTATTCTGAATTGCTGCTGATGTCCAGCACTTGTCAAAACCGCTATCTGTCAAGCACTTCACAAAGTGTTGCAAAATGACAGATCAGGATGTCTGAATAGATGGAGCCCCAGGAAAAACAGAACAGATAGAAAATTCATGACTCTAAACTACATCAAAGCGACTTCTGTCAACATCATGTCAAAAGAAGGAAAAAAAGAACTGTTCATTTTAGAGGGTTTTTTTCATTATATAAACACTTTTTTCACGTATGAGCTAAGTGTAAGGAAAAATTAACTTGGTGTACAGTATGATCATTTGAATGTGCCAAAAATACTCTTTAAATAATCCAGGAATAAGGAAAGTTCTAACAGTAGATACTGTCTGGCAGTTAAAACCAATGACATCCAAAAGAAATGCATGAAGAATCTATCAGCTTAAAATAGGACAAACCATCTGGCTCCAAAGAAATAAAAGTACTCTGCTTTGCATGTTTGTTGGGTTCACAGAATCCTACAACTGGATTAATTTTGTTATTTCCTCTCCAATCAGTTCTGATCATCTCTACTTAGTCTGTCAATTGCACTACCCTAATGCAATGTTATATTCCAGGCAGCAGATTTAGTAATATCAAGGCATTACTTTAATTTAAAAAAAGAAAAAAGAAGCACCATCAGCATCTCTGGACCTTCCATTACTGATAAATCTTTTAAACAGTTCCTCAAAGGAGACAGAAAATAAGTGGGTTACAATCCATGACCATATACATTCAAATTATACATAATCAAATTCAGAGAAAGAATCACGTACCTCGAATGCTACGACTACTGCAGATCTAGAAATGCTTTCTGTCTCGCATACCTTTGGCTGTAGGCAACATGCCATCAGTACTAAATTAAAAGAAGTTTACTAATACTGCCTAGATCTCTAGAAACGGAGGCTAAATGCCCATGGAGAATGGTTTAGGTGGCTTTTAGAGCACTGGGAAATATGAAGCACACGCACACACACAAACTCAAGGAAAAGAAAGCAGCGCTTCATGCATAGTCAAGTCAGCATTAGCAAAATACAGCATTTACATCAAGTTTGGAACTCCAGATTTTCTGCCTTTACTGTCCCTGGTGTCATCTTTGCTTTCTGGCATTTGGGACATAGAATTGTACAGAGCGGGTTGGCATGGAAGGGACCTTTCAAGGACCGTCTGGTCCAACCTCCTGCCCGGGGCAGAGACATCACTCTTCCACCCACTTTTTCACAGGGCCTGTAAAAGCTGCTGGTGCTGCCACTGCGGGCTCTGACAGTACCACTGATCCAGAAACCGGCACTTGCTCAGAGGCGCAAACATGCTCTAATTCTCCTTGGAGAAGCTGCCCATTAACCATTGGCCAGCAAAGTTTTGCTAGCTTCAAAACACCTGCAAGATATAAATGAACACAAAGCGCCTTCTGGTTCAGAGACATGCTTTAGGATGTCCTGTTGAATGTGTACGCATGGCTGGGAATTGCAATCTCTTAATACCAGGGTATGGAGGAAGGCACGTCTGCTTCTTACTGTACGCAGAACTCAATATATCTTGCTTCCTACTTACAAAAAGATGTTTATTACCTGTAACTGTACAGAGGTGTGTGCTTCACAGCAGCAGTGATTGGTAATAAGCCTTCTTTTCTCATTTACATTGATAGCAAGCATTAGTGAAGATATATGCATTTCATTTCATGGTTCAGAAAGAACAAAGTATATGTATATGTGATAGCAGTGGGTGGTTAATGAAATGGTCTGACAAACATAAGCTAATACATAATCATACCAGAATGTGGACTGGAACACCTGTTCCTGCTTCACAGGCTTACAATTCTTAAAGAAAAGTTACTATTTGCAAGAACTGAAATCATTACTATTTAGACATAAATAT